>CM038669.1:206042211-207303142 GCA_021605145.1 Aegilops bicornis | reverse complement strand
TTACGGCTCTCAATCTGCTGCTGCTTCCCTTCGATCATAAGAGCCTTATCTACCATCTCCTGGTAGTTGTTGAAGGTTGCTACCATCAACTGCATGCTCATCTCATCATTCAGCCCTTCCATAAACTTCTCCTGCTTCGTGGCATCTGTGGCCACATCAATCAGGGGCATAGCGTGATAACTTTCTAAACTCATCCACGTACTGAGCCACAGTACGGTTCCCTTGGCGTAAGTTGCGGAATTCCCGCTTCTTCATCTGCATAGCTCCAGTTGAGACATGGGCTGTGTGAAAAGCTTGCTGAAACTGGTCCCAAGTAACATTGGCTATAGGAAAAGTAGCCGTGTAATTTCCCACCATGAGGTTGCTGGTCCATCCAATTTGATGTGCGGCAAAGCGCACCTTCTCAGCATCTGTGCAACCTGCGGTGGTCAACTCTCTTCCAATATGGCGTAGCCAATCATCAGCAACTATTGGCTCGGTGCTCTTTGGAAAACACCGCGGCTGTAACCTCGAGAAACGGGCTAGGTTGTCCTTTGGCGGCGGGTTATTGTTGTTGTTGTTGTTGTTGTTGTTGTTGTTGTTGTTGTTGTTGTTGTTGTTGTTGTTGTTGTTGTTGTTGTTGTTGTTGTTGTTGTTGTTGTTTTTGCCCTAGTTCTGAACTAGCAGTTGCATCAAGGCGTTCGTCTTGGATCAACTGGGTGAGCTCCGCTGGGAAAGCAAAACCGGTGTCACGTCTCGGAGGCATCTGATGGGTTTAGATGGAAGAGATTAGAATAGAAAAAAGGTCTAACGAGAAAGCACTACCCATATGCACATGAGACAAACGCAATCATTTCACTCAATCAAACAAGCAAGGGCATACAAACGGTCTAGAAATATCGCAAAAGTGCTCAGCTACTATTAAATACATGGGGGAAATACTACTAATATATGGTGGTCATCTAGAAATTTTGATCGGTGGAAGACTCCATGATGTCTGCTCTAGCTTCATCTTCATAGTCATCATCACTAGGATCGGAATCGGTGTCTTCGATGATGATGTAGTTGTCCGGGCAAGTGGGGTCGTCGTCTTCTTCTCCCGGTGCTGGTCCTCCCATGAATACTCCGATCTTCTTAACCAGGTCATCATTCTTCTCCAGTAGTGTCTTGATTTCTTCCTCATATCCATCATGTGTAAACTTGAGTTTTTCCTCCAGCTCGATGATCCTGGTCTTCGCCTTCTTCAATTCCATCATGTCTGCGCACATCTGGTTCTCCTGACATCGAATGTGCTGGTTTAGTTCCTGGATGAAAGCTGCAATGGATCTATCCTTCCTGGTGTTGATTACTTCCCATTGCTCGTCTCGGCGCCCACATATTTGATAGATGGTGTCCTTAAGTTCCCCGTTGTAGACTTCTCCAATGCGTCCCATGGTAATGTGGGCTGCCATGATCTTGCCTAGACTCGGTGGGTGCTTGAAAGAAAATTCTATGGGTTTAGAAGTTGGCGAACGTCCTTCCCGGAACTTGTACTTGAATCATCCAGCGCTCCTCTTACGGTAAGGTGGCATTATGCGTCCGGTGAAACTTGGTATTCCAATGTTCAAGTACCTAGTGACTTCCTTCAAGTGTCGTCCAAAAGGTATGTCTTCATCCGATTGTGCAAACTTGTTCTTCATCTCCGTCATCCTAAAGATTAGAAAATTGGAGAGGAGTCAGAAATGAGTAGAGAAGAGTGACCTATGGTTTATCTTAGTGGTCGAGTCCTACACTCAGCGTGTGCTCTGATCCATCTTGTAGCGACCCGACCTCAGATGGTCAAGTCTCGTGCTTGATGTCATCCCCGGATCAAGAATGCCGACACACACAAGACTCGACGGATTTATATGAGTAGCAATCACACACTTATTACATCGAATGTCTCAGGAGAGAACTTATTACAATAATATGGCTTAAGGCCATCTAATGCGATAACAGTGGAAGGCTTGGAAGATAAAGTGAGTCCATCAACTCCAACGGCATAGCTGAGCTGCATGGCAACGACCTAACGAACCTTACTCCTCGTCTGAAAAGTCTGCAACATAATACGTTGCAGCCCGAAAACGGGTCAGCACATGGAATATGCTGGCAATAAAACACAGTAAAGCAAGAACAGGATAGTACTATCACTACATGCATATTTGGCTGGTGGAAAGCTCTATGGTTATAGTTTTGCGAAAACCAATTCTCCCCTACTACAAAGGAATATATTTTAATTTAACTATCATGGTGGTTCAAACATTGAGAAGGTATAACCCCAACTCAATCCCAATTAAAGTAATTAATAACCAAACAATATTAATTAAGAGTGATGAGATACATGTGATAACCCAAGTACTAGATACTCAAGATTGTCCATAACCGGGGACACGGCTAACCATGATTAGATTGCACACTCTGTAGAGGTTTGCGCACTTTTCCCCACAAGACTCGATCGTCTCCGTGGATTTCTCGCACAGCATGGTGTTTGAGAAACGGATGACCGAGACAAGGTCTTTCAGAAACATTAACTCTCTACTCAGGGTAGACCATACCAAACCTACAAACCCCACTACCTGCTGATCTACCTCTTCAAGAGCTTCACGTAACCTACTCAACTATGCTAGAGCCCATAATAGCTTGTGGTTGCACACGGAAGTTTCTAGCATGAATCATCTCAGTTCCCTTTGAGCCTGGGTGGCGGTCCATAGGAAGATCACACGGGTACCCCGGGGATTTCCAAAAAAATACAGACAACACTGGGTTCCCCAAGTGCCTCAATCCACCTAGATGTTAATTTAAGTTGCCACCTTAAGTTGAACCATTAATTAACAATCTCACATCTATCATGGATTCACTTAAACCCAAACCACATCTACGAGCATAGCATGGCAATATAAGCAATGCGTAGAAGTAACTCCCAAGGGTTTAATAGTAACAGGGCAATAGGTTCTACCTCAACAACTACTTTCCAACCCACAAGTTTATGACATCCTAATCATGCAATGTTTGAGGATTGAACTAATGCATAAAAACTGGGTATGAAAAAGAGTATGATCAATGTGTTACTTGCCTTGCTGACGATCCGCGAATCCTAGAGACTCGTAGTAACACGCTTCGCACTCCGGGAATTCTGCATAAACAAACAATAACATACATAAGCAACAAGCAAAGATGCACAAGAAAAACTCAAATAAAAGAGGTTGACCAGAAAGTTCAACTTAAGAACTCCGGTTCACAAAAAGAATCAAACCAAACGGAGCAACGAAACTCAAACGGCGAAAGAAACAAGATCCGTTTACTAATCTGAACTAAGGTCAAATTTTACAGTACCAAAATCTTGTTTAAGTTGATTAAACAGAAAGAGGGTCTCGAGACGAAGATCTAGGCGCTTGAATCGCCTGATTCCGACTAACGAGCGTAAAGATAAACAGAAACTAAGATCGGATCAAAAATCGCGATCGAGAATAATCGCGGATAAATCCGATTAAAAGAAAACTGACGAACAGACTAACGAACGAGCATTCGCTAGCTGCGACTAACGGGCGAAAGCCGTTCATGAAAACGAATGTACGGACGAATGTCCACTAAAAAGAAGAACCGAGGAAAACCGGCGAACCGAAAAAAAACCGAACTAGGGGTTTTCTAAAAAAACGAACGATTTTTTGAAAAAAAAACCGGCACCTCGGATTGGCGCGGTACCTCCGGCGAGGTGGCTCCGGCGGGGCGGGGTTAGGCGGCGGGGCAGGCCTCATGGGCGGCGGGGCTCGGGCGCACGGGCGGTAAGGCGGCGGCGGGCGAGGCGCGGGCGGCGCGGCGGGCGGGCGGCGGGCGCGTGGTGGTGGTGGTGGTGGCGATATATAAGAGGGTGGCTTGGAGGAGGGGCCAAGGCGGGAGGAGTCTGGCTCGGACTCTGTCCGAGCGGTGAGTGGGTCAATGGCAAGGCGGCTTGGCTGCTCGGCTGGGCCTTAGGCCCGATCGGGAAGATTTTTTTTAAATAATTTCGCTGACAGAAATAAAATCCTAGAAAATAAAATAAAAACCTAAAAATGCCAAAACAAATTTTCACCGTCTAAATGAAATATTTAGAACGAGATGAACATTTTCTTGGCCCTAAAATGCAATTTTGAAAATGTGCAATTTTTCTAATGCAAATAAAATCCAAATAAAAATCAAATAAAATCAAATAACTGATTTTAACATTTTTCCTCTGATATTTCAATTGTTTTGGAGAAGTCATATTATCTCCTCTCATATATTTTTAATATGAAATATTTTTCGAAGAGAAAAATAATTAAAATGAAAAATCCTCGTTTCACTATTTGATAGGAATCAAATATGTAAACCGGAAAATCCCCAACTCTCTCCGAGGGTCCTTGAGTTTCTTAGGATTTCGAGGATTGCAGAACGAGAATGCAATAAAATATGATATGCATGAATGACCTATGTTTAACATTCCAAATTGAAAATTTGGGATGTTACAAGCCCATCGATTGATGTTAATGCGAGGAGTAGGGATTACCATGCAACGGATGCACTAGAGCTATAAATGTATGAAAGCTCAACAAAAGAAACTAAGTGGGTGTGCATCCAACTTGCTTGCTGACGAAGACCTAGGGCATTTGAGGAAGCCTATCGTTTGAATATACAAGCCAAGTTCTATAATGAAAAATTCCCACTAGTATATGAAAGTGACAGAACAAGAGACTCTCTATCATGATGATTATGGTGCTACTTTGAACCACAAGTGTGGCAAAGGATAGTAACATTGTCCCTTCTCTGTTTTTCTCTCATTTTTTTCTCTTTTTTTCTTTTCTTTTTTTTGGGCCTTCTCTTTTTTTATGGCCTTCCCTTTTTTTATTCCTCACTTGGGACAATGCTCTAGAAAATGATGATCATCACACTTATATTTATTTACAACTCAATGATTACAACTAGATAGTAGAACAAAGTATGACTCTATATGAATGCCTCTGGCGGTGTACCGGGATATGCAATGAATCAAGAGTGACATGTATGAAAGAATTATGAATGGCGGCTTTGCCACAAATACTATGTCAACTACATGATCATGCTAAGCAATATGACAATGATGAATGTGTCATGATGAAAAGAATGGTGGAAAGTTGCATGGAAATATATCTCGGAATGGCTATGGAAATGCCATAAAGGTAGGTATGGTGGCTGTTTTGAGTAAGATATAAGGAGGTTTATGTGTGAAAGAGTGTATCGTATCACGGGGTTTGGATGCACCGGCGAAGTTTGCACCAACTCTCAATGTGAGAAAGGGCAATGCACGGTACCAAAGAGGCTAGCAATGAAGGGTGAGAGTGCGTATAATCCATGGACTCAACATTAGTCATAAAGAACTCACATACTTATTGCAAAAATCTACAAGCCATCAAAAAACAAAGCACTACGCGCATGCTCCTAGGGGGATAGATTGGTAGGAAAATACCATCGCTCGTCCCCGACCGCCACTCATAAGGAAGACAATCAAAGAACACCTCATGTTTGAAATTTGTTACATAACGTTTACCATACGTGCATGCTACGGGACTTGCAAACTTCAACACAAGCATTTCTCAAATTCACAACTACTCAACTAGCACGACTTTGATATTATCACCTCCATATCTCAAAACAATTATCAAGCATCAAACTTTTCTTAGTATTTAACACACTCATAAGAAAGTTTTTACTAATCTTGAATACCTAGCATATTAGGATTAAGCACATTACCATGCTATTTAGGACTCTCAAAATAATATAAGTGAAGAATGAGAGTTCATCTATTTCTTGAAAATAAAACTATCGTCATGCTCTAAAAGATATAAGTGAAGTACTAGAGCAAACAACAAACTACTCCGAAAGATATAACTGAAGACCAATGAGTAGTCGAATAATTATACAGCTATGTAAAGACTCTCCAATTTAAGAATTTCAGATCTTGGTATTTTATTCAAACAGCAAGCAAAGCTAAATAAAATAAAATGACACTCCAAGCAAAACACATATCATGTGGTGAATAAAAATATAGCTCCAAGTAAAGTTACCGATGAACGAAGACGAAAGAGGGGATGCCATCTGGGGCATCCCCAAGCTTAGGCTCTTGGTTTTCCTTGAATATTACCTTGGGGTGCCTTGGGCATCCCCAAGCTTAGGCTCTTGCCACTCCTTATTCTATAGTCCATCGAATCTTCACCCAAAACTTGAAAACTTCACAACACAAAACTTAACAGAAAACTCGTAAGCTCCGTTAGTGAAAGAAAACAAAACACCCCTTCAAGGTACGGTATTTAAATCATTATTTATTTATATTGGTGTTCAATCTACTGTATTCAAACTTCACTATGGTTTATAAACTATTTTACTAGCCATAGATTCATCAAAATAAGCAAACAACACACGAAAAACAGAATCTGTCAAAAAACAGAACAGTCTGTAGTAATCTATAACTAACGCAAACTTATGGAACTCCAAAAATTCTAAAATAAATTGGTGGACCTGAGGAATTTTTCTAGTAATTATATTCAAAAATAATCAACTAAATAGCACTCTCCAGTAAAAAGTTGAAGCAAATCTCGTGAGCGCTAAAGTTTCTGTTTTTTACAGCATGATCATAAATACTTCACCCAAGTCTTCCCAAAGGTTCTACTTGGCACAAACACTAATTAAAACACAAAACCACATCTAAACAGAAGCTAGATGGATTATTTATTCCTAAACAGAACCAAAAAGCAAGAAACTAAAATAAAATTGGGTTGCCTCCCAACAAGCGCTATCGTTTAACGCCCCTAGCTAGGCATGATGATTTCAATGATGATCACATAAAAGATAAGAACTGAAACATAAAGAGAGCATCATGAAGAATATGACTAGAACATTTAAGTCTAACCCACTTCCTATGCATAGGGATTTTGTGAGCAAAGAACTTATGGGAACAACAATCAACTTGCATAGGAAGGCAAAGCAAGGATAACTTCAAAACTTTAAGCACATAGAGAGGAAACTTGATATTATTGCAATTCCTACAAGCATATGTTCCTCCCTCATAATAATTTTCAGTAGCATCATGAATGAATTCAACAATATAACCAGCACCTAAATCATTATTTTCATGATCTACAAGCATAGAAAATTTACTACTCTCCACATAAGCAAATTTCTTCTCATTCGGAAGAGTGGGAGTATCATAAGAGACTTGAATACTATATATTGTTTCCACATTAAAAGAGTAATGTTCAGAGAAAGGTTACTCATAATCATGACAAGTTTTATAAATATAATCATCACTACTTTTTATAGCATAAGTTTTATTACAATAATCATCATAAGTAGCAACTTTGTTCTCATCATAATTGATTGAAACCTCTTCCGAAATAGTGGATACACCACTAAATAAAGTCATGACCTCTCCAAATCCACTTTCATAAATATTATCATCATAAGTAAAAGGCATGCTATCATCATGACTAATTTGTATATCAAAACTTGGGAGACTAAAAATATCATCATTATTAAACATAGCATCCCCAAGCTTGGGACAAACATTAATTGCAGCAAATATATTCTCAAATATGTCATCCTCATCAAACATAGCTTCCCCAAGTTTGGGCCTTTTCATATCATAAGCATAATCACTCTCATCATTAATAGTATGGATAGCACCAATATTATAGCAATTATTATATTCTTCCAAGCAAGTGACAAAAAGATTTTCAAGATCATAAGAAGTATCATTATCTTCCCAATCATAATCATCACAACAAGCAATATGCATAACGAGATCATAATCAAGTGTATCATCTTCATTTTCATGAGGCACAGCAATAATAGGTGCAACTTTATTTGGGAGAGATACCTTTTTACCTCTCTTCCTTTTTCTTTTCTTCTTCTACAACACATCATGTGTGGGTTCAATCCTCTTTTTGGAGCTCCTTATTAATGAGATTGGTTGAATAGAAGGCTCCTCCTCGTTACCTGATTCATCATAAGAAATGATAGGAGGATATTGGGAAGTCTCTTCCCTTTCATTAGCATTCTCTTCATCTTCTATTTGTTTTCTTTTCCTTATGTAATTGGCAATATAAGGATTTTCAATAAAATTAACCGCACAATACATATAAATTTTCTCTAGATCAAAATGAAGAACTTTATCAAGGGAAAATTTTGGAATATCCTTAGTTATACGTTTAATTTCTTCATAACACAAGAGCAAACTAAGTACATTATGATGTGCAAGGGAAATCAAGTCATCACAATTTTTGGACACGATATGATCATGAAACAATTTGCATTGGGTACTAAAATGATCACGTTCATTGCAAAGTTCATAAGTCTGGCTAAGAAAAAATAAATTTTCAGCATATTCATCTAGCTCTTCTTGCAACAGTTTTGTTTCTAAGTACTTATGCCTCTTGCAATATCTATCTTCCCTATTTGGTGTGTACTTACAAACCCAATTCACTCCACAAAAATTGACATGTTTATAGGAGGCATTTTTATCATAACTAGTGCAATCATCATTAGTACCATGGATATTCAAGGAGTTCATACTAACAACATTGCAATCATGCTCATCATTCAAAGATTTAGTGCCAAACATTTTAATGCATTCTTCTTCTAACACTTTGGCACAATTTTCCTTTCCATCATACTCACGAAAGATATTAAAAAGATGAAGCGTATGAGACAAACTCAGTTCCATTTTTTGGTATTTTTATTTTATAAACTAAACTAGTGCTAAAACAAAAAACAAAAAGATTTGATTGCAAGATCTAAAGATATACCTTCAAGCACTCACCTCCCCGGCAACGGTGCCAGAAAAGAGCTCGATGTCGACTACGCAACCTTCTTCTTGTAGACGTTGTTGGGCCTCCAAGTGCAGAGGTTTGTAGGACAGTAGCAAATTTCCCTCAAGTGGATGACCTAAGGTTTATCAATCCGTGGGAGGCGTAGGATGAAGATGGTCTCTCTCAAACAACCCTGCAACCAAATAACAAAGAGTCTCTTGTGTCCCCAACACACCCAATACAATGGTAAATTGTATAGGTGCACTAGTTTGGCGAAGAGATGGTGATACAAGTGCAATATGGATGGTAGATATAGGTTTTTGTAATCTGAAAATATAAAAACAGCAAGGTAACAATTGGTAAAAGTGAGTGTAAACAGTATTGCAATGCTAGGAAACAAGGCCTAGGGTTCATACTTTCACTAGTGCAAGTTCTCTCAACAATAATAACATAATTGGATCATATAACTATCCCTCATCATGCAACAAAGATTCACTCCAAAGTCACTAATAGCGGAGAACGAACAAAGAGATTATGGTAGGGTACGAAACCACCTCAAAGTTATTATTTCCAATCAATCCGTTGGGCTATTCCTATAAGTGTCACAAACAGCCCTAGAGTTCGTACTAGAATAACACCTTAAGACACAAATCAACCAAAACCCTAATGTCACCTAGATACTCCAATGTCACCTCAAGTATCCGTGGGTATGATTATACAATATGCATCACACAATGTCAGATTAATTTATTCAACCAACACATAGAACCTCGAAGAGTACCCCAAAGTTTCTACCGGAGAATCAATACGAAAATGTGTGCCAACCCCAATGCATAGGTTCATGGGCAGAACCCGCAAGTTGATCACCAAAACATACATCAAGTGAATCACGTGATATCCAATTGTCACCACAGATACGCATGGCAAGACATACATCAAGTGTTCTCAAATCATTAAAGACTCAATCCGATAAGATTACTTCAAAGGGAAAACTTAATCCATTACAAGAGAGTAGAGGGGGAGAAGAAACATAAGATCCAACTATAATAGCAAAGCACGCGATACATCAAGATCGTGCCAAATCAAGAACACGAGAGAGAGAGAGAGAGAGAGAGAGAGAGAGAGATCAAACACATAGCTACTGGTACATAACCTCAGCCCCGAGGGTGAACTACTCCCTCCTCGTCATGGAGAGCGCCAGGATGATGAAGATGGCCAACGATGAGGGATCCCCCCCTCCGGCAGGGAGCCGTAACAGGGTCCCGATTGGTTTTTGGTGGCTACAGAGGCTTGCGGCGGCGGAACTCCCGATCTATTCTCCGTTCTGGAAGTTTTAGGGTATGTAGGTATATATGGGTGAAAGAAGTACGTCGGTGGACCGAAGAGGGGGCCACGAGGCAGGAGGCGCGCCCTAGGGGGGCGCCCTCCACCCTTGTGGGCACCTCCCTTCTTTCCTGACGTGCACTCCAAGCTTTTCCGGTAGCTTTCCTTCCAAAAATAACTTCTCCAGTTGATTTCGTTCCGTTTCGACTCCGTTTGATATTCCTTTTCTTCGAAACACTGAAATAGGCAAAAAAACAGCAAATCTGGGCTGGGCCTCCGGTTAATAGGTTAGTCCCAAAAATAATATAAAAGTGGATAATAAAGCCCAGTATTGCCCAAAACAGTAGATAATATAGCATGGAGCAATCAAAAATTATAGATACGTTGGAGACGTATCAACCCCCCATCACTCAAGAAAATGTTCTCGAGGAGAACGAGTCTGTGCTCGACCCTCCAGCTACTCAAGTGGAGGTTGAAAACATTGAGGCGGCCACCAACAACTCTACTGAAGCCAATGACGTTGTGATGGTTGAAGCTAATGTCAATAGCTTCAGGGCCCACAATACCTTCTTTGATAGTGCAAAGAACCCTTACTCAAGGCTAAGAATCTCATCTGATCACTTCTGGAGCTATCAGCAGCGCAACTATTACTCATGCATTCTTTACAATCAAGGGCGAATCAGCTCCTCATCCCTCACATGAGTCTGGATTGTGAAGCCATTGCTGGTCTGCCCTGCTTGGAAGAAGCTCTAGACTGCTTCAGAGATGCTGGACTTCTGCAGTTTGTCACTAACAAAGAGCATTGGAATGAGGAGCTTCTGCTACAATTCTATGCCACTCTTCACATTCGCGGCTACAACAGGGATCCAAAGACTTGAGTCCTTGAGTGGATGACAAGCGATGTACACCATGAAGACAGAGCCCAAGATATAATTGAGCTTACTTCCCTTCCCACTCTAGGTGAACTCTATGAACCTGGTTGTCAGCTTCATCGCAATGCTTTGGAGAGCATATTTCAGAAGCCTGAGCCAAACATGAGTCAAATGCTCAGCATGATGAAGCCACTGCCACGAGATGCTGAATATCCAAGGGAATTCTTTGTTGAAGACCTAGAGTATCTGCCCCGCACCATTTATAATTTTATAAGGCGAACTCTATGGCCTGTCAAAGGACATTCTTTTGCAGCCAAGCTTGAAGGTGCCATGAAGACATTGGTTTTCTATATCCTCAATGGCATCAGCTTCAATGCTCAAGACTTCTTCATCAGGCAACTTGCAGCTTCTGGAATTGATCTCTTTGGCCTAAAATTTTATGCCGCATGAGTGATGCGCCTAATAAAGCTTCACTCTTCTGTCAACTATCAGCCCTCTACGCGCAACCATCTTATCTTCTTGCCAGAGCTTGATATGTCTGTCGAAGCCATCTACCCTAAACCTGCCAAGGAGCCCATATATCTTCACAATGCAGATCGCCAAAGCTTCACGCAACCCATTGAAGGAGTTCTTGCTGCAACTCAAGTTTATCCTCTGGCTGGTAACACACGTACACCTCATCGTGCAACTACTGAAGCCATTGAAAGCCCTATTGCTCAAAGGCCTCGGAAGTCTTCTCGCGTTCTCAATGATCTAGAGCTTCTCGTGGCCTCGCATCAGAAACATGATAAGCACCATGACTTGCTGAAGCGTCAGATGCAAAGCCTCTTGGTGGATGTTAATCGCATTCGCAATCTTGCCACCAAGAATGCCTTCGTATCCCATGAAGCCCGTCGGAGGTCGTGGAAGAATCTGATGTTGCTGAGCTCCGAAGATGATCTTCGCGAAGATGGCTTCACTGAGTGCTACAAGTTTGATTCCATGCCTCCCCGCAATGCCATCTTGCGCCATACTCCTTCCTTAGAAGACTCAGAGTATTCGTCCTCGGCTGCAATGGTTAATGCCAGAGTCGTCGATGACGAAGATGATGCTACTTCACCAACTTCTACTTCGCCGCGTCTCGACACTGCACCAGGACCCTCTGCACCACCGGACTCCAACGTCGACCCTGCACCTTCATCTTCTCCCGATGGGAACAAATAGATGCTCTATGTCTTCAAACCTTTCCGGTCATTACTGACAAAATGGGGAGAAGCATATGAGTTGATAGTCTTCAAGTGGGTCCATATGGGTGGTTGCTTTATATTTTGCCAAGTGGTTACAACTCTTGCTTTGATACATTTGGTTCTTTTGGGTTGTAACACTTAAACTTGATGGTCGTCTGCTACTTTGCTTGCTATTCTGTGATGCGATGATAAATTCCGCATGAAGTCATTCCGCAGATGTCCATTTTTCATTATGCATGTCATTATCTTCGCTATAACCTTATATGCATGATGAATTGTCTTCATATGTTGAAGAGGATCTCCACAAGTACAACCTGCCATGTGCATTTGCATTCAAAAGCAAACTACTTATATGCACATCTTCAGGGGGAGCCTTTTGCTACTTATGAAGACAATACCTTAATCCTTACAATTTCACATACTTTTATCCCCGTTGAAAACTTCAACCAGTTTGTCATCAATCACCAAAAAGGGGGAGATTGTAAGTGCATCTAGTGCCACCCCTAGTTGGTTTTGGAGTATTGACGACAAACCTGGTTGAGGGACTAATGTGTTTGTGAGAATTGCAGGATAACACAGGTAGTAGTCCCTCATTGATTCGATTTACCTACCAGAGATGACCCTAAAAATGTGTGAAGACATTGAAGATAATGGTGGTTTGTGAAGATATTCACAATGAAGACTATGACATGAGAAGACATTGCATGAAGACTATGGAGTGTGAAGACATAGTTGTTTCGTAGTTTCCTTTTCTTCTTTGTTGAGTCATAGGAACCACCGCACTGTTAAGTGGGGTCCAAGTGAACAAAGTCGAGTGATCAAGTGATGCTCAACCAAATCCTATGTCTTCGAGCGAAGACAACGAGAGCAAATCTTATCCAGAGCTGGATAAGTCAGCTTTACTTGTAGCCCAAGTCAAGGTGCCGCATGTGTTTGAAATCTGACCGTTGGACACATGTCAGTTCCTTAGTGACCCAGGGTCATTTCGGACAAATCAGGTCAGGTTGCCTCCTGGCTATAAATAGCCCACCCCCTACACCATAAGTTAGTGGCTGCTCAGAGTTAGTGCACAACTTTTGTCGTTTGAGAGCAACCCACCTCCGAAGCATTTGAGAGAAAGATCCTTGCAAGGACAAAGCCCAAAACACCCAGAGCCAAAGAGTGTTAGGCATCACTGAAGTCTTTCTGTCCGCGTGATCTAAAGACTTATTACACTTGAGGACTGTGAATCCTCCAGCCGGTTAGGCGTCGCGTTTTGAGCATCCAAGAGTCATTTTGGATTGCCGGTGAACAAAGTCTGTGAAGGTTTGGAAGTCTACCTTGAAGACTTACCAAAGTGATTGGATGAGGACTAATTGTCCTTAGCTCAAGGGGAATATGGTGAATATGCGGTCTTCTGAGTTGAATCTCGGCCTCCCTAACCTGACGTACAATTGTCACAACAACTGGAACTGGTCCAACAAATTCTTGTCCTCACCAAGCAACTGGTTCTATCTCCTCCCTCACTTATTTATAGTTTGTCTTCGTGAAGTCATTTGCATGCTTGCCTTATCTGTTTGACTTCACTATGTGACGACTATTGTTGTTTGGCTTCATACTATCTTCCATCCTGATCTGTACTACCTAGCTGCTAATAGTCTTCGTGCTTTCACTTCATTACTTACTTGACTATGGCTTGTCTAGTGTAGTCTACCTTCCGCTACATATCAATAGGTTCATTTCTATCGTTTGTCTTCAAAACCCCTGTGTTTTGAAGAGTTACATAAAAATCACCTATTCACCCCCCCTCTAGTCAATAACTAGCACTTTGAACTACTCAAAAAAGTGCTTCAACCAAAGGCGCCTTCCGCCTCCTCCTCCGGTCAGGGCAGCAAGCAATGCAATGGTCAAGCATAATCCCAAGCATGAAAAGGTGAACATGATGAATGCAGCTCAAGCAGAGGATTCTTCACAAGTGATCATGGGTAACCTTTCAGTTAAGGGATAATTAGATTTATGCCCCTAGTTGTGTCCCACTCGTCTGTTTTACCCCTAATTCCCAAAAGTCACCGGTTCTTTCCAAGTCACTTTGATCCTTTTATGCTTTTGCCCTTTGACTGTTTGACCGTCAGTTTGTAAACTTCATAACTAATTCATACAAAATCAAAAAAATGCAAATAAGATACCAAAATATTCAGAAAAACATTACCTATATGTCAGTGTCATTTGCATTCATGAAAAAAGTGTTGGAAAGTGCACATCCGAGTTTTAGCTCTTTTGATACCACCATGAATAGTAAACTCTAAAAAAATTCAAAAAAAATATGGTGGAAAAGAACGACAAGTGTTCTAAGTGCTTGTCAAGTTTCTTTAGGGAACGGCATTCGTGGAAGTCATGGCAAAAAAATAATCTATTTTTGGAGTGCTGATTATTTTTTTTGCCGCGGCACCCACGAATGTTATTCCCTGATGAAACTTGGCAGGCACTTAAAACATTTGTCATTCTTTGCCACCAAATTATTTTTGAATTTTTTGAACTTTATTAGATTTTACTATTCATGGTGGTAGCGTAAGAGCTAAAACTCGGATGGGCACTTTCCAACACTTTTTTCATGAATGCAAATGACACTGACATATAGGTGATGTTTTTCTGAACATTTTGGTATCTTATTTGCATTTTTCTGATTTAGTATGAATTAGTTATGAAGTTTTCAAACTGACGGTCAAACGGTCAAAGGGCAAAATCATAAGAGGAGCCAAGTGATTTGGACAGAACCGGTGACTTTTGGGAAGTAGGGGTAAAACAGACGAGTGGGACACAACTAGGGGCATAAATCTAATTATCCCTTCAGTTAACTATATTCATGCTAGAGTGTTGTTCGATACTGGTGCATCGCATTGTTTCATGTCAACGCCGCTCTTTACCAAGCATGAATTCACTTCTTCACATTTGGGTTGACACATGGCTATTATTTATCGGGGTAAACGATTGAGCTCTAGTTTGATAGCTCCTGATGTAACCATCAAGATGGGCAATTATAAATTCCTGGCTTCCCCAATTGTTCTTAGCAATTCCGATATTAAACTCATTCTTGGCATGGATTGGCTTTCTCAGCACAAGGCTTCCCTTGATTGTGCTGCCAGGGAGATTAAATTGATGCACCCTTCTGAGGAAGTGATCATCTATGCCACTCATGATGAAACTATTCGGTTGTTCTCTCTCAATGAGAAGGGCGAGTTAAACGCTATTTCTTAGATTCCAGTTGTTTGTGAGTATCAAGATGTCTTTCTAGAAGAGCTACCGGGTATGCCTCCTCACCGGCCAGTTGAGTTCATTATTGATCTTGAGCCCGGTACAGAACCAGTTTGCAAGTGCCCATACAAGCTTGGGCCAAAAGAGCTGAAAGAATTGAAGAAACAGCTCGATGAACAAGAGCGTCTGGGTCTGATCAGACCAAGTTCTTCTCCGTGGGTTTGTGGTGTTCTTTTTGTCCAGAAGAAGGATGGAACAGACCGACTTTGCGTCGATTACCGCCCATTGAACAAGAAGACAATCAAGAATAAATATCCAGTTCTCAATGTCAATGAGCTATTCGGGCAACTCAAAGGTGCAAAGGTGTTTTCCAAGCTTGACCTCCGAATGGGGTATCATCACATTCACATTCGTGAAGAAGATATCCCCAAGACAGCATTCAGAACAAGCTTTGGTTCTTATGAATATACTGTCATGTCTTTCAGGCTTGCAAATTCCCCTCCAACTTTCTCTCGCATGATGAACTTCATCTTCAACCCCTACACCAATGAATTCGTCCTCATATATCTCGATGATATCTTGGTGTTCTCCAAGAATAAGGAGGATCATGCCAGACATTTGCGATTGGTGCTCGACAAGGTCAGAGAGTATCAGTTCTATGCGAAGTTCTCTAAATGTGAGTTTTGGCTCGATGAAGTTCTTTACCTTGGCCACATCATCTCCGCCAAGGGAATTTCTGTTAATCCGGAGAAGGTTTCTGCAATTGTCAATTGGGAGCCTCCTCTGAACGTCAAGAAGCTCCACAGTTTCCTTGGGCTTGCAAGCTATTGCAGAAGGTTTGTGGAAAACTTCTCAAAGATTGCTAAGCCTCTTTCCAACCTCCTACAGAAGCATGTCAAGTACTCTTGGACTCCCGAGTGTGACATTGCTTTCAACACTCTCAAGGACAAACTCATCACAGCTCCGGTCCTAACTCCTCCTAATGAGTCCAAACCCTTCAAAGTTTTCGGTGATGCCTCATTGCAAGGTCTCGGTGCTGTGTTAATGCAAGATAAGAAAGTTGTGGCCTATACTTATCGTCAGTTGAAGCCCAATGAAAGGAACTACCCCACTCATGATCTTGAGTTGGCGGCATTTGTCCATGCATTAATAACATGGAGACATCTCTTGTTGGGAAGGCAAGTGGACATTTTCACTGATCACAAGAGCCTCAAGTATATCTTCACTCAGCCCAACCTCAACCTCCGGCAAACTCGTTGGGTCGAAATGATTCAAGAGTACAATCCAAGTATTGAATACACTCCAGGCAAGGCGAATGTGATTGCAGATGCTTTGAGCAGAAAGGCTTATTGCAACAGCTTAATTCTCAAGCCCTTCCAACCCAATCTCTGTGAAGCTTTTCGCAAGCTCAACCTCCAAGTTGTTCCTCAAGGTTTTCTTGCCAACCTTCAAGTCACTCCAACTTTGGAAGATCAAATTCATGAGGCACAACTCCTTGATACCATGGTGAAGAAGGTGAAACATGGTATTGCCAAGGGCCTTTCCAAATACAAGTGCTATCACATAGATGACAAGGACACCTTATTCTTCGAGGACCGGATTGTCGTTCCTAAAGGTGATCTAAGGAAGGTCATAATGAGTGAAGCGCACAATTCTCTTCTTTCCATCCACCCAGGCAGTTTGAAGATGTACCATGACCTCAATCAGTCGTATTGGTGGACTCGAATGAAGCGAGAGATTGCTCAATTTGTGATGAATGTGATGTCTATCGAAGGGTGAAAGTAGAACATCAATGACCAGCTGGTCTCCTCCAACCTCTTGCTATTCCAGAATGGAAGTTTGATCATATCTAAATGGACTTTGTCACTGGATTTCCCAAGTCCAAGCGTTGGAATGATGCTATCTTCGTTGTCATCGACAAGCTTACAAAAGTGGCTCATTTCCTTCCAATCAAAGAAACTATCACGGCAGCTCAGTTGGAAGAGCTGTACACCTCCAGAAAACCTCAAGAAACCAGCCTCTTCAGCAACCCTTGCCTGTGCACTTATTAGGACCTACCCCGATGATGCTCAACAACGCGTTTGGGGCTGGACCAGGGGCTTCTCTCGGTGCAACAAACCCTGGGTCTATTGCCTGGACTATGCACATGCACAGGAACAAGATTGAAGCACCAGCCCAAACCAGCATGCAAGAACTCTACATATTCGGAGGACCAACATGCAGATCGGAGGGACCAAGATCGAGCCAGAGAAGCAAGATTTCGTCAAGAGAAAAGCCTCCCTTGCCAGGAAGGCGAGCCCGGCAAGGGGCAAGGCCACCCCCAGGCAAAACCACCTCACCAACCACTCTACCATGACCCACGTCGTCGATCGGTGCTGTGTCAAGCCACAAGGTGATTAAGTGGCAGCCATTCGCCACATGGCAGCCATTTCATACCGGAGAAACCCACAGACGACACCCGTCCTGTGACGTGTCAAGCAAGTAGCCGCAGAGCTGGCAAGATAGCCTAGCAAGCCTTGCCGGGCAACCAGCAATGCGACATTGAGCAGTGCATTTAATGCGCCCTGTCAGCCCACAGAGTTAGGTACGATAGCACTGTGTCGGTGTACAAAAGTAGGGGCCTTTCTGTACCCCTCTTACTTGTGCACGGGCAGTCATAGCCGCACCAGCAGCCATGCTTGCCGAGGCAGAAGAAGCAAAGGTACGGGACTGCCATGGTAGCACTCAAGCCAGAGGCATGAAGAGCGAAGGGGCAAGATGGGCTTCGCCCGGCAAGATCCTTGCCGGGTCGGCCTGCATAGCCCCGACAAGATTCTTGTCGGGGCGACCTGCCCCACACCAGCAAGGCCGCCACACTTGAGCCTGAGAGCTCTAACACCATCGACAATGTCGAGACCAAGACTCAGGGGCACCCGCGTGGTGGCATGCAGATCTTTGTGAAGACCAAAGGCCTGTGAGGCTAGATA
Organism: Aegilops bicornis; assembly: GCA_021605145.1. Classification (NCBI taxonomy): domain Eukaryota; kingdom Viridiplantae; phylum Streptophyta; class Magnoliopsida; order Poales; family Poaceae; genus Aegilops; species Aegilops bicornis. Next base: position 207,284,732 of record CM038669.1, on the reverse strand, counting down.
AGAACTAGAAGACGAAGACCCCCGGCAAGATCCTTGTCGGGGACGGCCGAAGACCCCCGGCAAAATCTTTGCCGAGGACGCCCGCGAGACCTCGGCAAGACCCTTGCTGGGGACATCTGTTGGGCCACGGCTAGGCCCGCACCCACCAACGTTTTGCTGCCCCGCGACCGTTACGACGCGGCAACCAACCCGCCAACTAGGCAAGCGCTTGCGTGGCAGCATGCAGCTTCTAGGACAACTAGTCAAGCGCTCGCGTGGCGGCATGCAGCTTCTAGGCCAACTATTCAAGCACCTGCGTGGTGGCATGTAGATCTTCGTGAAGACCCTGTCACCGCACCAGCACAGCAACCAGCTAGCCAGCATGGTGCTGCATGCTCTATCAGCTTGGATGCACGTCGAAGCAGGGCAAGGCGGCGACGGGCGGGACGAGCTTTGTTGCCGCCCCCGATAAAGCAAGAGGGCACGTGGGAGGTGCATTAAATGCATTTGTCCTACGGTGCCAGGCGATAAACTTGTACACTGTAGATACTTTCCACCTCCTGTGTGCCACTGTGGCTACCCTTTTGACATATAAAAGGAAGCCCGAGGCGTACTGTGGAAGGATTCGGACTTTTTGGACTGGGCACGCATATCAGCTAGTCCAAGAATGGAAGAACACCAAATAAACACACACAAGTAGGACTATGGTTTTACGCATCGCTTGCGGCCTGAACCTGGGTAAAAATCCCCTCACGCTAATCCATAGAACTGCTCTTTGTGCAGCTCCACGCCCCAGCCAACCATAGAAGGTATTCCCTGGGATCCCATAGGTGTCGTTTCCCCCAACATCTTTGGCACGCCAGGTAGGGGGCACACTGAGGCTGTGAAAATCTGGTCTAAAAGTTAGCATCGACTCCTTCATCGCGGTGGCTCCAAAGAAGAGGGCAAAAGCAACCAGCCACACTCTGATGCCATCAGCCAGGCAAGCGGTGTCGTTTGTGGCCACAACAACCATCCGCGTGGTGATGAAAAAGCTAAGTCACACAAAACCTTGAGCAATTTCCTTTTTTTCATATAGGGTTATTTTCCTTGAAGGATTTTGCTACTTGTACGAAAAACCTGCACGCAAGGGAATCCTTCCGCTATTGGCAATGACCTTGTTCTGTTTCGAGTCCGCTCAACAGATCAAGCGGCTGCGCCGAGAATGGCAAGGTGGCTTGCCCGACAGCAAGCGCCCCCGGTAGGCTGCTAAGGATCCGTTCCTCAAAGCGCCACAACACGGTTTTACGCGCCGGCAGACCTACCCAACTAAGCGTAGGGTGTTTACATACAAATAAAGATCAAACAGGAAGATAGCATGCACTATTTCAAAATACTGCAAGGTTATATTACATCAGCGGTTGCTGCGGTTCTAACTTAAGATAAAATTGTCTTGGTCATGAACTCGCAGCGGCAATGAAAACGGGGTGGCTAGTCCCGGTGCTGGCCTTCCAACTTCTGGACTCTGTCAACATAGCTGATGATGGGCTCAATATGCTCTTCGAGTGCCTCGAGGTCCGCATCCTCCGGCAAACTCTCAAGCGCGTTGGCGAAGTCAACGCTGGGGTTCCAGAACGCCACCTTGGTGAGCACCTTGGTCAGGGCACCCCGACAAAGCTTCCGAGCCTCATTTGCTAGATAAGTCGCTTGACTAGAGCGGAGCTGTTCTAGGGCGTCGAGGACGCCCTCGAAGAACAAGGCCAGCCTGGCACTGGGGCTTATGTTCGCCTCCTGGGAGTACCTGAAGTTTGGCATGTCCATGATGTCTAGCTGCGTGGTGAGCCTCTCTGCAACATCAATGAGGCTGCCGGTCCAGAGAGATATGTTGTCCACATAGTCCTTGTGGGCGGCGGTGCCATCCTGCCGCAGCAGCCTCTCCCCCTCGAGGGCCTTGTTCAGGGTCCCCTCACGGCCCTGGCCTCTGAAAGTGTCCCTTCCAAGGTGTCCAGTTTCAGCTTCAGGTTGTCGATGGAGTCGTTGGCCTCGGAGAGCAGCTTGGTCTTGTCGGAGATGGCGACCAGCAAATCTGCCAGAGTGCGGTCAGCCGTGTCTGTGTCCTCCGTCAGCTTTCAGATCTCCTTCTTCAGCTCCTCCCGCTCCAGTTCCAGCTTCTCCACCTTGCCGTCTTGGTCCAGGGCCAGAGCATGAAGTGCATCCTTGTGCTTCCGCTCCAGCTCCTGGGTCCGCTGCGCGACGATCTTCTCGATTTCCTCGTCCTTGCCGCGGAGCGTGGCGCCAAGTGCATGTTCACGAGCAACGAGGTCTTCCTCCTTGGTGTCCAGCAAAGCTTGCTGCTACCGCCGGTCGGCTTCGTCCTTGGCGGCCTATACCTTCGCCGCCTCTTGGGCCTTCTCGATGTCGGCCTGCTTCAGGAGGAGCTCTTGCTTGCCCTCATCCAGCTGATCCTGGGCGGTCCTCAGTTCCTGCCGGGCATCGCCGAACTAGACTTGCGTCTGAGCAACGCGCTCCTGAAAATCCTCTTCTGCCTTGTCCACAACCGCCATCCTGGAGTTCACCTTGTCCTGGCGGGCACGGTGGAGCGCCTGAAGCTTCTGGAAATTGGCGCTCATGGCCCGGAGGAGCTGCTCCTCTTGGGAACCGCCACCGCTGGCGCTCGATTCGTCGACAACCTAGAACCCGGCGGTGGCGAGCGCCTCATCGATGAAAACCTCCCCTTCGGCTGGTGCTTTGGTGCTTGCCATCCCTGGGAGGTGGATGAATAAATCATCGCCGACCCTCAAGTACTTTCCCGGGGCGGGGGCTACAGGGGAGGAAGGTTGGTGTCGGGACCCCGATTCAAAGTCACATCGATCTAGCCGGTAACACCTCATATCACTTTGCGACCTCACGCACGATATTCCCATGGGTGTCGCCTTACTATGGCTCGGGATCGTTTGCGCCTTTTGGCTCACGTATATGATAGTGTCGCTAGTATCCATATGACAGAGAACCCGGGCCGACATGGCTAGTCGTGAACCCAAAGTCGCACTAACCCATGGGGACATGCATACATGAATCAACTTCGAGCATGTCGGTCAGCAGCGTGTGAATCCAGGCTGTAGCACTGGGCTAACAGGACTCCAGTAACCCAAGCTGTAGCAGGCTAGGCAAGACTCCGGATGTCACTGCGTGACATTTCCCCGAAGGGACAGACACAAGAACGAAGTGAAACACATGCCGGCCAGTCGAGTGTCCTGAGCAGTAGTGCTAGGCTAGCAGGACTCCAGTGAACCGGGCTATAGCGGACTACTATGGCTCATGGAAGCACAAGACTACATTTCCCCATAAGAGAAGCTACCAAGGATAAACAACTAGGTTGTCGGATCCCACGCATACCAAGCATTTCAATCATACACACAATATGCTCGATATGTGTAAATACAACATGGCATCACAACATAACTCTACGACTCAAGTATTTATTCATTAGGCTCCAAGCAACGAGATATTACAAACATGGGTCTCATGACCCAACATTCAGAGCATACAAACCAAAGCACATGCGGAAGCTTAACATGTCTGAGTATAGACATCTACAAATGAAAAAGGCTTAGAAGCCTGACTATCTACAAGACCCTGCCGAGGGCACAAGATCGTAGCTGAGGTAACAAGCTAAACATTGAAGTCCACGCGGAACTACTAGCGAGACTGATGTCTCTCTGCAAAACATAAAATAGGCAAACGTGAGTACAAATGTACCCAGCAAGACTTACATCAGAACTAACTACATATGCATCAGTATCAACAAAGGGGGTAGTGGAGTTTAACTGCAGCAAGCCAGCTTTGACTCAGTGGCTAATCTGAACTATGACTGCAAGCAACTCTTTTGAGGTGGCGCACACGAGTCCACATATTCACCAAATAATACACCACTATGGATCCACTCCCGTCTACCTACGAGAACGCCATCCATAGCACTCATGCTTATCTTGCGCATTTTAGAGTATCCACTTAAAGTTATCTATGAACTGTTATAGGCAACCCAGAAGTCCTTTACCGCGGACATGGCTATTCGACTAGATGATGTTAACCCTGCAGGGGTGTACTTCTTCACACACGCTCTCACCACTTATCGCCGTTTACACGACATATACTCGGCAACCTTCAAGCGGAAGCCCAGCGAGGGTGTCGGCCACGGCCTACCTAAACACTCAAGTCTCTAGTCCAGGTTTATCGCCTATTCAGGTTCCATCCGCAGGTAGTCCGGCCGAGGTTTCCACATACGGCCCCGAACGATGTGAGCAGGGTTCCCGAGACACCAAACGGGCGACCGATACACCGTGCCATGTGCCTACCTCATCACAGCCCACCCCGCGGTTCAGCGCTGTGCACGGCCTCTAGCATAATTCAAACACCAGAAACTACTTGCAACTCGTGGACAGAGGACAAGGGTGGTTAAGAAGCCGAGAGGGTCCATTGGTTTCGGGCCCAATGCATGGTAGTAGCTGTTCATGGATCACAAACACAGAACTCAGTTCCTGAGGACGGTTACAATGAGACCACCCACCATGTACTCCTACATGACCTCTCACGGCTACCTTTACCATATCGTGTTCACACACTTAGCTCACACACTGTAGGACATGTCATCACCATTCCAATTCATCCCCGATGAATCAGACCTGACTCAACTCTAAGCAGTAGCAGGCATGACAAACAAGCATGAATGAGTAGGCACATCAGGGCTCAAACAACTCCTACTCATGCTAGTGGGTTTCATCTATTTACTGTGGCAATGATAGGTCATGCAAAGGATAAAGGGGTTCAGCTACCGCAACAAGTAACAGATGAGTCGTTGTTGTCCTAATGCAGTAAAAGAGAGCAAGAGCGAGAGAGTGGGATTGTATCAGAATGAACAAGGGGGTTTTTCTTGCCTGGCACTTATGAAGATAGCATTGGGTCTTCATCAGTGTCAACGATCACATCGTCGAAGCAACGTCTACTGAGAGGGGACAAATACCAGCAACAGAGAAAGAAACACAATCAATGCAATGCACAATATGACGCATGATCATGACATGGTAAAATGAGTGTGTTGGGCTAATGCAACTACAACCAGATGGGTTTGAGCTATTTTGAACCAAAGATTCAAAGTTCAAACTCATTTGTGATCTTAAATAGTGCTTTATAATGTTTTGCCCTAAACAGCAAGTTAACTTGTTTAAACATGCACTAAACTAGTGTAGATGGATATATTGAATTTTTCTGATAATTTTTCTTATATAATTTGTTTGATTTGGAGTTACGGTTGAATTACTATGAATTTTTGAAGTTTGCAACATTTTCTAGAATTTCCTATATAAGAATAAATCCAGAAAAGGATTTACTGCGTCAGACTGGCGTCAGTGTGACGTCAACGGTCAACTGAGACTGTCCAGGTCAACCCTGACCTGTGGGTCCTGTCTGTCGGTGTTAATTAAACTAACTAAGTTTAGTTAGCGTTAAACTAACACTAACCTAGTTTAGTTAGTGGCCTAGGGCCCACATGTCAGTGAGAGAGAAAGGGGGTCAAACTGGGTCAACCCGGGTCAAACTCGCCGGAGTTGACCCGGGGCTCGTCGCCGGCAGGGCCAGAGACGGCGGAGGGCTCGATTCCTCCTCCGGCAACCAAATGGCCGTCAGAGGGCATCTACGTGACGCGGGCACTCATCCGCGTCGGATAGTGGCAGTGGTTGGGCCTGGGGTGGCCGGAGTCGTCGCCAGCGTCGACCTTGGCAGTCGCCGGAGCTCGGATGAGCTCGGGGTTGATGCTACGGCGGTCGGGGCAGCTCGTGCGAGGCACCTACGTGCTCTACGCGGCGCGGTGAGCAAGATGGATGTGACGGCTGAGCCATTGCGTGGCCGAAGTCACGACGGCGGTGAGCACAGGCGGGGGCGGGTGCGGTGAGCTCGGTGTGGTGCGTACGGTGCACGAGAGAGGGAACGGAGAGGGGGAGGACAGGCAGCAGCTCACAGTGGTCTCGACGGGCGGGTCAGAGAGGTCGGGCAAGAGCTGGAGTGGTCACGTCGGCGAGGGGGATCTCCAGCGATGGTGGATCAGGACGGCTCGGTGCAGCGTCTCCGGGGCGAGCGAGCGCTCGGGGCTCGGTCGAGGCAAAGCAGCGGACGACGGTGAAGCTTCTGGGCACGGAGAGGCGACGAGTGGACGGCAGTGGAGGCGGTCTTTACGACGGCGCGGGCGCGGCTGCGTTGGCCATGGCGTCCAGGGAGCGAGGGAGAGAGCAAGGGGGAAGAATGGGGTGTCGGCGGGGTCGGGGCGGCGCCGAGGAGTGGCTTCAAGGCGTCACCGCGCTGTCCAAGCGAGGCAGGCGGCCAGAGAGCTGCGTGGCGAGCTCGGGCATGCCGGTGCTCACCTCTCTGCCTGCTTGGCGAGAGGAAGCAGCTGACTGGCCATGGGCCAGCACAGTGCTGGGCTGCGAGGTAAGCCCAGGTGAGGTTTCTCTCCTCTCTGCCTTTCCTGTTTTTGTTTTTATTTGTTTCTGTTCTGTGTTTTGAAATAGTAGAAATAATATTCCATTTAGGAAAAACCTGAAAATATTCAGAGGCACATTTGAAAATATTCTCAACAGCCTAAAAATACCTTCAAGATTATTTGGGCATTTTAAAATATTTATAGGGTTTAAATTGCCCAAATGCAAATACTTTTGGCTTGGTGCAAAAATCCAGAATAGCCTCCAAAAATATGAAACCATTTTTGGCAGAGGGTTTAGCAAGGACCAAAGATGGTGAACATTTATGAAGGGCATTTTGGGTTCATTGAAAAGTTTTAAGTTTGAACCTAGTTAAATTCATTTGGTGCTAGGGTTTGATCAATCCCCATTTCAAGTTTATTTAAATCGTAAACATGATGACATGATGAGCAAGCAAAGTCAAGCAAGGGCTGATCTGGGGCTGTGACAGCTCACCCCCACTAAACAAGAATCTCATCCCGCGATTCAAGACATGAGGTAAGAAGATAGAGGGGACACTAGCTAACACGATCTTGTCGATCCAATTTCCCTTCCCGAAGATGTTGGTTCATTGCTCCAATTGATCTTGACGTCCTTGCTTTCGAGATCTTCATCCAACACGATGGCGACAGAAAGAAACTCTATAGGAAACGATCTCCTCGAAGATCGAGCACTCAAGATCAACTCGTGGAATGAGATGTTGAAACATCTCGAGTTGAGACACAAAACACATCGAGAGGGATGGAAGAACAAACAACGTGGTTTGATTTGGTGGGCAACAATTCCATGCTTAGAGAGATGGTGGATGGTGTCAAGGTGGCGAGGAAATAATTGCCATGATTCAATAACGGGGCACCTTGGGGGAGGTGACTCGTAGAGTTATTACCTTAAATGGCAAAAAGAATTACTTTTGATATCTAGATCATTGAAACTCTTTATACCAGCCTAAGGCAATCACAATCGATCGTTTGGCGGAGCTCAAAGGAATGGTATATCCGGATTCGAATGGATGATGTGGACTACCTTGTTGAAGACAACGCGATCGATGATTTTGTTTATCATCGGAAATGGATGGGACCCATGGTAAGTCCACTTTTGAAGATGATCTTGGACAACAACTGCTGAGGAGGGCAGCCCATGGGAAATTGGCACAATGGCGGTGCAAGCTGGGAATGAAATGCAACTGTTGGGAATGTTCCAACCATCATATCTGCCTGAGATTCAGATCTGGTTGGTGATAGGATACTTCAGACTCGCCATGTCTGAAAAGAAAGTTTGCAACACAAATTGACGAGATGACGTTGCGATATTCTCGGGAAATGAACTACGATAGTAAGCTCCAAAAATGAACTGGTTCTGCTACACATATGTGAGCATGTTGTCCAAGACAAGAATGACCACATAGTAGTCTTATAATAAAACACTATCGAGTTCTAGTTTGGAACCATTATCGCGGATAACAAAGTCCTTGCATAAGTCATATGATTAGCTCTTATGAAGAAACTTCTTCTCCCTGAACAAATCAATTAGTGGCTTGGTGTGCTAGGGTATACATATGGAATGGACGTAATTAATCTACCAAACCATAGAATACATTTGCACATGCATAACTGACTTGGGATGGTACCAGAGGAAACAAAAACAATCTTTCTCGAACTCATGACGGCAACTTGCACCAAATGCACATGAATTCGAGGAAGTCACTTCTTCCATCCAAGCATAAGCTTCATGAACGGAACACGAAGGCATTGCTTACAAAGTTTCTAACACTAAGTTGATGTTCAACATGGGTCATGGGGGAGACAAAATGTTGCTGATGGGCTCAACAACAACTCATCGGAATTTCCATATCACTGGACTTCCACCATCATGTGAACATGGTGATAGCATTGTTCAGACCAAAATATGTAATGGTGTATGTCGAGGGATCAACAACGAGTAAGACAACATTACGAACATGGTTGGTTCTGATTTGACTTGACGATAGCCCATCCTCAAGTCAAAGTTTTGACAAGACAATAGATCCAACAACTGACCACGAGGACCAATTGGTGAAGATATCATCTTTCTTCAACACACACACAAACACAAAGATATCCCTTCAGAAAGAACCAAATTCGGCAAAGCTTTTTATCTTCCAACTCTCCAAGTTGTTGTTTAGCTTAACCAACTAGCTCAGGGGTATCTAACACAGAGTCTTGGAGAAGGGGTGGTTTATTGGAAAATCAACTTGATCACAAACTCAACATAACAGTCAGGGGACAACCTGGCACTGCTTCTGAGAAGATATTCGGAAAATCACAAACCACCGATATGTTAGTAAGCTCAAGAACAATCTTGCTTTTCAGACAAGACGATATGATCAAATGAGCAAGGGTTTCAATCCTAACTCAAAGATCGAAGAGTGCACCAGAAATAAGGACAAGGTAGCACGATCAATCCTAGAATAGTGTTTCAATAACCAACACGCTAAGAATGATATTAGTGTCCATTAACTACCAAGCAACACGGTTGCTAGGAGTATTGATTTCACACATCATGGTTCACTTGCCGGCATTCCGGTTGCGACAACACGGGACCGAGGAATGAAAAATGATGGCAAGAAGTATCACTGCGTCAAGAATTCATGAGAGATGGTGCAATTCTCATGACAATCCTGACATAGAGGGGTAATACTCCAGGGTAGAACAGAGCAAAAGCTGGATTGGCATTTGATATGCAGAACACAACTACTTTGACCCAATCCTGGATATGGATGAGGTACTAGAGTTTGTTTCTCCTAGTCATTCTGAAACAGAATGGGTTAACGGACCACAAGAATAGTAAGCAGCGATAACACGGATGCACAATTACTCCTGACTATCAATTGATAGATGATGGTCGGAATACAAATGAAGAGGGACAACTCAAGAGGAAATATATCTTTCTGAGTTGTGGATGCATAGATTAATATGTCGAACCAAGTTCAACAGGTTTCTTCCGGATAACCCATGCGTAAAGGTAGAAATGGCAGAATCACAATTATGAATGGAGAACTCCTCAAGAGTACTCGATTACGATATTTTGGTTCAAAGAACTTCTGCCTTAATGGTTCATGGTATTTGGAAGAAGGAAATACCACGGACCTCGAGGACTGTCGCAAGGTTACTAATATCCTAAAGGAACTAGCAAACACTACAACATGAAGTAAGTAGGGTGAATTTTGGGCTCAAAACCCAGGAGTAGAATACCTACTACTAATTGGCATCACGGGATGCTTTCGAGAATGACGGCCAGAATCATCACACTGGGACACAAAACATGGCTAGATTACTAGGTAATCTTCTAAGACACCTAGGGTCATAATAATAACTCCAACATACATGTCGAGGCAATAGAATACCTCAACTCAACAGTTAGTGTGATTAACCTGGCCCAAAGGGACATCGGGAACGGAAAGAAGGGATTTGCAAATGCATCAGACTATTAGAAACCTGGGATGACTCGGACAGCATAACGGCTGTAAATGCTCAAAATGATTTGAGATATCCTGCAAAATAGTGGCATGACCACTCAACATCACAATATCAAGGTTCTGAGGCAAGCAATGAACATACGAAAGTGGTAGAAACTGAACTGAGACTTGAAACTATCAATTCTATAAGTCAATGGATTAGTAACACGTCATCCTGATAGATAGATGAGAAGGCCTAGTTCTTAATCCCCGTAGAAAAGAAGAGGTTGACTCAGATCAGCGGGCATGAGGTATAAGGAGTAAAAAGAGCCTTACATTCCCTTCCACAATCAATTCCCTTATATAACTAAAGCATTTCTAGACTCGACTTCGACCAGTTTGGCTTGGTAATCCTACAGGCAGTCAGGCTCTGATACCAAAGCTATCGGGACCCCGATTCCAAGTCACATCGATCTAGCCGGTAACACCTCATATCACTTTGCGGCCTCACGCACGGTATTCCCACGGATGTCGCCTTACCATGGCCCGGGACCGTTTGCGCCTTTTGGCTCACGTATATGATAGTGTCGCTAGCATCCATATGATGAAGAACCGGGCCGACATGGCTAGTCGTGAACCCAAAGCGGCACTAACCCATGGGGACAGGCATACATGAATCAACTCGAGCATGTCGATTGACGTGTGAATCCGTCAGTGCACTGGCTAACAGGACTCGGTAGAATCTGGTCAGGCTAAGCTAGGCAGGACTCGGATGTCACCGCGTGACATTTCCCGAAGGGACAGACACAACAACGAAGTGAAACACATGCCGACGGTCGAGTGTCTGAAAGCAAAGAGTGTTGGGCTAGCAGGACTCGGTGAACCGAAATGGCGGACTACTATGGCTCATGGAAGCACAAGACTACATTTCACCATAAGATAGGCTACCAAGGATAAACAACTAGGTTGTCGGATCCCACGCATACCAAGCATTTCAATCATACACACAATATGCTCGATATGTGTAAATACAACATGGCATCACAACATAACTCTACGACTCAAGTATTTATTCATTAGGCTCAGGAGGCGAGATATTACAAACATGGGTCTCATGACCCAATATTCAGAGCATAAAAATCAAAGCACATGCGGAAGCTTAACATGTTTGAGTACAGACATCTACAAATGAAAAAGGCTTAGAAGCCTGACTATCTACAAGACCCTGCCGAGGGCACAAGATCGTAGCTGAGGTAACAAGCTAAACGCCGAAGTCCACGCGGAACTACTAGCGAGACTGACGTTTCTCTACAAAACATAAAATAGGCAAACGTGAGTACAAATGTACCCAGCAAGACTTACATCAGAACTAACTACATATGCATCAGTATCAACAAAGGGGGTAGTGGAGTTTAAGCTGCGACAAAGCTTTGACTCAGTGGCTAACCTGAACTATGACTGCAAGCAAATCTTTTGAGGTGGCGCATACGAGTCCACATATTCACCACAATACACCACTATGGATCCGCTCCCGTCTACCTACGAGAATGCCATCCATAGCACTCACGCTTATCTTGCGCATTTTAGAGTATCCACTTCAAGTTATCTATGAACTGCTATAGGCAACCCCGAAGTCCTTTACCGCGGACACGGCTATTTGAATAGATGATTTTAACCCTGCAGGGGTGTACTTCTTCACACATGCTCTGACCACTTATTGTCGTTTACACGACATGTACTCGGCAACCTTCAAGCGGAAGCCCAGCGAGGGTGTCGTCCACGGCCTACCTAAACACTCAAGTCTCTAGTCCAGGTTTATCACCTATTCAGGTTCCATCCGAAGGGAGTCCGGCCGAGGTTTCCACATACGGCCCCGAACGATGTGAGCAGGGTTCCCGAGACACCAAACGGGCGCCCGGTACACCGTGCCACATGCCTACCACATCACAGCCCACCCCGCGGGTCAGCGCTGCGCACGGCCTCCAGCATACTACAAACACCAGAAACTACTTGCAACTCCTGGACAGAGGACAAGGGTGGTTAAGAAGCCGAGAGGGTCCATTGGTTTCGGGCCCAATGCATGGTAGTAGCTGTTCATGGATCACAAACACGGAACTCAGTTCCCGAGGACGGCTACAATGAGACAGCCCACCATGTACTCCTACATGGCCTCTCACCGCTACCTTTACCAAATCGTGTTTACACACTTAGCTCACACACAGTAGGACATGTTCATCACCATTCCAATTCATCCCCGGTGAATCAGACCTGACTCAACTCTAAGCAGTAGCAGGCATGACAAACCAGCATGAATGAGTAGGCACATCAGGGCTCAAACAATTCCTGCTCATGCTAGTGGGTTTCATCTATTTAATGTGGCAATGACAGATCATGCAAAGGATAAAGGGGTTCAGCTACATGGCAAATGTGAGATGAATCATTGTTGTCCTAATGCAGTAAAAGAGAGCAGGAGCGAGAGAGTGGGATTGTATCGGAATGAACAAGGGGTTTTTGCTTGCCTGGCACTTCTGAAGATAGCATTGGGTCTTCATCAGTGTCAACGATCACATCGTCAAAGCAACGTCTACTGAGTGGGGACAAATACCGGCAACAGAGAAAGAAACACAATCAATGCAATGCACAATATGATGCATGATCATGAAAAGGTAAAATGAGTGTGTTGGGCTAATGCAACTACAACCAGATGGGTTTGAGCTATTTTGAACCAAAGATTCAAAGTTCAAACTCATTTGTGATCTTAAATAGTGCTTTATCGTGTTTTTCTCTAAAACAGCAACTTAACTTGCTTGGACATGCATGAATCTAGTACATATGGATAGATTGTATTTTTCTGATAATTTTTCATATATAATTTGTTTGATTTGGAGTTACGGTTGAATTACTATGAATTTTTGAAGTTCGCAACATTTTCTGGAATTTCCTATATAAGAATAAATCCAGAAAAGGATTTATCACGTCGACTGGCGTCAGTGTGACGTCAGCGGTCAACTGAGACGGTCCAGGTCAACCCTGACCTGTGGGTCCTGTCTGTCGGTGTTAATTAAACTAACTAAGTTTAGTTAGCGTTAAACTAACACTAACCTAGTTTAGTTAGTGGCCTGGGGCCCACACGTCAGTGAGAGAGAAAGGGGGTCAAACTGGGTCAACCCGGGTCAAACTCGCCGGAGTTGACCCGGGGCTCGTCGCCGGCAGGGCCAGAGACGGCGGAGGGGCTCGGGATTCCTCCTCCGGCAACCAAATGGCCGTTAGAGGGCATCTACGTGACGCGGGCACTCATCCGCGTTGGATAGTGAAGTGGTTGGGCCTAGGGTGGCCGGAGTCGTCGCCAGCGTCGACCTTGGCGGTCGCCGGAGCTCGGGTGAGCTGGGGGTCGATGCTACGGCGGTCGGGGCAGCTCGTGCGGGGCACCTACGTGCTCTACGCGGCGCGGTGAGCAAGATGGATGTGACGGCTGAGCCATTGTGTGGCCGGAGTCATGCCGGCGGTGAGCACAGGCGGGGGCGTGTGCGGTGAGCTCGGTGTGGTGCGTACGGTGCACGAGAGAGGGAACGGAGATGGGGAGGCCGGGCAGCAGCTCACAGTGGTCTCGACGGGCGGATCAGAGAGGTCGGGGAAGAGCTGGAGTGGTCACGGCGGCGAGGGGGATCTCCGGCAATGGCGGATCGGGACGGCTCGGTGCAGCGTCTCCGAGGCGAGCGAGCGCTCGGGGCCCGGTCGAGGCAAACAGCGGACAACAGTGAAGCTTCTGGGAACAGAGAGGCGACGAGTGTACGGTAGTGGCTGCGGGATTTACAATGGCGCGGGCGCGGCTGCATCGGCCATGGCGTCCAGGGAGCGAAGGAGAGAGCAAGGGGGAAGAATGGGGTGTCAGCGGGGTCGGGGCGGCGCCGAGGAGTGGCTTCAAGGCGTCGCCGCGCTGTCCAAGCGAGGCAGGCGTCCAGGGAGCTGCGTGGCGAGCTCGGTCACGCCAGTGCTCACCTCTCTGCCTGCCTGGCTAGAGGAAGCAGCTGACTGGCCATGCGCCAACACAGTGCTGGGCCGCCAGGTGAGCCCAGGTGAGGTTTCTCTCGTCTCTGCCTTTCCTGTTTTTGTTTTTATTTGTTTATGTTCTGTATTTTGAAATACTACAAATACTATTCCATTTAGGAAAAACCTGAAAATATTCAGAGGCACATTTGAAAATATTCTCAACAGCCTAAAAATACCTTTCAAGATTATTTGGGCATTTTAAAATATTTATAGGGTTTAAATTGCCCAAATGCAAATACCTATGGCTTGGTGCAAAAATCCAGAATAGCCTCCAAAAATATGAAACCATTTTTGGCAGAGGGTTTAGCAGGACCAAAGATGGTGAACATTTATGAAGGGCATTTTGGGTTCATTGAAAAGTTTTAAGTTTGAACCTAGTTGAATTCATTTGGTGCTAGGGTTTGATCAATCCCCATTTCAAGTTTATTTAAATCATAAACATGATGACATGATGAGCAAGCAAAGTCAAGCAAGGGCTGATCTGGGGCTGTGACAGCTGGTCGTCGGCCACCCCCTCCCCGGCAGGCCCCTTGGCGGCCTCCTCAACATCGGACTTGGCGGCTTCCCCAGCCGCGATCTTGGTGGCCTCGGCTTCAGCATCCTTGGCAACCTCCTCGATGGCAGTGTTGATGTCTACCTGGTCCATCGAGGGAGGGTCTGGAAACCGGAAAGGAGAATGAAGCGAGGCCAAAATCAAAGTTCAGAACAAAGGAAAGAAAGTACATTGCATGGCACATATAGCAAGGGACGGGAGGCATGCAACTTACCCATGCCGAACTGAGAAGAAGTGTTTCCCTCCCCACCAACGTTCATTGCCGAGACAGAGCCACCAGCACCCAAGCTTGCCCCCTCTTCCTCCATGCGCGTGGGCTCGGCGGTAGATGCCCTTGCCGGTGACACCCCTCTAGGTGGCGTGGTTGACGGGGGCGGCCTATCAGGGGCGGCCCTCAACGGCTCCTCCTGTTGCCGCTCTCCTCCCACGAACCCGGCAAGGTCAACACCAAGGGTACACACCCCAACACCTGTCATTGGGGAGTGGAAAACAAACTCACGCTGGGGGCTGGAGCGGGGGCGGCGCCGAGGGCTGTTGTCCGGGCTAATCACCACCAACGCCGGCGTGCGCGGACTTGCCGGGGGCTCGCCGCCTATTGAAGCTTTGGCGCTCTTCGCCGCCCTCTAGGCCAGCGTCTCCGTGTCACTGTGAAGGTAAGATCAAGTCTGGGAAAGATAGCGCGGGCGGAGGGTCAGGAAATGATGAAGGGCAAGGTGCTTACTCGTCCTCCACCGCTGGCCTCCTCTTCCTCTTCGGGCTGAAGGACCCAAGATCAAAGTCGGCGTCCGGGGCGGCGTCCGCGAGGGGAGGAGAAGGGGATGGCGTCCTGGGCCGCTTGGACAAGGAGGAGGCGGCGGCTGCAGCCTTCTTTGCTGCCGCAGCCCTCGTCTGGCGCGCGGGCTACGCCTAGGCCCGTTGCCATTGCTTGGTCCTGCCGGGCTGGACCGGCTCGCCGGAGCCAGCCTGCCGTAGGACGCGTTTCTTCCCCGAGGCCGAGGAGTCATCCGCATCGGTCTCCTCTTCGTCCGACTCCTCGACCACTTCTTCAACAAGGGGAACCCAGCGCCGGCGCCCTGGGTTCCCCGACAGACCCCATCCACTCAGCAAACTCCTTCTCTTCTGCAGCCACGTCGGCCTCGACCTCCATAGTGCCGAGGCTGCCGGCCTCCTCTACAAGTGCTGCCTCGTCCGCCCTAGCGGCAATGTACGCCAGCTCTTCCTCAGTGGTGTCGCGGATGAGCTGTGGCTCGTCACGAACATAACTCTCCGACAAGTTGTCGAAGAATTACTGCACCAGCTCGCTTTCGGCTCGACCCAGGTCGGATCAAGGCCATGCGCGTTGAAAACCGGCATCAGGGCGATGATGGCGGTCAGGAAGGAGTTGTTGCTCAATGGGACTACCCTCACCGGCAACCCGAACAGGCTGTCAGACTTGCCGGTCTTCTCGGCCTTGCCGGTCCTCTC
Organism: Aegilops bicornis; assembly: GCA_021605145.1. Classification (NCBI taxonomy): domain Eukaryota; kingdom Viridiplantae; phylum Streptophyta; class Magnoliopsida; order Poales; family Poaceae; genus Aegilops; species Aegilops bicornis. The sequence goes on along the minus strand of CM038669.1, from coordinate 207,268,765 downwards.
GACCCTGCTGACCTCGTCAACCTTGAGCTAGAAAAGCCTCTGACAAAGATGAGCATGATGCAACACCATGAAGTTGTGGTTCAAGCCGGGGCGTAGCCTCATGATATCGGCCGCATTCCTGAAGTCCCAGGCCGGCCTCCCCTTATTATGCAGTGGGGCAATCCGGTGGCGGATGAAGTCAGCCCCGATCATCTTGAGAGTGAGCCCGGCCGAGGTGAGGTGATGGATCCTGGTGGTGGCAACCGTGACCTTCTTGTCATCGGCGTCGAGCTCGCCCCAGTCCTAGATGCGGACCGGCGGCCTCCGACGGACCCGGCAGAACTCCTGCGGATCTGTCTTCTCGATCCAGCACCACCGGCCCCGCCACTCGTCCCACCTCTCCTTCTGGGCACCCTCCGGGTATGTGCCCCTGCTCTGGGTCCTCGGGATCCAAGTGATGCAGCCAGAGATGGCGCCCCCTGGCGGGATGCGAGGGGTGAAGTAATGGCGGAAGAGCACCATGCTGGGGTGCACTCCGGCGAAGCCCTCGCAAAGATGGGCAAAGAAGGCCATGCACGCCACGGCATTCGGCGTAAGGTCTAGAAGGTGGAAGCCGTAGGTGTGCATGATGTCGTTGAAGAAATCTGAGAAAGGGGTAGAGCCCGCAGGAGAAGTAGTCGACAATGAAAGGATATCGATTCGGACCAGACTTGGCGAAGGAAGCAGGGACGATGCGCGTGGCGGGATGCCCCGACTTCTCCCTCCCCCACAGGGGACTGAACTTCTCCTTGAGGGTGAGCACGTCGACCGTCGAGGTGAAGAGGGCGTACTGTGCCCGCAGCTCCACCAACTCGCTCTCCGACGCCTCGTTCCCCCCGGCGTCCTTGGCCGCTCCCTTGCCCTTGCTTGCCTTGGGCACCATGGTGGCTGATATGGGGTGCGGGATCAAGGGCAATGGAGGCGCGGCGGCGGCGAGCAGAGGTGAAAGCTCCGATTTGCACTTGAAGAAGAAGAGGGGAACGACGGTTCCAAGATTGGAAAAGGCGTGGAGGGTAAATGAGCAGCGCCGTTGCGGTTCCCTCTTTTTTTATGGGGAAGACGCGGGCCGCCTCTTTACTATTCACCGTAGGGTGACACAATCATGCTGCGACCGTTCCATGCATGATCCCCACATCACGCACTCAATGCGGGTCGTGGGGAAGCTCAACTGGCGAAGAAGTTACTGCGGATAAAACTCTGCCATGTGTACCCGCGCACCGTTCCGGGCCTGGCCCAACAATGCTTCACGCTTATGTGTGGCCCAGGCCCGGGGGCTCCTATAGGTGTACAAAAGTAGGGGCCTTTCTGTACCTCTCTTACTTGTGCACGGGCAGTCGTGGCTGCACCTGTGGCCATGCTTGGCGAGGCAGAAGAAGCAAAGGTACGAGACTGCCAAGGTAGCACTCAAGCCAGAGGCATGAAGAGCGAAGGGGTAAGATGGGATTCCCCCGGCAAGATCCTTGCCGGGGTGTCCTGCATAGGCCCGGTAAGAGCCTTGCCGGGGCGACCTGCCCCACACCAGCAAGGCCGCCACCCTTGAGCCCGAGAGCTCTGACACCATTGACAACATCGAGACCAAGACTCAGGGGCGCCCTTGTGGTGGCATGCAGATCTCTGTGAAGACCAATGGCCTATGAGGCTTGATAAGAACCAGAAGACGAAGACCCTCGGCAAGATCCTTGCTGGGGACAGCTGAAGACCCCCGGCAAGATCCTTGCCGGGGACGCCCGTGAGACCCCGGCAAGAACCTTGCCGGGGACATCTGCGGGGCCACGGCTAGGCCCGCACCCACCAACGTTCGCTGCTTGGCCGTTGGCCGCGGCAACCAGCCTGCCAACTAGGCAAGCGCTTGCGCGGCAGCATGCAGCTTCTAGGCCAACTAGTCAAGTGCTCGCGTGGCGGCATGCAGCTTCTAGGCCAACTACTCAAGCACCTGCGTGGTGGCATGCAGATCTTCGTGAAGACCCTGTCACCGCACCAGCACAGCAACCAGCTAGCCAGCATGGCGCTGCATGCTTCGTCAGCTTGGACGCGCGTCGAAGCAGGGCGAGGCGGCGACGGACGGGACGAGCTCTGTTGCCGCCCCAGATAAAACAAGAGGGCATGTAGGCGGCGCACTAAATGTGTTTGTCCTACGGTGCCAGGCGATAAACTTGTACATTGTAGATAATTTCCACCTCCTGTGTGCCACTATGGCGACCCCTTTTGACATGTAAAAGGAGGCCGGAGGCGTAGTGTGGAAGGTCGGACTTTTTGGACTGGGCACGCATAGCAGCTAGTCCAAGAATGGAAGAACACCAAATAAACACAAACAAGCAGGACTAGGGTTTTAAGCATCGCTTGCAGCCTGAACCTGGGTAAAAATCCCCTCGCGCTGATCGGTAGACCTGCTCTTTGCGTAACTCCATGCCCCCACCAACCGTAGAAGGGATTCCCTGGGATCCCATAGGTGTCGTTTCCCCCGACACATTGTTTGCTATCTTATCAGTGCATAATGACTACTTTGCCACTGTGGTAACCCCTTGATCTATAAAAGGAGGCCCATGGCAACCGTATAAAGGGTTAGAAGATTGGATGACTCACACCCTCATACGCGTGTAGTCGATGTTGCCCTGAGGCAATCCCTGCTAGGCAAGTGTACTATGCTCCGCCACCACCTTCCCACCATCAATCCACCGAAGCAGGAGTGGGGTTTTACGCCTCACGGTGGCCCGAACCTGGGTAAAATTGCGTGTGTGATCTCTGCCATGTTGCCCCACGCTCGTCTGCTCTTTGTGCAACGCGTCACCCCCCTGCCGAACCAGCAAGGGGCCTCTTGGTCCCATAGGTGGCCATGGTTTCCCGCTACATTAAACCATGTCAATGCCTTTCCCTTCAAAGATAAAGGGAAGTCCTTCTTCTTGACAACATCCTCGGGCATACCTGCAAGCTTAAATAATGTTCCATCTCCTGCATAAGGATTAGCTAGCAGTTTCTCTATCATACCCGAAGGAATTCCATAATAAATATTTTCAGTAGGTGCAGTAGGTTGAGGAGCAACTCTTCGCTCTTCTGGTCGGGCTGAAGATACCCCGAACAAGCTCCTCAAAGGATTATTCTCCATAGTAACAAGTGACAGTAAATTTCAGCACACTATATAAATGTTACCTTGCCAAATTGCATTTACCAAAGGCGCTTCACTCCCCAGCAACGGCGCCATAAAAGAGTCTTGATGACCCACAAGTATAGGGATCTATCGTAGTCCTTTCGATAAGTAAGAGTGTCGAACCCAACGAGAAGCGGAAGGAAATGTCAAGCGGTTTTCAGCAAGGTATTCTGTGCAAGCACTGAAATTATCGGTAACAGATAGTTGTGTGATAAAATAATTCGTAATGGGTAACAACTAATAAAAGTAAACAAGGTGCAGCAAGGTGTCCCAATCCTTTTTGCAGCAAAAGACAAGCCTGGACGAAATCTTATATAAAGGAAAGCGCTCCCGAGGACACATGGGAATTGTTGTCAAGTTAGTTTTCATCATGGTCATGTGATTCTCGTTTGTTAACTTGATAATTTGATATGTGGGTGGACCGGTGCTTGGGTGCTGCCCTTCCTTGGACAAGCCTCCCACTTATGATTGACCCCTCTCGCAAGCATCCGCAACTATGAAAGAAGAATTAAGATAAATCTAACCATAGCGTGAAACATATGGATCCAAATTAGCCCCTTATGAAGCAACGGATAAACTAGGGTTTAAGCTTCTGTCACTCTAGCAACCCATCATCTACTTATTACTTCCTAATGCCTTCCCCTAGGCCCAAACAATGGTGAAGTGTCATGTAGTCGATGTTCACATAACACCACTAGAGGAAATACAACATACATCTCATCAAAATATCGAACGAATGCCAAATTCACATGATTACTTATAACAAGACTTCTCCCATGTCCTTAGGGACAAACGTAACTACTCACAAAGCATATTCATGTTCATAATCATAGGAGAATTAATTACCATTAGGGATCTGAACATATGATCTTCCACCGAATAAACCAACTAGCTAGCATCAACTACAAGGAGTAATCAACACTACTAGCAACCCACAGGTACCAATCTGAGGTTCTGAGACAAAGATCGGATACAAGAAATGAACTAGGGTTTGAGAGGAGATGGTGCTGGTGAAGATGTTGATGGAGATTCACCCCCTCTCGATGAGAGGATCATTGGTGATGACGATGGCGATGATTTTCCCGTCCCAGAGGGAAGTTTCCCCGGCAGAATAGCTCCGCCAGAGCCCTAGATTGGTTCTGCCCAAGTTCCGCCTCGAGAAGGTAGCGCTTCATCCCGAAAGCTTCCTTCTAATTTTTTCCAGGTCAAAGCACACCATATAGCAGAAGATGGGCGCCAGGGGCCTCCCAGGGGGCCCACAAGATCAGAGGGCGCGCCTAGGGGGGCAGGGCGCGCCCTCCACTGTTGTGGATGGTAGGTGGCCCCCCTTTGGTGCTTTCTTCACCTAATATTTTTATATATTCCAAAAATATTCTCTGTGAAGTTTCAGGACTTTTGGAGTTGTGCATAATATGTCTCTAATATTTGCTCCTTTTCCAGTCCAGAATTCCAACTGTCGGCATTCTCCCTCTTCATGTAAACCTTACAAAATAAGAGAGAAAAGGCATAAGTATTGTGATATAATGTTTAGTAACAGCCCATAATGCAATAAATATCAATATAAAGGCATGATGCAAAATGGACGTATCAATGATCTAGCGTAACATGTATGAAAAATGATGAACGATGGCTGAGGCACAAATAATATGTCAACTATATGGTCATGCAAAGAAATATGACAATGAATGCTCAAGTCATAAAATGGAAACGGTGGAAGTTGCATGGCAATATATCTCGGAATGGCTATGGAAAGGCCATAATAGGTAGGTATGGTGGCTGTTTTTAGGAAGATATAATAAGGCTTATATATGATAGAGCGTATCATATCACGGGGTTTGGATGCACCTGCGAAGTTTGCAGCACATCTCGATGTGAGAAACGGCAATGCACTGTACCGTAGAGGCTAGCAAATTACGGAAAGGTAAGAGTGCGTATAATCCATGGACTCACATTAGTCATAAAGAACTCATATACTTATTGCAAAATTTTATTAGCCCTTGAGGCAAAGTACTATTATGCATGCCCCTAGGGGGATAGATTGGTAGGAAAAGACCATCGGTCATCCCCGACCACCACTCATAAGGAAGACAATCAATAATAAATCATGCTCCAACTTCATAGCATAACGAGAGACTATACATGCATGCTTCGGGAATCACAAACCTTAACACCAATATTCTTACTAACCATAACCGTTACTAGTACCTCCCACATATTCCATCTCTATATCGCAAAACTATTGCCGTGAATCAAACATATCATATTCAGTGATCCACAAGTTTTATGTAGGATTTTATGACTAACCATGTAAATGACCAATTCTTGTTGACTCTCTAAATAGGTATAAGTGAAGCATGAGAGTTTAATTCTTTCTACAAAAGATCATGCTATAATAAATATAAGCGAAGCAAGAGAGCATTCTACAAATAACGGTTTTCTATGTGAAGAGAAATAGGCAATCCAAACTTCAAATGATATAAGTGAAGCACCTGAAGCATTCTATAAAGCCATACTCAAAAGATATAAGTGAAGTGCAATGAGCATTCTATAAATCAACCATGGACTATCTCATACCAGCATGGTGCGTGAAAGCAGAATGAAAACTAAACACAAAAGACGCTCCAAGATTTGCACATATCCCATGAACGAAACGAAGATGAAAACATACCGATACTTGTTGAAGAAAGTTGGGATGCCTTCCGGGGCATCCCCAAGCTTAGACGGTTGAGTATTCTTGGATATTTAATTGGGGTGCCTTGGGCATCCCCAAGCTTGAGCTCTTGCCTCTCCTCTTTCTCCTCATATCGAGACCTCCTTGATCTTTGATCACTTCATCCACACAAACTCATCAGAAAGCTCGGTGAGATCCGTTAGTATAATAAAGCAAATCACTACTCTAAGTACTGTTTCAAACCAATTCATATTTTGGTTTTTCATTGTAGCTAATGTATTATAACTTTTCCATGGCTTATACCACCGATATAATCGATAGTTTCATTAAAACAAGCAAAACAATGCATCAAAAACAGAAATTGTCTTAAACAGGACAGTCTGTAGTAATCTGAACCTCTACCATATTTCTGGTACTCCATAATTCTGAAAAATTTGGAAACAATTAAAAAATTGTATACAAATGTTGTGCAAAAAGTTTCAGAAACCTTCGATGTTTTTCCAGTAAAAAATGTAAAATCACGCACTACAGCCAAAGTTTTTGTTTTTGCACCGCACATACCAACAAGAAATCTACTCATCCTAAAGGAAAATCTTGGCACATTATTTTTAAAACAAATTGGATTTGTACAAGGGGATAATTATTTTTGTTGAAAAGTTTCTTTAATGGAGATTCACAAAGTTTCCATGGGGATGAACATAGTTCAAGGACGTCCCATACTTCAACGATGTTCGTCTTTCTCACTTTCACTTTTATTTTTGTGAAGTTTTAAGTCCCCCTCTATATTTTTTGTTTTTAAACTTTATAAAAGTACTCAACATAAATAAATGACACTCTAAAACTTCCAGGTTGTATTCCTAGCAGCGCTTTCTTTAAAGCCATTAAGCTAGGCATAAAGTGCTCAAGTAGTGGATCCACCCGGATCCCAAGGTATATCAAAGCCAATTTTAATTAAAAATGATTTGGTATTTACTAGTGAGCACAAAGCAACATATATCATGCAATGACGAAGTCCAACTCTCTTCCTATGCATCTACATGTCACACAAGAATAATTCATGAACATCAAGTAAAGGCCAATACATAGCATAAGAAGTTTCTTGCAGTTTTATCGTGTTGGAAACATAGAGAGGCGGAGATGTAGTTCCTCTCCCATAATAATTGCAAGTAGGAGAAGAAAGCACATGCATATTATATTCATAAAAATCATCATGTGCAATGGTAAAAGGCAACCAATCAATCTAATCCTTAATAAGTGCAAACTTCTCCGATATAGTGTAATTTGGAGAATTCAAGAAGATAATAGGACTATCATGTGTGGGTGCAATAGAAATAATTTCATTATTAACATAAGGAACTACAGAAAGTTCATCTCCATAGGCATAATTCATATTGGCATCTTGGCCACAAGCATAGCAAGCATCAAGTTCATCAAAAAGGAATATTTCAAAAGAATCAACGGGATCATAACAATTATCATAGGATTCATCCTTCGGTAAGAACGAAGGGACATTAAACAATGTATGAGTTGGAGGGTTAATCTCATTAGAAGGTGGGCACGGGTAGCTAATCCTCTCTTCCTCCTTTTGTTCTTCGCTCTCCTCATCATCATTTTCATCCAATGAGCTGACAGTTTCATCAATTTCTTCTTACATAGACTCCTGCAAAATATTAGTCTCTTCTTGGACAGTGGAGACGTTCTCAATAAATACATCAATATCATAATTGCATTTATAATTATCATAGCAATGTTTAAGGATAGCAAAATTTGCAGGTCTATAAACTGAATCATCAAAATCTTCAAACTTTTCAAACAAAGATTCAATTTCATAAGCACCCTTAAAAGCAACAAATTCTTCTATTTGTTCCACATCATAGTAATCATATATACCATTAGCATAAGAAGCCAAGGTTTCAATATCACTAAATTCACATGAAAAGGGAAGGTGTCGAGCCTTCATCCTAGAGCCACAAGTATAATCATATCTTGAGCATAAATTCCAAGCATACCATTGCAACATTTCAATTTGATCCCACAAAAGTTTTCCTTTTTGAGTCAAGTGATAATCCCTACAATGTTCACGTTGATCCAATTTACTCCCATTATCAAGTTGAATGGGGTTTTCTCAGGATTATCAAAGTAGTGCATAATATTTTTCACATAACGAGCATCGAGGGTTTTAGGAGGTTCCCCATCTCCATGAGTAGCAAGTACCACTAATTTTTTTGGTGTTTCGTGTTCCATATCCATAACTAAAGATAGAGAACAACTTAGAACAGAAAATAAAAACAACATAGTGATAAAGCAAACAAGCACACATGAGAATATTCACCCCACGCTATTGCTCCCCGACAATGGCGCTAGAAAAAGGTCTTCATAACCCACAAGTATAGGGGATCGTTTGTATCCTTGTTCGATAAATAAGAGTGTCGAACCCAACAGGAGCTAAAGGTAGAACAAATATTCGCTCAACTTCTATCGACCACCGATATAACTCTATGCACACTTGACGTTTGCTTTACCTAGAACAAGTATGAACCTATTGTTAGGGAACGTAGCAATAATTCAAAAATTTCCTACGTGTCACCAAGATCAATCTAGGAGATGCTAGCAACTAGAGAGAGGGATTGCATCTTCATACCCTTGAAGATCGCTAAGCAGAAGCGTTACAAGAACACGGTTGATGGAGTCGTACTCGCGGCGATTCAAATCGCGGAAGATCCGATCTAGTGCCGAATGGACGGCGCCTCCGCGTTCAACACACGTACAGCCCGGGGACGTCTCCTCCTTCTTGATCCATCAAGGGGAGAGGAGCAGTTGAGGGAGGACTCCGGCAGCACGACGGTGTGGTGGTGGAGCTTGTGGTATTCCTGCAGGGCTTAGCAAAACTCTATGGAGGAGAAGGAAGAGTTGGAGGAGGGAGGGGCTGCGCCAGGACGGGGTGCGGTTGCCCTCTATCTCCCTCACTATATATAGGGGGAAGGGGGTGGAGGAGGCACCCTAGGGTTCCCTAGGGAAGAGCGGCGGCCACAGGGGAAACCCTAGATGGGTTTGGGTGCCCCCACCCCTAGGAAACTTGCCCCCCAAGCCGGGAGGGGTGGCTGCCCTAGGGGAGGCGCCCCCACCTCTCCAGGTTACGTGGGAGGGGTTGGGAGGGGCGCACAGCCCCTTAGTTGGCTGGTGTGCCCCCTCCCCTTGGCCCATAAGGCCCCCAATGCTTGTTGGGGCCTCCGAAACACCTTTCGGTCATGCTGGTCGTCACTCGGTACTCACAGAACAATTCCGGACTCCAATACCCTTCGTCCAATATATCGATCTTCACCTCTGGACCACTCCGGAGTTGCTCGTCATGTTCGGGATCTCATCTAGGACTCCGAACAACTTTCGGTAACCACATACAATTTCTCATAACAACTCTAGCGTCACCGAACCTTAAGTGTGTGGACCCTACGGGTTCGGGAACCATGTAGACATGACCGAAATACCTCTCCGGCCAATAACCAATAGTGGGATCTGGATACCCATATTGGCTCCCACATGTTCCACGATGATCTCATTGGATGAACCACGATGCCGGGGATTCAATCAATCCCGTATACAATTTCCTTTGTCTATCGGTATGTTACTTGCCCGAGATTCGATCGTCGGTATCCCTATACCTTGTTCAATCTTGTTACGGGCAAGTACCTTTACTCATTCCATAATGCATGATCCGTGACTAACTCCTTAGTCACACTGAGCTCATTATGATGATGCATTACCGAGTGGGCCCAGAAATACCTCTCTGTCATACGGAGTGAAAAATCCTAGTATCGATTCGTGCCAACTCAACAGATACTTTCGGAGATACCTGTAGTGTACCTTTATAGCCACCCAGTTACATTGTGACATTTGGTACACCCAAAGCATTCCTACAGTATCCGGGAGTTGCACAATCTCAGGGTCTAAGGAAATGATACTTGACATTAGAAAAACTCTTAGAAAACGAACTACACGATCTTGTGCTATGCTTAGGATTGGGTTTTGTCCATCACATCATTCTCCTAATGATGTGATGCCGTTGCCATGACATCCAATGTCCATGGTCAGGAAACCATAACCATCTATTAATCAACGAGCTAGTCAACTAGAGGCTCACTAGGGATATGTTGTGGTCTATGTATTCACACATGTATTACGGTTACCAATTAATACAATTATAGCATGAACAATAGACAATTATGATGAACAAGGAAATACAATAATAACCATTTTATTATGGACTCTAGGGCATATTTCCAACAGTCTCCCACTTGCACTAGAGTCAATAATCTAGTTCATATCACTATGTGATTGTAATGAATCCAACACCCATGGGGTTTGTTCATATCTCGCTTCTGAGAGAGGTTATTAGTCAACGGGTCTGAACCTTTCAGATCCGTGTGTGCTTTACAAATCTCTATGTCATCTTGGAGATGCAGCTACCATGCGCTACTTGGAGCTATTCCAAATAACTGCTCTACTATATGAATCCAGTTTACTACTCAGAGTCATCCGGATTAGTGTCAAAGTTTGCATCGACGTAACCCTTTACGATGAACTCTTTTACCACCTCCATAATCGAGAAAATTCCTTAGTCCACTAGTTACTAAGGATAAGTTCGACCGCTGCCATGTGATCCATTCCTGGATCACTCTTGTACCCCTTGACTAACTCATGGCAAGGCACACTTCAGGTGTGGTATACAACATAGCATACTGTAGAGCCTACGTCTAAAGCATAGGGGATGACCTTCGTCCTTTCTCTCTGTTCTGCCGTGGTCAGGTCTTGAGTCTTACTCAATACTCACACCTTATAACACAGCCAAGAACTCCTTCTTTTCTGATCTATTTTGAACTCCTTCAAAATCTTGTCACGGTATGTATTCATTTGAAAGTACTATTAAGCGTTTTTTATCTATCCTTATAGATCTTAATGCTCAATGTTCAAGTAGCTTAATCCAAGTTTTCCATTGAAAAACACTATTCAAATAACCCTGTATGCTTTCCAGAAATTCTTCATTATTTCTGATCAACAATATGTTAACAACATATACTCATCAAAAATTCTATAGTGCTCCCACTCACTTCTTTGGAAATACAAGTTTCTCATAAACTTTGTATAAACCCAAAATCTTTGATCATCTCATCAAAGCATACATTCCAACTCCGAGATGCTTACTCCAGTCCTTAGAAGGATTGCTAGAGCTTTGCATACTTGTTAGCATCTTTCAGGATTGACAAAACCTTCCGGTTGTATCACATACAACCTTTCCTCAAGAAAATCGTCGAGGAAACAATGTTTTTTGACATCATATCTGCAAGATTTCATAAATAATGCAGTAACTTCTAATATAATTCCAACAGACTCTTAGCATCGCTACGAGTGAGAAAGTATCATCGTAGTCAACTCCTTGAACTTGTCAGAAAACATCTTAACGACAAGTCGAGCTTTCTTAATGGTGACACTTACCATCATTGTCCGTCTTCCTTTTAAAATCCATCTGCACCCAACAGCCTTACGACCATCAAGTAGTTCTTCTAAAGTCTATACTTTGGTTTTATACATGGATCCTCTCTCGGATTTTATGGCCTTGAGCCATTAGTCGAATCCGGGCCCACCATCGCTTCTCCATAGCTCGTAGGTTCATTGTTGTCTAGCAACATGACTTCCAAGACAGGATTACGTACCACTCTCAAGTAGTACGCATCCTTGTCGACCTCTGAGGTTTGGTAGTGACTTGATCCGAAGTTTCATGATCACTATCATAAGCTTCCACTTCAATTGGTGTAGGTGCCACAGCAACAACTTCATGTGCCCTGCTACACACTAGTTGAAGTGACGATTCAATAACCTCATCAAGTCTCCACCATCCTCCCACTTAATTCTTTCGAGAGAAACTTTTCCTCGAGAAAGGACCCGTTTCTAGAAACAATCACTTTTGCTTCCGGATCTGAAATAGGAGGTATACCCAACTGTTTTGGGTATTCTATGAAGATGCATTTATCCGCTTTAGGTTCGAGCTTATCAGCCTGAAACTTTTTCACATAAGCATCGCAGCCCCAAACTTTTAAGAAATGACAGCTTACGTTTTTCTAAACCATAGTCCATACGATGTCGTCTCAACGGAATTGAGTGGTGCCCAATTTAAAGTGAATGTGGTTGTCTCTAATGCCTAACCCATAAACGATAGTGGTAATTCGATAAGAGACATCATGTTATGCACCATATCCAATAGGGTGCAGTTATGTTGTTCGGACACACCATCACACTATGGTGTTCCAGGTGGTATTAGTTGTGAAACAATTTCCACAATGTCTTAATTACATGCCAAACTCAGAACTCAGATATTAATCTCTATGATCATATCATAGATATTTTATCCTCTTGTCTGACGATCTTCAACTTCACTCTGAAATTACTTAAACCTTTCAATAATTCAGACTTGTGTTTCATCAAGTAAATATACTTAGCATTTACTCAAATCATCTGTGAAGTAAGAACATAACGATATCCACTGCGTGCCTCAGCACTCATTGAACTGCACACATCAAAATGTATTACTTCCAACAAGCTGCTTTCTTGTTCCATCTTACTGAAAATGAGGCCTTTCAGTCATCTTGCCCATGTGGTATGATTTGAAGGTCTCAAGTGATTCAAAATCAAGTGAGTCCAAACTATCCATCTGTATGGAGTTTCTTCATGCATATCTACCAATAGACATGGTTCGCATGTCTCAATCTTTTCAAAAATGAGTGAGTCCAAAGATCCATCAACATGGAGCTTCTTCATGTGTTTTATACCAATATGACTCAAATGGCAGTGCCACAAGTATGTGGTACTATCATTACTATCTTATATATTTTGGCATGAACATGTGTATCACTACGATCGAGATTCAATAAACCATTCATTTTAGGTGCAAGACCATTGAAGGTATTATTCAAATAAACAGAGTAACCATTATTCTCCTTAAATGAATAACCGTATTGCGATAAACATAATCCAATCATGTCTATGCTCAACTCAAACACCAAATAACAATTATTTAGGTTTAACACCAACCCCGATGGTAGAGGGAGCGTGCGATATTTGATCACATCAACCTTGGAAACACTTCCAACACATATCGTCATCTCACCTTTAGCTAGTCTCCGCAGCCTTTTATTTTGAGTTACTAACACTTAACAAACGAACCGGTATTTATTTTCCTGGTGCTACTAGGAGTACTAGTAAAGTACACAATAATATAACGTATATTCAAAATACTTCTGTCGACCTTGCCAGCCTTCTCATCTACAAAGTATCTAGGGTAGTTCTGCTTCAGTGACCGTTCCCCTCATTACAGAAGCACTTAGTCTCGGGTTTGGGTTCAACCTTGGGTTTCTTCACTAGAGCAGCAACTGATTTGCCGTTTCATGAAGTATCCCTTCTTTCCCTTGCCCTTCTTGAAACTAGTGGTTTTACTAACCATCAACAATTGATGATCCTACTTGATTTCTACTTTCATGTGTCAAACATCACGAGTTGCTCAAGGATCATCATGTCTATCCTTGATATATTATAGTTCATCACGAAGCTCTAATAGCTTGGTGGCAGTGACTATGGAGAACCATCACTATCTCATCTGGAAGATTAACTCCCACTCGATTCAAGTGATTGTAGTACTCAGACAATCTGAGAACATGCTCAAAGATTGAGCTTTTCTCCCTTAGTTTGCAGGCTTAAGAAACTTGTCAGAGGTCCCATACCTCTTGACGTGGGCACTAGTCTGAAATCCCAATTTCAGTCTTTGGAACATCTCATATGTTCTGCGACGTTTCAAAACCGTCTTTGGTGCCACAATTCTAAACCGTTAGCATTACGCACTGAACTATCACGTAGTCATCAAAACGTGTATGTCAGATGTTTCGCAACATCTACAAACGACGCTTGAGGCTCAGCACACCGAGCGGTGCATTAAGGACATAAGCCTTCTGCGCAGCAATGAGGATAATCCTCAGTTAACGGACCCAGTCCGCATAATTTCTACTATCAACTTTCAACTAAATTTTCTCTAGGAACATATCTTAAACAACAGAACTAAAGCGTAAGCTATGACATAATTTGCAAAGACCTTTTGACTATGTTCATGATAATTAAGTTCATCTGATTATTTAATGAACTCCCACTTAGATAGACATCCCTCTAGTCATCTAAGTGATACATGATTCGAGTAAACTAGGCCGTGTCCGATCATCACGTGAGACGGACTAGTCATCATCGGTGAACATCTTCATGTTGATTGTATCTACTATATGACTCATGTTCGACCTTTCGGTCTCTTGTGTTTCGAAGCCATGTCTGTACACGCTAGTCTCGTCAAGTCAACCTAAGTGTATCGCATGTGTAAATCTGGCTTACACCCATTGTATGCGAACGTTAGAATCTATCACACCTGATCATCATGTGGTGAACCTCCGCAATGGTGCACAGTTAAGGGGAACACAATTCTTGCAATTTTAGTGAGGGATCATCTTATTTATGCTACCGTCGTTCTAAGCAAATAAGATGTAAACATGATAAACATCACATGCAAATCATAAAGTGACATGATATGGCCAATATCATCTTGCACCTTTGATCTCCATCTTCAAGGCGCGGCATGATCACCTTCGTCACCGGCATGACACCATGATCTCCATCATCATGATCTCCATCATCGTGTCTTCATGAAGTTGTCTCGCCAACTATTACTTCTACTACTATGGATAACGGTTAGCAATAAAGTAAAGTAATTACATGGCGTTTTTCATTGACACGTAGGTCATACAATAAATTAAGACAACTCCTATGGCTCCTGCCGGTTGTCATACTCATCGACATGCAAGTCGTGATTCCTATTACAAGAACATGATCGATCTCATACATCACATATATATATATATAATTCATCACATCCTTTTGGCCATATCACATCACATAGCATACCCTGCAAAAACAAGTTAGACGTCCTCTAATTGTTGTTGCATGTTTTACGTGGCTGCTATGGGTTTCTAGCACGAACGCTTTCTTACCTACGCAAAAAGCCACAACGGTGATATGCCAATTGCTATTTACCCTTCATAAGGACCCTTTTCATCGAATCCGATCCGACTAAAGTGGGAGAGACATACACCCGCTAGCCACCTTATGCATCAAGTGCATGTCAGTCGGTGGAACCTGTCTCATGTAAGTGTACGTGTAAGGCCGGTCCGGGCCGCTTCATCCCACAATGCCGCCGAATCAAGATAAGACTAGTAACGGCAAGAAAATTGAACAAATCATCGCCCACAACTACTTTGTGTTCTACTCGTGCACAGAATCTACGCATAGACCTAGCTCATGATGCCACTGTTAGGGAACGTAGCAATAATTCAAAATTTTCCTACGTGTCACCATGATCAATCTAGGAGATGCTAGCAATGAGAGAGAGGGAGTGCATCTTCATACCCTTGAAGATCGCTAAGCGGAAGCGTTACAAGAACGCGGTTGATGGAGGCGTACTCGCAGCGATTCAAATCATGGAAGATCCGATCTAGCGCCGAACGGACGGCGCCTCCGCGTTCAACACACGTACAGCCCGGGGACGTCTCCTCCTTCTTGATCCAGCAAGGGGAGAGGAGAAGTTGAGGGAGGACTCCGGCAGCACGACGGCGTGGTGGTGGAGCTTGTGGTATTCCTGCAGGGCTTCGCCAAGCTCTACGGAGGAGAAGGAAGAGTTGGAGGAGGGAGGGGCAGCGCCAGGGACAGGGTGCGGCTGGCCTCTATCTCCCTCACTATATATATGGGGAAGGGGGTGGAGGAGGCGCCCTAGGGTTCTCTAGGGGAGGGGCGGCGGCCACAGGGGAAACCATAGATGGGTTTGGGCGCCCCCACCCCTAGGAAACTTGCCCCCCAAGCCGGGAGGGGTGGCTGCCCTAGGGGAGGCGCCCCCACCTCTCCAGGTTACGTGAGAGGGGTTGGGAGGGGCGCACAGCCCCTTAGTGGGCTGGTGTGCCCCTCCCCTTGGCCCGTAAGGCCCCCCAATGCTTGTCGGGGCCTCCGAAACACCTTTCGGTCACGCTGGTCGTCATCCGGTACTCCCAGAACAATTCCGGACTACAATACCCTTCGTCCAATATATCGATCTTCACCTCCGGACCATTCCGGAGTTGCTCGTCACGTTCGGGATCTCATCCGGTACTCCGAACAACCTTCGGTAACCACATACAATTTCCCATAACAACTCTAGCCTCACCGAACCTTAAGTGTGTAGACCCTACAGGTTCGGGAACCATGTAGACATGACCGAGACACCTCTCCGGCCAATAACCAATAGCGGGATCTGGATACCCATATTGGCTCCCACATGTTCCACGATGATCTCATCGGATGAACCGCGATGCCGAGGATTCAATCAATCCCATATACAATTCCCTTTGTCTATCGGTATGTTACTTGCCGGAGATTCGATCGTCGGTATCCCTATACCTTGTTCAATCTTGTTACTGGCAAGTCTCTTTACTTGTTCCGTAATGCATGATCCGTGACTAACTCCTTAGTCACACTGAGCTCATTATGATGATTCATTACCGAGTGGGCCCAGAGATACCTCTCCGTCATACGGAGTGACAAATCCCAGTCTCGATTCGTGCCAACTCAACAGATACTTTCGGCGATACATGTAGTGTACCTTTATAGCCACCCAGTTATGTTGTGACGTTTGGTACACCCAAAGCATTCCTACAGTATCCGGGAGTTGCACAATCTCATGGTCTAAGGAAATGATACTTGACATTAGAAAAGCTCTTAGCAAACGAACTACATGATCTTGTGCTATGCTTAGGATTGGGTCTTGTCCATCACATCATTCTCCTAATGATGTGATCCCGTTATCAATGACATCCAATGTCCATGGTCAGGAAACCATAACCATCTATTGATCAACGAGCTAGTCAACTAGAGGCTCACTAGGGACATGTTGTGGTCTATGTATTCACACATGTATTACGGTTACCAGTTAATACAATTATAGAATGAACAATAGACAATTATCATGAACAAGGAAATACAATAATGACCATTTTATTATTGACTCTAGGGCATATTTCCAACAACTATTTTGCAAGAAATAAAACTACGGGTAGTTTCGAGAATAAGACTATGGATAAATTGCAAGGTAATAAAAGTGGATAGCTTTTGTCAACAAGAAAGTCATTTGTCTCTAGGCAATCGATAACAAGTACCGGTAATAATTCTTGTAATTTTATATGAGGGAGAGGCATGAGCTAACATACTTTCTCTACTTGGATCATATGCACTTATGATTGGACCCCTAGCAAGCATCTGCAACTACTAAAGATCATTAAGGTCGTGAAACCCAACCATAGCATTAAGTATCAAGTCCTCTTTACTCCCATACACCATAACCCACTTATCCGCGTTTAGGCTGCTGTCACCTTCACAACACCGACAATAAGCACACCATGAACATATTGCAACACCCTACAGCGGGGGCCCCTCTGTTTGTGCGACACGGAGGGCACCATAGGACAGCACCATAAATAAAACATACAATCCAAGATCATGATTAACCCATAGGAGAAAACGGATCTACTCAAACATCATAGGATAACCATAGATCATTGGGAAATAATATATGGAGTTGAGCACCATGTTTAAGTAGAGATTATAGCGGGAAGAAGAGGTGTTACACCGCTGCATAGAGGGGGAGCAAGTTGGTGTTGACGGTAGCAAGATGGTTGATGTAGATCGCCGTCATGATCCTTGCCCCGGCAGCGTTTCGACACCACCGGGAGAGAGGGGGAGAGAGCCCCCTCTTTCTTATTTTTCCTTGGCCTCCCCCTTAGATGGGAGGAGAGTTCCCCCTCTAGTCCATGGTCTCCATGGCAGCGGAGGGGCAGGAGCCCCTCCGAGATTGGATCTCCCTCTCTGTTCTGTTCTGTTTCGCGTTCCCCAGATCTGGCTCTTCACGGTTCTTCAATTCCCGGAGATCCGTAAATCCGATTGCGCTGAAACTTTTACACTATTTTTTCCCCATAAATTATCTTTTTGCACCAGGGGAGGGGTCCCAACCAACTTTCAAGGAGGGCATAAGACACCTGAGCGCGCCAGGGGGTGCCCGGCGTGTCCTGGTGGGTTGTGGTCACTGTGGGCCCCCGTTTGCGTTGATTCCAAGTCCCAAAAATCACATATATTCCAAAATAATTCTCCTTAAATTTTTATTGTGTTTGGACTTCATTTGATATGGATTTTCCGTGAAACAAAAACCATGTAACAAACAGGAACTGGCACTGGGCACTAGATCAATAGGTTAGTCCAATAAATCATATAAAAAGTTGCCAAAAATATGTGAAAGTATAATATTGGCATGGAACAATAAAAAATTATAGATACGACAGAGACGTATCATGAAGCAGTAGAGAGGTCCCGCGGCCAAGCAGCAGCCGCAACAGAGATGTCCCGGCGCGCCGCGGAGCCCTCGAACAAGCTCTCACGGGCACGCGAGGGCTCTCACAAGCGCACTCGCCGCATGGGCGATTGCGATGAGCTGGCATTGCTGAAGTCCTTGGCCGGCGACGACGACATTCTCGCTGGCCTCAGTAAGCAGCAGGAGCTGGTCGACGGCTTGATGAAGTTGCTCGAGATTAGCGATGCCTCGGTTGAGAAGGCGGCCGGCCTCGTCAAGCAACTCATGGGTGATAATGCGAAGCTCCTCAAGGCGCTCACCGAGAAGGAGGAGGAGGCCGCCGGCTGGAAGATGCTGCATGAGTAGAGCAGTGCCTCAAGGATGATGATACGTCTACAACGTATCTATAATTTATGAAGTATTCATGCTATTATATTATCTGTTTTGGATGTTTATGGGCTTTATTAAACACTTTTATATTATTTTTGGGGCTAACCTATTAACCCAGAGCCTAGTGCCAGTTTTTGTTTTTCCCTTGTTTCAGTGTTTCGCAGAAAAGGAATATCAAACGGAGTCCAAACGGAATGAAATCTTCGGGAGCTTGATTTTTGGAACGAACGAGATCCAGGAGACTTGGAGTTGAAGTCAAGGAAGCTTCGAGGTGGCCACGAGGTAGGGAGGCGCGCCTGCCCCCCTGGGCGCGCCCCCACCCTCGTGGGCCCCTCGTGGCTCCCCTTACCGACTTCATTCGCCTATATATATCCATATACCCTAAAAACATCGGGGAAGAGAATAGATCGGGATTTCCGCCGCTGCAAGCCTCTGTAGCCACCAAAAACCAATCGAGACCCTGTTCCGGCACCCTCACCGGTGGCCATCTTCATCATCCCGGCGCTCTCCATGACAAGGAGGGAGTAGTTCACCCTCGGGGATGAGGGTATGTGCCAGTAGCTATGTGTTTGATCTCTCTCTCTCTCTCGTGTTCTTGATTCGACACGATCTTGATGTATCGCGAGGTTTGCTATTATAGTTGGATCTTATGATGTTTCTCCCCCTCCACTCTCTTGTAATGGATTGAGTTTTCCCTTTGAAGTTATCTTATCGGATTGAGTCTTTAAGGATTTGAGAACACTTGATGTATGTCTTGCATGTGTGTATCTGTGGTGACAATGGGATATCACGTGATCTACCTGATGTATGTTTTGGTGATCAACTTGTGGGTTCCGTAACATTGTGAACTTATGCATAGGGGTTGGCACACGTTTTCGTCTTGACTCTCTGTCGGTGTACTAGAGTAGGGGTACCCTAGTATCCCGTACTCGTGCACGGACAGTTGCAGCACCCCGCGGCAAGGTTTGCCTCGTCACCGCCAATATCCTCCGTGGCTCCTTTGGAGCCATTCAAGAACAAAGTATTTAATTGAGAAGACAAGGCCCCAACAAGAGGAGCTTGTCGGGAAGGCCACTCCAGGCATACGGAAGACAAGGCCCCGACAAGAGAAGCTTGCCGGGAAGACTCGGAGCGCGACAAGTCTCCGGGCGCGACAAGGATTCGGCCGCGGCAAGGCGCTTGCCATGACATGCAACTTCTCTCCGTCTCTGCTCCAGCTCACCCAAATGACGTGTCGCCATGGGACCGTTCCATGCATGCAGCGTGTCAAGCGGTACATGCAGCCAGCGGAGAGCAGCGACAAGCGTTGACAGGCTCGCCATCGTGGCAAGCGGAGGCGCACTGACGGTCTCTGTTACCTTTGTTTGGCGACAATGACGGGCATTTATTGCTTTTGTCCCTTGCCGTCAGAGTTAGGTATTTTGCACTTTATACTGTTCAAGTAGGTGTACCAACTCCTGTTTTTACATTTGTACCCTCATCTATGTTGCCACCTGTCGGAGACCCCTTGAGCATATAAAAGGAGGCCCATGCGCAACGTAGGAAGGGTTCGGCTGGTTCGGTTCATTCATTTGACCGCCATAGACTAGACACACTCACGCTAGGTTTTGTAGCTCGCATTGCTCCCTAGCAAGAACACAATAGATCAAACAAGCAGCAGTAGGAGTTTTATCTCTCCGGAGAGCTCCGAAACTGGATAAACTGCTCGTGTGCATCGCCTCGATCCGCTCTTCGTGCGATCTCCGCCCCCCTCCGAACCACAAGGGGCCTGGTCCGCCGGCCCCATAGGTGTTCGTGGGTACGATCAGCCTTCCCGACATCTTTGGCGCGCCAAGTAGGGGGCGTCGAGGCCGTGTGAATCTGATCCGGCATTCACACGAGCAGCGTCATCAACATCTTCCTCAACATGCCACCGAAGAAGAAGGCTTCGGCGGCAGCAGAGCCGTCCGCGTCGTACCCACCCTCACCGCAGCAAACGGGTGGTGGGGGCGCTGGCGGCGGAGGGACGGCGCCAGCGAAGGTGCTCGCGACGTTGCCAAGTCCAAGGACAAGGCACCGCAAACCTCGGCGTCCGCGCATCCCCGCGCCCATCTCAGAGACGCGGGACCAGCAACGTCATGGCGTTCTGGCGCCATACGTTCGTTGGATCGAGACCCTCAAGACCAGCATGCGCGCCAACATGCTGGCACGAGTGAGATACGGTCGCCCGGACGGGGTGCTGCTCCTTCTAACGTAGTTAGAAGTCCGAGCGTATCCCGCTCCTCGCACCGTTCTCCAATGCCACCCAATACTCCAGCAGAAGCTCTGGCGAGAGCTCAGCTGCTCCTCGAATACCCTACAGCGGCCGACAAGGTCGACGAGTGGAGGGCCACTATCCAGAGCCTCATCGGCTTTGTTAACGGCGGCTCCGCGGCAACCAAGGCCATCATTGCCGCGGCGTGGCGACAAGGCACGAGCCGGTGGCGGCGAGACTGTCGGAGGTGCAACCACCGTGCACTCTCGCCCACGAAGGCCAAGATCGCCCGACTCACGGATCCACCTCGACAGCGACTCCACCGCGTCGTCGGATCCGCGAGCTTCGTCGCGATCAGCGCCAAGTTCTTCATGAGCGACAACAAGAGGACGCTCGGACTCGCATCGGCGCCGAAGAGAAGCGACGTCGATCCGACAAGCCGCTGGGCCTTCTGTTGACATGCACGCGCCGGAGGGCGAGGCGACTGGTCAGACGCGGTAGGTTGCCCTGCGTTCACTCGTGAGCTGCGGCAAGTCGATGGCCCAGCCAGAAAAACTTCAAACCAGACGTGCCGGAGAAGTATGATGGCAGGACACATCCGTCGGAGTTCCTTAGCATCTACACCATCGCGGTGCAGGCTGCGGGGGGACGGGACGACAAGATCCTCGCCAACTACTTCCCGCTCGTGCTCAAGCCCAACGTTAGATCTTGGCTCATGCACTTGCCGGACAGCTCCATATCCTCTTGGGCAGATCTGTGCCATCAGTTTGTTGGCGCCTTCACAGGTGGCCACAAACCTCATGGCCAAGAGAGTGACCTTCACTTGCTCGCCTGAAGGAAGGAGAGTCCTGCGCAAGTTCATCCAGAGATTCAGCCGTGTGCACTACAACATCGAGACGTCCACCTGCCGCGGTGATCGGCGCATTTCATCAGAATGTGCGGAACCGCAGGATGAGGAGGAGATGGCGATGTGCAAAGTCAAGGACGTCGATGAGTTATGCATACTGGCCGACAAGTGTGCAGCGCCGAGGAAGGGAGGAGACTCAGGAGAGAATGCGAAGCAGGATCCGGCGGTGATGACACCGCCCGGCAAAGAAGGGCGGCGGCGAGGCAACATGAAGAAGAAAGCGGAGAAGTGCTAGCGATCGAGCAGTCCGGCAATGGAGGTGGCGACAAGAACGCCAAGGCTGGTGGCTCCGGCAAGGAGGTTACGGCGGCGCCAACCACCAGTCGGTGGCGGCCGCCGACAAGCAGGACAGCTCCGGCAAGCAATACTGCAAGATCCACCGCACCAAGGGCCACGACCTCCAGAGCTGCAAGAAAGTCGAGCAGCTCATCGAACAGCAGAGAGCTGAGTCTGGCGGTAGCGACAAGGAGAAGGCCGGGAAGGTCTTTGGGGAGCAAGCAAGAAACGTCCGGCCGGGGAGGACGCGGCAAGGCCAAGCGGCGGCGGGGAGATCGACCTCCTGCGGCGCGACAAGGATGAAGATGATGATGACGACGAAGATATGGAAGGCGGCGACGACGGACGAGTAGGAGTTTCGTAAAGCCACAGAGGTTCTCTGCGTTGGCGGAGGTGCTTCCTGCATACCTCCCACCGCCAACTCAAGCAATGGATGCGGGAGGTCAATGCAGCGGAACCATCCGTAGAGTCACGCAAGCCTGCTGAAGTGGTCAAGACGCCTATCATTTTTGATATTGAAGACCACCACGATCGCATAAGCTGCGGTCGGGTGCTTGCCGATGTTGGTCTCACCAACCATCCGCAACCTCAAGGTCACAAAAATGTTAGTTGTGGCGGGGCGGCTTGAATCTGATCTCCTCCGCGGTGCTCCGAAGCTTCAAATCCACGACAATGAGCTCGAAGAGACTGGTACTTTCAAGGGATCAATCCGGGAAGGAGCAAGCGAAGGGAAGATTACGTTGCGGTAACATTTGGCGTGAGCTGAACTTCAGGACGAAGAGGGTTACATTCGGCGTTGCCAATTTCCCATTGCCTTACAATGGGATACTTGGCAAATCCAGACTCGCCAAGTTCATGGCAGCCTCTCACTACGCCTACAACCTACTCAAGATGCCAGGCCCGATAAGCGTCATCTCTGTCCATGGCGACAAGAAGGATGCCCTTATCTGTGCCGACAAGATCTTCCGGGATGCAGCAGCAGCAGATTGTCGAGACACTTGCCGGCTGAAGCTCCGGGGAAGAAGACCAAGTCCAAGTCCGGCAAGGGCTCTGATGCTCACTCCGGCAAGCGCACCTCTTCAGAGTGCTGCGCTACCGTCGAGGACGCACCATCGAGCTCCACCGGCAAGTGCAAGAAGATGGTGGCTCCGCCGAAGACCAAGAAGGTGCCCGCCAAGGAGGACGGCACTGGTGGTACCTTCACCATCAGTGCCTCTCTCAACCCTAAATAGGAAGGCGCGCTCATTGCTTTCCTGCGGGCGAATGTCAACGTGTTTGCATGGCAACCGTCTGATATCCCCGGTGTTCCCAGGAAAGTGATTGAGCACCGCCTGGCCGTTTGTCCTCATGTGCGGCCCGTCAAGAAAAAAGTCAGGAAGCAAGCAGTGGAGCGCCAAGAATTCATAGCCGAAGAGATCAAGAAACTGGAAGCAGCAGGCCTCGTCAGAGGAGTGCTCCACCCTACGTGGTTGGCCAATCCTGTAGTCATGCGCAAGGCAAATGGAAAATGGAGACTTTGTATTGACTTCATGGATGTTAATAAATCTTGTCCCAAAGATCCATTTCCCTTGCCGCGCATTGACCAGATTGTTGACTCCACGGCTGGATGTGATTTGCTTTCGTTTCTTGATGCATACTCAGGATACCATCAGATCTTCATGGCTGAAGAAGATGAGGAGAATACCGCATTCATCACACCATGTGGCACATCTTTATTTCATACGGATGCCTTTCGGTTTGAAGAATGCTGGTTCAACATTTGCAAGGGTAGTCCATGGCGTTTTGAGCCGCAAATGCACAGAAATGTAGAAGCCTACATGGATGACATAGTGGTCAAAAGCAAGGACAAAGTAACTCTGGTTCAAGATTTGGGCGAGACCTTTGCAAATCTGCGCAAGATCAACCTCAAGCTCAACCCGAGAAGTGCGTGTTTGGAGTCCCTTCCGGCAAGCTTCTCGGGTTCTTCGTGTCTCAACGAGGGATTGAAGCTAATCCCGACAAGATCAAGGCCATTGAGCAGATTGAAGCACCAAAGCGCGTCAAGGATGTACGAAGACTTGCCGGTTGCGTGGCTGCTCTCAGCAGGTTTATTTCTAGGTCTGACGAGCGTGCCCTGCCATTTTTCAAGATTTTGAAAAAGGCAGGTCCAATGAAATGGACTCCCGAAGCGGAGGCTGCGCTGCAGGACTTCAAGAGATACCTGTCCTCCACTCCAACACTTGTCGCACCTAGGCCACAAGAGAAGTTGCTGCTGTATATAGCGACAACCAATCAAGTGGTTAGTGCTGCGTTAGTAGCGGAGAGGGAGGCGGATGACGAGCCAGCAGCCACGACAAGCACATCCAGCGACAAGCAGGGGGCTTCGCCGACAAGCTCTGGTCCCGACAAGGATGAATCCAGCGAGACACCTGAGCAGAATCTGAGAAAGGATGGTGCAGCGCCCAGTCTACTTTGTCGATTCCCTCCTGCGAGGGGCTAGATCGAGTACTACTGGCGTGCAGAAATTGCTTTCGGCCTCCTCATGGCCTCGAGAAAGCTGCGCGCCATTACTTCCAAGCACATGAGATCACAGTTGTCACTCGCTTTCCGCTGAAGAGGATCTGCGAGAATCCGAAGCGACAGGCAGGATTGTCGAGTGGGCATTGGAGCCATCAAGCTTTGGTCTCAAGTTTGAAAGCACATCAACTATCCAAAGCGAGCCTTGGCAGAATTCATAGCAGAATGGGCGCCAACACGGATGAAGAGATTCCGGAGACGCAGCATTCCCGTCAAAGAAGCAAACAAAGAGTGGCTGATGTACTTTGATGGTGCCTTCTCATTTGGAAAAGGCTGGTGCCGGCGTGCTGCTTATCGCACCCACCGGAGAGCACCTCAATTACGTCGTCCAGATGCACTTTCCCAAGGAGCAAGCGACAAACAATACTGCAGAGTATGAAGGTTTGCTCGCCGGTCTCGGGATCGCCGTGGACCTTGGGATCAAGAAGCTTATTGTCAGGGGAGACTCGCAACTAAATGCGTCGCCAAGTCAACAAAGATTATCGAGTCCGTTGATGGAAGCCTACATTGATGAAGTGAGGAAGCTAGAAGAGCACTTTGACGGCTCGCAAATGGAACATGTTCCAAGAGCTCAAAATGATATTGCGGATGGCCTGTCAAAGTGTGCCGCACTTAAGTTGCCTGTGGAACCAGGGATTTTCGTGCTCAAGCTGACTCAACCAACCGTAACACCATCAACTGGGCAAAGCAAGAAGAGGAAGTTGGCCTCTGGTGACTACTTTCCGACAGAGCTTCCCGAAGCCGTCGTCGCAAAGGTCCCCAAGATCAACACCAACAGTGCTGAGGAGCAGTCTGCTCCAACAGACCCCAGGGTTTGTTTCGTTAAAGCAGACGCTCCCGACAAGTCTTGCTCCGGCAAGCTTGTCGGGGAGCATCAAGCTCCGGCCGGGCCGCAGGTCCTTGCCGTGGAAGCTGATGTTCCCGCAGCAGCAGATGTGCCTTTAGTCCTTGTTGTCGAGCCGCAAGCTCCAGCATGGGCGCAGCAGATTGTCCGTTTCCTTCAGACAGGAGAACTTCCGAAGAGCAAGAAGAAGCGGAAAGAGTAGCCCGGCAGTCAAGTATGTACCAGTTTGTCGATAGCATCTTATTGCAGAAGAAGACTCAACGGTGTGAAATTGAAGTGTATTGCCGGGGAAGACGGATGAAGCTGTTGGCGAGAGATACACGGAGGCATATGTGGTCACCACATTGGCGAGAGCACTTGCGGTAAAGCTTTCCGGCAAGGTTTCTTCTGCCGATAGCCCTCCAGATGCGATCTGTTGCACAAGTAACCAAGTGTGAAGCGTGCAGTTCCATTCCAAGCAGATACACCAGCCAGCTCAAGCTCTCCGGGCGATCCCTTTATCCTGGCCATTTTCGATGCAGGGGCTCGACATCTCGGCCCCTTCCCCGAGCTGTCGGGGCTTTGAGTACTTATGCGTCGCCATCGACAAGTTCACAAAGTGGCCGGAAGTGGAAGCGATGAGGAAGGTGGCCAGCCGCGGTCGTGATCAAGTTCTTGGTCAATTGTTTGCCGTTTGGAATCCCTAACGGATCATCACCGACAATGGCACACAATTTCTGCAGTCGCACCTTCATGCAAAGACGTCCAAGACCATGGCGCCAAGGTCTGCTTTGTACATTGCTCACCCGAGAAGCAACGGTCAAGCAGAGAGGGCAAATGCTGAAGTGCTGCGCGGGCTCAAGACCAGAACTTTCGACAGGCTGCACAAGTGCGGAAGAAACTGGATCGAGGAGCTGCCAGTGGTTCTTTGGTCGATCAGAACGACGCCAAATCGAGCCACCGGCCAGACACCCTTTGCTCTAGTCTATGGAGCAGAGGCAGTTCTCCCGCGAACTTCGTATCACGGATCGCCTCGAGTACTCGCTTATGATGAGCTTGAGCAAGAGCAGCTGCGACAAGATGACGCTGCTCCTTGAGGAGGATCGTCTTGAAGTCATTGTGCGAGCTGCTCGCTACCAGCAAGCTCTGCGTCGCTACCATAGCCGCAGGGTTAATGCCAGAAGTCTCGAGGAAGGCGACCTTGTTCTTCGACGCGTTCAGTCCGCCAAGAATTCAAACAAGTTGGCCTTGAAGTGGGAAGGCCCTTATCGGGTGAAACGAGTCACTAGGCCTGGCGCTGTCCGCTTTGAGACCGAAGATGGCATTCCGGTGAGCAACTCTGGAACATTGAGCATCTTCGTAAGTTTTACCCATAGAGGCGCGGTTGTCGGAACCCGTTCCGGCAACCACCTTTATACAAGTCTTGCCGCTGTTGCATGTAATCCTTTGTACAAAGCCGGGCGCAGACCCGTGCATCGATAAAGCTCATGTGTTGCGCATGACTTGTCAAATCCATGCTTTCATCATTTCATTGCATGTTTTGGCTAACACTTTGTGCAGCAACCACACCCGGTAAGCAGAATCGAGCCGCTAGGCTCCATAACGATATTTCCTCTTCTTTTTCTTTTCTCAAAGAAAGGAAGGCTCCCTCGCGCACAAGTTAACCAGGGGGGAGGAGGAGATAATACTATGGACCAGGCACCGCCGAGGAAGTTTCACCTCATCGGGAAGCAAGAGACCGAAAAGCTAAGTTGCCAAAGTTTGAGCAATCAATTTTTAATTTTGTTATCTTCCTCGAGCGGTAGTACTTTGTATGGAAAACCTATGCGCGAGAGGAACCAACTCGCGGCTAGTCGCCCTTACTTTGTTTCGAGTCCGCTCAACAACTTAAGTGAGCTGCGGCTAGTCGCGACAAGGTTAGGAGGCGGCACCGCCGAGGCTGCTTGACGTTCGCACTCGGCCTTTCATGACAAAGGTGCCCGCACCGACAAGTCCCCAAATCGTAAGGCGAAACATACAAAGGAAGGAATCAAGTAGAGGAAATAATGTTGCATTGATCGCCTAAGATAGAGTATATTACAAAATAACTTGTCGCTGATCTAACAAAGTGTTCTAAACATGATCAAGCGACAAGGGAAAGATAAAGTTGGCGGCCTAGTCTACGCGGTCGCCCTCAATCCGCTTGATCTTGTTCACCTTGTCCACAATGGTGCGACAAGGGCTTTGAGCTCCTCCACGTTGGCGTCGGATGGCAAGGATCTGAGGACGCCGTTAAGGTTGAGGCCGGGTTGCGGAAGGCCACCTTCATCAACACCTTCTCGAGGGCCCCTGCACAAACCTGGCGCGATTCCTCGGCCAGCTGCTTCGGGACCTCTTCCCGGAGTCGCCGGAGACCTGTCACCACGCCTTTGAAGAATAAGCCGAGCTTGGTCCGCCATCCAACGTCTGCGTCAGAGTCGCCGGAGGAGTATGCAAGGTCCGCCATCCCCAGCTCCATCAGCTCGTTGTGGATGTCGGCGGCAGTGTCCACGAGACCTTCGGTCCAGTGCTCCACGCTCTCCCTCAAGGTGTTCTGGACGGAGGCAGCATTCGCCAGCAGCTCCTCCTTGGCCTTGATCGCCTCCAACAAGCCCACCTCCCGCTCTCTGGCGCCATCCAACGTCTGCGTCGAGTGGTCAGCTTCAGCTCAAGATCCGCCTTGAATCCTTGGCGGCGTCGAGTTCCTTAGCCCTATCAGCGAGACGACTGCAGCTCGCCCAGAGTGTAGGCGTCCTTCTCGCGCTCACGCTTGAGCACGGCAAGCTCTTCGCCGCTCTTCTTGAGGGTGGCCTCCAGCTGCGCCACCTTCGCCTTCAACTCCTCCTTGGCGGCCTCGGCGGCTGCGGCAGCGTCGCCGCTTCCTGAGCGCCCTTAGCGACTCCTCGCGGCAAGGTCTTCTTCGTGGCTGTCCAGGTTGACCTTCCGCTGCGCCCGGCTCGCTTTCTGCGTGGCGAGCTTCTCGGCAACCAGCTTGCTCCTCGTCGGTGCGGCCTTCTCAAGGATGAAGGCCGTGCGCTCTTCGAAGTTGCCCCAGCGCTTCCGCCACGTCGCGGAGGGCTTCTTTGTTGGCGCTCGGAGCTCCTCGGCGCGCTTCTCCATAGCCGCTCCGCCCTCGCGACAAGGGCTTCCCGGTCTCAACAGCTGCCGGAGTGCGGTAGAAGCGGCGGCAGCTTCTTCGGCGGCTTGCTCCTCCTCGAACTTCGCCGCTTCTGCTGCTTGGCGCGTCCACCAGCGTCAGCCCAGCGAGGCGAGTAGCCTTTCGCCGTCGAAGAGTTTCTCCTCGACCGGCGCCACAGGCTCGGCTCCCGGGGAGCTTGATGAAGACGCCTTCGCCCGGCCTTCGGTAGGCACCGGGCTGTGGCTCCTCGAACTGGCCTTGGCGGGCGAAGTCGGCTTCTCGGTGTAGCGCTTGCCGCTCCTGCGGCCTTAGGACCGTCAGTACGATCGCCCGACCCCTCGCCGGCCTCTGCGTCGGCCGCCTCGGTGGCCTCCTCGCCAACAGGCTCGTCGGCGACGGCCTCTTCCTCCATGACGACGACCTCTTCTTCTTCGACGGCGGCCTCATCGGTGTTGCCGCGCGTTTCCTCATCGCCGGCGGCCTCGACCTCCATCGGGTCTGCGTCAGACGAAGAAAGAGCAGTCAAGCAGATATTCAAAAAAGAGAAACAAAAGAAAGCAAGCCCAAGAGAGATTTTCGCGTAAGGGAATTACCTGCAACGGGACCCGCAGCCATGGCCTCGACCACTGGAGGGTCACTGGCGCCGTCCCTTCCGGGGTAGCCTCCCTCGCCCGAGTGGCCTCCCTTGTCGGAGGGAGCTCCCTTGCCGGGGAGTTCTCCCTTGGCGGCGTAGTGGCAGCGGGCAGCATCTCGGAGGCGGCTTCCGAGCCCTCTTGATGAGACTGCTCCGCTCCTACACAGATAAACAGTCAGACATCAACGAAGAAGGAGCACCCCTGCACACCTAATAGTAAGAAGAAAACTGCACACTTACTCTAGGGGCTGTGCTGGGGGCTGCTCAGAGGAAGGGTTGCCGGGTCCGGCAAGGCGGCCTCAGACGCGTCCCCTGTCGCCACGGGAGAATCGTCCTCAACGACGACCGTCGGGATCTTGGCCCTCTTCGCCGCTCTCTGGGCCAGCGTCCTAAAAATGAAAGAGTCCAGAACAAAGTAAATCAGATTCAAGATGAAGCAATAAGATTGAAGAAATACAAGCGCAAGTCTCAAGAGCTTACTCTTCGCCTTCCTCCTCGGAGCTGAGCGCGGAGAAGTCGAACTCCGGCCCGCCTCCGGTGCGATGAGGCGGGGGAGTGGGCTCTCTTGGCCGCTTGGCGGAGGTGTCGGCGGTGGCCTGAGAAGACTCCACCCCAGTTGTCGCCAGTAGTGTGGAGGCGCTCCGCGCAACCTCGCTTGCAGCGGTGGAGCCAGCGTCATGGCGCTGCTTCGTGGGCTGGTCTGTCGCCCGACTCGTCTCCAACCTGCGGAGACGCCTCCTCGGCAGCAGGGGGCTCAGCTGGCGGCAAGTCGCTTGGCGGTGGGGAAGAAGCGCCCTCGGCGGGTCCACCCGACCCGGCCTCGGGCTCGACAAGCTCGTCCTCCTCGCCGGCGACCTCCCCTCGCTCGGCAACGCTTGCCGCCTTCGCCGCGTCCGCCTCCTCCACGGTGAACCCGAAGGCTCGAGCGGCAGCGGCTGCTGCCGCCTCCTCCACCCTGGTGGCGATCCGCGCCATCTCCTGGTCGGTGGTGTCGCGGGTGAGCCTCTTCTGCTCGTCGGAGCGGATCGACACTTCTTGCAAATTGTCGAAGAATTGCTGCACGACCTCGTCAGGGGGCTCCTGCCAGGTCGGGACGATCCCGTGGGAGTCGCACAGTGGCATCATGGCGCGGATGCGGTCGAGCGCCGAGTTGTTGCACAATGGGACGACTCGCGGCAACCTGAACCACTCTGGATGTTCGGGTGCGTTCTTGAACAGCTCGAGCAGCACGCGAATCCAACTCCATGGCGGTGAAGTTCCAATTCAGGCCCGGGCGCAGCCTCATGATGTCCGCCGCATTCGAACTCCCAAGCAGGCCTCCTCCTTTCACCGCAAGGGAAGCGTCTGCGGCGGCGAAGAAGTCTCGCCAACTGCTCCTACGGTGAACCCGGCAAGCACGAGGCGCAGAATTCGGTCACGGCTATCTTCAACCGCATCCTCCGGCGCCAAGTTACTCCAATCCCTGCCGCGCACTATTGGGGTTTGGCGCACGGCGATGAAGGGCTGCGGGTTCTCCTCTACGACCCAGGACCAGTTGGCTCTCCACTCCTCCCACTTGTTGCGGAACTCTCCCTCTAGGTAGGCCTCTTTCTTGCCGATCCTAGAGACCCAGGCTATCCCTCCGGCAAGTGGCTCTCCTCTCTCGACGCGGGGAACAAAGAAATGGCGGAAGAGTGCCACGTTCGGGTGGACTCCGACAAAGTTTTCGCACAAATGTGCGAAAACCGCCATGGTCAAGACGGCGTTGGGGGTGAAATCAAGGAGGCGGAGGCTAAAGGTGTTCATTATGTCGCAAAAGAACTCAGAAAACGGCGGGCAAAGACCGCAATAGAAGAAAAGGGCGAAGAAAGGGTACCCTGTTGGGGCCAAATCGGAGGCGGAGGCGGGGAGCACCCTCGTGCGCGGATGCGCACGAGTCTCCGTCGACCAGAAAAGATAGTAGACGTCCCGCAGCTCCCGTGCGCCGAGCTGCGGGGGGAAGATGGCTCGCTCCTTGCGCAGCGCCGCGAGCCGCTACGCCTCGGCCGACTTGATGCCCTTCTCCTTATCGGCTTTCGGAGCCATGGCGAGGAGGGCGGAGGAGGCCGACGGCGGTGAGTGTGCTTGTGGCGAAAGGGCGGGCGCTGCTCTTCGCACCGGAGAAGAAGAGGGGAGCGGCGGTGGTTTCTTGAAAAGACAGCAATGGCAGGGGTGGTCGGCCTGCCTCTGTTTCCTCCGCTTATAAAGGGGAGGAGGGGGCGGACGTTCCGCTTATATCAATAAAGAATCCCCCGACCGCCGCCCACGATCTCTCGCGACGACGCCACGTCCGTGCGCGTGCCGTTAGTGGGGATCGTGGTGGGTCCGGGCGAGTTGCGGCGTGGTCGAGGCCGGCGTGTCCGTGCACAGTTCTGGTCCTCGCCGACAAGCGCCGGCACTGCATGTCGGCCCAGGCCACAGGGCTCTGCCGGTGTACTAGAGTAGGGGTACCCTAGTATCCCGTACTACGTGCCGCAGACGATTAAGCACCCTAACGGCAAGGTTTGCCTCGTCACCGCCAATATCCTCCGTGGCTCCTTTGGAGCCATTCAAGAACAAAGTATTTGATTGAGAAGGCAAGGCCCGACAAGAGGAGCTTGTCGGGAAGGCCCTCGAGCATACGGAAGACAAGGCCCCGGCAAGAGAAGCTTGCCGGGAAGACTCGGAGCGTGACAAGTCTCCGGGCGCGACAAGGATTCGGCCGCGGCAAGGCGCTTGCCGCGGCATGCAACTTCTCTCCGTCTCCGCTCCAGCTCACCCAGCGACGTGGCGCCATGGGACCGTTCCATGCGCGCGTGTCAAGCGGCTGTGCAGCCAGCGGAGAGCAGCGATAAGCGGCGCTGACAGGCTCGCCATCGTGGCGAGCGGAGGCGCACTGACGGTCTCTGTTACCTTTGTTTGGGCGACAATGACGGGCATTTATTGCTTTTGTCCCTTGCCGTCGAGTTAGGTATTTTACCTTTGTACACTTTGTTCAAGTAGGTGTACCAACTCCTGTTTTTACATTTGTACCCTCATCTATGTTGCCACCTATCGGAGACCCCTTGAGCATATAAAAGGAGGCCCATGCATAGCGTAGGAAGGGTTCGGCTGGTTCGGTTCATTCTGACCGCCATAGACTAGACACACTCACGCTAGGTTTTGTAGCTCGCATTGCTCCCTAGCAAGAACACAATAGATCAAACAAGCAGCAGTAGGAGTTTTATCTCTCCGGAGAGCTCCGAAGCTGGATAAACTACTCGTGTGC
This sequence comes from Aegilops bicornis, assembly GCA_021605145.1. Lineage (NCBI taxonomy): Eukaryota > Viridiplantae > Streptophyta > Magnoliopsida > Poales > Poaceae > Aegilops > Aegilops bicornis. The sequence continues at coordinate 207,236,242 of CM038669.1, read as the reverse complement.
ATCGCCTCGATCCGCTCTTCGTGCGATCTCCGCCCCCCTCCGAACCACAAGGGGCCTGGTCCGCCGGCCCCATAGGTGTTCGTGGGTACGATCAGCCTCCCCGCACTCTCCGGTAGAAACTTTGGGGCACTCTTTGAAGTACTTTGTGTTGGTTGAATAGATTAATCTGAGATTCTGTGATGCATATCGTATAATCATACCCACGGATTCTTGAGGTGACATTGGAGTATCTAGGTGACATTAGGGTTTTGGTTGATTTGTGTCTTAAGGTGTTATTCTAGTACGAACTCTATGATAGATCGAACGGAAAGAATAGCTTCGTGTTATTTTACTACGAACTCTTGAATAGATCGATCTGAAAGAATAACTTTGAGGTGGTTTCGTACATACAATAATCTCTTCGTTTGTTCTCCGCTATTAGTGACTTTGGAGTGACTCTTTGTTGCATGTTGAGGGATAGTTATATGATCCAGTTATGTTATTTTTGTTGAACCCTAGGCCTTGTTTCAACGCATTGCAATACCGTTTTCGCTCACATTTATCAATAGTTACCTTGCTGTTTTTATATTTCCAGATTACAAAAACCTTTATCTACCATCCATTGCACTTGTATCACCATCTCTTCGCCGAACTAGTGCACCTATACAATTTACCATTGTATTGGGTGTGTTGGGGACACAAGAGACTCTTTGTAATTTGGTTGCAGGGTTGTTTGAGAGAGACCATCTTCATCCTACACTTCCCACAGATTGATAATCCTTAGGTCATCCACTTGAGGGAAATTTGCTATTGTCCTACAAACCTCTGCACTTGGAGTCCCAACAACATCTACAAGGAGAAGGTTGCATAGTAGACAATCAAGCTCTTTTCTGGCGCCGTTGCCGGGGAGGTGAGTGCTTGAAGGTATATCTTTAGATCTTGCAATCGAATCTTTTAGTTTCTTGTTTTATCACTAGTTTAGTTTATAAAAGAAAACTACAAAAAATGGAATTAAGTTTGCCTCAAACGCGTCATCTTTTTAATATCTTTCGTGAGAATGATGGAAAGGAAAATTGTGCTCAAGTGCTAGAAGAAGAATGCATTAGAATGTTTGGCACTAAATCTTTGTATGATGAGCATGATTGCAATGTTGTTAGTATGAATTCTATGAATATCCATGATGCTAATGATATGCAAAGCCACAAGCTTGGGGATGCTATGTTTGATGAAGATGATATTTTTTGTCCCCCAAGTTTTGATGAGGAAATTTATTATGATCAAAGCATGCCTCCTATTTATGATGATTATTATGATGATATGTATGCCATAAAGAATAAAGATAACCATGAAACTTGTCATCTTGATTTTAATTTTCAGTTGGATTATGCTTCACGTGATAGTTATTTTGTTGAGTATGCTCCCACTACTATTAATGAGAATAAATTTGCTTATGTGGAGAGTAGTAAAATTTCTATGCAAGTAGATCATGAAAAGAATGCTTTATGTGCTGGTTATATGGTTGAATTCATTCATGATGCTACTGAAAATTATTATGAGAGAGGATCACATGCTTCTACATATTGCAATAATATCAAGTTTCCTCTCTATGTGCTTAAAGTTTTGAAGTTATGTTTATTTTGTCTTCCTATGCTAGTTGATTATTGTTCCTATAAGTTGTTTGCTCACAAAATCCCTATGCATAGGAAGTGGGTTAGACTTAAATGTGCTAGTCATATTCTTCATGATGCTCTCTTTATGTTTCAATTCTTATCTTTTAGGTGAGCATCATTTAAATCATCATGCCTAGCTAAAGGCATTAAAGAAAAGAGCTTGTTGGGAGACAACCCAATATTTACCCCTACTGTTTTTGTGTGTTCACATGATTAAGCTACTGTAGTAATCATGTTTTATAGACTTTGTTTCAATAAAGTGCCAAGTAAAACCTATAGGATCTACTTGGATGATAGTTATTTGATCTTGCTGAAAATTCCAGAAACTTTCTGTTCACGAAAACAATTGTTAAAAATCACCAGAAAGTGATAAAATACCAATTCCAATTGCAGTAAATCAATAATCAAATTATCTAGGTCGTCCTACTTTGGCAGATTTTTCTGTGTTCCAGAAGTTTGCGTTTGATGCAGATTACTACAGACTGTTCTGTTTTTGACAATGTAAGATTGGGGAAACCACATGTTGTGGTGCCTTGTATTGATATATATATATATATATACATATATATATATATATATATACATATATATATATATATATATATATATATATATATAGATTACAAGGCAGAGTTCGTATCGTACAATATACGAACACCTATACAAGGACTACACATATAAAACCGTATAACTATACAAAACAATACGGTTATATATTCTAACACCCTCCCTCGATTAAACGGGCGTCGACGAATGTTAAGACTGTCCCGAAAATCCAAAAGAGAGGAGATGGCAATCCTTTGGTGAAAATGTCCATAAATTGAGAAGAACTCGAACGTGAAGAACCCGGACCTACTTTGTGGTGACACGGTCACGCACAAAGTGTAAATCGATCTCCACATGCTTGGTGCGCTGATGATGAGCAGGATTACGTGGTCATGTAAACAGAGCTCAAATTGTCACAAAACACCATAGTGGCACCAGTCACCGGTCGATGAAGCTCCTGAAGAATCTACCGTAACCAACATGTTTCAGCCACGACATTTGCAACTGCCATGTATTCAGCCTCGGCGCTGGAGCGAGAGACCGGGTGCAGCCGCTTAGCAGACCACGACACCAGGTTAGTGCCAAGGAAGACACAATAACCTGAGGTAGTCCGACGAGTGTCAGGGCAACCCGCCCAATCAGCGTCGGAATAGGCCAGCAATTTGTTGGAGCTGCGTCGAAACAAAGTGAGGCCATGGCCGGTGGTGCCGTAGATATAGCGAAGCACACGCTTCACAAGTAGCAAATGATTAGCCCGAGGATCATGCGTATGAAGACAAATCTGCTGCACAGCATAAGAGATGTCCGGCCGAGTGAACGTGAGGTACTGAAGACCGCCGCAATACTACGATACTCGGTGGGATCTGCAATCGATCACCGGACTTGGCTGAAAGTTTGGAGGTAGTATCAAGCTGGAGTAGAGATGGGTTTGCACCGCAACATGCCACTCTGTCAAGAAGATCCAATGCATACTTCTCGTGAGAGGAACAGACTGTCCTTGCTGCGTGTGACGGAGATGCCGGAAAATAATGAAGATCACCCATATCCGTCATACTAAATTGATGCGAAGAGAGGCAATGAAACTATGCAACAATGTCGAGGACGATGCGATCGAGGATAATGTCATCCACATAGAGCAGAGATAGGCCATGTCAAGACCACACCGATAAACGAACAACGAGCTGTCGGACTTGGAGCCAATGAAACCAACCGATGCAATGAACGAAGCTAACCGCTGAAACCATGCACGAGGCGCCTGTTTCAAACCATAGAGTGATTTGTTGAGACGACAAACCTTATCAGGGAAACAAGGATCAGTGAACCCAGAAGGCTAACGAGCATAAACAGTCTCGCTGAGAGTGCCATTGAGGAATGCATTCTTGACATCAAGCTGATGAATGGACCAGTCACTAGAGAGAGCAAGAGAGAGCACCGTTTGAATAGTGGCTGGCTTGATGACCGGGCTGAAAGTTTCATCGAAATCGATACCTTCTCGCTGTGTAAATCCACGAAGCACCCAACGAGCCTTGTAGCGATCCAAAGAACCATCAGACTTCATCTTGTGACGGTAGATCCACTTACCTGTAACAATGTTAGCATTGCGAGGTGGATCGACGAGGTCCCAAGTGTTGTTGGAGAGAAGAGCACCATACTCCTCAACCATAGTGGAATGCCAATTTGGATCCTTGAGAGCACCACGATAAGTCTTCGGTATGGGAGATAAACCCTCAACATGAAGATCAAATATCTTTTTCAGCTGCACAATGCCCTGTTTAGAACGAGTGGCCATGGCGTGAAATGGTGGTGGTGGAGGGGCCCGCGGTCGGCGGGTCTAGGGTGGATCCACAGCAACAGGAGCTGGCGACGGCGTTGCCGGTGGTGACGCGGCTGTAGTAGGAGAAGGACTCCCAGCAGGGTCACCCTCGGAGCTCCCAACAGGGCGCTCGGCTGTAGCCCGTAACCCAGGCGACCGGGGCGAGGTCGGTGGCGGTGACCGAGGCAAAGTCGGTGGCGGCGACCGTGGAGGGGACCGTGGCGGCGGCGCGTCGACCATGGCGGCGACGGTGGAGTCGCGTCCGGGGTCACCGTGCCTGGCACGGTGAATGGCATCAACGAAACCGGCTGCTCAGCACCCTGAAAAAAATCATAAGTGTGCAGGGAAGGAGTAGGAGTTGACGAGGATGGAGGGGAGGCGAATGGAAAGGTTAACTCATCGAACACTACATGACGAGAGATGATGATATTTTGGGTGGAACGATCAAGGCAACGATAGCCATGATGCCGTGATGGGTACCCTAGAAACAGTGCCTGACGGAGCGAGGCGCAAGTTTGTGCGGACCGACGGCTGTGGTGTTGGGGTAATATAGACATCCGAAAACCCTAAGACCAGCATATGCAGGATCTACGCCAAGTAAGGCACGAAAGGGAATACGATTCGAGATTGCCTTTGAAGGTAGCCGATTATGCAACATAACGACGGTGTGAATAGCTTCAACCCAAAAACGAGGTGGCATACTAGCTTGGATAAGGAATGTACGAGTAATGTCATTAAGAGTACGAATAATGCGTTCAGCTTTAGCATTCTGTTGCGAAGTGTATGGACATGAAAAGCGGAGTGCAATTCCATGGTGCTGGGCAAAGGAATGGAGGAGTGAATTATCGAACTCACGACCATTATCACACTGAATAGCCTGCAAGCGTGCACTAAACTGGGTGAGCGCTAAAGCATGAAGGGACGACAAGTGCGAGAAAGCTTCGGACTTAGTCCGTAGAGGGTACACCCATGCATACTGAGTAAAATCATCGAGATAAACGAGATAATACTTAAATCCATAAATACTCTCAACAGGAGAGGTCCACAAAATCACAGTGAATTATTTGAAACGGAGTAGTGGTTACACGATTGGTGGAAGAAAAAGGAAGACAGACATGGCGACCTAACTGACAAGCACGACACAAGCTACTTTTATTCTTTTCCCTAGGGATACCGAAGAACGAGCTAATGAATCCATGACGGGCCGCCCATGATGCCCAAGCCGACAGTGCCAAAGTGCTGCATCGGCGACGAGGAAGGCGTGTGGCTGGTTAGTAGAGGAAGGGCGGATGGAGTAGAGAGCTCTGAAGCTATTGCATCTGAGAATCTCGGTCCTGGATAGAAGATCCTTCACAGAAAAACCACGAGGGTCAAATTCGACGGATACATGATTATCAATGGTGAACTGACAAACAGACAAAATATTTTTAACTATGTTAGGAACTACTAAGACATTACGAAGGTAAAGAGGGCGAGAGGTGGTAGAAATAGGAAGACGTGCATGCCCGGTACCGTGATTGGAATAGTGGAATCGTTACCGACAATGACAGCACGACGAGAGGAGGAGGTGGGGGGGGGGGGACACGGAGGTGAGCATACCGGGATCGGACGCAAAGTGGGAGGAGGCGCCGGTGTCCATGACCCACTCCCTGGAGGGTGCTTGCAGCACCATGGTTTGGAACTGATGCATGAGCGCGGCCTGGTACCATGAAGCCGAAGATGAGGCCGGTGATGATGGAGCAGGGCCGGGAAGGCCGTAGGAGAGTTGTCCAGGGGCGTAGCCGTATCCGTAGGGAGCAACGCCGTACGGGTTCTGGGCGTAGAACGCATGCGGCGATGGGGTGTGCCGGGGCGTGTAGCCGGGAGCAGCGGCGTAGCCGGGCGGCGCGCGACCGAGCAGCCCCCCTTGGCCATAGGGCCACATCTGGATGGCGCCGTTCCAGGGATGCTGCGGTGAGGGCCAGGAAGGAGTGCCAGCCTGCGGGGTCGCGGGCGCCGGGGTCTCCTTGGTGACTCCAGCGGCGACCTTCTTCTTCTTCTTCTTTCCTTTTCCAAGAGCCTTGCCAGGGTTGCCGGTGTTGCCAGGGTTGCCGGTGTTGGTGAAGAGGGCCATGTCCGAGTTGCGGGCGCGGCGGTTTTTGCGCTTCATGTCTTGGAGCGCAAGCAACGAGCGACACTGCGCAAAGGTCATACCGGGCATGAGGGAGATGAGATCGGCGGCGGACTCGTATTGCTCAGAGAGGCCGTTGAGGCAGTGGACCACCATCTCGGCATCATTAACGGGGGCGCCAAGATCCGCAAGCCCGTCGGAGAGGGATTTGACCTTCTAGAGATAGTCGGCCATACTCATCTCTCCCATCTTGACATCGCCGAGATCGGCTGTAAGGTGGAGTTGGCGATTGATCTTGTGGTCGTTGAAGAGACCGTTGATGCTGTTCCAGAGATCGACGACGAGGGGATCGTCACCGGGCGTCATGACGGCGTCGAGGATACTGAGCAAGACAGACCCATAGAGCCAAGAGACAACGGTGGCGTCGAGGAGAGACCACTCCGGGTTCGGTGCATCGGGAGCATCGAAGTCGAGGTGATCCAGGAGGGCGTACTTGCGACAAGCGGCACGGAAGAAGGTGCGCCACCGCCGGTGAATGCCGGTGTCAAGCACGAGCTCGACGGGAACGTGGCCTTTGATGGAGTGGAGACCGACGGCTTGGGCGTGCAGCGAGGTCAAGGAGAAGGACCCCACGCTCGTCCCGGATCCATCGGCGACGGTCGCGAGAGGCAGCTTTGCCTTGGCGGCTTCGGCAGCCTCGGCGTCCTGGCGCTCCTTGGCGGCGGCCAGTACCGGTGCATCGTCGGCGTCGGGTTGCGACATGGATGCGGCGGTGTATGGCGGCAAGAGAGATGGTGGTTTCAAGCGGCTGGAAGGAGGAGGAGGCGGCATGAGCTAGGGTTAGGTTTTTAGGCTCTATACCATGTAAGATTGGCGAAACCACACGTTGTGGTGCCTTGTATTGATCTATATATATAGGTTACAAGGCAAAGTTCGTATCGTACAATATACGGACACCTATACAAGGACTATACATATACAACCGTATAACTATACAAAACAATACAGTTATATATTCTAACAGACAGATTCTGTTTTCTATGTGTTGTTTGCTTATTTTGATGAATCTATGAGTAGTATCGGAGGGTATGAACCATAGATAAGTTGGAATACAGTAGATATTACACCAGTATGAATTTAGAATGAGTTCACAACAGTACCTAAGTGGTTATTTATTTTCTTATACTAACGGAGCTTACGAGTTTTCTGTTAAGTTTTGTGTTGTGAAGTTTTCATGTTTTGGGTAAAGATTCGATGGACTATGGAATAAGGAGTGGCAAAAGCCTAAGCTTTGGGATGCCCAAGGCACCCCAAGGTAATATTCAAGGACAACCAAAAGCCTAAGCTTGGGGATGCCCCGGATGGCATCCCCTCTTTCGTCTTCGTTCATCGGTAACTTTACTTGGAGCTATATTTTTATTCACCACATGATATGTGTGTTGCTTGGAGCGTCATTCTATTTTATTTAGCTTTGCTTGCTGTTTGAATAAAATCCCAAGATCTGAAATTCTTAAATGAGAGAGAGTCTTCACATAGCTACATAATTATTTAACTACTCATTGATCTTCACTTATATCTTTTTTGGAGTAGTTTGTCATTTACTCGTGTGCTTCACTTATATCCTATGAGTAAATGGTTGAATGATTTTGAATGTCATAAATCTGAAATTATATATGTTTCATATGCCTTTCCCATGGGGAGTAATGCCTTCACATATAAGAAGTAGAGGTGGTAAATTTTTGAAGGTTAGCAAACATTGTATTGGTCACTTGAACAATTCATGAAAGAATATTGAAGGAAGAGAGATTTCACATATAAATATACTATCTTGGACATCTTCTATGATTGTGAGCCCCATTAATTATTTTCAAACCTGAGCAAATTAGTTGAAGTTGGACAAGGAAGACAACATAATGAGTTATGCTTGGGTATATTTGTATAGAAGTTATATTGTTGTGGATCCTCTAACATGCGGTGCTTGCTATTTAGAATCCTTTGCTAGCCAAAATATCTGTACTAAGCGGGAATACTACTTGTGGATCCAAATTCCTAGAACCAAGTTTCTTCCATGAGTGTCCACCATATCTACCTATATGCAGTATTTACCTGCCGTTCCAAGTAAATTCGCATGTTCCAAACTCTAAACCTTCAAATAATAATTTGTTTTGTATGCCCGAATCGCTCATGTAGCGACTAGGGGTTGTCAGTATCTTCCATGCTATGTGGGTTATTCTCATGATGAGTGGACTCCGCTCATCATTCATGAGAAAATGGCTGGTAATCGATGCTCAGATCCTATGATCAAAAGATCAAAAACAAATTCGCAAATAATTTAAACAACCCCCCCCCCCCCAGGAATGTTGATAGTTGGACGGCACCCGTTGTTTCGGACAAGCCATGGAGTGTGAATGTTGGTGGAGGGGGAGTAAAAAAAATTACCTTTCTGCGTGGGAACCGCCTATAATGTATCTAGTATGGAAGATATTGGGAACTCTTGGTCGTTATGTTGACAATGAAAGCATACCTCTCAAAATTATTTTCATCTTTGTTTTAGCTTCGAGCTCTCGCACCTCTGCAAATCCCTGCTTCCCTCTGCGAAGGACCTATCTTTTACTTTTATGCAAGAGTCAGTAGTATTCCTTCACATTCCAACCTACTCTTTAGTTGGCAAGCATCATGTGATGGAAAGATCTAAGCATATATGGCCATTCAAATATATTTGAGCACGAATTATTATTGTTGACATTACCCTTGAGGTAAAAGGTTGGGAGGCGAAACATTAAGCCCCTATCTTTCTCTGTGTTCAATGAATACTATTTGTTCTAAAAATATGCTTTGAGTGGTAGCAATCATGGAAGACTATATGATAGTTGAGTATGTGGGGTTTGCTAAATCAAAGCTCTGACATAGACTCTTCCTGAAAATAAGATGAATTGTAATTGTTCGATGACTAATAACACGGTTTGTTAGTTTTCAAGAAAGTTTATGATCTACACTTTAACTTGTGAATAGTTTGTTACTTGATCATGCAAAGTTTTATGAGATTAGCTGCTGTTATGACATATGATGCTAGAAAAGGTGATTGAAATTATCATTGATCAAACTTGTGCACCTGCTAGCATTCACACTTCATAAATTTTTTATTTTATCATTTACCTACTCAAGGACGACCAGGTATTAAGCTTGGGGATGCTGATACGTCTCCAATGTATCTATAATTTATGAAGTATTCATGCTATTATATTATCTGTTTTGGATGTTTATGGGATTAATTAAACACTTTTATATTATTTTTGGGGCTAACCTATTAACCCAGAGCCTAGTGACAGTTTCTGTTTTTTCCCTTGTTTCAGTGTTTCACATAAAAGGAATATCAAACGTAGTCCAAATGGAATGAAACCTTCGGGAGCGTGATTTTTGGAATGAACGTGATCCAAGAGACTTGGAGTTGAAGTCAGGGAAGCTTCGGGGTGGCCACGAGGTAGGGAGGCGCGCCTGCCCCCCTGGGCGCGCCCCCAACCTCGTGGGCCCCTCGTGGCTCCCCTTACCGACTTCTTTCGCCTATATATATCCATATACCCTAAAAACATCGGGGAAGAGAATATATCGGGATTTCCGCCGCTGCAAGCCTCTGTAGCCACCAAAAACCAATCGGGACCCTGTTCCGGCACCCTGCCGGAGGGTGGATCCCTCACCGGTGCCCATTGTCCGTGTCAAAACCGGCGAATCTCGGGTAGGGGGTCCCGAACTGTGCGTCTAGGCGGATGGTAACAGGAGACAAGGGACACGATGTTTTTACCTGTGTTCGAGCCCTCTCAATGGACGTAAAACCCTACTCCTACTTGATTAATATTGATGATATGGGTAGTACAAGAGTAGATCTACCACGAGATCAGAGAGGCTAAACCCTAGAAGCTAGCCTATGGTATGATTGTTGTTCTTTTCTACGGACTAAAGCCCTCCGGTATATATAGACACCGGAGAGGGCTAGGGTTACACAGAGTCGGTTACAACGGGAGGAGATCTACATATCCATATCGCCAAGCCAAGGAAAGTCCCATCCGGACACGAGACGAAGTCTTCAATCTTGTATCTTCATAGTCCAGGAGTCCGGCCGAAGGTTATAGTCCGGCCATCCGGACACCCCCTAATCCAGGACTCCTCAAGAGCCTGAACCAGGGTTCAATGACGATGAGTCCGGCGCGCAGATTGTCTTCGGGATTGCAAGGCGGGTTCCTCCTCTGAATACTTCATAGAAGATTTTGAACACAAGGATAGTGTCCGGCTCTGCAAAATAAGTTCCACATACCACCGTAGAGAGAATAATATTTACACAAATCCAATCTGCTGACGTATTCCGCAGCATGACATCACACCATGGCCAAGCCTTTATTCGAATCGTTTTACTGTCCCACCTCAGCGTGTTTTAGCGAGGCCGTTTCCTTGGCACGTCTTGTCGAAGCAGAGATCGTGCCCCCTTATTCCGGGCGTGGGTAACCCAATCGTGCCCATTGGTATGTCTCCTCTATCGAAGGCGAGTCCCAAACGGTCACGGGGAGGGCTCTTGGTATTCAACCTCTTTATAAAGAGACCAAGGCTCGACTCCTTTCTTTCAATCTCAATCGAATCCACCTCTCACCTTGAGTTCCAACACCCAAAGCTCCAGATTCAGCGCGGACCTTCGATGATGTCCGGTTCCGACCTTCAAGGCCGGTGGATTCCTTCCTCCGTTACGGAAGAAGACGTGCTAAAGCTAAGAGATGTCAGGTATCTAACCGGTGAAATCTTGCATAGGCTGCCTGCTCAAGGGCAGGTTATTCCCACTCCCAAGCCTGGTGAGGGCGTGGTGTTCGCGTCTCACTTCCTTCGGGGGCTAGGCTTCCCGACGGACCTCTTCGTGAGGGGGCTCATGTCTTATTATGGGTTGGAATTTCACGACTTGGCTCCGGAGTCCATCCTCCACATCTCATCGTTCATTGTCGTGTACGAAGCCTTCCTCCGTATTACTCCTCACTTCGGATTGTGGCTTAAGACCTTCAAAGTAGAGCCGAAGATGATCGAGGGGCAGCACGCATAGTGCGGAGGTGCTGTCATAAGCAAGAATGCTGACGCTCCATGGCCCGAGGGCTCTTTCCAAGAGGTGTTCAGCTTATGGCAACGAGAGTGGTTTTATATCACAGCTCCCAGGGGCACCAAGTGGGTGGCGCCACCTGCCTTTCGCTCGGGTCCCCACCACGGCTAAGCGTCATGGGTCAATAGAGGGTTTAACTGGGGCCATCCAAGGACGTGCCCTTGTTGCAGGGCCGCATTCGAGATCTCCTAGAAAGAGACATCAATCTGGTCGTAGTGACGCAGGTCATGTTGATTCACCGCACCCTGCCCTGCAAACATCGCCCCCTCCGCCTGTGGGAGTTTAATCCGGAGATACCACGAACCCTCCAACATTTTATGGGAGCGATGCCCATGGAGATGTACAAATTGTTCTTCGAACCACAAGCAATGTGTCCGGACTCGACCAAGGACGCAGGTCTGAGCTGCAATCGCCCGGATACTCAAGTAAGTAGCCCTGTACCCGGACACGCTATCCGCATATTTATCATAAAACTGCCCTTAAAAGAGTTGTCCCTTAAACAGGAGTGGATAGAGAAAGCAAAGCTAATCAGGTGTCCGGCCCCCCTCCCTGAGTCCACGCCGGATCCCGTGCTAACCAGGATGCTGGAGGTTGCGCCTTTGGAAGAAGGCGAAGGGGGGAACAAGGAAGCTACCGCCTCCCTGAAGGAGGCTGTCAGGAAAGGAGGAATCGAGAATTCCTCTATCCAGGGGAAGAAGAGGACCGTCTCTGAAGACCCGGAGACCATGGTCTCAAAGCGGGGAAGAAATCTTCGTCGAGGGTCTGTCTTGGGGGGATGCCTCGGCCGCACTGTACCCCCAAGGGGATCATCCCTCCACCAAGCCGTAAGTGGAGAGGGGAGTTTTAAAATAAGAGACATCCATGTTCTATTTCTGAGGAAGATAACCGAAATTTTACCTTGTAGTTCGGATCTTAGCCCTTCTCAGCAGAGCTCATCTTCAGGGGATCTTCGTCCGGAGATGATGGAGAGCGGAACGCCTCCCCCTGCCATACCGCCTTGTGAGGCGGGCGACCCTGAGGTGTTGTCACAAAGGGTTTCTCTGAATCTGGCAGGGCCGGAAGGCAATCGTATGGCCCCCAAGGTCCTCCGTGCCCGGCCTTCGAAAAAGGCCATCGGTCGAGTCCGGCACCGTCCGGTGCATGGTCGGAGGAGCTGAAGGATCTGCTCGGGCGAGCGTCTATCTCAGAAGAACACCGTGCGTTGATGGGTATGGTGATTGAAGGGATTTCAGCCGCAGAAAGCGGGTTGTAGGCGAGTCCTAGTCGACCACGTGGGTAACCCAACCGTGCCCGTCGGCACGCCTCCTCTATCGTAGGCGAGTCCTAGTCGACCACGCGGTGGGCTCTTGGTATTCAACCTCTTTATAATGAGACCAAGGCCCTCTTCTTTTTACACCCTCCATCGAGTTCGTCTCGCGCGTCGAGTTCTAACACCCAAAGCTTCAGATTTAGGTACTTCGGACCTTCGACGATGTCCGGCTCCGACCAGCATGGCCGATGGATGTCTTCCTCTGTCACAGAAGAAGATGTGCTAAAGCTGCCAGACGCCAGGTACCTAACCGGTGAGATCTCGCATAGGCTGCCTGCTCCAGGGCAGGTCATTCCCACTCCCGAGCCCGGCGAGAACGTGGTGTTCGTGTCTCACTTCCTTCGGGGTTTAGGCTTCCTGACGGATCCCTTTGTGTGGGGCTCATGTTTTATTATGGGCTGGATTTCCATGACTTGAATCCGGAGTCCATCTTCCATATCTCGTCATTCATTGTCATATGTGAGGCCTTCCTCCATATTACCCCCACTTTGGATTGTGGCTCAAGACCTTCAAGGTGGAGCCAAAGATGATCGAGGGGCAACAAGCGAGAGTGCGGAGGGGTGGTCATAAGCAAATGTGCTGATGCTCCATGGCCCGAGGGCTATTTTCAAGAGGAGCTTGGTTTGTGGCAACGGGAGTGGTTTTATATCACCGCTCCCAGGGGCACCAAATGTGTGGCGCTCCCTGCCTTCGCCAGGTCCACCACAGCGGCCGGGCGCCATGGGTCAACAAGGGCTCGACTGGGGCCGTCTAAGGACGTTCCCTTGCTGCAGGGCCATATTCGAGACCTCCAGGAAAGAGAGATCAATCTGGTTGCAGTGGCGCAGGTTATGTTGATCCGGCGTCTTCTGCCCTGCAAACGCCGCCCCCTCCGCCTGTGGGAATTTAATCCGTAGGGACCACGAGCTCTCCAAAATTTTATGGGCACGGCGCCCGTGGAGATGTATAAACTGTTCTTCGGATCAGAAGAGAAGTGTCCGGACCTGACTGAGGATACAGGAATAAGCTGCAATCGCCTAGATACTCAAGTAAGTAGTCCTGTAACCGGACAAGCTGTTCATTCATATATATATATATATATATATATATATATATATGCCCTTTAAAGGAGCCGTTTCTTGAACAGGAGTGGATAGCCAAGGCAAAGTTAATAAGGTGTCCGGCTCCCCTCCCCGAGACCACGCCGGATCCCATGCTAACCCAGATGTTGAAGGCCGCGCCTTTTGAAGAAGGCGAAGGGGGGAGCGGGGAAACAATTGCCTCTACGAAGGAGGCTATCAAGGAAGGAGGGATTAAAAGTCCCGTCTTTCGAGGAGAGAAGAGGACCGCTTCGGAAGATCCGAAGGTCAAGGCCTCAAAAAGGGGAAGGGAATCTTCCTCGGAGAGTCCGGCGCTGGGAAGTAACCCAGCCGCACTATTTCCCCAAGGGGATCAGCCCTCCAGCGAGCCGTAAGTAAAAAGAAGGGGTCTTGTAAATAAGGAACAACCCTGCATTTATTTATGAAGATAACCGAAACTGTACCTTGTAGTTCGAACCTCAGCCCTTCTCAGCAGAGCTCGTCTTCGGGGTATCTTCTTATGGAGATGATGGAGAGTGAAACGGCTCCACCTGTCGCGCCCTCATGCGAGGTGGACGACCCTGCGGTGTCGTCGCGGAGGGTTCCCCCAAGTCCGGCGAGGCCGGAATGTCCCGCGCCAAGTGGTGTGCGGTCGGAGGAGCTGAAGGATCTTCTCGGGCGAGCGGCTATCTCAGAAGATCACCGTGCTCTAATGGGTACGGTGATTGAAAGGATTGCATCCGCGGAAAGCGGATTGCATGAAGCCGTCAGAAGCTTACTGACGGGGTTCGAGGTACGCAAAAGTGATGTACCTTCTGACAGTTATGCATATAGAATGCGCCATATATAGATAGTAGCCCCTGAGACTCGGTATGTTGTCAAAATTGACAACGTGCCGAGGATCAAAGTCTCAGTTATAACATATCGCCGCTCCTAAACAGGTGGCGAGGCGTCCGGTGGCCAACCGGACTGATGAGTATGCCGAACTAAAGCGGCAACTTGACAAGGCGGATGCGGACATCGTGCTGGTCAATAAACGGTTTGACGAGTCGCAAGGTATGCGACTTCTACGCGGACACCTGGTAAGGGAGCTTGACGCCCATGTCTTACTATTTGTATGCTTAATGCAGATGGTGCCGCTGCTGTGGAGGAGCTGCGGGCGGAACTCGCCCGAGCGAAAGAGCAAGCCAAAAATAGTAATGCGGCCACTTTAAGGGTGGCCGAAGAGCTAGAAGCCGAACGGGCTGCTCACTGCGGAAGCAAGGAGGAAATGGCCAAAATGGCCATAAAATTGAAGGATACTACCGACCGCTGCGAGGTTCTTGAAAAAGAACGCCAAGCGGAGCAAGAGGGCCTGAAAAAGGCCGCCGCCGAATCCAAGAGTGCCCATTCGGCCTTGAGGGCTGCCAAGGAGGAGCTGAGTCAGGCCGGGGCAATTGTGGCTGGAAAACCGCTTACAAGGGGAAGTATACAGATCGAAAGTATGCTCAATTGGACAAGTTGTGGAGTTCGGAGGATGCTTATCTGGACTTAGCGGCGAGCGCTGCGGACGCGATTGAGCACTTCCGAGGCGAGAAGGGGCACAGAAGAGAAGAGCTATATTGGTCGCAATTCCATAGTCCGGAACGTCTTCTTCCGTTGAACGATCGGTTGGCCGAATGGGCCGAGCTGAATCAACTATCCGGACTTGCCATGAAGCATGTCATGACCCATTTGTGGTCGGGCGGACCCCAGCCGAAGAGTTATTTTGGTTTAGTGCAGCAGTTCCTTGGTGCGGTACCGCGTATCGACGCAATAAAGCGGTCGGCGTGTATTGAGGGAGTGCGGATGGCTCTGGCCCGTGTCAAGACATAATGGGCAGATATGAAGGCCACCGACGTTGCATCCCAAGATTCGGACAGAAGCCGAGCACTACTTTGAGGAAGTCCTGCAGGGCTCTCGTTTAATAGAGACGCAGTGCTCAAAGGATATTATGTTTAAATGACATGTATGATTTGTGAAAACAATGTTTCAGTATGATATAAGAGCTTTTTATACTTGTGCGTTCAAGTAGTAAACTACTCCCTGTGCGACCATTTATGTATATGTATATATAACCTGAAAGATGGCAGTCCTTGGCTTCAGCCCCCACACACATAGTGCGGGGGTGTTTGCAAAGAAGGCTCTTTTTCACACTTAATCCAACGTCTTGGTCCTGTTAAGGAGGTGGTAGCGTAGCAAACTAGGCAACCGGACTATAATGCTTTATCACTTTCACTTAGCCATAGGAGTTCGAGGGTGGGGCTACTATATAGCCCCTGGGGGTACCGCACTCTCCCGAATTCTGGGTGCCTATGTGCCTGACCGAAAACCGGTCCTTTGTTAATGCGGAGGAATTCTAAACATTCCGATGAGTCATCGAGTGGTTGACCAGTCTCTCGCTATATCATGACAGTCAGTTTTCGGCTTTCTCTCGAGGTGCTCGCCGGTCGAACCGGGCACAATCGCAGTAGTTCTCCTGGTGCCGCGTTAGCCGATAAAACGGAACGTAAGGCAGCAAAACACAGGAGCCGGGCAAACCCAACATTTGACCAAATACATGATTCGGAGCTGATGCATATAAGGCCTAACTGGAGACGTCAAATACTCCCTAAGGTATTCGGTCTTTATAATAACGGGCAGAATAATACCCTAAGCCCCTGGTGTCCAGGTACGCGCGAAAATTTCTGGTGCAGCCAATGCCAAAACGCCAGCCTCCTCCTCGGTTATAGTAAGAAATCGGGGGATGTATATCAACAAGAGATAGTAAAAAAGGTTTACGCAGGGTCTTAATCCGAAAAGAATCCTTGCAACGGGTCCCTACTGCACGTCTGCGCCTGTGTCTCCGTTGTGCCGTATCCTGGACGGGTGTAGCACATTGTTCATTTGTACAAGAGAGGAACGTAGTTTAAAAGAAAAAGGATTGTGCAAAAGATGTACTTTATATTAAATAAACAAAGTACGATTATAAAATTGAGCTTTAGTATCTCTTGTGATACATGCGTGCAGCCCCTTGTATGGGGTTATGCCGCTAGTAGGTGCCGGACTCGTCTGGCCGTGTCCGGGGTTTGAATGACCAATTCAGGTTCTTTGACTAGCGGAGCCGGATAGGTGTGGGGCTGTCAAGGCAGCATCACGTTCTTCCGTGCTCGAGTAACACTTAATACTTCTTTTTAGTGAGATGATGCCACGTGGACTGGGCATTTTAAGTGTTAGAGATGCATAATGCGGTATTGCGTTAAAGCGGGCGAAATCTTCGCGTCCCAATAGTGCTTGATGGCTACTTTGAAATGGGGTGACATGGAAGACTAACTTTTCGCGACGGAAGTTGTCGGATGAACCGAACACAACTTCTAACAGTAGGGAGCCCGTACAATGGGCATATTGGCCTGGCATTACCCCTTTAAAGGAGGTGTTGCTATGGCGAATTTTGGTTGGGTCTATCCCCATCCTGTGGATTGTGTCCTGATATATCGGGTTTATGTCACTTCCGCCATCCATGAGGACTTGTGTAAATTGGAGTCCGTCGATTATAGGATTCAATATCAAGGCAGTCCATCCTGCGCTCCGGATACTTTCGGAATAGTCCTGATGGTCGAAGGTGATTGGTTTTGACAACCAGTGTGCGGCGCGCATTTTAATGGGCGCCGCTCTGTTTTTCCTTTTGATCACGTGAAGTGAGTTTACGGTTTTAACCTCTTGCGGGAAATTCTTTTGTTTTTCGGGGCTCTGCTTTTGGTGCTCGTCGTCATCTTCACTTGGTGTGACGAGCCCCTTGTGTTCGGCGTTGTGTCTGCCGGACTGTTTGAAGACCCAACAATCTCTGTGGGTATGGTTTGCAGGCCTCCCGGGAGTACTGTGGATTTGACATATCTTGTCCAAGATTTTGTTTAAGTTGGATAGCTCATCGCTATTGGCCTTTAGGGGCAGTTTTTTATTGTTCTGCCGTGAGCTTTTGAACCCGGTGTTGACTGCCGTGCTCTTTGGACCGTTCCTTTTAATCCGGCGCTGGTCCTTGTTGCGCCGTGGTTTCCCGTTTCCATCCCTGACTTCGGATGTACTTGGGTCGCTGGTGCTGCATCTTGCTAGCGAGCTATCCTCTCCCGCGCAAAAGCGGGTCATGAGGCTTGTTAATGCGGCCATTGTTCTTGGCTTTTCTTGGCCGAGGTGTCTGGCGAGCCATTCGTCTCAGACGTTGTGTTTTAAGGATGCCAAGGCTTTAGCGTCCGGACAGTCGACTATTTGGTTCTTTTTAGTAAGGAACCTGTTCCAGAATTTCCGGGCTGACTCTCCGGACTGTTGAGTTATGTGACTTAGATCGTCTGCATCCGGAGGGCGGACATAGGTCCCCGAAAATTTGCCCAAACGCATCCTCGAGCTCTTCCCAGCTTCCAATGGTGTTTTCAGGAGGCTTTTAAGCCAATGCCGAGCTGGCCCTTTGAGTTTGAGGGGTAAGTATTTTATGGCGTGGAGATCATCTCCTCTAGCCATGTGTATGTGGAGGATGTAATCCTCGATCCAGACTCCAGGGTCTGTTTTTCAGTCGTATGCCTCTATGTTTACGGGTTTGAATCCCGTTGGGAATTCATGATCCAGCACCTCATCGGTGAAACATAGGGGATGTGCGGCGCCCCTGTATTTGGGTGTGCCGTGATGTTCGGATATTTGGCGTGTTGCATTGCTTTGAAGGGCTTGCTTTCTCGGCCCATAGATGGACCTAACTGGGCCATCCTTCTGATGTGAATCCTTATGCAGCTTGTGTGCGGCGCCATTCGCCGCTCTCTTTTTGCCGTGGGGTCGTCCATCCGACCGGGTGGCCTTCTTACTTTTTGATTGTGGGGGCTCTAAGGCCTCCTCGTCAAATTCGGGCAATAGCTTTCTTTTTGGGTAGCTCTTTGTTCGGCGATTGTCGCCGTATTTGTCTGCGGTGTTGAATATTCTACACCATCTAATTCTGAGTGCGTCTTCCGCTGTTTTGAGCTTCCGCTTCTGCTTTTTCAGACTACGTGCAGTGGCGACGAGCCTTTTGTGGAGGTTATTCTGCTCCAACAATTTGTCTGGCGTGAGATCGTATGGACTGTTGTCTTCGCCGGGGACGTGTTGTTTATCCAAGTTGTCTTGTTCGGACGATTGCTCGATAGGATGTTCGTCGTCCACCGGTTCGCCCTGCTCTATGGCTGGGTCTTTGTTGAGGCGGGACTTGGTTCGGCGTTTACGTTGCCGTTTTAACTGCTTTTCAAGGGATTTATCCTTCGTGGCGTCCCATTGCTCCTCGGCTTCTTTTCCTTGAGGTGTATCCACCATGCATACATCATGGGATGAGGTGGTTGCCCAGCATCCTATAGGCGCTGGTTCATGGTTGTCTCCTACATCGTCGTCCATACCGTCGATGTCTTCGGAGTCGAAATCGAGCACGTCGTGTAAGCTTTCGACAATGGCTACAAAGTGGGTGGTGGGTGGGCGTTGAATTTCTTTGTCGTCCGCATCCAAACCTTCCTGACCGTAGTCCGGCCATGGCTCTCTGGATAAAGAGAGAGACTTTAGTGAATTCAGGATGTCGCCAAAGGGCGAGTGCTTGAAAGATGTCCGCGGCAGTGAACTCCATGACCGGCGCCCGATCGGATTCAATTGGCAGGGGCGCGGAGGGTTCGGAGTCCGGAGAGGAGTCCGGCACCCCGGAGTCAACGTCTTCGCAAAGGACATGGATGGAGTTTGGCTCAATCGCCGTAGAGATTGTAGCCCCCGAGGCGGTGTCCAACCACTTGTCCTCGATCGGGGAATCCGGCTTCGGATTAAGGGTCAGAGCGGATGCTGGTGCGGCCTCCAGGGTACTGTTCGGCTGCATAGCTAGGTCATGCCCATCGAGACAGTGCGGCACGCTTGGCTGCGGCTCGAATCCGTCGAAGATCAGGTCTCCGCAGATATCGGCCGTATAGTTCAAACTTCCAAATCTGACCTGATGGCTGGGGCGAAGCTTCGATTTGCTCTAGATGGCTGCTTAATTGGCCCGCAGTGCAAAGCCGCCGAACACGAAGATCTGTCCGGGAGAAGAGTCTCACCTGGACCGCGTTGTTGTTGATGATCGAAGGAGCCATCGGGCCTATCGGTGACGCATTGCAGGAACTCTTAGTGAAAGCACCAATGTCGGTGTCAAAACCGGCGGATCTCGGGTAGGGGTCCTGAACTGTGCGTCGAGGCGGATGGTAACAGGAGACAAGGGACACGATGTTTTTACCCAGGTTCGGGCCCTCTCGATGGAGGTAAAACCCTACTCACCTTGATTAATATTGATGATATGGGTAGTACAAGAGTAGATCTACCACGATATCAAGGAGGCTAAACCCTAGAAGCTAGCCTATGGTATGATTGTTGTTCGTCCTATGGACTAAAACCCTCCGGTTTATATAGACACCGGATAGGTTAGGGTTACATGAGTCGGTTATAATGGTAGGAGATCTACATATCCGTATCGCCAAGCTTGCCTTCCACGCCAAGGGAAGTCCCATCCGGACACGGTACGAAGTCTTCAATCTTGTATCTTCATAGTCTTGGAGTCCGGCCACGACGATAGTCCGGCTATCCGGACACCCCCTAGTCTGGGACTCCCTCAATGCCCATCGAGACAGTGCGGCTCGCTCGGCTGTGGCTCGGATCCGTCGAAGATCAAGTCTCCGCGGACGTCAGCCGTGCAGTTTAAACTTCCAAATCTGACCTGATGGCCAGGGGCGTAGCTTTCGATCTTCTCCAGATGGCTGTTTAATTGCCCAGTGCAAAGCCGCCGAGTATGAAGGTCTGTCCGGGGAGAAAAGTCTCACCCTGGACCGCATCGTTGTCGATGATT
Source organism: Aegilops bicornis (assembly GCA_021605145.1). NCBI lineage: Eukaryota > Viridiplantae > Streptophyta > Magnoliopsida > Poales > Poaceae > Aegilops > Aegilops bicornis. The sequence continues at coordinate 207,215,767 of CM038669.1, read as the reverse complement.
GGAGGAGCCATCGGGCCTAAAGATGACGACACAGAGGAACTCCCAATGAAAGCACCAATGTCGGTGTCAAAACCTGTGGATCTCGGGTAGGTGGTCCCGAACTATGTGTCTAGGCGGATGGTAACAGGAGACAAGGGACACGATGTTTTTACCCAGGTTCAGGCCCTCTCGATGGAGGTAAAACCCTACTCCTGCTTGATTAATATTGATGATATGGGTAGTACAAGAGTAGATCTACCACGAGATCAGAGAGGCTAAACCGTAGAAGCTAGCCTATGGTATGATTGTTGTCCTTTTCTACGGACTAAAACCCTCTAGTTTATATAGACACCGGAGAGGGCTAGGGTTACACAGAGTCGGTTACAATGGGAGGAGATCTACATATCCGTATCGCCAAGCTTGCCTTCCACGCCAAGGAAAGTCCCATCCGGACACGGGACAAAGTCTTCAATCTTGTATCTTCATAGTCCAGGAGTCCGGCCAAAGGTTATAGTCCGGCCATCCGGACACCCCCTAATCCAGGACTCCCTCACCCATCTTCATCATCTCGGCGCTCTCCATGACAAGGAGGGAGTAGTTCACCCTCGGGGCTGAGGGTATGTACCAGTAGCTATGTGTTTGATCTCTCTCTCTCTCTCTCTCGTGTTCTTGATTCGGCACGATCTTGATGTATCGCGAGCTTTGCTATTATAGTTGGATCTTATGATGTTTCTCCCCCTCTACTCTCTGGTAATGGATTGATTTTTCCCTTTGAAGTTATCTTATCGGATTGAGTCTTTAAGGATTTGAGAACACTTGATGTATGTCTTTCATGTTCGTATCTGTGGTGACAATGGGATATCACATGATCTACTTGATGTATGTTTTGGTGATCAATTTGTGGGTTCCGTAACATTGTGGACTTATGCATAGGGGTTGGCACACGTTTTTGTCTTGACTCTCCGGTAGAAACTTTGGGGCACTCTTTGAAGTACCTTGTGTTGGTTGAATAGATGAATCTGAGATTGTGTGATGCATATCGTATAATCATACCCACGGATACTTGAGGTGACATTGGGGTATCTAGGTGACATTAGGGTTTTGGTTGATTTGTGTCTTAAGGTGTTATTCTAGTACGAACTATATGATAGATCAAACAGAATAATAGCCTCGTGTTATTTTACTACGGACTCTTGAATAGATCGATCCGAAAGAATAACTTTGAGGTGGTTTCGTACCCTAAAATAATCTCTTCGTTTGTTCCCCGCTATTAGTGACTTTGGAGTGACTCTTTGTTGCATGTTGAGGGATAGTTATATGATCCAGTTATGTTATTATTGTTGAGAGAACTTGCACTAGTGAAAGTATGAATCCTAGGCCTTGTTTTAATGCATTGCAATACCATTTTTGCTCACTTTTATCAATAGTTACCTTGCTGTTTTTATATTTTCATATTACAAAAACCTTTATCTACCATCCATATTGCACTTGTATCACCATCTCTTCGCCGAACTAGTGCACCAATACAATTTACCATTGTATTGGGTGTGTTGGGCACACAAGAGACTCATTGTTATTCGGTTGCAGGGTTATTTGAGAGAGACCATCTTCATCCTACGCCTCCCACGGATTGATAAACCTTAGGTCATTGACTTGAGGGAAATTTGCTACTGTCCTACAAACCTTTGCACTTGGAGGCCCAACAACGTCTACAAGGAGAAGGTTGCATAGTAGACATCAGATGACGCTGACAACGGTCGTCGAGGAACTGATGGGTGACTTGAGGAAGCTCCTAATCGAGTGTGAGCAGTAGGTGGAGGAATCCGTGGATGCTTTCAAGCAAAGTCGTGAGGAATTGAAGAGGGAGCTGGAGGATGTCATCGCCCGGCGATCAACCGAGGAGTAAAGACAGTAGCGACCCAGATTGTTGTCTGCGATTTCCTTCTTCTCTTGCCCCTGTGTCTTTAGGGCTTTGCCGCATGTGACATTTTAAATTATCTGGAATATGTAAGACAATTATTATCCGCGCCATTGTAAATTTGCCGTCGTATTATCCTTTGCCATTTTATTTGTCGTCGTATTATCCCTTGCCCTATGTGGCATTTTAAATTAGGACGGAATACGAGTTGAAAACACGTACAAAGCAAATGCTAACGTTGAGCAGGGCCATGGGATCACAAGCAAACACCCTCCGTCCAGGTGCTTTAATTAACCATGTGTTAAACAGCGGCTCAGCCGCCATTAATGGAGAAGTTGTGAACGAGGCAGGCCGCTGGTGGATGGAGGTCAAAGAGCTCTCTTCCCGGTGAGCATGGGTGGCCTTGCTGCTCACATGTGTCCCGTCGATCCTGCGAGGTGGACAGGATGTGTTGGGGATATTACTACTAGGCATAAACCGGCCAGGAGAGGCCGGGTTAACTTCATCAGTAGTCAAGTATGCTTGAAGCCCGTGAGGATATTCTATAAGGGCCCAAGGCCCAGAACCGGTTTAAGGCTTGTAGTCGTGAATTGGCATTAGTATGTAACTTGTGTTGTAAGTCAGAAATACTAGAGACCGAACCGGACACGTCTATGAGCCGGTCTCGGGACTCTGCAAACCGACGGCGTCACCCATGTATATAAGGGGACGACCTGGCGGCGGTTCAAGGACAACAGACAACAACTCAAGACTTAGGCGAAGCTTGTTTGCTCCCTAGTCATCGAAACCCCATCAATTCCATCACAACTAGACGTAGGCTTTTACCTTCATCGAAGGGGCCGAACTAGTATAAACTCTCTTGCGTCCTTGTGTCCGCTTTAACCCCTTTAAGCTAACCCATAGCGATGGCTCCATGACTAAGTCCTTTCATGAGGACATCTGCCGTGACAAAACCACGACAATTGGCGCCCACCGTGGAGCTATCACACGATGGTTTCAAGTTCTTGGAGGGCAACTTCGAAGGACCAAGAGTCGCCGCGGCAAGCTCTACATCGACGATTCAGGCTGGGGCCCCGAGGCCGGCTCTATTGAGTACGGGTACCGGGTCCCCTTTGGTGGCATACACATCTTCATTGGCAAGATCGGTGAACTGGCCCCGAGTCGGACATCCGTGACCGACCTCGTCGAAACGGCTCAGCATGCGAGATCTGCCCAGGTTAAACCGGCCGTGAAACGTGCCTTTGTGGGAGTCATCCACGGAGGAGAATATGAAGATGGATCGGCATCTGGTAGCGAGACCGTCGTTTATGCTGGCGACGAGTCCTCGACCGGAGAAATCGAATCATTGTATCAACTCAACTACAGTACGGCCGGATTGGGGGCTGTTCCGATGGCGACAGTATTCTGGACCCCTCTAATCTGCCCAACCGGGATGGGATATTCATGGCCGGTACACAGGCGGCGGTCCACTCTTCGACCGCAGCAGAAATGTTCTCCGGATCAGCAGCGGTGGCGGCGGCCGGGGCAGGAGGATCTGTGCACCCGCTGGCTCAAGTTTTATCTGATCTGTTTGACGCATTGGCTGTGCTTATGGCAGAGGTTAACCCGGCGGATCAGGACGCCCACAACGCGGAGATTGCAAAAGTGAGGGAACAGATCACTCGAGCTAAGGCCGACTGGCGGTGAGAACAACAGGATGGCCGCAGAGCGGCCGCTTTGGATGCGTGAGCCTATAGGCTTATGCCGACCGTAACGCGTCACATGAAGTCTTGAAAAGGAAGCATCGGTCTCGCCTGCCGACGGTTTTCGATGCCAGAAACCTCTTTAATACCCCAGGAGCAGGGACTAGTAACCCGCCGTGGCTAAACCGGGCGGAGGCACCTGGGACGGGTGCGCCGGTTCAGCCTCGCCTGATGGAGCCGCCTCGACAGAATAACATCGTACCTCAGCCTGTCCAGACACCTCCAGGTCACTATTCCAATCCAATGGACAATCTTATCGCTGCCGCTTCACGGCTGGAGGCCATCCCGATTGAAGGTGATTCTCCGCAAGCGGTGGAGACGCGCCGGGTTAAGGAACTTCTTCGAACAGCCTTGGTTCAGCAGGAAGCATATTCATATAGCCGCGACCGAATTAACTCCACCCCTCGTCCAAGCCGGAGTTACATCATGCGGATGGATGAACTGGCCGTATCCAGTAATGCACGGAACCGTGAAGCGCCCCATGGCCATAACCCGGCGGGTGATGCTCAAGAAGTGGTGGACCGGGCCCGAGCGCGAAGGGATGCTGAGTTAGTAGCGCAACATGAAGCTCCTTAGCTTACGCCGGTTCGTCCAACCACCTCAATCGAGCCAGGAGTTACTTCCAGTTCTTTGGGAGTGCCTTGTCTTGTCCCCGCTTTACGCAATGTGCGCCTGCCCAAGGATTTCAAGGGCCCATGCAAGGTGCCAAATTACACGGCCTATTTGTCTCCGGAAGCATGGGTAGAGAGTTACGAGATGGCCATGGAGATGCTTGACATAGATGAAGCGGCATGTGCAAAGTATTTCACCATGATGCTTGAAGGGACAGCCCGTATTTGGTTAAAGAGCTTACCAGCAAATTCTATCAGTTCATGGGCCCGATTGCGAGCCGGTTTATCCAGAATTTCAAGGATACATGTAAGCAGCCCATGTCGATAGTGGATTTAGCGGCTGTGTCCGGGAGGAAGGAGAGTCAACAACCACGGCACGCCGAAGTCTCGAAATTTTGCACTCATCGCATCGTATCAACGCCGACTCAAGGGTTATAACTTTGGAAAGCAACTGCCGATTTAAACCTCTGAAGTTGAAATTGGGACGGATGAAGCGCCATTGTAACGATATGGGGACCCTCATGACTGCGTTAGTGAAGTATGCTGATGCTGATGGTACCAAGGATCCCAAGTCTGATGATGACAAGATAGGGAAGGGAAAGAAGAACAGCAACTCCAAGGGGCAGCAACACAACACGGCAGGTCATGGTAACGGAGGCAAGCGTAAAGCTGATGGCAGCATGAACTTTGTGGCTAATACTAGCGTGCAGGACAGAGGCCAGCGACGGAAGGGTAAACCGCCAAATCACGGTGGAGCTCCAAACCCCAATCCGGACCGCCTGACTTATCTATTAAACCAGCCCTGTCCAAAGCACGGGACGAAGGAGGCGCCAGCCACCCACCTCTGGAAGGATCGCTATATTATGCAGGAGTTCAAAAATTCTAATGCTTTCCGGTATGATCACGGATTATGTGGTGGCTCAGGATCCGGATTCCATGGGCCGGGTCACGGTGGAGGAAATGTCGGTTCAGGCTTCAATGGAGATCAGGGTGGACATAACAATCAAAACAATCAGAATAGCCAGGGTGGTTACAACCAGCAGCAGCAGCAGTCGGGCTATCAGAGCCATCCAAAGCAGTTGAATAGCGGGCAGTATCATGTATTCACCACTAGCTTAGACAAGCGAGACCAGAAGCTTCACAAGCGAGCAGTGAATTCTGTTGAACCGGCCGTGCCTCGTTATTTACGCTGGTCCGAATAGCCAATCATATGGAGCAGAGAGGATCACCCGCCCCCGGTTGACAATCCGGGTCAGCTAGCGTTGGTAGTGGCACCTCAGGTGGGAGGTTATAAGTTCACCAAAGTGCTCATGGATGGAGGAAGCAGCACTAATATCTTGTACTATGAGACCTTCCGTCATATGGGGCTAACAGACAAGAATCTTAAACCGTCCAATACGGTGTTCCATGGTGTGGTACCTGGCAAGTCAGCATATCCTATTGGCAAGATAGCTCTGGAGGTGGCCTTTGGAGATGATCATGATTCCAGGTCAGAAACATTGGTTTTTGAGGTGGTCAAGATCCGGAGCCCGTACCACGCTTTGTTTGTGCGGCCGGCTTATGCCAAGTTTATGGCACGACCCTGTTATATCTATCTACAGCTCAAGATGCCGGGTCACAAGGGGACCATAACCGTTCATGGAAGTCGCAAGATTGCCTTGGAGTGTGAAGAAGGTGATGCGGCCTATGCAGAGTCGGTTTGTGCCACGGAGGAGTTGAAGTATTACAAGGATAATGTTGATCTGGCTGACATGACTCCGTTGAAAAAGCCAACCACAGAGCATGATCCGGCTCTAAAGTTCAAATCGGCAGCTGAGACCAAGCTTGTTGACTTTGTACCTGGCGATTCGTCCAAGCAGTTTAGTATCAGTACCAACTTGGATCCAAAATAGGAAAGCGCGCTCATCAAGTTCATCCGTGAGAACCGGGACATTTTTGCATGGAAGCCTTCTGACTGCCAGGTGTACCGAGGGAACTCGCTGAGCACACTCTTAATGTTGATCCTAAGTACAAACCGGTGAAGCAGTTTCTCCGCCGGTTCAACGAAGAAAGGCGCAAAGCTATTGGAGAGGAAGTGGCCAGGCTCTTAGCGGCTGTCTTTATTGTTGAAGTGTTCCATCCTGAATGGCTGGCTAATCCGGTGCTGGTCCTTAAGAAGAACGACACCTGGCGCATGTGTGTGGATTACACAGATCTTAACAAGGCTTGTCCAGCAGATCCTTTCGCCCTCCCCCGCATTGATCAGATTGTTGATGCTACGGCGGGTTGTGAGCGTGTGAGTTTTCTGGATGCATATTCTGGTTATCATCAGATCAAGATGGCAGTTAAGGACCAGGAGAAGATGGCGTTCATAACTCCTTTTGGAGCCTTCTGCTATGTATCTATGCCCTTTGGGCTCAAGAGTGCCTAGGCAACTTATCAAGAGTGTGTACAGAACTGCCTTCATAAAAAGATCGGCCATAATGTGCATGCCTATGTGGATGATATTGTGGTTAAGTCAAGGGAGAAGGAGACTCTGGTTTATGATTTGAAGGAAACCTTTGATAACCTACGGACATACAAGATGATGCTCAATCCGGCCAAGTGTGTTTTTGGTGTACCGCGGGCAAGTTATTGGGTTTTCTGGTGTCCAACAGGGGAATTGAGGCTAATCCGGAGAAGATCACAGCTATCACCTCTCTGGCTAAACCGAAATGTATCAATGATGTCCAGCGCTTGGCAGGCCGGATTGCCGCGTTGAGCCGGTTTATCAGCTGCCTCGGTGAGAAGGCAATACCTTTGTATCAGATGATGAAAAAAGCGGATCCCTTTGTCTGGAGTCCGGCCGCTGATAAAGCATTGGAGGACTTAAAGCGGCAGCTAGCCAACATGCGTCTCTTCAACAGTAACATCATGACCTTGCAATGGTGGGTCAATCAGTATATCATCCTGGATGTGTTCCTTAGGATTTGGTATTTGGGACGGTTCAGGAGCCTCGTCTTCTGTCGCTTTATCTAGGCGAGCTTTCTTGCTTGGCCTAGGCTTGGCTCTGAAAGGAAAAAGACGGATCAGTCCAATGAACATTGAAAGTGGTATACCAAAACAGCATTATCAGGAATATGGCTCACCCAAGCACTGTCTTGAGCGGTGGGAGTTGGGTGCCTGTCGACTCGCCAGAGGAAGAATGAGAAGTCACCTGATAATTGGAGTCAGATGGGTTAAGAGGTTGACGAATGCAACCCTCTTTAGGATAAGCATTGAAGAAACGGTAGAGACCTCTGAACGGCGTTTCCGAACCGGACTGTTCGGTAAACCGGTGGAGGTGACTACACCGTCATTTATGCGGGTTGTGACGAGCTTCATGCTGTTGTGTCTTCATAAGAAAGTTTTGATCCAAGTAAGCAAGAGGATGAGAAAATTGAAATTTCTGGTTTGCCTGACGGATTTTTACTGAAGGTAAAGGGTTTGAATCGGAAGAAAGAGCGATTACCTCTACAACATCAGCATGACTAGCTTCAGCATCATCCTGGCAATAATCATTATCAATAAGGCGTGTAAAAAATAGACCAAGTGAGTCAAGTTCTACCACAAGGTCCGGATTACCCACATCGTCGTCAGCTGGTGGATCGGAGGAGGCAGTGTTTTTCTTTCTATTGGCTGGTTTCTTCACAACTTTGGTCTTGGGCCGGGTTATTGCCACCGGTTTCTCTTGTGGAGTCTTCCTGCTCCAAAATGGATCATCGCCCTGTTTGAAAGATGTTAAAATCAACAAAGAGTACTTGAACATAGTCAGATTTTATAAAGGCATAAGATATGAGTCTTACGGCTGGCGGTTTATTAATGGCAGAGAAGGGAGCCAGGCCGGTTTGGGCGCAAGCGACTTCGGTTCGTTCAACATCCTCTTAACAGCCTCAAGAACTTCATCGTCTGTCACCTGGATCTCAATATGCCGAGAGGGTCTTCCACATCTTCGTGTATTTGCACATCAAACCGGAGCGCAGGCTTAGGGGCAGTATACTCCAAGATATCCAGCAACGAGCAAGATCAATTCCTGTCAACCGGTTGGCCATGAAGGCCCGGAGCTTGGATAGTTGAGGGGCATATTTGCTTCTCTCCTTCACAGTCAGTCTGTGAGGGAGGGGATGTGTGTTGCTTAGCCGCTCCGGACGGTAACCCGGTAAGGGATTTTCTCCCTCAGGGGAGGTATCTCTGCAGCAAAACCATATTGAATTCCACTCTTTTGGATGGCTGTGCAGTTTAGCGTGAGGGTAAGTGACCTCTTTCTGCTTTTGGATCGCCACACCACCCAACTCAGTGTTGGGACCGTCAGAAAATTCAGTGCGGCGGTTTAGATGGAAGCAATCTCTGAACAATTCAACTGTGGGCTCCTCTTGAAAGAACACCTCGAGCAGCACTTGAAAATGACAGATATTGGTTATGGAGTTTGGGCCAATGTCATGTGGACGCTTGATTGGAAGCTAGCCAAGACATCTCGATAAAACTTTGAACCGGGTGGACTGAAGCCCCGGGCTAAATGATCAGCAAAACAAAGCAACTTCTCCATCCTTGGGTTCTGGAGAACTCTCCGGGCCAGGGACCCTCCAGTGAATGACGTCTTTTTTGCCTAAGGCGCAGGTGTGGACTAAGTTATCCAGTTGAGTTTCAGTCACTCGAGAAGGGACCCAGTTACACTCGTACACTTGCTTGGCCATGATGCAATCTGCAAAGTAGTAATACCGGTTCAAGAGTATGTTGGAAGGCTATATATTGATACATTCATTGTTAAACCGGAAGAAGTTGCTAATAAACCGGAGTTCTGCAAGGTGGCAATACATAAATCGGAAAACCCTGGCGGTTCCACTAGGGGACTAATGCTATATGCCGAGTTATCAATTTCTCTTCAAAGTTAAACCGCCTGGTCTGAAACTTTGGTGAATCAAAAGTAGATGTGCGAAAACAGGTTTCACAAAAGCTTATCACAGTTTTGGATCTGGAGCATATCCAGAAAAGAAATAAACATTCAAGACCTGAAATGGAGCGGTACCGAATAAATGAGAAAGGATGCAAGGAGATCTATGACCTTGAGATGCGTAAGTGACAGCGGATGCTAAAAAACTACCGCTTCGCGGAACAAAGATTCACAGACTTAACGAAAAGTTAGCATATGAGCAAGAAGCAAGTGATGAGCACCGAAGAACAGGGAAACCCTATAACAGATCTATGGTGAAAGGACAGAAGACTTACCGGGGCTGAGGAAGAAGCGTAAGGTCGCCACGATGCTCTGGTACGTCCAGGGTGATGCAGCGGCCAAGGTTGGTGCAGAAGTTGACGGCGGCGGCGGAGCTCCGAAGCTGGGCGGCGCGAAGAAGACGAAGCAGAGGGGCACCAAGGGGAAAAAGAAATGACCCTTCGGTCTATTTATAAAGGCAAAGGATATGTGTGTCAGGCGCGAAAATCAAGGGGCCGCAAGTTTGGAAGCAGAGCTGTCGCCTCGATTTTTGCAGACTCATTAATGAAAAGATGTTATATACAGTTCTTTATGACAGATGACGTCAAGGCGGTTCACCACAATCTGAGAAGATGACGTCACGGCGGTTCAACCAAGAAGATGTTGAAGTCAAAGTTTTTACTAAGGATTGACATGAATCTGTTCAAATCAATCTGGGGCCTAATGTTGGGGATATTACTACTGGGCGTAAACTGGCCAGGAGAGGCTGGGTTAACTTCATCAGTAGTCAAGTATGCTTGAAGCCCGTGAGGATATTCTATAAGGGCCCAAGGCCCGTAACCGGTTTTAAGGCTTGTAGCCGTGAACCGCATTAGTATGTAACTTGTGTTGTAAGTTAGAAATACTAGAGACCGAACCGGACACGCCTATGAGCCGGTCTCGGGACTCTGCAAACCGACCAAGGCGTCACCCATGTATATAAGGGGACGACCCGGCGACATTCAGACAACAGACAACAACTCGGGACTTAGGCGAAGCTTGTTTGCTCCCTAGTCATCGAAACCCCCATCAATTCCATCACAACTAGACGTAGGCTTTTACCTTCATCGAAGGGGCCAAACTAGTATAAACTCTCTTGCGTCCTTGTGTCCGCTTTAACCCCTTTAAGCTAACCCGTAGCGATGGCTCCACGACTAAGTCCTTTCATGAGGACATCTGCCGTGACAAAACCACGACAGGATGCACGCGTCCCGTCGAGCCTGCGTGGCGGACTGCTCGCACGCGTACCGTCGAGCCTGCACGGCGGAGTTCTCACGCTCGTCCCGTCTAATCAAACAGCTGCACGCACGCCATCGAGTATGGTTAAATTTTGGCACAAAATACAAAGATGAGCAATGAACCAGGATGTAGGTAGTACTATCCCATAAGAAAAGAAGGATGCGTGGCCGCACTTAAATGGTTAAGGGAACACACGGTTCATATAATACAACCATTTGCGATATTAATGTGTCAGCTATTTGTTTCAAAAGGACTTCGTTGGCTATTAATGTGTGTGCCTTGTTTCAAACTGGATGCTTTTTTTACCACGGCATATACGTGCCATGTCATGAAACCATGCCAAGTTTCATGTTTTTTGGGTGAGTTTTCGATTTACTGGGATTTAAAAACTGAGATTCTCAATGTTTCGGGATGATGAGAAGTTTGTAATTCATTCCCATTCCTTCAACGAGACCTAAACATGCACCCAATGACACATATATGATTTTCCACCCATTTTGCTTCACTGGAGCATGTGCTTGTAGTTCAAATTTTAATTATGGAGTACATTAAATGCCTAGAAAACTCAATTAATATATAAAATGGCCAAACGAACCCTAAACAATTTCAAATTTCAGCATGACACTCCTGTTATTCTATGTTGGCTATAGAAAACAAAGTTCAAGGCGAGAAGAGGCAGCGATTATCGTTTCGCCCACAAGAGGGGCATGTTTACCTACCAGAACCACAAGGGTTTCGAGAAGCTTCGGTTTGTAAGAGGCTTGTAATATAGCTTGGCCCAAATTGGACAATTATTTTACCACGACGTATATGTGCCATGTAGTGACACCATGCCAAGTTTCATGATTTCCTGGTGAGTTTTGGATTTACAGAGATTTATGTCGGTGTACAAAAGTAGGGGCACACCTTTGTACCCCTTTACTTGTGCACGGCCAGTCGTCGCCACGCGCCACGGCCACGCTAAACAGGGAAGAGGAGGGAAGCCAGAGAGAAGCCGAAGCACAAGACGGCCAAGGCAACGCCAAGATCAAAGATACCAAAGAGCGAGAGGGCGAGGTGGACTCCCCCTGCAAGATCCTTGCCGGGGCAACTTGCCCAAACACCAACAGAGCGAGCCTCCCTTGAGCCCAAGAGTTCCAACCCAACCAACTACAATTGGACCAGGGCTTGGGACACACCTCTGTGGTGGCATGCAAATCTTTGTCAAGACCATAGATATATGAGATCAGATGAGGACCAGAAGACGGCGACCCTCGGCAGGATCCTTGCCGAGGAGATCCACAAGACCCCCGGCAAGCGCCTTGCCGGGGAAGACTGCAACGCCATGACAAGAACCTTGCCGAGGGCGCCAGCGGGGCCACAGCCAGGCCCGTGTCGACCAAGACTCCACCGCCGTCCCCAAGCAGCTGCTCGCTCAACCAGCTGGGCAGGCACCTGCGTGGCGACGGGCGGCCTCTACGTCAACTCAGCAAGCACCTGCGTGGTGGCATGCAGATCTTCGTGAAGATCCTACCACCACGCCACCTCAGCTGCCTGCCTGCCTACATGGCGCTGCATGCACCGCTGGCCTGGGCGCGTGTCGAAGCAGGGCGAGGCGGCAGTGGACGGGACGGGCCTTGTTCCCGTCCCCAATAAAGCTAAGGGACACCTAAGCTGCGCACTAAATGCGTCTTATCCTGTAATACGGGTGATAAGCTCGCAGCACTGTAGGACTTTGCACCTCCTGTGTGCCACTATGGCAGCCCCTTCCTACTATAAAAGGAGGCCCTTGGATACTGGAGAGGGATTCGGCTCTCTAGAACTACGCAGCCACCATAGCTAGTTCGAGAGCTCAAGAACTATATCAAATTCACACCGAAGCAGGACTAGGGTATTACGCATCCTCGCGGCCCGAACCTGGGTAAACGATCCTTGTGTTGACTGTTATTCCTGCTCTTCTCACAACCCTACGCCCCGACAACCGTAGTAGGGATTCTTGTGATCCCATAGGTGTCGTTTCCCACCGACATCTTTGGCGCGCCAGGTAGGGGGCGCAATTGTGAGAATCTGGTCTAGTAGTTAGCCTAGCAGTTCTTCATCGCCATGGCAAGCAAGAAGAAGACGATCAGGACGGTCGGCTCGTCGGGAGCCAAACGGCTCGGCGTGCTGACAGGGGCGTAACAGCGGGCCGGTCATGACAGGACCCGGCCGCAGATCCGCGAAAGCACCGGCATCGCCTGGCAGTCGTAGTCCGGCGAGCGGCGCTGCTCGCGGCGCCAAAGCTGACGGGCTGCATGCTGCCAAATCCAAAGACGGAGTGGGCCGCCCACAGGCGGCGCGGGGCCCTCCAGGAGTGTCATGGTGCCACCCACGGGCGGCGCAGCAACCTCCAAGACGCCCACGGCACGCTCCTCCCAGGGTGCGCGCGCCGAGCGGCGCCACCACGCCGGAGACCCTGGACACCGCCGTGGGAAGAGCCCTGTGCATCGTCCGCGGGACGAAGGAGTCCAGCATGCTCGCCGAAGTGCTGGCGAAAATGGCACGTAGCCGCTGGGCCGTGGTAGAGCTCCTTCTAACCTAGTTAGAAGTCGAAGCGCGCCACGGTCCATGCAGCTGTCACCACCACCCAGGCCAGCGGAACCTTTGGCGCGCGCGCGCAGCTGCTCCTCGACTTCCCTCCTGCTGCGGAGAAGCTCGAGAGTGGAGAGCCACCATCTGGAGCCTCGTCACCGTCGCCAATAAAGATGATCCGCGATCGGTGGGGCCTTCGGGCCGGCACTCCGTCGAACCGCCGCATGCCAGCGGTGGAGGGGCCGGGGGTGCTTCCCCCACGGTGCACTCTCTTCCTCCACGCCAGCCACCGCAGGTGTCGGCCCGTCGCGATGATGCTTGTGATAATATTTCCATAGCGTCGTCCGACCCACGGACCCACCGCGACCAACGCCAAGTTCTTTGAGAATGAGCTCACGAAGATGCTCGAACCACTATCAAGCGCCGGCGTGATACACACACCAGTCGGACAAGCGGGTGGGACCCGCTATGGACCACCCAGCACTGGGAGGCTCCGGTGGCCTACCTTACGAGGTGGGCTACCAAGCTTTTACCCGTGAGCTGCGGCAGTTCCAGTGGCCGTCCCACCGCACGTTCAAGCCCGACGTCGGCGAGAAGTACACTGGCAAGACCCATCCGTCAGAGTTCCTCAGCATCTACACCATCGCGATGCAGGCTGCCGGAGCTCGCGACGACAAGGTGCTTGCCAATTACTTCCTGTTGGCACTGAAGCCCAACGTCATGTCTTGGTTGATGCACTTGTCGGCGGATTCCATTTCTTATTGGTCGGATCTGTGCCATGAGTTCGTTGGCGCCTTCACTGGAGGCCACCAAGCTCATGGCCAGGCCAGTGATTTGCATATCATTCCCCAGAAGGAAGGGGAAAACCTGCGCAAGTACATCCAGAGATTCAGCCGGGTGCAGTACAACATCCCCGACGTTCATCCCGCCGCCGTTAGCAGCGTTTTCCATCAGAACATGCGCAACCGCAAGATGCGCGAAGAGCCGGCGATAACCAAGGTTAATGATGTGGCCGAACTTTATGTTCTGGACGATAGGTGCGCCCGGGCTAAAGACGGAAGGAAGTACCCCGACGAGGACGCCGACGCGGAAACCGACTCTACTAATGAAGACACTGCCGCCCCGACGAAGAACGGCTGGCGTTGCAACAGGAAACGCAAGGGCAAGACCGTGCTTGCCGTCGAGGGATCCGACAGCACCGGCGCTACCAAGAAGGCCAAGGCAGATGACCCCGGCAAGGAGATTGCCGGGTGCGCTGCCTGCCGGGCCTTGGCGGCTGCCGACAAGCCAGGAAGCTCGACAAGCGATCGCAAGATCGACCGCAGCAAGGGCCACGACCTCCGTAACTGCCGACAAGTCGAGCTGCTTGCTGAGAAGCAAAAAGCTGAATATGAGGCGGGACAAGGAGAAGGGCCAGGATGGTGCCGAGGGATCCGTCAAGAAGCATGGCGGCCAAGGAGGCCGCCGCGGCAAGGACAACCAGCAAGAGAGGCCCGCCCGGGGCCATGACAAGAAGCAAGAAGATGATGATCGTGACGAGGACGACGAGTCCGGCGAGCAAGAGTTCCAGAAGGCTACGGAGGCCATGTGCGTCGATGGTGGCGCCTTGCTGCATACTTCTCACCGCCAGCTCAACTAGTGGGCGCGTGAGATTACAGCAGCAGAGCTGTCGTTCGACGCTCAGAAGCCGCCGAAGTGGTCCAGCATGCCCCTCATCTTTGACGCCGAGGACCACCCCGACCGCACCACCGCGGTCGGGTGTTTTCCGTTGTTGGTCTCGCCAACGATACGCAACCTCAAGGTGAACAAGATGTTGGTCGATGGCGGGGCCGGCCTGAACTTGATCTCGCCCGTCGTGATAAAAAAGCTGCAAATTCCTGATGGAGACCTCGAGGAAACATGCACGTTTCAAGGGGTCAATCCGAGGAGGAGCCAGCCAAAGGGGAAGGTCACACTGCCCATGACGTTCGGAGGAGAGCTGAACTACATGATGGAGAGGATCGTCTTTGATGTGGCCGAGATCCCCTTTCCCTACAACGGGATCCTCGGCCGCCCGGCACTAGCCAACTTCATGGCGGCGTCACACTACGCCTACAACATGGTGAAGATGCCCGGGCCGTTGACCATCATCTCCGTCCCCTCCGACAAGAAGGACGCGCTGATTTGCGCCGACCAACTCTACCGGGAAGCAGTTGCAGCAGCTGCCGCCAAGGCACTTGCTCCTGCCGCTGAAGCCCCGGGAGGGAAGAAGAAGCCCGGCAAGACCTCTCGCACCCACTCCGGCAAGCGCACCTCTTCGGAGTGTTGTGCTACCATCGAGGACGTGCCAGAGAGCTCCACCGACAAGAGCAAGAAATCTAGAGCTGAGCCACCACAGACCAAGAAGATGTCCGTTAGGGAGGATGGCACAGGAGGGGCTTTCACCATAAGCTCCACCCTTGACAGCAAATTGGAAAGCGCGCTCGTCACCTTCCTGCGGGCGAATGTCGACGTGTTTGCATGGCAAGCATCCGACATCCCCGGTGTTCCCAGGGAGGTGATTGAGCACCACCTAGCTGTCTGTCCTCATGCGTGGCCCGTCAAGCAGAAGGTCAGGAAGCAGGCTCTGGAAAGGCAGGAGTTCATCACAGAGGAGAGCAGGAAGTTGGAAGCGACAGGTTTGGTGAGAGGAGTGCTCCATCCGACGTGGTTGGCCAATCCGGTGGTGGTGCGCAAGGCAAATGGGAAGTGGAGGCTGTTGCTGTGCATCGACCAAATTGTTGACTCCACGGCCGGGTGTGACCTATTGTCATTCCTCGACGCCTACTCAGGCTACCACAAGATCTTCATGGCAAGAGAAGATGAAGAGAAGACAACATTCATCACCCCATGTGGTAAGTATTGCTTTTTACAGATGCCCTTCGGGTTGAAGAGTGCTGGCTCGACGTTTGCAAGAGTGGTCCAAATTGGTTTTGAACCCCAGCTCCATAGAAATATGGAGGCATACATGGATGACATAGTGGTCAAAACCAAGGACGGGGCAACTCTTGTACAAGACCTGGAAGAGACGTTTTCCAACCTGCGCAAGATCAACCTCAAGCTGAACCCTGAGAAGTGTGTCTTCTGCGTTCCGTCCGGCAAGCTTCTCGGGTTCGTTGTGTCGCAGCGTGGGATTGAGGCAAACCCAGACAAGATCAAGGCTATCGAGCAGATTGAGGCGCCCAAGCGGATCAAGGATGTGTGTCGGCTCACTGGCTGCGTCGCTGCCATGAGCCGATTCATCTCCAAGTCTGCCGAGCGCGCCCTTCCTTTTTTCAAAATCTTGAAGAAGGCAGGACCAATGGAGTGGACCACAGAAGCCGAGGTGGTGTTGAAGGATTTGAAGAAATACCTTTCCTCCGCGCCAATACTGGTTGCGCCTAAACCACAATAGTCGTTCCTGTTGTATCTAGCGACAACAAATTAAGTGGTCAGCGCCGCACTGGTGGCACAAAGGGAGGTCGACAAGGAGGCAGTAGCAACGGCAGGACCGGCGGATGGAAAGCCAGAGATTCCCCCGGCAGGGCCTGGTGCCGGCAAGGCAAGGCCCCCGGCAGAGTCTGACGCCATCGGGGCGGTGCCCGCACAGTCAAGTGAAGTGGTGCAGAAGAAGAAGATGATGCATCACCCGGTTTACTTTGTCAGCTCCCTCTTGCAGGGGGCTAGGTCAAGGTACTCCGGTGTGCAGAAGTTGCTCTTCGGCCTCCTTATGGCCTCGAGGAAGCTGCGTCATTACTTACAAGCCCACGAGATCACCGTCGTCACCTGCCTCCCATTGCAACGGATACTGCACAACCCATATGCGACCGAAAGGATTGTGGAATGGGCCTTGGAGTTGTCGAGCTTTGGGTTGAAGTTTGAAAGTACCTCGACAATCCAGAGCAGAGTCTTGGCGGAGTTCATTGCAGAATGGACCTCAACGCCCGACGAAGAAATTCAGGAGACCGCTCTCCCTGGCAAGGAAGCAAGCCGCGACTGGATCATGTACTTTGATGGGGCTTTCTCGCTGCAAGGCGCCGGTGCCGGTGTGCTTCTTATCGCACCCACCGGAGAGCACCTCAAGTATGTGATCCAGATGCACTTTCCCAGGGAGATGTCCACAAACAACACTGCTGAATACGAGGGGCTGCTTGCCGGTCTTAGGATCGCGGTGGACCTCGGGGTGAAAAAGCTCATCGTCAGGGGTGATTCATAGATTGTCGCCAGACAAGTTAACAAGGATTATCAGAGTCCGTTGATGGAGGCCTACGTAGATGAGGTGAAGAAACTGGAGGAGCGCTTCGACGGTATACAAGCACAGCACGTTCCCCGAGCGGAGAACGACATCGCTGACTACCTGTCAAAGCGCACTGCATTCAAGCTACATGTGGAACCAGGTACCTTTTTGCTTCGGTTAACTCAACCATCCATCGAGCCATCAACAGAGCAGAACAAGCGGAGGAAGTTAGGCCCCGACGGGTACTTTGGTCAATCAGAACAATGCCAAATCGAGCCACCGGCCAGACACCCTTTGCCCTAGTATATGGGGCAGAAGCAGTTCTCCCCACGGAACTCATATACGGGTCACCTTGAGTGCTCGCTTATGATGAGCTTGAGCAAGAGCAGTTGCGGCAAGATGACGCAACGCTCCTTGAGGAAGATCGTCTTGAGCGGCTATGAGAGCAAAGACGCTACCAGCGGTGCCTTGCGCCGCTACCATAGCCGCAAGGTCCATGCCCAAAGCTTTGAGGAAGGCGACCTTGTTCTTCGGTGCGTTCAGTCGGCCAAGAATTCCAACAAGTTGATGCCAAAGTGGGAAGGCCCTTATCGGGTAATACGAGTCACCAGGCACGGCGCAGTCCGCCTGGAGACCGAAGATGATGTCCCAGTGAGCAACTCCTGGAACATCAAGCATCTCCACAAGTTTTACCCATAAGGTGCGGCTTGTCGGGCCTCCTGGCAAGCAACCTTTTGTACAAGCTTTGCCGGCAAGGCATGTAACCCTCTGTACAAAGCCAGGCGTAGACCCTGAGCATAAATAAATGAAGCGCTGGCGCCCTAAGCTATAGCATGCGTGCTAGGTTGAGTCTCTTCCTTGGTTAGGGTTGATAGTGCTTAGCGATGACTAACCCTTAGCTTAGAGGTCGAGTGTGCGTCTTTCTGTCCTCTTTGGTTTGCAGGGCACATGGACATATCTCCTGAGCCACTTGGGAGAAAGAGGATGGACCGGCGCTCCGGCCCCGGCAAGCTAGGATCGCCGGGGGCTGAAGATGCAAGGATCCAACCACGGCAAGCCAAGGTTGCCGGGGGCTGCGGATTAAGATAAGTCTGTTATCCCCTGTTATGCACTTCCATATAGGACTGGGACATATGAAACCTCATTTATATTCTTAAAACCACCGTGCTACCTTTTTCCCGTACCCAAGAGCTATCCCCTGGGTCGGAACTTGGTCGTAGTCGCGGTGGCATGAGAAATGAACGAGGGGCCTAACCCTGCTTCGTCCCTGCCTCCGCCAAGAGCGTGAGAATGGTTGACCAAAGCGGGGGGACGGCAAGGCCTGTTGCCAGGCAACAATGTTTATCTTAGAAATAACAAGGATTCATCCTTGGCGTGGGCCTCGCTCACACACAAAGAACCCGGCAAACACCCTTTTTCATTAAAAACGTCCCATACAGGTACAGTTCATATGGAATGAAAAACATGAGCAAGGGGGTTACAAGTCTAAAAATTAACAAGCGCCCGCAGGCTTACAAACTAAAAGGAGATAAGGTGCCCGTAATCCCTTTCTTGTCCCTCTCGTCAGGAGGTGAAGCAAGACAGGGGGAGGGTGAAAGGAGCACCTAGGCGAGGTACGAGAAGCAGAAATCGCCAAGAGAGCATTCCGGTGCCGGCGGAGGGGCTGGAAGATGAGGCAACGGCCCGATGATACGCGACGAAGGCGTCGGTGCCTGCCTACTCCGACTTGACGGCCGCCGCCCACCTTCTTTGCCTTCTCCGGCTCTCCTACGCCAGCCGCCCGAGGAGGCGATGGAGAACGCGCCGATGGAGAGCTTGACGAGGAAGGCCCTCGGCAGGGTGCGAGGCCGAGGGAGGGGTGACGCGATCAGTAGAAGTCGGGGTTGGCATCCTGTCGCCCGACTCCCTCGTCGTCGTTGTCGCTGTCCTCCTCGTCATTCCCGCTCGAGGAGGATTCTTCATCGTCGGAGGAGCTCTCCACGCAGCACTTCAGGCGAGTTCCAAGATCTCCAAAGACCTTAACAGAGAGAAGGCCGCCCTCCATTGAATTGAAGTAGAGGACGAGCCCCACCGTCAGGCTTTGGATGCGAGGAAATGTCTTCCATCCACGACGGAGATACATAACATGCAGAGCGGGGAAGTCGACGTCGACCCGCATACCGCCGGTCCCGCAGCCCCTCATGTGCAATCTGAGGGTCTGGGGCGGATCGAGCTCCATCTCCTCGGCCGAAGGGGGTGGGGAGACGGAGGCAGCAGCAGCGGTGGCCAACGCAGCTTGATGAAGAACTCGTGGGGCCGGTCCCTGACGTGGCCCTCCATCGCGGGAGGCACCACTGGCGGAGGCACGGCCACCGCGCCACCTCGTCCTCCTCTCCCCCGACTGCCGCGGTGACCTCGGCCACGCCCCCTCCCCCTTCCTCTTGTGGCTGGCTCCACCACCACGGGCTCGTGGGAAGGAGGGACGAGCTGACGAGCGGCAACCCTCGCTGCCGCCGTCGAAGGCCCATCACCTCCTCTCGCCATGGCAGGTGGAAGAAAGAAGCAAGGATGAAGGAGGCTGGATACTGAAGGAATGCGGGATGATACCCCCTCCCCCCTCCTTATAAAGGGGCATGGACCGACCCGCTGCCCCAATCAGCGATGGGCCGGTTCCCTGCCTCCACAGCCCGCCACTCGCATGAAGGACGCATGGAGAACGTGCAGGGTCAAAAGGACGGGTGAGGCGACCATTCCCCGCCCCGTGATCGGGGGGGGGGGGGCGTGGGCGCCTCGAGGACTGTGGCCCGAGTCCATCTAGTAAATGAGCCGCGCCTCCACGCCTCCCTCTTTTTATGGGGAAGGCGCGAGCCGCCTCTTTACCACGATGTGACGCACGCATGCGGAAACCGTCCCACGCATGCCGCCCACGTCACGCACGCCCCCCCCCAGTCGCGCGTTCAATGCAGGTCGTGTGGAAGCACAGCAGACGGAAAATTACTGCGGTAGAATCCGCCGCTCCTGCCCGCGCACCGTTTTGGGCCTGGCCCAACAACGTTTCGCGCTTATGTGTGGCCCAGGCCCGGGGGATCTTGTCGGTGTATAAAATTAGGGGCACATTGTACCCCTTTACTTGTGCACAGGCAGCCATAGCCACGCGCCACGGCCACGCTAAACAGGGCAGAGGAGGGAAGCAAGAGAAGCCGAAGCACAAGACGGCCAAGGCAATGCCAAGACCAAAGATACCAAAGAGCGAGAGGGTGAGGTGGACTCCCCCGGAAAGATCCTTGCCGGGGCAGGCCTCCACGGCCCCGGTAAGAGCATTGCCGGGGCAACTTGCCCAAACACCAACAGAGTGAGCCGCCCTTGAGCCCACGGGTTCTAACCCAACCAACTATAATTGGACCAGGGCTCGGGAGACACCTCTGTGGTGGCATGCAGATCTTTATCAAGACCATAGAGATATGAGATCAGATGAGGACCGGAAGATGGCGACCCTCGGCGGGATCCTTGCCGAGGAGATCCACAAGACCCCCGGCAAGCGCCTTGCCGGGGACAACTGCAACGCCATGGCAAGACCCTTGCCGAGGGTGCCAGCGGGGCCACAACCAGGCCCACATCGACCAAGACTCCACTGCCGTCCCCAAGCAGCTGCTAGCACAACCAGCTGGGCAGGCACCTGCGTGGCGACGGGCGGCCTCTACGCCAACTCAGCAAGCACCTGCGTGGTGGCATGCAGATCTTCGTGAAGATCCTACCACCGCGCCACCTCAGCTCCCTGCCTACCTACATGGCGCCGCATGCACCAGCTGGCAGGCGTGTCGAGCGGGCGAGGCGGCGTGGACGGGACGGGCCTGTTCCGTCCCCAATAAAGCTAAGGGACACCTAAAATTGCGCATTAAATGCGTCTTGTCACATGTCTGGGCGATAAGCTCAGAGTAATCGTAGGCCTTTCCACCTCCTGTGTGACACTGTGGCAGCCCCTTCCGACTATAAAAGGAGGCCCATGGCATACTGGAGAGGGATTCGGCTCTTTGGAACTACGCAACCACCATAGCTAGTTCGAGAGCTCAAGAACTCTCTCAAATACACACCAAAGCAGGACTAGGGTATTACCTTGTGTTGACTGTTATTCCTGCTCTTCTCACAACCCTGCGCCCCAGCAACCGTAGTAGGGATTGTTGTGATCCCATAGGTGTCGTTTCCCACCGACAATTTAAAAACCGAGATTTGCAATGTTTGTGGCCAAGCCAGGATGCCGAGACGGTTGAATTTATTCCCATTCCTTCCATGGAACCTAAACATGCACCCCAAGGACACATGTACATTTTTCTAGCCATTTTGGTGCACTTGAGCATGTATTTGTAGTTCGGATTTGAATTATGGACATTAAATGCCTAGAAAACTCAATTAATGAATAAAAAGGTGAAACAAACCCTGAATAATTTCAAACTTCAGCACGAGTCTCCCGTTGTTCCATGTTGCGTGTAGAAGAAAATACAAGGCTAGAAGAGGGAGCGATTATCGTTTCGCCCACAAGGGGACACGTCCCCCTATGGAAACTACAAGGGTTCTTACGACAGGCTCCGATTTGTAAGAGGTTTGTAATAAAGCTTGGCCCAAATTCGACAATGTTTTTACCACGACATATATGTGCCATGACGTGACACCATGCCAACTTTCATGACTTTCTGGTGAGTTTTGGATTTATGGGGATTTCAAACCGAGATTCCAAATGTTTGAGGACGAGCCAGGACGTTGGTACGGCTGTAATTCATTCCCATTCCTGGCATGGTACCTAAACATGCACCCAAGGACACATGTATAAATTTTCTAGCCATTTTGGTGAACTGGAGCATGTATTTGTAGTTCAGATTTGAATTATGGACATTAAATGCCTAGGAAACTCAGTTAGTGAATAAAAAGGCCAATCGAACCCTGAATAAGTTTAAATTTCAGCGCGGATATCCTGTCATTCCATGTTCCCCGTAGAAGAAAATACAAGGAGAAAAGAGGCAATGATTATCGTTTCACCCACAAGGGCGACACGTTTCCCTATCGGAACCATGAGGCTTCTTTGAGAGAAGCTTCGGTTTGTAATAAAGCCTGGCCCAAATTGGACACTGTTTTTACCACGACATATATGTGCCATGACGTGACACCATGCAAAATTTCATGACTTTCTGGTGAGTTTTGGATTTATGGGGATTTAAAACTGAGATTCCAAATGTTTGAGGACGAGCCAGGACGCTGGTACGGTCGTAATTCATTCCCATTCCTGGCATGGGACCTAAACATGCACCAAAGGACACATGTATAATTTTTGTAGCCATTTTGGTGAACTCGAGCATGTATTTGTAGTTCAAATTTTAATTATGGACATTAAATGCCTAGGAAACTCAATTAGTGTATAGAAAGGCCAAACGAACCCTGAAAAAGTTTGAATTTCAGCACAGATATGTTGTCATTCCATGTTGCCCGTAGAAGAAAATACAAGGCGAAAGAGGCAGTGATTATCGTTTCGCCCAAAAGGGGGACATGTTTCCCTATCGGAACCATGAGGCTTCTTTGAGAGAAGCTCCGGTTTGTAAGAGGCTTGTGATAAAACTTGCGCCAAAATGGACAAAACAATTCCTCGACATATATGTGCCATGTCGTGACACCATGCCAAGTTTCACGATTTTCGGGCGAGTTTTGGATTTACTAGATTTAAAAACCGAGATTCTTCTCACGAAATGTTTTCTAATAGCACATGGTTCACTCACGAAAGTCGTGTGCCTACCAAACCGTGGCCAATGCCCCCCTGCTTCGCGCGCGATCTGAGTTGTGCGTTCTGATTGGCCAGAACCCAAACCCCACAGATTGTACGTCTACACCGTTGGATGCTCCCAGATGGAACGATAATCCTCATCCCTTTTCGACAGCACATGCAGTATATGGGTAAGCACTATGCGCATGCGTCGTGCTAGCTCACTCTTCCTTCTCTACTAAGTTTTCTAATTTAATGTTGTTATATATCCAAACACACTACCATTTCCCGCCACTCCTCTCATCTGTTTCCTGTCTCTTCTCCCATCGTTTTCCTGCTGCCAGTGTCAGTGCTCATTGAAGGCTAGGCGGCGACACACCGGCCATGTAAATATCGCACACAGTTTTTAAAAGCACAAATGTGTGTGATAGGAGGGAGTCGGTCCCATAGGGTGACCAGCGTGAAACGCCTTAAAGGCAAGGAGGGAATTCCTATCAGCAAGGGGCGGCTTCCCATCTGCTAGCCTAGTTGAATAGAACGCAAAATTTAAGCGTGCTCGGGCTGGAGTAGTCTAACTATGGGTGACCCGGTGGGAAGTTGCATATCTCAAGCTTCATTTAAACGTTATGAGACGGTCATTATAGAGATGAATGTCTCTATAGTGACCTGTCATGGCGATTATATAAACCTTGGGATCCTTGTTTTGCTAATTTGTGGAATATGTTTTTATCGGTTATTTTTTGCTCTAAAAAATCAAAGAATGATTGACTCTATAGTGACCTGTCATGGCGATTATATAAACCTTGGGATCCTTGTTTTGCTAATTTGTATACTATGTTTTTATTGGTTATTTTTTGTTCCCAAAAATCAAAGAATGATCGACATCTATAGGCCCACACAAATTATCCCTTTGACTCAACACACGACAAGGGTTTACTCTTTGCTCCGTGTGCTATGTCAGAGCAAATCAAGTTTCAGCACATGCGTTGGACGACACCTGGCCCCTACCCCCCATCCGCCTCGAAGTTGCGTTCCCGAGTTCATACATCTTTAACCTGGCCACGGGGGTACGATGTTCAGTTTGTAATGTTACTGATGTAGTTGGTGCCCCATCGAACTTGTGCTTTCAGGATTTGAACAAATCACACACCACACCCATACATTTTTTCAGGTTGCATGCAAGGTATAGGGGGCCGGGTGTTCTGATCGAGCATGTCTCCCTTGTGCGACTTATAGATGCCACACATATCTGTGGGCTCCCCGAGGTATATATATTATCCTTAACTGATAAAGGGGGCCCACACAATCTATCCCTTTGACCCAACAACGAGAAGGGTTTGACCATGGTGGTTTCCTATTGCTATGTGTGCCATGTTAGATCAAATAAAGTTTGAGCGCATGCGTTGGACGACACCCCCTGCCACCGCCTCGAAGTTGGGAAACCGACATCGTACGTATTGAACTAGGCTTGGGTCGGGTACGGTGTTTGGTTTGTGATATGTCTCCAACGTATCTACAACTTTTTATTGTTCCATGCTATGATATAATCTGTTTTGGATGTTTAATATGCATTAGTATGTTATTTTATGTTATTTTTAGGAATAACCTGTTAACCTAGAGCCCAGTGCCAGTTTCTGTTTTTCCTTGTTTTTGAGTTTCGTAGAAAAGGAATACCAAACGGAGTCCGAATGGAATAAAACCTTTGCGATGATTTTTCTTGGACCGGAAGACACCCCAGAGACTTGGAGATCAAGTCAGAAGAGCCATGAGGCGGTCACAGGGGGTAGGGCGCGCCCCCTGCCTTGTGGGCCCCTCGTGACTCCCCTGACCTAATTCTTCGGCCTATATATTCACATATATTCCCAAACCACCAGAAGTATGTATCGACGAAAACACTTCTCCACTGCCGCAACCTTCTGTTCCCGTGAGATCCCATCTTGGGGCCTTTTCCGACATCCCGCGGGAGGGGGATTCGATCATGGAGGGCATCTACATCAACTCTATTGCCCTTCCGATGAAGCGTGAGTAGTTTACCACAGACCTACGGGTCCATAGCTAGTAGCTAGATGGCTTCTTCTCCCTCTTTGATTCTCAATACCATGTTCTCCTTGATGTTCTTGGAGATCTATCCAATGTAATCTTTTTTTGAAGTGTGTTTGTCGAGATCCGATGAATTGTGGATTTATGATCAGCTTATCTATGAATATTACTTGAATCTTCTCTGTATTCTTTTATGCATGATTTGGTATCTTTGTAATTATCTTCAAACTATCGGTTTGTTTTGGCCAACGAGATTCTTTTTCTTGCAATGGGAGAAGTGCTTAGTTTTGGGTTCAATCTTGTGGTGCCCTTTCCTAGTGACAGTAGGGGCAGCAAGGCACATATTGTATTGTTGCCATCAAGAATAAAAAGATGGGGTTTACATCATATTGCTTGAGTTTATTCCTCTAATCATGTCATCTTACTTAATGCGTTACTCTGTTCTTCATGAACTTAATAATCTAGATGCAGGCATGAGTCGGTTGATGTGTGGGGTAATAGTAGTAGATGCAGAATTGTTTCGGTCTACTTGACACATACGTGATGCCTATATTTCATAATCATTGCCTTAGATATTGTCATAGCTTTGCGCTTTTCTATCAATTGCTCGACAGTAATTTGTTCACCCATCGTATTATTTGCTACCTTGAGAGAAGCCTCTAGTGAAACCTATGGCCCCCGGGTCTATTTTCCATCATATAAGTTTCCGATCTACTATTTTGCAATCTTTTAGTTTCTGATCTACAAACCATAAAACCCAAAAATATTTACTTTATCGTTTGTTTAATTCATGTATCTCTATTAGATCTCACTTTTGCAAGTAACTGTGAAGGGATTGACAACCCCTTTATCGCGTTGGGTGGAAGTTGTTTGATTGTTTGTGCAGGTATTGGTGATTTGTGCATTGTCTCCTACTAGATTGATACCTCGGTTCTCAAACTGAGGGAAATACTTATCTCTACTTTGCTGCATCACCCTTTCCCACTACAAAAAATACACTTCCGTGATGATACGTGTTTATCACAGTAGGTCACATTTTCTGTCATGCATGTACATCCATGATGATTTTATGACAGAATCAAGATAGTCATACCTGTGCTGTCGTAGAAGTGTTCCATGACATTACCAATATTATCATCACAGAAGTGTCCACTTCCATGACGATAAATCGCGCGTCATAGAAGTGCTTTCGTCAAGTGTAACCGACACGTAGCATCCACCATAACGGGTCGCCATTAAGCTATCGGGTTCCAGTTTGGATCCGATAACCCGTTAACAGCCCGGACCAATGGCGGTTTTCCACGTGTAAATTTCTCATTTGTCGACGATCCACGTGTCAGCTCAACATTGGGACAAATGTCAACCGTCCATTTGACAAGAATCACCAATGAAACTTTGACACGTGGGACGGCCCAATAGAGGCCCATATAGGTTTAAAAGGCGGCCCAAGAACAGGCCCACAAGATTTCGTCAGATCCAATGGGCCGGCCCGTTAACAGCCTAACATTTTCTGGACCAAATTATAGCACACATCATATATGGGCAGTTAAATGACTGCCATATTCTGGGATAGTTTACGACCCATATCAGATCCGGCCCGTTAACAACCTGCAATAGTTTGGGCCAAATTACGGTCCATACCTGATCCAGCCTGTTAACTGACTTCCATTTCCTGGGCCAAATTACGGCCTATAACGGATACAACCCTTTTAACAACTGTCAGCAGCCGTGTCTACATATGTGTCTCTTTCGGCCCAGTTTCACTTTCGGCCATTTAAAGGCCCGAGTTGCACCTGGGCCTTATTATGGTCTGTAGTTACTTTCGGCCTCTTAACGACCCATAGTATTCGTGGATACATTCTAGCCCAAACTGCATATCGGCCCATTAAAGGCCCTTGAGAGTGTTGGGCCTAATTTAGGCCCGTTATACATCTGGCCTTCTTCCCACCTGTCATGTAATTGGGCCAGCCAAGGCCCAAAAACATTTCACCCTGTTAATGGCCCGTCACCCGAATGGGCCAATAATGGGCCGATTTATATTACAGCGCGCTCTCGGCCCGTGATTTGTTCGCCACAATTAAGGTTGAATCTACTTTTCAATCTGTTAAAAGCCTATGTTATTTTCTGACCCAGTTGAGGGAAGCGGTTTACTCGGCCTTTTAAAGTCCCGAAACTAATAGTGGGCCAGATTAAGACTAGACCTAACTAATGGCCCAAGATGATTGTAGGCCCACGGTTCGGCCCGTACTAGCGATTGGCTACCAACCAGTTTTAGTACATAAATTATTATTTTCTAAACGTAACATATTGGCTCATTGCGCACCGATTGAAGATTACGACCTTTTCTCAGAGCAACGACAGCAAAAACATCAAATAAATTACAACATCGTGACGAAGAATAAACCTAGACTATACAACAAAGAAATTACAGCATATTACATCCCCTGGGATTAAAGTTCGCCGCGAGTGATAATAACAAAGGGCAACCAGACAGCAGATTCCATAAACTGGGCATATCGCCTCCAGTGGAAGTTAACAGGCCGAGAAAATAAGAACCGACAACACTTCAACACAGTTCAAGAAAGGTTAGCCCGGCCAGAGCTGCATAGCATAGCAGCTTAGCAACTGATGAGATCGCGCTTCTTTGGCGCTTATATCCACCAACTTAAGCTGCATAGCATCAATAGACATCTTGTACTTACGGTTAATCTTGCATAGATATTGGAGTTCGATCGGATTTGAGCGGAAGCATTTCTTCTCGCTTGAATTTCAGACTCAAGAAGTCGAACAGATTCAGGCGGTGACTTCGTCGAGCTTGTGTCACTGAGTACGTTCGACACTACATAAAGATATGACTTTGTGGTTGTATCCCTACCCTCAATATGTGTTGCCTTCTTCTCTGGAATATATGTTAGAGGGAAAAACAATGGGTTCGTCTCACTATCATTGTGGCAGTTCTTCCTAGCAGCAGTGATGTCACCCTAAAAGAGAAACAAGTAGGTAGATAACAAGTTTTGTACATATAAGCATCAGCGCTGTCAATTCATCTCATTTCTTTGTCAGAAATAAAGAGACACAGTTCAAAATAGCATTAACATAATAAGCATTGTTCATAGTTAAGACAACAGGAAATGGCATTGTGCAGGAGCGGCCAGCTTCACCAGACCACTCGATTACAGATCAAGAACACATGCATACATGTAGTTCTAAACAACGTATAAGCACGAATGGTTAGTGTGCTATCAATTTATACCATTTCAGATTGGTAAATAAAGAGACACGACTTAAATAAAATTAATATAATATGGGATTGTTCATATTTGAGACATAGCAGGATATGACATTGTGCTGTTGTTGGTAGTTTCACCACACCACTAGATTACAGATCAAGAACACAAGCATACACATAGTGCTAAAGAAGATACCTTGCTATGTTTAGTTTAGTTTACATGGTACGAACAAGGGACTAGGTTGTACAACTAAACACTAAAATTGAGAAGAACAAACTTATGTTTATGTACTTCTTCTTTACAAACTTTGAACAAGCAATTTGACGCAGACGACAAAAATAAACAACATTTGCACTCATAGCTATGCAAATATACACAACAAAGTTTGAAGGCTCGAGGAGGACAAACTTACATTAGTAGTGAAGACATGCTCTATAAAGCCCTTGTCCATATTGATGGGGGGGGGGGGGGGGCAATTAAAGAAGTTTATCGCACACTCTTGTTCAAGAGCATTGGCTTTATTCTACATTTTGTTAAGAGTAAATATATATGTGAAAATATAGGAACAAATTGTGATTATTTAACTTAAGATGCAGAGTACAAATGTAAATATAGCATACGAGCGGAAAACCTTGACAAGAGCAATGCGGAGCTAAACTTCTTCAGTAACATTGGTTTTATTCAATATTTTTGCAAGAGTAAATGTAGATTTGATGTGTAGAAAATGGAGGACAACGGAAAATAAGCTGCAAAGTGTACATGAAGAATTAACTAACAAATATAAGTACAGTGATGAAGGACAGCAGATACTTACAAGAACAATGCAGAACTAAATTTCTTTATAAGCATTGGGTTTATTGTACATTAATTTAAGCATTAATATAGATCTGATAATTTGGAGCGAACAGTGGATAAGCAAGCTATAATGCACAATGATGTCACATAATCCACCAGGTATGAATGTAAGGACATCAATAGGACAATAGGTACTCACAAGAGCAAAGCAGCGACCGGCATAATTGCGATATCCTAGGTTTTGTGGCGCTGGTTCTATCACCAATATACGTCGGGTGCTATGTGATTTCTCCGGTAGCACCACCTTTTTCAAGGACTTTGCTTGTACTCCTTCAGGTTCTGCAATCACCCTCTTCCGTTTGGATGTCTGAAATACAAGAACAACATTTGAATGGAAAAACATGGTATGACAACAAATGGAATAGGTGTTGATAATGGATAGGCATGGCATCTTCTCATTTATCATGAGTAAACTAAGCAGATGGCGGTGCAACGAAGCAAAAGAAATGCAAGACACCTTATGCAAGATATGTGCAACCAATAAAACCTTGCCAAATTAGAACGTGAACCTTATTGGGTGAACAAGATAGGCCATCTACCTTTGAATCCTTGAGCTCAGAATAGTCAATAGGATCATATTATGAATACGAATCTATAGGCCGGGAGGATGTGGGTTTCATTGCATCCTGTAGCGACCCGACCTCAGACGGTCAAGCCTCTGTGTATCTGCCATCCTCGGATCAAGATGTCTTTGGCACACACGACATCAATGTATATATCAAAGTGCAATCACATGTATAAATAACGTAAAATGATATATACCTCATAATACTCAGCGGAAACAATCAAGCGGGTGTGGAGTCCCATCAACGCCATCGGCAGGTTGAGTGTAGACCGTAACCACAGATCGTAACTCTTACTCGTCGAGGAAATATACGCAACATGATACGTTGCAGCCGTGTAGGTCGATACATTGAATGTACCGGCAAGATCACAACATGATTAAACAGATGGTAAAACTATACTATATGCAATTTGGCTTTGTGGCTCTGTATCTGAGTTTTGTTTGCGTAAAGCTGATTTTATTTTCCCTACATCAAAGGAATAAATGAAGTCTGTACTATGGAGTTTTCTATCATGACATGGTTCCGCCAACCGATGTCTCACAGCCCAAAATCATCATAAGTTGCCCACAATTAAGTTATCAATCCGGTGTTGAGAGTTCTGAGATAGATCCAAGTCCAGATGCTCAAATTGTCCGTAACCGGGGACACGGCTAATCGATTAGGTTTAAAACCCTCTGCAGAGGTTTGTACACTTTACCCGCAAGATTCGATCCCTCTCTTTACGTTCTCGCACTTCAGGGTGTTTGAGAACAAGATGACCAAAACATGGTCTTCCGAAGAGTTCCTCTGACCACTGTCCGGTACTCATCCCATCCTACCGTAGTTCTACATCTGCTAGTACCGTCCCAGCAGAGTCACAACTAAGGTCAACCAAGCCAGAGCCCATAATGACATGCGGTTGCAGGTAAGCTTCGGGCATGAAGTATTCTTCCGTCTCTTTGAGTCTGGGTGAAGCTTTCCGCAAGATGTCATGGCGCTTCTCCATGCATCCCGGCCAACCACTTTGGTTTCTCCAGGTGCCCGTCAACCATCCTTCACCCAAGAGTGTGTATTGAATTCTTGTCTCGAAGTCTTGAAGTCTTGAGGCCTTGAAGATGCAGTCCTTGCAGGTGCCATCATGGAGTTGTCGTCATTGACGAAATCCTTCATTCTCACACCACTCTGAGCACTCATACCAAACCCGTCTACTATAGCGTAGCATTAAAATAAATAACGTCCGGGCTTGGTAACAGGTGATGGGTTCCTACCTCATGCATACTACTCAACTACAAGGATTCAATAACACTACTGAGGGGTGGTTGCAAGGATGCCACTAAATGCAATAAAAACATAGGTATGAAAGCAATGGTCAAAGTGAACTTGCTCGGTAATACTTGATGAAGATAACAACATTTGTCGGAAAATGACTTGGTAGAACTAATCGTCACTCCGTTGAAAATCTATATAGTCAAACATAGCATTCACATAAGCAAACATCCTAGCAAACAATTTTAGCACTTTCAAATAACAATCAAAACAGCAAGGAAAATCGATAATAAAACTTAAACAAAATCAAAAGAAACTTCAAATAAAACTACAAGGAAAAACTACTAACGAAGATCTATGACTTTGCTACAAACATCTAATATAGTTTTGCCGTAAGTAAAAACTTAACAACAATTAAAATACTAAACTAATAAATTAACAGAAAATAAAATGTAAAATAACTAATTTAACAGAAAGTATTTTTTTCCATAAAATTTTATTTGCAAAAAGAAACAAATAAAAAGCTTTTATAAAACTCTAACTATGACCTATAGAAGGTTTCATACAAAACTAAGGAAAATAGATTTTTTTAAATAGAAATAAAATTTTTCCTGTTGTCTAACAGAAACACAACTAATTTTGGCAAAAGTGACAAAAAGAAATAATTTAAAACTAATAAAAACAATAAAGAAAAAGCTAAAACAGAACTAATTATAAAATAGTACTGTTTTGCTAAAAACCTAATTTAAATTAACCTAGAAATAAAATACTAAATACTACTGGATAAACAAAGGTCCTAGAGACCAGGAGCAAAAAGAATTAATTAAAACCTATTTTAAAACTCCCGAATAAGCAAAACAAGCTTTAATTCAAATCTGATCTAACTCAATTTTATAAATCCAAACATATACAAATTATATATTTTTGGAAACTACAAGAAAATTGTGATCTAACATAAAAGAATCAGCATCATTGGACTTCTAGATCAAAAGTTATAAGCTAAACAAGAACGGAACTAAATCTGTTACGGAAATAAATCTGAAAAACGAAAACGGAGTTACACAGTACGTGAGGCAGAGATGGCAGGAAGGAGACGGCGATGTGGAGGCTGCTCCGGGGGGGGGCGAGGCCTTGGCGAGGTGGGGGTGGCGGAGGAGGGGTCGGCGCTTGGGGAGGTGGCGCTGGGCGCCTCAGTGCTACTCACTCTGGCGTCGGGCTCTGGTGAGCGTTCTAGGCAGGAAAAGGAGGACGGTGGCGAGGAGGCTACGGGCAGGAGGCGTGGTGATGGGAAAAATGGAACGAGGAGAGGGAGGGGTTTTATAGGCGGTCTCGGGAGGCGCTGGGATGGAAAGACGAGGGAGATCGGGAAGGTGGAGATTCTGTCTCCATGGATATGGAAATCTTCTGTAACGTGAGAGGAAACAGAGGAAGGAGATGATCTCTTGTTGGGCTAGAATAGGAAAGTGCTTAATGGGCCAGCAGGTTTTTCCTAATAAAAACGATTTCATTCCTATTTTTAAAATTAGGAAACTAAAACAATAAAAAGGAAATCAAATCAATTCGGAATAAAGAGTTTTTATATACTAAAATTATCAGAAAAATAAAATGTAGATGATGAGCATTATTCCACGGCCAAAATAAAAACTTAAAAAACATGTTTTTCAGAAAATCCCTAAAGGCTTTATTTCTTTTTGCAAATAATTAGTAAATAAAAAATTTGGTTTTTCTTGGCTCAAATATTTTCAAAAATGCCCCTTATTTTGGAGGGTCATTTTCCTCCTCTCTTTCTTGCTTGCAAGAATTTATTTTCGGTATTTCTCGGGAAGAAAAATAGAGAAGCAAGTGCAAATATTTGAAAGAATTAAATTGCAAAACTCCGTTCAAATTCTTTATAGTTGAAGAAGTCATGTCATCTTCTCTCATTGATTTTAATAGGATGAATTTGAATTTACGGAGAAGGGAAAGTCATTTTATTCCCTCTCATTCAAAAGTTTTTGAAAAGGTTCAAATTTCACTCAAGTTTAATTCACTCAAGCAAACAAACAAACAATTCAATTAATTATATTAACATTCCAAAATTTGGGATGTTACAAACCTACACTTAGAATGAATCTAGTCCTCGAGATTCAAGAGGCTAACAAGAAAAGGTTAGGGGTTGGGGTCTTCTAGCAAATGTCTTGATCAGAAAGGTCGGTGCTACCACACTTAAAAACAAGGTCATGGTTCCAATAAACTCAGATATTTCCTCCGGAGGGCTGACAATGTATGTCTCTTCACATATCTTACAATAGCTCGTTCATTAAAGCTCTTACGTCGGAAGCATAGAGTTTTCCTCAAAAGCTTGGGTCGGTTCGTCAAAGTTGAAGTTAAATCGAGACCGGATCTTCTTAGCTGATGGGTCTATGTCCATTCTAAACAACTATCGAACACTCATGGTGGTCTACAATTTATGGTTTTCTCCTGCAGAAAACGGGTCTGGGTTGAACCTCACCGTATAACCTACGTTTGGCAGCGGTTGCTGTAAAGGGTTCCATCGTCCTACCATTCTATGGTTTTATGGCTTATCGTGTCGACACTCTTCTAAGGTTTTCGAGGCTCTACGATTTTCCATCAACATATGTTAGTTCATGATAGAAGTCTCTGGTATGGGGCCAATCCATCCCGTACTTGAATCATTACCACATACGTAAATATCGAATCACGTATTCTAACACTTGGGCATTCTCACAAGCATTGCAGAAATTTTTCTTGTTCCGAACTGGTTTCGAGTAAATCCATGGTTTACGCAAGCCAAACAAAACATCTATCGTTACTTCACCACTCTTAGGTTTTTGCGTAACCTCCTCACGGGCGTATGCTGATTTGATCATCGCTTCTTCCAAGTGTATTCCTTTATCAAGGTTACATCTGTTCCTTATCAAAATCCTCGGGCACGTGGGTTATGGCCCACTTCAACACTAGTGCAGCTTTAACTCATCCTTGGAGTAACTCTCATCTTACACCTCCTTTAAATCCAATAGTACTCTGTTTCTTCATACCATCATATCAAAAGCAAAACTCCAACTTATTATGTCCAGCTTCCTTCTATGGACCGTCATGAATAACACATTTCTTTGTTCATTGATCATGTGGCTTTATAGAGTACTATGACCAAAAAGAAGTGCACAAGTTTATCCATAAAATCTCATTATTTTCATATCAATCCTTCATTACATCCTTAATCATTTTCGTAAATCCAAATTCCAAAAAGTACTTTTGTTACAAATGCTGCCACCCACATGGTTTGGTATGGTCAGACATTACTTCCAACTTTATTTATTTATCCTCCTCGGGGATTCTTCAGTCCCACTTGAAGTGTGCGACATGAGCCTTGAAATCTTCAATCTTCTGTTTCATCATGGTGGTCTTGAGCTTCATTACCATCATCTCTGCACGTACTTCGCGTAGGTATTCCTGAGTATAACGGAGTCTTGCTTCAAGTATTTCTCCGATCTGGCGTATGGCTTCCATGGCTGCTTCACGAACAGCATCGAAGAAAGTTGCTTGTGGCACACGTGAGATGAAAAAGTAATGCCCCCATCCTCTTTGGGCAAACTCCTTTCAAGCGGTGGAGGTGTACCTCCACATACCAAAGTTCCACTCCCTTTTGCATGAAGGGGTAGCCTTTGTAGACTGCATCTCCTTCAAGGTGAATATGCTTCATCATGTCCTTCAGGATCTTCGGTAATCATGATCACTTGTCGTGGTCATGATCGTTTCAGACCTTTAAGGAAAGACTTCGTAAAGGGTTGTCATCTGCAGTTGTGAAACAGGAATGATGCTCGAGAATCAGGTAATTATCTCCTGGGCACACATTCATATCATCCAAACAAAACTTCAAACTCAATTTCCAATTTCCTGTTTATGCATCACAACTCACTTTCTTCCATGTTCATCCAGAATATTAATTTCCAAGATAAAATATAACAACTCCTTAAAGCTTTTCAACATGTGACATTACAACTTTATTGAGTCATGAACTATTACAATCTCTGAGTAATCTATTACATAACTCAACTCATCGAGCTCATGAAAATGAGATTGCTTTCTACTACTCTTATTATCCATATCAAAATTCCAACTACTCAACTCCAGCTTTCATCTTGTCGGGACATTTAATAGCATAATGCCCTGCTTCCTTGCAGCGAAAACAAATGACTTCCGACATGTCTCGGGCTTCTTTGTGACTATGTGGGCTCCTTGGATTCTTGGCTTCTTTTACGGACATTTACTAAGCGTAATGACCTAAATCCTTGCACTGTAACAAGTGATATGACTTAGGTCCTTCTCTCGCAAAAATTGCGTTGTTCTCGGGTTGCCTTCTTTTTCTCTTCTGGAATTCTCTGTAATGATCAGAGTTTCTATCTCCGGAGGGTCAAACTTCACTTTACATTGTCGGAAATATCATGGATACTCTTTTCTTCCCTTGGGGCAATCTGTGAATAATGTCCTTCTTCTCCACATGAATAGCAGGCATTGGAGTAAAATCTGTTGAGACCTTCTCCATCCAGGTCTTCAACACTTTCATTCATTACTGGTTCTTCTAGGTCTTCCTTGAGGGCTTCTTTCATTCCATCTTCCTGCTTCGGAATAGTTTGTTGCACCGTGGAGTAAATGTGACATTGCACCGGGTAGTGGGTGGTTCCTTCACACAGGAAGCAAGTCACCTGGCTAGTTGGGCATTCCTCAGCTGGGTGTTTCTCCTCACAATGAGGGCATCCATCTTTGTGTTCCTCCTGGGTGTGTCCTATTTCTCCATAAATCTTGCGAGCACAAGGTTTACTTCTTGGTGTATCATTGTGCTTCCGGATAAGACGTGATCTCATCAGGGTCTTCTTGAATTGCTCCCAAGTTCTTGCTCCTTTAAATCCTTGTATGGATTGATGCATTCTCCACCAGGTTGCAGCACTTTACGTAAAAATCTTGAAGAGCGTATTGGACCTCATACTTCCTTGAAACCAAATTGTTCCCAAGTGATTCTCCATGTTCTGCATCCATAGCTACGCCTCGGCTGAAGTCTTGATCCAGAAGAATATCAGTCCAGCTTCATTCATCATCTATGGGGTTCAAGGGTTTTAGGGTGAGATGAGAGAGGTGGGGAGGGATATACACACAATACAAACAATAGTTTTGAAGAAACAAGTTTTACTTTGTGGCTGTCGGAAAACATCAAACAAATGACAGCTCACACATAAATGCATCTAACGTAAGTGTGTAACAGGGTTTGGTCTTCTAAAGGTCAAATATTTCTTCAGAACTTCAAATCTTGAGTCTTCAACTGTTGTAGCTTCTAATACATGGTGAAATCCTCTTTACTCAAGGGGTCATCGGTTCTCCGATATCAAATCCTTCTTGGAGCGTCTTGATTGATCCTCCGGGTGATCAAAGGATAAGGGTATATTCTAACTATTTGAGGTGAGAGGGTCTATTTGATAAATTCAGAAAAGATGAGAAGTAAGAGTCTTTTTGTAAATAAAGTTTTGAGATATCCTGTCCTAAGGGCTTTTCCGGTTTCTAGGGTCACGTCCTCACAGTCAACATGTGCTCGATACCATTCACCAGTAGCGACCCGACCTCGGGACGGTCAAGCCTACGTATTATCTGTGCCATCCTCGGATCAGTATCTTTGCACACAGTACATCAATGTATATATCAAAGTGCAATCACATGTATAAATAACGTAAAATGATATATACCTCATAATACTCAGCGGAAACAATCAAACGGGTGTGGAGTCCCATCAACGCCATCGGCAGGTTGAGTGTAGACCGTAACCCTGTATCGTAACTCTTACTCGTCGAGGAAATATACGCAACATGATACGTTGCAGCCGTGTAGGTCAAGACATTGAATGTACCGCAAGATCACAACATGATTAAACAGATGGTAAAACTATACTATATGCAATTTGGCTTTGTGGCTCTGTATCTGAGTTTTGTTTATGTAAAAACTGATTTTATTTTCCCTACATCAAAGGAATAAATGAAGTCTGTACTATGGAGTTTTCTATCATGACATGGTTCCGCCAACCGATGTCTCACAGCCCAAAATCATCATAAGTTGCCCACAATTAAGTTATCAATCCGGTGTTGAGAGTTCTGAGATAGATCCAAGTCCAGATGCTCAAATTGTCCGTAATCGGGACACGGCTAATCGATTAGGGTTTAAAACCCTCTGCAGAGGTTTGTACACTTTACCCGCAAGATTCGATCCCTCTCTTTACGTTCTCGCACTTCGTGGTGTTTGAGAACAAGATGACCAAACATGGTCTTCCAAAGAGTTCCTCGACCACCGTCCGGTACTCAACCCATCCTACCGTAGTTCTACATCTGCTAGTACCGTCCCCACCAGAGTCACAACTAAGGTCAACCAAGCGAGCCCATAATGACATGCGGTTGCACGGGTAAGCTTCGGGCATGAAGTATTCTTCCGTCTCTTTGAGTCTGGGTGAAGCTTTCCGCAAGATGTCATGGCGCTTCTCCATGCATCCCGGCCAACCACTGGTTTCTCCAGGTGCCCGTCAACCATCCTTCACCCAAAGAGTGTGTATTGAATTCTTGTCTCGAGTCTTGAAGTCTTGAGGCCTTGAAGATGCAGATCCTTGCAGGTGCCATCATGGAGTTGTCGTCATTGGCGAAATCCTTCATTCTCACACCACTCCTGAGCACTCATACCAAACCCGTCTACTATAGCGTAGCATTAAAATAAATAACGTCCCGGGCTTGGTAACAGGGTGATGGGTTCCTACCTCATGCATACTACTCAACTACAAGGATTCAATAACACTACTGAGGGGTGGTTGCAAGGATGCTACTAAATGCAATAAAAACATAGGTATGAAAGCAATGGTCAAAGTGAACTTGCTGGTAATACTTGATGAAGATAACAACGCTGTCCGGAAAATGACTTGGTAGAACTAATCGTCACTCCGTTGAAAATCTATATAGTCAAACATAGCATTCACATAAGCAAACATCCTAGCAAACAATTTTAGCACTCAAATAACAATCAAAACAGCAAGGAAAATCGATAATAAAACTTAAACAAAATCAAAAGAAACTTCAAATAAAACTACAAGGAAAAACTACTAACGAAGATCTATGACTTTGCTACAAACATCTAATATAGTTTTGCCGTAAGTAAAAACTTAACAACAATTAAAATACTAAACTAATAAATTAACAGAAAATAAAATGTAAAATAACTAATTTAACAGAAAGTATTTTTTTCCATAAAATTTTATTTGCAAAAAGAAACAAATAAAAAGCTTTATAAAACTCTAACTATGACCTATAGAAGGTTTCATACAAAACTAAGGAAAATAGATTTTTTTAAATAGAAATAAAAATTTTCCTGTTGTCTAACAGAAACACAACTAATTTTGGCAAAAGTGACAAAAAGAAATAATTTAAAACTAATAAAAACAATAAAGAAAAAGCTAAAACAGAACTAATAATAAAACAGTACTGTTTTGCTAAAAACCTAATTTAAATTAACCTAGAAATAAAATACTAAATACTACTGGATAAACAAAGGTCCTAGAGACCAGGAGCAAAAAGAATTAATTAAAAACCTATTTTAAAACTCCCGGAATAAGCAAAACAAGCTTTAATTCAAATCTGATCTAACTCAATTTTTATAAATCCAAACATAGACAAATTATATATTTTTGGAAACTACAAGAAAATTGTGATCTAACGCAAAAAGAATCAGCATCATTGGACTTCTAGATCAAAAGTTATAAGCTAAACAAGAACGGAACTAAATCTGTTACGGAAATAAATCTGAAAAACGAAAACGGAGTTACCTGACGTGAGGCAGAGATGGCAGGAAGGAGACGGCGATGTGGAGGCTGCTCCCGAGGGGGGGCGAGGTCGCCGCGAGGGTGGGGTGGCGGAGGAGGGGTCGGCGCTTGGGAGGTGGCGCTGGCGCCTCAGGTGCTACTCACTCCTGGCATCGGGCTCTGGTGAGCGTTTCTAGGCAGGAAAAGGAGGACGGTGGCGAGGAGGCTACGGGCAGGGAGGCGTGGTGATGGGAAAAATGGAGCGAGGAGAGGGAGGGGTTTTATAGGCGGTCTCGGGAGGCGCTGGGATGGAAAGACGAGGGAGATCGGGAAGGTGGAGATTCCTGTCTCCATGGATATGGAAATCTTCTGTAACGTGAGAGGAAACAGAGGAAGGAGATGATCTCTTGTTGGGCTAGAATAGGAAAGTGCTTAATGGGCCAGCAGGTTTTTCCTAATAAAAACGATTTCATTCCTATTTTTAAAATTAGGAAACTAAAACAATAAAAAGGAAATCAAATCAATTCGGAATAAAGAGTTTTTATATACTAAAATTATCAGAAAAATAAAATGTAGATGATGAGCATTATTCCACGGCCAAAATAAAACTTAAAAACATGTTTTCAGAAAATCCCTAAAGGCTTTATTTCTTTTTGCAAATAATTTTAAATAAAAACTTTGGTTTTTCTTGGCTCAAATATTTTCAAAAATGCCCCTGATTTTGGAGGGTCATTTTCCTCCGCTCTTTCTTGCTTGCAAGAATTTATTTTTCGGGTATTTCTCGGGAAGAAAAATAGAGAAGCAAGTGCAAATATTTGAAAGAATTAAATTGCAAAACTCCGTTCAAATTCTTTATAGTTGAAGAAGTCATGTCATCTTCTCTCATTGATTTTAATAGGACGAATTTGAATTTAGGAGAAGGGAAAGTCATTTTAGTCCCTCTCATTCAAAAGTTTTTGAAAAGGTTCAAATTTCACTCAAGTTTAATTCACTCAAGCAAACAAACAAACAATTCAATTAATTATATTAACATTCCAAAATTTGGGATGTTACACATCCACAATGGACCTCAATCCCTTGATGCCAAGTTTGTTACCCATTGAACTGTTCCACAATATACTTCTGATGTGCGCATTCTTATATTCATTGTGATTACATACAATATCTGTAAAGCATGAAAACATAAATAGTAGTGAGATTATCTTTGTAATCCAGAGGATATTGCAATATAATAGGGGCACCCTGTAAACCCTTGTGTGCTATCACTGGATTCTGATGAGAGAGCCCATGTGTGCTGTAATATGGTGAGTTGATTAATATAATCTGGCACAACTATACAAAAAATAGGCTCCCTGTTGGGATCCCCGGATGTAAGGATAGTTGGCATGTGATAGGTTCATAATATACCATATAGAAAGTTTATTACCAAACCATTATAACGAGAGTGCAGAGCCAGTAGGCAGATCATAGTGTAGATAATAGGGGTACACCATAACCACCATAAATAAACCGGGAAAGCGGAACTAGTAGGAAAACACAGGGTTTTGCCGCTACTAATATGCAGCCTATGGATCACCTACAGGCCAGCTCTATTCATCTGAAGGCGCACAACTGTTACTATTAGTTTAGTCTATCAAAGACCGCGCGGCTCCCACCATTTCCGAGATATTATGGCAGACCAACTTGAAGTGCGAAATCATTTAGCAGAACCGGCCCAATAGATCCGTCGAATTCAAATGTCCCTGCTCCCCTTCCTGACAGGGAACATACTGTACTTACTATAGAAGAAGAGAAGAGGAACATGTTAATGAATAGAAGGGGAAGCATATTATTGAGATTCCCCTTCTTTCTATACAATGTTGGTTGGCCACCCATGATGAATTAGAGCGCCCAAAGAAATGCAATTCCATGATGTCTCTCTATATGTGGCCACATGCATTTGGAAACTCAAGTGGGAGCATTAGCTAACCAATTAAATGTGTGTCTGTTAGCTAATGTCAGTATCATATCACATTCGTATTTGAAGAACCTTAGGACGTATGATTGGTGTGTTATTTAGCTTTAAAGGGTGGACAGCTGCTAGTAGGACACAAAGCACCTACGCAGATCGTAGTGTAGATATAATGGGAAAACACTAAGCGTCAGGATTAAAATCAGGAAAGTGGAACTTGCTGGAATATATGTGCTAGTATTGCCAGTATGGCTAGAAAGGCTTCGCATACCAGCTCTCTACAACTTAAGGCGCAGTAGTGTTACAACTAGTCTAACTCTCAAAGGCGACACATACGATGAAATACGAAGAGTTGAAAGCGTCCATGACAAGCGATCGAATCGACCTGTACACTGCAAATGTCCCTGCTCCTCTTCACTATACAGAACATATTGTACAACTATTATACACCCTCTGTTCCTAAATACAAATCTTTGTAGAGATTCCACTATGGATCACATACGGATGTATATAGAGACATTTTATAGTGTAGATTCACTCATTTTGCTTCGTATGTAGTCCATGGAGGAATCTCTACAAAGACTTATATTTAGGTGCGGAGAGAGTACTTACAAAGGAAGAACAGAAGAGGAGCATGCTAAAGAAGAGGAAGCAGATTTTGGATAATAAAATGTTAGTTGGCCACACATGATGAACCAGAGCGCATAAAGAACACAACTCCCTGTTGTCCCTCGATATGTGGCGCATGTGCTTTTCGAAAGTAAAGTATGAACATTAACTGACCAATTAAACATTCTCAGTTTTAGTACATGTCAGCATCAAGATTCATATTTGAGAAACTAAGTTTGGAATTATGAGTGGCATGTTGTTTAGCTTGATGGGTTGAGGAGCACTGCTTGCACATACGTCTCGAAGCACCTACGATAATAATCTTGAATATATGGGAATGTCTACATGCAAGTCGCGACTTTCGTCATTTGGGTCGATCGACCATTTCAAAGGTTGGATGAAGATCCTACGTCGCCTAACCCTTCTTCTTCCTCGCCTCTTATTCTTCCCCTAAAGACCACCGCACGGGTCGTCGGCTGAACCACCAGCCCCCGCCCTCCCCTGAACCGCCCACCACCTCCTATCTTCCGCCGCCCCCGACCATCTCTATAGCTAACCCCACCCCCCACCCGCGTCGAGTTTTGCCTCCGGCGAGGCCCCACCATAGCCCGACGACAGCCCCCCACAACCATTGTCCCCACCCGAAACCCTAGGATAGATAATGGGGCAGCCCTTCAGCGAGCCCCCTCCTTCCCACCGGCGAACTCCAGGGAGCTCTCAAAAAACGGCTGACCTAATTTTGAAATTTAGTCTACTGTCATTTAACTAGTGTGGAATATAAAGGGGAAAACCATAAGCATTGCGAGTATAGTGTTGAGCGTGCCATGGCGGAACTGAAGGTACAAACCGGACAAAGGCAACTTCGCAACCAATGTTTGCTTTCAACTAACAAGTAAGTGATGGACAAGAAATCACAGTAAAGCAGTGGCGATCTATTTTCTTGTTGCGATAAATAAGTTGAGCAGATACAAAAGAGTATCGCCCGTGGTGCGGCACCATGTATGGATCGGCTGAGAATTTTATGGTGCTGCGGTAGCGATGGCTGTCGGCAGCATGGAAGCAGATCTAGGAGGGTAGACAGTGGCGGCGGGGGGAATATCCCGGTGCAGTGGACGAGATGGATGATTGCGGGGATGAAGTGAGAGGACAGGATGCAAGGATCCTGGTCGGAAGCCGTGGATGAAAGAGGTCGATCTCTTGTAATGGACGATGTCGTCGGGGTATCAGCTTCGACATGGTGGAGGAGGACAGCGGTGGATAGGGTGGCGAACGGAGGAGGCTAGGGTGGAGAGGGTGTTTTGGCGCCCATGGAGTATGAATGGGGAAATGAAGGGAGAGAGGAAGGGGGAACCATGTCTCAGGGCGCGCTTGTCTCAAATGCAAGGAAATTTACAGACTTAGCACCCGTTTAAATTTTCCTACATCACAACAATATTAGTCGGTTAGGGATAGGACGGTAATCTTTCATACACCGAATAATTGCCGACGGAGATTTGGACGACGAGAGTTTGTTTTGGCGCCCACCGTGTATGAATCGGGGATGGAGGTGATTTCGGCCGAGGAGACACTGTGTTTTGGCGCCCACCTTGTATGAATCCGGGTGAGAGGCGGTTATATCATGTTTGAGTAAAATTACAAACCTACCCCTATTGAAACCTATAGAAATCAAGCCGATAGGCTTTGCGTGTCACGGAGGCAGTAATTTCCATCTCGCAGATTTTGGTTCCGGACGGTTACTACGACTTTCCCCGCTTCATTCAAATTTTGCAGAGAAAGAGTGCACGTTTACCGTGCCAACTCAATTCAAATCCAATTTGTATTCTATTTTTGTTCGGGCAGGATCCATTTTCGATTGGAATAAACTTCTACATACATTAATTTTTATATGTACTTTCAAAAGCACAACACCCTTTATATATATATGGTTTACAAATGGCATGATCTCAGATTCATAAGGCTGGATCCATCTTAATTTGGTTTTCAAATATTTGAAACCACTTTATGTTGAAATCCAATGTATGCATTCCTCGCTAACTGTCTCCAATTAATGTGTGTTTCATGCGGGTTTTTTTTACTTCTCAAACATGTATAATGTGTTTCACACACACAACATATAGTGTAATCATGTTTAGACATTAATTGCATATAAACCATGCATTGTCTCTAATTAAAGAATCTGTGGATCACTAATATTGATAAACTATATAACATTACACGTGTCCCCAAATTCAAATGAATATGCATGTTTGATACACCAATTTTCCTTATGGTATTATCGATGTCGTGATCTCTAGTTTAAACATTTGAATCCCCTTTAATCCAGATATTCATCTCATATAGCTATCACGCATGCTTATATAGGAGTATCTCTCTAGACCTATGCGCCTTCATCGTCTCTCGGGTATCTCTCGTGCAACTTGTATGTTGACAATGATCTTTTATCTTCGTAACACACTGAAGCTACTCTCTCCCTCGACCTTCACTTTACCTCTGTCTAAGTATATCTCGCTCCCTGCTATGTGTCTCTAACTATGACTCTCCCTGTGAAATCTCTTTCTCTCACATGAACATAAACTTTGTCTCCCAAGGTCTCATTTCTCTCTACTATTCCCCTGTGTGCCACTCTTACACCCCCTCTCACACAGAGTTGTCTTGCGCTCCTTAGGTATGAGAAGCTACGAATCTTCCTCTTAAATATCTCTTTCTCCCACACAAACACAAACTCTGTCTCCCAGGGTCTCATATCTCTCCACCATTCTCTTGTATGTCGCTTACACACACTCTCTCTCCCTATAGATATCTCGTGTTCCCTGATATGTCTCTCTAGCTATCACTATCGTTGTGAAATATCTTTCTCTTTCACAGGCACAAAACTCCGTCTCTCGGGATCTCATTTCTCTCTGATATTTGTTTGCATGTGACTCACATGCATGCAACCTCTCTCTATCTCTCTCACACCCACACACATAACTCAGCCTTCTGATCTACTCGACTCTTATCTCTAACACACACACTAGCTAGCATCTTTATCTTTCTATTTATCTGTTTCTCCATCAACCTTCTTTCTCGCCCTCACCCTTGCTTCCTATCACGCACACTATATATGTTTCTCTCTACATGCAGTCATGTGTCCTCTTTTTATCTTTCTCTCACACACATAACTTCACCCTCTGAACC
This sequence comes from Aegilops bicornis, assembly GCA_021605145.1. Lineage (NCBI taxonomy): Eukaryota > Viridiplantae > Streptophyta > Magnoliopsida > Poales > Poaceae > Aegilops > Aegilops bicornis. The sequence continues at coordinate 207,171,308 of CM038669.1, read as the reverse complement.
ACTCGGCGGTCATCTCCAACACTCAAACTAGCCGATCTCCCTCTAGCTAGCATCTCTATCTCTCTATCTATCTATAGTTTCTCTGTCAACATTTCTTTCTCGCACGCACTCTTGCTTCCTATCACACACACTATATTTGTCTCTCCATACATGCATCTATAGGTTGATCTCTTTTGCACAATCATTGTGTCTCGCTCCCCCTGCTCGCCATAGATGCATGCTCCAGCCCACGCCACAATCTCTTAAAGAAAAAAACACATGCTCAATTACCGGGCCTTCTTCCCTGCACTCTCACATGCATGCATATTGTCATACCGATCCGTCTCTCCCATGTCGTTGATCTTATGACTTATGTCTTGTTTCTTTTATCTCGATCATACGCGCGCGCACACACACATATCCTGCGTATACATGTATACCTCTCGCACATGCACGTTCAAGGTTTCCTATGTCTCCATATGTAGTTAATTACCCTCGGCCCTAACCCCACATCAAATCGTTCTCTGCTTGTGTGCACATAACTTCCGCGTATACACAGTCACACTTAACAATCTCCTTGTAGATACCCCCCTCTCTCACTGTTCCCCTATATCCTGAAAACCAATAAGACCATTCGCTCATTTAATTCCCACCTACATGCACCATCGATATATAGTAGTCTTCATCGGTATCTCTTGAACAAACACGTTCTCTTGATGTCGACTCCTCTCACGTGCACACGCCTTCTCTTACCTCTCTATGAGCCTTTTCTCTCTCGCACCCCCTCGTTGGTGGCCTCTACCATACACACCAGCTCTCTACGATGAAACCACGCACAATTAAATTACTTTCGCCACCGAAGACTCCACTTCACACACACACACACACACACACACACTAAGACTCCATATCACACACACATGCTCTAGGCGGAGCATTTGTTCCAACCACCCTTCGTCCAACCTTACCCGTATGATAAACAATCACCTTAATTTACTTGTATAACATGGACAAATTCCACTTTACTTTAGTAGTTAGCAAACTTCTCATAATTATATAACGCAAATCACAAGAAGGAAGTCACATTTTTTTACACAACCACGTTAACATGGCCACGTAAATCACTAGCTAAAGTGTAACAAAATTATACTTATATCCCGATGCAAAAGGTTGAGTACATGTCTGAAGAGTAGAGTCGCACACACGCACTCTGTCTCTCAGAATCTCACACACACACACAAGTTACGTGACGCCCCCTTAAGCAGACTCGTATGTTACAATTTGTGCACCTGCGGGTACACATGATGGTGCGCATTTATTTAAGCTGGACAGCGAACCCAAATATTAGTTGCTTTCATTCCCCTCCCGCCGCATCTTCTCTGCTCGACGTCGCCCGATAGCCATGGCCCGGCCAAAGGTAACGACATACGCCATACTCCCACCAGAGTGGCGCTTTAATCTGGAGGCAGGGCGAAGCCCGGATCGCAGCCGCCCTGCCTTCGGAGTCCGGACTAGCCTGAGCCAGACGAGGAGGCGTTGGAGGCGGAGCAACACGGGGAGCCGGAGGAGGAGAACAACGACAAAGAGCTGGAACAAGAGGATAACAACGCGGGCGAAGCGGAGTCGGAGGAGGATGATGGTTTCCATTATACTCAGACTTAAAGGGCTTTGAGTTTCATGCCACATTTATTTCATAGAGATAAGAGAAAGGAAATTTTAGTGGCCATGCATGCATCTTTTTGTGCTAGCACTCCTATATAAGGGTTGACCGGTCACTTCCCATGGATGTGCGCGGGTGGTGGAAGAGGAAGGAGAAGGGAAGCGGGCTGTGGAGTACGCCACTTGCAGCACGAGCTCCAAGGAATGTTCATGCAAAACAATGCATAGTTGTACATCATAGTACAGCAGAGTATGAATTGGCCTTTAGGTTGCGCGTGGATGACATGGCTGCGACATGCATGCTGCAGTTCGACAGCCTACCACTCTGCTTTGCACGGTTTGGTCACGCAAGATTTGCATGCACGCATGTCATGCACGTACTTTCGAAGGCGTGCTCGAAAAAGGGCGACCAGGTCCGCTAGTCCGCGTAGGTCCATGCGCCCGAAAACAACTAATCCAAGTCGCTGTAAATGTTGTGCATGCTTTTATTCCAGGCTAGTAGATGGGCACGAATGTGCCGTACAACGAACCGCCTGCCAGCTCCCTAATGTCCATCTCTACTCTTATACTAATAATAGTCTATCTATCTATCTATCTATCTATCTCTATCTCTCTTCTACTACTTCTACTACTCTACTACTCTACTACTCATAAAAAACAGAGTTGGTGACGATGGTGTGCCTGCCATCCTGCAATATTGGTCGTCCGATTTATATCTGACGGATAGAAAGAAAACTATGGCAATTTTGCAAAAAGATACCCACACCCCTCTCTACATTTGCAAATAAGGCCTTCCCTCGTTCATCCTTTTCTCTCACAAGATAAACTACTCGTACAAATGCATATTGATGTTACGTGCAACGCACGAGGACGTTTCCTTGGACCTTGGGGGTCTCTCCAGCGCGGCGTGGCCGTAGTTGCAAGTTGACGCCCCTTGAGATGCCGATGTTGAGGGGCACTCAAATTGTGTCCGATGAGCAGTTAAGTAATCAGTTTGATCGCGTAGTAAATGCATTCTAAGTACTACTTCTGTGTCCATTTCCTAATTCCCCCGCTGCCCACTGTTTCAGAGGTTAGGCTTGGTGCCAGTGGAGATTGGCTTGCATATGTACGGGAGGGTACCAACATCAATTTGCACAACATTTACAACGGTGACACCGTTCCCGTAGAACCTTTGTCCAACATTGGGATCATCCATGCAACGGGCCACCGCCTGAATTGGTACGATGGAACCACGGGGAGATTGAAGAAGATAGCAATCCCGGAATCCCCGATAAGGTCGTCCGCCAACCAAAATTACACTCTCATCACGGTGTTCGACATCGCGATTGCTTTCACGAACCTTGCAGCCTACACATGGTGGTCAAAGGTGGACCATGATGTCTGCGGCCGATTTGTTGTGGTACGAGTACGAAGACGTTGTGCTCCTTTCTAACCGCCTCTTCGCGTTGACAAACCAGGGGACTTGTTTCGTATGGGACACATCCTACAGTATACTCCCTCTCTTCCAGTTTATTTGTTTTCATTTTTTTTGTTTTATAAGTTTGAAATTCAAATTTAGAGCTCCCCATCACATGTTGAGATTACAATGCTCATTAAATCGTTGCGTGCATGTACTAGTTTTTATTGGTCATTTATATTGGTCATGCATGCATACATTGCAAATAACATTTTTTACCACCATTTCTTAGGAAACTAAGTGCAATAATTGAGTAGTTTTGCAAACTACCAGTACTACACCTAAAACGGTTCAAAATCAATACCACCACCACGCCCGTGTCTGACCGCCCTGGCTGACCCAAACCCCCTCCCTTGCCGGCGCATGCTTCCTGCGTGAAACGATCAGCGTCGCCCAGAGCGTCAGTGCTGCATTAATGCCCGACCAGAGCAGAGGCGAGCTCTCACTGGCGCCGGCTTTGAAACAGCACAGCGGCCGAGAGAGCGCTGATTTCCCGGTGCATGCGACTGCTCCATGTCGAGGTTGGCCATAGTTTGGATGTGTCTCCATCATGGGTGTCGGTGTCAAAACCGGCCGATCTCGGGTAGGGGTTCCCGAACTCTGCGTCTGAGGATCGAAGGTAATAGGAGACAAGAGGGGCACGATGTTTACCCAGGTTCGGGCCCTCTTAATGGAGGTAAAACCCTATGTCTTGCTTTATTGTATTTGATGAATATAGGGGTTACAAGAGTTGATCTACCTCAAGATCGTAATGGCTAAACCCTAGATCTATAGCCTATATGATTTGTCTTAGCCTCTACGGACTAAACCCTCTGGTTTATATAGACACCGGAGAGGCCTAGGGTTGTACAGAGTCGGTTTACAGAGAAAGGAAACTACACATACGGTGTTAAGCTTGCCATCCACGCAAAAGACAGGTCCATCCATACACGGGGAAGGCCTTCTATTTTGTATCTTCATGGCCCATCATTCCGGCCCATGCTACACAACCTGGACACCCGAGGACCCCATAATCTAGGACTCCCTCAGTAGCCCCTGAACCAGTCTTCAATGGCGATGTATTCGGCACGCATATTTGTCTTCAACATTGCAAGGCGGGTTCCTTCTCCGCATACAAAGCAGTCTTTTGAACAAGAGAACTGTATCCGGCTCTGTAAAATAGTCACAACCCTCAACCACCAGGGCACAATACTTAATCAAAATAAGGTTTGACAACTTTTTCAGCGAAGCGTTACGTCTGGCCTCTTTATCATTTCGAACCGTTTTCTGGCCTCCCGCCTCGCATTTCAAGGCGCAGCCTCCATTGACACGTCTTGTCAAAGCAGAGATCGTGTCCCCTTATCACAGGATTCTCATCAATACAGGTTTGGGTAATCCAACCGTGTCGTTCACACGACCCCTTGGGAATAGGCGAGTTTTAAGGCTAGTGGGGCAGGCGCTTGGTATTCACGACCTATATAAGCGGATAAAGATCCATCTTATTTTACCCCACGCCTTCTTCCTTCCTCAGCCTTCCCATCCTCGAGCTCCAGCGCCTAAGCTTCGATCTTCCCCACCGCCACCAACCTCTCCAGCCATGTCCGGATGCGGCTCTCAAGGAAAGTGGGTGGCCTCCTCCATGACGAAGAAGGACATCAAGGAGCTCCGGGAGGCGGGGTACCTAAGTGCGGACGTTGCACACAGGATCCCTACCAAGAAGCAGGTCATCCACACCCCAGAGCCCGGCGAAAGGGTGGTATTTATCCCCCACTTCCTCCACGGACTAGGGTTTCCACTTCACCCTTTTGTCCGCGGCCTCATGTTCTATTATGGGCAAGATTTCCACGATCTAGCCCCAAACTCCTTCCTCCACATCTCAGCGTTTATCGTCGTGTGCGAGGCGCTCCTCCGCATCCCCCCCCCCCACTTCGGCCTATGGCTCAAAGTCTTCAACGTGAAGCCGAAGGTGGTTGACGAGTAGCACATAGACTGCAGAGGTGCTATGGTGAGCAAGCTTCCCAACATCGCCTAGCCCAAAGGGGCCTTCATGGAAACTGTCAAGATATGGCAGCAGGAGTGGTTCTACATCACCGAACCCCGCGGCGCCAACTGGGCGGCCACTCCTGAGTTTAGATCCGGACCCCCGATGCGGCTCGCGTCGTGGACCAACAAGGGTCTGGATTGGGGGTCGACCGACGAGGTGTTGATGCTACAAAAGCGCATCAAGAACATTATAGAAAAGAACACCAGCCTCACTAACGTGATCCAGGTGATGCTATTCCGCCGGACCCTTCCCTCCCAGCGCCGACCTCTCCACATGTGGGAGTTTAATCCGGTAGGGCCGTGGACACTACAACGATTCTTCGGCACAATGCACGAAGCAATCTAGAAGCTGCTTTTCAAGGCCCAGAAGTCATGGCCGGAGATGACCGACGACATCGGCCTCGAATGCGCTCATCTGGCTACCCCAGTAAGTTTTTTAGTTTCCAAACATAACTTAGTTCACAAATCAAAGGAGTATGCTGAGACTTCCATTCTTTAACCAGGGCTGGACAAAGAAGGCGGAGCGGATCAAGTGTCTGGCTTTGCTGCCCGAAAACCCAGCTGATCCTCTACTGACGAGGATGCTAGTCCCGGCGCCATACAAGGCACCGGAGAAGAAGGCCAAGAAGAAGGGCACGGAGGCCAAAGGTGGCCTCCGCCATAAAGGTACTTCGGATGCTGTGTATGGAGATACCAAAGCTCTCTCCTCCCACGTGGGAGATGAAGACGAAGCGGAGGAAGAGGAAGAGAGCAATTCTCCCCTTAAGGGGAGGAAGAAGAAAAGGGAGGCCTCCGTAGACCCAGAGGCGGAAGCGTCCAAGAGGGGGAAGATATCCCTTTCGGACGGCTCGGATTCGGATGCCGAAGCCATCTCCGTGTGGCGCCCCAGGTCGAAGCCCCTGGCCGCATCGTAAGTATCCCAGAATATTGTACATATATCCGATCTTTATGATTGTAGTTTTAACACATTGTATTGTGTGCTTCAGTCCGGCCCGCTATCTCCCCCAACTATCATCATCTTCAGGGAACTCGCTGGAGCCGGGGATGGTGCAGAGCGAGACGCCTCCACGAGCCGCTCCGCCAACCACCACGGACGACACTGAAGTGTTGTCCCGAAGAGCCTCTCCGGGCCATGGAGAGGTGCGGGAGGCCGCCAAGACAGCGCCAGAGGGTAACACCTCGGCTGCCGAGAACATGGGGGAACCAACCCCCATGGAGACTGACGACAGGGGCCATGATCAATCCGGCCCCCAGCCGAACATTATTCCGGAGACCCACATGGCTCTAGAATCGAGCGAGCAACCCCCTTTGAAGGAGGGGGGAGCGTCGACTCCACCGGCAACCTTCATCAATCCGGAGGTGCCGGACACTTTGGTGGAAGCACTTCACCGTGCTTCCGTCATGGAGGAGCACCGTACCCTGATGGGTACGGTGGTTGAGAAGGTTCAGTCCGCCAAAAGCGGGCTGAACGAAGCTTTCACTAGCCTATTAACAGGCTTTGAGGTATGCGATGTAATACTCTTAGCCGCTTTGCATATGCAAAAAAATGCCTATGTACAGATAGTAGCCCCTGAGACTCTATTCAGCTTTTGAAAAAAGGCCGAACAGATGATCAAGTAATATTCGCAAGAGATACTATACTTGTTTATTTTGATGAACAGGCTTCACTGTTAGCGACCACCGCCCAAGCCACCGAAGCATCCGAACTCAAGCGGAAGCTGGAGCTGGCCGATGATAATCTTGTCTGTATCAACAAACGGCTTGATGAAGCGCAGGGTATGGTTTGACAAGGTGTTTAGACACATGAAGTAATGTGCCAATGCAGAGTCTAATCTCCTATGTTGCCCTGATCATATTTGCAGGTAGTGCGGCCGAGGTCGAGACCTTGAAGAGCGCCCTCGCCCAAGCCAAGGAGCAGGCATGGGTGAGCCAAGCGGCCGCTGACAAAGCGGCCGTGGATTTAAAGGCCCGAGCAGGGCACCCACCGAAAGTATAAGGAGCGGGTGACTGAAGTTGAACAGGAGCTCAAGGATGGCACCAGCAAATGCGAGGCCTTGGAGGAGAAGAATAAGGCCCAAGTGGTCAATCTCACCAAGGCTCTTTAGGAGGCCAAGGAGGCGCGGATCGAGTCCTGGGCAGCTCGCGAGGAGATCAAGCAGGCCGAACAAATAGCGGCTGGTAAGCCCTTTCTTTTATAGAGTATAATTGGCGGTCGGAGATATGCCTTGCTTTAATCGACTATGGAGTTCTCCAAACGCCTTTGCGGATCTTTCGGGGAGTGCTGCTGATGCCACACAGTATTTCCGGGCCCAAGAAGGGAACACGGCGGAGAAGCTCTTCTGGTCGCAGTACCTCTCACCAGAGCGGCCAGCGCGGCTAAACAACCAGATGATGCAGCTGGCGGAGCTGCATAGGATGTCCGGTTTGGCCATGAAGGACATCATAGTCCGGCTATGGCCAGCCGGACCCATTCCTAGCAGCTACTTCGGCGTAGTCAAGCGGCTCGGCGACACCTTGCCCCGAGTTGGAGCTATAAAGCGCTCGGCGTGCATAGAGGGTGCGTGGATGGCCTTTTCCCGTGTCAAGATGCACTGTGCGAAGATGAAGGCCACCGTCGTGGCAGTCGAGGGTCCGCCCGAAGGCAAGGATTACCGCAAGCCGGAGCGATATTTCAAAGACGTCCTAGAGGGTGCCCGTTTAATAGAGGGTCAATGCTCGAATGATATCATGTGTGAACGAATGTATTTGGGCTGTCCAGACTTTGTTTTATGAACCAAGGCTTTTGTAATATATTTGTGCCTTTATGTGAAATTATTTTCCTCCTGTGCGGCTGTTTTCATTTATGAAAGTTTGCCAGTCGTCGGCTTCAGCCCCCACATAGATACTACAGGGGTGTTGGAATAGCACACGACCACACTTGACCCAACGTCTTGGTCCGTAAAGGAGGTGACCGTGCAGCGAACTAGACAATCAGACTATGCGGCTTTATCACTCTCACTTAGCCATAGGAGTTTGACAATGGGACTATCATCTAGCCCCTTGTGCGCGTGCGGTTCTACGAACTTGGACGCTTTAGGAGCGTGACCGGGTGGAGGCTAGTCCTTCGTATAATACGAAACAAAAAACCACAAAAGATTTAGTAAGTCACCGAACCGCTAACTAGCTCTCGCTATATCATGACAGTCAGCTTTCGAATTTCTCTACGAAGGTGTTTTACCGGACGAACCAGAAACACAATCGCAGTAGTTCTCCCTTTAACATTGATGTCTACAACACAACCTTCTTTTGGTAGACGTTGTTGGGCCTCCAAGTGCAGAGGTTTGTAGGACTGTAGCAAATTTCCCTCAAGTGGATGACCTAAGGTTTATCAATCCGTGGGAGGCGTAGGATGAAGATGGTCTTTCTCAAGCAACCCTGCAACCAAATAACAAAGAGTCTCTTGTGTCCCCAACACACGCAATACAATGGTAAATTGTATAGGTGCACTAGTTCGGTGAAGAGATGGTGATACAAGTGCAATATGGATGGTAGATATAGGTTTTTGCAATCTGAAAATATAAAAACAGCAAGGTAACTAAAGATAAAAGTGAGCGTAAACGGTATTGCAATGCTAGGAAACAAGGCCTAGGGTTCATACTTTAATAGTGCAAGTTATCTCAACAATAATAACATACTTGGATCATATAACTATCCCTCAACATGCAACAAAGAGTCACTCCAAAGTCACTAATAGCGGAGAACAAACAAAGAGATTATGGTAGGGTACGAGACCACCTCAAAGTTATCCTTTCTGATCGGTCTATTCAAGAGTCCGTAGTAAAATAGGACGAAGCTATTCTTTCCGTTCGATCTATCATAGAGTTCATACTAGAATAACACCTTAAGACACAAATCAACCAAAACCCTAATGTCACCTAGATGCTCCAATTTCACTTCAAGTATCCGTGGGTATGATTATACGATATGCATCAAACAATCTCAGATTCATCTATTCAACCAACACAAAGAACTTCAAAGAGTGCCCCAAAGTTTCTACCGGAGAGTCAAGATGAAAACGTGTACCAACCCCTATGCATAAGTTCACGAGGTTACGGAACCTGCAAGTTGATCACCAAAACATACATCAAGTAGATCATGTGATATCCCATTTCACCACGGATAAGCACATGCAAGACATACATCAAGTGTTCTCAAATCCTTAAAGACTCAATCCGAGAAGATAAGTTCAAAGGGAAAACTCAATCCATTACAAGAGAGTAGAGGGGGAGAAACATCATAAGATCCAATTATAATAGAAAAGCTCGCGATACATCAAGATCGTACTACCTCAAGAACATGAGACAGAGAGAGAGATCAAACACATAGCTACTGGTACATACCCTCAGCCCTGAGGGTGAACTACTCCCTCCTCGTCAAGGAGAGCGCCGGGATGATGAGATGGCCACCGGTGAGGGTTCCCCCCTCCGGCAGGGTGCCGGAACAGGGTCCCGATTGGTTTTTGGTGGCTACAGAGGCTTGCGGCAGCGGAACTCCCGATCTAGGTTGTTCTGGAAGTTTTAGTATATATAAGAGGTTTTGGCATCGGGAACAAGTCTGGGGGGTCTCAAAGGCGGCCACGAGGTAGGGGGCGTGCCCTGGGGTGTAGGGCGCGCCCCACCCTCGTGGGTGCCTCGGGACTCTTCTGGCCCATCTTCGATACTCCGTGGGCTTCTTATGGTCCCAGATAAGCTTTGCATGATCGAGATGCATGATGTTCCTGAACTGATTTTGAGACAAACAGGAGTAGATGACGTCCTTCGCTGTGAGGTTGAGAAAAGTGTACTTGTGAATGTCATCAGCTTTCGCCATCTTGCACAGATCGGTAAGACCAATCTCAGTGACGGTCCATAGCTCGATGTTCATCACCATGAGGCGCTTCTTCATCATGGCCTTCCACTTGGGATACTCATGACCGTCAAAGATGGGACATGACATGGTCTTCATTCCTGTGGTTGACATAACTAAAACTTCAGACGGTTAAACCAAAATCACACAGAATAAGGGAGTACCTCGCTCTGATACCAATTGAAAGTGCGTTATATCGACTAGAGGGGGGTGAATAGGCGATTTTTATGAATTCTTCACTGAGGAATTTCAGGGTGAGGAAAGACCTAAGCAAAGAACTACTTGCAGCGGAATAAGTACTCAGATGTAAACATAACAGAACACAAGCATGGTCATCATGATGAAATGAAGACAAGCACAGAGTACAGAAAGCGTAAACACAGGATAACACATGATGAAGACAAACAAACTGAAGAAATTGAACTGAGGAAATTTAGAAAGTCTTCAGTCAAAGTCTTCAAAAAGATATGAACAAGCACACAACAACTGTAATGAGGAAACGAAAGAGTTGAGGAAATAGAACCAGTAGGCTTGGTGAAGACAATGATTTGGTAGACCAGTTCCAACTGTTGTGACTATTCTGCGTCTGGTTGGAGCGGCTAGGTATTTAAACCTGAGGGCACATAGTCCTCACTGTATTCTCCTTGAGCTAAGGTCACACAGACCTTGCCCAATCACTCATGGTAAGTCTTCAGGTGACTTCCAAACCTTCACAAACTCGGTCACTCGGCGATCCACAATTTCCTCTTGGATGCTCTAGACCATGACGCCTAACCGTCTGGAAGATGCACAGTCTTCAAAGGTAACAAGCGTCGGATCCATGCAGGATCAATCTCTTCAGTGATGCTCAATCACTTTGGGTTTGTAGGTGTTTGGGTTTGGGTTTCCTCACTTGATGATTTTAGCTCAAAGTCCTCGGAGGATGGGATGCTCTCAAATGACAAGTGCCAGTTTCTCTCGGAGCAGCCAACCAGCTAGTGGTTGTAGGGGCGGCTATTTATAGCCTAGGGAACAACCCGACATGATAAGACATAAATGCCCTTCAATGATATGACCGTTAGGTGGGTAGATATTTTGGGACAGCTGGCTCCTAGCACAACAACGATCAGATATTTCAGGTTCAATTTCCTCAGGGCTATCATGTTCCTCACTGTGTAGGCAATCCGCACTGGCGAATTCCTAACTCCTCAGTCAGAACAAATTCCTCAGCGACCAGAAGAACTTTGTCTCTGTCGCTAAAGAAATTGACTGAACTATATGAGATTTCGAATGGCTTCACTCGAAGGGAATGGTAGGTGAAGGATTTTGAGTTGAGCATCACATGGAAATTTTTCCTTAGTATTTCCTCGACCCCCTTTAACAGTACGGTGTTTCCTATGACTCAAGATAGAGAAAATGAAACTACGAAAACAAAAGTCTTCACGCTTCATGTTCCTCGAATGAATACCAAGTCTTCAAGGTTACACCAATTTCTTCATTTTCAAAGTCTTCAGAAATCCAAAGTCTTCAGTCGAAGATATACATTTTTAAGGGTCGACTTTCTCTGTAAATATCAAACTCCTCATAGACTTATAGACCTGTGTACACTCACAAACTCATTAGTCCCTTAACCTATAAGTCTTCAATACACCAAAATCACTAAGGGGCACTAGATGCACTTACAATCTCCCCCTTTTTGGTGATTGATGACAATATAGGTTAAGTTTTCAACGCGGATAAAACATATGAACTGTAACTACTAATATTGAGGAATTTGATTGCAAGATATAGAAGAACTCCCCCTGAAGATGTGCATAGTGAGGAATTTGCTTTTGACGCAATGCACACTTGAAGAGTAGAATCATGGAGATCTCCCCCTGTATCTTGTAATTCATACACGCATTTGACATATAATATGAAAGAATTTGAAAAGCATGATGAAATATGGTGACTGATGTAATTCAGAATGCGTGCATTAATATATATGAGGAATAAGCATGCAGAAGAACACATCAAAAGTATCAGACCACCATCGGGTTTAAGTTTACAACTCGATCCAACAAAGTCATCAAAAGAACGAGAGTTGTAACTTAGCAAAAAAACGCCCATATGTGTAGACCCGCTTGAAGACTAACTTAAATTTCCCCCCCTTTGTCATCGAACAACTAAAAGGATCGAAAAATAGGACTAACACCCCTGAAGAATATCATGATGATGGAGGAGCGCCAGCGTTGTTGGGGTCGTTTGTTGTTGTAGGGCCTGCCGCAGTGTCGTCCAAGTCTTCATGCTCATCGGTTTCGCGCGATGAAGAAAATGAGCTGGCCACCAAGGAAGGAACCTTGACCTTCTTGAATTTCTTCGGTGGAGGGGCAGACCAGTAAAAATCCTCCTTGAGACCCATTTGCTTCAGATCTTCTTCACCATACAGATGTGACAGAATAGCCCAGGTGCGACCGAAGACTTCATGGAGGTAGAAATGGTTTTTCTTCACTATATTGTGCATAGCAGTCATGTTGTGAAGAATAGAACCAAACTGACGCTTAACCCATTTATGGTTTTGATCCACCTTCTGGTGAAGACTGAGGAGAAGCTCACGGTCAGTCATCACTCTTGGAGCTATGGCTTGAGGATTTGGCTTGGATGCATTTGCAGCAGAATCATGAGTGGCAGAGTCATCATTGGTTGAATAAGATGCATCTTTGTGAAACTGACCATCCAATGGACGATTTCCTTCATCAATGACAATAATAGCAGCGGCCTTGCCCTTTTCATCAGCTGAGGAAAATGTTCGCTTGAGGACTTCAATTGGGGGCAAGTAGCTGAGGTGATTCTGAAAATCAGTCTTATAGTTGAGTGAAGACCTTATTCTGAGGAATCTCATAATCCAGGGTGCGTAAGGCTTCAACTCAAATGGAGAGAGTGCAACATTTGCTAGAGTCCTCATGAAGAAATCATGATAATTGACAGGAATGCCATGTATGATGTTGAATAATAGATTCTTCATGATGCCAACAATTTCCTCATCAGACGAGTCGTGGCCTTTGATTGGACTCATAGTCTTCGTTAGAATGCGATAGACTGTTCTTGGTACATACAGCAATTCCTTCACAAGGAATTTGGTCCTTGGTGCTTGATCGGGCTTCAGAGGCTTCTTAGCCATGGACTTCTTTGGCTTGCTTGCAGAGGCCTCAGAAGTGGTAGCAGCAGCAGAGTCTTCATTAAATGTCCTCACTCCTTCCTTAGCTATTTTGGCTAGCTTGGCCTGGTGCTTGGCCCATTCATCAGGATAGTCCTCACCACGCTTGAGACTGGTGGGATCTACTTCTTGGCCAGGTGCCAATGGAGGTCTTGGGCATGGAGGATTAAGAGCGAATTTCTTCATATACGTGGGAGTAACATATCTGTACTCCCTCCATTCCCATGCCCATCTCCTCTCTATCCTTTGTATGCGCACCTTGTGCTGATTTTCGTCCTCCGTACCAAACTTGGCCTCATCAGGAGTGCAATAATCCTTGTATATGTCATCAGGGATCTCGAAAGCAGTATTAACCTCAGGCCTCTTTCCTCCCTTCTGTGGCTTCTTACCGTCAGCCATTTTCTTCAGCTGAGGAATATGAACAACAGAATTTTCTGAAGAGGTGTGCAACTTTTCTTCGAGGAACGCTGCAAATGAGTTAATTTGATGAGAACCTAGTGATTCAGCAGTGGACATGAGTACCTATGAACAGAGTATAGTTGCGAGGAATTTGGAGAGGTCATATGCGTTCTTAGAAGTTTTTCAAAAAGAACAAGTTTGAGGAATTTGACCAGAGGAGTCTTGAAAAATTTCACTAAGCGTTCTTTGTCTTAGGTTCCAGAGTTGTACAGATAGAAAATCCACACAATTGAGGAATCTTGAAGAAAAAAGTTGCTTAGAGAAACGGATCAATAACATATGACATGTGAGGTGTTTAGTGTGTGAGGATTTGAAGAATAAAACACCTTTTCAGGATTTTGTAGAAAACATTTGAAGCAAAGAGGCAGTAAAAGTAACTTTTGATTACCTTGGATGAAGAACACGACGAACTGGGAAGTGTAGATGTGAAGCTCGTCAGTTCAGATCTTCCACGCCCTAACTTGGCTGAGGAAGATAGCTACGGCGGCGGCGGAGTGAAGAAATCCACAGCCGGCGTGAGTACGACGGCGACGAGGTCGAGGCAGTGAAGCTCTTCCTCACCGGGGACGATGAAGTAGCGGCGGCGCTAGGGTTTGAGAAGCTCGAGCGGGAGAGAGGTCGAGCGGAGTAAAAACGAAGTGAGGAAGGGGAGGGGTATATATAGCCGAGGTGAAAAACTATTTGCCCGAAGAATTTGGACGAACGTGCCCCTGACCCTTCTCATTCGCTTGACATGTGTCACCCACGTACTGAGAGGTGGCGATCGTGTGAGATCGTGGGTGAATAGATAAGTATTTTCGTGGGATGTGGAACGGTTTGAGCGGCAAAAGCCGAAAAATTAGATAAGATAAGTTTTAAAGTTCCGTTCGCAAATCTTCAACTGACAAGGACACAGTGAAGATTTTGAACGAGTTTCAAATAGAACGCACATGTCGAATTTGTGAATAGACTGGGTTGAGTTTAGCATAGAGGGGGAAGGGTCCGATCACATTCACTTAGTAGAAAAAGGAAACTTGAAGAAATAGCAATAAGTGAATGCTGTAGAGGACATAAACTCATATATATATATATATATATATATATATATATATATATATATATATATATATATATATATATATATATATATATAGCCAATGAAGAAAAACAACGGAAACAGTGAAGACAATGCAAAGTTGAAGAAAATGAACAACTGAGGAATTTCAAAACTGAGGAAAAACTCAAATTGAAGATTTTCAACTTTTGGTGGTGGCATGATCCACCGTATAAGAATGATGATTTTAGACATCGCGTAAAATTGTCGTAGGGTTCTGAGAATCAAATTCTTCGTTAATTTCTTCACACTTAGAGTGTTAGTCTTCATTGATTAAAGAAAAACGTTTCTTCGCGTGTTGCACATCTAAGTCATCAATTTTGCATAAGTGTTAGGATGTGTGTCCTTTTCAAAGGATATTCAAAGATTCTAAGATATTTAGCTCACACATCAACTTGCTAAATCTCTTCTCATCCAAGGGCTTTGTGAAGATATCGGCTAGCTGTTCTTCAGTCCATACATGCTCAATAGAGATGTCGCCCTTCCACACATGATCACGAAGAAAATGATGACGAATTTGAATGTGCTTTGTCTTCGAGTACTGAACTGGGTTGGGAGCAATCTTGATTGCACTCTCATTGTCACAGTAGAGAGGCACGTTCTTCATGTTGACGCCGTAGTCCTTGAGAGTTTACTTCATACACAGCAATTGAGCACAACAAGAACCAGCAGCAATGTAGCTTTAGCAGTTGACATTGATACGCAGTTCTGTTTCTTCGAGGACCAACAGACCAAACATCATCCGAGGAAATGGCATGTGCCAGATGTTGACTTGCGGTCCACATGATCACCAGCATAGTCAGAGTCTGAATATCAAATGAGATCAAAATTCGAGCCCTTGGGGTACCATAATCCAAGTGTTGGAGTGTGAGCTAGATATCGAAGAATATGCTTCACAGCCTTATGGTGTGATTCCTTCGGTGTAGCTTGAAATCAGGCACACATGCAAACACTAAGCATAATGTCCGGCCTAGATGCACATAAATACAATAAAGGACCAATCATGGAGCGGTATACCTTTTGATCAAAGTCAGTACCATTTTCATCAGTGCATAGATGGCCATTGGTGGGCATAGGAATTTTGACCCCTTTGCAATCTTGCATGCCGAATTTCCTCAGTACATCCTTGAGGTATTTCTCCTGAGATATAAATATGCCATTGCGCTGTTGACGAATTTGAAGACCCGAGAAGAATTTCAATTCTCCCATCATAGACATTCGATATTCTTCACTCATCATATAGGCAAATTCATCATCAGAACGTTGGTCAAGATCTGACCAAAATGATATCATCAACATATATTTGGCACACAAACAATTCACCATCATAAGATTTAGTGAAAAGAGTACGATCAAGTGAACCGGGTTTGAAGCCTTTCTTCATGAGTAATTCCTTCAAAGTATCATACCACGCCCGAGGGGCCTGCTTGAGGCCATAGAGGGCCTTATTGAGTCTGAAGACTTTGTCAGGATGCTTTGGATCTTCAAAACCTAGGGGTTGAGCAACATATACTTCTTCCTCAAGCTTACCATTGAGGAAAGCACTTTTCACATCCATTTGATATAAAGTGATATCATGATGGTTAGCATAAGCAAGTAATATGCGAATAGCCTCAAGTGTAGCAACAGGTGCAAAAATTTCATCAAAATCAATTCCTTCAACCGGTGTGTAGCCTTGAGCTACAAGTCGTGCCTTATTCCTCACCACAAGGCCATTTTCATCTTGCTTCTTGTGGTAGATCCACTTTGTGCCAATGATATTGTGCTTGCGAGGATCTGGACGATTGACCAGTTCCCAGACGTTGTTGAGCTCGAAGTGATGTAATTCTTCTTGCATAGCTTGAATCCACTCAGGTTCTAGAAATGCTTCATCTACCTTAGTGGGCTCTGTGATAGAGACGAAAGCAAAGTTCCCACAAAAGTTAGACAAATGTGAAGCTCTTGAGCGTGTGAGAGGACCTGGAATGTTGATGTCGCTGATGATTTTCTCAATCTGCACTTCATTTGCAACGCGAGGATGAGCGGGTTGTCGTTGAGGAATTTGATCAGCATTTTCTTCAGCACCATTTTCTTCAGGTGCATCAGCATGACGTTCTTCACGTTCTGGAATGATTTCTTCAACAGATTCTTCGGTAGGAATGACATCCTCAGTAGCCTTGAACTTGATAGTTTCCTCAGGTGACTGTTCATCTAACACAGAAGGCAGGTGCTCTCTTTGCGAGCCATTAGTTTCATCAAACCGCACATCTACAGTTTCAACAACTTTGTGGAGAATGTTGTTGAAGACTCTGTAGGTGTGCGAGTCCTTTCCGTAACCAAGCATAAAACCTTCATGTGCTTTCGGTGCAAATTTAGAAATGTGATGAGGATATCTAATCCAACATTTAGCACCGAAGACTTTGAAATAACTCACATTGGGTTTGTTGTCATTGAGGAGTTCATGGAAGTCTTCTTGAAGAATTTGTGAAGATATACCCTGTTGATGATGTGGCACGCAGTATCAATTGCCTCAATCCAGAAACAACGAGGCGTCTTGTACTCATTAAGCATAGTGCGAGCCATCTCAACAAGAGTCCTGTTCTTGCGCTCCATGATGCCATTCTGCTGAGGAGTATAAGGAGCAGATAACTCATGAGTAATACCAAGTTCATCAAGATAGTCATCAAGACCAGAATTCTTGAACTCAGTTCCATTGTCACTTCTGACGTGCTTGATCTTCACATCAAAGCTGGTTGAAGCCCTTGAGGAAAATCGTTTCAAGACTTCCTACACCTCATGTTTGTAAGTGACAATATGCACCCATGTGTAACGAGAATATTCATCGACAATAACAAAGCCATATAGAGATGCATCATTTGTAACTGCTGAATAATGATTAGGACCAAAGATATCCATGTGAAGCAATTCAAATGGTCGAGTGGTAGTCATGATAGTCTTCGCTGGATGTTTGGCCTTGGTCATCTTTCCAGCTTCGCAGGCTCCGCATAAGTGATCCTTGAGGAATTTGACATTCTCAATGGCAATGACATGCTTCTTCTTCGCGAGCGTTTGTAGAATCCTCATGCCAGCATGACTAAGTCATCGATTCCATAGCGAGCCTTCTGAAGCTTTTGCAAGTAGACATACAGCTGGTTGAGGTCCTGTAGAGAAATCAACAATATACAAGTCTCCTCTCCTAAAGCTTTCGAAGACTTTGGAATTGCCAGCTTCCATGATCACAACACAACGATACTTGCCAAAGACAACTGAAAATGCTAGTTATCGACTAGAGGGGGGGGGGGGTGAATAGGCGATTTTTAGGAAAGTCTTCAAAACATGGAAGTTTCGAAGACAAACAATAGAAATGACCTAATTGATATGCAGTGGAAGATAAACTACAACAAGCAAACCATAGTCAAGCATGCAATAACGTGAAATTACAAGACTAATAGCAGCTTGGTAGTAAGGATCAAGATGGAAGATAGTGAGAAGCCAATCAACAAAAGTAGTCAAGCAATTAAGTCAAACATGTATGACAAATAGGCAATGACTTCACGAAGACAAACTCTAAGTAAGGAGAGGGAGAAGATAGAACCAGTCACTTGTTGAAGACACATGATTTGTTGGACCAGTTCGATTCTTGTGACAACTATACATCCGGTTAGGGAGGCTGAGATTCAACTCGAGAAGACCGGCGTCTTCACCTTATTCCCCTTGAGCTAAGAACACAGTCCTTGCCCAATCACTCTGGTAAGTCTTCAAGGTAGACTTCCGGACCTTCACAGACTGCGTTCACCGGCAATCCACAATGACTCTTGGATGCTCAGAACGCGACGCCTAACCGGCTGGAGGATTCACAGTCCTCAAGTGTAATAAGTCTTCAGGTCACGCAGCATGTAAAGACTTCAAAGGATGCCTAACACTCTTTGGCTCTGGGTGTTTGGGCTTTTTCCTTGCAAGGATTTCTCTCTCTCAAAGGCTTCGAGGTGGGTTGCTCTCAAACGACAAATGGCGTGCACTAACTCTGAGCAGCCACCAATTTATGGTGTAGGGGGTGGGCTATTTATAGCCACTAGGCAACCCGACCTGATATATCCGAAATGACCCTGGGTCACTAAGGAACTGACACGTGTTCCAACGGTCAGATTTCGAACACACGCGACAACTTTACTTGGGCTATCAGCAAAGCTGACTCATCCAGCTCTGGATAAGATTTGCTCTCATTGTCTTCGCTCGAAGACATAGGATTTGGGTTGAGCATCACTTCAGTCATTCTGACTTTGTTCACTTGGACCCCACTTAACAAAGACGGTGGTTCCTATGACTCAACAAAGAAGAAAAGGAAACAACGAAACAACAGGTCTTCAAGGCTTGAAGTCTTCACTCAATGTCTTCTCATGTCATAGTCTTCAATATGAATATCTTCATATGCCACCATTGTCGCCAATGTCTTCATACATTTTTAGGGTCATCTACGGTAGGTAAACCGAATCAATGAGGGACACTACCTGTGTTATCCTTCAATTCTCACAAACACATTAGTCCCTCAACCAAATTTTTCGTCAATACTCCAAAACCAACTAGGGGTGGCACTAGATGCACTTACAATCTCCCCCTTTTTGGTGATTGATGACAAACTGGTTGAAGTTTTCAACGGGGATAAAATATGTGAAATTGTAAAGGATATGGTATTGTCTTCATAAGTGGCAAGGGCTCCCCCTGAAGATGTGCATATAAGTAGTTTGCTTTTGGAATGCAAATGCACATGGCAGGTTGTACTTGTGGAGATCCTCTTCAACTTATGAAGATAATTCATCATGCATGAAATGATATAACTAAGAGGAATATATGCATAATGAAAAAGGGACGTCTGCAGAATGATCAAGGTGCGGAAGTTATCATCGCATCACAGTAAAGCAAATAAGTAGCAGACGACCATCGAGTTTAAGTGTTACAACTCAAAGAACCAAACGTATCAAAAAACCAGAGTTGTGAACACTAGGCAAAATATAAAGCAACCGCCCATATGAACCCGCTTGAAGAGTATCAAACTCATATGCTTCTCCCCCTTTTGTCAGTAAGGACCAAAAAGGTTTGAAGACATAGAGCATCTACTCGCTTTCATCAGGAGAAGGTGAAGCAGCAGGGTTGTCGTTGTTGTTTGGCGGTGTAGACGAACTTGGTGCAAAGGTCGTCGATGCGTAAGTATAGGGGGCGGTGAATAGCATCGGCTTCATCATCGATCACTCTGGCATTCACCGTTGCCGCGGAGGAAGAATAGTCAGAGTCTTGAAGTGATGGAGTTCGACGTAGGACAGCATTCTGTGGAGGAGTGGAGTCAAACTTGAAGCGTTCAGTGAAGCCATCGTCTTGAAGATCTGCTTTAGCACTGAGCAGTGCCAAACTCTTCCATGATCGCCGACAGGTCTCATGAGTGACAAAAGCATTCTTGGTGGCAAGATTTCGAATGCGATTGACGTCCACCAAGAGGCTTTGCATCTGTCGCTTGAGCCAGTAGTGATGCTTATCTTGTTTCTGATGCAGTGCCACAAGAAGTTCATGGTCATTTAGGACGCGAGAGCGCTTCAGAGGCCTTTGTGCAATTGTGCTCTCAGTAGCTTCAGTTTGCGCACGGTGAGGCAGACGAGTATTCCCAGCCAGAGGATAGACACGAGTTACTGCTTGGACGCCTTCCATGGGTTGAGTGAAGCTATGCTGATCCGCATTTTGAAGACAAAGAGGCTTCTTAAGGTGCTCAGGGTATATGGCTTCAACTGACATACCAACCTCTGGTAGAAATATCAGATGATTGCGAGCAGAGGGCTGATAGTTGATAGCAGAGTGCATCTTGATGAGGCGCATGACCCATGGAGCATAAAATTTCAGACCAAAAAGATCAGATCCAGACGCAGCTAATTGCCGGATGAAGAATTCTTGCGTATTGAGCTTTGGCTTCATGACGAACATTTCCTGTCATCCATTCGAGAACTCATGTCTTTGTATCTCTGTAGTAGCCGCGGATGTGGAGGGTAGCATTGAATTGAAGCAAAAGTTCTTCATTCCAATGTTCTTTGTCTGTCACAAAGCCGAGCAGACCAGCATCACGAAAGCAATCAAGTGCTTCTTCTAAGCAGGGCAGTCCAGCAATGGCTTCAGTGTCGAGGCGCATATGAGGGAAAATGCGCCCTTGATCATATAGAACGCAGGAGTAATAGCTTCGTTGCTGATAGCTCCAGAACCGATCAGATGATATCCTTGGCCTTGAATAGGGGTTCTTTGCTCTGTCAAAGAAAGTGTTGTGGGCTTTGAAGCCATTTGCATTGAAGGACCCTGTAGAGGTGGCAGTACCTGGGAACCTTGGCAGTCGTGGCTTTGGTTTCTGGACCTGAGGCCTATGCTCAATATGATAATCAAACTGAGGACCAGAGGCATGAGGCGGAGGGAACAGAATGGGCTATATGACAGTGATTAGCTGACCATAGTTATATGCTTGCTCAATTGTATGAGGCCTTGGTGGCGGAATAGGAGCAGTGGCAACAACAGAGGTTTCAGGCTGCACAGCAGATGCTTCAGGAGCAGTTGCCTCATTGGCTTCAGGCACATTTGCTTCATTGGCTTCAGGAGCTGTTGGTGCAGGCTCCACATGTTCTTCAGCCATGACTACGTCATTGGCTTCATTTGTGTTGGTGGGTGGCAGCCTCAAGATTGTCAACCTCCACTTGATGAGCTGGAGGGTCGGGCACTGGCACGTTCACATCAGGAACAACTTCTTCAATAAGAGGGGGATTAGGGACACGTTCTTCTTCTTCTTGGGTGTCTTCGGCTGATGCAGCCGGATTGTCTTCAGCAGCTTTGGCTTCAGACTCGGAGACATTCACAGTTGGAGTGGCTTCTGAAAACACTTGACGTGCAACAGGTTGGTGGTGCACTTCTCCTTCTGGAACGCTCGAGAGAGGGACTTGAGGCCTTTGTCCTTTGCGAAGCCTGCGAAATGCTGGCGACGCCTTTGGAGATGGGTTTGGCTAAGCCTCAAAGTCTTCCTCTTCTTCTTCTTGTTGTTGTTGGGGAGTACTAGGGGAGTCTTCTGGTTGTGGGTGATCAGCCCATGATGCATCCTGAGCAATTGGCGTCAGAGGACGACCAATGCTGATGAGTTCGCTGTTCGTCAGAACAGGCGGTGATACCAGGTTGTGTTCGATCCGAGGAAGAACTACATCATCTTCAACATTGTCATTGTGACCAATGTCTTCAGCAGCGATGGGATCAGCTGCTGGAATGTCTTCAGCTTCATGAGCCTCTGTGGAAGCAGGCTCATGAACTATCATCCGTCGTTCTTGGATTTCAGATGCAGGGCGAATCACAGAAATAGGTTCAACAACCAAGGGCTCTGTGGGAGCAGCCCAATTCTTCTTGCTTTTGTGTTTCTTCTTGGAGGGAGCACCATCAGAGGCTTCAGGATTTTTCCTTTTTCTGGCTTCAGCCTCAGCAGCCCTCATCTTCTTCTGTTCAGAAGCGGTTGACCTGACCTTTGGCTTCGAGCCAGTCATGCTGCTTGGGAAGACTATGCGAGGTTCTTCCTGCCTTGAAGGTGCAGATTGGTTAGTTCATAGCTTCTTCTTCTTTGCAGCCATTCTGGGGTCAATGCCAGGACGGCCAAGAGCCTTGCGCTTCTCAGCCTCATTGTAGGCTAGCACACACTTGTCAGCCAGACTCTTCATGCGCTCACGAGAGCCTCTAGCTTCTTCACGCTTCTTGAGAAAGGCTTCTTTGAGCTCGTGCAGCATGATCTTGAATTTTTTGACATCTTGCATGCTGAGCGCAGCCATATGCTTCTTGAACTGAGCCTTCTCATAGTCGATCTTGTGCTTCAGTTCAACAATGCGCTGAGCAAGAGCTAACTCAGAAGCAATGGCGCCATTGAAAGAGACGCTGAGGCCAATAGGAAGTTGCAGATCTTCAAAGCTGATGTTTGGGGTGTCAAACCACTCATCAATGAAGTGATGGATGATTGCCACATCAAAGAGAGGAAACTTATTGAAAATCTCTGCTTCTTCTTTGCTCTTGATAAGTTGCTCAAGGGCATCATCTGCAAGATCTTCATCACTGGACAGATCAATGTGCTCTTCTCGCAGAATGGCAGCAGGAGTTAGTGTCAGTTCAGTATTCTTGAAATTTTTCTTTTTCTTCTCCGTCTTCTTGGAGATACGGGATTGATCTTCAGACTGCACACTGGCTTCAGGAGGTGCAGTGGCCAGTGGCTTCTGCGTGAAGCTTTTGGAGGAGCGGTGACTTTGAAGGCTTAGCCTTCTTTGGCTTCAACGACTTTGGGGGAGGAGCTGGGGCTTCATCAGTGTCAGAATCATCATCTGACTGATCCACTTGGGCACCTTGGACCGCGATGTGAGTGATGAGGCCATCAAGGTTGTAGAAGGGACCAATGACATTGGGTTCAGCATCACGTGAGCCGTCAGAACGGGGAGCAGAGGGACCATGGTTGAAGTCTAATCCAGATGACTTCTTGTTTTCCTTGGCCGAAGCCTTTGCGTGCTGGAAGTTGCGCTTGAAGAGATTATCGTCACGACAACAGAGCAATGACGTTGGGTCGGCATTTTCAGGTTGAGGTCCACAGACCATACACAGATAGAAACTCTGTGCAATAGCTTCAGCCCTGTTCTTGGGTGGAAGGCCTCGAAAGAGAATATCACCCCAAGGGCTTTTGATAGCATTCTTCTCAGCGTATTCCTGGGTCACGAACTTGTACTTGAACCGTTGTTTAGCCCAATATCGCATTTAATCCATTGGATTCACGTCTTGCGTTGATTGTAATTCTCTTTGGGACCTGTCTTGTAAAGCTCTGCAAGGTCATCAGGCAGATCTTTTGAGGTTCCCCCACGACGCTGTCTGCCGCCCTTCCTAACTGATTTCTCTGCAGCCATGAACTTCAAACTGAATGGCTTCAATACGTTCAAAGGCTTCAAAGACTTTCGTTTGCTGGACAAACAGGAACTGGCTTCGGAGATTTAATTTGATCTTGTAAGGATTACGCAAGCGAATGCAGACTATGAGAACCAAGGGATTCTCCGATGGACTTGTACCTGTGACAGCATTAGAGATGCGAGGGAAGGGGAAGAGGTCATATGCATTCTCTGAAGATTTTGAAGATAAATCAGTTTGAAGACATTGACCTCATGATGCGAAGACATTCACTTATACGTAGAGAGTTGGTTCCAGATTTGTACAAATCCGTGAATAAGTACAAGTGAGGAATCTAACTAGTTGTGAAGCTTAAGTGAATATACTAGGCAGTATGAGATGTAGACAGAATAGATCTAACAGTGTATAGGCAGAAACCAATTTTCGTAAGTAGGATGAATCTTTGAGGATCAAAAAGATGGTAAAAATAGCGTTATATTTACCACTCGAAGAACTGCTAGATGGGAAGAATAGGAGACCGAGCAGTTCAATCCACCATGCCCTAACTTGGTGACGGAGGACACCTACAGCGGTGGCGGAGAGGACGATGCCCGCGGCCGGTGTGAGGACGGCGTCGGAGAAGTCGCTGCAGCTAAGCGCTTCGTCGCCGGCGTCGTCGAGAGTTAGCGGTGGCGCTAGGGTTTTGACGAGGTGGAGAGGTGGAAGAAGGTTTTCTTTACTGCAGGGGACATGTATTTATAAGGATGTGTGTGGCACAGCGCAATTACGCAGGTGCCCTTGGTGGTTCACTTCTGAGGGGCATGTGGCAAGCATGCAACATACTCTGAGTTTTCCCGCATTCCCACGCCCGCCAGGTTTGTCGGATGGTCGTTCCGGCTTCTCCGGATTTCAACAATAAGGATGAATCATTTAAAACAGACTTAAGGTTTGTCTCTGTGTCTTCTGCTGACAAGGACGCAGAGAAGACATTCGACAGTTTCAATAGAACGCATATGATTTGGACATATAGAGTTTGAGATAGAAGCATATAGAGATTAGGGTCCGATCACATTCACTTAGTTCAAAAGATTCAACTAGGAAGACATAGCTATAAGTGAATCTTTGTAGAGAGACGAGAACACTGTATATATATATATATATATATATATATATATATATATATATATATATATATATCAAAAAGCAACCAAATCAACATAGTGAAGAAAATCATGAAGATAGATTGAAGTTGAAGACAAATCAAATGCGAAGATATTGCAGAAATAACGCCATGAGTGAAACACTTCAAACAAAGAAATTTGGTGGTGGCGTTACCCACCGTATAGGAATTATTAGACCCAGACACGGCACACAATTATCGTGGCGCTCCGAAGTCAAATTCCTCGTTAATGTATTCACACTCAGAATGTAAGTCTTCATTGATGAAGATATACTTTACTTCGTGTGTTGCACATCTAAGTCATCAACATGCATACGTGTTAGGATGTGTGCATGATCACAGGACATTTGAGGATTCCAAGATATTTAGCTCACACCGTAACTTGCAAAACCTTTTCTCATCCAAGGGCTTTGTGAAGATATCTGCGATTGCTCTTACGTGTAGACGTGAATGATGTCAATATCTTTCTTCATGACATGATCCCTGAGAAAATGATGACGAATTTCAATGTGCTTTGTCTTCGAGTGCTGGACTGGATTGTTGGTAATCTTAATGGCACTTTCGTTGTCGCAGAAGAGAGGTACTTGTTTCAGATTGATGCCATAGTCCTTGAGAGTTTGCTTCATCCATAGAAGCTTGTAACATCCCAAATTTCCTATTTGGAATGTTTTACAATTATAGATAAGCATCCTATGCATCCTGTTTGAATTTGAATGCCATTTGAAGTTTCAGAGTTATTTGAATTTTATTTGAATTCAAACTTTGGCATGTGGGAAACATTTCAAAAACTAAGCACGATGAATACTTGATCAAAAGTATGAGAGGAGCAAACATGACACTCAAAAATATCAGGAGGAAAACCTTGCCAAAAGATTTGGATTCAAATCTGAATTTTATTTGAATTTGAAAAAAATGGATTTTTATAAAGTTTGGATTTTGCCTTTGGAAAAATGTTCAAATGAAAGGGAATATTCCCCTGATCATTTTGGTATATATATATACCCTATATAAAATATTTATAGTTTGGGTTTTATTTTTGTTTTTAGTTTTATTAAAAAAATAAAGAAAAACCCTTCGGGCGCCAGCCAGGCCACCCCAGGCCCAGCCAGCGCCACCTCACCCCTCCGCACCCCGCGCCTGGCCCAGCCAAGCCGGCCCACCAGGGCCAGCCCAGCCGAGCCAACCAGGGCCAGCCCAACCGACCGGCCTCGCCCCTCGCCCGAAAACCCTCCGTCTCGGCCACCCGACCCCCTCGCCCCTCTCTCTCTCCCGCTGACTCGTGGGACCCGTCCCGTCTTCCTTCCCCCTCGCCCACGCCGCGACCTCGCCGGAGATCCACCGGATCCCGAAGGATCCGGGATCCCGACCCCCGATGCCCTTCCGCCCCTAGCCGAGGCCCTGGCTATAAATAGCCGAGCCCCCGCACCCCATTTCCCCCCCTAGCCCCTCGCCGGACCCTCTCCTTCTCTCGCACGAGCACGCCGGAGCCCGAGTTCCCCGCCGCCGCCATTGTTGCCGCCGTCGCCACCCTAGTCCACCCCGACCCCCAACGACGCCACCAGACCACTCACCGACCTTCCCCGTGCTCCCCCGCATCTCCCCGACGAGTCGCCGGAGCTCGCCGCCGCCTTGACGCCTCGAGCACTCTCGCCGCCGCCGCCGCCGTGGGAGTCCCAGAAGTCCCGCATCCCTCCCCGTTCGATCTTAGATCGACGGCTCGATTAGAACCCCGAAGGGGTATGTTTTTATTAGAAAACCGGACGGCCCGAGCGGTTTATTTTTAGTTAGGTTTATTTGTTTAGGCGGTTCGTTTTAGTTAACCCTAGGCCCGTTTAGACTAAACTACGCCTTAGCGACAAAGTATAGGCCCATTGGGCTTTTCTTTTAATTTGATTTTCTGTTTTAGCGAATAGTTCCAATTTTCAAAAATGTATATCTTTTTTCTGTTTAATATTTTTGAGTGATTCTTTTTTGTTGGATTGCAAATTTTATGTAGTTTCTGAAAAACATATATTTAGCTATGTTAAAAATAATTAAAAATGCTTTAATATTATTTTAGTCAGAATAGCAAATCTGTTATAACTTTAGTTAGAAAAATTATTTTTGCATGATTCTTTTTGTCACCACTTTATTTTGACATTGCCAAACCCTAGAAATTAACTTTGGTATTTTAGGATTAATAAATAATTAGTTCTAGACAGAATCCTATTAATCCTAATTAATTGATTAGTTCCTGTTTTCCTAATATTTTAATTAGTAAATTAATTTATTTTTAACTTGTGATTAGTTATTCTAGGTTAGTTTCTGTCATTCTAGTAGATGAACTTTTATTTATAATTAATAAAAGTTTTAAATTATTTTCTTAATAGAAATTGGATTAGGCCTAGAATGAGTTTTATAATAGCTTTTTAATTAATTCTTTTTGCTCCTAGTTGCTTAGTGAAACTTTTTCTGTTAAGTTAACCTAAAACCATGATTAGGTTATATTAAGGAATTTTTGTTATATAAAAACTAGTTCTAGCTATTGTTGAAGTAGGAAACTTTGAGTGATTTTTCTTGAGTTTTCCTTTGGATTTGGTTTTGGTTGTTTTGTTGTGCTATGTTACTATTGTTATCTTGTGTGATCCTCTTGCTTTGTGCTTATTGTGTTATTGTTTGTCTCGGTAGAGTTCCCGGAGTCTAAGCTTGCTACTACGACTCTTTAGCTTACGAGGATCATCCAAGGCAAGTTTTGATCATGTTATTTCTATACCTATGTTTTTGTGCATTAGTAGTTGTCACCACCCCACCATGCATGCAGTAGTGAAATCTTGAAGTCATTAAACTTGAGTAGTATCATGTGGTAGGATGAACCAACCCCTTGTTACCATGACCCCGGACGTAGTAGTTATTTTGCTATGCTCAGAGCGGGATTTGGGATGAGTGAAATTCATAAGCAAGATGTGAGAGTCAATGATGATGACACCCCATGAACTACAATGATCAAGATGGACTTGGAAAATCACTACTTGGGTGGAGGACGGTTGACGGGCACCTGGAGCACCCAGTGGTGGCCGGGATGCATGGAGAAGCGCCATGACATCCTCATGGAAAGCTTCACCCAGCCACTAAGAGAAGGATGGATGCCCCATGACCGGAAGCTTACTGTGCAGCCGCAAGCCATTATGGGCTCTGGCTGGGTTGACCCTAGTAGTGACGCTGGCTGGGCGGTACTACGAGAAGTAGACGAACGGTAGGATTGGATGGGTACCGGCGGTGGCGGAAGAACTCTTTGGAAGACCCTGTTTCATTCGTCCCGTCTTCAAACACCATGAAGTGCGAAGACTCTAAAGGAGGGAATGATTCTTGCGGGAAAGTGCGCAAACCTCTGCAGAGTTATAACCTAATCGATTAGCCGTGTCCCGGTTACGGACATTTGAGCCTCTGGAACTTGGAAGTATTCGGATATCTCAACACTAAAACTAATGAATTAACTTGAGGGTTTATGACTTAATAATTTGGGAACGAGATTTTGGTTGGCGGAACCATCTCAATAACTACCAACAATTTGTAGTAATTTGCAAATAAGTCCTTTGTAGTAGGATAAAATTGGCTTTACGCAAAATGATGAAACTTAGAGCTCCACAGCCAAAATGCATATAGTGTAGTAACTTTATTATTGTTATTCTTCATGACTTGCCGACTTATTCCAAAAGCTGACCTACATGGCTGCAACGTATTATGTTGCGAGATATATTCCGATCAGAGTGAGGCTACGCTCCGGCGCTTGGCGATTGCCCTTTGGAGTCGGATGGACTCGCTTTACCTCGACGCTTCCGCAGCATTAGTAGTTTATTTCTCATGAGTTGGCCTTGAGCGAATTTATTCCCTTGTAATAAAGACTCTATATGAGAATCGTGTAATAAAATTCAGGTGTGATTGAACTTTGATTACTTTATCAATGTCTTGTGAGTACCAGCATGATCTTGGGATGGTATGCATACGAGACTTGACCGATGTTGGGTCAGTCGCTACGAGAGATGGTATCGAGCACACGCTGACCGTAGGATCGTAACCCCTAGGATCGGAAAGCCATAAGCGAGAGACCATTTACTTTGAACCCCTTTTTCATTCTATAATTCTTCCCTGTTCTATTCGACTCTTCTCCCTTTGCAACATTCTAGATGGCCGCGAGTTCACCCCAGTTTTGCTACGGAGTTCTGCCACCCGATGAGACGATGCCCTTTGGAAGAAAGCTGGTCCAGATGGTGAAGCAGCTGAAGATAGCTCTACCCTCGATCACCGGGAAACCCACTAATGCACTTCCGACGGACACCCGCTACAGGATTGAGGTGCATATCCCAGGGAGGACCTTTGGAGGACACACGGAGCCTATCAACTTTGAGTTCACCGAGTTCAACTGGATCATCGGAAGGGACGTGGCGATCTATCGAGCACTTGGACATCTCCGAGAGGAGTACAGGGCCGAGCTCGATCACTCAGACCTCGCCATGGTTTCTCGCAGGGCAAGGAATGGAGATATCATCCGTACCATTGAGGACGATTCCACCCTCTCGTACATCCAAGACTTGGAGTGTCTTCTCAGGAAACGGGAGATTCAGACTCGCCGTAACTCGAAGAAACACCGGAAGCTTTTGTTCCATGAATCGAATCGGAGGAGAAGGCACGCGCAGACTTCCTTGGCCATGAGGAAGAAATCACGGACTTCATGGAGATAGTCGACGACACGAAGATGAAGCTTGCCGCGATTGAGGAGAAGATGGACTTGGGAGAGGACCTTTACCCGAGTGGAGACGAAGCACCCCTCGTGAGCAATGATCAGGATTTCGAAGGGAGTACCACTGAAGGAAACCCCAAGAAGAGGCGCCACTGATGAAGACTTTTTAGTCGACCACCATGTTATCTTTTACTTTTTCGTCGATCAGTTTAGGCCGATGTTTTTCCTTCGATTAGTCATGAACTTTTGTAATCGAGTTTGAACCATGTTTGAGTGGAATGAATAAATGATTGGTGTGTTATGATTGTGCATTCATATGGGTAGTGTTATTCTCATAGACCATTGTTCTATTCTAATCTTCTCACCCACTCCAAAAACACCAGATGCCTCCGAGACGTGACACTGGTTTCCCGCCGGAGCTCACCCAGCTGCTCCAGCAGCAGAATGCACTGATGCAGCTCCTGATTCGTAATCGTAACAACACCGCCAACAATCCACCGCCACCACCACCACCTTTGTGGACAACTTGACTCGATTTCTGAGGTTGAATCCGCCAGTGTTCTCTAGTAGCACTGAGCCAATTGTGGCTGATGATTGGCTCCGCAAGATCGGAAGAGAGCTAGTCACCGTTGGATGCACTGATGCTGAGAAGGTGCGCTTTGCCGCGCATCAACTGGATGGACCTGCAGCTTCTTGGTGGGAGAATTACACCGCCACTTTTCCCATGGGTGGCATCACATGGGACCAATTCCAGCAGGCCTTCAGACCTTTGCTCATGTCTCATTTGGAGCCATGAGTGCGAAGAAGCGTGAGTTCCGCAACTTACGCCAGTGGAAATCGCATCGTGGCACAAGACGTGGATGAATTCAGCAAGCTTGCTCGCTATGCCCCGATGATGTGGCCACAGATGCCGCCAAGGTGAGAAGTTCCTTGAGGGACTCAATGATGAATCGAGCATGCAGCTTATTGTGGCTACTTTCAACAACTACCAGGAGCTGGTAGACAAGGCCACCATTCTTGAAGGCAAGCAAAGGCAGATAGAAAGCCGCAAGCGGAAGTACAGCCTGTGGGAAGCACAACTCAGAGCTCTTGAAGCCCCGCTATGCACCATACTCAGGAGGGCACACCCATCATAACCATGGAGGTCATAACCATGGAGGAAATGGGAACAACCGCAGCCAGGACAACAAGTCAGGCCATGGCAATGGCAATGGTAATGGTAATGGCAATCAGCACCG
This sequence comes from Aegilops bicornis, assembly GCA_021605145.1. Taxonomy (NCBI): domain Eukaryota; kingdom Viridiplantae; phylum Streptophyta; class Magnoliopsida; order Poales; family Poaceae; genus Aegilops; species Aegilops bicornis. Next base: position 207,140,551 of record CM038669.1, on the reverse strand, counting down.
TTCTGCCCGGCTAGAAGGATCTGAGCCACATCACCTGCTTCAAGTGCCAGAAGACAGGGCACTATGCCACCGACTGCCCGGAGGCCAAGCAGAGGAATGGTAATGGCAATGGAGGCTCAGCCAAGAAGCCCAATCCGTTCCCTCGTGCTCAGGTGAACCACATCGACGTGGAGGACGTCTATGATCAGCCAGACACTGTGGTTGGTAAGTTTTATTGAATTCACGTTCAGTTTTGGTTCTGTTTGATTACGGTGCAACGCATTCATTCATATCAAGGGTAGTTGTGGATAAGTACGGATTAGCACTAGAACCCTTAAAAGCCCCTTCGCGTGGGCCCGCAGGAGGAGAAATGATGGCAGGTTTAAGCTGTCCCGCAACCCTCAACATAGGGAACCACAAATTTCCGCAGACCTCATAGTGTTGGAAACCCGGACCTTGGATGAATCAAGAGGTTTGGAGTCAAGGGAAAGTTAGCACCCGATTCATTGGCCCCTACAAAATCCTCGAGCGTCGTGGAGAAGTTGCATACAAGTTGGAATTGCGGAAGGATTGTCCGGAGTTCATGATGTCTTCCATGTTTCTCGGTGAAGAAGTGTCATGCCGACATGGCCGATGTTCCGTTGAGAGACACAGTGCCCCTAGAGGCCATACAGCTTGACATTGATTTGACTTACAAGGAGAAACCCGTCAAAATTCTCGAGACCGCATAAGCGAGTCACCCGCAGCAAGGTCATCAAGTTTTGCAAGGTGCTGTGGAGTCACCACACCGAGGAAGAAGCCACACAGGAACGCCAAGAAGATCTTCGTCGAGACCATCCGCACCTATTTGCTAGCCAACCCGAATCTCGAGGGCGAGATTCATCTTAAGGTGGGTAGGTTTGTAACATCCCAAATTTCCTATTTGGAATGTTTTACAATTATAGATAAGCATCCTATGCATCCTGTTTGAATTTGAATGCCATTTGAAGTTTCAGAGTTATTTGAATTTTATTTGAATTCAAACTTTGGCATGTGGGAAACATTTCAAAAACTAAGCCTGATGAATACTTGATCAAAAGTATGAGAGGAGCAAACATGACACTCCAAAAATATCAGAGGAAAACCTTGCCAAAAGATTTGGATTCAAATCTGAATTTTATTTGAATTTGAAAAAAATGGATTTTTATAAAGTTTGGATTTTGCCTTTGGAAAAATGTTCAAATGAAAGGGAATATTCCCCTGATCATTTTGGTATATATATACCCTATATAAAATATTTATAGTTTGGGTTTTATTTTTGTTTTTAGTTTTAAAAAAAATAAATAAAGAAAAACCCTTCGGGCGCCAGCCAGGCCACCCAGGCCCAGCCAGCGCCACCTCACCCTCCCAAGGCTCACTGGCCCAGCCAAGCCGGCCCACCAGGGCCAGCCCAGCCGAGCCAACCAGGGCCAGCCCAACCGACCGGCCTCGCCCCTCGCCCGAAAACCCTCCGTCTCGGCCACCCGACCCCCTCGCCCCTCTCTCTCTCCCGCTGACTCGTGGGACCCGCCCCGTCTTCCTTCCCCCTCGCCCACGCCGCGACCTCGCCGGAGATCCACCGGATCCCGAAGGATCCGGGATCCCCGACAGCCCCCGATGCCCTTCCGCCCCTAGCCGAGGCCCTGGCTATAAATAGCCGAGCCCCCGCACCCCATTTCCCCCCCTAGCCCCTCGCCGGACCCTCTCCTTCTCTCGCACGAGCACGCCGGAGCCCGAAGTTCCCCTTGCCGCCATTGTTGCCGCCGTCGCCACCCTAGTCCACCCCGACCCCCAACGACGCCACCAGACCACTCACCGACCTTCCCCGTGCTCCCCCGCATCTCCCCGACGAGTCGCCGGAGCTCGCCGACGCCCAGACGCCTCGGAGCACTCTCGCCGCCGCCGCCGCCGTCGCCGGAGTCCGGTAAGTCCCCGGCATCCCCCTCCCCCGTTCGATCTTAGATCGACGGCTCCGATTAGAACCCCCGAAGGGGTATGTTTTTATTAGAAAACCGGCCGGCCCGATCGGGTTAGTGTTAGTTAGGTTGATTTGTTTAGGCGGTTCGTTTTAGTTAACCCTAGGCCCGTTTAGACTAAACTACGCCTAGCGCCTGATATAGGCCCATTGGGCTTTTTCTTTTAATTTGATTTTCTGTTTTAGCGAATAGTTCCAATTTTCAAAATGTATATCTTTTTTCTGTTTAATATTTTTGAGTGATTCTTTTTGTTGGATTGCAAATTTTATGTAGTTTCTGAAAAACATATATTTAGCTATGTTAAAAATAATTAAAAATGCTTTAATATTATTTTAGTCAGAATAGCAAATCTGTTATAACTTTAGTTAGAAAAATTATTTTGCATGATTCTTTTGTCACCACTTTATTTTGACATTGCCAAACCCTAGAAATTAACTTTGGTATTTTAGGATTAATAAATAATTAGTTCTAGACAGAATCCTATTAATCCTAATTAATTGATTAGTTCCTGTTTTCCTAATATTTTAATTAGTAAATTAATTTATTTTTAACTTGTGATTAGTTATTCTAGGTTAGTTTCTGTCATTCTAGTAGATGAACTTTTATTTATAATTAATAAAAGTTTTAAATTATTTTCTTAATAGAAATTGGATTAGGCCTAGAATGAGTTTTATAATAGCTTTTTAATTAATTCTTTTTGCTCCTAGTTGCTTAGTGAAACTTTTTCTGTTAAGTTAACCTAAAACCATGATTAGGTTATATTAAGGAATTTTGTTATATAAAAACTAGTTCTAGCTATTGTTGAAGTAGGAAACTTTGAGTGATTTTTCTTGAGTTTTCCTTTGGATTTGGTTTTGGTTGTTTTGTTGTGCTATGTTACTATTGTTATCTTGTGTGATCCTCTTGCTTTGTGCTTATTGTGTTATTGTTTGTCTCGGTAGAGTTCCTGAGTGCTAAGCTTGCTACTACGACTCTTTAGCTTACGAGGATCATCAAGAAGGCAAGTTTTGATCATGTTATTTCTATACCTATGTTTTTGTGCATTAGTAGTTGTCACCACCCCACCATGCATGCAGTAGTGAAATCTTGAAGTCATTAAACTTGAGTAGTATCATGTGGTAGGATGAACCAACCCCCTTGTTACCATGACCCCGGGACGTAGTAGTTATTTTGCTATGCTCGTAGACGGGATTTGGGATGAGTGAAATTCATAAGCAAGATGTGAGAGTCAATGATGATGACACCCCATGAACTACAATGATCAAGATGGACTTCGGAAAATCACTACTGGGTGGAGGACGGTTGTGGGCACCTGGAGCACCGGTGGTGGCCGGGATGCATGGAGAAGCGCCATGACATCCTGCGGAAAGCTTCACCCAGCCACTAAGAGAAGGATGGATGCCCCATGACCGAAGCTTACATGCAGCCGCAAGCCATTATGGGCTCTGGCTGGGTTGACCCTAGTAGTGACGCTGGCTGGGCGGTACTACGAGAAGTAGACGAACGGTAGGATTGGATGGGTACCGGCGGTGGCGGAAGAACTCTTTGGAAGACCCTGTTTCATTCGTCCGTCTTCAAACACCATGAAGTGCGAAGACTCTAAAGGAGGGAATGATTCTTGCGGGAAAGTGCGCAAACCTCTGCAGAGTTATAACCTAATCGATTAGCCGTGTCCCGATTTACGGACATTTGAGCCTCTGGAACTTGGAAGTATTCGGATATCTCAACACTAAAACTAATGAATTAACTTGAGGGTTTATGACTTAATAATTTGGGAACGAGATTTTGGTTGGCGGAACCATCTCAATAACTACCAACAATTTGTAGTAATTTGCAAATAAGTCCACTTTGTAGTAGGATAAAATTGGCTTTACATAAAATGATGAAACTTAGAGCTCCTGACCAAAATGCATATAGTGTAGTAACTTTATTATTGTTATTCTTCATGACTTGCCGACTTATTCCAAAAGCTGACCTACATGGCTGCAACGTATTATGTTGCGTAGATATATTCCGATCAGAGTGAGGCTACGCCCGCGCTTGGCGATTGCCCTTTGGAGTCGGATGGACTCGCTTTACCTCGACGCTTCCGCAGCATTAGTAGTTTATTTCTCATGAGTTGGCCTTGAGCGAATTTATTCCCTTGTAATAAAGACTCTATATGAGAATCGTGTAATAAAATTCAGGTGTGATTGAACTTTGATTACTTTATCAATGTCTTGTGAGTACCAAAGCATGATCTTGGGATGGTACGGACACGGAGACTTGACCGATGTTGGGTCAGTCGCTACAAAGCTGAAACCTGACAAGATCCAGCAGCAATGTATTCAGATTCAGCAGTTGAGAGTGATACACAGTTCTGCTTCTTTGAAGACCAACAGACAAGTGATCGTCCCAGAAAGTGATATGTGCCTGATGTAGACTTTCGATCCACCTTGTCACCAGCATAATCAACATCCGAAAATTCAACCAAATCAAATTTTGAGCCCTTTGGATACCATAATCCGAGTGTTGGGGTGTGAGCCAAATATCGAAGAATTCGCTTCATAGCTAAGTGATGCGATTCCTTTCGTGCCACTTGGAATCGAGCACACATGCAAACACTAAGCATAATATCTGGCCTAGATGCACATAGGTAAAGTAAGGAACCAATCATGGAGCGGTATACCTTTTGATCGAACTCTTTACCATTGTCGTCGGGACCCAGATGGTGTTTAGGCTGGCATTGGCGTCGTGTAACCTTTGCAATCTTGCATTCCAAACTTCTTGAGACAATCTTGGAGGTATTTTTCTTGAGATATAAAGATGCCACTCCTTTGTCGATTTAATTTGAAGACCAAGGAAGAACTTGAGCTCTCCCATCATGGACATCGATATTGTTCTTGCATCATGTATCCAAATTCATCACTATACTTATGGTTGGTGCAGCCGAAGATAATGTCATCCACATATATTTGGCATACAAACAGTTCACCATCATATGTCTTTGTGAAGAGTGTGGGATCAAGGGATCCAGGTTTGAAGCCTTTGCTCTTCAGGAAGTCTTTGATCGTATAATACCAAGCGCGAGGAGCATGTTTGAGGCCATACAGTGCTTTATTTAGCTTGTACACCATATCAGGATGTTTTGGATCTTCAAATCTAGGTGGTTGAGCGACGTATACTTCTTCTTCAATCTTGCCGTTGAGAAATGCACTCTTCACATCCATTTGATATAGCAAGATGTTGTGGTGGTTAGCATAGGCTAGTAGTATGCGAATAGCTTCAAGCCTAGCTACAGGAGAAAATGTTTCATCGAAGTCAATTCCTTCAACTTGAGTATATCCTTGAGCCACAAGACGTGCTTTGTTTCTGACGACTTGACCATGCTCATCTTTCTTGTTTTGATATATCCATTTTGTGCCGATTATGTTATGTTTGTGAGGGTCAGGACGCTTGACAAGTTCCCAAACATTGTTCAGCTTGAACTGTTGAAGTTCTTCTTGCATAGCTTGTGTCCATTCTGGTTCCATAAAAGCTTCAGCAACTTTCTTGGGTTCTGATATTGACACAAAAGAAAAGTGCCCACAGAAATTTGCTAGCTGTGTTGCTCTTGAGCGAGTAAGCGGACCAGGTGCATTGATGCTATCGATTATCTTCTCAATCTGTACTTCATTTGCAACTCGAGGATGAATCGGGCGAAGACTTTGCTCTTCTTGATCATTGTCATCACTGGGAGGATTGTCTTCAGACTGAGCATTGTCTTCAGGGTGGTTAGGTGCAGAAATGATAAGTTCTTCTTCAAGCTGTGCTTCAGAAGGCATGATTTCACCAGTTCCCATCAGCTTGATAGATTCACTGGGCGGAGCTTTGTCTAGTGTACTTGGCAGCAACTCTCTTTGTGAACCATTGGTTTCATCAAATCGCACGTCCACAGTTTTGACGATTTTGTAGTGATAGAGGTTGAAGACTCTGTAGGAGTGCAAGTCCTTTCCAGAATCGAGCATGAAGCCTTCATGAGCTTTGGGTTCAAATTTTGACTTGTGATGGGGATCCTTGATCCAAAGACGTAGCTCCAAATACTCTGAAGTAGCTGACATTTGGCTTCTTGCCAGTAAGGAGCTCATAGGATGTTTTGTTCAGAAGCTTATGGATGTAAACACGGTTGATGACGTGACATGTTGTATCAATAGCTTCAGGCCAGAACTTTCTTGGTGTCTTGTACTCGTCGAGCATTGTTCGAGCCATCTCAATGAGGGTTCTATTCTTGCGCCCTACGATGCCATTTTGCTGAGGTGTGTATGGAGCAGAGAACTCATGAGTGATTCCCATTGTATCCAGATAAAGATCAAGTCCGGTGTTCTTGAACTCAGTGTCGTTGTCACTTCTGATATGCTTGATCTTGACGCCATAATTGTTCATGGCTCGATTGGTTGCGTCTGAAGACATCTTGCACTTCAGTCTTGTAGAGAACTATGTGCACCCATGTGTATCTTGAGTAGTCATCAACAATGACGAAGCCATAGAGACAAGCAGTTGTTGTGAGGGTAGAGTAGTGAGTAGGGCCAAACAAATCCATGTGTAAAGGGTTGAGATGTCGTCATGATTTTCTTCTAGGGGTGCTTTGCCCTGGTCATCTTTCCAGCTTCGCAGGCACCACAAATGATCCTTCTTGAACTTGACACCTTCGATGCCTATGACATGCTTCTTCTTGGCGAGTGTGTGTAAGTTCCTCATGCCAGCATGCCCCAGCCTCCGATGCGAGCCAAAGATTCAAGCTTTTGCAAGAAGACATACGACAAGCTGTGGACCTGCTGAGAAATCTACCATGTATAGATCATCTTTCCTATACCCTTCAAAGACTAGAGACTTATCAGACTCCATTAGTACAAGGCAACGATATTTTCCGAATATCACAATCATGTTCAAGTCACAAAGCATTGAGACAGACATTAAGTTGAAACCAAAGGATTCAACAAGCATCACTTTATCCATGTGTTGATCCTTTGAGATTGCAACTCTACCTAGACCCAATACCTTGCTTTTACCAGTGTCAGCAAATGTGATGTGACTCTTGTCAGATGGGCGTAAGGTTGAGTCCATGAGAAGACTTCGATCACCAGTCATATGATTAGTGCATCCGCTGACCATAATCCATTACGAAGCATGAGGTGTCACACCCTACGATGCAGTTAGGGGATAGGCTTCACCAAGAGTATTGTGAAGCATAAACATTTGACAGACAAGAGGATTATTGAAGCTCAGATCAAGATTAGGACAGATAGGATGAATGGCAAACGATTAAGGAACAAAATACATAGTGAGACCATTTGAGCATTTGATCTTGCGTCCTACAAGAGGTTTTAGGTCCCCAGCAATAGCATCAGACGCCTTTGATTTTCGGCTGGAGAACCTTTCCTGCAAAACAGAGTTAATTCTTCTTACCAACCCACATCTTTAGGGGTGGCTTAGAAGCAATGAGTCTAATTGCAGCATCTGAGAACTTCAGCTTTGGAGCCCTAGAAAATAGCCTTGCAGGAGATGAATGATACTCATATGAATAAGCAGGAAAGTTCTTAGTTCTATGAACATAGCAGTTTGAAGACACACGCTCATATTCATAAGATTGAGTACGGTTTCCCTGCAAAACATTGGCGTTAGGGTGACTCAGGTGAGTCCTCTGTCTGTATGAAGCCTTTGGACCATATGACGCCTTAGGTGCTGGGTTTGTCTTCTTCCCGGTGGTGTCATGATGACATTCCTTTGGAAGATTCTCAAGACAGCTTTTGGGAACCCAGATCTTCTTCATAGGTGGTCCATTCCTGCAGTTAGTACCAATATACCTGGCAAACACTTCACCATTCTGATTCTTGAACAGCTTATAGTTTGCACCAAAGGATTCATCAATGATAATAGGGTTAGCACAGGTAAAGCCAGATAAGGTGGATGGATCCGCTGAAGGTCCCTTTGCAGCAACCCATGTGGTTTTGGGATACTGCTCAGGCTTCCAGTAGGAACCATCAACGTTCATTTTCCTCTCGAACCCAACACCCTCTTTCCTAGGGTTTCGGTTCAGAATCTGCTTTTTGAGGACATCGCAAAGTGTCTGATGTCCTTTCAGACTTTTATACATCCATGTTTCAAGCAATGTCTTCAACCTAGCATTTTCATCAGCAATAGCAGTGGTATCCTCCGCAGAGGGGTTAGTTACCACATCAGTAGTTGAAGACAATGCAACAGTAGCAGCAGTTGAACATTCAACAACAGAGGTAGCGATATCACGCTCAAGGCATTTTAGACATGGTGGTTCAAATCCATCCTGAGCGGAACTGATCTGCCGAGCGCGAAATGACTCATTCTCTTTTTGATGATCTTCATGAGCCGCTCTCAATTTCTCAAGCTCTTGCTTCCTTTGAAGATAATCATAGGAGAGCTTTTCATGAGTGGTTGAGGGCGATTCATGACGACTTTCAAGTTCTTGGTACTTAGCATGAAGATTTTTTATGTCTTCAACTAAGGACTGTGGAACGTGTCATTCCGGGTCCAACAGGTCATCGCTTTTGTCTAACAGTTTTTGAGTATGTTCCATAGCTCTTTGTTGTTCGGTTGCAATTTTAGCAAGTGTTTTGTAGCTGGGTTTGGATTCACAATCGAGTCATCTTCACTTGATGTTTGAAAGTAAGCATCACATGATTTTACCTTGGCACCACGTGCCATGAAGCGAGGGTGGGAGCAGGATCGTCCTTGTCATCGGCTTGACGTTGGTGTGGAAGTCATTGTCTTCATGTTAAAGATGGACTTGGCAACATAGGTCGTGGCTAGAGCGGACTTGCAACACCAGGGTCGGACTCCTCTTCAGACTCCACCTCCGCCTCCTCAGAAGCAGATTCCTCCTCTGAATCCATTTCCCTGCCAACAAAAGCACGAGCCTTGCCAGATGAGCTCTTCTTATGAGATGAAGACTTTGATGAGGACTTGGAAGAAGACTTTGAAGATTTCTTCTTCTTCTTGTCATCAGAATCAGATTCCTTGCTCTTCTTCTTCTTCTTCTCATTGTCCCACTGCGGACAATCAGATATATAGTGTCTAGTTTTCTTGCACTTGTGACATGTTCTCTTCTTGTAGTCATGAGTGGAAGCTTCATCATTTCTTGAGCTGGATCATGAAGACTTTCTGAAGCCTTTCTTCCTAGTGAACTTCTGGAACTTCTTCACAAGCATAGCAAGTTCCTTTCCAATGTCTTCGGGATCATCGAACCGCAATCGATTCTTCTTCGGATGAGGAAACAACTTTTGCCTTCAAAGCGCGAGTTCGGCCATAGTTGGGGCCATAGATATCTCTTTTCTCGTAAATTTGGAACTCATGTGTGTTGAGCCTCTCAAGTATATCAGACGGATCGAGTGTCTTGAAGTCGTATGCGTTCTTGTATCATGAGGGCAAGGGTGTCAAAGGAGCTATGAAGTGATCTCAAGAGTGTCTTGACGATTTCATGCTTGGTAATCTCGGTGGCCGAGAGCATGAAGCTCATTTGTGATGTCAGTGAGGCGATCAAACGTGAGCTGGACATTTTCATTGTCGTTTCTCTTGAAGCGGTTGAAGAGGTTGCGGAGAACACTGATCCTTTGATCCCTCTGGGTTGAGATGCCCTCGTTGACCTTGGATAGCCAGCCCCAGACTAGCTTCGACGTTTCCAGAGCACTCACTCGGCCATACTGTCCTTTGGTCAGATGACCACAAATGATGTTCTTTGCAGTAGAGTCCAGTTGAATGAACTTCTTGACATCAGCAGGGGTGACACCTTCACTAGTTTTGGGAACACCGTTCTTGACGACATACCAGAGGTCGACATCAATGGCTTCAAGATGCATGCGCATCTTATTCTTCCTAGGGATATTACATTACATCGAACACGGGGCAAGCAGCGAAGACATTGATTATCCCTGCAGTCGACATAGCTAAAACTCCAGGTGGTTAAACCGAATCACGCAGAACAAGGGAGTACCTTGCTCTGATACCAATTGAAAGTGCTAGTTATCGACTAGAGGGGGGTGAATAGGCGATTTTTAGGGAAGTCTTCAAAACATGGAAGTTTTGAAGACAAACAATAGAAGTGACCTAATTGATATGCAGCGGAAGATAAACTACAACAAGCAAACCATAGTCAAGTATGCAATAACGTGAAATTACAAGACTAATAGCAGCTTGGTAGTAAGGATCAAGATGGAAGATAGTGAGAAGCCAATCAACAAAAGTAGTCAAGCAATGAAGTCAAACAGGTATGACAAATAGGCAATGACTTCACGAAGACAAACTCTATGTAAGGAGAGGGAGAAGATAGAACCAGTCACTTGTTGAAGACACATGATTTGTTGGACCAGTTCGATTCTTTGTGACAAGCTGTACATCTAGTTAGGGAGGCTGAGACTCAACTCGAAGACCGTGTCTTCACCTTATTCCCTTGAGCTAAGAACACAGTCCTCGCCCAATCACTCTGGTAAGTCTTCAAGGTAGACTTCCGGACCTTCCTGACTGCGTTCACCGGCAATCCACAATGACTCTTGGATGCTCGAACGCGACGCCTAACCGGGCTGGAGGATTCACAGGTCCTCAAGTGTAATAAGTCTTGAGTCACACAGACAGAAAGACTTCAATGATGCCTAACACTCTTTGGCTCTGGGTGTTTGGGCTTTGTCCTCGCAAGGATTTCTCTCTCTCTCAAAGGCTTCGAGGTGGGTTGCTCTCAAACGACAAAAGCCGTGCACTAACTCTGAGCAGCCACCAATTTATGGTGTAGGGGGTGGGCTATTTATAGCCACTAGGCAACCCGACCTGATATGTCTGAAATGACCTTGGGTCACTAAGGAACTGACACATGCTCCAACGGTCAGATTTCAAACACACGCTGCAACTTTACTTGGGCTACAAGCAAAGCTGACTCATCCAGCTCTGGATAAGATTTGCTCTCATTGTCTTCACTTTCGAAGACATAGGATTTGGGTTGAGCATCACTTGATCATTACGACTTTGTTCACTTGGACCCCACTTAACAGTACGGTGGTTCCTATGACTCAACAAACAAGAAAAGGAAACAACGAAACAACACAGTCTTCACGCTTCGAAGTCTTCACTCAATGTCTTCTCATGTCATAGTCTTCAATATGAATATCTTCATATGCCAACATTGTCGTCAATGTCTTCATACATTTTTAGGGGTCTCTCCGGTAGGTAAACCGAATCAATGAGGGACACTACCTGTGTTATCCTACAATTCTCACAAACACATTAGTCCCTCAACCAAATTTGTCGTCAATACTCCAAAACCAACTAGGGGTGGCACTAGATGCACTTACAACAACAACCATATCAAGATCACAAATCATTGAGACAGACATGAGGTTGTATCCTAAGGACTCGACAAGCATGACTTTGTCCATGTGTCGATCGTTTGAGATCGCAACCTTACCTAGACCCAATACCTAACTTTTGCCTTTGTCAACGAAGATGACATGCTTCAGATGCGATGGAGATAAGGGAACATCCATCAATAGATTCTTGTTACCGGTCATGTGATTTGTACATCGACTATCGAGGACCTACTCCTTGACTTTGGGTTGATCATCCTGCAGATGCATTAGTGCAACTTACGAACTCATATATTTCATTAGTGAAGAATATGACATCAATTTCATCATATCAATTTCATCAAGCAGTGGAATAGATAAAACAGTATGAGGACGTGAGAAATGACGATTCATTTCTTCATGATTAGCCTGCGTCCTTTCAGGCATTTTCAGGTCTCCAGCAAATTCTTCAGACGTTTAAGCACGTCTGGACACCTGGCCCTACATAAGAGATTAGTTCCTTTTCTTCACCACCCACATCTGAAGGGGTGGCAAAGAGTTCATCACTCTGCGAGCTCCATACGAGAAAGGTGGCATAGAAGCCAGTCCACTTCATTTCACATAAGAGAGTTAGGATAAGCATATGAGTAAGCAGAGAAACTCTTCGAGGACTTATGAACATAATGATTAGAAGAATAATGCTCATATTCATAGCCCTTAGCTCTTCCGTGTGAAGCAGAGGTGTTAGAACGATGATGTTCATATGAGGACTTTGATCCTTTTGAGGAATTTGATCCACGTGAGGAATTTGGTTTGTATGAGGACTTGGATCCATATGAAGAATTTGGTCTATATGAAGACTTTGATCTGGGGTTCCTATTCTTCACAGGTGGTGTCATGATGACATTCACCTGAAGACTTTCAAGGCACCTTTTGGGAACCCAGATTTTCTTCACAGGGGAACCGTTCCTGCAGTTAGTGCCAACATATCTAGCAAATACTTCACCATTCTGATTTTTGAACAGTTTATAGTTGGAGTCAAATGACTCATCAAAAGAATGAGGAGATTCACATGTAAAGCCAGATAAATTATATGGATCTACTAGAGGACCCTTTGCAGGTAAACCCATGAGGTTTTGGGGTACTGCTCAGGCTTCCAATATGTTCCATCAGCATTGATTTTCCTCTCAAAGGCAATACCCTCTTTCCTAGGGTTCCTGTTGAGGATCTACTTTTTGAGCACATCACAAAGAGTCTGATGCCCTTTGATGCTTTTGTACATGCCTGTCATGTACAATTTCTTCAGCCCTGCATCATCAGTGATACTAGCAATGTCCTCAGACGAGGAATTAGTGATAGCAGAGACATTTGAAGAATTTGTAACACTAGAAGCATTTGAACATTCAGGTGAAGAATTAGCAGATTCACGTTCAATGCACTTCAAACATGGAGGAACAAAATTTTCCTGAGCAGCGCTGATTTGTTGAGCAAGTAATCAATCGCGCTCCTTCTGAAGATCTTCGTAACTCACTCTTAGCTTTTCAAGATCTTGCTTTCTTTGAAGAAATTCATAAGAAAGCTTCTCATGATCAGATAAGAGAGTGTTATGATGACCTTGAGGGTTGTCAAACTTAGACTGAAGTCTCTGAAGACTTTCAGCCAAAGCTTTCGACTGATCCATTTCTTCACCCAACATATCATCGCTCTTACTTAGCATGTATTGAAATTTTTCCAAAGCTCTTTGTTGTTTAGTGGCAAGAGAAGCAAGTTTGACATAACTGGGTCCAAATTCATCACCAGATTCATCATCACTAGACTCGGATAGGTAGCATTCAGTTACCTTAGCACCATTTTCCATAAGGCATGGTGTAGAAGATGATGATTCTGGTTCGAATGTCATCTCTTTGAGAGATTCCTTGAAGTCCTCAAACCAAGGATCATGACGGGTTCGATGACCTTCATAGACCTCAGAGAGACGGTCCTAGATAAGCTTTGCATGATCGACATGCATGATGTTCCTGAACTGATTTTGAGACAAATAGGAGCAGATGACGTCCTTCGCTGTGAGGTTGAGAAGAGTGTACTTGCGAATGTCATCAGCTTTCGCCATCTTGCACAGATCGGTAAGACCAATCTCAGTGACGGTCCATAGCTCGATGTTCATCGCCATGAGGCGCTTGTTCATCATGGCCTTCCACTTGGGATACTCATGACCGTCAAAGATGGGACATGACACGGTCTTCATTCCTGTGGTTGACATAACTAAAACTCCAGACGGTTAAACCAAAATCACACAGAATAAGGGAGTACCTCGCTCTGATACCAATTGAAAGTGTGTTATATCGACTAGAGGGGGGGGGGTGAATAGGCGATTTTTATGAATTCTTCACTGAGGAATTTCAGAGTGAGGAAAGTCCTAAGCAAAGAACTACTTGCAGCGGAATAATTACTCAGATGTAAACATAACAGAACACAAGCATGGTCATCATGATGAAATGAAGACACGCACAGAGTACAGAAAGTGTAAACACAGGATAACGCAGGATGAAGACAAACATACTGAAGAAATTGAACTGAGGAAATTGAGAAAGTCTTCAGTCAAATTCTTCAAACAGATATGAACAAGCACACAACAATTGTAATGAGGAAATGAAAGTGTTGAGGAAATAGAACCAGTAGGCTTGGTGAAGACAATGATTTGTTAGACCAGTTCCAAGCTAACTTTGTGACGGTTATGCGTCTGGGTTAGGCGGCTAGGTATTTAAACCTGAGGACACACAGTCCCAGACACACAGTCCTCACCATATTCTCCTTGAGCTAAGGTCACACAGACCTCGCCCAATCACTCGTGGTAAGTATTAAGATGACTTGCGAACCTTCACAAACTCAGTCACTCGGCGATCCACAATTTCCTCTTGGATGCTCTAGACCATGACGCCTAACCGTCTGGAAGATGCACAGTCTTCAAAGGTAACAAGCGTCGGATCCATGCAGGATCAATCTCTTCAGTGATGCTCAATAACTATGGGTTTGTAGGTTTTTGGGTTTGGGTTTCCTCACTTGATGATTTTAGCTCAAAGTCCTCGGAGGATGGGATGCTCTCAAATGACAAGTGTAAGTTTCTCCCAGAGCAGCCAACCAGCTGTTGGAAATATGCCCTAGAGGCAATAATAAAAGCATTATTATTATATTTCCTTGTTCGTGATAATTGTCTTTTATTCATGCTATAATTGTATTATCCGGAAATCGTAATACATGTGTGAATACATAGACCTGTCGTCCCTAGTGAGCCTCTAGTTGACTAGCTCGTTGAATTGACAGATAGTCATAGTTTCGACTATGGACATCGAGATGTCGATTGACAAGCGGGATCACGTCATTAGGATAATGGCGTGATGGACAAGACAATCCTAAGCATAGCACAAGATCGTGTAGTTCGTTTTGCTAGAGCTTTTCCAATGTCAAGTATCTCTTCCTTAGACCATGAGATCGTGTAACTCCGGATACCGTGGGAGTGCTTTGGGTGTACCAAGCGTCCTAGCGTGGCTGGGTGACTATAAAGGTGCACTACGGTATCTCCGAAAGTGTACATTGGGTTGACACGGATCGAGGCTGGGATTTGTCACTCCGTATGGCGGAGAGGTATCTCTGGGCCCACTTTCGGTAATGCATCATCATAATGAGCTCAAAGTGACCAAGTGTTTGGTCACGGGATCATCACATTCTGATGCAGTAAAGTGACTTGCGATGCTTGAGGCTGAGCGAGGTATTGGGATCTCAAGCGATCGAGTCTCGGGCATATAACGTCTGGAATTGACAAAGGGAATAGTATCACGGGGTTGATTGAATCCTCGACATCGTGGTTCATCAGATGACATCATCGAGGAGCATGTAGGGAGCCAACATGGGTATCCAGATCCGCTGTTGGTTATTGACTGAGATCGTCTCGGTCGTATGCGCATGTCTCCCGAACCCGTAGAGTCTACACATAAGGTTCGGTGGCGCCAGGGTTATTAGGAAGACTTGTATGTGATTACTGAATGTTGTTGAGTCCCGGATGAGATCCGGACATCACGAGGAGTTCGGAAGGGTCAGAAGGTAAAGATTTATATATGGGAAGTTGTCAAGCGGACAGGAAAAGTTCGGGGCATATCGGTATTGTGCAGGGGTCACGGAAGGGTTAGGAGGTCCACCGGGAGGGGCCACCCCTCCCGAGGGGCCACCCCTCCCGAGGGGCCACTTGGGCTGCGTGGGAAGGGGCCAGCCCCTGGTGGTCTGGGCGCACCCCCTCCCTTGGGCCCTTGCGCCTAGGGTTGAGGGGGGGAACCCTAGAGGGGGCGCCCCCCTTGGCAGGGGCAAGCCCCTCTCCCTTAACCGCCGCCCTCCTCTAGATGCCATCTAGAGGGGCCCATTGCCCTCTCCCCTATAAATAGAGGGGGTGAGGGAGGCTACACACCCCAAGCCAAGGCGCAGCCCCTCCCCTCCCCAACACCTCTCCTCCTCCGTACGTGCTTGGCGAAGCCCTGTCGGAGTACTGCTGCAGCAACAACACCACACCGTCGTGCTACCGTTGGAGCCATCTTCCTCAACCTCTCCTTCCCCCTTGCTGGATCAACACGGAGGAGACGTTGTCCGTAACGTACGTGTGTTGAACACGGAGGTGTTGTCCGTTCAGTACTTGGTCATCGGTGATCCGAATCACGGCGAGTACGACTCCATCATCACCATCCCCTTGAACGCTTCCGCACTCGATCTACAAGTGGTATGTGTTGGGGAACGTTGCAGAAAATTAAAATTTTCCTACGGTTTCACCAAGATCTATCTATGAGTTTATCTAAGCAACGAGTCAAGAGAGAGAGTTTGCATCTACATTCCACTTGTAGTTGATGCAGGCGTTGAGGTGTTGATGATGAAGGCGTTCTAGCGTGATTCCGATCACC
The DNA here is from genome assembly GCA_021605145.1 of Aegilops bicornis. NCBI lineage: Eukaryota > Viridiplantae > Streptophyta > Magnoliopsida > Poales > Poaceae > Aegilops > Aegilops bicornis. The sequence continues at coordinate 207,124,318 of CM038669.1, read as the reverse complement.
GATGACCAATCTGAAACGGACAACACCTCAGCGTTCAACTGCGTCTGAACGATGGCGTCTCCTCCGTCTTGATCCAGCAAGGATGAAGAGAAGGGTTGAGAAGACAACTCAATGGCAGCCGCGACGGCGTGTGCGATTGTCTGGCGGTTCTCGGCGAGAGCTAAGCTTCAGAGAGAAAGAGAGGTGTTGGGGAGGAGACGCCTTCAATGGTATGCAGCCTCCCCCACCCTCTATTTATAGGAGGAAGGAGAGGGGCGGCCCCTCTGAATGGCATCTAGAAAGAAGGCGGCCAAGGGAGGAGGAAAGGGGTGGCTTGCCCCCCAAGCCGGGCGCCTTGCCCTTTAGGGTTCCCTCCCCAAGCCCTAGCCGCATGGGCCTGGGTGGGGAGGTGCGCCCAGCCCACGGGGCTGGCTCCCTCTTCCACTTAGCCCATGTGGCCCCAGGAAAGTGGCCCATCCAGTGGACCTCTGGAACTCTCCAGTGGCCCAGTGCATTACCCCAGAAACTTTCAGTCCGTTTAACCACTTTCCATATATAAATATTTACCTCGGACCATTAGAACTCGAGCGTCGAGATCTCATCAGACTCAGCTCAACACATGTTGCATCGGATCGACAAGGCGGATCAATAACCAGTTCGATGTTGTCATGAAGATGAACGATTGAACAATATAATCGACGATATGTGCGTGTCGTCTCATGACCTCTAAAACAGATCTCCCACTGCACTAGAGTCAATAATCTAGTTACATTGTGATGAATCGAACACCCATAGAGTTACGGTGTTGATCATGTTTTGCCTGCGGAAGAGGTTTAGTTAGCGGATCTGCGACATTGAGATCTGTATGCACTTTGCAAATTTCTATGTCTCCATCACGAACATTTTCACGGATGGAGTTGAGCGACGCTTGATGTGCCTGGTCTTCTTGTGAAACCTGGGCTCCTTGGCTAGTGCAATAGCTCGGTGTTGTCACAGAAGAGTTTGATCGGCCTGACGCGCATTGGGTATGACTCCTAGGTCGGTGATGAACTCCTTCACCCAAATTGCTTCATGTGCTGCCTCCGAGGCTGCCATGTACTCCGCTTCACATGTAGATCCATACGGCCACGCTACGCTTGCAGCTGCACCAGCTTCTTGCTCCACCATTCAACATATACACGTATCCGGTTTGTGACATAGAGTCATCCGGATGCGTATTAGCCGAAGCTAAGCGTCGGCGTAACCCTTCTGACGAGCTCTTACGTCACCTCCATAAACGAAACATGTCCTTTGTCCTTTTGGTACTTTAGGATATTCTTGACCGCATCCGGTGTTCCTTGCTTTGGGGATTACTTTGGTACCTTCCTACCAAACTTACGGCAAGGTTTACATCAGTCTGGTACACAGCATGGCATACATAATAGATCCTATGGCTGAGGCATAGGGGATGACACTCATCTCTTCTTTATCTTTTGCCGTGGTGGGGCATTGAGCTGAGCTCAATCTCACACCTTACTGTCTGAGGCAAGAACCCCTTCTTGGACTGATCCATTTTGAACTTCTTCAAAATCTTATCAAGGTATGTGCTTTGTGAAGAAAGACCTATGAGGCGTCTCGATCTATCTCTATAGATCTTGATGCCTAATATATAAGCAGCTTCTCCAAGGTCCTTCATTGAAAAACACTTATTCAAGTAGGCCTTAATGCTGTCCAAGAATTCTATATCATTTCCCATCAAAAGTATGTCATCTACATATAATATGAGAAATGCTCTGAGCTCCCACTCACTTTCTTGTAAATGCGGGCTTCTCCATAAGTCTGCATAAACTAAACGCTTTGATCATCTCATCAAAGCGAATGTTCTAACTCGAGATGCTTGCACTAGCCCATAAATGGATCATTGGAGCTTGCATACTTTGTTAGCATTCTTAGGATCGACAAAACCTTCCGGCTGCATCATATACAGCTCTTCCTTAAGATATCCGTTAAGGAGCGCTATTTTGGCGTCCATACGCCATATCTCATAATCATAGTATCGGCAATTGCTAACATGATTCGGACGGACTTAAGCTTGCTACGGAGAGAAAGTCTCATCGTAGTCAATCCCTTGAACTTGCCGATAACCCTTAGCGACAAGTCGAGCTTTATAGATGGTGACATTACCATCCGCGTCCGTCTTCTTCTTAAAGATCCATTTGTTTTCTATCCCTACGCCGATCATCGGGCAAGTCGGTCAAAGTCCACACTTTGTTTTCATACATGGATTCTATCTCGGACTTCATGGCTTCTAGCCATTTGTTGGAATCTGGGCCCGCCATCGCTTCTTCATAGTTCGAAGGTTCATTGTTGTCTAACAACATGATTTCCAAGACAGGGTTGCCGTACCACTGCAGTGCGGAGCGTGTCCTAGTGGACCCTCTGAAGTTCGGTAGCAACTTGATCCGAAGTACCTTGATCATCATCATGAATTTCCTCTTGAGTTGGTGTAGGCATCACAGGGAACATTTTCTGAGTAGCACTACTATCCTGTTCAAGAGGTAGTACTTCATCGAGTTCTACTTTCCTCCCACTTACTTCTTCGAGAGAAACTCTTTTCGAGAAAGGATCCGTTCTTGGCAACAAAGATCTTGCCCTCAGATCTTAAGTAGAAGGTATACCCTATGGTTTCCTTAGGGTATCCTATGAAGACGCATTTTTCCGACTTGGGTTCGAGCTTTTCAGGTTGAAGTTTCTTGACATAAGCATCGCATCCCAAACTTTTAGAAAGCGACAGCTTAGGTTTCTTCGCAAACCATAGTTCATACGGTGTCGTCTCAACGGACTTAGACGGTGCCCTATTTAAAGTGAATGTAGCTGTCTCTAGGCGTATCCCCAAAATGATAGCGGTAAATCGGTAAGAGACATCATAGACCGCACCATATCCAATAGAGTGCGATTACGACGTTCGGACACACCATTCTGTTGAGGTGTTCCAGCGGCGTTAGTTGTGAAACGATTCCACATTTTCTTAAGTGTGTACCAAATTCGTGACTTAAATATTCTCCTCCACGATCTGATCGTAAGAATTTTATCTTTCGGTCACGTTGATTCTCTACTTCATTCTGAAATTCCTTGAACTTTTCAAAGGTCTCGGACTTGTGTTTCATCAAGTAGACATACCCATATCTACTCAAGTCATCTGTGAGAGTGAGAACATAACGATACCCTCACTTGAGCCTCAACGCTCATTGGACCGCTTTTACATCGGTATGTATGATTTCCAACAAGTTGGTTGCTCGCTCCATTGTTAGGAGAAGCGGAGTCTTGGTCATCTTGCCCATGCGGCATGGTTCGCATGTGTCAAATGATTCATAATCTAAAGACTCCAAAAGTCCATCGACATGGAGCTTTTCATGCGCTTGACACCAATGTGACCAAGGCGGCAGTGCCACAAGTATGTGGGACTATCGTTATCAACTTTACATCTTTTGGTATTCACACTATAAACATGTGTAATACTACGCTCGAGATTCATTAAGAATAAACCATTGACCATCGGAGCATGACCATAATACATATCTCTCATATAAATAGAACAACCATTATTCTCGGATTTAAATGAGTAGCCATCTCGCATTAAACAAGATCCAGATACAATATTCATGCTCAAACTTGGCACCAAATAACAATTATTAAGGTTCATAACTAATCCCGTAGGTAAATGAAGAGGTAGCGTGCCGACGGCGATCACATCGACTCTGGAACCATTCCCGACGCGCATCGTCACCTCGTCCTTTGCGGTTTTCCGCTTATTCCGCAGCTCCTGCTGTGAGTTACAAATATGAGCAGCGGCACGATTATCAAATACCCAAGAGTTACTACAGTCTTGGCAAAGTACACATCAATTACATGTATATCGGATATACCTTTGGTGTTGCGGCCTTCTTGTCCGCTAAGTATTTGGGGCAGTTCCGCTTCGGTGACCCCTCCCTTGCAATAAAAGCACTTTCGGTCTCGGGTTTGGGTCCATTCTTTGACTTCTTCCGGCAACTTGCTTACCGCGGCGGCAACCTCCTTGCCGTCCTTCTTGAAGTTCTTCTTACCCTTGCCCTTCTTGAACTTAGTGGTCTTATTGACCATCAACACTTGATGTTCTTTCTTGATTTCAACCTCGGTGACTTCAGCATAGAGAACACTTCAGGAATGGTCTTTACCATCCCTCGCATGTTGTAGTTCATCACAAAGCTCTTGTAGCTTGGTGGGAGCGGCCGGAGGATTCTGTCAATGACCGCCTCATCGGGGAGGTTAATATTCAAATTTGGGTCATACGGTTGTGCAACCCAGACATCTTGATATGTGCTCCTTGTGAACTGTTTTCCTCCATCTTACAGCTATAGAACTTGTCGGAGATGTCATATCTCTCGACCCGGCGTGAGCTTGGAAAACAAGTTTCAGCTCCTCGAACATCTCATATGCTTCGTGATGCTCAAAACGCTTTTGGAGCCCGGTTCTAAGGCTGTAAAGCATGCCGCCTGAGCGAGGGAGTAATCATCAGCCTTGAGTTTGCCAAGCATTCATAATGTCTTGGTTCTGCAGGACGGGGCGCACCTAAGCGGTCCTTCTAGGACATATTGTTTCTGGCAGCTATGAGGATGATCCTCGGGTTAGGACCCAGTCCGTATAGTTCTTTGCCGTCATCTTTCGACTTGGTTTTCTCTAGGAACAGCGTTGAAGTTCAAGTTGACATGAGCGTTGGCCATTTGATCTACAAGACATATTATGCAAAAGTTTTAGACTAAGTTCATGATAATTAAGTTCATCTAATCAAATTATTTCAATGAACTCCCACTCAGATTAGACATCCCTCTAGTCATCTAAGTGTTACGCGATCCGAGTCGACTAGGCCGTGTCCGATCATCACGTGAGACGGACCAGTCTCGTCGGTGAACATTCTCATGTTGATCGTATCTTCCATCGACTCGTGTTCGACCTTTCGGTCTCTATGTTCCGAGGCCATATACGTACATGCTAGGCTCGTCATGTAAACCCTAAGTTTTTTCGGCGTGTGTAAATCTGTCTTACACCCGTTGTATGTGAACGTAAGAATCCATCACACCCGATCATCACGTGGTGCTTAGAAGCATTTAACTTTGGCAGCGGTGCACAGTTAGGAAACACTTCTTGAAATTGTTGTAAGGGATCATCTTATTTACTACCGTCGTTCTAAGTAAACAAGATGTATAAACATAATAAACATCACATGCAATTATATAGTAGTGACATGATATGGCCAATATCATAAAGCTTCATTGATCTCCATCTTCGGGGCTCCATGATCATCTTGTCACCGGCATGACACCATGATCTCCATCATCATGATCTCCATCATTGTGCCTCCATGAAGTTGTCGCGCCAACGACTACTTCTACTTCTATGGCTAACGCGTTTAGCAATAAAGTAAAGTAAGTTACATGGCGTTCTTCAATGACACGCAGGTCATACAAAAATAAAGACAACTCCTATGGCTCCAGCCGGTTGTCATACTCATCGACATGCAAGTCGTGATTCCTATTACAAGAACATGATCTCATACATCACAATATGTCATTCATCATTCATCACAACTTGGCCATATCACATCACATGTCAATTGCTGCAAAAACAAGTTAGGCGTCCTCTAATTGTTGTTGCATCTTTTACGTGGCTGCAATTGGGTTCTAGCAAGGACGTTTTCTTACCTACGAATAACCACAACGTGATCTTGTCAACTTCTATTTACCCTTCATAAGGACCCTTTTCATCGAATCCGCTCCAACTAAAGTAGGAGAGACAGACACCCGCCAGCCACCTTATGCATCTAGTACATGTTAGTCGGTGGAACCGGTCTAACGTAAGCGTCACGATGTAAGGTTTGTCCGGGCCGCTTCATCCCACAATACCGCGGAAGCAAGATAAGACTAGTAGCGGCAAGTAAATTGACAAGATCCACGCCCACAACTAAATTGTGTTCTACTCGTGCAAAGAGAACTACGCATAGACCTAGCTCTGATACCACTGTTGGGGAACGTTGCAGAAAATTAAAATTTTCCTACGGTTTCACCAAGATCTATCTATGAGTTTATCTAAGCATCGAGTCAAGAGAGAGAGTTTGCATCTACATACCACTTGTAGATCGAGTATGGAAGCGTTCGAGGGACTGGTGATGATGAAGACGTTCCCAACGTGATTCCGATCACCGATGACCAAGTCTTTGAACGGACAGCACCTCGCGTTCAACACACGTGCAGGACGATGGCCTCTCCTCCATCTTGATCCAGCAAGGATGAAGGAGAGGTTGAGGAAGACAACTCAATGGCAGCACGACGGCGTGGTGCAGTTGGTCTGGCAGTTCTCCGTGAGGCTTCGCCAAGCTCGCGGGGAGAAAGAGAGGTGTTCGGGAGGGGAGGGGCTGCGCCTTCAATGGTGTATGCAGCCCTCCCCCCCACCCCTCTATTTATAGGAGGAAGGGAGAGGGGGCCGGCCCCCTCTAGATGGCATCTAGAGGGGGGGGCGGACCAAGGGAGGAGGAAAGGGTGGCTTGCCCCCAAGCCGTGGGGGCGCCTCTTGCCCCTTTAGGGTTTCCTCCCCAACCCCTAGCCGCATGGGCCTAGGTGGGAGGTGCGCCCAGCCCACCAGGGGCTGGCTCCCTCTTCCACTTAGCCCATGTGGCCCCGAGGGGTGGCCCTCCCGGTCGACCTCGGGAACTCTCCGGTGGCCCGGTACATTACAGTATACCCCGAAACTTTCGAGTCCGTTTAACCACTTTCCATATATAAATCTTTACCTCCGGACCATTCCGGAACTCCTCGTGACGTCTAGGATCTCATCCGGGACTCGAACAACATTCGGTAATCACATACTTGTCTTCCTATTAACCCTAAGCGCCACCGAACCTTAAGTGTAGACCCTACGGGTTCGGGAGACATGTAGACATGACCGAGGCGCTCTCGGTCAATAACCAACAGCGGGATCTGGATACCCATGTTGGTTCCTACACGTTCCTCGATGTTGTCATCGGATGAACCACGATGTCGAGGGTTCAATCAACCCGTATGCTATTCCCTTTGTCGGAGGGTATGTTACTTGCCCGAGACTTCGATCGTCGGTATCCCAATACCTCGTTTAGTCTCGTTATCGGCAAGTCACTTTACTCGCACCGTAATGCATGATCCCGTGACCGGACACTTGGTCACTTTGAGCTCATTATGATGATGCACTACCGAGTGGGCCGGTGATACCTCTCCGTCATACGGAGTGACAAATCCCTGTCTCGATGCATGTCAACCCAACAGACACTTTCAAGATACCTGTAATGCACCTTTATAGTCACCCGATTACGTTGTGACGTTTGGTACACCCAAGGCATTCCTACGGTATCCGGGAGTTACACGATCTCACGGTCTAAGGAAGAGATACTTGACATTGGAAAAGCTCTAGCAAAGCGAACTACACGATCTTTGTGCTATGCTTAGGATTGGGTCTTGTCCATCACGTCATTCTCCTAATGACGTGATCCCGTTTTCAATGATATCTGATGTCCATAGTCAGGAAACCATGACTATCTGTTGACCAACGAGCTAGTCTACTAGAGGCTTACTAGGGACGTATTGTAGTCTATGTATTCACACGTGTATTACGATTTCCGGATAATACAGTTATAGCATGAATAAAGACAATTATCATGAACAAGGAAATATAATAATAATGCTTTTATTATTGCCTCTAGGGCATATTTCCAACAGTATGTAGGTGCAAACTCACTCCCTTGACTTGTTGCTTAGATGAACTCATAGATGGATCTTGGTGAAACGGTAGGAAAAATTTTAATTTTCTGCAACGTTCCCCAACAGTGGCATCATGAGCTAGATCTATGCGTAGTTCTCTATTGCACGAGTAGAACACAATTTGGTTGTGGGCGTAGATCTTGTCAACTTGCTTGCCGCTACTAGTCTTATCTTGCTTCAGCGGTATTGTGGGATGAAGCGGCCCGGACCAACCTTACACGTACGCTTACGTGAGACCGGTTCCACCGACTAACATGCACTAGATGCATAAGGTGGCTGGCGGGTGTCTGTCTCTCCCACTTTAGTTGGAGCGGATTCGATCAAAAGGGTCCTTATGAAGGGTAAATAGAATTTGACAAAATCACGTTGTGGTTATTCGTAGGTAAGAAAGCGTTCTTGCTAGAACCCAATTGCAGCCACGTAAAAGATGCAACAACAATTAGAGGACGTCTAACTTGTTTTTGCAGCAATTGTCATGTGATGTGATATGGCCAGAAGTTGTGATGAATGATGAATGACATATTGTGATGTATCTTGTAATAGGAATCACGACTTCCATGTCGATGAGTATGACAACCGGCAGGAGCCATAGGAGTTGTCTTTATTTTTTGTATGACCTGCGTGTCATTGAAGAACGCCATGTAAATTACTTTACTTTATTGCTAAACGCGTTAGCCATAGAAGTAGAAGTAGTCGTTGGCGTGACAACTTCATGAAGACACAATGATGGAGATCATGATGATGGAGATCTTGGTGTCATGCGGTGACAAGATGATCATGGAGCCCGAAGATGGAGATCAATGGAGCTATATGATATTGGCCATATCATGCCACTACTATATAATTGCATGTGATGTTTATTATGTTTATGCATCTTGTTTACTTAGAACGACGGTAGTAAATAAGATGATCCCTTACAACAATTTCAAGAAGTGTTCTCCCCTAACTGCGCACCGTTGCTAAAGTTCGTCATTTCGAAGCACCACGTGATGATCGGGTGTGATAGATCCTTACGTTCACATACAGCGGGTGTAAGACAGTTTTACACATGCAAAACACTTAGGGTTAACTTGACGAGCCTAGCATGTACAGACATGGCCTCGGAACACGGAGACCGAAAGGTCGAACACGAGTCGTATGGAAGATACGATCAACATGAGAATGTTCACCGACGATGACTAGTCCGTCTCACGTGATGATCGGACACGGCCTAGTCGACTCGGATCGTGTAACACTTAGATGACTAGAGCGATGTCTAATCTGAGTGGGAGTTCATTAAATAATTTGATTAGATGAACTTTATTATCATGAACAATAGTCTAAAAACTTTTACATAATATGTCTTGTAGATCAAATGGCCAACGCTCATGTCAACTTGAACTTCAACGTTCCTAGAGAAAACCAAAATTTGAAAGATGATGGCAGCAACTATACGGACTGGGTCCGAACACGAGGGTCATCCTCATTGCTGCCGGAAACAATATGTCCTAGAAGGACCGCTAGGTGACGCTCCCATCCTGCAGAACCTAGACATTATGAATGCTTGGCAAACTCGCTACCGATGATTACTCCCTCATTCGATGCGGCATGCTATCTGACTTAGAACCGGGGCTCCAAAAGCGTTTTGAGCATCACGGAGCATATGAGATGTTCGAGGAGCTGAAACTAGTTTTCCAAGCTCACGCCCGGGTTGAGAGATATGACATCTCCGACAAGTTCTATAGTTGTAAGATGGAGGAAAATAGTTCTGTCAGTGAGCACATACTCAGAATGTCTAGGTTGCACAACCGCATGACCCAGCTGAATATTAACCTCCCTGATGAGGCGGTCATTGACAGAATCCTTCAGTCGCTCCCACCAAGCTACAAGAGCTTTGTGATGAACTACAATATGCAGGGGATGGTGAAGACCATTACTGAAGTATTTTCAATGCTGAAGTCAGCAGAGGTTGAGATCAAGAAAGAACATCAAGTGTTGATGGTCAATAAGACCACTAAGTTCAAGAAGGGCAAGGGCAAGAAGAACTTCAAGAAGGACGGTAAGGATGTTGCCGCGCCCGGTAAGCCAGTTACCGGGAAGAAGTCAAAGAATGGACCCAAGCACGAGACTGAGTGCTTTTTATTGCAAGGAAAGGGTCACCGAAGCGGAACTGCCCCAAAATACTTAAGCGGATAAGAAGGCCGGCAACACCAAAGGTATATTTGATATACATGTAATTGATGTGTACCTTACCAGTACTCGTAGTAACTCACGGGTATTTGATACCGTGCCGTTGCTCATATTTGTAACTCATGCCAGGAGCTGCGGAATAAGCGGAGGCTGGCGAAGGGCGAGGTGACGATGCGCGTCGGGAATGGTTCCAGAGTCGATGTGATCGTTGTCGGCACGCTACCACTACATTTACCTACGGGAGTAGTTTTGAACCTTAATAATTGTTATTTGGTGCCAAGTTTGAGCATGAACATTGTATCGGGATCTCGTTTAATACGAGATGGCTACTCATTTAAATCCGAGAATAATGGTTGTTCTATTTATATGAGAGAAATGTTTTATGGTCATGCTCCGATGGTCAATGGTTTATTCTTAATGAATCTCGAGCGTAATGTTACACATATACATAGCGTGAATACCAAGAAATGTAAAGTTGATAACGATAGTCCCACATACTTGTGGCAATCGCCGCCTTTGGTCACATTGGTGTCAAGCGCATGAAGAAGCTCCATGCTGATGGACTTTTGGAGTCTCTAGATTATGAATCATTTGACACATGCGAACCATGCCTCATGGGCAAGATGACCAAGACTACGTTCTCCGGAACAATGGAGCGAGCGACCAACTTGTTGGAAATCATACATACCGATGTGTGCGATCCAATGAGTGTTGAGGCTCGCGGAGGATATCGTTATGTTCTCACTCTCACAGATGACTTGAGTAGATATGGGTATGTCTACTTGATGAAACACAATTCTGAGACCTTTGAAAAGTTCAAGGAATTTCAGAATGAGGTAGAGAATCAACGTGACCGAAAAATAAAGTTCTTACGATCAGATCGTGGAGGAGAATATTTAAGTCACGAATTTGGTACACACTTAAGAAAATGTGGAATCGTTTCACAACTCACGCCGTCTGGAACACCTCAGCGTAACGGTGTGTCCGAACGTCGTAATCGCACTCTATTGGATATGGTGCGATCTATGATGTCTCTTACCGATTTACCGCTATCATTTTGGGGATACGCTCTAGAGACAGCTACATTCACTTTAAATAGGGCACCGTCTAAATCCGTTGATACGACACCGTATGAATTATGGTTTGGGAAGAAACCTAAGCTGTCGTTTCTAAAAGTTTGGGGATGCGATGCTTATGTCAAGAAACTTCAACTCGAAAAGCTCGAACCCAAGTCGAAAAATGCGTCTTCATAGGATACCCTAAGGAAACCATTGGGTATACCTTCTACCTTAGATCCGAAGGCAAGATCTTTGTTGCCAAGAACGGATCCTTTCTCGAAAAAGAGTTTTTCTCGAAAGGAGTAAGTGGGAGGAAAGTAGAACTCGATGAAGTACTACCTCTTGAACCGAAAGTAGTGCAGCTCAGGAAAATGTTCCTGTGGTGCCCGCACCAATTGGAGAGGAAATTAATGATGATGATCAAGGTACTTCGGATCAAGTTACTACTGAATCAGAGGGTCCACTAGGACACATTCCGCACTGTGAGTGGTACGGCAACCTGTCTCGGAAATCATGTTGTTAGACAACGGTGAACCTTGAACTATGAAGAAGAAGCGATGGCGGGCCCAGATTCCAACAAATGGCTAGAAGCCATGAAATCCGAGATAGAATCCATGTATGAAAACAAAGTATGGACTTTGACCGACTTGCCCGATGATCGTGGCGATAGAAAACAAATGGATCTTTAAGAAGAAGACGGACGCGGATGGTAATGTCACCATCTATAAAGCTCGACTTGTCGCTAAGGGTTATCGGCAAGCTCAAGGGATTGACTACGATGAGACTTTCTCTCCCGTAGCGAAGCTTAAGTCCGTCTGAATCATGTTAGCAATTGCCGCATACTATGATTATGAGATATGGCAGATGGACGTCAAAACAGCATTCCTTAATGGTTATCTTAAGGAAGAGCTGTATATGATACAGCTGGAAGGTTTTGTCGATCCTAAGAATGCTAACAAAGTATGCAAGATCCAGCGATCCATTTATGGGCTGGTGCAAGCATCTCGGAGTTGGAACATCGCTTTGATGAGATGATCAAAGCGTTTGGGTTTATGCAGACTTATGGAGAAGCCTGCGTTTACAAGAAAGTGAGTGGGAGCTCTGTAGCATTTCTCATATTATATGTAGATGACATACTTTTGATGGAAAATGATATAGAATTCTTGGACAGCATCAAGGCCTACTTGAATAAGTGTTTTTCAATGAAGGACCTTGGAGAAGCTGCTTATATATTAGGCATCAAGATCTATAGAGATAGATCGAGATGCCTCATAGGTCTTTCACAAAGCACATACTTTGACAAGATTTTGAAGAAGTTCAAAATGGATCAGTCCAAGAAAGGGTTCTTGCTTTGCAAGGTGTGAGATTGAGCTCAGCTCAATGCCCGACCACGGCAAAAGATAAAGAAGAGATGAGCGTCATCCCCTATGCCTCAGCCATAGGATCTATTATGTATGCCATGCTGTGTACCAGACCTGATGTAAACCTTGCCGTAAGTTTGGTAGGAAGGTACCAAAGTAATCCCGGCAAGGAACACTAGACAGCGGTCAAGAATATCCTAAAGTACCTGAAAAGGACAAAGGACATGTTTCTCGTTTATGGAGGTGACGAAGAGCTCGTCAGAAGGGTTACGTCGACACTAGCTTCGACACAGATCTGGATGGCTCTAAGTCACAAACCGGATACGTGTATATGTTGAATGGTGGAGCAAGAAGCTGGTGCAGCTGCAAGCGAAAGGCCGTGGCGGGATCTACATGTGAAGCGGAGTACATGGCAGCCTCGGAGGCAGCGCATGAAGCAATTTGGGTGAAGGAGTTCATCACCGACCTAGGAGTCATACCCAATGCGTCGGGCCGATCAAACTCTTCTGTGATAACACCGGAGCTATTGCACTTGCCAAGGAGCCTGTGTTTCACAAGAAGACTAGGCACATCAAGCGCCGCTTCAAATCCATCCGTGAAAATGTTCAAGATGGAGACATAGAAATTTGCAAAGTGCATACGGATCACGAATGTCGCAGATCCGTTGACTAAACCTCTTCCATGGCAAAACATGATCAACACCGTAAGTCTATGGGTGTTCGATTCATCACAATGTAACTAGATTATTGACTCTAGTGCAAGTGGGAGACTGTTGGAAATATGCCCTAGAGGCAATAATAAAAGCATTATTATTATATTTCCTTGTTCGTGATAATTGTCTTTTATTCATGCTATAATTGTATTATCCGGAAATCGTAATACATGTGTGAATACATAGACCACAATACGTCCCTAGTGAGCCTCTAGTTGACTAGCTCGTTGGTCAACAGATAGTCATGGTTCACGACTATGGACATCGATGTCGTTGATTAACGGGATCACGTCATTAGGAGAATGACGTGATGGACAAGACCCAATCCTAAGCATAGCACAAGATCGTGTAGTTCGTTTTGCTAGAGCTTTTCCAATGTCAAGTATCTCTTCCTTAGACCATGAGATCGTGTAACTCCCGGATACCGTAGGGAGTGCTTTGGGTGTACCAAGCGTCACAACGAATCGGGTGACTATAAAGGTGCACTACTGGTATCTCCGAAAGTGTCACATTGGGTTGACACGGATCGAGATCGGATTTGTCACTCCGTATGACGGAGAGGTATCTCTGGGCCCACTCGGTAATGCATCATCATAATGAGCTCAAAGTGACCAAGTGTTTGGTCACGGGATCATGCATTACGGCACGAGTAAAGTGACTTCGCCCGATACGAGACCGAACGAGGTATTGGGATAACGACGATCGAGTCTCGGGCATGTAACGCACCGATTGACAAAGGGAATAGTATACGGGTTGATTGAATCCTCGACATCGTGGTTCATCCGATGACATCATCGAGGAGCATGTGGGAGCCAACATGGGTATCCAGATCCCGCTGTTGGTTATTGACCTGAGATCATCTCGGTCATGTCCGCATGTCTCCCGAACCCGTAGGGTCTACACACTTAAGGTTCGGTGACGCTAGGGTTATTAGGAAGACTTGTATGTGATTACCGAATGTTGTTCGGAGTCCCGGATGAGATCCCAGACGTCACGAGGAGTTCCGGAAGGGTCCGGAGGTAAAGATTTATATATGGGAAGTTGTCAAACGGACACCGGAAAAGTTTCGGGGCATATCGGTATTGTACCGGGGTCACCGGAAGGGTTCCGGAGGTCCACCGGGAGGGGCCACCCCTCCCGAGGGGCCACCCCTCCCGAGGGGCCACTTGGGCTGCGTGGGAAGGGGCCAGCCCCTGGTGGGCTGGGCGCACCCCCTCCCTTGGGCCCTTGCGCCTAGGGTTGAGGGGGAACCTAGAGGCGCCCCTTGCTTGGGGGCAAGCCCCTCCCTTGGCCGCCCCCTCTAGATGCCATCTAGAGGGGCCGGCCCCCTTGCCCTCTCCCCTATAAATAGAGGGGTGAGGGGAGGGCTGCACACCCCAAGCCAAGGCTCAGCCCCTCCCCTCCCCAACACCTCTCCTCCTCCGTACATGCTTGGCGAAGCCCTGTCGGAGTACTGCTGCACCAACAACACCACGCCGTCGTGCTACCATTGGAGCCATCTTCCTCAACCTCTCCTTCCCCCTTGCTGGATCAAGACGGAGGAGACGTCGTCCGTACCGTACATGTGTTGAACACGGAGGTGCTGTCCATTCAAGATTTGGTCATCGGTGATCCGAATCACGGCGAGTACGACTCCATCATCACCATCCCCTTGAACGCTTCCACTTTTCGATCTACAAGTGGTATGTAGATGCAAACTCACTCCCTTGACTCGTTGCTTAGATGAACTCATAGATGGATCTTGGTGAAATGGTAGGAAAAATTTTAATTTTCTGCAACGTTCCCCAACACCAGCTAGTGGTTGTAGGGGGCGGCTATTTATAGCCTAGGGAGCAGCCCGACATGATAAAACATAAATGCCCGTCAATTATATGACCGTTAGGTGGGTAGATATTTTGGGACAGCTGGCTCGTAGCACAACAACAGTCAGATATTTGAGGTTGAATTTCCTCTGTCACTGAAGAAATTGACCGAACTGTATGAGATTCCCAATGGCTTCACTCGAAGGGATTGGTAGGTGTAGGATTTTGAGTTGAGCATCACATGGAAATTTTTCCTTAGTATTTCCTCGACCCCCTTTAACAGTACGGTGTTTCCTATGACTCAAGAAAGAGAAAATGAAACTACGAAAACAAAAGTCTTTACGCTTCATGTTCCTCGAATGAATACCAAGGTTACACCAATTTTTTCATTTTCAAAGTCTTCAGAAATCCAAAGTCTTCAGTCGAAGATATTCATTTTTAGGGGTCGAATTTCTCTGTAAATATCAAACTCCTCATAGAATTATAGACCTGTGTACACTCACAAACACATTAGTCCCTTAACCTATAAGTCTTCAATACACCAAAATCACTAAGGGGCACTAGATGCACTTACATGACATAGCACTATAGGTGGAATAGAATGGTGGTAGTGGAGAAGACAAAAAGGAGAAGATAGTTGTCGGTGTCAAAACCGGCGGATCTCGGGTAGGGGGTCCCGAACTGTGCGTCTAGGCAGATGGTAACAGGAGACAAGGGACACGATGTTTTTACCCAGGTTCGGGCCCTCTCGATGGAGGTAATACCCTACTCCTGCTTGATTAATATTGATGATATGGGTAGTACAAGAGTAGATCTACCACGAGATCAAGTAGGCTAAACCCTAGAAGCTAGCCTATGGTATGATTGTTGTTCGTCTCTGGACTAAAACCCTCCGGTTTATATAGATACGGATAGGTTAGGGTTACACAGTCGGTTACAATGGTAGGAGATCTACATATCCGTATCGCCAAGCTTGCCTTCCACGCCAAGGAAAGTCCCATCCGGACACGGACGAAGCCTTCAATCTTATATCTTCATAGTCTTGGAGTCCGGCCGTGACGATAGTCCGCTATCCGGACACCCCTAGTCCGGGACTCCTCAAGAGCCTGAACCAGGCTTCAATGACGACGAGTCCAGCTCGTTGATTGTCTTCGGCATTGCGAGGCGAGTTCCTCCTCCGAATACTTCATAGATGGTTTTGAACACAAGGATAGTGTCCGGCTCTGCAAAACAAGTTCCACATACCACCGTAGAGAGAATAACTTTTGCACAGATCTGCTCACGTATTCCGCGGCGTGACATCACAGCACGGCCAGGCCTTTATATGAATTGTTTTTTACCGTTCCACCTAAGCGCGTTTAGCGAGGTGGTTTCCTTGGCACGTCTTATCAAAGCATAGATCGTGCCCCCTTATTCCGGGATTCCCATCAATACGGACATGGGTAACCCAACTGTGCCTGTTGGCACGCCTCCTCTATCGAAGGCGAGTCCTAATCGACCACGGGGAGGGCTCTTGGTATTCAACCTCTTTATAATGAGACCAAGGCCCTCTTCTTTTTGCACCCTCCATCGAGTTCGCCTCGCGCTTCGAGTTCCAACACCCAAAGCTTCAGATTTAGGCACTTCGGACCTTCGACGATGTCCGGCTCTGACCGGCACGGCCGATGGATGTCTTCCTCCATCACAGAAGAAGATGTGCTAAAGCTGCGAGACGCCAGGTATCTAACCGGCAAGATCTCGCACAGACTACCTGCTCCAGGGCAGGTCATTACCACTCCTGAGCCCGGCGAGAACGTGGTGTTCGTGTCTCACTTCCTTCGGGGTTTAGGCTTCCCGATGGATCCCTTTGTGCGGGGGCTCATGTTTTATTATGGGCTGGATTTCCATGACTTGAATCCGAGTCCATCCTCCATATCTCGTCATTCATTGTCGTATGTGAAGCCTTCCTCCATATTACCCCCACTTTGGATTGTGGCTCAAGACCTTCAAGGTGGAGCCAAGGATGATCGGGGCAACAAGCAAAAGTGCGGAGGGGCGTCCATAAGCAAATGTGCTGATGCTCCATGGCCCGAGGGCTCTTTTCAAGAGGAGCTTGGTTTGTGGCAACGGGAGTGGTTTTATATCACCGCTCCCCGGGGCACCAAATGGGCGGTGCTCCCCACCTTCCGCTCAGGTCCACCACAGCAGCTGGCGTCATGGGTCAACAAGGGGCTCGACTGGGGGCCGTCCAAGGACGTTCCCTCGCTGTAGGGGCGTATTCGAGACCTCCAAGAGAGGGAGATCAATCAGATTGCAGTGGCACAGGTTATGTTGATCCGGCGCCTTCAGCCCTGCAAACGTCGCCCCCTCCGCCTGTGGGAATTCAATCCGGAGGGACCACGAGCTCTCCAAAATTTTATGGGCACGACGCCCGTGGAGATGTATAAACTGTTCTTCGGATCACAAGAGAAGTGTCCAACTTGACCGAGGACGCAGGACTAAGCTGCAATCGCCAGATACTCAAGTAAGTAGTCCTGTAACCGGACAAGCTATTTATTCATTTATCTTATATATATGCCCTTTAAAGGAGCCGTTTCTTGAACAGGAGTGGATAGCCAAGGCAAAGTTAATAAGGTGTCCGGCTCCCCTCCCGGAGACCACGCCGGATCCCATGCTGACCAAGATGTTGAAGGTCACGCCTTTTGAAGAAGGCGAAGGGGGGAGTGGGGAAGCAACTGCCTCTACAAAGGAGGCTATCAAGGAAGGAGGAATAAAAAGTCCCGTCTTTCGAGGAGAGAAGAGGACTGCTTCGGAAGATCCGGAGGTCAAGGCCTCAAAGAGGGGAAGGGAATCTTCGTCGGAGAGTCCGGCGCTGGGAAGTAACCCAGCCGCACTATTTCCCCAAGGGGATCAGCCCTCCAGCGAGCCGTAAGTAAAAAGGAGTCTTGTAAATAAGGAACACCCCTGTATTTATTTATGAAGATAACCGAAATTGTACCTTGTAGTTCGGACCTCAGCCCTTCTCACTTGAGCTCGTCTTTGGGGGATCTTCTTCTGGAGATGATGGAGAGCGAAACGCCTCCACTTGTCGCACCCTCATGTGAAGCGGATGACCCGGAGGTGTCGTTGCAGAGGGTTCCCCCAAGTCCGGCGGGGCCGGAAGGTCCAGCGCCAAGTGGTGTGCGGTCGGAGGAGTCAAGGATCTGCGGGCGAAGCGGGTTATCTCAGAAGATCACCGTGCTCTAATGGGTACGGTGATTGAAAGAATTGCATCCACGGAGAGCGGATTGCATGAAGCCGTCAGAAGCTTACTGACGGGGTTTGAGGTACGCAAAAATGATGTACCTTCTGACAGTTATGCATATAAAATGCGCCCTGTATAGATAGTAGCCCCTGAGACTCGGTATGTTGTCAAAATTGACAACGCGTGCGAGGATCAAATTCTCGATTATAACATATCGCCGCTCCTAAACAGGTGGCGGGGCGTGCAGTGGCCAGCCGGACTGATGAATATGCCGAACTAAAGTGGAAATTTGACGAGGCGTATGCGGACATCGCTACCGTCAATAAACGGTTTGACGAGTCACAAGGTATGCGACTTCTATGCGGACACTTGGTAAGGGAGCTTGACGCCCATGTCTCACTATTTGTATGCTTAATGCAGATTGTGCCGCTGCTATGGAGGAGCTGCGGGCGGAGCTCGCCTGAGCGAAAGAGCAAGCCAGAAATAGTAATGCGGCCGCTTTAAAGGCGGACGAAGAGCTAGAAGCCGAACGGGCTGCTCACTGCCGAAGCAAAGAGGAAATGGCCAATATGGCCAGAAAGTTGAGGAATACTACCGATCGCTGCGAGGTTCTTGAAAAAGAACGTCAAGCGGAACAAGAGGGCCTGAAAAAGGCCGCCTCCGAATCCAAGAATGCCCAGTCGGCTTTGAGAGCTGCCAAGGAGGAGCCGAGTCAGCCGGGCAATTGCGGCTAGAAAACCGCTTTCTGCTGGAGGAAATATACGGATCCAAAGTATGCTCTGTTGGATAAGTTGTGGAGTTCGGAGGATGCTTATCTGGACTTGGCGGCGAAGCGCCTGGACGGGTTGAGCACTTCCGGGGCGGAAGGGCACGGAAGGAAGAGCTATATTGGTCGCAATTCCATAGTCCGGAGCGCCCTTCCGCCACGACCGATCGGTTGGCGAATGGGCCGAGCTGAATCGATTGTCCGGGTTTGCCATGAAGCATGTCTTGACTCACTTGTGGCGGGCGGACCTCACCAAGAGCTATTTTGTTTTAGTGCAGCAGTTCCTTGGTGCGGTACTGTATCAACGCAATGAAGCGATCGGCGTGTATTGAGGAGCGCGGATGGCTCGCCCGTGTCAAGACATCTTGGGCAGGGATGAAGGCCACCGACGTTGCATCCCAAGATTCGGATAGAAGCCGAGTACCGCCGAGCACTACTTTGAAGAAGTCCTGCCGGGCGACGTTTAATAGAGACGTGCTTTCGAAGGATATTATGTTTAAATGACATGTATGATTTGTGAAAACAATGTTTTCAATATAATATAAGAGCTTTTTATACTTGTGCGTTCAAGTAGTAAACTACTCCCCTCGGGCGGCCGCTTATGTATATGTGTATATACCTGAAAGATGGCAGTCCTTGGCTTCAGCCCCCACGCACATAGTGCGGGGGTGTTTGCAAAGAAAGCGCTTTTTCACACTTAATCCAACGTCTTGGTCCTGTTAAGGAGGTGATAGCGTAGCAAACCAGGCAACCGGACTATAATGCTTTATGACTTTCACTAAGCCATAGGAGTTCGAGGGTGGGGCTACTATATAGCCCCTGGGGGCACCGCACTCTCCCGAATTCGGGGTGCGTATGTGCCTGACCGAAAACCGGTCCTTCGTTAATGCGGAGGAATCCTAAACATTCCGGTGAGTCATCAAGTGGTTGACCAGTCTCGCTATATCATGACGGTTCGGCTTTCCCTCATCGAGGTGCTCGCCCGGCGAACCGGGCACAATCGCAGTAGTTCTCCTGGTGCCGCGTTAGCCGATAAAACGGAACGTAAGGCAGCAAAACACAGGAGCCGGGCAAACCAACATTTGACCAAAGACATGATTCGGAGCTGATGCATATAAGTCCTAACTCGAGACGCCGAACACTCCCTAAGGTATTCGGTCTTTATAAAAACGGGCAGAATAATGCCCTAAGCCCCTGGTGTCCAGGTACGTGCAAAAATTCTGGTGCGGCTAGTAAGAAACCGGGGGATGTATATCAACAAGAGACAGTAAAAAAGGTTTACGCAGGGTCTTAATCTGAAAAGAATCCTTGCAACGGGTCCCTACTGCACGTCTGCGCCCGTGTCTCCGTTGTGCCGTATCCTGGACAGGTGTAGCACGTTGTTCATCTGTAAAAGAGAGGAACTTAGTTTAAAAGAAAAAGGATCGTGCGAAAGATGTACTTAATATTAAATAAACAGAGTACGGTTCGAAGAAGTGAATAAACTTGAGCTTTATTGTCTCTTGTTATACATGCATGCAGCCCCTCGTATGGGGGTATGCCGCTAGTAGGCGCCGGACTCGTCTAGCCGTGTCCGGGGTTTGAATGATCAATTCAGTTTTTTTTACTAGCGGAGCCGGATAGGTGTGGGGCTGTCAAGGCAGTCTCCCGTTCTTCCGTGCTAGAGTAACACTTAATACTTCCTCTTAACAAGATGATGCCGCGTGGACCGGGCATTTTAAGTGTTAGAGATGCATAATGCGGTATTGCGTTAAAGCGGTAAAGCTTCACGTCCCAATAGTGCTTGATGGCTACTTTTAAACGGGCGACATGGAAGATTAACCTTTCACGACGGAAGTTGTCGGATGAACCGAACACAACTTCTAGCGTATGGAGCCCGTATAATGGGCATATGGGCTCTGGCATTACTCCTTTAAAGGAGGTGTTGCTACGGAGAATTTTGGTTGGGTTTATCCCCATCCTGCGGATTGTGTCCTCGATATATCGTGTCTATGTCACCGCCGCCATCCATGAGGACTTGTGTAAATTGGAATCCGTCGATTATAGGATCCAATATCAAGGCAGTCCATCCTGCGTTAGGATATTTTCGGATTAGTCCTGATGGTCGAAGGTGATTGGTTTTGACAACCAGTGTGCGGTGCGCCTTTTAGTGGGCGCCGCTCTATTTTTCCCTTTGATCACGTGAAGTGAGTTTACTGTTTTAACCTCTTGTGGGGAAGTCTTTTGTTTTCCGGGGCTCTGCTTGTGGTGCTCGTCGTCATCTTCACTTGGTGTGTCGAGCCCCTTGTGTTCGGTGTTCAGTCTGCCGGACTGTTTGAAGACCCAACAATTTCTGTGGGTATGGTTAGCAGGCCTCCCAGGAGTACTGTGGATTTGACATATCTTGTCCAAGATTTTGTTGAAGTTGGATAGCTCATCGCTATTGTCCTTAAGGGGCAGATTTTTGTTGTTTTGCCGTGAGCTTTTGAATCCGGCGTTGACCGCCGTGCTCTTTGGACCGTTCCCTTTAATCTGGCGTTGGTCCTTGTTGCGCCGTGGTTTCCCGTTTCCATCCCTGACTTCGGATGTACTTGGGTCATCGGTATCGCATCTTGCTAGCCAGCTGTCCTCTCCGCCAAAAGCGGGTCAGGAGGCTTGTTAATGCGGCCATTGTTCTTGGTTTTTCTTGGCCGAGGTGTCTGGCGAGTCATTCGTCTCGGACGTTGTGTTTGAAAGCTGCTAAGGCTTCGGCGTCCGGATAGTCGACTATTTGGTTCTTTTTAGTAAGGAACCTGTTCCAGAATTTCCGGGCTGTTGAGTTATGTGACTTAGATCGTCTGCATCCGGAGGGCGGACATAGGTCCCCTGAAAATTTGCCCGAAACGCATCGTCGAGCTCTTCCCAGCTTCCAATGGTATTTTTGGGGAGGCTTTTAAGCCAATGCCGAGCTGGCCCTTTGAGTTTAAGGGGTAAGTATTTTATGGCGTGGAGATCATCTCCTCTAGACATGTGTATGTGGAGGATGTAATCCTCGATCCGCACTTCGGGTCTGTTGTTCCGTCGTATGCCTCTATGTTTACGGGTTTGAATCATTGAAATTCATGATCCGGCACCTCATCGGTAAAACATAGGGGGTGTGCGCGCCCCTATATTTGGGTGTGCCGTGATCTTCGGAATTTTGGCGTGTTGCATTGCTTTGACGAGCCTGCTTTCTTGGCCCATAGATGGACCTAACTGGGCCATCCTTTTGATGTGAATCCTTATGCGGATCGCATATTGGCTTGTGTGCGGCGCCATTCGCCGCTCTCTTTTTGCCGTGGGGTCGTCCATCCGACCGGGTGGCCTTCTTACTTTTTAATTGTGGGGGCTCTAAGGCCTCCTCGTCGAATTCGGGCAGTAGCTTTCTTTTTGGGTAGCTCTTTGTTCGGCGACTGTCGTCGTCAGACTTGTCTCATGGTGCTGAATACTTTGCTCCATCTCGATCCTCGAGTGCATCTTCCGCTGTTTTGAGCTTCCGCCGCTTTTTCAGGCTACGCGCAGCGATGGCGACGAGCCTTTTCTCGGAGGTCATTTTGCTCCAATAGTTTGTCCGGCGTGAGATCGCCTTGACTGTTGTCTTCGCCGGGGACAGATTGTTTATCCAAGTTGTCTTGTTCGGACGATTGCTCGACAACGTGTTCGTCGTCCACCGGTTCACCCTGCTCTATGGCTAGGTCTCTGTTGAGGCGGGACTTGGTTCGGCGTTTACGTTGCCGTTTTGACTGCTTTTCGAGGGATTTATCCTTCGTAGCGTCCCGTTGTTCCTCGTCTTCATTTCCTTTAGGTGTATCCACCACGTATACAGCATGAGATGAGGTGGTTGTCCAGCATCCTGTAGGTGCTGGTTCATTGTTGTCTCCTACATCGTCGTCCATACCGTCGATGTCTTCGGAGTCGAAATAGAGCACGTCGTGAAAGCTTTCGACGGTGGCTACGAAGTGGGTGGTGGGTGGGCGTTGAATTTCTTCGTCGTCCGTTTCCCAACCTTCCTGACCGTAGTCCGGCCAGGGCTCTCCGGATAAAGAGAGAGACTTTAGTGAATTCAGGATGTCGCCAGAGGGTGAGTGCTGAAAGATGTCCGCGGTCGTGAACTCCATGACCGGCGCCCAATCGGGTTCGGTTGGCAGGGGCGCGGAGGGTTCGGAGTCCGGAGAGGAGTCCGACACCCTGGAGTCGAGGTCTTCGCAAAGGACAGGGATGGAGTTCGGCTCAATAGCCGTAGAGATCGTAGCCCCCGAGGCGGTGTCCAACCACTCGTCCTCGATCGGGGAATCCGGCTCCGGATTAAGGGTCGGAGCGGATCGGTGCGGCCTCTGAGCCTTTATTCGGCTGCAGAGCTAGATCATGCCCATCGAGACAGTGCGGCACGCTTGGCTACGGCTCGAATCCGTCGAAGATCAAGTCTCCGCGGATATCGGCCGTATAGTTCAAACTTCCAAATCTGACCTGATGGCCAGGGGCGTAGCTTTCGATCTGCTCCAGATTGCCAAGCGAATTGGCCCGCAGTGCAAAGCCGCCGAACACGAAGATCTGTCCGGGGAGAAAAGTCTCACCCTGGACCGCGTCGTTGTTGATGATCGAAGGAGCCATCGGGCCTATCAGTGATTACACATAGGAACTCTCAATGAAAGCACCAATGTCGGTGTCAAAGCCGGCGGATCTCGGGTAGGGGGTCCCGAACTGTGCATCTAGGCGGATGGTAACAAGAGACAAGGGACACGATGTTTTTACCCAGGTTCGGGCCCTCTCGATGGAGGTAATACCCTACTCCTGCTTGATTAATATTGATGATATGGGTAGTACAAGAGTAGATCTACCATGAGATCAAGGAGGCTAAACCCTAGAAGCTAGCCTATGGTATGATTGTTGTTCGTCCTACGGACTAAAACCCTCCGGTTTATATAGACACCGGATAGGTTAGGGTTACATAGAGTCGGTTACAATGGTAGGAGATCTAAATAACCGGATCGCCCAGCTTGCCTTCCACGCCAAGGAAAATCCCAACAGGACACGGACGAAGTCTTCAATCTTATATCTTCATAGTCTTGGAGTCCGGCCGTGACGATAGTCCGGCTATCCGGACACCCCCTAGTCCGGGACTCCCTCAATAGTCTCACATCAACTAGGCGTCTCAATGGGCTATGGAGATGCCCATCAATAGATATCAATGTGAGTGAGTAGGGATTGCCATGTAACGGATGCACTAGAGCTGTAAGTGTATGAAAGCTCAACAAAAGAAACTAAGTGGGTGTGCATCCAACTTGCTTGCTCACGAAGACCTAGGGCAATTTGAGGAAGCCCATCATTGGAATATGCAAGCCAAGTTCTATAATGAAAGATTCCCACTAGTATATGAAAGTGACAACATAGGAGACTCTCTATCATGAAGATCATGTGCTACTTTGAAGCACAAGTGTGGTAAAAGGATAGTAGCATTGCCCCTTCTCTCTTTTTCTCTCATTTTTTTGGCCTTCTATTTTTATGGCCTCTTTTTTCTCTTTTTTTTTCGTCCGGAGTCTCATCCCGACTTGTGGGGGAATCATAGTATCCATCATCCTTTTTTCACATGGGACAATGCTCTAATAATGATGACCATCACACTTTTATTTACTTACAACTCGACATTTAGAACAAAATATGACTCTATGTGAATGCCTCTGGCGGTGTATCGGGATGTACAATGAATCAAGAGTGACATGTATGAAAATCATGAACGGTGGCTTTGCCACAAATACGATGTCAACTACATGATCATGCAAAGCAATATGACAATGATGAAGCGTGTCATAATAAACAGAACGGTGGAAAGTTGCATGGCAATATATCTCAGAATGGCTATGAAAATGCCATAATAGGTAGGTATGGTGGCTGTTTTGAGGAAGGTATATGGTGGGTGTATTATACCGGCGAAAGGTGCGCGGTATTAGAGAGGCTAGCAATGGTGGAAGGGTGAGAGTGCGTATAATCCATGGACTCAACACTAGTCATAAAGAACTCACATACTTATTGCAAAAATCTATTAGTTATCGAAACAAAGTACTACGTGCATGCTCCTAGGGGGTAGATTGGAAGGAAAAGCCCATTGCTACTTCGACCACCACTCATAAGGAAAACAATCAATAAATAAATCATGCTCCGACTTCATCACATAACGGTTCACCATACGTGCATGCTACGGGAATCACAAACTTTAACACAAGTATCTCTCGAATTCACAATTACTCAACTAGCACGACTCTAATATCACCATCCTCATGTCTCAAAACAATCATAAAGAATCAAACTTCTCTTAGTATTCAATGAACTCATTATGAAAGTTTTTATTATATCCCTCTTGGATGCCTATCATATTAGGACTAAATTTTATAACCCAAGCAAATTACCATGTTGTTTAAGACTCTCAAAATAATATAAGTGAAGCATGAGAGTTCATCTATTTCTTCAAAATAAAACTACCGCCGTGCTCTAAAAGGATATAAGTGAAGCACTAGAGCAAATGACAAACTACTCCGAAAGATATAAGTGAAGATCAATGAGTAGTCAAATAATTATGCAACTATGTAAAGACTCTCTAACATTTAAGAATTTCAGATCTTTATATTTTATTCAAACAGCAAGCAACACAAAAGAAAATAAAATGACACTCCAAGCAAAGCACATATCATGTGGTGAATAAAAATATAGCTCAAAGTAAAGTTACCGATGAACAAAGACGAAAGAGGGGATGCCATCCGGGGCATCCCCAAGCTTAGGCTCTTGGTTTTACTTGAATATTACCTTGTGGTGCCTTGGGCATCCCCAAGGTTAGGCTCTTGCCACTCCTTATTCCATAGTCCATCGAATCTTTACCCAAAACTTGAAAACATCACAACACAAAACTTAACAGAAAACTCGTAAGCTCCATTAATATAAGAAAATAAATCACCACTTAGGTACTGTTGTGAACTCATTATAAATTC
Source organism: Aegilops bicornis (assembly GCA_021605145.1). Classification (NCBI taxonomy): domain Eukaryota; kingdom Viridiplantae; phylum Streptophyta; class Magnoliopsida; order Poales; family Poaceae; genus Aegilops; species Aegilops bicornis. The sequence goes on along the minus strand of CM038669.1, from coordinate 207,098,469 downwards.
ATATTGGTGTGACATCTATTGTATTCCAACTTCTCTATTGTTCATACCCTCCGATACTACTCATAGATTCATCAAAATAAGAAACAACACAATGAAAACAGAATCTGTCAAAAACAGAATAGTCTGTAGTAATCTGTATCAAACGTATACTTCTGGAACTCCAAAATTCTGAAATAAATTGGTGGACCTGAGTAATTTGTCTATTAATCATCTGCAAAAAGAATCAACCTAAAAGCACTCTTCAGTAAAAAACGGCAGCTAATCTCGTGAGCGCTGAAGTTTCTGTTTTTTACAGCATGATCATAAAGACTTCACCCAAGACTTCCCAAAGGTTCTACTTGGCACAAACACTAATCAAAACATAAAACCACATCTAAACAGAGGCTAGATGAATTATTTATTAATAAACAGGATCAAAAAGAAATTAACAAAAATAAAGTTGGGTTGCCTCCCAACAAGAGCTAACGTTTAACGCCCCTAGCTAGGCATGATGATTTCAATGATGCTCACATAAAGATAAGAATTGAAACATAAAGAGAGCATCATGAAGAATATTACTAGCATGTTTAAGTCTAACCCACTTCCTATGCATAGGGATTTTGTGATGAAACAACTTTTGGGAACAATAATAAACTAGCATAGGAAGGCAAAATAAGCATAACTTCAAAACTTTAAGCACATAGAGAGGAAACTTGATATTATTGCAATTCCTACAAGCATATGTTCCTCCCTCATAATAATTTTGACTATCATCATGAATGAATTCAACAATATAACCATCACATAAAGCATTCTTTTCATGATCTACAAGCATATAAAATTTACTACTCTCCACATAAGCAAAATTCTTCTCATTCGGAATAGTGGGAGTATCATAAGAAACTCAAATACTATAAATTGTTTCCACGTTAAAAGAGTATTGTTGAGAAAAAGGGTAATCAAAATCATGACAATTTTTATAAATATAATCATCACTACTCTTTATAGCATAAGTATCATCACCATAATCATCATAGGTAGCAACTTTGTTCTCATCATAATCAATTGAAACCTCTTCCAAGATAGTGGAATCATTACTAAATAAAGTCATGACCTCTCCAAATCCACTTTCATCAATATAATCATCCTAAGTAGGAGGCGTGCTATCATCATAACAAATTTGCATATCAAAACTTGGGAGGCTAAAAATATCATCTTCATTATACATAGCATCCCCAAGCTTGGGACAAACATTAATTGCAGCAAATAAATTCTCAAACATGTCATTTTCATCAAACATAGAATCCCCAAGCTTGGGCCTTTTCATATCATAAGCATAATCACTCTCATCATTAACAGTATGTATAGCACCAATAGTATAGCAATTATCATCATAACAATGACTAATAGGAGCAACATCATTTGGGAGGATACCTTTTCACCTTTGCTTCTCCGTTTTTTCTTTTTCTTCTTCACATTATGTGTGGGTTTAATCCCCTTTTTGGAGCTCCTTATTAATGAGATTGGTTGAATAGAAGGCTCCTCCTCGTTACCTGATTCATCATAAGAAATAATAGGAAGATATTGAGAAGTCTCTTCCCTTTCATTAGTATTCCCTTCATCTTCTATTTGTTTTCTTCTCTTTATGTAGTTGGCAATATAAGGATTTTCAATTCAATTCACCGCACAATACATAAAAATTTCTTCTAGATCAAAATCAAGAAATCTATCAAGATTAAATTTTGGAATACCCTTAGTTATATGTTTCATTTCTTCATACCCCAAAAGAAGACTAAGCTCTTCATTATGCTCAAGGGTAATCAAGTTATCACAATTTTTGGACACGATTTGATCATGAAACAAATAGCATTGGAGCTTTAAATGACCATATTCATTGGAAAGTTCACAAGGATGGCGATAAATATTGAATTTTTCAGCACAACCATCTAGCCTTTCTTGCAACCATTTAGTTTCCAAATACTTTTGCCTCTTGCAAAATCTATCTTCCCTATTTGGTGTGTACTTGCAAGCTCTATGTATTCCAAAAAAGTTGACATGCTTATAAGAGACATTTTCATCATGACTAGTGCAAGTATCATTAGTACTATGGATATTCAAAGAATTCATACAAACAACATTGCATCATGCTCATCATTCAAATATTTAGTGCCAAACATTCTAATGCATTCTTCTTCTAACATTTTGGCACAATTATCGGAATCCTTATTTTCATGGAAGATATTAAAAAGATGAAGCATATGAGGTACCCTCAATTCCATTTCTTTTTGTAGTTTTCTTTTATGGACTAAACTAGTGATAAAACAAGAAATTAGAAGATTTGATTGCAAGATCTAAAGATATACCTTCAAGCACTCACCTCCCCTGGCAACGGCGACAGAAACTGCTTGATGTCTACTACACAACCTTCTTCTTGTAGACGTTGTTGGGCCTCCAAGTGCAGAGGTTTGTAGGACAGTAGCAAATTTCCCTCAAGTGGATGACCTAAGGTTTATCAATCCATGGGAGGCGTAGGATGAAGATGGTCTCTCTCAAGCAACCTTGCAACCAAATAACAAAGAGTCTCTTGTGTCCCCAACACACGCAATACAATGGTAAATTGCATAGGTGCACTAGTTCGGTGAAGAGATGGTGATACAAGTGCAATATTGATGGTAGATATAGGTTTTTGTAATCTGAAAATATAAAAACAGCAAGGTAACTAATGATAAAAGTGAGCGTAAACGGTATTGCAATGCTAGGAAACAAGGCCTAGGGTTCATACTTTCACTAGTGCAAGTTCTCTCAACAATAACAACATACTTGGATCATATAACTATCCCTCAACATGTAACAAAGAGTCACTCCAAAGTCACTAATAGCAGAGAACAAACGAAGAGATTATGGTAGGGTACGAAACCACCTCAAAGTTATCCTTTCTGACCGATCTATTCAAGAGTCCGTAGTAAAATAGCACGAAGCTATTCTTTCCGTTTGATCTATCATAGAGTTCGTACTAGAACAACACCTTAAGACACAAATCAACCAAAACCCTAATGTCACCGAGATACTCCAATGTCACCTCAAGTATCCGTGTGTATGATTATAATATATGCATCACACAATCTCAGATTCATCTATTCAACCAACACAAAGAACTTCAAAGAGTGCCCCAAAGTTTCTACCGGAGAGTCAAGACGAAAACGTGTGCCAACCCCTATGCATAAGTTCATGAGGTTATGGAACCCGCAAGTTGATCACCAAAACATACATCAAGTAGATCACGTGATATCCCATTGTCACCACAGATAAGAACATGGAAGAAATACATCAAGTGTTCTCAAATACTTAAAGACTCAATCTGATAAGATAACTTCAAAGGGAAAACTCAATCCATTACAAGAGAGTAGAGGGGGAGAAACATCATAAGATCCAGCTATAATAACCAAGATCACGATACATCAAGATCGTACCACCTCAAGAACACGAGAGAGAGAGAGAGAGAGAGAGAGAGAGAGAGAGATCAAACACATAGCTACTGGTACATACCCTCAGCCCCGAGGGTGAACTACTCCCTCCTCGTCATGGAGAGCGCCGGGATGATGAAGATGGCCACCGGTGAGGGTTCCCCCCCCCCCCCTCCGGCAGGGTGCCGGAACAGGGTCCCGATTGGTTTTTGGTGGCTACAGAGGCTTGCGGTGGCGGAACTCCCGATCTAGGTTACGTTCTGGAAGTTTCAGTATATATAGGAGGTTTTGGCGGCGGGAACAAGTCAGGGTGGTCTCCGAGGCGGCCATGAGTTAGGGGGCGCGCCCAGGGGGGTAGGGCGCGCCCCTACCCTCGTGGGTGCCTCGGGACTCTTCTGGCCCATCTCCGATACAACGTGGGCTTCTTCTGGTCCAAAAATAATCTTCGTTAAGTTTCAGGTCAATTGGACTCTGTTTGGTATTCCTTTTCTGCAATACTCAAAAACAAGGAAAAAACAGAAACTAGCACTGGGCTCTAGGTTAATAGGTTAGTCCCAAAAATCATATAAAATAGCATATAAATGCATATAAAACATCCTAGATGGATAATATAATAGCATGGAACAATCAAAATCTATAGATACGTTGGAGACGTATCAAATACCTTAGCCGAACAAGCGGAATGTAAGGTAGTGACCACAAGAGCCGGGCAACCCAACTATTGACCAAAGACATGATTCGGAGCCGGTGCATATAATGCGGTATTCGGGACGCCGAAGTATACTATAAAGGTAATCGGACTTTTGCTTTTGAAAAATATATGTGGCCGAATAGAGCCCCTGGAAATTTATGCTAAGGTGTATATGTCAATCTGTCGTGAAGACGGAATACAGATTATGAAATAAGCCGATACCGAATAGGGTTGGGCAACACTGTTTCCGCTATAGTTTGATTGATAAGTGAAACGTGTTCTTATAGAGAATGACACAATCATCAAGGCTATTTTACTTGCCAAGAATTTGAGAACAAGGGAAAGCTGTATACAGGTCCTAAAAAAAGGTGGTCTTGAAGATCCTTTGGACACCCTGCCGCACGTTCGCTCTGCTTTTCACCTTTGGTGTAGGATCCTTTGAGAGGATCAATGATCGAGTATATAGAAGGGGCCTGGGAAAGGGCCCTTTGTACCACCAAAAAGTGATTTGGGTTTTAAAGAACCTGAAAAATAAAAAAGAGAGAAAAGAGAAAAAAGGAAGAATATTAAGGTCCGAATAGGGTTGAGCCATATTGTGGACTTTGTCCTTAGTGTGCCTCCATCCTTGCCCATGGTATTTTTAGTGCATAGTTATGCACACGCGTTACGTATGCCGCGATTAGGTGGGGGTTTTGATGGAGGCTGAATTGCTAATCAAGTTCTGGATGAACCGAATTGTCGTTCTACAGGGTAGACCGGACTCGTTTGACAGTGTCCGGGGGCTTGATGGCCGATGAAGTATTCGGCTTGATAAGGCCACCCTCTACCTCGGCTGCGAGGGCCGCGGTATGTTCCTCAGTACGGAGGGAGTGCTCCATGTTTCCATTGACTATTATGACGCCGCGTGGTCCGGGCATCTTAAGCTTTAGATAAAGGGAAAACTTTGTTTTTGCCACTCTAGTTTTTTCCCACTTTGTTTTTGAAAATCATAGGAAGTGAGATGACATGCATCTCAATTCCTATGGAGAAAGAGATGCCATTTGATTCATAAGATAGTGATTTTTACATTGAGTCTAGGCTAATGTATTGGTAATTTGCTCTAAAAACTACAGTGGTAACTAGTACTGGTACATGCTCATAATTAATTAAACAAACGTACGGGCGACACAGACACACACACTAACTACTGGTAGTACTACTTCTCACATGCTGGCCAGACGTCGTCGTTCTCCTTCCCGGCTTTGTCGGCGACACCCCACCTGCTTGGATCTCCGCCGAGCTCTCCACAGGAGCGTGTGCGTCCTCTTCTTTCTTGCGTGGCGGGCCTCTCTTTTCTTGAGTGCTTTCTGCCTTTTCCGCTCCCTCTGTGCGGCTTTGGCTGCCTCTTGCTCTACCGCCCATTCGGCCTTGGCAGCTTCAAAGTCCGCCCACGTAGGTGTGAGGTCGCGATCGGCAATGAACTCGGCACAGCGGGATGCCATCGCTTCCCTACCATTTTGTGTGCGGTCGTGGGCGGCGTGGAACTTGGTGCCGCGGGATGCTATCGCTTCCTTACCGGTTAGTGTGTGGCGCAGTGGCATGAACGACGCTTGGTGAGAGCTCTGGGGTGGAGTGGCAGGACAACCGTATAGTGCATTGGTTTGTCAAGAGCTCAAGGATAGAAGACGAAGGAAATTTGGATTCCCCTTCAATCCCGGTCATTTATTACCGAGTAAAATGCATTGGCGGTCATCAAACTTGTCTTGATAGCTCACTTTGATCATTGTATACGAGATATGGTGATTATACGGTCATTGGCTCAGTGTATAGCTTCGTATTTGTCTGGTTTACCAGTCAAACAGTCTGCATGCGCCTCATCAGCTCGTGTTCGGTATCTATCTATCTAACTATGCGGGCCTACCTGTCAGTGGAGAAAGAAAAAACCAAAATTATGCGTATGTGAGGAATCAAACCACAGACTCATTGTTGCAACGCACACTCGTCAGCCAAATGAAAATGAAATACTTTGCGTTAAATGCACAAACCAGTTTTTTATATTATACGTGATGCACACATTAGCGCACACCGTCCATAGACGCAAGTAGCATGTACGCGTGCAGACACTCACGCTCACACTGTCAAACCATGCTACTGCATGCATGTCGCCCTCTCAATCAAAGTCCTGCTCATGGCGCAACGCAAACGGTGAGCCCGTCACCTACGCGCCCCGGCGGTGCCTGACATTACTGTTTAGACGTTAATTTGTTGGCGGCCTCCGCGAACACCGAGCATGTGTTCACCTGGCTCAACACCAATGGTCATACTCGTGCTTGGGCGTCGAGCTGCTCGACGTTGGCCATGGCTCTGCACACGACGCGACGATGTGACTCGTTGTCTTGCTCATGTATATTATCCATCACAATGACAATCTATAAAACAGCCTAGCTAGAGAGGGTACTATGGTACCTATATATGTATCATGAGCGACCGATCCTTGTTCCACTGCACAGGAGTGTGTGTTTGATCGATTTGTCCATTATTCATAAATTATGCATATGGTTGTGTGGTGTCTAATGGTGGTCGTCGAAGGCTAGCTGGCGACAAGAGCGGTTGCATGGACGCCTGGTTGTCTATACGTGCCGCATATGCTTCAAAGGCTCGTCTTCCATGAGTTCACATTTTACCACCACGCCAGCGTCTGACCGCCCTAGCCTACCGAAACCCCTTCCATCGCTAGCGCACGCTTCCCGCCTGAAACGGTCACCGTCTCTCCAGAACGTCAATGCCACATTCACAGGACTTAACTGCAGGTGCAGTTGGTGGGTCACTGACATGTGGGCCAAATGCCGGTTGGGCCCACATGCCAGTGACCCAACTGCACCTGCAGTTTAAGTCACTGTAGCAGCATCTGCATTCAGGCCCGGCGTGACCTCTCACTGGCGCCGGCATTGTAGTAGCCCGACGGGCGAGAGAGCGCCACCCGCGCGGCATCCCGGTGCAAGCGACTACTCCGCGTTAACAACACCACGGGCATCCTTCCGTCCGCCAGCCGTCCATCCGGATGCCGATGAACCTACTCCAGTGCCAGCCGCCCATCCTTCTGTCGTGGCTCATTACCATTCGCCTGCTATATTAACTTCAGCCCCAGCTCCCAGCCATAGCCAAAGATCCACACGCATTCTCTTTCGGTCCCTTCCATCTGTCGGCACCACTCCAACCATGGCCTCCTGGCGCTCCAAAGCTCTCTTGGAGGTACTGTCACAGGAGCAGACAAAGGACATCGCTGCCCCACCCCCCGGCAGCCCTCCGCCGCCACGACCACGAAGCCGGTGCACGTGAGCGGGCGTAGCCGGCAGCGAGGAAGAATAGTAAATGGTAGGTCACCGCCGCTCTGGTCCCAAGAAGGCCACCGCTCCTCCACTCAGTCGATGCCAAGCTTGGTGGGGTAAACATCGGGGGCCGATTAGCCACTTGACGTAGGCAGAAATCTTTAGAACCTTGTGCTTCGGAGGAGGAGGTTATCGAGGCGGAGCTAGACAAAGCCGAGGTGGATGAGGAGGAGGCAAATGCAATAGCCGAAGCGTCAGTTCTCGGGGCTCATGGTCGGACATGGTGGTCGGGCGCTCGCGATCGTTTAGATTTGGTTTAAGTTGGTTTTAGTACAGTTTGTGCGAAATATGTAACGAATTTTGTCCAGTTTGCGCGAAGATCTCCCCCTCACCGATCACGCCCTCACACACTTCAGGAATTCACGGACTAGCTCGCCGAACCCAAAGAACACAAAGACACAAGATTTATACTACTTCGGGCCACCGTTGTGGTGTAATACCCTACTCCGGTGTGGTGGTGGTGGATTGCCTCTTGGGCTGAGGATGAGCAGTACAAGGGGAATAACAGCCTCCTGAGGAGAGGTGTTCTTGTGCTTGGTGAACTTGCGTGTGGATGAGGGTGATCTGAATGATCCCCCCTACTATGGTGGTGGCTAGTCCTATTTATAGAGGCCCTGGTCCTCTTCCCAAATATTGAGCGGGAAGGGAGGCAACAACGACCAACTTGAAAGGGGACAGCTAGTACAGCTTATCCTGACAAAAGTAGTCTTCGACTGCCAAAGGCTCTGGTGGTGACGCCGTCTTGGGCTCCATGATGACCTCCATCTTGCTGTCCTACCGGTCTTGGTTTCGTTGCACCGATATGGAAAGCTTTGCCTGATGCCTCAGAACTCCTCGCCTGTGCTTGCCCCCTTAGCACCAAAGAGGAAGCATGGACATTGTGCACGCTGGCGCCCGCCTGTTCTCATTTGTCATGCCTCATGTCACTAGAACCTCGCGAGGTTTGCCTTGCTTTGATCTCTCCGCCCCTCGCGAGCTAGCCTGGTGAGGCCGCTCCCGAGGAGGTCCTGTGTCGTCCCCCTCGCGAGGCTAGGCCCCTCGCGAGGGTCTTGAAAGCTTGTTGGTGAAGATGGGCCGTACGGGCCCGCTCGCGGAGCCACGCGGTGGGCCGCAGGCAGGCAAGTCTGAGGACCCCCGTTCCCAGAACGCCGACAATGCGGGCAGCATTGGAAGGCATCCTCTGGCATCAGTGTCCTCGGACAGATGCCGGTGTAAATTCGCGGGCCAGTGCTCGAGATGCCCTAACTATCGTGCTATAATCGCTAACAGTGCTCCATTATTTTGTAGGGAACAGTTATCCCTAGATCAAAATCAGATCCGCCATGTTTCGCACTCCTCCCATGTAAGAGTGCACACTCTTGCTTACATTAAAATGGAGCAAGTGGACGGCACTGTAGCATGTCATATCACTCAAACTAGCCCGCCTAACGCGCGAGAAAGCCCCGCGCTCATCATTTTGTTCTGGATTTCTATCGATCGATACCATGTAAATGTTACGCTTTGCAAGGTCAAAAGGAAAAGGCGGCACACTAACGACTCGTACGCATCACGTTCGCGTCGCACCCCCGACAGTCCCCACCGCACGCCACTCACCAGAGGGGACACACATTGTCTTTCATTTTCACTGACATGTGGTACTGCAATTCAATAAACCGTCGATAGCTGAAATCTAATCCCTCGGTGGGCATCGGCTGAGAAGAGAGAGACGTGGGAGGGAGAAGCGATCTCCCGCCCGTCGCGCACTGACTCCAAAAATATGGTGATAATGTGAGGTGGGCTATGCGAGAGTCTAGACCGCTTCCAATCCCGCTTCTAACCGCCCTGGCCCACCAGAAAACCCCTCCCCCTCCAGCGTGCTCCCCCAGGGCCTTGACTACCGCATTCATAGCAAGTAGTACTAGTACAATACTGGGCTATAAGCCCGCTTATGTGGAGGAGAGAGAGGTATTGACAAAGTCAAGGAGTGGGCTTTGCAAGAGCCCGTCTCTACACGTGCTCCTAGGTATAAAAAGCTAATTCTAAAAAAATAGGTATAAAAAACAATTGTGTCTAAAAAGAGAAAGATAAAAAACATTTGAGAGGAAATAGATAGAGAGAAAGTGAGAAAAAGTTGTAACCTTATAGCCAACCTTATAGTGAACACTATGGTAGTACATGAAGAAGGAGGCAGTTGTGGACATGCCAAGTGCACTGGTCTACCGTGTTTCACACTCCTCCATCGTAATAATGGAGACAAAAGCTTTCATAAAAAATAAACAATGAATACTCGTTGCTCGTCCTCTATATCGGAAAGAATACTTTCATTCGCCGACATGTGGGACGTCGACCATCCTGGTCCACCTGCCATGCACAAAATTATCCTGGTCCACCCCGATCATAGCGCAGGCCCAACCTTTTCCACTGTAAGTTGATCGGACGAAGGAATCATCATGACTTCGTTGAATTCCACTTCTTCAAGAAAACTTACTGTACCCGCAATAATGCTACCACACGCCAAGACTGGACGGCACTGTAGCACGTCATATCACTGAAACCCACTAGGCCAAACTAGCTCGCCTAGGATTTGTACTCCCTCCGTTTCAAAGTTAGTACAAAGTTGAGTCATATATTTTGGAACAGAGGAAGTACGCCTCTGTACTGCTATGATTTTGTGTTCTCAAAAAATATCCTTTGTCAATCTAACGAGTAGGAGTAGAAAGAGGGTCTTTCTCTCTAGATCTCTCTCCATCCCACAATCCCTCTAGCACACATACACACTCACTGTAGCCACTCCGATGTACGACGTCACTACACATTCACGCTTCCAACAAAAAAATTACACATTCATGCATGTTACAAGTACGTGCCAATTTTGCTGGCTATTAATGTGAGACCTCCTTTGGTTTAGAGGAATCTTGTAGGAATTTCATAGGATAGGATATCTATAGGAAAATTTTCTGTAGAGCCCTTTGGTTTATAGTAATGGAATCATATTCCTATGAAGGAATTCTTCCTATCGTCCACATTTCATAGGAAAATAACATTAGCCTAGACTCAATGGAAAACATCATATGATGTGAATCAAAGGGCATCTCCTTTTCTATTCCTACTCATTGGATTTAAGATACATGTCATCTCATTTCCTACGACTTTCCTATTGCTACGATTTTCCTACCCTATGAACCAAATGAGGCATGAATGTATCCGTGTGGACTATTGTCTAATCGATCGCTAAGCCTAAAATTTTAGGAGCTTGGGCTATGGGCCGATAGGCGACGGATCAGACCTATAAGCGTACCACAAGCTTATCAGCCCCAACGTTTCTCTTCGGTGAGTGTTTTGCAAGTACTATAGCTCGCACAATAGCTAGACTACTAACACCAAGAATCATCAAACAAGCCATGCTGATATGATAAATAGTTCAAACTTACATGTAACCACGCCATATATTACATCAAAAGCTGGTGAGGATACAATATGTTTCCATAACTCGGAGAGGGTTCGCATGATTCACTATCAAACAAAAGTAGCAAGTACGGCCCACACAAGACAGTGCACTAGCCCTAAGATGGTTTGATAACATGCATTGTTTCGGTAATTAAACACAATGCAAACTACCCTGAAGGATTAGCACGACCAACTATTTCTTGTCATCGATCTCTCGGGCAAGGACCACAGCACGGACAGCGGCATGGGAATCGATCTATGGGGTGATGTCCACAGGACGGACCGCGACATCGGAGTCGATCTCCGGGGTGATGTCCACAGGTTGGACAGTGGCAACAAAATCGATCTCCGGGGCGATGTCCACAGTGATTTAACCGTGACATCGAAAACAATCTCTGGGGCGTTGTCCATAGGATGGACCGCGGCATCAGAATCATCAAGGACGTCCATCGGCACCTGCATGATAACCCACAAGTATAGGGGATCAGTTGTAGCCTCTTTCATTAAGTAAGAGTGTTGAACCCAACGAGGAGCTAAAGGTGTAACAAATATTCCCTCAAGTTCTATCGACCACCGATACAACTCTATGCACACTTTATGTTTGCTTTACCTAGAACAAGTATGAAACTAGAATTACTTTGTAGGTGTTGTAGGCTAGGTTTGTAAGATAATAAAGAGCACGTAAATAAAATCTAGGGGCTGTGTAGATAAAGACACAACTAAGTTAGCTTTAGTAGAGAGCTTTTTGTCACAAGAAAATTACTTGTCCCTAGGCAATCGATAACTAGACCAGTAATCGTTATTGCAATTTTATATGAGGGAGAGGCATAAGCTAACATAGTTTATCTTCTTGGATCATTTGCACTTATTATTGGAACTCTAGCAAGCATCGCAACTACTAAAGATCATAAAAGAAAAACTCAACCATAGCATTAAAGTATCAAGTCCTCTTTATTCCCATACGCCATGACCCACTTATCTGTGTTTGTGTTTCAGTGACTCATGCAACACAGACAATAAGCAAACCATGAACATATTGCAAACCCTACAACGGGGATCCCTCACGCTTGCGCGACATGGAGAGCACCGTAGGATAGCACCAATAATAAAACATGCAACTCAAACCAATCACGATCATCAATGAACCCATAGGACAAAACGGATCTACTCAAACATCATAGCATAGCCATACATCAATGGGAAATAATATATAGCATTGAGCACCATGTTTAAGTAGAGATTACAGCAGGTAAAAGAGGGGTTACACCACTGCATAGAGGGGGAGAGAGTTGGTGATGACGGCGGTGAAGTTGTTGGTGTAGATCGTTATCGCGATGATGGCCCCGACGGTGTTCCGACGCCACTAGGAGAGAGGGGGAGAGAGCCCCCCTTCTTCTTCTTCTTCTTCTTCTTCTTCCTTGTCCTTCCCCCTAGATGGGAGAAGGTTTTCCCCTCTGGTACATGGCTTCCATGGCGGCGGAGGGGCGGGAGCCCCTCCGAGATTGGATCTCTCTCTATTTCCTTCTATTTCTGGATTCCCAGATTATGGCCTTTCACCGTTTCTTTAAATTCCCGGAGATCCGTAACTCCGATTGGGCTTAAATTTTAACACAATTTTTATCCGGATATTAGCTTTCTTGCGCCAGAAGAAGGGCCCCAATCGCCTTACGGCATGGCCACAATGACCAGGGGCTCCTTATGGGCCCCTCGAGCATCGTACCGCGTTGATTCTTTTTCCCAAACATCGGCGGGTTTGCTCTGGGCATGCTCCAAAGCTCTCTTGGACATACTGTCGTAGGAGCAGACGAAGGACATCGCTGCCCCCCCCCCCCCCCCGGCCGCCCTCCGCCACCACGACCACGAAGTCGGTGCACGTGCGCGGGTGCAAACGACAGCGAGGAAGAATAGTACATGGTAAGTCGCCGTCGCTCTGGTCCCAAGAAGGCCACCGCTCCTCCACTTAGTCGACACCAAGCTTGGTGGGGTAAACATCGGGGGCCGATTAGCCACTTGATGGCGACGTGGAGGCAGAAATCTTTAGAACCTTGTGCTTCGGAGGAGGAGGTTATCAAGGCGGAGCTAGACAAAGCCGAGGTGGATGAGGAGGAGGCAAAGGCAATAGCCGGAGCATCAGTTCTCGGGGCTCATGGTCGAACATGGTGGTCGGGCGCTCGCGATCGTTTAGATTTGGTTTACAGTAGGTTTTAGTACAGTTTGTGCGAAATATGTAATGAATTTTGTCCAGTTTATAGGAAAAGTTTTTGAAATGTAATGAATTTAAACCGGTTAATTTGAAATTTGCTTTGTTTGCATGAATTTCGTCCGGTTAGTTCATATAGTTGTTGAAAGGTATGCGTGTCGGATTTCGGGTTCCGGCAAAACCCTTAAGGTTCAATCTCTGGGGTGCGCGCGAAGATCTCCCCCTCACACACTTCACGAATTCACGGAATAGCTCGCCCAACCCAAAGAACACAAAGACACAAGATTTATACTAGTTCGGGCCACCGTTGTGGTGTAATACCCTACTCAAGTGTGGTGGTGGTGGATTGCCTCTTGGGCTGAGGATGAGAAGTACAAGGGGAAGAACAGCCTCCTGAGGAGAGGTGTTCTTGTGCTTGGTGAAATTGCGTGTGGATGAGGGTGATCTGAATGATCCCCCCTACTATGGTGGTGGCTAGTCCTATTTATATAGGCCCTGATCCTCTTCCCAAATATTGAGCGGTAAGGGAGCCAACAACGGCCAATTTGAAAGGGGACAGCTAGTACAGCTTATCCTGACAAAAGTAGTCTTCGCCTGCCAAAGGCTCTGGTGGTGACGCCGTCTTAGGCTCCACGATGACCTCCATCTTGCCGTCCTGCTGGTCTTGGTCTCGTTGCACCGATATGGAAACCTTTGCCTGATGCCTCAGAACTCCTCGCCTGCGCTTGCCCCCTTAGCACCAAAGAGGAAGCCAGGCAACTGTGCACGCTGGTGCCTGCCTGGTGCCCGCCTGATCTCATTCGTCATGGCTCACATCACTAGAACCTCGCGAGGTTTGCCTTGCCTTGATCTCTCCGCCCCTCGCGAGCCAGCCTGGTGAGGCCACTCCCGAGGAGGTCCTGTGTCGTCCCCCTCGCGAGGCTAGGACCCTCACGAGGGTCTTGAAAGCTTGTTGGTGAAGATGTGCCGTACGGGCCCGCTCGCAGAGCCACGACGTGGGCCGCAGGCAGGCAAGTCTAGGGACCCCCGTTCCCAGAACGCCGGCCAGTAGCCCCCGGGCCCAAGGCGCGCTCGGACTTGGCTTCGAGGCGAAGCCAAAGGGCAAGTGCGGAGCGCCGCGGGCCCCAATAGCCTGCGGCCTTGGTCGACATGTGGCGGTTGATTAGACGTGGGCGTCTCCGCTTCCCCACGCTGCCTCGGCAACTGCCTGATTTTACGAGTCCTTGTTGCATGAAAGGAAAAACCATCATTACCTGTGATCGTGGGGGGAACTCGTTGGCCTTCCCCTTCTATAAATGGAGGGGGGGAGGGGTAGAGCCCCCGTCGCCCATCTCTTCCCATTCCATTCGCTTCTCTCCCTTTGCTCCATTGCCAGTAGCGACACCAATGGCGCCATCGAAAAGGTTCTCCGCCGCGGAGAAGGGGAAGGCCCCTCGCGAGGGGCTCGGCTCTCCGACGCCCAAGCGTGGACGCAGCCGTCCTCGCAAGCACACAGCGACCCCCGACGCGGCCCTCCGCGGCTGCGGCGTTGCCGCTTCGCGTGGCAGGGGTCGCTCCAGTCATGGCAGCCATGTTGATGAAGGGAGACGTGCCGTGGTCACGCGGCCTCCCCAGCCGCGCTTCCTGATACGTCTCCAACGTATCTATAATTTATGAAGGATTCATGCTATTATATTGTCCATCTTAGATGTTTTATATGCATTTATATGTTATTTTATATGATTTTTGGGACTAACCTATTAACCTAGAGCCCAGTGCCAGTTTCCGTTTTTTCCTTGTTTTTGAGTTTTACAGAAAAGGAATACCAAACGAAGTCCAATTGACATGGCAATTTTTGTTGATTTTTTATGGACCAAAAGAAGCCCCTGGAGCAAAAGAGTTGGGCCGGAAGAGTCCCGGGCTGTCCACGAGGGTGGGGGGCGTGGGCCCCTGCCTCGTGGATGACTCGGAGACCTCCCTGACGTGAAACCAACACCAAAAATTCCTATAAATACAGAAACCCCCAGAAAATAACCTAGATCGAAAGTTCCGCCGCAACCCTCCTCAGAGCCACGAGAAATCAATCTAGGCCCTCTCCGCACCCCGGAGGGGGCCATCATCACCGGAGGCCATGGGAGAGGATCCCGGAGGGGCCATCATCTCCATGAAGGCCAAGGACCAGAGGGAGAACCTCTCCCCATCTAGGGGGGAGGCCATGGAGGAGGAAGGACAAGGGGGAGAACCTCTCCTCCTCTCTCTCTCTCGGTGGCGCCGGAGTGCCATCAGGAGGGGAATCATCACCGCGGTGATCGTATTCATCAACATCACCACCATCATCACCATCCCCATCTCTTTTACGCGGTGCACTCTCCCGCACCCCTCTGTAATCCCTACTTGAACATGGTGCTTTATGCCACATATTATGATCCAATGACGTGTTGCCATCCTATGATGTTTTGAGTAGATATCCTTTGTCTTTGGGTTGATTAATGATCTAGATTGGTATGAGTTGTATGTTTTATTATTGGTGCTGTCCTATGGTGCTCTCCGTGTCGCGCAAGCGTGAGGGACTCCCGCTGTAGGGTGTTGTAATACGTTCATGATTCTCTTATAGTGGGTTGGTGAGTGACTGAAACACAAACCCGAGTAAGGGGGTTGTTGCGTATGGGTATAAAGAGGACTTGATGCTTTAATGCTATGGTTGGGTTTTACCTTAATGATCTTTAGTAGTTGTGGATGCTTGCTAGACTTCCAATCATAAGTGCATATGATCCAAGAAGAGAAAGTATGTTAGCTTATGCCTCTCCCTCATATGAAATTGCAATGACGACTACCGGTCTTGTTAACAATTGCCTAGGACAATTCTGCACACCGATCCATCATTATTCCACACTTGCTATTTATAATATTTAGTGATATATTCTAACTTTATGATAACATCACCTACTTTTATATTTTAGCTTTCCGATACCATGCAAAGTTATCCTCTTCATACCCACAACGTAGTTTTATTTCTCGTTTCTAGTTGGAAGAAAACGTTAGGTGTACGTAGAGTCGTATTAGTGGCAGATAGGACTTGAGAGAATATTGATCTTACCTTTAGCTCCTTGTGGGTTCGACACTCCATACTTATCACTTCCACCTTTGGGAACTGCTACGATGATTCCCTGCACTTCGGGATTATCAAGCTCTTTTCAGGCGCCGTTGCCGGGGAGCAATTGCGTGGGGTTGATATTATCGTTTGTGCTTGTTTGCTTTCTTCACTAAGTATATTTTGTTTTTCCTTTTTGTTTCTGTTTAGTTGTGGGTGAAACATACAAAAAAATTAAGAATGAAAATACAAAAAAATTACTTGCCTTCCTTGCCTAAAAAGTTTTTCAAAAAGAGAAGTGATTGGAAATTTATGCATTAAAGAAGTGAGGGTCGACCTTGAGCACTTGTGTTCATGCTCATGAAAACAATGTAGAATTTTTCATGGAAGTTTATCTGTAAATAATTATCCCCTTGTGTATATCCATTGTATTATAAAAATAATGTGCCAAGCTTTGGTTTTAGGATGATTAGATTGCTTGTTTACTATGTGCAGAACAAAAACAGAAACTTTGGCTGTAGTGCGTGATTTTACATTTTTTACTGGAAGGTAAAATGGGTATGAAACTTTTTGCACATTACTTCTGTACAAATTTTTCAAATTTTCAAATTTATTTCATAATTGTGGTAGTTACAGAAGTTTACTAAACTTCCAGATTACTACAGACTGTCCTGTTTTTGACAGATTCTGTTTTTCGCGTGTTGTTTGCTTATTTTGATGAATCTATGGCTAGTATCGGGGGGGGGGGGGTATGAACCATAGAGAAGTTGGAATACAGTAGGTTTAATACCAATATAAATAAGGAATTAGTTCATTACAGTACCTAAAGGTAGTGATTTGCTTTAGTATACTAACGGATCTCACAAAGTTTTTGTTAAGTTTTTGTGGATGAAGTGTTCGAAGAACGAGGAGTTACCGATGTGAGAAGAATAAAGAGAGGCAAGAGTTAAAGCTTGGGGACGCCCAAGGCACCCCAAGTAAATATTCCAAGGATACTCAAGCATCTAATCTTGGGGATGCCCCGGTTGGCATCCCATCTTTCTTCTTCAACAATTATTGGTATACCTCGGTTTTTGTTTTGTTCACATGATTTGTGTCCTTTGTGTTTTTTTCTTTAAGAACCATGCTAGTATGAGATGTGCCTTCATCAATTTATAGAATGATTCATGTGCTTCACTTATATCTTTTGACTATGACCTTATAGAATGCTCTCTGTGCTTCACTTATATCTTTTGAGTATGACCTTATAGAATGCTCCTTGTGCTTCACTTAAATCTTTTGAGTATGGTTTTATAGAATGCTTCGTGTGCTTCACTTATATATTTTGAGCTTGTATATTGGTTAGTCAATATTAATTATAGAATGCTCCATGAACTTCACTTATATCTTTTGGAGTATGCATAATACCATCATCTAAAGTGGGTTTGGAAGAGTGTCAACTTTGGGAATTAGTGATCCCACTATTCCGAATGAGAAGAATTTTGCTTATGTGAAGAGTAGAAAATTTCTATGCTTATAGATCATGAAAAGAATGATTCATGTGATGGTTATATTGTTGAATTCATTCATGATGCTATGAAAGTTATTATGATGGAGGAATATATGCTTGTAGGAGTTGCAATAATATCAAGTTTCCTCTCTATGTGCTTAAAGTTTTGCAGTTATACTTGTTTTGCCTTCCTATGCTAGTTGATTCTTGTTCCTATAAATCATGTTCTCACAAACTCCCTAGGCATAGGAACTGGGTTAAATTTAAATATGCTAGTCATATTCTTCATGATGTTCTCTTTATGTTTCAATTCTTATCTTTTATGTGAGCATCATTGAAATAATCATGCCTAGCTAAAAGGCATTAAAGAAAAGAGCTTGTTGGAAGATAACCCAATTTTTAGCGTTACTGTTTTTCTATGTTTACATGATTAAGCTACTGTATTAATCATGTTTTATAGCTTTTGTTTCAATAAATTGCCAAGTAAGACCTTTGGGAAGACTTGGGAGAAAGTCAATGTGATATTGCTGTAAAAAACAGAAACTTTGCGCTCACGAGATTAGCTATAATTTTTTACAGAAGAGCGCTTTTTAGTTGATTAATTTTGCAGAAGATTAATTGAAAAATTCCTCACGTCCACCAATTTATTTCATAATTTTTGGAGTAGCAGAAGTATTGTTTATGTTCAGATCATTACAGACTGTTCTGTTTCTGACAGATTCTGTTTTCATTGCATAGTTTGCTTGTTTTATAGTTTCTATAGCTTATATTTATCAATATAAATTGTAGAAATGATATGGTACAGCAGGCTTTGTATGAGAACAATTCTGAACCTTGTCTTTGACAGTACCAAAGTGAATGGTTTACTCTTTATCATTCTAACCTATCTCACGAAGTTCCGTTAAGTTTTGTGTGATTGAAGTTTTCATGCTTTAGGTGAAATATCGATATGAGGAGAATAAGAAGTGGAAAGACCCTAAGCTTGGGGATTACGAAGGCACCCCAAGGTAATATTCAAGGAAGACTCAAGCGCCTAAGCTTGCGGATGCCCCGGAAGGCATCCGCTCTTTTTCTTCAAAACTATGGGTATACCTTACTCGGAGCTATATTTTTATTCATCACATGATATGTGTTTTGCTTGTAGCGTATTTTTAATTTTACTTTCTGTTTGAATAAAATCATTGGATCTGAAATCTTGAATGAAAAAGAATCCTCCCATGGCTAGTTAATTATTTGACTACTCAGTGTTCTTCACTTATATCTTTTTGGAGTAGTTTGGCATTTACTCACATGCTTCGCATATATCCTGTGAGTAAATGGTTGAATGAATTGAATATAATAAATATGAATTAATATATGTTTCATATGCTTATACCATGGGGAGTAATGACTTCACACAGAATAAGTATAGGTAGTAAATTTATTGAAAGTTAGCAAACGCAGAATTGGTCACTTGAACAATTCATGAAAGAATATCGAAGGAAGAGAGCTTTCACATATAAATATACTATCTTGGACATCTTTCGTAATTGTGAGCACTCATTAAAATATGACATGCTAAAAGGTTGATGTTGGACAAGGAAGACAACTTAATGGGTTATGTTTTCCTATATCCGAAACGTTATATTGTCTTGGATCATTGTCACACCCTGATTCTCATGGCACAACACTTAAGATGATAAATCATGATAAATTGTGGTTTGACAAAAACTTTTGTGTGTTTTGGTCTTTGCTTGATTTGATTTTGTCTATTGTTTGCAAGTGCTCTAAAAATCAAATAAATCCTCCAACTCTTATACTCCTTCTCCTTGATCAAAACTTCTGCCCAATGATCATGCCATGTGTGTATGACATAAAAATAATTTCTTGTAAAAATATTTTGGCCAAAAAGTATTTTCTAAATTTAGTTTTCCAAAAACCCCTGAATTGAGGTTTGCACTACAAGCACTTCATTTGGGGTATGAAAAATATTTCAAAGAGTATATTTGAGACCTATTAGATAAAGGAATCCCATAAACCACAAAAATATAATTTTAAAAGTTATTTTACTATTTTATTTAAAAGCTTTTTCTTAAGGCCATAAATGGTCTTTAATAGGTTAAAATTATTTATATGCTTTAAAAATATTTGTGAAGATTTAGGGAAACTCAGAGGACATATATTGTCCATATATATGATTTTCAACACATGGTAATGTTCAAAATATTAGTCAAATCCCTCAAAAACCCTTTCTGGATATTTCAAGCTTTTGAAATATTCACAAAGGAAATATGCTCCAAAAATTCCAAGAAAATTCTAGCATGTCACATATGACATTTTTGGTGGTCTTGACAAGTATCATGTCATGGAGAATAGTATAACCCCATGATATCCCCTCAAAACCATTTCTGTCCATTTTGAAGTTTGAGCAACTTTACATTGCCAAACATGTCCAAATGTTCTCAAACCTTGTGAACATGCTCAACTGGTCTAATCATTCATCTAGACCAAATGGCACAAGTTGGAGAACAAGTTAACTTGATCAAAGTGCCCCAAAACCCTTCCTGCAAAAAACCAAATTTGAACAACTTTACATTGGCAACTTTCTCCTTTTGATCTCAACTTTTGTGGACATGTTCAGAACCTCAAATGATGACACTACACCAAGTGGTGCATCAAGGAGAATTGATTTGCATGACTAAATCTTGGTAAAGCCATTTCTGCTAATTTCTAGGGTTTACCAAAGTTGCATTGTCAACTTCCTCCAAATGAGCTCCAACTCGGTGATCTACCCCATTTATATATGACACTTGATCCTGTTAATCTTCATATCATTTAGAATCCATTTTCTTGCCCAAACCACCATCAAACACCTTCTGGCAGAAGCTTAAAATGCATGTTTCGGCCAATTCCACTAATCTCCATGAGCTAATCTTCCTCCCACAACACCATCTGGTCCTCCTCTAATCCCTACATCTTTCCCTGCCCGAGGAGCCATGATTATGGGGGTGAAAAGCTCTTTTTCCCTCTCAGGACAACACCATTTCTCTCTCCCTCAACCTCCCTCCTCACTCCAGTGGATCCCCAGGGCATCCAATGCCATTGCACATTGTTTACTCCCCCCTGCAGCTGCCAGACACAAGTGGGCGCGTGAGGACGCGAGGAAAAGCCACGGGTGCCGGCCATTTGCACGCTCTGGAGCACGTCAGGGTGCTCCCGACCGTTGACGCCGCGTCCCCCGACCACCTCGAGCCTACCCCTTGCGCCAGTCGAGGTGCCTCGACGTCCGCAACACGCCACCGTGCAGGCCCCCTCCTTTCCCTCTCTCTCTCACCCCCTGCGGCGCGTGCCCAGAGCCGCCCGGCTCGGCCAATGCCTGCCTCAAGACGCTTGAGCACCAGAGCCTCGCCCCGCTCCCTCTCTCTCTTCCTGGCGCCCTAATCCACCCCCACGAGCACCGCAGACAATTCCTCGCTTGCTCCCCTTGCCGCCCGAACCGTTTCCACGGCCACCCGTGCGCCGCGTCCACGGTGAGCCGTGGTCTCGCCATTTAGGGACACCCCCGAGCCCCCTCTGTACTCCTTTGGCCCTCTCCCCCTCCCATAGATCCTCTGGACCAACTCGTTTATCCTCCTGTGCCCTCCATCCACCACCATGGCCGGAGCCTTGCCGTCGGCCTCCGCCTAAATTCGCACCCACCATTCTTCCTCCTCCCCTATAGACCGCACTAGAGCACCTCCACCACCATCGCGAGCCTCTCCCGTGCTTCTCCCCCTCCTTCCCATGGCCGTGCTGTCGAGTTCCATCACCACCGCCGGCCTCGCCGCTGCGGCCGATCATGTGCTCGCGTCCGGCCACCCCTACGGTCGTGGCGCACCTCGTCGGATGCGCCGCTCTCCCCTGAGCCCGCCGGTGTGCTGGGCGTCACCGGAGGTGACCGGAGCCACCGGAACGGGCGCCGGCAAGCGCTCGGCCCCGCCTCCTCTGTCTCCTTCGTCGCGCGCGGGAGGAGGGAGACGACCCTGCGGGTGGACCCCGCCGGTCAGTGACCCCGTCCTCGGGCCCGTTCGTTTAAGTGGAAGCGAACTGGGCAAATACGCCTCCGGCGTGGACCCTGCGCGTGTGCGGCTGAGCCGATGGGCCGGCCCAGTTGCGCCTCGACGCTAAACCTCGCCCAGCGCGCGCCGCCACCGCCCAGATTTGGCCCATTTAGGTAAACCCCTCTCCTTTTTCTTTTTCTGTAGGCTTGTAAAATCCATAAACAATTCAAATGGACTCCAAATTTGATGATTCAAACTTCTAGTAACTCTATAAATCATGATCTACCTGGTGGTGCAACATGCACATTTTTTCAGAGACCTTTTCTTCACAAATATTTATCAAATCCTATTTTTCCTTTTTCATTGATGAACTTTAGAAAATCACAGAGAGCTCAAACTTGATCCAAATGCCATGATTCAAATTCCTGGATGTTTCTAAGTTCATAACTTAGTTTATGAAAAAATTTCTTAATATTTTCTGTACCCCACTAAATAATGAGCCATTTCTTCATGTTTGTCGACTTTGCAAATCCATAGAATATTCATTTGAACTCCAAATCCAGTGAAAACAAATCCTAGATGCTTCTAAAATCATCCTTTGTTAAATGGGTATCTTTGCGCATTTTCCAAAAAATATAATTCTGTACACTTCTTGCAAATCCATAAACCCCTTGATTCCATCATATTGAAATGTTCAGAGATATCCACTGATCCAATTCCAATGAAACCACTCTGGTTATTTTTCATATAACCAGAGATGTCCTAGAAAAGTCAAATTAATATTTTTAGAGCACTTATATTTCCTGCCTTGTTATGTTGCTTATTATGGCTACTTTCAACGATAGCAGACGAAGTAGACGAAATGCTTGGAGTTGGACCAGAGATATTTGAAGACCTCGAAGACTTTGTTAAAACAGGCAAGCAGCCCTTTGACCATGTCAAAGAAACCCTTTTTATGCATGTCATATGGCACTTTTATTGCTTGCATCAAAGTCATGATAAAATGGTGACCACTTGATGTGGTTTGCCTCCGCTGCTTTTCTCGTTGACACTTGCATGATGCATGACCCTACCTTTCTATGAAGGTTATGCCGGTGGGAGTAGATATGATGCTAAAGTAGTTGCTACGCGAAAAGGGACGGGAATATGCATGGTGTTGGAGACAAAGTATTTTCAAAGGACTTATCGAAAACCCCGTCGGGTGCCACTTATGCCCGAGGGAGATAATGAGATGGGTAACCGCTTGATGACGAAGTGGTGTACCGAGGCAAGTGTGTGTGTTGCTTTCAAAAATGGATTGGTTTAAGTTGCGACCGTTATTCCAACCTTACATGCGCAACCACTCTACCTATGGGAAAGAGCATTATTGATTACCTAGGCCCATACTAGCTTGGAGCCTGCATTACTAGTGACGGGGGAGAGTTGGTCTCTCTCGGGACAGGGTCGTGCCAGGTAGGGCGGCCAAGAACATTTTTATGGGGCACCGGACACACCGTTGGTACCCCGTGCTTGTGATGTGAGATGATTATGGAGCGTGGCTCCACGAAAATGTTATGTGATAATATTGGGCACGGGGGTTACTACCAATCGAGTGGACTCCATGTTAGTGTCGTCTAGGGAAAGATAGTGATCGGGTGCTTACCCCGGCTACTTGAGGTACCGCGGGTCATGGATGACACGAAGGTTCCCCGGATCTTGTGGGTAAAGTGTGCAACCTCTGCATAGTGTAAAACTATTCGAATAGCCGTGTCCACGGTCAAGGACAGTTGGGTAACCGCTCTTGGGCTACGTCCACATGTTTACGAACCAGTGTGTGTGTTTGGATAAGTGGGAAGATCTACTTGGGTCAAGTCAAAGGACCTGACATGATTGAGTTGGGTTGATGCCCACTCTATTTATGTTGATATCTGTAACCTGTCCTCATGGTTACTTAAATTCTCCTGATGCATGTCTTACAAGTTGTTGAACATGTCATTGCAATCAGAACTAGCTTTTTGCAAAAATTTACCTATATCATGCATTGTTGTATCTTGAACCAAAACATGGGTTGCTTGCGAGTACATTCAAAGTACTCATTGGCTTGCCACTGGTTATTTTATTGGCTGCATGAAAGAACAAGATATGATGAAGAATATTTCGAGAGCGAACATGCGAGCTAGGGCGCTTCCCAAATGTAATGCTGTAGGGTTAAGGCAGATGGCATGGGTCCAAGTTATCGATTTAAGATTTCATGCGATGTTATACTCAAGACTTGACCATAATGGTCCTACTTGTGTAATACGGTATGTATGGATGTAAGACTCTTGTTATTCAGCTTCTATGTGTTCAGTGAGCATTGATCTCTGGGATCACTGTACACGTGCATTCGGTGATCACGACTTATGAGTCGGGCTCCCCACAATCATCCAACATGTTGGGCTTGCCTTTCCCTCTCATGCTAGCAAAATTCTTTGCACCAACTAGAAATACTACTTGTGCTTCCAAACATCCCTTAAACCAGTTTTGCCATGAGAGTCCACCATACCTACCTATGGATTGAGTAAGATCCTTCAAGTAAGTTGTCATCGGTGCATGCAATAAAAATTGCTCTTTAAATATGTATGATCTATTAGTGAGAAGAAAATAAGCATTATGTGAACTTGTGATAGGGAAGAAATAAAAGCAATTTTGACTGCATAATAAAGGTCTTTATCACAAGAGGCAATATAAAGTGACGTTCTTTTGCATTAAGATTTTGTGCATCCAACCATAAAAGCGCATGACAACCTCTGCTTCCCTCTGCGAAGGGCCTATCTTTTACTTTTATCTTCTACCCTTATACAAGAGTCATGGTGATCATCACCTTTCCTTTTTTCACTTTTCCTTTGGCAAGCACTTTGTGTTGGAGCAATCCGGATATATATATCCACTTGGATGTAGGTTTTCATAAATTACTATTGTTGACATTACCCTTGAGGTAAAAGGTTGGGAGGCGAAACTATAAGCCCCTATCTTTCTCTGTGTCCGATTAAAACTTTGAACCCATAAATATCACATGAGTGTTAGCAATTGTGAAAGATTAAATGATAGTTGAGTATGTGGAGTTTGCTGAATCAAAGCTCTTACATAGACCCTTCCTGAAAATAAGATGAATTGCAATTGTTTGATGACTAACAACACTATTTGTTAGTTTTCAAGAAAGTTTATGATCTATACTTTAACATGTGAATAGCTTGTTACTTGATCATGAAAAGTTTTATGAGCTGAGCTACTGTTATGACATATAATGATGCTAGAAAAAGGTGAGTGAAATTATCATTGATCAAACTTGTGCACCTGGTAGCATTCACACTTCATAAATTATTTCTTTTATCATTTACCTACTTGAGGATAAGCAGAAATTAAGCTTGGGGATGCTGATACGTCTCCAACGTATCTATAATTTATGAAGTATTCATGCTATTATATTGTCCATCTTAGATGTTTTATATGCATCTATATGCTATTTTATATGATTTCTGGGACTAACCTATTAACCTAGAGCCCAGTGCCAGTTTCTGTTTTTTCCTTGTTTTTGAGTTTTACAGAAAAGGAATACAAAGGGAGTCCAATTGATGTGCGAATTTTTGTTGATTTTTTATGGACCAAAATAAGCCCCTGGAGCAAAAGAGTTGGGCCAGAAGAGTCTCGGGCTGTCCATGAGGGTGGGGGGCGCGCCCACCCCCTGGGTGTGGGCCCCTGCCTCGTGGATGACTCGGAGACCTCCCTGACGTGAAACCAACGCCAAAAATTCCTATAAATACATAAACCCCTAGAAAATAACTTAGATCGGAAGTTCCGCCGCCGCAAGCCTCTGTAGCCACGAGAAATCAATCTAGGCCCTCTCGGCACTCACGGGAGGGGCCATCATCACCGGAGGCCATGGGGAGGATCCTGAGGGGCCATCATCACCATGAAGGCCAAGGACCAGAGGGAGAACCTCTCCCCATATAGGGGGAGGCCATGGAGGAGGAAGCACAAGGGGGAGAACCTCTCCTCCTCTCTCGGTGGCGCCGGAGTGCCATCGGGAGGGGAATCATCGCCGCGGTGATCGTCTTCATCAACATCACCACGATCATCACCATCCTCATCTCTTTTACGCGGTCCACTCTCCCGCACCCCTCTATAATCCCTACTTGAGCATGGTGCTTTATGCCACATATTATGATCCAATGATGTGTTGCCATCCTATGATGTTTTGAGTAGATATCCTTTGTCTTTGGGTTGATTAATGATCTAGATTGGTATGAGTTGTATGTTTTATTATTGGTGCTGTCCTATGGTGCTCTCCGTGTCGCGCAAGCGTGAGGGACTCCCGCTGTAGGGTGTTGCAATACGTTCATGATTCGCTTATAGTGGGTTGGTGAGTGACTGAAACACAAACCCGAGTAAGGGGGTTGTTGCGTATGGGAATAAAGAGGACTTGATGCTTTAATGCTATGGTTGGGTTTTACCTTAATGATCTTTAGTAGTTGTGGACGCTTGCTAGAGTTCCAATCATAAGTGCATATGATCCAAGAAGAGAAAGTATATTAGCTTATGCC
This sequence comes from Aegilops bicornis, assembly GCA_021605145.1. Classification (NCBI taxonomy): domain Eukaryota; kingdom Viridiplantae; phylum Streptophyta; class Magnoliopsida; order Poales; family Poaceae; genus Aegilops; species Aegilops bicornis. The sequence goes on along the minus strand of CM038669.1, from coordinate 207,072,201 downwards.
TCTCCCTCATATGAAATTGCAATGACGACTACCGGTCTTGTTAACAATTTCCTAGGACAATTCCGCACACCGATCCATCATTATTCCACACTCGCTATTTATAATATTTAGTGATATATTCTAACTTTATGATAACATCACCTACTTTTATATTTTAGCTTTCCGATACCATGCAAAGTTATCCTCTTCATACCCACAACGTAGTTTTATTTCTCGTTTCTAGATGGAAGCAAACGTTCAGTGTACGTAGAGTCGTATCAGTGGCAGATAGGACTTGAGAGAATATTGATCTTACCTTTAGCTCCTTGTGGGTTCGACACTCCATACTTATCACTTCCACCTTTGGGAATTGCTACGATGATTGCCTGCACTTGGGGATTATCACTTCCACTCGGCGGAAGTGCTGCCGGAGTTCATCGTCTGGTCGGAGAACCCAGCCGGCAACTGGCTTCATCTTCCGCGCTTCTTCGTCTACGAGCTGCCGGCCGCAGGTCCAGGCGGGCTCTGGCTGCAGGCGGACAGCTATTGCAGCAGGGCTTCCTGGGTCGCGGTTGAGGTCTCCGTCGTGGGCAACATAGCCCTGGCCCGCGGCTGGCAGACGTTTTCCCACGCGCGCGGCCTGCGCAGGCCGTGCACCCTCCATTTCAAGTAAGACGGCGATGCGAACCTCTACGTGAGGGTGTTTGGGGAAGACGGTCGCCGCGCCGGTTGCTGCCCCGAGGTCAACGATGGCGACGAGGTGCTCGGCCTTGGCGATGGTCATGACGAGGAGGGCGAACCTGCCCTTGGCGTCGACTGTGTGTCGTCTAGTTACGGCCGCTCTTCCCCCGGCGACAGCTCCAACAGTGATGGTTACGACCAGCTGCCACGCCCGCTTCGAAGGTGGCAGCGGGTCGTCTCGTCGCCGCGCCTCCGTGAAGCGCGAGGAGGGGTCTGGCTGAGCTCGGGATGGCTCCAAGAGCATGCCCTCGCGGTCCGCTATAGGGGCACGTGCCGCTTTTATTTTGTTCTTCCTTTCCTTCCTGCATTAGAAGAAAACCAGTATGGGCCCCGGAGGGGCATGCAACAAACTATGATTTCTCAATTATTATGCTATGTTCGTCGTCCCCGTGTTGTGTCGCAACATCGTCGTTTTATGTAGAGATAACTTAGCTTGGCCTGCTCGGGGTGGTCTCCTCTCCACGAGGTGCTCATTTCCTGGTGCCTGTCAAGGCACCCTTGGCCTGGTAGGCGCTTAGAAACTGCAAAAAACTCGTTAGGAGGCTTAACGTTTTCCCGAGCCTTGGTGATACGTCTCCAATGTATCTATAATTTTTTATTGCTCCATGCTACTTTATCTACTGTTTTGGACTATATTGGGCTTTATTTTCCACTTTTATATTATTTTTGGGACTAACCTATTAACCGGAGGCCCAGCCCAGAATTGTTGTTTTTTTGCCTATTTCAGTGTTTCGAAGAAATGGAATATCAAACGGAGTCCAAACGGAATGAAACCTTCGGGGAACGTGATTTTCTCACCGAACATGATCTAGGAGACTTTTACCCTACTCCAAGAAGTAACAGAGGTGGTCACAAGGGTGGGGGTGCCCCCTGCGCCCCCTGCCTCGTGGGCCCCCTATTGCTCCACCGACGTACTCCTTCCTCCTATATATACCTACGTACCACCAAACGATCAGAACAGGAGCCAAAAACCTAATTCCACCACCGCAACTTTCTGTATCCACGAGATCCCATCTTGGGGCCTGTTCCGGACCTCCGCCGGAGGGGGCATCCACCACGGAGGGCTTTTACATCATCACCATAGCCCCTCCGATGAAGTGTGAGTAGTTTACTTCAGACCTTCGGGTCCATAGCTAGTAGCTAGATGGCTTCTTCTCTCTTTTTGGATCTCAATACAATGTTCTCCCCCTCTCTCGTGGAGATCTATTCGATGTAATCTTCTTTTTGCAGTGTGTTTGTTGAGATCGATGAATTGTGGGTTTATGATCCAGATTATCTATGAACAATATTTGAATCTTCTCTGAATTCTTTTATGTATGATTGGTTATCTTTGCAAGTCTCTTCAAATTATCCGTATGGTTTGGCCAACTAGATTGGTAGTTCTTGCAATGGGACAAGTGCTTAGCTTTGGGTTCAATCTTGCGGTGTCCTTACCCAGTGACAGAAAGGGTTGCAAGGCACGTATTGTATTGTTGCCATCGAGGATAACAAGATGGGGTATTTATCATATTGCATGAATTTATCCTCTACATCATGTCATCTTGCTTAAGGCGTTACTCTGCTTTTTTAACTTAATACTCTAGATGCATGCCGGATAGCGGTCCATGAGTGGAGTAATAGTAGTAGATGCAGCAGAGTCGGTCTACTTGTCTCGGACGTGATGCCTATATACATGATCATACCTAGATATTCTCATAACTATGCTCAATTTCATCAATTGCTCAACAGTAATTTGTTCACCCACCGTAGAATACTTAAGCTCTTGAGAGAAGCCACTAGTGAAACCTATGGCCCCGGTCTATTCTCATCATATCAATCTCCATTACTTTAATACTTGCTTTGTTTTTACTTTGCCTTTTACTTTTCACTTTGCATCTCTATATCAAAAATACCAAAAATATTATTTATCATCTCTATCAGATCTCACTCTCGTAAGTGACCGTGAAGGGATTGACAACCCCTAATCGCGTTGGTTGCAAGGAGCTATTGTTTTGTGCAAAAGTGCGAGGGACTTGTGCGTAGCCTCCTCTTTGGATTGATACCTTGGTTCTCAAAAACTAAGGGAAATACTTACGCTACTTTGTTGCATCATCCTCTCCTCTTCAGGGAAATCCAACATAGTGCTCAAGAGGTAGCACTTGGTCACAGGCACCGCTGGCCTTGACCCAGTGCTTTGTATCGTGGTACCCATGGGGCACGGATTAGGAGAGGTGCGCCAGCTTGCGGGCTCGAACGAGGGTGCCTCGTGAAAAGCAGACGAAAGGCAGAACAAGGAAAAATGCTCACGAGGGAAAGAAAAAACGCTCATGGGCACCTGTCCAGCCCCCTCGCGAGGAATGCGAGAGAGAGTACAGGCCAAGCCGAAGACGGAAACAGAGGCAGAAGGCAACGAAACCAAATCAGCCGAGAACACCAGAAGCAAACTTCAATTAAACAGGGGCGAGCCAACTATGGAAAGCAAATGAAAAGCCGCGTCCGGCACCTAGTCTAGTCTTCAAGTCTTCTCACCAGCGCGGAGCTAAGTGCTGCCACTAGGACGTGGGAGGGAGCCCCCGAGGCCCGAGGGCGGCACTCCTGAGACTCCAGGGCGTGTACAGCCCCACTCATTATTACGTGAGATTGTCACGAGCGGAGACCTCCACAGGCACTGGGCCTTCTTCATAGGCGCTGGGCCTTTCTTCATGGGTAGAACTTCCAGAGGTGCTGGATGTTCCAGGCGTTCTGGATGGGTACCCCGTCCTGTGTCTCCAGGCGCACGGCGCCAGGCCTGGAGACATGGACGACCTTGAACGGGCCCTCCCACATGGGCGAGAGCTTATAAAGCCCTTCCCTAGAGAGCACCCACCTCAGGACGAGGTCACCCACCTCGAGCATCCTGGAGCGGATGTAGCGGCAGTGGTACCGCCGCAGTGCCTGCTGATACCTTGCCACTCGCAGCGCGGCTTCACGGCAGTGTTCCTCCCCCAGCACGAGGTCCATCACCCGCATGGCATCCTGTTGCGCCTCATCGAACTACAGGACCCGCGCGGAGCGATGTTTGACCTCATGAGGGAGGACCGCTTCTGCTCCGTAGACAAGGAAGAATGGGGTCTCACCCGTCGGCTTGGTGGCGGTGGTGCGGATGGACCACAACACGGACTAGAGCTCGTCGTGCCAGCCCCTGCCGTAGGCCTCGAGATTCTTCTTGAAGGTCCTGATCTTGAGGCCCCTCAGGACTTCTGCTTTGGCGCGTTCGGACTGAGCATTGCTCCTGGGGTGCGCCACCGAAGCGTAGCAGATCTGCGTTGCATGGGTTGCACAATATGTCTTGAAGAGATTAACAGTGAGCTGCGAGCCGTTATCAGTGATGATGCGGTTGGGGACCCCAAAATGGCTCACGAGACCCTTGATGAACTTGACCGCGGAGCCAGCTGGGATGGTGCGGACGGCCTCTACCTCCGCCCACTTGGTGAATTTGTCGATGGCGACATAGAGGTAGCGGTAGCCCCCAGGCGCTCGAGAGAATGGGCCCAATATATCTAGCCCCCAGGCCGCGAACGGCCATGAGAGTGGGATGGTCTGGAGGCCCTGAGCCGGCTGATGAATCTGCTTGGCGTGGAACTGGTAAGCCTTGCTGGACCTCACCAGCTCGGTCGCGTCGTTGAGTGCCGTGGGCCAGTAGAATCCACTGTGAAACACCTTGCCGACGAGGGTCCGTGACGACGAGTGGTGCCCGCAGTCCCCGCCGTGTATGTCGGCCAGCAGCTCTCTTCCTTGCTCCCTAGAGATGCAATGTAGGGAAATGTCATTTGGCCGCTTCCTATATAATTCACCGTCCCGGATGCAGTACGCTGTGGCTTGTCGGGCCACACGCTCCATGTCCTCCTCCTCTTCTGGCAGCGTCCCTTGCGTGAGGTATTCCTTGAATTCCTTGATCCAGCACCCCTCCTGAGGTTCGAGCGCCAAGAGCTACCGCGTCCCGAGGTCGGGCCGCAGGCCGAGGCTCCTGAGGCGGGGTGGTTGAGGGAGCTCCTCGCGAGACAACGCTGTTCTTGAGAACGGCGGCGTTGCTAATGGCTTGAAGAGCCGCTCCTCAAATATGTCAGGCTCTTGGGGTAGCCGCTTGGATGCTCTTCTGGCGATGTTGTCGGCTTCCTTGTTGGTGCCACAGGGCACATGCTATAGCTCCAGACTCGAGAACTGCTTCTTCTTCTAGCGCACCTCCGCGAGGTACGCCTCATGTGCTCGTCCTTTGGCTCGTATACCTTGTTGGAGAAGTTGACGAGAAGCGGCGAGTCGCCCTTGATGGTGAGATGCCTCACCGCCAGGGCCACCACAGCCCTGAGGCCAGCTATGAGGCCCTCGTACTCTGCTATGTTGTTGGAGACCTTCTCGCCCTGCTGGAAGCAGAGCTGCATGGCGTAGTAGAGCTTGTCCTGGGTGGGTGAAATGAGCACCGCTCCAGCCCCCGCGCCCTGGCATGAGAATGCGCCGTCGAAGTACATGACCCAGCCGTCCAGCGCTTCGCTTCCTAGAGAAAAGGATTGATCCTCGCCTGCCTCGAGCTCTGGGGCGTCGGTCCATTCCGCCACAAAGTCCGCGAGCGCAGCCCCCTTGATGACCCTGGTCGTGCTGAACTCCAAGTCAAACACTTGCAGCTCGATGTTCCATTCAGCGACTCGCCCGACAGCATTGGGGCTTCTGAGCACTCTTTCCTGTGCGTAAGCCGAGACGACCTTGATGGGATGACCTTGGAAGTAGTGGAGCAGCTTGCGGGGGGCACAAGGAGCGCGAGTAGGATCTTCTGAGGCATGGGGTATCGTGCCCTTGCATCCCACAACACTGAGCTGACGAAATACACCTGGTGCTCGACGAGGGCGGGAGAGCTGACGGAGCCCTCGGCTTCCGGGGGTTGAGGTGTCCCTTCGGGGTCTTCGGCTTCAAGGGCTTGGTGGTCTGCCGAAGCAGTCGTTGCTTCTGGATCTTCGCCTTGGTGCCGCGCCGCTCTGTCCGGCCCGGTGGTTCCAGTTGACGGGCCCTTGACCTGGCATTCTTCTCTGAGGGCTACCAGCGCTACGCTGGCGGAATGGGGTGTGGCAGACAGGTAGAGCACAAAGGGCTCGAGGGGTCGAGGCGCTACCATCACCGGAGGGCTGGTTGGGTATCTCTTGAGGTCTTGAAATGCTCGGTCGGCCTCCGTAGTCCACTCGAAAGGGCCCTTCTTCTTCATTAGCTTGAAGAACAGTAGGGCACGCTCTCCTAGCTTCGAGATAAAGCGCCCCAACGCGGTCACACGACCAGCAAGCTTCTGCAACTCTTTGAGGGTCTGCGGTGGGCTCATGTCTTCGGTTGCCTTGACCTTTGCTAGGTTCGCCTCGATCCCTCTGTGGAATACGAGAAAACCCAGCAGCTTGCCGGAAGGGACACCGAACACGCACTTCTCTGGGTTGAGTCGCAAGTTCACCTGGCGCAGTCTTGCGAAGGTCTCCTCCAGGTCTTGGATCAAGGTTCTCGCCTCCCGAGACTTCACCACAATGTCATCGACGTAGGCCTCTGCGTTTCTCCCGAGCTGCCGCCCTAAGGCGATGTGGATCAGCCACTGAAAGGTTGCTCCCGCGTTGCGCAGTCCGAAAGGCATGCAAGTGTAGCAGTACACCCCACACGGGGTCAGGAAGGCGGTCTTTTCCACATCCTCTACCACCATATTGATCTGGTGGTAGCCCGAAAATGCATCTAGGAAGCATAGCAAATCGCACTCGGCGGTGGAGTCGACAATCTGGTCGATGCGTGGAAGCGGGAACGGATCTTGGGGTAGGCCTTGTTGAGGTTGGTGAAGTCGACACACATGCGCTCCTTTCAGCCTTTCTTCGGCACAACAACGGGGTCCGCCAGCCACTCGGGGTACCGAACCTCGCGCATGGCACCCGCCGCCTCCAGCTTGCGCGTTTCCTGGACGATGAAGGCCTGCTTCTCTGTGGACTGTTGTCTCGCCCGCTGCTTCACAGGGCATACATTGGGGAACACCTTTTAGTGATGCTCAATCACCTCTCTCGGGACTCCACCAGCTGTTTGAGTTCCCATGCGAATATCTCCTTGTTTGCGCACAAGAACTTCACCAACGCTTCCTCTTGGTCAGGGTCGAGGTCGGCACCTATGGTAAAGGCGGCTCCTGAGGACCCGTCTCATCGATCGGCACCTGCTTGGTTTCTGCCTTGTCTTGGGTGAACAGTTGCTTCTTCTTGGTTGGTGCGGCTTCCTTGGCCTTGGAGGCGCCCGCGCCGGCGGGCTGTGCCACTGCGGCAGTCTTGAGGGCAAGCTTGAGTGCCACCAGAGCCTCCTTAGCGTCCCCCTCGATGGTGAGGACGCCCTTGCTCCCAGGCATCTTCATGAGGTTGTAAGCCGGATGGGTTGCTTCCATAAACTGGGCCAGAGCTGGGTACCCGAGGATGGCGTTGTACGGGAGGCCGATGCGGGCGATGTCGAAGTCGACTAGCTCGGTGTGGTAATTGTCGCGTGTGCCGAAGGTGACATGAAGGCGGATCTGCCCCTGGGAGTGGGCGGTGCTGCCGCCGACTCCAGAGAAGGACTTGCTGAGGCGGAGCCGCTCGAGTGGTACATGAAGGAGGCTGAAGCCTTCCACAGAGAGCATGTTGAGGCCGGCGCCGCCGTCAATGAGGGTCTTGGTGACGACCACGTTGCAGATGGTGGTTGTGCAAAGCATTGGGAGCATACCCGAGCTAGTGGTGGAGACGGGATGATCCCCCGAGTCGAAGGTGAGGTCGGCCTCGGGACGGCCCAGTCCTGTGGGGCCCCCGGGCGCTTGGAAGCGGCGCCGATCTGGCGAAGGAATGGCTTGATGTGACGATCCGAGGGTGGTGCTTGCGAGCCGCCGAGGAGGGTCGCGACCGTGTGGGGTGCCGTTGCCATGAAGCGCGCGACGAAGAGATTGCGCAGCTCCTCCCAAGATGCCACTGTGGATCCGGGGAGGTTGAGCAGCCAGGCGTGCGGCACGCCAGTCAAGGCCATGGGAAGCCAGTTGGCCATGATCTTGTCGTCGCCTCCGGCCTTGAGGACGGCTTCCTCGTAGGCTAGCAGGAAAGCCACCGAATCCGCCACGCCGTTGTAACACGGTGGCATCTCTGGCTTGAACTTGGGTGGCCACTACACCCGCCGCAAGGCGAGAGCAAGGGCTCGGAGCCCCCTGGCCCCGTCGCTGGCATCGGTCGCCGGAGCAGGAATCGCTGCGCTTGCCATGGGGGCGGAACACAGTGGCGACATGGAGCAGATCAATGAAAGGAAAACTCTGACGCACCCCTATTGCGCGCCAAATGTCGGATTTCGGTTTCCGGTAAAACCCTTAAGGTTCGAACTCTGGGGTGCGCGCGAAGATCTCCCTCTCACCGATCACACCCCTCACACACTTCATGAATTCACGGACTAGCTCGCCGAACCCAAAGAACACAAAGACACAAGATTTATACTGGTTCGGGCAACCATTGTGGTGTAATACCCTACTCCAATGTGGTGGTGGTGGATTGCCTCTTGGGCTGAGGATGAACAGTACAAGGGGAAGAGAAGCCTCCTGAGGAGAGGTGTTCTTGTTCTTGGTGAACTTGCGTGTGGATGAGGGTGATCTGAATGATCCCCCCTACTATGGTGGTCGCTAGTCCTATTTATAGAGGCCCTGGTCCTCTTCCCAAATATTGAGCGGGAAGGGAGCCAACAACGGCCAATTTGAAAGAGGACAGCTAGTACAGCTTATCCTGACAAAAGTAGTCTTTGCCTGCCAAAGGCTCTGGTGGTGACGCCGTCTTGGGCTCCATGATGACCTCTGTCTTGCCGTCCTGCTGGTCTTGGTCTCATTGCACCGATATGGAAACCTTTGCCTGATGCCTCGGAACTCCTCGCCTGCGCTTGCCCCTTAGCACCAAAGAGGAAGCAAGGACACTGTGCGCGCTGGCGCCCGCCTGGTCTCGTTCGTCATGGCTCACGTCACTAGAACCTCGCGAGGTTTGCCTTGCCTTGATCTCTCCGCCCCTCGCGAGCTAGCATGGTGAGGCCGCTCCCGAGGAGGTCCTATGTCGTCCCCCTCGCGAGGCTAGGCCCCTCGCGAGGGTCTTGAAAGCTTGTTGGTGAAGATGGGCGTCTGGGCCGCTTTCAGAAACCACGCCGTGGGCCGAGCGAGCAAGTCTGGGGACCCCCATTCCCAGAACACCGACAGTGCGGGAAGCATTGGAAGGCATTCTCTGGCATCAGTGTCCTCGGACAGATGCCGGTGTAAATTCGTGGGCAAGCGCTCGAGATGCCCTAACTATCGTGCTATAATCGGTAACAACTCTCCGTTATTTTGTAGGGAACAGTTATCCCTCGATCAAAATCAGATCCGCCGTGTTTCGCACTCCTCCCATGTAAGAGTGCACACTCTTGCTTACATTAAAATGGAGCAAGTGGACGGCACTGTATCACGTCATATCACTCAAACTAGCCCGCCTAACGCGCAAGAAAGCCCCGCCCTCATCATTTTGTTCTGGATTTCTACCGATCGATACCACGAAAATGTTACGCTTTGCAAGTTCAAAAGGAAAAGGCGGCACATTTACGACTCGTACGCGTCATGTTCGCGTCGCACCCCCGACAGTCCCGCCCGCACGCCGCTCACCAGAGGGGACACACATTGTCTTGAATTTTCACTGACATGTGGTACTGCAATTGAATAAATCGTCGATAGCTGAAATCTAATCGCTCGATGGGCGTCGGCTGAGAAGAGAGAGACGGGGGAGGGAGAAGCAATCTCCCGCCTGTCACGCACTGACTCCAAGAAATATGGTGATAATTTGAGGTGGGCCATGCGGGAGTCTGGACCGCTTCCAAGCCCGCTTCGACCGCCTGCCCACTGAAAACCCTCCCCCTCAAGGCGTGCTCCCCTGCACGCCAGCTGCCCGCATTCATAGCAAGTAGTACTAGTACAATACTGGGCTATAAGCCCGCTTATGTGGAGGAGAGAGAGGCATTAACAAAGTCAAGGAGTGGGCTTTGCAAGAGCCCGGTTCTACACGTGCTCCTAGGTATAAAAAACTAATTCTAAATAAAGAGGTATAAAAAAACAATTGTGTCTAAAAAGAGAAGGGTAAAAAAACACTTGAGAGGAAATAGATAGAGGGAAAGTGAGAAAAAGTTGTAACCTTATAGCCAACCTTATAGTCAGCACTATGGTAGTACATGAGGAAGGAGGGAGTTGTGCACATGCCAAGTGCACTGGGCTACCGTGTTTCACACTCCTCCGTCGTAATAATGGAGACAATAGCTTTCATAAAAAATAAACAATGAATACTCGTTGCTCATCCTCGATATCGGAAAGAATACTTTCATTCGCCGACATGTGGGACGCCGACCATCCTGGTCCACCTGCCATGCACAAAATTATCATAGTCCACCTCGGTCGTAGCGCAGGCCCAACCTTTCCCTCTATAAGTTGGTCGGAAGATGGAACCATCATGACTTTGTAGAATTCCGCTTCTTCAAGAAAACTTACTGTACCCGCAATACTGCTACCACACGCGAAGACTGGATGGCACTGTAGCACGGCATATCACTGAAACCCACTAGGCCAAACTAGCCCGCCTAGGATTTGTACTCCCTCCGTTTCAAAGTTAGTACAAAGTTGAGTCATCTATTTTGGAACAGAGGGAGTACGTCTCTGTGCTGCTATGATTTTGTGTTCTCAAAAAATATCCTTTGTCAGTCTAACGAGTAGGAGTAGAAAGAGGGTCTTTATCTCTCTAAATCTCTCTCCATCCCACAATCCCTCTAGCACACATACACACTCACTGTAGCCACTCCGAAGTACGACGTCACTACACATTCACGCTTCCAACAAAAAAATTACACATTCACGCATACAAGTACGTGCCAATTTTGCTAGCTATTAATGTGAGGCCTCCTTTGGTTTAGAGGAATCTTGTAGGAATTTCATAGGATAGGATATCTATAGGAAAAATTTCTATAGAGCCCTTTTGTTTATAGTAATGGAGTCATATTCCTATTTATAAATTCTTCCTATCCTCCACATTTCATAGGAAAATAAACATTAGCCTAGACTCAATGGAAAACATCATATGATGTGAATGAAAGGGCATGTCCTTTCCTATTCCTACTCACTGGATTTAAGATACATGTCATCTCATTTCCTATGACTTTCCTATTGCTATGATTTTCCTACCCTATGAACCAAATGAGGCATGAATGTATCTATGTGGACTATTGTCTGATCGATCGCTAAGCCTACAATTTTAGGAGCTTGGGCTATGGGCCGATCGACGACGGATCAGACCTATAAGCGTACCACAAGCTCATCAGCCCCAACGTTTCTCTTCGTTGAGTGTTTTGCAAGTACTATAGCTCGCACAATAGCTAGACTACTAACACCAAGAATCATCAAAGAAGCCCTGCTGATATGATAAACAGTTCAAACATACATCTAAGCATGCCATATATTACATCAGAAGCTGGTGAGGATACATTTGTTTCCATAACTCGGAGAGGGTTCGCATGATTCACTGTCAAACAAAAGTAGCAAGTACGGCCCAAACAAGATAGTGCACTAGCCCTAAGATGGTTTGATAACACGCATTGTTTTGGTAATTAAACACAATGCAAACTACCCGGAAGGATTAGCACGACCAACTATTTCTTGTCATCGATCTCTCGGGCAAGGACCACAGCACGGACAGCGGCATGGGAATCGATCTATGGGGTGATGTCCACAGGACGGACCGCGACATCGGAGTCGATCTCCGGGGTGATGTCCACAGGTTGGACAGTGGCATCAAAATCGATCTCCGGGGCGATGTCCATAGGACGAACCGCGACATCGAAAACAATCTCTGGGGCGTTGTCCATAGGATGGACCGCGGCATCAGAATCATCAAGGACGTCCATCGGCACCTGCATGATAACCCACAAGTATAGGGGATCAGTTGTAGCCTCTTTCCTTAAGTAAGAGTGTTGAACCCAACGAGGAGCGAAAGGTATAACAAATATTCCCTCAATTTCTATCGACCACCGATACAACTCTATGCACACTTTACATTTGCTTTACCTAGAACAAGTATGAAACTAGAAGTACTTTGTAGGTGTTGTAGGCTAGGTTTGTAAGATAATAAAGAGCACATAAATAAAATCTAGGGGGTGTGTAGATAAAGACACAACTAAGTTAGCTTTAGTAGAGAGCTTTTTTTCACAAGAAAATTATTTGTCCCTAGGCAATCGATAACTAGACCGGTAATCGTTATTGCAATTTTATATGAGGGAGAGGCATAAGCTAACATACTTTATCTTCTTGGATCATTTGCACTTATTATCGGAACTCTAGCAAGCATCCGCAACTACTAAAGATCATTAAGAAAAAACTCAACCATAGCATTAAAGTATCAAGTCCTCTTTATTCCCATACGACATGACCCACTTATCTGTGTTTGTGTTTCAGTCACTCACGCAACACAGAAAATAAGCAAACCATGAACATATTGCAAACCCTACAACAGGGATCCCTCATGCTTGCGCGACATGGAGAGCACCATAGGATATAACCAATAATAAAACATGCAACTCAAACCAATCACGATCATCAATGAACCCATAGGACAAAACGGATGTACTCAAACATCATAGGATACCCATACATCAATGGGAAATATGTGACACCCCAAAAATTTTAGCCTTGTTTTGTTAATTAAAATTTTGCCAGGAAATAAATTTTTTATTTTCTGGTCTCCCTTTTGATATTTGGACCATTCATCTCTCTAGTTATTATGGAGTTTTTCCCAAAATAAAACCTTTCAAATATGTTATTGGAATTGTTTAACCTCTCAAGGAAAACTTTTCCTTTATTAGTAGAACTAATTACTTAATTAATTTGCTTGATCTTTATTTTCTTGAAAAATGGTTTTCCAAGATTATATGGCCATATTTGAACTACAACCATTTGATAGATTCACTTAAAATTTCAACCAAAATTTGGAGATGTCATGTGATGTCTCTAAATCACTTTTGTGCAATAATATAGTTATTTCATTGCATATTTTGAGTTTTACACCTGTTTTTCAACTCTGGTCCAGTGGACACTTTTGCACTATAACCTAATTAAATATTTCCCTAGAGCCTCCACCAAAATTATGGGATGTCAGTGGTAGCATGCCATCCAACTTTATGCAAAAACATAGTGTTGTCCTTTGGAAAAATTTAGTGAATCAACCTCTTTTTCATTCTGGACCAGACTTGTGTTTTCTACTGCAACCCCATTCTTTCTTGCTCTAGTGACCTTGTGCTTTCTCATGCTTGTAGTCAACCCTGCAAAACCCATAAGTCCAGGAGAATGCACTCTTTGGAACACTTATTTTCCATGTAATGATGCCATTTACTCCTGTCCAGAAGTGTAGTTTTGCAAAACTTGCACTAGCAAGTTTCTCCTTTTTGCAAACTAACTTCACCACCCTCTCATTCATCCATAGAGACACTGATCTGGAGAATTTGGCCACCCCAAGTACTGCCTAGGTGCCTTTGGCATTTTGTCAAACACCCTGAGTGCATAGCCAGATTTGGCATGATTTCAAGTTTACATTGTGAACTTGAGCCCCTGACCTATCCACCATGTCCCTTGATCCCCTTGCTAACACTAAACTAGCCCTGTTACTTGCCAGCACGCTCAAGCATGCTAGGCTACCCTAGCTTTTCATCGAACACGTCCCGGGCATGCTCTGGGCGCGCCCAGAGCATGCGTTTGGCCCGCACGTGCGCCCGAGCCGACGCGTCACCCCCTAGTTCGCCACCGCTCTGCAGAGCCGCGCCACACGCTCCCCTCCTCACTGCAAAACGCCAAGCAGACCCTCGCCGCGTCTCCGGCAGGCCAAGGACTAGCCTCCACCGCCGCCCGACAGCTCCTGCACTAGCCAGCGCCGCCCAAGCCATCTCCGCTCGCCAGCTCGCCCTTGGAGCAGTAGCCGCTCGTCCACTAGCTCCTGCCGCCATCCCCAGCCTCGCCACGTTGCCCTGCAGCTACAGAAGACGGTCGCCGACGACCTTATCATGACGCGCCGCCCGAACGCGTCGACTTCGCCTATTTAAGGGAGCCCTGAGTCCCGTTCTCAAGACACGGCAACCTCAAAGCCACCTCAATGGCGCTTCCCTAGCTCGCAATCGACCCGAGGAGGTTTTCTTCCCCGTCTCCGGCAATTCCTGCCGCCGCCACCTCCCCGGCCATTCTGGCACCACTAGGACCTCCCCCTCTCCACTCTCTCCACCAGGAGCCTTCTCTTCCTCTCGTGAACCCTTTCCCCTACTCGATTTTGATCGGGAACCACCACAGCCACAAAAGCACTTTGCTCCCGAGGCCTCCACCGCCGCGAAGCTCACCGTCGGCGACTCCCTCCACCCCTGCTGACCCAATGGCCACCGGGAGGACCGTCCCAGTCTTGCGGATCCGTCTCGACTCTATGGAGCCTGCGGGGAGCAGCCATCCGCCGGCGTTGATCGCCGTCGCCTCGCCTCCATTCGGGCGAAGGAAGAAGAAGGAGGGATGGACTGGTCAAACCTGACCAGTGGGCCCCCTGGACCCACTGTCAGTGACCCCGTCCAGTCCACGTGGGTTAAGTCGAAGCGCATTTCCATAGCACGCCTTCGACGTGTACGTATGTATATTCGAAACGTTTTCTTTTCTGTTCTTATTTAAATAACAGAATTTTGACCAAACTTTGACCGGCTGTATCTTATTAAATACAACTCCAAATGAATTAATTCTTTTTCCTACCTCTCTCAAATATTGTCTAGTTTATTTTAAGATTTATTTGAAAAAATTTCAAAACAAATTTTTGTGCTGTTTTAATTTTGTGTGTTAATTCATATATATTCTGTCAAATAGGGTTTTTGAAGATTTCAAGATGTTTTGGGAATGCACCCTGCTTTCTCATGACCTGAAGGCAAGCATTCTGAACCCTGGTGTAATTTTTGTATGTGTTGTTTGACTCGGTGACAACACCACCCCGACTCGAGCATGCGTCATTTTATGTGAGGGTGTGATCCTACTCATGAGTGCATATTAATGATTTTTATGCTGATGGAGTTGTTATGGTTGCGATGGAAATCACAGTCATATGCCTTTCATGCATACCGGAAGGGAAGCTGGGAAGGCCTCTGTCTTGGGTAGACACGTTCTTGTCCCTAGTCCTCCGTCGAGACGGTCGTGTCCGGTATGGCATGAGGGGGGTATGTCGCGTGATGTTTCTATCTGTTGGTTGAAGAATATGTATTTGTTATGCTAATCATGCAGGAAATATTTGAACCTCCTGAGTCGACCGTAGATCGAGTCTTGTTCCGGTAACCCCCATACTTGTTTCGTGCTGCCACTTGTCCCCGCCAAAGGTAGGGTAATGCAGTTCGATAAGTTGTCAACCCTTTCCTAGCACACACCGCATGAGAGGCCATGGTGGAAGATCTCGGAGGCATCCGGTAGTCATGCCACCGGTCCGGAGCATGGGTGTTTCGGTTGTAGCCGAAGGGGTAGCTCCCAGTTCTTGCTGCAGTATAAATTTTGTGATCCCATGTTACGTCGAGGTTGTAGCCTCCCCACTTAGAGTTTTGCTTAATAGGTGTCGTGGGTGATTCCAGACACATGTGAGTTAAGCTGGTGTGTGCAAGTTAGGTGTGTTTTCAACTAAAAGACCGTAGATGGAATTAGTCTTGAGGACTAAAGGAATCCGTTGCTTGTGGGTAAAGAGTACACCCTCTGTAGAGATAAAACCTATTAGAATAGCCGTGACCATGGTTAAGGATTACAGTCTGGGATGGGTCAAGTGTCGCTCTTAGTGTCGGTCTTCAGAGGTGAAACTGTTAAACCAAAAACTGGAATCACGATTGTGACCTGTGATAATTATGATTATTATTTTTGATGTGGACTAACCCGTGATATTTTTGGTATTATCGAATATCCCTGGGATGGTTCTACCTCCTGGGTATTCACTAGCATTCCTTTTAAAGCCCTTTATGTGGTGTCGCTAAGACGCCCGACTGTGGCATTTCTTTTAAAGCCCTTTATGTGGTGTCGCTAAGACGCTCGACTGTGGCATTTCTTTTAAAGCCCTTTATGTGGTGTCGCTAAGACGCCCGACTGTGGCATTCCTTTTAAAGCCCTTTATGTGGTGTCGCTAAGACGCCCGACTGTGGCATTCCTTTTAAAGCCCTTTATGTGGTGTCGCTAAGACGCCCGACTGTGGCATTTATTTTAAAGCCCTTTATGGGGTGTCGCTAAGACGCCCGACTGTGGTATTTCTTTTAAAGCCCTTTATGCGGTGTCGCTAAGACGCCCGACTGTGGCATTCCTTTTAAAGTCCTTTATGTTACTTATTTCGTAATTTTAATACTACCATGTTATTGCATATTCACAAATAACATGCTTGCACGCATCAGAGTTTTATTTATCTTTTGTGACTGACGTCATGAGCATAAGATATTTTCAGCATATTATTGTTATATTATACCTGTATTCATAATGTTTGCGAGTACATTCAAAGTACTCACTGGCTTGTCCCTGGCTATTGTCTTGGCCAGATTTCCTTGCACGGAAAGGAGCGACCGTGCCGACAGTCCCGGAACCTAAGCAACGATGATAGCAGCCTCGCGAAGATAGGAGTTAACCTGGTTAGCTGTTCCTGTGGGAAATGGAGTCCCATAGACACTGATGATTCACAACCCGCTTCCGCCATCAACCACTAGAAACCATTTGTTGTACTCACAGACCAGAATGGTCTTGTACTACATATTTTGTGTTTGCTTGGAATTTCTGTATCAAGTTGATGCCTCATCAGCTAACAGTAATCCTGGGGTTGGTGAGCACGACGACCATTTTCTGGAATATATTAACCGGAAAACCGGTCGGCACAAAATAATATATAGCATTGAGCGCCATGTTTAAGTAGAGATTACAGCGGGTAAAAGAGGGGTTACACCGCTGCATAGAGGGGGGGAGAGTTGGTGATGACGGTGGTGAAGTTGTTGGTGTAGATCGTTGTCGCGATGATGGCCCCGACGTTGTTGCGGCGCCACCAGGAGAGAGGGGGAGAGAGAGCCCCCCTTATTCTTCTTCTTCCTTGTCCTTCCTCCTAGATGGGAGAAGGGTTTCCCCTATGGTACATGGCTTCCATGGCGGCGGAGGGGCGGGAGCCCCTCCGAGATTGGATCTCTCTCTCTATTTCCTTCTATTTTTGCATTCCCAGATTCTGGCCTTTCACCGTTTCTTTAAATTCCCGAAGATCCGTAACTCCGATTGGGCTTAAATTTTAACACAATTTTTATCCGGATATTAGCATTCTTGCGCCAGAAGAAGGGAACTAATCGCCTTACGGCATGTCCACGATGACCAGGGGCTCCTTATGGGCCCCTCAGGCGTCGTCTCGCGTTGATTCTTTTTCCCAAACATCAGCTGCTTCGCTCCGAGCGTGCTCCAAAGATCTCTTGGACATACTATCGCAGGAGCAGACGAAGGACATCGCCCCCCTCCCCCGGCCGCCCTCTGTCGCCACGAGCATGAAGCCCCGGTGCACGTGCGGGGGCGCAGCCGGCAGCGAGGAAGAATAGTACATAATCTTGATCATATAATCTAATCATGGCATGAATATTAAGACACGGGTGATTCAAAGCAATAGCCTATCATTTGACATTAAGACAATAGTACTTCAAGCATTCTAATAAAGCAATCATGTCTTCTCAATATAACATGGCCAAAGAAAGTTATCCCTAGAAAATCATATAGTCTAGCTATGCTCCATCTTCATCACACAAACTATTTCATCATGCACAACCCCGATGACAAGCCAAGCAATTGTTTCATAATTTTGATGTTCTCAAACCTTTGCAACTTTCATGCAATACATGAGTGTGAGCCATGGATATAGCACTATAGGTGGAATAGAAGGTGGTTGTGGAGAAGACGAAAATAAGGAGATAGTCTCACATCTACTAGGCGTATCAACGGGCTATGGAGATGCCCATAAATAGATATCAATGTGAGTGACTAGGGATTGCCATACAACGGATGCACTAGAGCTATAACTTTATGAAAGCTCAAAAAGAAACTAAGTGGGTGTGCATCCAACTTGCTTGATCACGAAGACCTAGGGCAATTTGAGGAAGCCCATCATTGGAATATACAAGCCAAGTTCTATAATGATAATTTCGAACTAGTATATGAAAGTGACATCATACACTACAAAAAAATACACTTCCGTGATGATACGTGTTTGTCACAGTAGGTCGCGTTTTTTTGTCATGCATGTACATCCATGAAAAATTTATGACAGAATCAAGATAGTCATACATGTGCTGTCGTAGAAGTGTTCCATGACATAACCAAAATTATCATCATGGAAGTGTCCACTTCCATGACGATAAATCATGGCGTCACGAAGTGCTTTCATCAAGGGTGACCGACACGTGGCATCCACCGTAATGGAACGCCGTTAAGCTATCGGGTCGGGTTTTGGATCCGATAACCCGTTAACAGCCACGACTAATGGGAAATTTCCACGTGTAAAATTCTTATTGGCCGGACGAAACACGTGTCAGCTCGTCAGTGGGTCAGATAGGCGCCTATGATACGTCGACACGTGGCACGGTCCAACAGATGCCCATTCCTGTGAAAAGGCCGGCCCGTTTGACTTGGTCAAAAGGTGGCAGGTCGGCCCATGTAAAGCCTGTTAACGGCCTGTTCGCATATAGCCCATTTATAGCCCGCTAACCCAAGGCCCGTTACACCCTATCTGAATTAGGCCCAGTAGCGTCATCTAGGCCACCCAATTTAATTCCAGCCCGTTTTCACTTCTGGCCCATGTATGGCCCATGACGTCTTTCGGCCCATATGAGGCCCTATGTAACTCTTGGCCTATTAATGGCCCGTGGTGAAACTGGCCCGTAATGAACAGTGTATCACTTTACACCCATTAACGGCCCGTGGTGAAACTGGCCCGTAATGAACAGTGTATCACTTTATACCCATTAACGCCCGTTATTCTGTTTCCAGCCCATGTTATCTTTCGGCCTTCTCAGAGCCCATTTATTCTTGGGCTCATTTCCAGCATTCGTTTACTTACGGCCCGTTACTGTCATTTTCTGCTTGTGGCCAAATTCAACCTGTGGTTACAGTCGGCCCGTTTGTGGTCCGTTAATACGTTGGGCCGTTTTCATAGTGTCATCAATTATGGCCTATTAACGATGGCCCATTATGGTCGGCCCATGAATGGACGATTCCAACTCTAGCCCGTTTACGGCCATAATGCGGCCTGTTATTGGCCCATGTTTGGCCATCGATCATACTGCCCGTATAAGGCCCGTTGATGATACGGCCCGTATAAGGCCCATTGTTTCTACGGCCCGTAGAAGGCCCATTGTTTCTACGGCCCGTAGACGGCCCACTGTTTCTATGGCCCGTAGGAGGCCCAGTGTCACCACAGTAAATATTAGCCCATGGTTATTGTGGCCTAGTTTTAAAAAATAGGTTATTGCAGCACTAGCAAACTGCGAAAAAGAACTGCAATGACTAGAAGCAAACAGATAAACAAGACAACAAGGAAATAAATAAGCAAGCAACTTACGCTAGGCTATCACGGCTACCACACATACTACATCCACTAGGCATCAAAGTTCGCCACCAGTGCAAATAAACGCGCTGACAAAAGAATATACAAAACTGAGAGCACTTCAGAAGGCACAAGGCCTGGCAAGGTCGCCCCAAACAGGTGAAGAAGCCGAGTAGACCTCAGCCAGTGTCAACGATAGATGCATCAACACTAGATTTAAGGCATGATGGTGCGCACGGCAGTCCTCGGACATCTTCATTGCATCTTTGACTTCAAGTTGGAGCTGAGCTGAAGCAAGCCTTTCCGCTTTAAGTTGAGACTGAAGAAGTCAAACTGATTGAGGCAGTGACTGCACAGAGGTTGTCACACACCTGCTGGTGAGTAGCTTCAACTCATTGTCTTCATCAAGACAGGACCTTGGGGTCATCTCGCTATCCTCAAGATGGTTTGGCTCACTATCTTCCCTAAAGTTCTGCCTGGCGTAAGAGATACGAGTCTGAAAGAGAAACAAGGAGACACGTAACAGGTTTCACAATTATATAAGCAAATAAATGGATTTGTTACGCAGATAAGGAACATGTTTTTACAACTACAATTTGAAATCGGTAGTTGTTGCAAACATCCAATCAGATGTAAATAGCAAAGCAAACAGCAGTGGAGGAAATGATGCCTATCCTAATCTATACTAGAACAAAGTTTGAAGGCTTGAGAAGGATGAACTTACATTACATGTTAACACGGGCTGGACAAAGCCCTTCTCCATGTTGATGGAAGGATAATTCAATAAATTCCCCAAAGAAAATTCTTTATAAGCGTTGCCATTATTCTAAATTTTGTAAAGAGTAAATATAGATCAAATAATATTGGAAGAAACAGAGGATAATGAAGCTCAGTGCATCGATGATACATAATCAAATAGCAATTAATTAAGTACAGCGTTACAAGGCAAAAGGGAGAGAGGTACTGACAAGAGCAATGTAAAGCCCATTATTATTTTGAGATCGTATGATCCTTTGAGCAAGGAGATTCATCTGAAATTAGTTTTCATACAAGAGAGAAGGTAAGGCACAAGCAGAAATTTAGGAGTTCAAATTTTGAATTGATATCATAGACAGTACCTGACGCTGGGCTCCCAGTAGTTCTAATAGGGGTTTGGCCACTGGAGTAGGGGTAAAGTGTGGTACAGTTGGGCCTGTGTTTTCTGTGGCTGTTGATCTATCTGATTTAACAGATATCACTACCTCTTCCAAATACCTAGTTTGTACTCCTCGCACTCACCCTCTTCCTTTTGGACATCTATTACAAAAGTATAACATTTGACTGGAAAAACATAGTGTGACGACACATGGAATAGGTACAGAAAATGGATAGGTATGGCATATACTCATATATGATGCTTAAACTAAGCAGATGGTGTAACAAAGTAGAAGTAATGCAAGAGGTCAGAAGCAAAATATGTGTGACCAATACAACTTTGCAAAGTTAGAGCAAGCACCTTGATGGGTGAATAAGATAGGCCATCCTCCACCATGCCAAGTTTGTTAGGCAGTGGATCGTTCCGCAATGTTCGTCTCGTGCGCCCATTCTCATATTCATTTTGATAATGTTCAATATCTAACATGCATGAAAACATAAAAACAAGTGAGATTTTCTTTGTAATGCACAAGTGATTCTAATCCAATACTGCCTCCCTGTAAACCCCTTTGTGCTATCTCTGCAATTCTTTTAAAAGATGCCATGCATGCTGTAATTTGTTGTGTGCATTAATATAATGTGGCCTACTACTCAAAATATGAGAGCTCCAGAAGTGATGACACTTCATAGATGATAGCTTCAACATATAGTAAAGAAGAACAAGTCGACCTGACCTGACAGATTCAAAATATACTAAGGGAGAACAACTTGACCTGACGAGTCGGCCGCAAGAGAAGAGCATCATCTTAAAGAAGAGCAGAAGAGCAAGCAGATTGAAGATATTACAAGTCTTTTAATACAATGTCGGTTGGCCACCCATGATGAACCAAAGCGCATGGAGAAATACTATTATTTACGGTCTCTCCATATGTGGCTCACATGCATTTCGAAACTAAAGTAGGAACATTTAGCTAACCAATTAAACATCTCTCAGTTCTGCTAATATCAGCAATAATATCATATATGAATTTGTACAACTAAGATTGTTTAGCTCGATGGGTGGAGCAGTGCTATTACGACACAAACCACGTAGGCTAATTGTGGTCATCATAAAATGGGGAAAACATAAGCATGATGAGTATAGTGTTGACCGTGGCAGTGGGATGGCAGATCTGAAGCTGCAAACCGTGCAAAGGGTAGTTAGTAACCGATGTTTGCTTTGAAATAACAACTAAGATTTCGTATGGACAAGAAAGTACGGTCAACAAGTGACAAAGAAATGCAATTATGCTGTCTCTCTATATGTCGCGACATGCATTTGGAAACTCAAGTGGGACCTTTAGCTAACCGATTAAATGTGTTGGTTAACTAATATCAGTATCATATCACAATCATATTTGAACAACTAAGCTTTGAATTCGAGTGTTGTGTTGTTTAGCTTGAAGGGTGGAGTAATGCTAGTACGACGTAAAGCACCTACGCAGATCATAGTGGAGTAGATAAAAGGGAAAACCCTAAGCATCAAGAGAAAAATCAGGAAAGTGGAACTAGCTAGACCTGGGTGGCGCACATGCTTTTCAAAGCGAATATAGGAACATTAGGTGACCAATTAAACATTCTCTGTTTAGTGATATGAGCATCATATCAGATTCAGATTTCAACACGTAAGCTTTGGGTTGAGGTCTTGAGGAGCAGTGCTAGCACGACACCTAAGCACCTACGATGATGGTAGTGAATATAAAGGGGAAACCATAAGCTTTACGAGTATAGTGCCCGTGCCATGGCGGATCTGAAGGTGCAAACCGAACAAAGCTACTTCACAACCAATGTTTGCTTTCAACTAGCCACTACGATTTGGTACGGACAAGAAAAGTACAGTAAACAAATTACGATCTATTTTCCGGGTGAGATCAATAACTTAAGCACATATGGAAGAGTACCAGCTCTCTTGTGACGCCGTGTAGGCCTATGCTGCTACGTTGAGGGTGTTGCGGGTGCGATGGCTGTCGGCGGCGGGGAAGAAGACTTTAGACGGCAGGCGGCCGGGTCGGGGGATATATCATGTTGCCGTGGACGAGGCGGTCATAGGATCGGCAACGGCAAGGTGGACGACAGCGCCGATGAAGCGAGAGGAGGCGATGAAAGGATCCTGGTCCAGCGCCGTGGATGAGAGACGTCCATCTCTTGCAGTGGACGATGGGGTAGGGGTAGCGGCTCCGGCAAGGTGGAGGATGGGGTGGCGGACGGAGGAGGCTGGCCGCAGTGCGGAGGTTGTCGTGCCGCCGACGGTGTATGAATGGGGAAATGGAGGGGAGGGGGGGCGATCTCAAACTTTGGGACGCGCTTCTCTGAACTGGGGGAAAGTTACAAACTTATCCCCCGTTTAAAATTTCAGACATCGCGTCGGTTGGGGATAGGACGGTAATCTCGCATCTCCCAAATATTTACCGGTAACTATTTCGGGCGAGGAGAGGGCGTTTTGCCACCCACGGTTGGTGCTCACAGTGTATGAACATTGCTGACAGGTAGAGCGGTTGTGTCAGGTCTGATGGAAGTTACACATCTGCCCCTATTTAAAATATTAGCCTACATAGATTTCGGGCGAGAAGAGGGTGTTTTGCCGCCTACGGTTGGCGCCCACGGTGTATGAACAGGGCTGTCAGGTAGGGCGGTTGTGTCACGTCTGATGGAAGTTACACATCTGCCCCTATTTAAAATATAAGCCTACATAGAATTCGGACGAGGAGAGTTTGTTTTTCCGCCCACCGTGTATGAATGGGGAAATGGAGGAAGAGACACATGTCTTTCGGACGAGCTTGAATCAAATTTGTTTTGCCGCCCACGTTTGGCACCCACTGTGTCTGAATGGGCTTAGAGGCCGTCATGTCACGTCTGATTGAAGTTACTAGTCTACCCCTATCGACAGCAGTGTAAATCCTGTCGATAAGGATGTCAAGTGTCAGGGGTAGACAGTAATTTCCATCTCGCAAACACTTGCTTCGGGCAGCCCACAAATTATAGTGGGTGTTTAGCCGCTTCGCTCAAAACTTGGGAGAATTAGCATTCACGTTTGCCCTGGGACCTGGCAAACTAAATTCAAATCAATTTGTATTCGATTACGAATATCCACAGATAATTATACGTTTTGTTATTTATTTCTTCAAAACCACAACAAAGATTTATTCCACCTTTATATATGATTATGATTTAGAAATGTTGTGATCTTATAATTCAGTAGGTTGGATACACTCTGAGTCAAACAATTATTTCATCCAATACAATATGCTCACACGAAAAATAGTTCACCTTATGTCAATCATACAAGTACTGAGGATTACCTCGCCTAAAAAATTCGGATCATTACAACACATGGACAACATAGGGGGTCTTGCAACATAATCCATTCAGAGACATGACACAACATGCAAGTACAATAATCTAATGAAAATTTTAACTGGTATCTAAAGAAGAACCGGGATTATCTTGGGCTTCAGATAGCAGAAACAGCAAGACCTCCTCCGTCTTCAAATGCAACATTCTTACTTCCTCCAATTCTTGGGTTGCTTCCATAATGCGTGCCGCTAATTCCGTAATTTCCAGCCTCAAGATAAAGATTACCTCATTCATGGCAGCCACACCATCTCTTTCTGCCTCTAGTAGAGCCTCAAGCACTATAATATTTGTGCTCAGACTGCTCTCCGGAGGTGTTGCCTCTGAACTGCTACCATCTGGTAACATGGTAGGCGCACTGCTTCCACAAATAGATTCTGGGGTTGTACATTGTGTCCTAGTGTGAACAGCATCCTGAAAGGTTTCTGCTGGACATCAGTAAGAGATAATTATCGTATGATCTAGGCAGTAAGCTTACATGGTAAACGACGGACAAATTATTGCCGAGCATGGCAAACTATATTTAAATGGTTCGAAGCAGCATCAGCCGAAAATAAATTAAAATGGTAAGATGAAACTAGGGATGTAAGTGGCAAATAAACAAAATCCGCCAGTCCCATCTAGTTAGTTTTTGCTACCTCCCTAGTTCATTTTCCTCAAAAAAACAAAAACTCTTTTGAACTATCATACCACTAGTGTACTTTAATCGGTATTAAACCAGACCCAGTTGACATCCCTAGTTGAAAGGGAGTGTACAACCGCTATATTTAAGTTGCCAAGGCATCTAAGCAGTTGAAATAATCTGAGAAAGCACTTAAACAGTGTGGCCTCGTATAAACTACGAAGATAGTCTTGTGATGAAGTTGAGAGGAAAAGTTATGGACTCAAATGAAATAGGCATGCATTTCTTTATGATAGTACAACAGTAATCACGACATATTGGCCAACTTCGGTATAGCGTAACAACAAATAAGCATTCGAATCAAGCAATACAGCAAAGCAGACAACCGACCTATTTGTAATTCGGTAGGATTACACGTTGAGGGCACAAGCCAAGAAAGCAGCCCATTCGCATTACATTTCACATGTACTAAAACACACTGGCTTACCATATGTTGCTGTGAAGCCTAGCTGTCGTTGCAATGTTCTTTGAAGATATCGTCAGCATCCCGTGGTTGCAAATCTAGTTGTTGTAGTTTATTCTGCACCATCTATTTTGGTAAAATTAATTTTAATCTCATGCACTGGTCCGAATTGATCATCAATGGTTCATCTAAACTAATGAAAGAAGGGTGTGTGCATACACGACAATACTCCCTCCGATTCTTTTTACTTTGCGTATAACTTTTTCTCGCTTTTCTCAGATTAGTCTGCGTTGCCGATTCCTAGCGCTGGCTTCCTTTTGTGCCCCGCCCCATCCGCCTCTGCCCTAATTAATTGGCAAATTAGTCCAAAAAAATTAAACCAGTGCCCTCCTTGGTATGCGGGTCAAGAGTTATGCGCAGAGTAAATAGAATCGGAGGGAGTATATCTACTTCCCTCTATTTTTATGCTTGTTCGAGGTGCCAGCCCCAAAAGAACAAATATTTTGCTTGATGGGGTTGGCAGCTCCATAATTAATAGAAGCATCAAATTAGTCATGCAACTTGGGAAGATCAAGAACACACAAACAAGTAATGAACAGAGGCTCGGAGCAGTGATGTAATAGCTAGCATCAAAATGTAGGGTAAAACAAACAAAAAGCAGCGGAACCACATGCTAGTTTGCTGATGTGTAATTAAGCATAGTGAACATTAAGCAGTCTGATGGAACCAACAGGTGGCATCGTAACAAAACTAAAGCATATTAACTATATGTGCAATCGGTATGTAATTTAGCACATGTAACATGTTCATCGCCGAGTATGGCCCTACAGGTGCAGGCAGAATAACCCGTCTCATGAAAAACTGAATGATGCCCTAAAGAAATTCAAAGGTGCGGTGCTTATGCTAGGAAAGTGAACGTAGGCACTGGCCGTTGGATAATAGTACATGATTCTCGGTGGCGCATGGGTATCGTTGTCATACTTGATAGCTAAGGGTCGTCGATGGTGCTCGTGTTGCGGTTGAGTTTGGGCCGGCTGTCGCCGTCGCTGAAGCGGCTCCGGTGCTACGGTTGCGGCGCCTGTCGACATATAAGAAAGCCCATCTGTGGTAAGTGAACAGTTGCACGATCAAGAGAAAAACCAAAGGAGTACAAATCGAAATAACCTGATGAGGCAGCGGCGTCGGTAAAGCAGGGCCGGTGGAGTTGAATATGGCGTCCGTGGAGCGGGTCGGTGCGATGGATTTAAGGCTTGGCAAGCGTTGTATGGTGCTTTCGGTGAGGCGGATCTGTTGCGGAGGATGAGGGCTTGTATGAAGGGCCAGCGAAGGGGCGGACGAGGGAGTGAGTGAACGGCCTACGCTATGGTGGACGAGGGCGCCGGTTAAGCAGATCCGGTGCGGTGGACCATGATGGCGGTTAAGGAGATTTGGAGCGGTGGACAAGCCAGTCGCTGAAGCGGCTCCGGTGAAGTGGTGAGTTGGTAGTTGGGGCTTCCAAGGTGCGAAAGGTAGATCTGGCGGGGTGTGAGGTCCACCGCGACGGAGGACTAGATTCGGCGGCTTGCCGTGGTTGGGGGGGTCGGGGAGGGGAAGGGGAGGGGCTCTGGGGAAGAATGTTGGGGGCAAAGAGGGGAAAACAATGGAGTTACCAAAGCAGCCCTTTTCCGTTCATGTGGCAAGGGTAAAACAGGAATATCGCAGGGCTAAACTTTTGGGCGCGTGATATTTCGATGTGAGCGGGAAGTTTGAAAGCTTTTGGCGCCTAAAATTATAAGTACTCTACTCTCATACGGCCGACTATGATATCATGGCCGACAATTTGTTTGTTTTGCACGCAAAAAAATGTGCAAGTTTTGAAAATCGATGTCTCCAACTCGAAACTTAGATTGTCCATTCAATTCAAATATGGATCATTGAGCTACTACAAGCAAATACCATCATACGGTCCAAATCAAATGAAATTCCAAATGTGTTTAACCTAAATATGATGACAAAAGCAAAAATGTGTATGTGTATGAATAAAGTGGATGATTATAAAGTTTGAACATGCCCGTATGTGTATATCTCTAGGTTTGATATATGAATTTGAAATCACGGAATCCCGGCTTAAAAAATGTACCTACGTTTAAATGAATTACAGAAGCTAATGATGGAGTCGAATTCCAAAATTCCAATCTTAGGTTTGTAATTCTGGTACATCAAGGTATATCACACATGTTCAAAAGTATCGTTATCTCATAGTACAAATTGTGAAACAAATTGATCAACCATGAGTGCACAATATCTCAATTACGCTAAAGTCCCTCAAATATAGACACCTCACTCTCTATCTGAAGTCAACCCCCCCCCCCACCACCACCACCACACACACACACATAGATAAGTCGCTCTCTCCCCCAAACACCAACACACGAGCACATTAACACCCCTCTCTCTTGTAAAGTCCGGACCCCAACATAGGTCTCTGTTACTTTGTCTCTCGGGCATGCACACATCTCTTACCTCACTCTGTAGGTCTCCCGCTATCTCTCTTACCCAAGCACACGCACTATGTAGAGTGTATATTTCCCATACATACAACGTCGCCCCCAAACGTCTATCTCCCTTGTTATGTGGTTCTCGCACACTCACCTCACACACCACCCCCATTGCAAACAAGCACACTTTGTCTCCTTGTGCACCACTCTCCTCTTTCTATCTCTCCCACATGCAGACCCGCCCCAACTCCTTCCCCTCAGATACATATATGTCGTGACTCTTTGCATAGCTCCCTAATGTATAATCGTTCTCGATTTCGCACATTGTTCTCTACACCATCTATTCAAGATCTCTCATGAAGTCCCAATCACACACACGATGACTCGCTTCCCTTGCGTCTCCGTTCATAGGCCAATTTGGACAACATCAACATTGTCTCCCTATCTATACGCCATTTATGGACACAAACGACCCCTCTTGCCCCTCTATTCCTCTCTCTCTCTCTCTCCGCCGCTAGCTCTCTCTTTCTCTCGCTCTCACACCCTCTCCCACACACACACTCGATGTCTCTTCCAAATAGTCTGCTCCCCGCCCGCACTCCATGCTATCTCGCTACTACACATGTCACACCATTCCCCATCCCTTATACTAGGTTTACATCATCGGTGGTCTCTCTACTCCACATACACTCTCTCCTCTCACACACAAACGCTGCACAAACACACACAGACACGCATAAACACCCATTTACCTGGATCCTCATCTCTCCTCATGTCCGTATGTGTATCTCACACACTCACTCTCTAATTATGTATATGTGTCTCCACGTTACACAACACAAAGCCCCATGTACATGTCTCTCTCTATCCTCCACACACATAGACACAAAGAATCTGTTATCATTGCCTCAGTCTCTAACATATCACACACGCACACTGTCTCTCTCTCTCTCTCTCGCAAACACGCTCAACAAGGGTTTCCCCGTGAATAACTTACCGTCTATTCATCAACAGTTGTGGCAGTACGGCGAACACGAGACGTGAAAAAGAATAAATCTACACGTGCTTAGACCACCTAGTATGACTACTAGGACTAGAGCAAGCCAAAAAGCGCGCCGCCGTCACCCCCTCCTTGTCGGCGATGGGAAAATCTTCGTTTTACACAGTCGAGAAGTCATTGTGCTAAGGCCCCACATGCCGAGGCGTTGAATAGAATGTAGATGCTAGTTTATGGAAGCAAGTATCGATAATACATTTGTATATCCATACTTATATTTCTTCTTTTATAAAAAAGCGAGCTGGTGATGATGGTACGTGTGCCATCTTGCAATATAGACCGTTCGATCTATATCTGACGGATGGAAATTAAACTAAAAGATACCCGCACCCCTCTCCACATTTGCAAACAAGGCCTTCCCTCGTTCATCCTTATCTCCAACAAACCTCATTGTTGAGAAATTAAGAAAGGAAGCCTCTGGAACAAACTGGCCTCGTGGCCGCTGCCGGCATCGTCAATCCCCATGCCTCCGCTCAGTCCGACCACGAACCACCACCACACCCCACTCCTCTTCACCTTATCTCATCTTTCTCGAGATATCATTAGTTTTTACACATGGTATTACTCCCGCAAGGGTCAATCACAACAAGTGTTTTATAAAAAAATGCATCTTGATGTTCCGTGCAATGCACGGATCTTGCTAGTACTCCTACACAAGACTAAGTTGGTGCTGGTGTGTATGCCATCCATCGTTTCTGACCATTAGATCTACATATAACGATTGTGAGGTAAGTTGTTGCCTTTTCTCACCAACATCCCACTTGTCTACCAATTTGCAGAAAAACCCATAAATTGTATCTTAAAACCAACCACATCCCTCCCTGACCTCACCAAAACAGCCCAAGGAATATATTCTAATTGAAACATAATATATCTCTAGTGACATATGTATATCAAAATTAGAGTGTTTTGTACCAAGTTTGTGAATAAGTATTATTCTAATTATGATTCGCTGTAACGGACATGAACATTGCTAGTATTTCCAACCATGCATTTCTTTTCCTAGTATTCCATAGTTTTGAGTTTTCCATCAAGATATTAGTCACTCATGGTTGATATTTACTTTCAATCATGTACACATATGCACTATGTAACTAGCCTTGCTTATTGGCTTCCAAAGCTTAACTTCCACTCCTACTTACAATATGTAGAGTATTTAACAAAAAACTACCACTTTCAACCAGCCCTAGGAAGAATCTATTGTAAAAAAATAGCAAAAACATACCCAAAATTTCTTAATCCACGCCAAAACTACCTAGTACTCCTACCGATTAGGTTCGTTTAAACCCATTTATGACCGCAGTTGGCCCACATGTCCGTCTTGACGAGGCAGCTTAAACCAACACATTTTGTTTGACCGTTGACACGAGGGACCCACATCTGACCTTCTATCATGTTATTCCCCCTCAAATCATTATTTTTCCTGAACATTACTTCAAACAGTACTGATGCGTGTTCTTCGGTGGTGCCGGTGATGAGCGAGTTGGCCGCCGCTCCACCAGACGGGTCGGACGCCGCGCTGGCCTCCGCACGGGTTGGCAGGCTGGCCTGAGCGTGACTAATGAGCGAGCAAGCCGCCGCGTTGGCCTTCGCTCGAGCCAGATGGATGGCCTTAGCACGGCGCGCGCGAGCAAGCCGCCGTGCCAATCTAGCTAGCAACCCTTGCAGACAAGCAGCTGGACGGAGCTATCTTGGCTAGCTAGCGGTCGCGAAGCGCCAAGTGAGCCGGGCATCCGGCTGCCGCAACATGGGCTCCGCATCACGGGCGGTTTTGACCTCGCCTGCGGCGTGTAGCTGCGTCCCATGGCCGAGGATGACTAGGTGGACGGGCCGGAGGTAGGAGGTCACTCGAGGATTTTTGTTGGTAAGAGCATGTACAATGGTTGATAAGGTAGTCTTATCTTAAGTCTGCCACGTATGCAAGTGGTAGTAGTTTCTTGGCATTTTAGTGGTTTCTTGCATTATTAGAGCAAGTACAATAGAGCTGAGTCAGCGGGCTATAAGAAATAAACTACTCCCTCCGTCTAAGTGTGTAAGTCATCTTACGAAAACCAAATAATCCCAAAACACTTAGGCACGGTGCATTAACTTCTACCTCGTTTCTTGTTTCTTGACATATCAACCAATAAGAGATGTGGGTGTGCATGCTTTTAATGACTTGAAACTACCAAACACGACATGCAGTGGTTAATACATTGCATGCAATGCTATTAGTTGGCAAATAAACATTAAGTTCTCTAGTTTTCCCCTCCTCCTTGGTCACGGTGCACAATCTAAGATGACTTATTCACCTAGACGGAGGGAGTACTACATGTTGGCTATAAGATGGGTTGTAGATGACATGGCACTGGCTTATAGCCAGCAGCTGGCTATACTATTAACCATACTCTTAGGGGTTTCTTGTAAGGAACAATGTACGTACTACTAGCGACAAAAGGCGATTCTAGGTTGCGTTGTACTCCAACAAGTACTACTAGTGGTCGCGGGAGTGTATACCTCGTTTTGTGGGTTTGATCCCAGCCGAACGCACATCGGCCTTTTTTAAAAATAGTACTACTACACTTTGCTGCGAGCAATATTTTACACGGGTAGTTTGAGTTTTGAAGTCAAATGGACGTGTGGCCCACAATCTGCGTGCACTGGACAGCCTAGCCACGTGAATGGGTTTTCCTTCCCAGCATCCTGTGGCTCGCATGCTCGCCCTAGCCGCACCTCGCTTGCAGCTTCCAGCTAGTAGCATATTTAAACTAGCGCCTCCCAATTAAGCCCGAGGAGCCGGAAAAGCCTGGCGGGGCATTGGGAACTGTGCAATATGGCTCTGTAGGTAAAGTGCTCTACTACTACTCTGTAGCTTGTGGCGTTGCACGCATAGACTTCACTCCATTATTGGCTCTACTATAAAAGAAATTCCTCTTGACGTGTTTTTTTTAAACGGAGGCAAAAGCTTTGCTTCATCTCATTCATAAAGAAGGAACTACTAACAAAGTTCGACGAGATCCATTACACCTCCACAAATGGAAGCGAAAAGCCTAGTCTCATTGTATCAAATAACTCAAATGTTACGCCTCATAAAGAACTGTCGTGATAAACAGGCTGCTAGTGTGTGCATGAGAGGAGCGGCTGAGTAGGCCAGCTACGTGAGAGGAGCGAATGAATAGAGCACCGAGAGTACCCACTAGGCCACTACGCAGGTGTACTTCCCCTGCATTGATAGTACAGCGATGGTTCTAGAGAACAGTAGTACCCTCCACTTCCAATTGTAGCTCCTTGGCCCTGAGATTCAAGAGTTCAAAACTGGTGCGCTATACTAGACTAGACTAGAAGTACAGTACATCGCACTACTAGTTGAGAAAAGTAGTACTAGTACTTTGCTTTCTGATGCAATCGTACTCCTCCGCCACATAATGTCTGACGTTTTTGACACTAGTTGGCGTGTACAAAAAATGGCAAAAACATACCCAAAATTTCTTAATCCACGCCAAAAACTACTACATAGTGCCAAAATTTTCTTATTAGTGCTATTATTTACAGTATAATGCAATCCCATAACGTTCCATAATGCTAGTACTAGTACTCCCTCATTTCCGGTTTATAAGGCTCAATTCAAAATTCTCACCAACCAAGGTAGATGGTGAGTGGTGGAATACTTTTTGTAGTTCGCAAAAGCACCCAATTAATGCTCTTGTTTTCCTCAAAAAAGTATGTTTACCAATGCATTAATTGCAATGCATGCATGCATAAATTACATGCATTGGTCAATTTTCTCTTAGTACTTGCATGCAAATATTTAATGCACCTTGGAATCTGAACATGTGATGGAAAACAACCAAATTGAGCCTTATAAAATGGAAAAAATAAAATTTTGAGATAAGCCCTATAAACCAGAAAGGAGGGAGTAGTAAATAATAGCCTCACCCCTTCGATGAGGAATGATCTACAGTTGGAAGGGACGAGGCCCTGCGGTTACTACGCTCTTATCTCCTCCTCGCCAGTTCCCCTCCCCCCGAAGAGAAGGCAGTTCATCGCTGCTCCCATGGATACGCTAGGCGGTTCTCCTCCTTGTCGGGGCTGGGAGAGCTTGGACGACGATTCTCTGGGAGAAATCGCTCGCCGCTCCGACGTCCTCACTGCCGCAAGACTCGGTGCTTCCTGCACCAACCTTTTCAAGAAGCTGCTTAAACAGGCTTGGGAAAAGGCCATGCTTGTTGGTCTTCCATGCGTCCTCGAGGAGAAGATTCTTCTATGGGACAATTCTTCGAACAGTCCACCGCTCCCTGGCCATGGTTGCACGTTGACTCTGCTAGAGTTGATGACGTTGAGAGGTAGTCGGATTTTGTCTGATGAGCAGGTCAGTAATGGAGTTTGATCATGTAGTACTTAGTTATTCCATTTCCATCCCGTAATTTCTCCGCTGCCCACCGTCTTATATATAGGTCTGGGTCGGTGCCAATGAAGATTGGCTTGCATACCTCCGGCTGGATACCACCATGATTTTGCACAACATCCACAGCAGTGCGGCCGTTCCAATAGACCCCTTCTCCACCATTGGGATCGGCCTTCCGGACTGGCTGGGCAAGAATACGTATGATCGTGCCTACATGAGATTGAAGAAGATAGCAATTGCGGACCCGCCGACAAAGTGACGCGGCTACGACAATTACTATCTCATCGCGGTGTTCGACATAAGGATTGCCATCAATGCAGGAGGCAGTAACGGCAGAGGCTGGCGCAGGTTGGCAGCGGCAGATTTGTACCCCTACACGTTCGAACACGCCGTGCGCCATCTAGGCCGCTGTCGGTGTCAAAACCAGCGGATCTCGGGTTGGGGGTCCCGGACTGTGTGTCTAGGCGGATGGTAACATGAGACAAGGGACACGATGTTTTTACCCAGGTTCGGGCCCTCTCGATGGAGGTAAAACCCTACTGTTGCTTGATTAATATTGATGATATGGGTACTACAAGAGTTGATCTACCACGAGATTAGAGAGGCTAAAGCCTAGAAGCTAGCCTATGGTATGATTGATGTTGGTCCTACGGACTAAACCCTCCGGTTTATATAGGCACCGGAGGGGGCTAGGGTTACACAGAGTCGGTTACAAGGAAGGAGATCTACATATCCGTATTGCCAAGCGTGCCTTTCACGCCATGGAGAGTCCCATCCGGACACGGGACGAAGTCTTCAATCTTGTATCTTCATAGTCCAACAGTCAGGCCAAAGGTTATAGTCCAGCTGTCCGGATACCCCCTAATCCAGGACTCCCTCAGTAGCCCCTGAACTAGGGTTCAATGACGATGAGTCCGGCGCGCAGATTGTCTTCGTCATTGCAAGGCGGGTTCCTCCTGCGAATACTTCATAGAAGATTTTGAACACGAGGATCGTGTCCTGCTCTGCAAAACAAGTTCCACATACCACCGTAGAGAGAATAACATTTTCACAAAATCTAATCTGCTGACGTATTCCGTAGCGTGACATCACACCACAACCAAGCTTTTATTCGAATCATTTTTTACACCCCATCTCAGCGCCTTTCGCGAGGCGATTTCCTTGGCACGTCTTGTCGAAGTAGAGATCGTGTCCCCTTTATTTACGGGATTCTCATCAACGCGGATGAGGGTAACCCAATCGTGCCCGTTGGTATGTCCCCTCGATCATAGGTAAGTCCCAAACGGTCACAAGGAGGGCTATCGGTATTCAACCTCTTTATAAAGTGACCAAGGCCTTACTCTTTTCTTTCAATCTCAATCGAATCCGCCTCCCACCTCGAGTTCCAACACCCGAAGCTTCAGATTCAGGCGCTACGGACCTTCGATTATGTCCAGATCCAACCTTCAAGGTCGATGGATGCCTTCCTCCGTCACAGAGGAAGACATAATAAAGCTAAGGGAGACCAGGTACTTGACCGGCGAAATCCCTCATAGGCTTCCTGCTCCAGGGCAGGTTATTCCCACTCCTAAGCCCGGCGAGAGTGTCGTGTTCGTATCTCACTTCCTCCGAGGGCTAGGCTTCACACCGGATCCCTTCATAAGAGGGCTCATGTTCTATTATGGGCTGGACTTCCATGACTTAGCTCCGGAGTCTATCCTCCACATCTCACCATTTATCGTCGTGTGCGAAGCCTTCCTCCTCATTGCCCCTCACTTCGGACTGTGGCTCAAGACCTTCAAAGTGGAGCCGAAGATGACCGAGGGGTAGCACGCAGAGTGCGGAGGCGCTGTAATAAGCAATAATGTTGACGCCCCATGGCCCGAGGGCACTTTCCAGGAGAAGCCCAACCTATGGCAACAAGAGTGGTTTTATATCACGGCTCCCAGGGGTACCAGTGGGTGGCTCCCTGTCGGTGGGAAACGACACCAATGGGATCAAAAAAATCCCTACTACGGTTAGCGGGGTGTGGGGTTGAGAGAAGAGCAGATCAAACAGATAGCACGCGGTTCGTTTATCCAGGTTCGGGCCGCGAGGATGCGTAAAACCCTACTCCTGCTTTGGTGGATGTATATTTGTGTTCTCGAACTAGCTATGCGGCGTGGGGAGCTCCAAAAGGCCGAATCCCTCACCTGGTCGCCTCGGGCCTCCTTTTATAGGGAAAAGGGGTTGCCACAGTGGCACACAGGAGGTGGAAAGAACGCGATGTTGCGAGGTTATCCCTCGCATTACATGACAAGGCGCATTTAATGCGTCTGCGTAGGTGTCCTCTTGCTTTATCGGGGACGGGGGCAAGGTCTGTCCCGTCCGTCGCCGCTCCTCCTTGTGTTGACACGTGTCCTGGCCAGTGGTGCGTTCGATGCCATGTAGGCCAGCAGGCAGCTGTGGTGGCGCGGTGGTGGGGTCTTCACGAAGATCTGCATGCCGCCATGCAGGCGCCTGCCCAGTTGGTTTGGTCGGCGGCTGCATGTGAGAGGCGGCGGAGACTTGGACGGCGCAGGCCTGGCAGTGGCCCTGTAGATGTCCTCAGCAAGGGCCTTGCCAGGGCCCCGACAAGGGTCTTGCCGTGGCGCCTGCAGTCATCCCCAGCAAGGCACTTGCCGGGGGTCTCGTGGTTTTCCTTGGCTGGGATCTCGCCAAGGGTCGTCATCTTCTAGTGCTCATCTGATCTTGAATGTTTCTTCACAAAGATCTGCATGCCACCACAGAGGTGTCTCCCGAGCCCTTGCCCCAACGTAGTAGACCATGGTGGGGGCTGTGGACTCAAGGGTGACTCGCTCCGTAGGCGTTGGGCGAGCTGCCGCAGCAAGGGTCTTGCCGGGGCTGCTAAGGCTGACCCCGGCAAGGATCTTGCCGGGGGGGGGGGAGTCCGCTTCGTCCCTTTGCTCTTTGTGGTCTTGGTCTTGGCGTTGTTCCAGCTAGCTTGGGCTTCGGTCTTACACTGTCTCACCTCCCTTGCCCTGCTTGGTGTGGTCGCGGGCGTGGCTCGATTGCCGTGCATAGTCATAGGGGTACAAAAAGTGTACCCCTCTTTTTGTACACCAACAGGAGCCCCCGAGCCTGGGCCACACATAAGCGCAACGCGATGTTGGGCTAGGCCCAGAACGGTGCACGGGCAGGCGGGGCGGTTTTCACCGCGGTAAGATTTTTCGCGCGCTGCGCTTCCCACGACCCGCGCGCGGCGTGGAGGGGTGTGCGTGACGTGGGCGACATGTGTGAGGTTGGTTTCCACACGCATGCGTCACGTTGTAGTAAAGAGGCGGCTCGCGCCTTCCCCATAAACGGAGGGAGGCGTGGAGGCCCGGCCCATTTACTGAATGGGGCCGAGGCGCGGTCCTCAAGGCGTCCACTCCCCACGATCACGGGGTGGGGAGAGGTCGCCTCACCCGTCCCCTCAGTTCTGCACGTCTGCCACGCGTCTCCCATGCGCTTGGGGTGGTAAACGATGGAGGCGGGAAACCGGGCCGTCGCTGGTTGTGGCAGCGGGTCGGCCCTGGTTCCCTGCACCTCCCGTGTCTTGATTGGCCGAGCGGGGCGGCCGAGCCCCAACCCCGTTCCTTTATAAAGAGCGGGATGGGGGGATGGCATCCCCAATTCTTCCATCTTCTTCTTCCTTCTGCTTCTGCTCCTTTCTTCCATTCGTCATGGAGAAAGGAAATCCCGGTCCTTCCACGGTGGCGGCGAGGGTCGTCGCTCTACAACGCGTCCTTCCTCCTCCTGCGGCCGTGGTGGCAGAGCCGGACGCGAGGGGAAGGGGGAGGGGGCGAGGCCGTGGGCGAGGCCGGGGAAGAGGCCACAGCGCTCGGGGAAGAGGAGGACGGGGCGGCGCGCCGGCCTTGCCCCCGCCAGCAGCCCCTCCTCCGATGGAGGGCCATGTTGGGGACGACCCCTGCGAGTTCTTCGTCAAGCTGCGCCACCCGCCGCGCCGTCGCCTTCGCCTCCCGACTCCATTCACGCGGGAGATGGAGCTGGATCCACCGCAGTCATTGCGGCTGCACATGAGGGGCGGCGGGATCAGTGGCACGCGGGTCCGCGTTGACTTCCCTGCTCCTCACATGATTTATCTCCGTCGGGGATGGAAAACATTTGCTCGTATCCACAGCTTGATGGATAGGCTCACTCTCCACTTTAAGATGATGGAGGGTGGCCTCCTCTCCGTCAAGGTCTTCGGGCACTTCGGGACTCGTGCAAGGTGTTGCGTGGAGAGCTCTTCTGATGATGAAGATTCCTCCTCGAGCGAGAGTGATGAGGAGGACAGCGACAACGACGACGAGGGCGGCAGGATGACGGGTTTGACTAGGCGTCGGGCGCTGCTCCGAGCGGCACCGGCGACCCCATCATCCGTGTTGCCGGCTCCTTGAACTTCTCGGGGTCGTCTCCTTTGGCGGCTGGCGTTGGAGGCTGCGGAAGAGGAAGAGGGCAGGCGGCAAGGCCGTCAAGTCGAATCTGGCACGCGCACCGGCGCCTTTGGGCAGCGTCGGCGTCCTGCCGCCTCGTCTTCGAGCTCTGCTTTCGGTGCCGCCATCACCATCCAGCCCTCGGGCGGCCACCAAGATGTTCTCTTGGTGTCTTCTGCCACTCGTAGCTCGCCTAGGCGCCCCTTTTGCCCTTCTCGCCTCCTTGACCTGCCTCCTGAGGAGAGGGACAAGAAAGGGATTACGGGCATCTTACCTCTTTTTAGTTTGTAAGCCTTCGGGCCTTTGTTGAATTTAAAACTTGTAATCCCCTTGTTCATGTTTTTCATTCCCTACGGAGTGTACTTGAGCGGGATGTTTTTTTAATGAAAAAGGGATGTTTGCCGGGTTATTTGTTTGCGGGTGGAACCCACGACAAGGAATAAATCCTTGATATCTCTAAGATAAACATTTTCTCGCCCGCAAACAGGCCTTGCCGCCCCCCCCCCCCCCCCCACTTCGCTCAACCTTTTCTCACGCCTTTGGCGGAGGCAGGGATGAAGTGGGTTTAGACTCCTTGTTTCACCCTTTCGTTGCCGCGACTACGACCGAACTCGGTCCCAGGAATGAGCCCTAGGGCCTAGAGTTAGGGGAGCACGATAGCCTAAGGATAAAACGAGGTTTCACATACCTCAGTCCATAAGGGAATGCATGATAAGGGATGGAAAACTTATCTGAATCTACAGCCCCCGGCAACCTCGGTTTACCGTGGGTGAATCTTTGCTCTTGCAGTCCCCGGTAACACTGGCTTGCCGGGGACTGGATGCTGGTCTGCCCCTTTTCTTCCCAAGCGGCTCAGCAAGGATATTAGTGTGTCCTGCGAACCAAAGAAGACAAAGAGGGACAAAGAGACGCACACTCGACCTCTAAGCTAGGGGTTAGCCGCTGCTAAGCACTATCAACCCTAACCAAGGACGAGACTCGATCTAGCATGCATGCTATAACTTAGGGCACCAGCGCTTCATTTTTTTATGCTCAGGGTCTGCGACTGGCTTTGTACAAAGGGTTACATGCCTTGCCGGCAAGGCTTGTACAAAAGGTGGTTCGCCGGGGGGCCCGGCAAACCACGCCTTATGGGTAAAACTTGCAAAGATGCTCAATGTTCCAGGAATTGCTCACTGGTATGACATCTTCGGTCTCCAGGCGGACTGCGTCGGGCCTGGTGACTCGTATTACCCGATAAGGGCCTTCCCACTTTGGCGTCAACTTGTTGGTATTCTTGTCCGATTGAACGCGTCGAAGAATAAGGTTGCCTTCCGCAAAGCTTCGGGCATGGACCTTGCGGCTATGGTAGCGGCGCAAGGCTTGCTGGTTGCGTGCTGCTCTCAGAGCCGCCCGAAGACGATCTTCCTCAAGGAGCGTTGCGTCATCTTGCCGCAGTCGCTCTTGCTCAAGCTCATCATAAGCGAGCACTCGACGTGACCCGTATATGAGTTCTGTGGGGAGAACTGCTTCTGCCCTGTATACCAGGGAAAGGGTGTCTGGCCAGTGGCTCGATTTGGTGTCATTCTGATTGACCAAGGAACCGTCGTCAACTCATCAATCCAGCGCCTTCTACTCTTGTGCAGCCTGTCAAAAGTCTTTTTCCTCAGGCCTCACAGCACTTCAGCGTTTGCCCTCTCAGCTTGACCATTTCTTCGTGGGTGAGCAACGCAAGCGAAATAGACTTTGCTACCGAGGTCTTGGATGTATTGCATGAAGGTGCGGCTTGTGAACTGCGTGCTGTTGTCGGTGATGACCCTGTTGGGTACACCAAAACGGCAAACTAGCCCCTTGAGGAACTTGACGGCTGACTGGGCTGTAACTTTCCTCACTGCTTCCACCTCTAGCCACTTTGTGAACTTGTCGATTGCGATGTACAAGTACTCAAATCCCCCGACAGCGTGGGGGAAGGGGCCCAGTATGTCGAGCCCCCTGACCGAGAAGGGCCAGGAGAGAGGAATGGTTTGAAGGGCTTGAGCTGGCTGATGAAGCTTCTTTGAATGGAACTGACATGCTTCACACTTGGTGACTAGCGTCGGTGCATCCTGGAGGGCAGTGGGCCAGAAGAAGCCCTACCAAATGCCTTGCCGGCAAGGGCTCTCGACCCTATGTGGGATCCACATATGCCTCCATGTATCTCCGCCAACAGCCCCAGTCTATTCCTCTTGAGGGATACACTTCAATTTCAATACAAGACGTCATCGACAAACTGATACATAGCAGACCGGTGGGCTACTTTTTCCGCTTCTTCCTGCTCCTCAGGAAGTTCCCCTGTTTGGAGGAATCATACGGTAGACTGTGCCCATGCCAGAGCCTGAGGATCGACAGTAAGGACCAAAGGCATTTCTTCCATCATAAGGGTGGCCGTCTCTACGGCAAGAGCTCGACGCTCTGCCGGAGCTGATCGCCCTATGACGGGCTCAGCGTCTCCGGCAACATCTTCGCCGGCGGCTCCGGGGAGCTCGGCAGGAAAGTACTTGCCGGGCCCTGATTTCCTTCTCTTGCTCTCCTCTACTGATGGATCAACGGATGGCTGAGTTAGCTGAAGAACAAAGGTACCTGGTTCCATAGGCAGCTTGAGGGCAGCGCGCTTTGACAGGTAATCGGCGATGTCGTTCTCCACTCGGGGAACGTGTTCTGCCTGTATACCGTCAAAGCGCTCTTCCAGCTTTCTCACTTCATCTATGTATACCTTCATCAACGGGCTCTGGTAGTCTTTGTTGACTTGCTTGACGACAAGTTGCGAGTCGCCCCTGACGATGAGTTTCTTGATTCTGAGGTCTGCCGCGATCCTGAGACCAGCAAGCAGCCCTTCGTACTGGGCAGTATTTTTTGTCGTCGCCTCCCTGAGGAAGTGCATTTGGACCACGTACTTGAGGTGCTCTCTCCAGTGGGCGCGACAAGCAGTACGCCAGCCCCGGTGGCCTGTAAGAAGAAAGCTCCATCAAAGTACATGACCTAGTTGGAACTTGCCTCCTTGCCGGGGAGGACAGTCTCCTGAGCTTCTTCATCAGGCGTCGCGGTCCATTCTGCAACGAACTCCGCCAGGACTCGACTTTGGATCGTCGAGGTACTCTCAAATTTGAGGCCAAAGCTGGACAGCTCCAGTGCCCACTCTACAATCCTTCCAGTCGCGTCTGGGTTGTGCAATATCCGTTGTAGAGGGAAGCAAGTGATGACAGTGATTTCGTGCGCCTGAAAGTAGTGACGCAGCTTCCTCGAGGCCATAAGAAGGCCGAAGAGCAGTTTCTGCACACCGGAGTACCTTGATCTAGCCCCCTGCAGGAGGGAGCTAACAAAGTAGACCAGGTGCTGCATCATTTTCCTCCTCGGCAGCACTCCAACTGGCTGCGTCGTCTCTACACCGATGGAATCAGGCTCTGTTGCTGCTATTACCTCATCATCGACTTCTCTCTGCGCCACTAGTGCGGCACTGACCACCTGGTTCGTTGCCGCCAAGTACAGCAGCAACGGTTCCTGTGGTTTAGGCGCAACTAATCTTGGCGTGAGGAGAGATACCTCTTCAAATCTTGTAATGCCGCTTGACTACGGTGTCCACTCGATTGGGCCGCCTTTTTCAAAATCTTGAAAAAGGGAGGGCGCTCGGCGGACTTGGAGATGAACCTGCTCATGGCGGCAACGTAACCAGCAAGCCGACGCACATCCTTGACCCGCTTGGGCGCCTCAATCTGCTCTATAGCCTTGATCTTGTCCGGATTGGTCTCTATCCCACGCTGCGACACAAAGAACCCGAGAAGCTTGCCGGACGGGATGCCAAAGACGCACTTCTGAGGGAGAGGTTCATCTTGCGTAGGTTCGCAAATGTCTCTTGTAAATCCGGTATGAGGGTCGCCCTATTCTTGGTTCTGGCCACTATATCATCCATATAAGCTTCCATATTTCTATGGAGCTGGGGTTCAAAACCAATCTGGACTGCCCTTGCAAATGTTGAGCCAGCACTCTTCAACCCGGAACGCATCCGCATGAAACAATACGTACCACATGGGGTGATGAACGCTGTCTTCTCTTCGTCTTCTCTCGTCATGAAGATCTGGTGGTAGCCGGAGTAGGCGTCGAGGAATGACAACAAGTCACACCCAGCCGTGGAGTCAACAATCTGGTCGATGCGCGGCAATGGGAAAGGGTCCTTGGGACAAGCCTTATTGATATCTGTGTAATCAATACACAACCTCCACTTCCCATTCGCCTTGCGCACTACCACTGGATTGGCCAACCACGTTGGATGGAGCACTCCTCTTACCAAACCCGCCGCTTCCAGTTTCCGGATCTCCTCTGTAATGAACTCTTGCCGTTCCAAAGCTTGCTTCGACCTTCGCTTGTGGGCCGTGCATGAGGACAGACAACAAGGTGGTGCTCAATCACCTCCCTGGGAATGCCGGGGATGTCGGATGCTTGCCATGCAAATACATCAACATTCGCCCGCAGGAAGGTGACGAGTGCGTCTTCCTATTTGTCGTCAAGGGCGGAGCTTATGGTGAAAGCTCCTCCCATGGCGTCCTCCTTGGCAGATACCTTCTTGGTCTCCGGCGGCGTGGCCCTGGATTTCTGGTTCCTGCCGGTGGAGCTCTCTGGCAAGTCCTCGACG
This sequence comes from Aegilops bicornis, assembly GCA_021605145.1. Lineage (NCBI taxonomy): Eukaryota > Viridiplantae > Streptophyta > Magnoliopsida > Poales > Poaceae > Aegilops > Aegilops bicornis. The sequence goes on along the minus strand of CM038669.1, from coordinate 207,030,271 downwards.
GGAGCACTACACTCCGAAGAGGTGCGCTTGCCGGAGTGGGTGTCCGAGGTCCCACCGGTCTTCTTCTTCTTCCCTCCCGGGGCTCCAGTGGCAGGAGCAGCTGCCTTAGCGGCAGCGCCTGCTGCAACTGCTTCTTGGTAGAGTTGGTCAGCGCAATTCTTGTCAGAGGGGACGGTGATGATCTTTACATGCCCTGACATCTTCAGGGTGTTGTAGGCGTAGTGTGACGCTGCCATGAACTTGGCCAGCGCCGGGCGTCCAAGGATCCCGTTGTAGGGCAAGGGGATCTTGGCAACATCGAACACGATCCTTTCCGTCCTGTAGTTCAGATCACTCCCGGAGGTCACAGGCAGCGTGACCTTCCCCTTTGGTTGACTCCTTCCTGGGTTGATCCCCTGGAACGTGCCCGTTTCTTCGAGGTCTTCGTCGGGAATCTGCAGCTTCTTGATCACGGCAGGCGAGATTAAGTTCAGACCGGCCCCGCCATCGACTAGCATCTTCGTCACCTTGAGTTGCGTATTGTCGGCGAAACCAACAACGGCAAGCACCCGGCCTACAAATAACTCAAATGTTCTTCCCCTGCAGTAACCGTCGCTGATAAACAGGCTGCTAGTGTGTGCATGAGAGGAGCGGCTGAGTAGGCCAGCTACGTGAGAGGAACGAATGAATAGAGCACCGAGAGTACCCACTAGGCCACTACGCAGGTGTACTTCCCCTGCATTGATAGTACAACAATGGTTCTAGAGAACAGTAGTACCCTCCACTTCCAATTGTAGCTCCTTGGCCCTGAGATTCAAGAGTTGAAAACTGGTGCGCTATACTAGACTAGACTAGAAGTACAGTACATCGCACTACTAGTTGAGAAAAGTAGTACTAATCTACTTTCTGATGCAATCACGTACTCCTCAAATCACGTAATGTACGATGTTTTTTGACACTAGTTGGCGTGTACAAAAAATGGCAAAAACATACCCAAAATTTCTTAATCCATGACAAAAACTACTACCTAGTGCCAAAAATTTCTTACTAGTGCTATTATTTACAGTATAATGCAATCCCATAACGTTCCATAATGCTAATACTAGTACTCCCTCCTTTCCGGTTTATAGGGCTCAATTCAAAATTCTCACCAACCAAGGTAGATGGTGAGTGGTGGAATACCTTTTGTAGTTTGCAAAAGCACTCAATTAATGCTCTTGTTTTCCTCAAAAAAGTATGTTTACCAATGCATTAATTGCAATGCATGCATGCATAAATTACATGCATTGGTCAATTTTTTCTTAGTACTTGCATGCAAATATTTAATGCACCTTGGAATCTGAACATGTGATGGAAAACAACCAAATTGAGCCTTATAAAATGGAAAAAATAAGATTTTGAGATAAGCCCTATAAACCGGAAAGGAGGGAGTAGTAAATAATAGCTTCAGCCCTTCGCTGAGGAATGATCTACAGTTGGAAGGGACGAGGCCCTGCGGTTACTACGCTCTTATATCCTCCTCGCCAGTTCCCCTCCTCCCGAAGAGAAGGCAGTTCATCACTGCTCCCATGGATTCACCAGGCGGTTCTCCTCCTTGTCGGGGCTGGGAGACCTTAGACGACGATTCTCTGGGAGAAATCGCTCGCCGCTCCGACGTCCTCACTGCCGCAAGACTCGGTGCTTCCTGCACCAACTTTTTCAAGATGCTGCTTAAACAGGCTTGGGAAAAGGCCATGCTTGTTGGTCTTCCATGCGTCCTCGAGGAGAGGATTCTTCTATGGGACAATTCTTCGAACAGTCCACCGCTCCCTGGCCATGGTTGCACGTTGACTCCGCTAGAGTTGACGACGTTGAGAGGTAGTCGGATTTTGTCTGATGAGCAGGTCAGTAATGGAGTTTGATCATGTAGTACTTAGTTATTCCATTTCCATCCCGTAACTTCTCCTCTGCCCACCGTCTTATATATAGGTCTGGGTCGGTGCCAACAAAGATTGGCTTGCATACCTCCGGCCGAATACCATCATGATTTTGCACAACATCCACATCAGTGCGGCCGTTCCAATAGACCCCTTCTCCACCATTGGGATCAGCCTTCCGGACTGGCTGGGCAAGAATACATATGATGATGCCTACATGAGATTGAAGAAGATAGCAATTGCGGACCCGCCGACAAAGTGACGCAGCTATGACGATTACTATCTCATCGCGGTGTTCGACATAAGGATTGCCATCAATGCAGGAGGCAGTAACGGCAGAGGCTGGCGCAGGTTGGCAGCGGCAGATTTGTACCCCTACACGTTCGAAGATGTTGTGCGCCATCTAGGCCGCTGTCGGTGTCAAAACCAGCGGATCTCGGGTAGGGGGTCCCGGACTATGTGTCTAGGCGGATGGTAACATGAGACAAGGGACACGATGTTTTTACCCAGGTTCAGGCCCTCTCGATGGAGGTAAAACCCTACTGTTGCTTGATTAATATTGATGATATGGGTACTACAAGAGTTGATCTACCACGAGATTAGAGAGGCTAAACCGTAGAAGCTAGCCTATGGTATGATTGTTGTTGGTCCTACGGACTAAACCCTCCTGTTTATATAGGCACCGGAGGGGGCTAGGGTTACACAGAGTCGGTTACAAGGAAGGAGATCTACATATCCGTATTGCCAAGCGTGCCTTCCACGCCAAGGATAGTCCCATCCGGACACGGGACGAAGTCTTCAATCTTGTATCTTCATAGTCCAATAGTCCGGCCAAAGGTTATAGTCCAGCTGTCTGGATACCCCCTAATCCAGGACTCCCTCAGTAGCCCCTGAACCAGGCTTCAATGACGATGAGTCCGGCGCGCAGATTGTCTTCGTCATTGCAAGGCGGGTTCCTCCTCCGAATACTTAATAGAAGATTTTGAACACGAGGATCGTGTCCTGCTCTGCAAAACAAGTTCCACATACCACCGTAGAGAGAATAACATTTTCACAAAATCTAATCTGCTGACGTATTCCGTAGCGTGACATCACACCACAACCAAGCTTTTATTCGAATCATAGTTTACACCCCACCTCAGCGCGTTCTCGCGAGGCGATTTCCTTGGCACGTCTTGTCGAAGCAGAGATCGTGTCCCCTTTATTTACAGGATTCTCATCAACGCGGATGCGGGTAACCCAATCGTGCCCATTGGTATGTCCCCTCGATCGTAGGTAAGTCCCAAACGGTCACAAGGAGGGCTCTCGGTATTCAACCTCTTTATAAAGTGACCAAGGCCTTACTATTTTATTTCGATCTCAATCGAATCCGCCTCCCGCCTCGAGTTCCAACACCCGAAGCTTCAGATTCAGGCGCTTCGGACCTTCGATTATGTCCGGATCCAACCTTCAAGGTCGATGGATGCCTTCCTCCGTCACAGAGGAAGACATAACAAAGCTAAGGGAGGCCAGGTACTTGACCGGTGAAATCCCTCATAGGCTGCCTGCTCCAGGGCAGGTTATTCCCACTCCTAAGCCTGGCGAGAGCGTCGTGTTCGTATCTCACTTCCTCCAAGGGCTAGGCTTCACACCGGATCCCTTCGTGAGAGGGCTCATGTTCTATTATGGGCTGGACTTCCACGACTTAGCTCCAGAGTCTATCGTCCACATCTCATCATTTATCGTCGTGTGCGAAGCTTTCCTCCTCATTACCCCTCACTTTGGACCGTGGCTCAAGACCTTCAAAGTGGAGCCGAAGATGATCGAGGGGTAGCACGCAGAGTGCGGAGGCGCTGTAATAAGCAAAAATGCTGACGCCCCATGGCCCGAGGGCTCTTTCCAGGAGAAGCCCAACCTATGGCAACAAGAGTGGTTTTATATCACGGCTCCCAGGGGTACCAAGTGGGTGGCTCCATGTCGGTGAGAAACGACACCAATGGGATCACAAAAATCCCTACTACGGTTAGCGGGGTGCGGGGTTGAGAGAAAAGAGCAGATCAAACATATAGCAGGCGGTTCGTTTATCCAGGTTCGGGCCGCGAGGATGCGTAAAACCCTACTCCTGCTTTGGTGGATGTATATTTGTGTTCTCAAACTAGCTATGGGGCGTGGGGAGCTCCAAAAGGCCGAATCCCTCACCTGGTCGCCTCGGGCCTCCTTTTATAGGGAAAAGGGGTTGCCACAGTGGCACACAGGAGGTGGAAAGGGCACAGTGTTGCGAGGTTATCCCTCGCATTACATGACAAGGCGCATTTAATGCGTCTGCTTAGGTGTCCCCTTGCTTTATCGGGGACGGGGGCAAAGTCTGTCCCGTCCGTCGCCGCTCCTCCTTGTGTTGAGAAGCGTCCTGGCCAGTGGTGCGTGCGATGCCATGTAGGCAGGCAGGCAGCTGTGGTGGCGCGGTGGTGGGGTCTTCACGAAGATCTGCATGCCTCCATGCAGGCGCCTGCCCAGTTGGTTGGGTCGGCGGCTGCATGTGAGAGGCGGCGGAGACTTGGACGGCGCAGGCCTGGCAGTGGCCCTGTAGATGTCCTCAGCAAGGGCCTTGCCAGGGCCCCGGCAAGGGTCTTGCCGTGGTACTGTGGTCGTCCCGGCAAGGCACTTGCGGGGGGCCTCGTGGTTTTCCTTGGCTGGGATCTCGCCAAGGGTCGCTGGAATCTTCTAGTGCTCATCTGATCTTGAATGTTTCTTCACAAAGATCTGCATGCCACCACAGAGGTGTCTCCCGAGCCCTTGCCCCAACGTAGTAGACCATGGTGGGGGCTGTGGACTCAAGGGTGACTCGCTCCATAGGCGTGGGGCGAGCTGCCGCGACAAGGGTCTTGCCGGGGCTGCTAAGGCTGACCCCGGCAAGGATCTTGCCGGGGGGGAGTCTGCTTCGTCCCTTTGCTCTTTGTGGTCTTGGTCTTGGCGTTGTTCCAGCTACCTTGGGCTTCGGTCTTACACTGTCTCACCTCCCTTGCCCTGCTTCGTGTGGTCGCGGGCGTGGCTCTGACTGCCCGTGCATAGTCATAGGGGTACAAAAATTGTACCCCTCTTTTTGTACACCAACAGGAGCCCCCGGGCCTGGGCCACACATAAGAGCAACGCGTTGTTGGGCTAGGCCCAGAACAGTGCATGGGCAGGCGGGGCGGTTTTCACCGCGGTAAGATTTTTTGTGCGCTGCGCTTCCCATGACCCGCGCGGCGTGGCGTGGAGGGGTGTGCGTGACGTGGGCGACATGCGTGAGGTTGGTTTCTGCACGCATGCGTCACGTCGTAGTAAAGAGGCGGCTCACGCCTTCCCCGTAAACGGAGGGAGGCGTGGAGGCCCGGCCCATTTACTGAATGGGGCCGAGGCGCGGTCCTCCAGGCGTCCACTCCCCACGATCACGGAGTGGGGAGAGGTCGCCTCTCCCGTCCCCTCAGTTCTGCACGTCTGCCACGCGTCTCCCATGCGCTTGGCGTGGTAAACGATGGAGGCGGGAAACTGGGCCGTCGCTGGTTGTGGCAGCGGGTCGGCCCTGGTTCCCTGCGCCTCCCGTGTCTTGATTGGTCGGCGGGCGGCGAGCTAACCCGTTCCTTTATAAAGAGCGGGAAGGGGGGATGGCATCACGCATTCTTCCATCTTCTTCTTCCTTCTTCTTCTGCTCCTTTCTTCCATTCGTCATGGAGAAAGGAAATCCCGGTCCTTCCACGGTGGCGGCGAGGGTCGCCGCTCTACAATGAGTCCCTCCTCCTCCTGCGCCCGTGGTGGAAGAGCCGGCCACGAGGTGAAGGGGGAGGGGGCGAGGCCGGGGCAGAGGCCACAACGCTCGGGGAAGAGGAGGATGGGGTGGCGCGCCGGCCTCGCCCCCGCCAGCAGCCCCTCCTCCGATGGAGGGCCATGTTGGGGACGACCCCTGCGAGTTCTTCGTCAGTCCGCGCCGGCCGCCGCACCGTCGCCTTCGCCTTCCGACTCCATTCGCGCTGGAGATGGAGTTGGATCCGCCGCAGTCATTGCGGCTGCACATGAGGGGCTGCGGGATCAGTGGCACGCGGGTCCACGTCGACTTCCCTGCTCCTCACGTGATCTATCTCCGTCGGGGATGGAAAACATTTGCTAGTATCCACAGCTTGACGGATGGGCTCACTCTCCACTTTGAGATGATGGAGGGTGGCCTCCTCTCCGTCAAGGTCTTCGGGCACTTCGGGACTCGCGCAAGGTGCTGCGTAGAGAGCTCTTCTGATGACGAAGATTCCTCCTCGAGCGAGAGTGACGAGGAGGACAGCAACAACGACGACGAGGGTGGTAGGCGGCAGGATGACGGGTCTGACTAGGTGTCGGGCGCCGCTCCGAGTGGCACCAGCGACCCCATCATCCGTGTTGCCGGCTCCATGAAGTTCTCGGGGTCGTCTCCTTGGGCGGCTGGCGTTGGAGGCTGCGGAAGAGGAAGAGGGCGGGCGGCAAGGCCTTCAAGTCGGAGTATGCGGGCACTGACGCCTTCGACGCGTGCTGACGTCCTGCCTCCTCGTCTTCGAGCTCTGCTTTTGGTGCCGCCATCACCATCCAGCCCTTGGGCGGCCACCAAGATGTTCTCTTGGTGTCTTCTGCCACTCGTAGCTCGGATAGGCGCCCCTTTTGCCCTTCTCTCCTCCTTGACCTGCCTCCTGAGGACAGGGACAAGAAAGGGATTACGGGCATCTTACCTCTTTTTAGTTTGTAAGCCTTCGGGCCTTTGTTGAATTTAAAACTTGTAATCCCCTTGTTCATGTTTTTTATTCCCTACGGACTGTACTTGAGTGGGATGTTTTTTTAATGAAAAAGGGATGTTTGCCGGGTTATTTGTTTGCGGGTGGAACCCACGACAAGGAATAAATCCTTGATATCTCTAAGATAAACATTTTCTCACCCGACAACAGGCCTTGCCGCCCCCCACTTTGCTCAACCTTTCTCACGCCTTTGGCGGAGGCAGGCATGAAGTGGGTTTAGGCTCCTTGTTTCACCCTTTCGTTGTCGTGACTACGACCGAACTCGGTCCCAGGAACGAGCCCTAGGGCCTAGAGTTAGGGGAGCACGGTAGCCTAAGGATAAAACGAGGTTTCACATACCTCAGTCCATAAGGGAATGCATGATAAGGAATGGAAAACTTATCTGAATCTAGAGCCCCCGGCAACCTCGGTTTTGCCGTGGGTGAATCTTTGCTCTTGCAGTCCCCGGTAACACTGGCTTGCAGGGGACCGGATGCTGGTCTGCCCCTTTTCTTCCCAAGCAGCTCAACAAGGATATTAGTGTGTCCTGCGAACCAAAGAAGACAAAGAGGGACAAAGAGATGCACAATCGACCTCTAAGCTAGGGGTTAGCCGCTGCTAAGCACTATCAACCCTAACCAAGGACGAGACTCGATCTAGCATGCATGCTATAACTTAGGGCGCCAGTGCTTCATTTATTTATGCTCAGGGTCTGCGCCTGGCATTGTACAAAGGGTTACATGCCTTGCCGGCAAGGCTTGTACAAAAGGTGGCTTGGCGGGGGGCCCGGCAAACCACGCCTTATGGGTAAAACTTGTGAAGATGCTCAATGTTCCAGGAATTGCTCACTGGTATGACATCTTCGGTCTCCAGGCGGACTGCGCCGGGCCTGGTGACTCGTATTACCCGATAAGGGCCTTCCCACTTTGGCGTTAACTTGTTGGTATTGCTGGCCGATTGAACACGTCGAAGTACAAGGTCGCCTTCCACAAAGCTTCGGGCATGGACCTTGCGGCTATGGTAGCAGTGCAAGGCTTGCTGGTAGCGTGCTGCTCTCACAGCCGCCCGAAGATGATCTTCCTCAAGGAGCGTTGCGTCATCTTGCCGCAGTCGCTCTTGCTCAAGCTCATCATAAGCGAGCACTCGAGGTGACCCGTATATGAGTTATGTGGGGAGAACTGCTTCTGCCCTGTATACCAGGGAAAGGGTGTCTGGCCGGTGGCTCGATTTGGTGTCATTCTGATTGACCAAAGAACCGTCGGCAACTCGTCAATCCAGCACCTTCTACTCTTGTGCAGCCTGTCAAAAGTCTTTTTCCTCAGGCCTCGCAGCACTTCAGCGTTTGCCCTCTAAGATTGACCATTGCTTCGTGGGTGAGCAACGGAAGCGAAACAGACTTTGCTACCGAGGTGTTGGATGTATTGCATGAAGGTGTGGCTTGTGAACTGCGTGCCGTTGTCGGTGATGACCCTGTTGGGTACACCAAAACGGCATACTAGCCCCTTGAGGAACTTGACGGCTGACTGGGCTGTAACTTTCCTCACTGCTTCCACCTCTGGCCACTTTGTGAACTTGTCGATTGCGATGTACAAGTACTCAAAGCCCCCGACAACGTGGGGGAAGGGGCCCAGTATGTCGAGCCCCCAGACCGAGAAGGGCCAGGAGAGAGGAATGGTTTGAAGGGGTTGAGCTGGCTGATGAAGCTTCTTTGAATGGAACTGACATGCTTCACACTTGGTGACTAGCGTCGTCGCATCCTCGGAGGCGATGGGCGAGAAGAAGCCTGCCGAATGCCTTGCCAAGCAAGGGCTCTCGACCCTATGTGGGATCCACATATGCCTCCATGTATCTCCGCCAACAGCCCAGTCCTTCCTCTTGAGGGATACACTTCAATTTCACACCGTTTGGCCTTTTCACATGCATGTGACGTCATCGATTTAATCGATACATAGTGAACCGGGTGGGCTACTTTTTCCGCTTCTTCCTGCTCCTCAGGAAGTTCCACTGTTTGGAGGAATCGTACGGTAGACTGCGCCCATGCTGGAGCCTGAGGCTCAACGGTAAGGACCAAAGGCATTTCTTCCATCATAAGGGTGATCATCTCTACGGCAAGAGCTCGACGCTCTGCCGGAGCTGATCGCCCTACGACGGGCTCAGCGTCTCCGGCAACATCTTCGCCGGCGGCTCCGGGGAGCTCGGCGGGAAAGTACTTGCCGGGCCCTGTCCTTCTCTTGCTCAGCTCTGCTGATGGATCAACGGATGGCTGAGTTAGCTGAAGCACAAAGGTACCTGGTTCCACAGGCAGCTTGAGGGCAGCGCGCTTTGAGAGGTAATCGGCGATTTCATTCTCCGCTCGGGGAACGTGTTCTGCCTCTATACCGTCAAAGCGCTCTTCCAGCTTTCTCACTTCATCTACATATGCCGTCATCAACGGGCTCTGGTATTCTTTGTTGACTTGCTTGACGACAAGTTGCGAGTCGCCCCTGACGATGAGTTTCTTGGTTCCGAGGTCTGCCGCGATCCTGAGACTAGCAAGCAGCCCTTCGTACTCGGCAGTATTGTTTGTCGACGCCTCCCTGGGGAAGTGAATTTGGACCACATACTTGAGGTGCTCTCCAGTGGGCGCGACAAGTAGTACGCCAGCCCCGGCGGCCTGTAAGGAGAAATCTCCATCAAAGTACATGACCCAGTTGCAACTTGCCTCCTTGCCGGGGAGGACAGTCACCTGAGCTTCTTCATCAGGCGTCGCGGTCCATTCTGCAACGAACTCCGCCAGGACTCGACTTTGGATCGTCGAGGTACTCTCAAATTTGAGGCCAAAGCTGGACAGCTCCAGTGCCCACTCTACAATCCTTTGGTCGCGTCTGGGTTGTGCAATATCCGTTGTAGAGGGAAGCAAGTGACGACAGTGATTTTGTGCGCCTGAAAGTAGTGATGCAGCTTCCTCGAGGCCATTAGAAGGCCAAAGAGCAGTTTTTGCACACCGGAGTACCTTGATCTAGCCCCTGCAGGAGGGAGCTAACAAAGTAGACCGGGTGCTACATCATTTTCCTCCTCGGCAGCACTCCAACTGGCTGTGTCGTCTCTACACCGATGGAATCAGGCTCTGTTGATGCTATTACCTCATCATCGACTTCTCTCTGCGCCACTAGTGCAGCGCTGACCACCTGGTTCGTTGCCGCCAAGTACAGCAGCAACAGTTCCTGTGGTTTAGGCACAACTAGTACTGGCGTAGAGGAGAGATACCTCTTCAAATCTTGTAATGCCGCTTCGGCTTCTGGTGTCCACTCCATTGGGCCCGCCTTTTTCAAAATCTTGAAAAAGGGGAGGGCTCGCTCGGTGGACTTGGAGATGAACCTGCTCATGGCGGTAATACAACCAGCAAGCCGACGCACATCCTTGACCCGCTTGGGCGCCTCAATCTACTCTATAGCCTTAATCTTGTCCGGATTGGCCTCTATCCCATGCTGCGACACAAAGAACCCGAGAAGCTTGCCGGATGGGACGCCAAAGACACACTTCTCAGGGTTCAACTTGAGGTTCATCTTGCGTAGGTTCGCAAATGTCTCTTGTAAATCTGGTATGAGGGTCGCCCTATTCTTGGTTCTGACCAATATATCATCCATATAAGCTTCCATGTTTCTATGGAGCTGGGGTTCAAAACCAATCTGGACTGCCCTTGCAAATGTTGAGCCAGCACTCTTCAACCCGAAAGTCATCCGCATGAAACAATACGTACCACATGGGGTGATGAACGTTGTCTTCTCTTCGTCTTCTTTCGTCATGAAGATCCGGTGGTAGCCGGAGTAGGCGTCGAGGAATGACAACAAGTCACACCCAGCCGTGGAGTCAACAATCTGGTCGATGCGCGGCAATGGGAAAGGGTCCTTGGGACAAGCCTTATTGATATCTGTGTAATCAATACACAGCCTCCACTTCCCATTCGCCTTGCGCACTACCACTGGATTGGCCAACCACGTTGGATGGAGCACTCCTCATACCAAACCCGCTGCTTCAAGTTTTCGGATCTCCTCTGTAATGAACTCTTGCCGTTACAAATCTTGCTTTCTGACCTTCTGCTTGACGGGCCGGCGGGGAGGAGGATGACAAGAAGGTGGTGCTCAATCACCTCCCTAGGAATGCCGGGGATGTCGGATGCTTGGCATGCAAATACATCGACATTCGCCCGCAGGAAGGTGACGAGCGTGTCTTCCTATTTGTCGTCAAGGGCGGAGCTTATGGTGAAAGCTCCTCCCGTGCCGTCCTCCTTGGCGGATACCTTCTTGGTCTCCGGCGGCGTGGCCCTGGATTTCTTGTTTGTGCCGGTGGAGCTCTCTGGCACGTCCTCGACGGGAGGTCCTCGACGGGAGCACTACACTCCGAAGAGGTGCGCTTGCCGGAGTGGGTGTCCGAGGTCTCACCGGTCTTCTTCTTCTTCCCTCCCGGGGCTCCAGTGGCAGGAGCAGCTGCCTTAGCGGCAGCGGCTGCTGCAACTGCTTCTTGGTAGAGTTGGTCAGCGCAAATCAGCGCATCTTTCTTGTGAACTTGGCCTGGCATCTTCAGGGTGTTGTAGGCGTAGTGTGACGCTGCCATGAACTTGGCCAGCGCTGGGCGTCCAAGGATCCCGTTGTAGGGCAAGGGGATCTTGGCAACATCGAACACGATCCTTTCCGTCCTGTAGTTTAGATCACTCCCAAAGGTCACAGGCAGCGTGACCTTCCCCTTGGTTGACTCCTTCCTGGGCTGATCCCCTGGAACGTGCCCATTTCTTTGAGGTCTTCGTCGGGAATCTGCAGCTTCTTGATCACGGCAGGCAAGATTAAGTTAAGACCGGCCCCGCCATCGACTAGCATCTTCGTCACCTTGAGGTTGCGTATTGTCGGTGAAACCAACAACGGCAAGCACCCGACCGCAGTAGTGCGATCAGGGTGATCCTCAGTGGCAAAAATGATAGGTGTGCCGGACCACTTCAGCAGTTTTGGGCATCAAACGACGGCTCTGCTGCTGTAAACTCACGCGCCCACTGTTTAAGCTGGTGGTGAGAGGTATGCAGCGAGGCGCCGCCATCGACGCACATTGCCTCTGTAGCTTTCTGAAACTCTTGGTCACCAGACTCGTCGTCCTCTTCGTGATCATCGTCCTCTGGCTTCTTATCGCGGCCCCAGGCGGGCCTCTCTTGCTGTTTATCCTTATCGTGACGGCCTTCCTAGCCGTCACGCTTCTTGTCGGACCCCTCAGCACCGTCCTGGCCCTTCTCCTTGTCCCGCCTCTCATATTCAGCTTTTTGCTTCTCAGCAAGCAGCTCAACTTGTCCGCGGTTCTGGAGGTCATGGCCTTTGGTGCGATGGATCTTGCAGTATTGCTTGTCGGAGTTCCCTAGCTTCTCGGCAGCCGCCAAGGCCCGGCAGGCGACACATCCGGCAATTTCCTTGCCAGGGTCATCTGCCTTGGTTTTCTTGGTGGAGCCGGCGTCATCAGATTCCTCGACGACAAGCACAGCTTTACCCTTGCGCTTCCTATTGCGGCGCCGGACTTTCTTCGCCGGGGCGGCAATATCCTCGTCTGAAGAGACGGTTTCCACGTCGGCATCTTCGCCGGGGTACTTCCTTCCCTCTTCTGCCCGGGCACATCTGTCGGCAAGAACGTAGAGTTCCGCCACATCCTTTACCTTGTTCATTGCCAGCTCTTCGCGCATCTTGCGGTTGCGCACGTTCTGATGGAACGCGCTGATGATTGCGGCAGGATGAACATTAGGGATATTGTACTGTACCCGGCTGAATCTCTGTATGTACTTACACAGACTCTCGCCTCCCTTCTGGGGGATGACGTGCAGGTCGCTCGTGGCTATGGGCTTGGTGGCCTCCAGTGAAGGCGCCAACAAACTCATGGCACAAATCCCACCAAGAGGAAATAGAATCTACTGGCAAGTGCATCAACCATGACATGGCGTTGGGTTTAAGAGCCAGTGGAAAGTAATTCGCAAGCACCTTGTCGTCGCGGGCTCCGACAGCTTGCATCGCGATGGTGTAGATGCTGAGGAACTCCGACGGGTGGGTCTTGCCGTTGTACTTCTCGCCAACGTCAGGTTTGAAAGTGCGGTGAGTGGGCCACTGGAACTGCCGCAGCTCACGGGTAAAAGCCGGACAGCCTACCTCGTAAGGTAAACCTCCAGGGCTCTCCGGTGCTGGGTGGTTCACAGCAGGCTCTGCTCGCCTGTCTGACTGGTGGCGCGCTCCGCGCCGGCGCTCGATGGTGGTTCGAGCGTCTTCATGGGCTCGCTCCCGAAGAACTTGACGCTAGTCATAGTGGGTCCATGGTTCGGACGACGCTATGGAGATGTCGTCGCCCGTAACGTCACGACGAGTCGACATCCGCGGTACCGGGCGAGGAGGGGGCGAATGCACCATGGCCGCGGCGCCGCCGGTCCTCCCGCCGCTGGCGCGTGGAACTCCATCGGAGCGTCAACCCGGGGGCCCCACTGGACTTGGTTCGTCCTTGTTGGCGACGGCAACAAGGCTTCGGATGGTAGCTCTCCATTCGTCGAGTTTCCCCGTAGCGGGAGGAAAGTCGAGGAGCAACTGCGCATGCCCCAAGGCCTCTGCTGGCGCCAGCGGCAGTGAAACCTGCACGGACCGCGACGCGCTTCGACTTCTAACCATGTCAGAAGGAGCTCTATCACGGTCCTGCTGTCGCACGCCATTTTTGCCAGTGCTTCGGCGAGCGGGCAGGTCTTCTGCGTCCCGGGAGTGGTGCTCGGGGCTCTTCTCGCGGCGGCGTCCAGGATCTTTGGCGCGACGATGCCGTTCGTCGCGCGCAGCTTGAGAGGAGTGCGTCGTGGGCACCGACGTGGGAGTCTTCGAGGCCACCGCGCCGCCTCTGGAGGGGCCCGCGCCGCCTGCGGAGGGCCTGGCTCCATTTTTAGATTTGGCGACGTGCGGCTCATTGCCAAGCACGCGAACGTCGCCATCTCCCAAGCTTCGGCTGCCGGGGTGGTGTTGGTGCTCGTGAGCTGCGCCCCGGGTCCTCTCCGCGACCGGTCCGCTACTCGCCCGCGTCGGGACGAGCCGTCCGGCTCCCGACAGGCCGACCGTCACCATTTTCTTCTTCTTGGGCGCCATGGCGATCAAGAAGCGCTGAACTAACTGCTAAAGCCGATTCTCACAACTGCAGCCCCCTACCTAGCGCGCCAAAGATGTCAGTGGGAAATGACACCTATGGGATCACAAAAATCCCTACTACGGTTAGTGGGGTGCGGGGTTGAGAGAAGAGCGAATCAAATAGATAGCATGTGGTTCGTTTATCAAGGTTTGGGCCGCGAGGATGCGTAAAACCCTACTCCTGCTTTCGTGGATGTATACTTGTGTTCTCGAACTAGCTATGGGGCGTGAGGAGCTCCAAAAAGCCGAATCCCTCTCCTGGTCGCCTTGTGCCTCCTTTTATAGGGAAAAGGGGTTGCCGCAGTGGCACACAAGAGGTGGAAAGGGCATCGTGTTGCGAGGTTATCCCTCGCATTACATGCAAGGCGCATTTAATGCATCTGCTTAGGTGTCCTCTTACTTTATCGGGGACGGGGGCGAAGTCCGTCCTATCCGTCGCCGCTCCTCCTTGTGTTGACACGCGTCCTGGCCAGCGGTGCGTGCGATGCCATGTAGGCAGGCAGACAGCTGTGGTGGCACGGTGGTGGGGTCTTCAAGAAGATTTGCATGCCGCCACGCAGGTGCCTGCCCAGTTGGTTGGGTCGGCGGCTGCATGTGAGCGGCGGTGGAGACTTGGACGGCGTGGGCCTGGCGGTGGCCCGGTAGATGTCCTTGGCAAGGGCCTTGCCGGGGCCCCGGCAAGGGTCTTGCCGTGGCGCCTGCTGTCGTCCCCGGCAAGGGACTTGCCGTGGCGCCTGCTGTCGTCCCCGGCAAGGCGCTTGCCGAGGGTCTCGTGTTTTTCCTTGGCTGGGATATCGCCAAGGGTCGTCGTCTTCTAGTGCTCATCTGATCTTGGATGTTTCTTCACAAAGATCTGCATGCCACCACAGAGGTGTCTCCCGAGCCCTTTCCCCAACGTAGTAGACCATGGTGGGGGCTGTGGACTCAAGGGTGACTTGCTGCGTAGGTGTGGGGTGAGCTGCCGCGACAAGGGTCTTGCCGGGGCTGCTAAGGCTGACCCCGGCAAGGATCTTGCCGGAGGGGAGTCCGCTTCGTCCCTTTGCTCTTTATGGTCTTGGTCTTGGCGTTGTTCCAGCTACCTTGGGCTTCGGTCTTACCCTGGCTCACCTCCCTTGCCCTGCTTGGTGTGGTCGCGGGCGTGGCTCTGACTGCCCGTGCACAGACATAGGGGTACAAAAAGTGTACCCCTCTTTTTGTAAACTGACACTCCACCTGTCTTTCGCTCGGGTTCCCCGCCACGACTAACGTCATGGGTCAACAAGGGGCTAGACTGGGGGCCAGCAAAGGATGTGCCCGTATTGCAGAGCCGCATCCGAGATCTCCTAGAGAGAGGTGTCAGTCTAGTCGTGGTGGCGCAAGTCATGTTAATTCGCCGAGTCCTGTCCTCCAAACGTCGTCCCCTCCGCCTGTGGGAGTTTAACCCGGAGGGACCGCGAGCTCTTCAACATTTCCTAGGCATGACGCCCGTGGAGATGTACAAATTGTTCTTCGGACCACAAGCAATGTGTCCGGATTCCACTAAGGATGCAGGTCTGAGCTGCAATCTTCCGGATTCCCAAGTAAGTAGCCCCACATCCGAACACTCCGTCTGCTTATTTATCACAACATCACCCTTAAAAAAGCAACTCTTTAACCAGGAGTGGATTGCGAAGGCAAAGTTGATCAGGTGTCCGGCCCCCCTCCCTGAGACCTCGCCAGACCCTGTGTTAACTAGGATGCTGGAGATCGCGCCTTATCCAGCGCCTTCGGGAGAAGATAAAGGGGGAAACAAGGAAGCTACCGTCTCCGAGGAGGAGGTTAGCCGGAAGGGAGGAATCAAAACTTCCTCTCCACAAGGAAAGAAGAGGGCCGCCTCTGAGGACCCGGAGACAATGGTCTCAAAACGGGGGAAGAAATCTTCGCCAGACGGTCCTGCGCCAGGGGATACCCCGGCCGCACCATGCCCTCAAGGGGATCAACCCTCTACCGAGCTGTAAGTAAAAGGGTACTTAATAATGAGGAAGAACCTTGCTTTACCTCTGAGGAAAATAACCGAAGCCTTTAACTTTGCAGTTCGGATCTTAGCCCTTCCTAGCAGAGCTCGTCTTCGGGGGGTCTTCTTCCGAAGATGATGGAGAGTGGAACGCCTCCCCCTGCCATACCGCCTCATGGAGCGGTCAACCCGAAGTGTCGTCGCGGAGGGTTTCTCCTGATCCGGCAAGGCCAGAAGGTAGTCATATGGCCACCCGAAGCCCTCAGTATCCGGTTTTTGAAGGGAGCAATCAAAAGAGTCCAGCACCGCCTGGTGTGCGGTCAGACGTACTGAGGGATATGCTAGAGCGAGTAGTTATTTCAGAGGAGCACCGCACGTTAATGGGTACGGTAATTGAAAGGATTTCGTCCGCGGAAAGCGGGTTGCATGAAGCTGTCATGAGTCTACTGACGGGTTTTGAGGTACGTGAAGTGATGCACCTTTTTGACAGTACCGCATATTTTTAGGATGCGCCCTATATAGATAGTAGCCCTTGAGACTCTGGGTGTTGTCATAGACGACAACACGCAGAGGATCATAGTCCCAGGTATAATTTTGCCGCCTTCATATGCAGGTGGCGAAGTGTCCGGTGGCCAGCCGAACTGTTGAATTTGCCGAGTTAAAGCGACAACTTGATGTGGCAGATGCCGACATCGTGCTTGTCAACAAGCGGCTTGACGAGGCACAAGGTATGTGATTTCTCCGGAGACACATGGTAAGAGGAGCATGATGCCAGTATCTATAACAGCTGGGTTTAATGCAGATGGAGCTGCGGCCGTGGAGAACCTGTGGGCAGAACTTGCCCGAGCCAAGGAACAAGCCAGAAAAAGCGATGCGGCTGCCCTAAAGGCAATCGAGGAGCTGAAAGCCGAACAGGCTGCTCACTGCCAAAGCAAGGAGGAAATGGCCAAGATGGGTGTGGAATTGAAGAACGCTGCAGACCATTGCAAGCTTCTTGAAAAGGAAGATCAAGCGAAGAGGACAGAGCTGGAGAAGGCCAAGATGGCGGCCAAGGATACCCGCTCTATGATGAGAGCGATGAAGGAGGAGCTGTGTCAAGCCGGAGATATCGCGGCTGGGAAGCCCTTTATGCTGCGGATGAAGTTCGGAGATCCTAAATATGCTCTTTTGGACCGGCTGTGGAGTTCTGCGGATGCATATCTGGATTTAGCGACGAGTGCTACTGATGCGGACGAACACTTCCGAGATCAAAAGGATCGCGAAGTGGAAAAGTTGTTCTCGTCACAATTTAACGATCCAGAGCGTCCGCTTCCATTGACTGATCGGCTGGCCGAATGGGCCGAGCTGAATAGATTGTCCGGACTCGCCATGAAGTATGTCGTGGATCATCTGTGGCCGGAAAGGCCAAAGCCGGACAGTTATTTTAGTTTAGCGCAGCAGTTCCTTGGTTGAGTACCGCATATCAACGCGATGAAGAGGTCGGCGTGCGTAGAGGGTGCGTGGATGGCCCTTGCCCGTGTGAAGACGTACTGGGTAGAGATGGAGGCCACCGTCGTTGCAGCCCAAGATTCGGACGAAAGCCGAGTACCTGCCGAGCACTAATTTCAAGAGGTTCTTGAGGGTGCTCGTCCAATAGAGGCGCAGTGCTCGAAGAATATTATGTTCTAATGACATGTATTCCCATTGAAAACAATGTTTTGCTAAAATGTAAAGGCTATTTTATACTTGTGCCTGCAAGAATTATAATACCTCATGTGCGGCCGTTTATGTATATATGTATATAACCTGAAAGATGGCAGTCGTCGGCTTCAGCCCCCACGCATATAATGCGGGGGTGTTCGCAGAAGACACATATTCACACTTGACCCAATGTCTTGGTCCATTAAGGAGGTGACAGCGCAGCGAACTAGGCAATTGGACTATAATGCTTTATCACTTTCACTTAGCCATAGGAGTTTGACAGGGGGGCTACTATATAGCCCCTGGTGGCTCCGCTCATCCGAATTCGGCGGCGTATATGCACGGCCGGAAACGGCCCTTCGTTAAGCGGAGGAATCCCGAAGATTCCGCTAGGTCATCGAAAGTGGTTGACTAGTCTCACGCTATATCATGACCGGTCGATTTTCGGCTTTCTCTAGTGAGGTGCTACTTTGGCTGAACCGGGGCACAATCGCAGTAGTTCTCCTGGTGCCGCCTTAGCCGATAGAGCGGAACGTAAGGCAGCAAAACACTGGAGCCGGGCAAACCCAACATTTGACCAAAGACATGATTCGGAGCTGATGCATATAAGGCCAAACTCATGACGCCGAACGCTCCCTAAGGTATTCGGTCTTTGTGATTTTAAACGGGCTAGACAGTACTCTTTGTAATAAGCCCCTGGTGTCCAGGTACGTGCGATATTATGACGAGGCCACATGCCAAGACGCCAGCCTCCTTCTCAGTTGTGCTGAGAATCCGGGGGATGTGTATCAACAGGAGAAAGTAAAAAAGGTTTACGCGGGGTCTTAATCTGAAAAGAATCCTTGGAACGGGTCCCTACTGCACGTCTGCGCCGGTGTCTCCGTTGTGCCGTATCATGGATGGGTGTAGCACGATGTTCATCTGTAAAAGAGAGGAACTTAGCTGAAAAAGTAGTCGTGCAAAATGTATGTTATACTAAATAAACAAAGTATGATTCAAGGTGGGTAAAATTGAGCCTTATTGCCGCTTGTTTACATGCGCGGAGCCCCTTGTATAGGGGTTTATAGCCATAAAACCTTTATCAATTATACGGTTATGCCGGACTCGTCTAGCTGTGTCCATGGTCTTAATGACCTGTTAGGTGCTCTGGTTGGTGAGGCGGTTTAGTGTGTGGCTGCCAAGGCAGCCGCACAGTCTTCCGCGCGCAAGGAGCGCTCAATATTTCCCTTTACTGAAATGATGCCTTGTGGACCGGGCATCTTAAGTGTGAGAGACGCATAATGCGGTACTGTGTTAAAGCGAGCGAAAGCTTCACGTCCCAGTAGTGCTTGATAACCACTTTTAAACGAAGCGATGTGGAAGGTTAGCTTTTCGCTACGGAAGTTATCGAGGGAGCCGAACATAACTTCTAGTAGGAGGGAGCCCGTGCAATGGGCTTCTGGGCCTGGCGTTACTCCTTTAAAGGAAGTATTGCTATGGCTAATTTTTGTTGGCTCCGTCCCCATTTTGCGGACTGTGTCCTCATATATCAAGTTTAAACTACTGCCGCCATCCATCAGGACTCGTGTAAAGGGGTATCCGTCAATTATCGGGTCTAACACCAAGGCAGCCCATCCTGATCGTCAATGTCGGATTCAGAGGCTCTAAACCCGGTCAGCAGAAGAAGCCATTCAAAAGAAATACCCAGGGCCCGTCCAACTTGGACCGAATACTCGATCGCTTGTGCGGATACATGGCACCCCGAAAACTCAGCCAATCACACCAACAGGGATTGTTGGGTGTTCAAGCAAGCGAGCAAGTTAAGTGCGAACTCAATGACAAGGGGCTGCATAGCGATGACAAGGAAGAGCCCGACGCCCGAACAATAGAGGACAGAAGGGTTTTCCTACACAAGTGCGGACTGTGAACATCATATACACAACCCACATACCCAAAAGGGAGCGGAAGCATGCACTAAGGGACGTATATGCGATGGAGCCAATCGCCCCGAAGTTCAACCCATGGTCTTCCTGCCCGATCACCTTCGATCGAAGAGACCACCCCACTAGCATCCGTCACGGCGGCTTCGCCGCATTGGTTCTTGACCCAATTATCGACGGATTTCACCTCACCAGAGTCCTGATGGACGGCGGTAGCAGCCTGAACTCGCTTTATCGAGGATCTGTGTGTGCAAAATGGGCATAGACCCCTCAAGGATTAAACCTACGAAGACGACCTTTAAAGGCGTCATACCGGGTGTAGAGACCAGTTGTATGGGCTTAGTTACACTCGAAGTGGTCTTCGGATCCCCCGATAACTTCCGAAGCAAAGAGTTAATCTTTGACATCGCCGTCCCATTCATAGCGGCTATCATGCATCGCCGGACGAACCGCATTTGCAAAGTTCAATACGGTGCCGCACTACGCATACCTCAAGCTCAAGATGCCAGGCCCTCGAGGAGTAATCACGGTCAATGGAAACACCGAACGCTCTCTCCAAATGGAGGAGCACACGGCGGCCCTCGCGGCGGAGGTATAGAGCAGCCTCTCACAGCAATTCTTGAGTCCGACCACTAAGCATTCGGACACTGTCAAGCGCGTCCGGAGCAACCTACAACAAGACCACCTGGCACGATTCAAGCACGCGTAGAAATCCGGCCCCAACCCCTGCCCTCGCGAAATTGCGAAGCTAGTATTACGCGTACATAATTACGCTCTGGAGATACCATGGGAATATGGGGAGGGGCAAGACCATGGCATGCCAAGAATGCGGCTCGACCGCACCCGGGGCTCCCGATTGTGTCATTCTCTTTCTTTTTTCTTTTTTTCTTCCTTTTTCTTACTTTCAGGACTCCGTCTTTCAGAAGTCCTGTCCGGCACTAGAATCGCCGAACTCACGATGCAACAACCATGGAAGCAGAAAGCCACGTCAAGTGTTCAGGTGGTCTCTATTACGAGCATTATACCCGTTTTACATACCACCCCGCAGCTTACCCCTGGATGGGGACATGTTAGATAGTCACATCCCTTGCTTATCGCACTATTTGTATCGTTCTGCTTCCATTGCAGTACCTTTTTGAATAAACAATGCATAGCTTTTGCTTATTATTGCACTCTTTTATTTATCCATATATATGTTCAGTTCATGACATGTTGCAACCGTACACTTTGGTACGGCCAATACACCAGGGGCTTAAGTATCCCAAAATTATGGTGTGATAAGTCCGAACACTTTCACAAGTGCGGCACCCCGAACTTATAGCAGTATATGAATTGGCTCTGAATCATGTCTTGGGTCAATAGTTGGGTTTGCGGCTCCGTGTTTTGGTACCTTACGTTCCATTATATCGGCTAAGGTAGCACCGGGAGAACCATCGCGATTGTGCCCCGATTGAGCTGGGTCGAGCACCTCGATGGAGAAAGCTAAAACTGACCGTCATGATAGAGGCGAGAGCGATCGCTGTTCGAGAGGTTTTTCGGGTCCCTAAAGACTTATGCCACTTAGAGCGAGGAACCGTAATTGTCCGGCCAAGGCGTGGATAGCGCTGAACTCGGTCTTCCGAATACTAGGGCTTCACGAAATTTAAAATTATAGAATTCTATGGCTAAGTGAGAATGTTCAAGCATTATAAGTCTGGTTGCCTCGTTCGTTGTGTTGAGCGCCTCCCTAGATGGACCCAAGAATGGGAACAAGAGTGCTCAAGTTTATCCCGAACACCCCAGCACACGTGGCATGGGGGCTGAAGCCAACGACTTGCCGTCTCTCAAATATGATAAACGGCCGCACAGAAGGTAATATTTTAAATTAATAAGCGTTGCTTAGCGCATATGAACAAGTTTTCAGCGTACAGGATAACAAATGCGAGCCTATACATGCTTGCTTTGCATAAATAATGCCTTACCCGCCGCTATCTTCTTTAACGACTCAATTTGCTTGGAGGGCTTTTTGGGCCTCGGCCTTAGCAGCTTTGGCACTCTCAAGAGCCGAGGCGAGCTCGGACTCTCGAGTCTTGAGTCACGCCCAAACTCGTGTTTTTCCATGAGAGCTTGGAGCTCTTGCCGCTCTGTAGCCAGCTGCGCCTCCCCTTCTCTCGCTCGGTGTGTTCCGCGGCAGCTTTGTTTCGACCCACGGACATCGCTTCCTTCGTGGTCGCCACCTCGCTCGTGGCCCCAAAGTACCCATGTTATTCCTGTTATTTTTGCAACCGAAACCTTTTGATAAGGTATTTCTTTAATAAGGTACTACTTACCTTCCTTGTCCTCGAGCTGCTTCTTGGCTTGGCCGAGCTCGTTCTCGGACCGCTTCGAGGTTACGCTTCAATGCATTGACCTCCATGATCGGTCGCGGCAGAGGTCAGCAGCGCAGCCTGCATACCCATATTTACATACTTATGTTAGACTCCTGCGTATATCTTTTTAGATCCTTAGTCCGGCTTTTCTTTCCCAACGCCGAACTAAGCATCAGGGGATACTGTCTATGCGGTAATATTTTTACATATTCTAAACTTACCTCAAAGCCTGTTAGAAGGCTGGTACAGGCTTCGGTCAGCCCGCTCTTGGCGGACTGAACTGTCCGTATCACCGCACTCATAACAAAGGCGGTGCTCCTCCTCGATGGAGGCGCTGTTGGCGCCTCAAGAGTTATCCGGTGCCTCCGGTTGGACGGAGGACACCGGCGTCTTACCCTTCTTGCGAAGGATCCGTTGGCCGGACTTCGGAACCGCTGATGGTTCCGGCATGGAGTCCGGACGAGGGTCGGACTTAGAGCCCCTGGGGGTCATGCCCCCCGCGCGCCTGGAGTCCGGGAGGTTGCCTTGTGGCACCTCCTGTGCTACCTCCTCTTGACCAAGCCCCTCTTGGGGCCCCCACCATGGCGTCGTCTGCAGCGTGAGGCGAGGAGGCGGTCGGGCAAGTACTCTCCGTTTCCGACGAGCCCAGGACCCGCTTCGATGAATTGGTGAACTCGCCCTTGGGCGGGCTGCACGGTTGTTCGACATTAGAGAACACTCTGCAATAATAAAAAGCCATGGGTATCCGGACACTTACAATCTCGCCAGGGGCTTGGCCCTTGTAGGCCAATCCTCCTCGTCGTCATCGACGTTGGTGGAGAAGTCCGGAGGAAGGGTTCTTCCCTTCTTGGACCCTCCGGCCTCCCCAGTTGGGGCGGCCTTCCTTTTCTTCTCCTCCCCCGCTGGGGGTGGAGCTTCTTCTTCTTCCTCCTCGTCCTCAGGAGAAGATTACGCATCGAGAATGCGGCACACCACCGTCGGGAGCTCCTTCGAGTTTCTATGGCCTCCTTCTTGGCCTTCTTCTCCGGCACCACATGCGGCGCCGGAGCCAGCAGCCCCGTCAATCGGGCATTCTCCGGGTCTTCCGGCAAAGGAGCCGGACAGTTAATCTGTCCGGACGTCTTCAGCCAATCCTGTCAAAGATTAGGGAGTTTTAGATCCCACCTAGAGTCAATCTATGAAAAAAGATTCCTCTAAATGGTAAAATAACTTACCTCGCCGGCTTGACGCCGCGAGCTGTATCCGCGATCTTTGTTAGCGGATGCTGGGGCTTTGGCGCCCTTGAACAGCACCTTCCAGGTGTCTTCGTATGTAGTTTCGAAGAGCCGGCTCAAGGTTCGGTGTTGTGCCGGATCGAACTCCCACAAATTGAAGGCCCGTTGTTGGCAGGGGAGAATCCGGCGGATGAGCATCACCTAGATTACATCGACAAGCCTGAGATTCTTGTCCATCAGGTTTCGGACGCATGTTTGGAGTCCGGATAGCTCTTCTGAATTCCCCCATGTCAGGCCCGTCTCTTTCCATGACGAGAGCCGTGTGGGGAAGCCAGATCTAAATTCGGGGCCCGCCACCCATTCGGGGTCGCGTGGCTCGGTGATGTAGAACCACCCCGATTGCCACCCCTTTATTGTCTCCACGAAGGCGCCCTCGAGCCATGGGACTTGGGCCATCTTGCCAACCATGGCGCCTCCGCACTCCGCTTGACGGCCGCCCATTACCTTCGGTCGGACGTTGAAGATCTTCAGCCATAAGCCGAAGTGGGGCTGGATGCAGAGGAAGGCCTCGCATACCCACGATAAACGCCGAGATGTTGAGGATGAAATTCGGGGCCAGGTCGTGGAAGTCCAGGCCGTAGTAGAACATGAGCCCCTGGACAAATGGGTGAAGTGGAAAACCTAGTCCATGGAGGAAGTGGGGAGAAACACCACCCTCTCATGGGGCCGGGGTTGGAATGAGCTGCCCGCAGATCGGGCAGCCTGTGGCGATGGCGTCGCGGACAAGTATCCGGCCTCCCGCAGTCTTGTGATGTGCCCCTCCGTGATGGATCAGGCCATCCACCTGCCTCCCGCTCCTGACATGGTTGGAGAAGGTTGAGGTGGGATGTGCGGACTTGGGCGCTGGAGCTCGAGTGCGCCGAAATGGATAAGCAAAGGAGGAAGAAGGCGTAGGTGAAAGGGTGGATCCTTATCCCCTTATATGGACGGACGAAGCTATGCGTCCCCCACCAGCCTGGTAAAACTTGCTTACTTCCCAAGCGCCGGAATCAATGGCGCGGATGGGTTACCCACGTAAGTATTGATGAGAATCCCGGAATAAGGGGGCACGATCTATGCTTTGATAAGACATGCCAAGGAAACCGCCTCGCTAAACGCGCTGAGGTGGAACGGTAAAAAATGATTCATATAAAGGCCTGGCCGTGGTGTGATAACACGCCGCGGAATACGTCAGCAGATCTGTGCAAAAGTTATTCTCTCTACGGTGGTATGTGGAACTTGTTTTGCAGAGCCGGACACTATCCTTGTGTTCAAAACCTTCTATGAAGTATTCAGAGTAGGAACCCGCCTCGCAATGCCGAAGACAATCAACGCGCCGGACTCATCGTCATTGAAGCCTGGTTCAGGGGCTACTCAGGGAGTCCCGGACTAGGGGGTGTCCGGATAGCCGGACGATAAATCACGGCGGACTCCAAGACTATGAAGATACAAGATTGAAGACTTAGTCCCGTGTCCCGGATGGGACTTTCCTTGGCGTGGAAGGCAAGCTTGGCGACACGGATATGTAGATCTCCTACCATTGTAACCGACTCTGTGTAACCCTAACCTATCCGGTGTCTATATAAACCGGAGGGTTTTAGTCCGTAGGGACGAACAACAATCATACCATAGGCTAGCTTCTAGGGTTTAGCCTCCTTGATCTCGTGGTAGATCTACTCTTGTACTACCCATATCATCAATATTAATCAAGCAGGAGTAGGGTATTACCTCCATCGAGAGGGCCCGAACCTGGGTAAAAACATCATGTGCCTTGTCTCCTATTACCATCCGCCTAGACGCATAGTTCGGGACCTCCTACCCGAGATCCGCCGGTTTTGACACTGACAGAGATCTACATATCCGTATGGCCAAGCGTGCCTTCCACGCCAAGGAGACTCCCATCCAGACACGGGACGAAGTCTTCAATCTTGTATCTTCATAGTCCAACAGTCCGGCCAAAGGTTATAGTCTGGCTGTCTGGATACCCCCTAATCCAGGACTCCCTCAGCCGCATCTTCGCGGTGACAAGCCAGGGGACTTGTTTCATCTAGTTGACATCCTACGATACGGGAGATTACAAATGTAATGCACAAACCATCATTTGCATCCCTAACGGTACTCCATTATTTTGCAGGGACCAGTCATCCCCCGATCAAATTAAGATCATCGATTCTGGATGTGCATTTGCATCCGCGATTCGGTCTAACCTGCAACCTTGTAGCTGACTTTGGCATATTGGGATCAACTATCTTAGCAGTCGTTACCCATGGTACCACTGATGTGCAACATGGTCACACAATCTACCACGATCGGACCGTCACCATCTACCCAGGTATTCCATTTTTTAACCTCTCGCCTTCTCTTTCATTGTTGTACTAGTAGTATACTTTGTAGTACTAGTAGGAGTACTTTTTACCTTGGAGGACGCGTATAGCTAGCTAGGCCCTTGAAGACTTGAACCCACTAGCTGCCACCATTTTTGTTTTCCATGTCTTACTATCTCATCGATGTAGCCAAGAGTGGCTATATATAATAAGCCGGTTATTTTACTTCCTCTATACCGGATTAGTACTATTTGCTGCACAGTATTACTGACCGCCACATTTGAGCACAACATTATTATGCATGGACCTTGACTATGTACGTCACCATGTCTCCAGATCTAGGATGCCGCGTGTACCAGATGAACGACGTCGAGTTCGACCCCCGTGATGCTACATGGGTGCCGAGGAACACTCTTGGAGAGTACTCGCTTTTCATCGAGGACAGCTACCCCATTGTGAAGCGGATGCCACCTTCCGTGCACGACACGGAAGGCCTTCCGTTCATGAAGCATGGTTGTGTCTTCAGTGTGCACCGCCGGATGAACGACATGCTGGGACACGCTATCCCTGATTTATGCCGCTTCAGCTTGGATGAGTCTCCAGCGTGTGGAACCGGACTAGAAAGCTGTGACAATGATTCCCGTTGCCCGCCGCTATGGATCGTGCCATCCATGAAGAACACCTAGGATTGGAACTTGGAGGAGGACATGTAGCCCATCTATAACATGTAAGTGGAGTACGGTAATCGTGAACGGTAGCGCTGTGAATATATGTAGACTAGTCGTGCACAAATTTATCACATGAGTTGGAGATGAACTTGCGTCGCATACTGGCATTTGTCCTTTAGAATTTATTACTAGTAAATGTGTTATGTGTACGTGCAACTTGTGTGGTTGTTGCACGGGCTCCAACATGCTCTTTGGGAAAAAAGGTGGCATAGCTTTGGATATACGTGACGTGGCGGCATCATACAGTAGCATCGTTCGCTATAGTTGTACTAGTACACTCCTACTAGGACGACAACTCCTATAAAACCTTGCGCTTGGCTCTTTGCCTCTTCGGGAGGTTCAACAGTTCGTACTCGTGTGAACCTTGCACTTGGCTCTTCGCCTCTTCGGAAGGTCCAACAATGATGATACTACAGTACAATATGCTTCTGGCAATCTGACACCGATTGAACTTCTTCACGTCCATTGCGAGGGCGAGGGAGAGGGAGAGGGATATGGAGATGGAGAGGGCGCTGTAGTCAAAACCCTCTCCTCGTCCTGTGAACCACCGCGCGCGTGGGCGAGGGAGAGGCGTAGTAAGCAAGCTTCTCCTTGTTCGGCGAGTTGACGAGACACATCAAAGCAGTACTAGTACTAGTAGTAGTAGTCCATACTGTGTCCTTTCCGATTAATATGGCTTAATTTGAAACGAGAAAAATACATGGCGGCCAACGTATGTAACAAAGACGCTCTTACGGTCACTATATATAGTTTTTGCGGCGATTATACGATCACTAGCTCATCTAGAGCACCGTATTGCACCCTACTGACCGGCCACATAGTCGACGTGGCACTTTGCTGAATGGTTAAATTGTCACCTAGTTTCTGGGTCCCGCCTCTCAGTTGGCAGAGCAAAGAAATCAGTTAAACAAAACTTTACGCAGGCCCGACACGAGTCCAACCCTTGCGCGCGAACCGCCCTGGCGTTGTATGCGAGTGCATGCACGTGTCCTTCCTCGGTCTTCCAAAAAAGAGTGTACTACATGATGTACATCTACACTTCCAATGCATTTAGCCTTTAATCTAAATCGATATTGATTGACTAATGCACCAACTTGTGTTGTAGGTATAGGCTACATGTCTATCCTTAATTATAGCATGCAACGGCCTTCATTTAATCTTCTTATCTCAATGGTCACATGCACACATAAGTCTGCTACTTTTGGGCATTAATTATGCCCTAGTCAATGTGTAAATCTCTAAATGTACAGTCTTTCACGGACGTAGGGAGTAGGTTGAGCACTTGAGCGTGAGCGTGTGTGTTGCGTCGTGTGCTGTGTGCCGCATGGGTGCGTGAGTGTTGCGTGCGTCTATGTGTATGTGTGAGTGTTGCATGTTGCATGCATGCATGCATGCATGGGGCTTACTCCCTCCCATTGACATGTTCATATTTCAAGCTTCCTCTGTTCCCTCCATATGGTGATACTCCCTCTGTTCCCAAATAGTACAGAGTAAAAGCCTCCCTCTGTTCCCAAATCACGGAGTATTTGTCTTTCTACAGATTTCAACAAGTGACTAGTTGCGGAGCAAAATGAGTGAAGTGAGCATAGAGTCATAGGGATACTGTAGAAAGGAAGTCCTCACGATCCATTATTCCCCATCTCGGTCAGAGAGAACTATTCAACTAGTCTTCACAGTGAAGTGACAATACACGCTGCAGCAGATGGGGCACGTAATTAATAAGCTGAACCAGCGTGTTGGTCTTACTAAATCAGCCTTACCCAGTACTACCATCATGTTTGCCAGTAGAGCACGCTTCCGCAAATATGCCTACGCACCTCTGTCCTCCATTAACTGACATATGGGCCCTGTTGTGGTAGACCCACATGTCATCGCTGTAACTATTTACACTCCGAAGGACGGTATATCCTGGTATTAGTACTAGTAGAACTGAGATTGAATGCACTTTCTTCCCCGTCTTCCACTCTACTTCCTCCTCTCTTCTTCTTCCTCCTCTCTTCCCCATCGTCGGCCGCACACCATTTACCCCCGCTCACTGCTCGCCCGCCCGCGCCATCTTCCTTGGTAGCTCGCGCATACCATATCCCCCCGCTCACTTCTTGGCCACACGAGGAGAAGCTTCTTCGCTCGCCCTCCCGAATCCACTTCCCCGCTGGCTCGCAGGCACCGAAAACCCCAGTGGCAGAACCGACCACCTTGAGCAGCTGATTGGAATTCCCTCCCGATGTTCTCTTGGAGTAGAACTGTAGTCGTATGGACCTACTCGGCACCGTCCGTCTGGCCGCATGCTCGGTGTCTTTGTCTTTGTCTACTAAATGCGCAACCGGCTGGCTCTTTTCAAGACACACTGCTTGTTGATGCCCGATCCTCATAGGTGGCCCAGACACCGACTTGACGATCCTACGGAGGTTGCCGTGGTGCCCCTCGACATGCTACCACTACCCGTCCACCTACCCTTCATGTGCGGCCACTACTGGGCGGGCACGAAGGCCAACTGGATCGTCCTCATCCACCAATCTGGTAGTCCATGGCGTCTCGTGGATATCTACACCTAGCGAGAGATCACCCTTCCATCTTTGGATACCGCCGCCATCGAGCCTCGCGGCCCATCGGACACTCCTGCCTACTACGCACGAGACGCGTCAAGCTTTTTCCTCTACCTCTGTTTGCAGAAAGTTGTAATCTGCGAAGTGCCCACACCATCAGAAGACTACATGGATTACAAGCTCATTGCCTTGTTCAAAAAGGGATTAGTCTATCTGGAATCCGGTCGCCATGCATGGTTATGGCTCATCATCAATCCTGTTGAGGAAACATTTTACATGCGATGCTATAGTGCATGATGGCATCGTTTACGTGATCGGCCTTGCAGATTGGCTACTATCTTGGTGGAATCTATCGTCGTGTAATTGTTCTATCTCATCTCATATTTACCTTACGAATCATTTGCTGTTCATTTGTTACAAATTTAAATGCATAGCATGTCTATAACCACATCATTGCTATATGTTCCTCTCATTTCCCAGATTTTTATGACCACACATATTCTTTGTTAGAGTTGATATGAGAACAATTGGCATCTAATGATTGTTAGAATACATATTATGAGCATAACATCATGATTGCTATATGTTACTCTCATTTACAAGATTTTTATAACAACGCATGTTATTTCTTAGAGTTGATATGAGAACAGTAGTAGTAAGTGCTATGGTAGAATATGAGTAAGTATTTGTCATAGCTGTTTTTCCTCTCATTGTTACATGATGTTTGAACCATGACATATTGCTAGAATATGAAAGCCATTGGCTTATTTTTTTAACTTGGGGTATGATTATGACCACGGCATTGCAATTCTCTGTCTATGATATGTGTCACTGTTATAATAATCTTAATTCCACACATACTCTAAACATGATTGTTTATTTTTGTCCTTTTGGTCTCCAATTTGAATTGTTGCAGCAGACGCAAATGCGCTGGCCTTCATGATTCCAGGACCTGGAATCATACAAATAATAATGGGTGGTGGTTTATCACTCGTTCAGCTGACGGCGGTCATTTGATGCTCATTCGCACGTACCAAATTGACCAAACCATTACATCAAACCACATTCAGTACAATGCGTGGGGCGTTCGTGACATTCATGGCTATGGCTGCTGCGTGTTCGAGAAAGATCCCACTTCCGTTGGGCCAGGCGTATTCAACTGGAGGCGGGTTTACAGCCTCGGCAACCACTCCTTGTTCCTCGGGCTCAATTATCTGATCATCCAACCAATCATCGATCATATCACCGGTGATGATTACTGTGCTATGCAATTTCCATTCGTGAGAGGGGGCTGTGTTTACACATGATACCATGGGTTTCATGAATCACCATATCCAGAGATTTGTCGACACAACTTGTTGCCAGATAATCTTCAGTGTGTGAAAGGCATCAAGCTTCCATGCGATGGA
This sequence comes from Aegilops bicornis, assembly GCA_021605145.1. Classification (NCBI taxonomy): domain Eukaryota; kingdom Viridiplantae; phylum Streptophyta; class Magnoliopsida; order Poales; family Poaceae; genus Aegilops; species Aegilops bicornis. The sequence continues at coordinate 207,000,292 of CM038669.1, read as the reverse complement.
TGGCTTTTGCATACCCGACATGCGGTGATGTGGTTCATGCCAACAGCAAATATGCACAACTTGATTCGTGCTGATATCTAGACCGAGCCATGTATTTTGCTGATGTAGCACGACCCTCTTTTGTTGGATATTATGTACTGTTGTTAGTTTGGAGCACTCCTCTGGTTTCAAGGATAGATACCTTCACGGGATCAAGTGCATCCTAACTCACTGCGTAGGATGTCTTGATAATGATGATGGAGATCTTTGTCTGAAGCCATATATATATATATATATATATATATATATATATATATATATATATATATATATATATATATATAATCTGTTAGGCTTCAAGTGCGTACTTCTTAGTTAAACCTATGTATAAATTGTGACACTAAATACGACTAGTAAGTAGTACGATGCTTGATACTAGTATCGTCGGTCAAATTATTCATCATGTCCACACATTGAATTGACGTGACAACATGCTGCGCGTGAGGTGACACAAGAATCCCGGCGGCGTGTTCGGGTATTCTGGAGTTCAGATTTGGAGTACCACTTATCTGTCGAAATCTTTCATCATTCACTTAAAACAGTCGATTGATCATACCTTGAGTACCATATAACTGGAATTACCGATGCAAGTCGAAGAAGGATTGGCAGTCTTTGCCGGTGGCGTCAAGTTCGATCCCACGGATCGAGGAGCTGATCGAGCACCTTGAGGCCAAAGTGAGTCTTGACAATGAGATTTCAGTCTCTCATCGATTTGTTCATACCAACCATCGACAGCGAGCATGGCATATGCTATACCCAATCTGAGAAACTTCCAGGTAAGACACCGATCGGTCGTCTACTTGCACAAACATATTCCTTTGTTTATAGCTCTATTTTTCTTTTTAGACGCAGAGACTGGTGAAGCAATTACAATTTGACAGTTAATAAAAAGTGAAACAAGTGGCGCAACATGCCAAAGATGTTATGAAAATGCCAACTAGGTACACTAAAACCTGTATTCCACAATCTGCAGGTATCACCTTGAGTGGCCTAAGGAAGCATTTCTTCGGTATAATTCTAGAGGCGTTCAAAAGGGAGCACGTGGAATGGCGTCTCAAGATCTGATCGGTCACGGCATGCACGCGATGTGGCACAAGACCGGCAATACCTTGCCGGTGATGTAACGGTCGGCAGACGGGCAGCAAAAAAGGTTCTGGTGCTGCAAAATGGGTGAGCACCAGTACCACCTCGGGGACCTGGAGCAAGAGAAGGAGCGGGAGCTGGTCCTCTACAAGATTTTCTACCAGACGAACACTAGGGCCAGGAGTAAAAAGATTATAAGTTAGTTTGGTATTGGTAGTTGTACAACCTTGTCGTCCGCAAGTTGGTATTGTTGTTAACGATCTTTTGGTATGAACTTGCATTTGCTTCCAACCATCATTTCGAGGGTCGATGTGGATATAAAGCTGAATCATTTGTTTCGAAACAAATTTTCAGGCACCTGATTTTTATTTGATGGGTAGCATAAGCACCCGCCGTTCGAATTCCTAGTTCTCCAACTTTTTCGAAACAAGTGCATGCACTTATTATCACGATAAAAAAACAATATCCGTGTTGCATCCCAGTTATTAGTCTGTACTTGCAGAATTCTCTCGTTTATTTAGCACGTATATTGTTTTTTCAGGTCGAGCAAGTTTCAACTGGGTTGTAGATTGCCCAGGGTTAGTTTTGTTTTTAATAGGCCCAGCCCATGACGACAACAGGGCACAAAGATCCAGTAGGTATCTACTGGCCTCTGGCCCGCTAGCGTTAGTTATATTTTGCCTTACAACATCGCAGGCAGTTGTTTTTACTGAATCAAACACAAAACCCAGTTCTATTTTCCTCTTGAAACGCATGTCCTACATCCGTTTTCTAAGCTCTACCTATAGTTTTACTAGTTCATATACACGTATCATTATATTGAAAACACATAAAATTCCCTTTTCATATTTACATCCTTATTTTTGTTGTTTTTCCCATCCGGTAGCTGATTTTTTTACCAATGGTTTTCCCTTAAACCAACTCAATTGTCCCACGTCTTATTTGCTTACAAAAACAAAGCAATTTTTTTGGCAAATCAATAAGTTCTTAAAAAAATGTTTATCATTTCGGGATTACAACAGTTCGTACTCCACCGAAATATGAAAAATAATGTTGAACTTTTTGACCGTGGTCCTGCGCAGAAAATGGGCTGTAATAAATTACTTAAGAATTAGCAAATGGGCTGCAAATTATAAAAAATAGCAAATGGGCTTTATGTTGTCTGCCACAGATTTGGAGGCTGGCCTGTGGGCCTACTAAGTTCATGCGTACACAAGGTTTCTCAAAAAAGAAACTTAGTTAACAATCGACTCTACCAGCGTCAGACCGTTAGATGTCAATCTAATGGCAATCATGCTTCTTGATCTCGATCTTCACCTTTGACCGCCCAAAACAGCGCCGTCGGAACCACCTGCTCCCGCCTCCCGTGGCCGGCAGTGCTGCCGGGAAGGCCTCACGGCCCCATCATACTCGCATCCCTAGCCTATCTATCCCTCTACTCACCCACACCTCATGTTATTTTTCGTGACGGCGGCAACGATCCAGTCAACCCTCGTACTCTCCACCGCGTGGGCAGCCACTGCCGTGTCTTCCCCGGCTACGTGTCGTTCCCTTCGTAGGCCTCGCCTTTGTCCACCGCCCTGGTGCTATCGGCGCGGCGTGGTCAACGATGTCCATCCAATGGCCTTAGTGCTTCTTCAACCTCTGGTCTTCTTTCCCCAGCCGCCCAAAGCAGCGCCGGTTGTGCCGCATGCTCCTGCCTCCCGTGGCCGGCTGTGCTACCGCGGAGGCCTCACCGTCCCCATACTACTCCCACCACTGGCCAGGCCATCCCTCCACTCACCCACTCCCCCCTGTTATTCTGCGGCGACGGCAACCTCACACCGCAGCCGAACGAGTGAACCCTTGTACTCCTCTCCGCGTGGGCGTCCACTGCCGCGTCTTCCCGGGCTCCGCGTCGTCCCCTTCCTAGGCCTCGCCGTCGTCCACCGCCGTGGTGCTCTCGGCGCGGCATGGTCAATGTGGTCAACGACCGACTTCCATCGGAAGAGTATTGTATGTGGAGAGGCTGACAGCTTGGTCCACGACAGCCGCAAGGAAGTGCCTCTTTATTACGCGCAAAATAATTATTCCTCCACCTGACAGCAGGGACCCACCAGACGGGCCACCAGTATTTCGCAGAAAAAACATTTCCCCCCTGACTGCTGCGACCCACCGGACGGGCCACCGTATTTCGCGAAAAAAACGTTTGCCCTTGACTGCTGGGACCCACCAGACGGACCACCGTATTTCGAGAAAAAACGTTCCCCCCTGCTGTCAGATCGGACCCACTGGAAGTGCCTCCTTATTACGCACAGAAAAATGAATACTCCCCCTGCTAGCTGGGACCCACCATGGTGGGAGGCTGACTTGTGGGCCTACTAAGTTGACGAGGACGGAGGGCTTTGTCAACTTAGTCAATATGAACGATTCTAGCTCTAGTGACCGTACTATGTCCATCCAACGGCCATAGTTCTTCTTCAACCTCTGGTCTTCTTGCTCCAGCCGTCCAAAGCAGCGCCGGTCGTGCCGCATGCTCCTGCCTCTCGTTGCCGGTTGTGATGCCGCGGAGGCCTCACCGACCCCTACTACTCCCACCGCTGGCCTAGGGTATCCCTCTACTCACCCACACCCCCTGTTATTCTGCGGCGACGGCAGCCTCACACCGCAGTGAACCAGTGAACCCTCGTACTCCTCTCCGCGTGGGCATCCACTGCCGCGTCTTCCCCGGCTCCGCGTCGTCCCCTTCCTAGGCCTCGCCGTCGTCCACCGCCTTGGTGCTCTCGGCGCGGCATGGTCAATGTGGTCAATGACCGACTTCCATCGGAAGAGTACTGTATGTGGAGAGGCTGACAGCTGGGACCACGGCCACAGCCCAGTTTTTTTGTGATTTGCCAAGTAAGTCGCTTTGTCAGGCCTGTTGGGCCGCAAATCTTTGAAGACGAGGAGAGCTTCATTAATTTGGCGAGAAAATGGCCCATCAGTAATGAGAAATGGGTTATACATTTTTAAAACACATCAAAGCGGCAATTAGTTTCAAATATCTTTTTTTTATTTCGAGATTTTAAATTACATTAATCTTTATGCATTGAGAATTTGTTGGATTTTATATTGATATACATTTATTTTTAAAATAAGTTTGAGTGTGAGTCAAAATTTTGGGATTAAAAACAGTTCGGACCGCACCGAAATATGCAAAATTTCATATAATTTTTTAACCATGGCCACAATATAATGTAATGCTAACAAAAGAATATGGGCTCCAAAAAAACCTTAATAATTAGCAAATGGGCTGTACATTATTAGAAATAATGGCAGATGGGCTGTATGTCTGTTTTCCACAGATTTGAGGCTTTCCTAAAAAGGTTGATGCACAAGCGTTGTTGTTGGGCGACCATCCAACGGCCGTCATGCTTCTTCAATATCTGCTCTTCTGCTCCGGCCGCTCAAGCAGGCGCCAGTGGACTACTGCTCCCTCCTCCCAAGCGGCCGGCTTCTTGTCGCATGTGAGCCTCACCGCCCAATCAGATTCCCCATCGCTGGCCTAGCCATCCCTCTACTCACCCACACCTACTGTTATTCTCCGGCGACGGCAGACGAACAAGTAAACCCTCGTACAGTCGTACTCCCCTCCGCGTGGGAAACAACTACCGAGTCTTCCCTGCCTCCATGTCGTTCCCTTCCTAGGCCTCGCCATCGTCCACCGCCCTGGTGCTCTCGGCGCGGCCTAGTCAACATGGTCAACGACCGATATGCATCTGAAGTGGACTTTACGTGGAGAGGCTGACAGCTGGGACCACGACCGCACGCAAGGAAATGCCTCGTTATTACGCGCAAAATAATGATTCCTCCACCTGACATCAGGGACCCACCGAAAGGGCCTCTATATTTCGCGAAAAAATGCTACTGCCGCTGGCAGCTCGGACCCACCAGCTATATCTTTGCACGCAAGGAAGTGCCTCCTTATTACGCACCAAAAAATGAATACTCCCCCTGTTAGCTGGGACCCAGTATAGTGGCAGGCTGGCTTGTGGGCCTACTAAGTTGACCGGGACGGAGGGCTTTGTCAACTTAGTCAATATGCACGATTCTAGCTCCAGTTACCGTACGATGTCCATCCAACGGTCGTAATGCTCTTCAACCTCTGGTCTTCTTGCTCCAGCCGCCCAAACCAGCGCCGGTCGTGCCTCGTGCTCCTGCCTCCCGTGGCCGGCTGCGATGCGGCGGAGGCCTCACCGCCCCTACTACTCCCACCGCTGGCCAGGCCGTCCCTCTACTCACCCACACCCCCTGTTACTCTGCGGCGACGGCAGCTTCATACCGCAGCGAACCAGTGAACCCTCGTACTCCTCTACGCGTGGGCATCCACTGTCGCGTCTTCCCCGGCTCCGTGTCGTCCCCTTCCTAGGCCTCGCTGTCATCCACCACCCCAGTGCTCTCGGCACGGCATGGTCAACGTGGTCAAGCAATGGCTTCCATCGGACGTGGACTGTACATGGAGAGGCTGACAGCTGGGTCCACGGCCGCAGCAAGGAAGTGCCTACTTATTACGTGCAAAATAATTATTCCTCCACCTGACAGCGGGGACCCACCGGACGGGCCACCATATTTCGTGAAAAAAAAACGTTTGCCCCTGACTGCTGGGACCCACCAGCTACATCTTCGCACGCAAGGAAGTGCCTGACCGTCTTGACCCACCTGGTCGAAGCGTACGTAGTGTTGTCATTCTGGTCGCGAACGTGTACGTACATATATACTAGAGGATGTAGAGGCGCGCACGTGTTGTAGTAGAGGCGCGCACATAACATGTACACATACGTACAGCGGCCAGGGTGCAAGATAGAAAATACGGCCACGTACGTACATACGGGCAGGTTCTCAAACGCCTACTCGTGCATACGTACGGCGAGGGCTCGTGTACATGGCTGGGTCGGAACGGAGAAACATCGTCGTCGTCGTGTTCATGGGGAGGCAACGGAATGCGTCATGTTAATGGGGAGGCAACGGAATGCATCGTGTTCATGGGGAGGCAACGGAATGCGTCGTGTTCATCGGGAGGGCTTGGACGGAACAGGCGATGGAAACGAGGCTTGGCGTACCGCAGAACGGAGGAAACGGCCTTGTGTTCGACCGACCACGTTCGAAATGGGATCCTGTTCATCGGGAGGGGTCTGGCGTACCACAAATGGAGGAAACGGACCTCCTATGGTCGAAACAGGGGTCCTGTTGATCGGGAGGGGTGTGGCATACCGCAAAACGGACGAAACGGACCTCCTACGGTCGAAACGGGGGTCCTGTTGATTGGGAGGGGTGTGACGTACCGCAAAATGGACGAAACGGACTTGTGTTGGAGCGCTATGGTCGAAACGGAGGTCATGTTCATTGGGAGGGGTGTGGCGTACCGCAAAACGACACTCCACGGGATACTGTTCATATCCACCGTCGACCCCCTCCAGCCTCCACGAGCTACAGTTCATCCATCGTCGACCTCCTCCATCCTCCACCTGCGACTGTTCATCCACGGGCTCCTGTTGATCTAGCCTCCACCGCGCGCTACTCCACCGGCTACTGTTCAACCACCCCTCCACTGTCTACTGTTCATCCAGCCCTCCACACGACGGGGTCCTGTTCAACCACCCCTCCACGGGCACCCCTCCACCGTCTACTGTTCATCCAGCCCTCCACTCCACGGGGTCCTGTTCATCCACCCCTCCCTGGGCACCCCTCCTCCGTCTACTGTTAATCCAGCCCTCCACCCCACCACGGGGTCCTGTTCATCCAGAGGCAACGCCACCGCTCATTGTTCATCCAACCCCCCCCCCCCCCTGCAACACTCACTGTTCATCCCAGAGCATCGATCGGCTTCAATTAGCAGCAGTAGCGAAGGAATCGCTCGATCGGGTTCAGTAAACAGCCATCGATAGATCGCTCGGGTTCGGTAACGTGTAGCCTGCAGTGCAATCGCTCGGGTTCAGTTAGAGCCCAACGCCTCGCTCGGGTTCAGTTAGAGCCAACACCACGCACACATGCGCGTACGTGTACGAGAGAAGCGCGCATCGCTCGGCCCCCGACCTCCCACCGTAACCGGGAACTCCCCGAAATTTTCCTCGCCCTCGCTTCTACCATGGTTTTTCCGTCATGGACGGCCCAAAGAATGTCATGCAGCTGCGTCTCCGGCCCGCCCAGGACAAAAAGCCCATTTTCTGTCATGATTTTTTATCCTAGAAGTAGGAGCCCGCCACATCTATGATGATACCGGGTTTTGTCACAATTATCGTCATAGAAGTGTCATATGTATGACAGAAAAAAAATTCGTTCGGCCCAAAATATCACGGATGTGTCTTTTTTTTGTAGTGATAGGAGACTCTCTCTATGAAGAACATGGTGCTACTTTGAAGCACAAGTGTGGTAAAAGGAGAGTAGCATTGCACCTTCTCTCTTTTTCTCTCATTTTTTTGTTTTTTGGGGCCCTCTCTCTTCTTTTTTTTGGCCTATTTTTTTCCGGAGTCTCATCCCGGCTTGTGGGGGAATCATTGTCTCCATCATCCTTTCCTCATTGGGGAATGCTCTAATAATGATGATCATCACACTTTTATTTACTTACAACTTGATATCTAGAACAAAGTATGACTCTATATGAATGCCACTGGCAGTGTACCAAGATGTGCAATGATCTAGCATAGCAAAGATATCAAAAAACAGACAAGCCGTGGAAATATCATGCTAGCTATATTACGATCATGCAAAGTAATATGACAATGAACACTCAAGTCATGTATATGATGATGATGGAAGTTGCATGGCAATGTATCTCGGAATGGCTATGGAAATGCCATGATAGGTAGGTATGGTGGCTATTTTGAGGAAGATATAAGGAGGATTATGTGTGATAGAGCGTATCATATCATGGGTTTGGATGCACCGGTGAACTTTGCACCAACTTTCAAGGTGAGAAAGGGCAATTCACGGTACCGAAGAGGCTAGCAATGATGAAAGGGTGAGAGTGTGTATAATCCATGGACTCAACATTAGTCATAAAGAACTCACGAACTTATTGCAAAAATTTATTATCTATCTAAACTAAGTACTACATGCATGCTCCTAGGGGTATAGATTGGTAGGAAAAGACCATCGGTCATCCCCGACCGCCACTCATAAGGAAGACAATCAGAAAATAAATCAGGCTCCGACTTCATCACATAACGGTTCACCATACATGCATGCTTCGGGAATCACAAACCTCAACACAAGTATTTCTACCAATCCACAATAAATAGCATGATTCTAATATCACCATCTTTATATCGCAAACCTATTGCAAGGAATCAAACATATCATATTTAGTGATCTACAAGTTTTATGTAGGATTTTATGACTAACCATGTGAATGACCAATTCCTGTCAACTCTCTAAATAGATATAAGTGAAGCAAGAGAGCTTAATTATTTCTACAAAAGGTATGCCCACACTCTAACAAATATAAGTGAAGCAAAAGAGCATTCTTCAAATGGTGGTTTTCTATGTGTAGGGAAACAGGCAATCCAAACTTCAAATGATATAAGCGAAGCTCATGAAGCATTCTATAAAGCCATACTCAAAAGATATAAGTGAAGTGCAAAGATGTCACATCCCTAGTTCTGGTATGACCTAGGCTAGCTTTCATGTCAGAATCATGTTTAAATTCAAATAAACTTGAAATGGGGGATGTTCCAACCCTAGCATCAATGAAATTCAAATAGGTTCAACTAAAAATATTTTTTCAGTGAACCCAAATGGCCTTAAAAAATGTTCATCATTTTTAAAAATGCTAGAAACAGTAACCAGAGGTGATGCACATTTTTGCATGACATTTTGGATTGTTGAATTAAGACATAATGTATTTGAATTGGAGCAAATATATTCCATAAATATTTGTAATGCTCCAATAATTCTGGAAATTTGTGAGGGGCTTCGAAATATTCCTTTTAGTCCCAGCAAAAATTACCAGAGGCAACAAAAATGATTTAGTTCTTAAAACTAAATCAAGACAAATTGCAGAAATAGAAAAAAACACAAAATAGAGAAAAGGAAAGAGGCTTACCTGGCGCTCACCTAGCAGCCCAGCAAGCCGACTGGCCCAACCTCCAATCGTCGTCCTCCTGGTGGCGACAAAAGGACGAGGGGCACGCGCTCGCCGCCCGCGCGCATGGGCGCCACGCCACCTCCCTGCCTGCCTGCCCCCCTCGACGCCCTGTCTCTCTGGACATCACCACAACGCCCCGGACCCCTCTCACTCTCATCCCCCTTCCCTACCTCCTCTGCTCTCCCTCTCGCTGGACCAAACGCGCCCGTCGCTGCCGCTCGCTATTGCCGCACCCACCGCCACGGCCTCGCCTCTCAGACAAGTCCAAGAGCTCCGCGCCATCGTCCTCGTCCTCTCCGTCAAGTCGTGCATCGCTGGACGCCCTATGAAGCCGCCATCACCGTCGTCTTCAACCCTCGGCCTCGGAGATCGCCGGCAACGCCACGACGCCGTCTGGCCTCCCCCGAGCTCGGTGACGACGCCATCGAGATCGCTGTGAGGCCCTGACCATTTCCCCTCTATTTGCCCGTCGTTTCATGCGCCGTAGCCACAAACTCGAGCAGACTCGAGCTCCGGCTGCCGCTGTGGTGCTCGCCATCGGTGTTTCCGGCCACCCCAGGGCCGGAGACCACCACCATACGACGCGGCGCATCGCCAGCGTCCTAGAGATGCCCTCAGCGCATCGATCCGAGCCCCGTGGAGGTTTTCCGAGCACCTCCAGCATCTCGGGCCTCGTCGGCGGGTTTGACCCCCCCCCCCCCCCGCCCGCTGACCAAATTTGACCCCCTCTGGGTCAATGACAGATGGGCCCCGGCGCCCACTAATTTTTAGTTAGGCTAATAACCCCCCTGCCCAAACGTTGTTTCACTGACGTGTGGACCCCACACGTCAGGTTTGACCCTCGTCAGCCCTAGTTGTCCTGCTGACGTCGTGCTGTTGTCATGCTGACGCGGTATTTGACTTTCTGGATTTTAAATAATTCAGGAATTCCAGAAATTAGCCAAAACTTCAAAAATTCATAGAAATTCAACCATAGCTCAGATTGAAATAATTTATATATGAAAAATTATCTGAAAAATGCAATCTATCCATCTGTATTAGTTTCATGCATAACAAACTAACCTAAACATGCTGTATAGGTGAAAACACATGAATGTCATTTATAAATGTTTAATTTGGAGTAGCACAAACCACATCACATCTACATGCCATGTTCATGCATCATATTGTTGCATATGTTTGTGTATTGATTGCCGACACTGTCCTTCTCGATACGTCCTCCTCAGGAGACCGTTCCAGAGTACCTGTCAGAGGACCAGCCTCCCATGTTGATCTTTCAGGCAAGCAAAACCCCCTTGTTCATTCCGATACAACCCCACTCTCTTGCTCCTGCTCTCTTTTATTGCATTAGGACAAGAACGATTCAACTGCTAGTTTATGTTGCGGTAGTTGAACCCATTCCTCTGCATGACCTGTCATTGCCACAGTAAATAGTTGAAACCCACTAGCATGTGTAGGAGTTGGTTGAGTCATGTTGTGTTCCTACCATTCCATGCCTGCTATTGCTTAGAGTATGTCCGGTCTGATTCTTTGGGAATGAATTGGAGTGTTACGATATGTTCTGGTGCTGAGAGTTAAGTGTGTGAACACGATTTGGTAAAGGTAGCGGTGAGAGGCCATGTAGGAGTACATGGTAGGTTGTCTCACTCGAACCGTCCCTAAGAACTGAGTTCTGTGTATGTTTTCCAATGACTAGTTACTACAACACATTGGGTTCCGGTGACTCGGCCCCTCTCGACTTATTAACCAACTTGATCTCTGTCGAGGAGTCGCAACTAGTTTCTGGTGTTTGTAGGTAGTGTTATTTTTCTACCAAGTGGCACCCGGCAGGATGGGCTTCGGACAAACTAGGCACAAGTGGCACGGTGTACCAACTGGCATCCGGATGGTGGGCTTGGGAACCCTTCTCACATCATTTGGGGCCGTGAGGGAAAGCCCGGCCGGATCTCCTTGCGGATGAACCCGAATAGGCGATAAACCTGGACTAGAGTCTTGCATGGTTAGTCAGGTCGTGGCCGACACCCTCGCCAGGCTTCCACTTGAAGGTTGCCGAGATACATGACTTGTACATGGCGCGTAAGTGGCGAGAGCGTGTGTGAATAAGTACACCCCTGCGGGGTTAACATGATCTATTGAATAGCCGGGTCCATGGTTCTGGACTTCTTGGATGCTTACGTGGTACATAGACAACTTAAAGTGGATACTCTAAAATGCTCAAGACAAGTGTGAGTGCTATGGATGGCCTTCTCGTAAGGAGACGGGAATGAATCCATAGTAGTGTATTAATGTGGTGATTAGCGGACTCATGTGCGCTTTCCTACCTCAAAGAACTTACTCGTAGTCGTAGAACAGGATAGCCACTAAGTCAAAGCTGGCTTGCTGCAACTAAACCCCACATTTCCCTCTTGATACTAATGCATGTATGATAGGATCTGATGTAAGTCTTGTTGAGTACCTTTGTACTCACGTTTGCTTAATTTATGTTCCGCTTGGACTAAACCCCACATTGTCCTCTTGATACTAATGCATGTATGATAGGGTCTTGTAGATAGTCAGGCTTCTCAGCCTTTTTCATTTGTAGTTGTATGTACTCAGACATGTTATGCTTCCGTTGCTTGTATGCTCTGAATGATGGGTCATGTGACCCCTATTTGTAATAAATGTTGTGTGGATCTTCTGGGCCTTTGTCTATATGAGTTGTTGAATTATGTTGTGATGCCATGTTGTACAGCACATACTTGCATGTTATGCGTATGTGTAATGTGTATTGCTATGTGTGGGATCCGACAACCTAGTTGTTTATCCTTGGTAGCCTCTCTTATCGGGAACTGTCTCCTAGTGCTTCCATTGAGCCATGGTAGCTTGCTACTGCTCCGGAACACTTAGGCTGGCCGGCATGTGTCCTTCTTCGTTCCTGTGTCTATCCCTTTGGGGAAATGTCACGCGATGTCTACTGGAGTCCTGTTAGCCCAACTGCTACAGCCCGGATTCACTCGCTGAAGACCGACACGTTCGTTGTTGGGTCATGTATGTCTGTCCCTGTAAGTTAGTGCCACTTTGGGTTTACGACTAGTCATGTCGGCCCGGGTTCTTTGTCATATTGATGCTAGCGACACTATCATATACGTGAGCCAAAAGGCGCAAACGGTCCCGGGCCAGGTAAGGTGGCACCCGTAGGAATACCGTGCGTGAGGCCGCAAAATGATATGATGTATTACATGCTAGACCGGTGTGACTTAGGATCAGAGTTCCGACAACTTTGGTATCAGAGCCTGACTACCTGTAGGATTACTAAGCCAAACTGGTCGAAGTTGAGTCTAGAAATTCTTTAGTTGTATAAGGGAATTGATTGTGGATGGGAAAGTAAGGCTCTTTTTACTCCTTATACCTCATGCCCTTCCTATTTGAGTCATCCTATCTTTCCTACGGGGTTAAGGAACTAGGTTTTCTCTTCCGTCTAACAGGATCACGTGTTACTACTCTGTAGCCTCATAGGATTGGTTGATCAGAGTTTTATTCCAATTTTCGAGTACTTCCGGTGTAGTTTATGTAGTATTATCCTCAGAACCTTGAGTGATGATGTTGAGTATGGTACTACCCCATCATTTGCAGGATGCCTCATTTTGAGCATTTTACTGCCGTTATGCCGCCGAAATTGTCCTAGGAGTTCGAGAGATAATAATCCCCTTGTGCTACATTCTCCATCCTATAGCTGATACTGATCCCGTCCTTGGTTTCGTTTCCCAGGATTTCGTTGGTTACCCGAAGTTCTGTTGCTCATAGCCTGAACCACGGAGATGGTAGGGATGAGGATCCTCCCGATCAGTCTTCGTTGGCAAAGTTCATGTTAGTGGTTGAGATGAACAAGCGTGAGACCAACCGCTTGTTGGCACGGATTGAGAAGAACACCACACATCTGCGTAATGAGTTGGTTTCCATTACCGACTTCATTGGTCTGAACCCACTCACCTTCCATCATTCCATTGAGCCACTTGATGCAGATGACTGGCTCCGTAGTATCACTCACAAGCTGCGTTCTGCAAACGTAGCTGAAGTTGACAAGGTCACCTATGCTGCATATCACCTGGAAGGTCCTGCTAGTCTTTGGTGGAAAAACTATGAGGCTATGCTTCTAGCTAGTCAGATTCCTACATGGAGAGATTTCACTGAGGCCTTTCGCGAGCATAACATTCCTCAAGCCCTCATCGATCGCAAGAGAGAAGAGTTTTGTAGTTTCACCCAGGGTAAGATGGCTATTGATGCTTACAGTAGAGAGTTTGAGAACCTCGCCCGCTATGCTACAGAGGAGGTGTCCACGGACGCCAAGAAGCAGGCTAGGTTCCGGAAGGGTCTCAACCCCAAGTTGCGTCGTGATCTCCACTTGCACCATTGCAATACATTCCAAGCTCTTGTGAACAAGGCCATTAATGCAGAGACAGCTCAGCTCACTTACGAGGAGCCTCATAAGCGCACCCGTGATGTGGGTTCTTCCTCCAGTTCTAGTTCTCAGAAGCACCGGATTTGGGTTCCGAACTCCGTTCTTCCACCCAGATATTCACCAAGGCCATCTTATGTGGCGCCTCACCCAGTTCAGCAGTATGCTCCACCCAAGCCTGTTGGTAGACCGCCTTTCAATGCGGGTCCACGTCCTACTTCAGGGACTTGCTTCACATGCAGAAAGCCAGGACACTATGCACGTGACTGCTCTCAAACCAACTATGCTCCACCCCCGCCTGAGAAGTCTGTTGGTCGTGGTAAGCCGTCACGCAAGATGACCAGTGCCAAGTCAGCTCCCACTGAACATGGACGTGTGCATCACATCTCAGCTAAAAATGCTCACGATGAACCAGATGTCGTTCTTGGTAAACTCCTTGTGAATTGTCATCCAGCATCGGTTCTGTTCGATACTGGAGCATCTCATTCTTTCATTTCTGAAAGCTATGCTAGCTTGCAAAACATATCATTTTGTGATATGCCCTCTCCACTAGTCATTCAAACTCCTGGATCCAAATGGCAAACTTCTAGTGTAAGCCATGGTAATGAAATACTTGTCGACAGACATGTATTCCTTGCATCACTTATAGCCCTCAAGTCTACAGGATATTAACATCATATTGGGTATGGACTGGATGACAGCTGATCATGCCAAGATTTATTGTTTCGCCAGGTCTGTTTAGCTTACACACCCATCTGGCAAAATAGTCACTGTCTCCACCAGAGTTGCAAAGCGTCAGCTCTATTCTCTTAAAGCAAACCCTCTCTGTCGTGGAATTAACACGTCAGATGTCCTCATGAAAGGACTTAGTCGTGGAGCCATCGCAACGGGTTAGCTTGAAGGGGTTAAAACGGACAAGGGACACGGGAGTTTATACTAGTTTGGCCCCTTCGATGAAGGTAAAAGCCTACGTCTAGTTGTGATGGGATTGATTGGGTTTCGATGACGGGGAGCGAAATACGCTTGCACGAGTCTCGAGTTGTTGTTTGTTGTCCTGAACGCCGGGTCGTCCCCTTATATATATGGGTTGGCGCCTAGCCGGTCTCTGAGTCGATTCGACTCATACAAGTGTTCGCTCGGTCTCTCCTTTCCTTATCTTACAACACAAGTTACATGACTATGGTGGTTTACCACTCACGGGCCCTAATCCGCCTTTGGGCTCCGGGCCTCTAAGCTTCATAGTAAGCGCCATCTTCGAGTCTTGTGGGCTTCAATATAGTTGAGGGTGAACCGGCCCCTCCTGGGCGGTTTACACTCAGTAGTTATATCCCCAACATTAGGCCCCAGATTGATTTGAAC
This sequence comes from Aegilops bicornis, assembly GCA_021605145.1. Lineage (NCBI taxonomy): Eukaryota > Viridiplantae > Streptophyta > Magnoliopsida > Poales > Poaceae > Aegilops > Aegilops bicornis. The sequence goes on along the minus strand of CM038669.1, from coordinate 206,985,275 downwards.
CTGTTCATGTCAATCTTCAACACTTAAAAAAATCCTGTAAATGTCTTCCTTCACTTCTCATAAACCGCCATGATATCTTCCCTTTATAAATCTTGTTACACTGCCGTGACGTCATCCTCTGGACACAACAACAGATCATCATGACGTCATCTCTGCAAAAAAGAATAAAAAGATTCCCTTCATTTAATGTCATCCCAGAAATCGAGGCGACAACTATGCCACTTGCCGCTTTTGACTCCTTGATTCTCGCGCATGTCACTTATCCTCTGCCTTATTAGAAATAAGCCTGACAGGCCTTTTCATTTTTCTCCCATTTCTTCTCATCTTCCTCCTCGCGACCCGAAGGACCTCCGCGCCGCCGCCGCCGCCGTCGCTCTTCGGATCTGCACCGACCAAGGCCGCTGCATCAACCTGTTTGCTCCAGAGACCTTGTCGCGCTCCTCCGTCGCCGAGTGGCCCTGGTAAGTTCACGTCTCGTAACCATAGATCTTCATTAAAGTTTTTCGAGTTCATCCATGTCCGCCGCTATTCATCAGTTCTTCTGTGTTCCTCCTTCTAGTCTTTGTACTAAGGGTATATAGATGTGCCTGATAGGTTTGAACTACAGCTAGATCTATTCCGTTAGTTCACCGTCTTTGTAGCATCTTCATCGCTACGAATAAACTCCGCCTGGTTCGTCTTTGTTCCTCTTTAGCGCCATTGTAGGGATCAGAAACATTTTCTTCAGTTATCCTCGGTAGATCTGAAATTACACTGTCATATTGTGAAACTTGTTTTTGCAACACTTAGCAGAAATTTTGAATCTTAGCCCTTCTGCCTCTGGGCGGTTTAACTTTTGATAGCCAATCCGCCATATATCATTAGCCCTCTCTTAAACCGCCAATTGAACCTTACATAGTATTTTTCTCCGGTTTAACACTGAATTGTACAGAGGCATACCCTTGGTGAACCAGATATTAGACGAGGTTCCTTCACAACTCCCTTTGTAGGATGGCTCCTTCTCCTCTCCCACCCACCCCTCTCCCACCCACCCCCCCCCCCCTCCTCTGAGCTCCATGGCGATCTCTAGGCTATCTGCCTATGGACGGGCTCCTGCATTGGGATTTTGCTCCGCCTTGCCCTTGCAGATCAGGTGAGAAGAAGGTTTGGATCCACTGTCCATTTTTCACCCAATCGAGACTCCAAGGAATTCTTTTTGGTGGTCTCCTTCTCTTCGGCCTCTTTTGTTCTTTCGGAGGAATCGGTTGGTATTGCATTGCAATGTTGCATTGGGGGTATTAGTTCTGTTTTTCATGTGTCCAAGATCAATGACCGTTCTTTCAAATTCTCTGTGGCCAATAACAAGGTGGGGCATTTCATTCATCGCTTGAGGGATAGAATTTGGCCGGATTTTGTTTGCCACTTCCATCTTTTCAATGGTTGTTTTGCTCCTGCGCCAGTTGTGACTCCTTGTTGGCATGCTGATCAAGAGCTTCTGGATATTTCTGCTCGCCGTCCAATGGCCATTAAGCATTCTCTCAATTTTTTACACTCTGGTGCCCAGAGAGACTCTGGTTCCCATATGGTTTTGGGCAAGTTTGTCTTATCCCCATTGGATCATATGCATTTCTCCAATGCTAATGCCAAGGAGGCATCCTCATCTTCGGCTCATGGTTCTTTGAATCATCATTTTGCGAAGGACTCTTCCGACTCAATGGCTTCATTACATGGATTTTCGGTTCATCATTCTGGACAACCTGTTCATCCGACCTCTGATGACGTTGATCAAGCAACACTAATTGCGCACTTTCTACGCTTGGCAAAATTAGAGGAGAATCAGCAGGTTAATTTCATTAAATTGGGGTCCTTTAATTGTCCTCTCACCAGCCCATATCCGCAGTTGCCGCAATGCTTCCTGAGCTCAGCTTTCAAACATGCCCCCGCGCATACTTCTTGGCCCGCTATCTTCTCGGCCGAGCACATGGCCGATTTAGCCCAAGCGCAATATTCAGCTGCTGATATTTCGGAATTATCAAATAATTGGCAGTTCTATGCCCGTGTTGTCTTCAATGGGGCCATCACAAGTACTCTTGCCAGGCATTGCTGATTTGCATTAACTGCTCATCGCCAGGGCATAAAGCGGCCGCTTGCCCGTCAAGGCCTAATTCTCGGACCTTCCCTGTATTACGCGATCATTCTGATTTCGACCATCAGGGGCAATGTATCAATCAGCTGGGTAGTTTACCAAATTCCATCGACTTGCCTATTATTCGCCGCAAGAGAACCACTGTCAGATGCTCTGCTTGTGGCTTCTATGGACACGTGGTGCGATCCTGTCATAAAGTGCGGTATAACAAAAAATGGCAATGGAAGCCCAAGAATCCGCAACTTTCCACTCCTACCCCTCACGGTCCATCTTCCGCCTCGGGTCTCGTCACACCGCTGCAGAGTCCAGTCCCGTCACTCTTGCAGACTCCACCGCCCACCTTAGCCCCCACTCCCATGGCGAACTACCCGCTTAATCCGGTGCCGTTCCTTCCTCCTGGTTTCGCCGTCGAGCCCGGTCCGGCGGATCGGCTGGTTCGCAGTGGGATGATAGTCGGCCCCATTGCGCCGCTCAACCATGACTTTCTCGCCATTGCCGAAGCCAGTCACTACGTTCCTCTGCATCGTCGTGCCGCCATCCGCAACATGTTTGAAGGTCTGTTACATGAATCCCATCTATTCACTACTGAGTCATCGGATCACCCTCTTGGCATTGGCATCTTCGGATTTGTGGATGCTTTCATGCGCGACACTGCGGTCGCCACACCCATCGAGCTTGAGGAAGAAGATCTTCTCATAACATTTGTGCCACACGATGAAGCTTTGAACCGTCGCACAACTTATTTTGGACCTGAGGTATGGCTGATGTTCTTTGGATTCCCATACGATTACCAAACTGATTACTATATCACAAAAGCATTGGGTGGATTTGGTTCCTTGGTCCGTTGGTATAATCCTCGCCAAGATAGAAGATACATCCTGCTTAAAGCTCGTGTGCTGCGCCTCCGTTTGATTCCTAAAAGCTTTGTCGTCTGGCAATTGGGTGGTGCTCGCGACTGCTGGACCGTGCAAGTTACCATCTTATGCAACAATGACTGGAACGGTCTGCTCCCTGAGGTCCTTGCTCCCGGAGAAGACCCACCACCACCGGACGGAAACCCACATCCCCTCTTTGGTCCTGAGCTCACGGCTGAGCAGCTTTACCAGCAACAAGTGCACAATTGGTTAGTCCAGAACGGCGCCCCTGCTGCTGGCGGCGCCGACCAGGGAGGTGGACCTGCTCAGAACCATGCTGCTTGGGATGCCTGGCCTGCACCTTCCCCTCAACTGCCTCAGCTCCCTCCTCACCTGATGAACTATCAGGCTTGGCTAGCATCACAAGGTTTAACTGTCCAGCATGGTATTGTACCTGATGATAACCTGTCTGATAATGCTTTGGATGCCTGGCATGACACTTTCTCTGCTACTGATGATAGCTCTGAGGACTCTGCTCTGATTTTAGTCCCTCTGTCTGCACCTATGTATCAGCAACGTTCTACCCCTGCACCTGTCACTATCTCTGTTGCTCTACACCATGGTGGTATTCGGTTTGGATTGTCAGCGGAAGGCTCTGAACTGCTCAATTTACTGCTGGATGACCCAAACCCCCGCCAACAGCTCAATACTTACATGTTCCATGTTCTTCGCCCTATGATTGCGACCATTGGACCTTGGAGTGCTGGCTATGGTTTAAGGACTAACAACTTGGATCTACAGGTCACTTTGTCCACTGATACTTCTGGACTCACCTTCTCCCATTGTCATACGGCACGAACTATGCCTACCACCATGACTATTGAAGAAATCCTTGATGAGTCTCCACAGATCACTCTGTCTGATCAGCAAAATCAGTTGGTGATGGTGCCTGCCGCTCCTGTCATGTCGCCTGCTAGCCCAGGGAATGTTTCTAGCCCCATCACTGACAGTATCGCCTCGGATCCACCTGGACTAGCTACAGTCAATACTATCTCCCTGCCATCTGGGCCTGTGGTCACTCGTGGTCGTCGCACACGCCCCGCTGCTCCTATATCCACTACTGAGGTTCGTCGTAGCAGCCGCTCCAACAAGTTCGACGGTTTCAAATCTCAGCAGATAACTGACGCTCGCCCTGTGATCTCTCGGGTCAAACCACGTCTGATCCCTTCAATTGGATCCTCGTTTTCTGCTGCGGATGCCCATGAGGCGATCTTACCTCCCACACTAGTACCCGTGCTTCAAGATATTGGCATCAACAGGTGCGCGATCCCTCCTGCCGAGCTGTCTAAAGAAATCCTCAATGCGGCACCTTCATCAGTCAGGATGGAGTCGCAGGAACAAGTCCCTGATTCGCCGGAGCCAGTGGATACGTCCGTTGCTCGAGGTTTAACTTCTTCTTGTCGACAAAGCATGTCTCCGCGGATCAACTGGAATGTCCTTTGTTGGAACATCCGTGGCCTAAACTCGGATGATAAGCAACTTGCTCTGAATAATGCGGTCCGCACTAGTGCCTGTTCGGTTATTTGCCTTCAAGAGACTAAAAAGACCACTTTTGATTTAGTGTTTCTTAAGTCTTGCTGTCCGAGACAATTTGATAAATTTGCTTTTGTTCCCTCCCGAGGAGCCTCAGGTGGCTTAGTTACTGTTTGGAAAAGTTCGGTCTTCTCTGGCAATGTTATCTTTTCTTCTGATTTTGCGCTGGTTATTACCTTCACGAGCACCTTATCTGCTCACACTTGGACCCTGGCTAACATTTACGGGCCGTGCTCTGGCGATGCTCGTACGACCTTTACTAATTGGCTTCATGATCTTGTCATCCCCCCCACTCAAGACTGGCTCTTGCTCGGTGATTTCAATTACATCAGGGGGCCTGACAACCGTAACAAGCCTGGGGGATACCTGTCTGATATGTGCACTTTTAACGATATCATCCGCAATTTGAGCCTTATTGAACTGCCCATTAAAGGCCGAATGTTCACCTGGAGTAATATGTAGCAGGAACCACTACTCGAACAATTAGACTGGTTCTTTACCTCGATCCATTGGACTAATGTGTTCCCGAACACCATGGTTAAACCCTTAGGTAAACCTGTTTCTGATCATGTGCCCTGTCTAGTCTCCATTCAAACAACCATTCCTCGCAGCAAAGTTTTCAGATTCGAACCATACTGGATTTTGCACCCCGAATTCAATGACATAGTTCAAACGGTTTGGAACGTGCCAGTTAGATCCTCTAATGCTGCGACGATTCTTTGTCGTAAGTTCAAGGCGCTACGATATGCACTCAAAAAATGGAGCAAAAACATCTCTCGTCTAACTGTTGCAATCACTAATAGTAATGAAGCTTTGGCGCAGTTAGATGAGCTTGAAAACAACAGAACCTTGACGATCCCTGAGATGAATTTCCGTAACATTCTCAAGAAGCACGTATTGAGACTCCTTCACTACCAAAACGTTTATTGGAAGAAACGATGTAGCATCCGTTGGATAAAGTTTGGGGATGAGAATACAAAGTTCTTCCAAGCTATTGCCACTAAAAGTTTTAGATGCAACAACATTGCTACTTTCAGAAATGATGCTGGAGAAACTGTTGATGACCACAATACGAAGGAAGCTTTGCTTTTTCAAACCTATATTAATCGTCTCGGCACCTCTCGACCAACTGAAATGAGGTTCAGTCTCCCTGGCATAATCCAACGTCACACTAACTTGGACCACCTGAATGATAAATTCACGCATGCGGAAATTGATGAAATTATTAAGGACATGCCTTCCGATCGGGCGCCCGGCCCGGATGGATTTAGTGGTGCCTTTCTGAAAGCTTGCTGGCCTTTGATCAAGCATGACTTCTATGCTCTTTGTGACCAATTCCATGAAGGTAGCCTAGACTTGACAAGCATAAATGACGGTTTCATTACTCTGATCCCAAAAACCAACTCACCTGAGACGGTTAATGACTATCGACCAATCACACTGCTCAACTGTTGTCTGAAATTGCTTACCAAACTCCTTGCGAATCGGCTACAACGTGTCATCTTGCAAATTGTTCATGCTAATCAGTACGTGTTCATCAAAGGCCGCATGATTCAAGACTGCCTCGCCTGGGCCTTCCAGTATATCCACCAATGTCAAGCCTCTAAGCGAGAGATCATTCTTCTAAAGCTAGATTTCGCCAAAGCTTTTGACACGATTGAGCACGCTCCCATGCTTAATATCATGAAGCACATGGGTTTCAATGACAAATGGCTTTCTTGGATTGACTGTATCTTCTCCACTGGCAGATCTTCTGTGCTTCTTAACGGAGTTCCTGGCCGACAGTTTCATTGCCGCACGGGTGTGCGCCAGGGGGATCCGCTCTCACCACTAATCTTTGTTCTTGCTGCTGATCTCCTTCAGGCTGCCATCAATGAGGCCTTCCGACAAGGACGAATCCAGCTGCCTTCCCCTTGCGCAAGCCAAACGAAATATTCGGTGATTCAATACGCGGATGATACAATTCTTGTAATGCATGCATGTCTGCAGCAAGCTGCCATCATGAAAGGGATCCTCACTGACTATGCCTCTTCGATCGGCTTAAGAATCAATTTCCAGAAGTCCACGCTCAAACCAATCAACTTGTCTGACGAGGCTACCACTATCTTTGCTAACCTTTTTGGCTTCTCTATTGGATCGATGCCGTTCATCTACCTTGGTTTGCCTCTTGGCACCTCCAAACCAACGATCCTTGATCTTATGCCGATGGTCTGCAGTGCTGAACGTCGGCTCACTCCTACCATTGCTATGATGTCGTATGGGGGGAGGCTTATTGGCTCAATGCTACTGTTACCTCGCTCCTCATTTATGCCATGTGCACTCTCAAATTCTCACCGAAACTGCTTGAGATGCTTGACAAGATCAGAAGAAGATGTCTTTGGTCCAAGAAAAGTGAGCAAGGGGAGAAATGCAACTCTCTTGCTGCATGGGATTTGGTGTGTAAACCTAAGAAGCATGGAGGCCTCAGGGTCATCAACATCAAGTTGCTTAATGAAGCTCTGCTTTTGAAATTCCTTCATAAGTTTTACAACAAGATGGACATTCCCTGGGTTCATCTTTTGTGGAGTACCTATTATACTGATAAAATCCCACATGCCATGCCACCGGTCGGCTCCTTCTGGTGGCGAGACATTTTGAAACTCACTCTGATTTTCCGAGGGGTCTCTCATGTGCAAGTGGTGTCTGCACGCGTCTGCGTTGTTTTGGAAGGATTTATGGGGACAAGATATACTCCAAACCACACACCCCCATGCTTTCTCTTTTGCCACTCAGGAGGATGCTTCCATCAAGGAATTCTTGGAGATTACGTCGTTGGCTGAGGCCTTTCATCTACCGCTTTCGCCTCTAGCTCTGTCTAAGGTGCGTGACATCCAATTGCTCTCCTTGCACATGAGCCCGACCACGTCTGTCAATGATGTCTGGCACTATGTTTGGGGCAAGACGGAGTTCAGGCCTAGAGACTACTATCAGTATCTCTTCAGAAATGCCCAAGCCCACCCCATTTTTAAAAGTCTTTGGCGATCCCAGTGCATCATGAGGATTAAGGTATTCGGTTGGCTCCTTTTCCACGACAGGCTAAACACACGCAACATGCTCAAACGATGCCATTATGACATCGGAGATGACCATAGCTGCCTCCTATGTGGGGGTCCAGATGAAGAAACGGTGGATCATATGATTTTTACGTGTCCGTTTAGTCAAGCATGCTGGGGCAAACATGGAATCATTTGGCCCACTTTTCAATGCCGTCTACACCTTCTCCAAACAACCAAAGATACAGAACGGGCCCTTTTCCTTGATATCTTCCTTGTAGCTTCCTGGAGTTTATGGAAGGAGAGAAATAATAAGCATTTCAGAAGGGTAGACCCATCCATCAACTCCTGGCTTACAAGATTCAAGGAAGATTTTGGTCTCCTGCAACACAGAACCAAGAGAGAGTACTCCGCTCTCATAGACTCCTTCCTAGCCGATCTTTCATACGATAGAATTTTCATCTAGTTCTTTGTTTGATTAGTGATCCCCACTCCCACTGTGGGTGGTTTGGATGGAGCTGTTTGTACATATGATGTAATGATGTAACTATGTAAGCTTCTTCCTTATATATGAATTTGCAGTAGGAGCCTCTCCTACTGTCCTTCCCATAAAAAAAACACTGAATTGTACACCTTAAACCATAAATTCTTAAACCGGCACTTGTTTTTCCTTTCAGTTCCCCCTTCCGTAATGGCGAAGCAATTCTATGCTTGCAATTGGGTTCCCTCCCGGATCACGGAAACACAAATCAACGGTTATGTCCCCACTGGTGTTTTAGCCTCAAAAAGTGTTCTCCACTGGCGACTTCCGGAATCGGAATGTCCACCTGAGAAGGAGAGGTGATTGTTTTTATGCAACACTTAGACCGAGGATTCAGTCCGCCAGGATCAAAAAATTTCCGGGATGTCCTCGCAAGCTTCCAACTCCATCCGCAAGATATTGGTCCGAATTATGTGTCCAATATATGCAACTTTCACGTATTCTGCGAAGTCTATCTTCAAGAAGAGCCAACCGTGGAGCTATTTCGGGACTTCTTTCATTTGAACCGCCGTACGGAATTCTCAGATGGTCCCAACATAGAGCTTGGTGGCGTTTCAATTCAGAAAAGAAAAGAAGTTGACTTCCCTCATGCAAAACATCACAGCCATCCCAAAGATTGGAATCAAACCTGGTTTTACTTCCGGAACACTGCCCCTGATGGAGAAAATCCTTTGTCGGGTTATCGCCCTCACCGGCTTAGCAACAGCCACCCATTACCTTTACGCTTGACCGCCGCAGAACGGAAGAATTTTGCACCTCAACTCACCAAGCTCCAGGCTCTGATGGCCAACGATTTAACTGGCATTGATCTTGTCCGCTGCTGGGTCTCTTGGGCCATTTTACCTTTAAGCCGCCGCCCCATATTGATGCATGAATATACTGGTGATGTCAAAGACCCTCAACGATATCATGAAATAGTAATAACCGAGCTTGAAGTTACTTAATCGGTGAAGAAAATGCTTGATGAACCGATCTTCGCATGTAATAAACCGGGTTGGCTCCGTTTTGCGTCTCAATAAACCGCCAGAGGTAAAGTTCATCTAAATACTTTCTTGGTTTGCTTCCGTATTATTTGTGTACTAACCTTTCCTTGTCTTAATTTCAGGCTAACAGCTCCATTTGGAAACGGACTAAACCGGCCCGGGCTCCTCGTGCAAAGACCAAGGCCACCAAGAAAGCTGGCAAGAAGAAAACCACCGAGTCTTGTGATCCGCCAGAAGAGGAAGAATCCGACGCTGAGGTAGAACTTGACTAACTTGGTTCCTTTTTCATCCATCTTATTGACAATTACTATTCCCAGGATGATGCTGAGGCCTGCCGTGCAGAACATGTTGAGGTAATCCTTCTTTCTTCCGATTCAGATCTTGTACCGTTTCAAAGAATTCGCCGCACAGTCCGGAGAGCAAAACAATCTCACCCACTTGCTCATTTGGATCCAAAATTTTCTTTGGAGACACAGCAAGTTGAAGAACGTCGCACAACCCGGCATAGCGGTCAACAAATCAAATCGTCTGGTTTAGCTGATACGCCAACCCGGAAACATCGTCCAGAGGTGACTTGTTCTCCTGAAAAGCGTTATCCTTTGAAAGGTTTCTTCCGATGCCCTCTCAATCCGTCTGACCCGAATTACTAGGCTTCTTCCAATTCGTCTGGCGGTTCATCAACCACTCAGCTACCTCCTCTCAAACTCGTCGCTGGTTAAGTATATTACTCCTTAATTTGTTTCTTTTATTTGTCGGTTTACCATGTTCTAACCTTTGATGTTGTAGTGCCAAGGCTCGATTAAGTAAGAAAGCCAAGACCAGCGACCCTATTGTTGATGTTGATCCAGAGAAGACTCCAGAGCATCATGGCAAAGACCCTGAAGTTGCTATAAACAGCTCTGCTTGGAAAGAACAAGATGCTGATGCTAACCCGCCAGAGGTTGAACCGAATGTAGAGGTTGATACTTCACATCCTCCTGCTCCTCCAAGTCCAACGATGGAACAATGGGCTCAACTGCTGATCCGCCAAGCCCTGCTACCAAAGCGCCAAGCCACATTAAGAATGTCAATTCATCCAGTCCGGCCAAAGATGATGACGTTGTTGTTATCGGATACTTGCATATACCACCACAGTAATCCCGTTATTCTATCAAAGCACACCGCCAAGGATGAATTTGCTGCTATGAGCAAGGGAAGGAGAAAACTGATTGGTCAGCTTATGTCGATCTTTACGCTCAAGAGCTTCACTCCGGCTTCTTGAACCGGCTTTACACAAGCCGTGATTATGAAGCCAGTTTAGTAAATCTGATGAAGGGGCGCTATGAGGTAAACAGTTTTGCTCTTTGCTCTGTCTTCATTGCATTGTAGCCCCCAAGGGCCGGTTTGTCTTTAGAAAGTCAAACCGGGACTTTGTATATTCCATACTGTACTTTATGAGATTTCTTTTTGTATTTCTGGTCAAACACACATTAGCCCCCAAGTGCCATGATTAAAACTTGTATTAATCCTTGGGACTTCAATAATCAGCATAAAAATGATCCGCATTAGCCCCCAAGTGCCAAGTGTATAATTGGTTAGATGCTTGGCACTTTAACAGAGATATTAACATGCTCTCTTACTGTTGCAAAGTGAGATAAGCCAACAAGTCTCACAAATTGCTGACCTTCAAGAAAATCTGAAATCCCAACAAGCAGAAACCACCAAGGCCAAGGATGAATTGAAAACCGCCTTAACCACCATGGAGCAGCTCAAGGAATGGTACAAGTCCGAACAAGCCAAGCTGGGATACGAAAAGGCTGGATTCTTTGAAGCGGGCGGAAGACGCTGAATCAGCTCTTAAACCGGTGACGGAAGAGCTTACTGGATTAAAGCGCCAAGTCCATGCCATGACCTCTGCGATATTTGGTAAGCACTGTTTACCAAGGCTTTATGAATATTCCACTTTGAAATTTTCTCCGGTTTAACAGGAACTTCTTGAACCGCTATAGGCAGGCGCATTGCTCATCTGGGTTCTGATATACGGAAGAAACTCAAGGCCGCATATACATTGATTGAACAGTTATATACCGGCGTACAACGGGTTATCTGCGCCGCCATTATGACAATGCGGCTCCAACACTGATCAAGGACACGCTGGACCGGCTATCTATGACGCCAGTGCAGATAGAAGAGTTGAAGCGATCCGCTGCCCGGGCTGGCGCTTTACTAGCACTGACTCGAGCCAAGGCAGGGATAGCTGATCTTGATCCGGTTGATATAGCCAAGGGCTTCCCCAGTGCACAGGAAAACGGCGAAGTATTTGACAATGACGCCCTCAAACAGGTAACAAGGGAGATGCGTCCTCTAGCGAGTCAGTTGGTAGAAGAGGCTAACCTGACGGTTCACCGATCTTTCTATGACGCAAACAACAAATGGGTTGAAGCTGCTATTCCTGAAGTGCAGAACTTGGTTCCACCAATCCGTAAGCACACTTACGCCCCTGACGTTGATCCGGAAGAGCTTATAAATGAAGAGGCTGTCTTTTAGGCTTTAACCCGGATTGACTGGACCACCAATGACTTCCGGGCATTGGATGGGGAAGAGGAGGCTGAACCGATGCCAGATGACCCATCTACTTCACATCAAACCGGCGATGAAGCTTAATCTGTCAAGTCAGTTGATACATCAGAAACTGTCCGTTGTGCAACAATTCCATATTTTGGGCCTCTTAATGCCTTGTAATAGGGTAGCAAAAAATATTTTGATCTGCTGCCATCATGCAGAAGGAGATACTTTATGTGATCCGCCATGTCAATGCCAAATTTGGTTCAGATATGCTACCATCATAATATGCAACTCCTGTGTGCGCATAAAAAGAAAACAGGGTCCTGGCGGTTTACCGCCGGACGGGTCATAATGCCCAAGAAAAGGGCTGATTGATAATCAAACCGTGAAAATATGAAATGATTCATACATGTGATGCAATATCCATGTTTAGTTTGCTGGTTAACTTTGATTGTAGTAAGGGTGAAAACCCGAATCTGAAGTTCTTTGTACAACCCCATCATGTACTGATGTTGTATAGTAAGTCATACCGGGTGATGATACACACCAGATGACCAAAGCTGGTGACTGGTAGTCAACGCTAGGCCAGGTTAACAAACTCCGGTTTAAGAATAAGGTCTGTCAACGTGTAGTTGCAAACCAAGCCTTTTTAAGTAATACCAGGCTAATAAAATGACTGACTAGGCCAAGAAAATTGGTTTAACATAAAATTCAGCAACACGCAAATAAAACCGTGTAGTCAAGGCTTTTTTAGGGTTGCCAGGCCCAAATTCGAGGCTTTTTGTGGGCTGCCAGGCCGCTGAGTTGAACCATTTAACAAAGCCTTTTAAGATGGACCTCCAACTAACCAATCACCGTTTTAACTTTGACAAGTTCAGGGTCTCAATGAGAGTAACTGTCAAACTTTCGGAGGGTCGTGCCAGGATGACCTGGATAGGAATGTCTTACTTGACGAAGGCAGGTTAACCCGGGGTTTAAGGTAAATATACCAGGCTTCCAAGCCATGGGTCGATACCCAGCTACAAGGGTCCATTCAAACTCCTTGGTATTTGACACAAGGAGCCCCCAAGTAACATGATGAGATGTGCTCATTGGGTGCCTATGTTTGAGTTGTGCATAGCATCCAGACTCTCTTTGGCCCCTTGGGTGTGAAGCTCCCAAGCTTTGTGGCTTGATAGCCGGTTTAATAGGTAGAACTCCGCTTTGTCAGCTGAAGCCCCCATGTAACTCAAAGGATATTTGAGAAAAAATAGCAGAGGCCCCGCTTAGAGCAAGGATGCTAATTTATTTGTTGATCACAATATATACATTATCGAAATATATACATAAGAGGAGCCTATGGCTCAAGTGTAATAAGGCCGGAGGAGAGCTATGTTCCATGGCCGCCGGGTCTCCTCCTCAGAGTTGCGTGAGTTGTCTCGAACGTCAATGAGGTAGTATGATCCGTTGTGCAGATTCTTGCTGACCACAAAAGGTCCTTCCCAAGGCGGGGATAACTTGTGCATGTCGTTCTGATCCTGGATGAGCCGGAGCACCAAGTCACCTCCTTGAAAGGTTCTTGTCCTAACTCCGCGGCTGTGATAACACCGTAGATCTTGTTGATAAACCGCCGATCGAGCCAGAGCCATATCCCGTTTTTCATCTAACAGGTCCAGTGCCTCTTGGCGAGCTTGCTCGTTGTCCGCTTCAACATAATTAGCAACCCGGGGCGAGTCATGACGTATATCACTTGGGAGAACTGCCTCTGCCCCGTATACCATAAAGAAAGGCGTGTAACCTGTTGATCGATTGGGGGTGGTGTTGATACTCCACAACACAGAAGGTAATTTTTCGACCCAACTACCCGGCGTCCGCTGCAAGGAAATCATGAGCCGGGGTTTAAGACCCTTTAAAATTTCTTGATTAGCTCGCTCCGCTTGACCGTTGGATTGAGGGTGTGCCACAGATGCTAGGTCAAGCCGGATGTGCTCTCTCTGACAGAAATCCTCCATCTCACCTTTGGAAAGGTTGGTACCATTATCCGTGATGATACTGTGTGGAAAGCCAAAATGGAAGATAATCTTTTTGAGGAATTGAACCGCCGTAACTGCATCACACTTGCTAACAGGCTTCGCTTCAACCTACTTGGTGAATTTATCAACTGCCACCAACAGGTGGGTCTTCTTGTCTTGGGAACGTTTAAAGGGTACCACCATATCAAGCCCCAAGTAGCAAAAGGCCAAGTAATGGGAATCATCCGTAGTTCCTGCGCCGGAATATGAGCTCTGCGTGAAATTTTTTGGCAAGCATCACATCGCTTTACCAGATCCTCCGCATCAAGATGAGCTGTCACCAAGAAACCCATGATGAAAAGCCTTTGCAACCAGGGACTTTGAACCGGCATGATGACCACAATCCCCTTCATGAATTTCCCGTAGGATCTCTTGGCCTTCTTCCGAAGAAACACAATGGTGTAACTCGCCATTGTGAATAACCATTGACTTGGACCGCCGGACTATCTGTCGAGCCAGGACTTTATCATTTGGTAACTCGCCCCGGCTCATATACGCCAAATATGGAACCGTCCAATCTGGTATAACGTGTAAAGCGGCCACCAACTGAGCCTCCGGATCCGGGACAGCCAAATCTTCTTCTGTAGGCACCTTAACAGACGGGTTATGCGAGATATCTAAAAAGGTGTTAGGAGGTACCGGTTTACGCTGAGATCCAAGACGGCTCAAAGCGTCTGTTGCTTCATTTTTGCGCCGATCGACATACTCAACCTCATACCCTTTGAAATGTCCCGCCACAATATCCACCTCACGCCTTTAAGCTGCCATGAGTGGATCCTTAGAATCCCAAGTACCAGAAACTTGCTGAGCCACCAGATCAGAATCTCCGAAACAATGAACTCGACTTAAGTTCATCTCTTTGGCCACGCGGAGACCATGGAGTAAAGCTTCGTACTCAGCTGCATTGTTAGTACAAGGAAACATCAAGCGGAGGGCATAGCAAACTTTATCCCCTCGAGGGGAAGTAAGGACAACTCCTGCCCCCGAGCCTTCCAACTGCCTGGATCCATCAAAATGAATGGTCCAGTACGTATTATCCGGTTTATCTTCCGGTGCTTGCAGCTCGGTCCAGTCATTGATAAAATCCACAAGAGCCTGAGACTTGATGGCTGTTCGAGGTACATACTTTACACCGTATGACCCAAGCTCGATTGCCCACTTTGCAACCCGGCCAGTGGCTTCCTTGTTTTGAATTATATGGCCCAAAGGAGCAGAACTAACCACTGTGACTGGATGGCCTTGAAAATATTGCTTGAGTTTTCAACTGGCCATAAAAACCCCGTACACCAACTTCTGCCAATGTGGATAGCGTTGTTTCGACTCGATCAAGACTTCACTGATATAGTATACAGGTCGTTGAACCGGATAGTCTTTCCCAGCTTCTTTACGCTCAACCACAATTGCCACACTGACCGCTCGGGCATTAGCAGCCACGTATAACAGCAAAGGCTCATGATCAACTGGGGCTGCCAGAACCGGCGGTTCAACCAACTACCGCTTTAGCTCCTCAAAGGCCGCATTGGCTACATCACTCCAGACGAAAACATCCGTCTTTTTCAACATCTGATACAAAGGAATTGCCTTCTCTCACAAACGGCTGATAAACCGACTAAGGGCTGAAATCCGACCTACGAGACGCTGGACATCATTGATACACTTCGGTTTAGCCAGGGATGTGATTGCCTTAATTTTTTCTGGGTTGGCCTCAATGCCCCTGTTGGATACCAAAAACCCGAGAAGCTTGCCTGTCGGAACACCAAAAACGCATTTATCCGGATTAAGCATCATCTTGTAAATCTGAAGATTGTCAAATGTCTCCTTGAGGTCATCGATCAGTGTTTCCTTCTTCCTGGATTTTACCACAATGCCATCCACATAAGCACGAACATTACGCCCAATCTGCGTGTGAAGACAATTTTTTACACAACGCTGATAAGTTGCCTGAGCACTCTTGAGCCCAAAGGGCATAGAAGCATAGCAGAAGGCTCCAAAAGGAGTGATGAAGGTTGTCTTCTCCTAGTCCTTAACTGCCATCTTGGTCTGATGATATCCTGAATAAGCATCCAAAAAACTCAGGCGCTCACAACCCGCCGTCGCATCAATGATATGATCAATACGTGGGAGAGCAAAGGGATCAGCCGGGCAAGCCTTATTCAAGTCCGTGTAATCCACACACATACGCCAAGTGCCATTTTTCTTAAGAACCAGCACCGGATTAGCCAACCATTCAGGATGAAACACTTCGACGATAAAACCAGCAGCCAACAGCCGGGCTACCTCTTCACCAATTGCCTTGCGTCTTTCTTCATTAAAGCGACGAAGAAATGGCCTGACTGGTTTAAACTTTGGATCAATATTAAGAGTGTGCTCAGCGAGTTCCCTCGGTACACCTGGCATGTCAGAAGGCTTCCATTCAAAAATGTCCCGGTTCTCACGGATGAACTTGATGAGCGCGCTTTCCTATTTTGGATCTAGATTGGTGCTGATACTGCACTGCTTGGACGAATTGCCGGGTACGAAGTCAACAAGCTTAGTCTCGTCAGCCGGTTTGAAATGCAGGGTTGGGTCATGCTCAGTGGTGGGCTTCTTCAGAGGGGTCATATCTTCCGGATCAACATTCTCCTTATAAAACTTTAGCTCTTCTGTAGCACAAACCGCCTCAGCATAAGCTGTGTCACCCTCCTCACAATCCAACGCGATTTTTCGACTTCCATGAACTGTGATAGTCCCTTTATGACCCAGCATCTTGAGCTGCAAATAAATATAACAAGGCCTTGCCATGAATTTTGCATAAGCCGGCCGCCCAAACAAATAAGATGATACGGGCTCGATTCGTACTACCTCAAAGGTCAATGTCTCGGACTCTAGAGTCATGCTCATCACCAAACACAACTTCCAAAGCGATCTTACCTACGGGATACGCCGATTTACAGGTACCACACCATGAAAAACAGTGTTGGACGGTTTAAGATTCTTATCATCAACCCCATTCGACGGAATGTCTCATAATCTGTAATATTGATACTGCTTCCTCCATCCATGAGTACTTTGGTGAACTTATAACCTCCCACCTGAGGTGCCACCACCAGAGCTAGTTGACCCGGATTGTCAACCCGGGGCGGATGATCCTCCCTACTCCACACAATAGGCTGTTCCGACCACCGCAGATAACGTGGAACTGCCGGTTCAACAGCATTGACTGCCCTCTTGTGAAGCTTCTGATCACGCTTGCACAGACTAGTGGTGAACACATGATACTGCCCACCATTCAACTGCTTTGGGTGACTCTGGTAACCCGACTGCTGCTGATTCCCTTGATTATTCTACTGGTTATTACCACCTTGGTTGTTCTGGTTGCCATAATTACTCTGAAACCCAGAGTTTGAACCGCCGCCACCATGAAAACCTGGACCTGAACCGCCCGACGGACCCTGATCATACCGGAAAAGATCAGAGTTCTTGAACTCCTTCATAATATGGCAATCCTTCCAGAGATGCGTTGCAGGAGCCTCCTTGGTCCCATGCTTCGGACAGGGCTGATTCAACAAACGCTCCAGATTCATCGCCCCACCGCGCTGGGGCGGTTTACCTTTTCGGCGCTGCACATTAGCGTTAGCCACAAAATCTGAATCCGCTTTACGCTTACCATTATTCCCATGGCCTCCTTGGTTGTGCTGCTGTCCCTTCGCACTGCCATTCTTCTTTCCCTTCTCCGGTTTCTCATTATCAGAATCGGGATCCTTGGTATTATCAGAATCGACATACTTTACCAAGGCTGCCATGAGGGTTCCCATGTCCCTGCAGTGGCGCTTGAGCCGCCCCAACTTCATCTTCAGTGACTTAAACCGGCAATTGCGCTCCAGTGTGATCATCGCTTGACCAGCGTTAATCCGGTCGGATGAGTGTAAAACTTCTGAAACCCGGCGCACCCAATGAGTTGTGGACTCGTTCTCTCCTTGAACACAAGCATCCAGATCCACAATGGACATGGGCTGCTTGCACGTGTCTTTGAAATTGGCTATAAACCGGGCTTTCAACTGATTCCATGACTCGATGGAATTAGCTGGCAGATTTTTCAACCAAGTACGAGCTGTTCCCTCCAACATCATTGTGAAGTACTTTGCACAAGCTGCTTCATCTACATCTAGCATCTCCATTGCCATCTCATACCTCTCGACCCACGCCTCAGGTGGCTGATCCGCCGTGTAGTTAGGCACTTTGCGTGGACCCTTGAAGTCTTTGGGCAAACGCACATTACGGAGAGCCGGAATAAGGCACGGCACTCCCCAGGAACTGAAGGCAAGCCGGTGCCTCGTTCAATCGACGCTTGGCTGAACTCGAGCGGGTTGATAACGACCCAAAGCGGCATCCTTCGTGCCCTGCCATGATCCACCACATCTTGAGCATTGCGATGTCAGGCGCTGCTAGACACCTCCGGTTCATCCATACGCCTGCTATAACTTGGGCTCGGACGAGGGGTTGAATGAATTCTATCCCGGCTATATGAATAAGCCTGCTGCTGTACCACGGCGGTTTGGAGAAGATCTCTTGCCCGCCGCATCTCAACTGCTGCTATTGAATCACCTTCCATCGGTATGGCCGCCAGGCGTGAAGCTACGGCAATCATGTTATCCAGAGGGCTCGAGAAGTGACCTGGTGGTGTAGACACGTATTGCGGCGGGTTATCTGTTCGTCGGGGTGGCTCCATTATCCGTAGTTGATCCGGAACTGTCCTAGGCGCCTCCGTCCGGTTTGCAGCTACCGGATTGCTCGGCCCAGCGCCTGGCGTCTGAAAGAGATTTAACCCTTCGTAAACCGGCGGCAGACGTGACCGGTACTTCCTTCGCATTACATCCTCTGATGCGGTCCGATCCAGCATGAGCTGGTAATTCTGTGCCTGTATCCGCTGTGATTGAGCATCCAAAGCGGCCCGCTCTTCAGCCATCCTAACATCCTCTGCTGCCAGGTCGTCCTTAGCCTGTGCTATTTGGTCCTTCACCGCATAGCGTCCGCATTGTGCTGATCCCGCGTCTCCGGGGTGACTGTTGTGGTCAACAAGGTCGCCCAGGCGTCCATTAAACCAGAGAGGACTTGCGCCGGACGGCGCGCCGAGACTCCTGCCGCGGCTGCTGATCCGGTGTTCGTCGTTGCGGTAGATGAAGACTGCAACGTGGGCTGTGTTCCGGCCATGTAAACAGCAACCCGACTTGGCGGTTCAAGAAGGTCCGGAATACTATTGCCATCGGAATATCCTTCGAACACACCGCTATGAACCTGGTACAAGGACTCAGTTTCGCCAGTGGATGACTCGCCGTCGGAGTATACGGCCGTCTCGCCTTCAGACACCGGTTCAGATCCGATCCCATGGACACATCCTACGAACGCACGCTTCATGGCGGGCTTAACCCAGGCTGGACTCGCACGCTGAGCCATCTTGACGAGGTCGGTGCAGATGTCCGGCTCAGGGCCCGGTTCACCGATCTTGCCGATGAAGACATGAATTCCGCTGAAGGGGACCCGATAACCGTACTCGATCGAGCCGGCCTCGGGGCCCCATCCTTCATCGTCGATGTAGAGCTTGCCGCGATGACTTTTGGTCATCCGGCCGATCACATACCCCTTAAGTCCTTCAGAGCAGCCCTTGAAGAACTCGACACCATCGTGCGATAGCCCCACGGTGGACGCCAACTGTCGTGGAATTAACACGTCAGATGTCCTCATGAAAGGACTTAGTCGTGGAGCCATCGCAACGGGATAGCTTGAAGGGGTTAAACCGGACAAGGGACACGGGAGTTTATACTAGTTCGGCCCCTTCGATGAAGGTAAAAGCCTACGTCTAGTTGTGATGGGATTGATTGGGTTTCGATGACCAGGGAGCGAAATACCCTTGCCTGAGTCTCGAGTTGTTGTTTGTTGTCCCTGAACCACCGCCGGATCGTCCCCTTATATACATGGGTTGACGCCTGGCCGGTCTACAGAGTCCCGAGGCCGGCTCATACAAGTGTTCGGCTCGGTCTCTCCTTTCCTTATTTTACAACACAAGTTACATGACTATGGCGGTTTACCACTACGGGCCCTAATCCGCCTTTGGGCTCCGGGCCTCTAAGCTTCATAGTAAAACGCCATCTTCTGAGTCTTGTGGGATTCAATATAGTTGAGGGTGAACCGGCCCCTCCTGGGCGGTTTACACTCAGTAGTTATATCCCCAACATTCTCCGTGACCTTGAGGATATCCCGGTAGTCCGTGACTTCCCGGATGTCTTTCTAGAGGAACTGCCACGCATTCCACCTGACAGAGATGTAGAGTTTGTCATAGATCTCATCCTAGGAGCCGCCCCAATTTCTAGGAGACCTTACAAGATGGCACCCTTAGAGCTAGCCGAGCTTAAGAAACAACTTGATGAGTCCTTGCAAAAGGGTTTCATCCGTCCTAGTTCTTCTCCTTGGGCTTGCCCCGTCCTCTTCGTCAAGAAGAAGGATGGTACAGACCGAATGGTTGTATATTATCGTCCCGTTCATTTGGTCACGATAAAGAACAAGTATCCACTCCCCAGGATCAACGACATGTATGATCAGCTCGCTGGATCCTCAGTCTTTTCAAAGATGGATTTGAGGTTAGGCTACCAACAAATCAAGATTAGAAATGGGGACATTACTAAGACGGCTTTTGTCACTCGTTATGGCCAGTACGAGTACGCCGTTATGTCCTTCGGTCTAACCAATGCTCCAGCCACATTCTCCCGCTTGATGAACTCGATCTTCATGGAGTACTTAGATAAGTTCGTCGTGGTTTACCTCAATGGTATTCTTATTTACTCGAAGAACGAGGAAGAGCATGCCGAACATCTTAGACTTGTGCTAGAAAAACTCAGAAAGCACCGCCTTTATGCCAAGTTCTCTAAGTGCGAATTTTTGTTGCCAGAAGTGACCTATCTCGGCCACGTAATCTCTGGGAAGGGCATTGTTGTCAATCCCGAGAGAGTTCAGGCCGTTCTTGATTGGACTCCACCTGAAATGGTTAAACAAGTTAGGAGTTTCCTTGGTCTAGCCAGTTATTGTCGCCGCTTCGTTGAGAACTTCCTCCAAAGTGGCCAAACCTCTCATGGAACTTCTCAAGAAGGATAAAAAGTTTGAGTGGTCCCCACAGTGTGAGCACAGCTTTCAGGAACTAAAAAGATGCCTGACTTCTGCTCCCATACTTGTGCCACCGGATTTCACTAAGGACTTTGTTATCTATTGCGACGCCTCACGACAGGGACTAGGTTGCATCCTCATGCAGGATCGCCATGTGATTGCCTATGCATCTCGATAGTTGCATCCACATGAGGAGAATTATCCTACACATGATCTAGAGCTTGCAGCCGTAGCCTATGCACTTAAGATATGGAGACATTACCTTCTTGGTAAACATTGCGGGATCTACACCGATCACCAGAGTCTCAAGTATATCTTCACCCAACCAGATTTGAACCTTACACAAAGACATTGGTTGGAGTTGATCTCAGATTACGACTTAGGGATCACTTACACCCCAGGCAAAGCCAATGTCATAGCTGATGCACTAAGTCCTAAGTCCTATTGCAACAATCTCATGTTGCAACAGGGCCAACCACTTCTCCATGAGGAATTCTGTAAGCTTAACCTTCACATTGCTCCTCAAGGATTCCTTTCTACCTTGGTGGCGAAGTCTACTCTTGTGGATCATATCATAGAAGCCCAGAAGCATGATACCAGGATTACCCGGATCAAGAGAAACATTGCCAAGGGTATTGCTAGTAGTTTCTCTATAGATGATCGAGGTGTTGTTTTCTTCGGGAACCGTCTGGTGGTCCCCAAGAAGCAGCATCTTCGGCTACTGATCCTTAAGGAGGCCCATGAATCTCCTATCACGATTCATCCTGGTAGTACTAAGATGTATCAGGACCTACGCCAGAGGTTCTGGTGGACTAGGATGAAGAGAGAATTTTCTTAGTTCATTGCTAACTGCGACGTTTGTCGTCGCGTTAAGGCAGAGCATCAAAGGCCTGCTGGCACCCTTCAGCCTTTAGCTATTCCCGAGTGGAAATGGGACAAAGTTGGTATGGACTTCATCACCGGCTTTCGCAGGACCAAGAGAGGGAATAATGCTATCTTCGTAGTCGTTGATCGTCTTTCCAAAGTGGCTCACTTCCTACCTGTTCGAGAGAGTATCACTGCTAGTCAGCTGGCTGACTTATATATTTCTCGAATAGTGTCACTACATGGTGTTCCACTAGAGATCAATTCAGACTGTGGTAGTCTTTTCACTTCTCATTTCTGGGAGAGTTTCCAGGCTGCCATGGGAACCCATCTTTCCTTCAATACCGCTTTCCACCCTCAGTCGAGTGGTCAGGTGGAAAGGGTCAACCAAATTCTCGAAGACATGCTTAGATCTTGCGTTATCTCATTCGGTATGGATTGGGAGAAGTGTCTTCCTTTCGCCGAGTTTGCTTATAACAATAGCTACCAATCCAGTCTTAAGAAAGCTCCTTTCGAGATTCTTTATGGACGAAGATGTCAAACACCTTTGAACTGGTCAGAAACCGATGAAAGACAATTCTTTGGATCGGACATGATCTAGGAAGCAGAAGAGAAAGTTCGCGTTATTCGTGAGAATTTGAAAACAGCCCAATCTTGTCAAAAGAGCCAGTATGACCGTCGTCATCAGGAAGTGGCTTATGAAGTTGGCGACAAGGCTTACCTTCGGGTTACTGCTTTAAAGGGTACCCATCATTTCGGTATCAAGGGAAAGTTGGCTCCTCGTTACATTGGTCCTTTTCGCATTCTTGCTAACAAGGAGAGGTTGCCTACCAGTTGGAACTACCCCCACATATTTCTCGAGTTCATGATGTCTTCCACGTCTCTCAACTCAGGCGTTGCTTCTCGGATTCCATCCGCGGAGTGGACCACGAAATGCTTGATCTCCAAGATAACCTCACATACCGAGAGTACCCTGTTCGCATTCTTGATCAAGAAGAGCATGTCACTCGACATCATAACATCAAGTTTCTCAAGGTTCAGTGGTCTCATCACACTGAAAGAGAAGCTACGTGGGAGCGAGAAGATCGTCTTCGACTTGAGTACCCCTCTCTTTTCCGGCCGACTCCTGAATCTCGAGACAAGATTCTTTCGAGTGGGGGCGAGTTGTCACATCCCTAGTTCTGGTATGACCTAGGCTAGCTTTCATGTGAGCATCATGTTTAAATTCAAATGAACTTGAAATGGGGGATGTTCAAACCCTAGCATTAATAAAATTCAAATAGGTTCAACTAAAAATATTTTTTCAATGAACCCAAATGGCCTTAAAAAATGTTCATCATTTTTGGAAAATGCTGGAAAGAGTAACCAGAGGTGATGCACATTTTTGCATGACATTTTGGATTGTTGAATTAACAAATAATGTATTTGAATTGGAGCAAATATATTCTATAAATATTTGTAATGCTCCAATAATTCTGGAAATTTGTGAGGGGCTTTGGAATATTCCTTTTAGTCCCTGCAAAAATTACCAGAGGCAACAAAAATGATTTAGTTCTTAAAACTAAATCAAAACAAATTGCAGAAATAGAAAAGAAAACAAAATAGAGAAAAGTAAAGAGGCTTACCTCGCGCTCACCTGGCGGCCCAGCAAGCCGACTGGCCCAACCGCCAATTGTCATCCTCCTGGCAGCGACAGAAGGACGAGGGGCACAAGCTCGCCGCCCGCGCGCATGGGCGCCACGCCACCTCCCTACCTGCCTGCCCTCCCCCTCGACACCCCGGTCTCTCTGGATGTCACCACGATGCCCCAGACGCCTCTCACTCTCATCCCCCTTCCCTGCCTCCTCTGCTCTCTCTCTCACTGGCCCGAACGCGCCCGTCGCCGCCGCTCGCTGTTGCCGTGCCCACCGCCACGGCCTCGCCTCTCCGACGAGTCCAAGCGCTCCGCGCCATCATCCTCATCCTCTCCGTCAAGTCGTGCATCGCCGGACGCCCTGTGAAGCCGCCATCACCGTCATATTCAACCCTCGGCCTCGGAGATCGCCGGCAACGCCACGATGCCGTCCGGCCTCCCCCGAGCTCGCTGACGACGCCATCGAGATCGCTGTGAGGCCCTGACCATTTCCCCTCTATTTTCCCGTCGTTTCCCTCATCGTAGCCACAAACTCGAGCGGACCCAAGCTCCGGCCGCCGCTGCGGTGCTCGATGTTGGCGTTTCCGACCATCCCAGGCCGGGAGACCACCACCATACGACGCGGCGCATCGCCAACGTCCTAGAGATGCCCTCAGCGCATCGATCCGAGCCCCGTGGAGGTTTTCCAAGCACCTCCAGCATCTCGGGCCTCGCCGGCGGGTTTGACCCCCCCGCTGACCAAATTTGACCCCCTCTGGGTCAATGACAGATGGGCCCCGGCGCCCACTAATTTTTAGTTATGCTAATAAACCCCCTGCTTAATGGTTGTGTCACTGACGTGTGGACCCCACACGTCAGGTTTGACCCCGGTCAGCCCCGTTTGACCTACTGACATCGTGTTGTCGTCATGCTGACGCAGTATTTGACTTTCTGGATTTTAAATAATTTAGGAATTCCAGAATTTAGCCAAAACTTCGAAAATTCATAGAAATTCAACCATAGCTCAGATTGAAATAATTTATATATGAAAAATTATCAAAAAAATGCAATCTATCCATCTGTATTAGTTTCATGCATAACAAACCAACCTAAACCTGCTGTATAGGTGAAAACACATGAATGTAATTTATAAATGTTTAATTTGGAGTAGCACAAACCACATCACATCTACATGCCATGTTCATGCATCATATTGTTGCATATGTTTGTGTATTGATTGCCGACACCGTCCTTCTCGATAGGTCCTGCTCAGGAGACCGTTCCATAGTACCTGTCAGAGGACCAGCCCTCCCCTGTTGATCTTTCAGGCAAGCAAAACCCCCTTGTTCATTCCGATACAACCCCACTCTCTTGCTCCTGCTCTCTTTTATTGCAATAGGACAACAACGATTCAACTGGTACTTTATGCTGCGGTAGTTGAACCCATTCCTCTGCATGACCTGTCATTGCCACAGTAAATAGTTGAAACCCACTAGCATGTATAGGAGTTGGTTGAGCCATGTTGTGTTCCTACCATGCCATGCCTTCTATTGCTTAGATTATGTCAGGTCGGATTCATTGGGAATGAATTGGAGTGTTACAATATGTTTTGGTGCTGAGAGTTAAGTGTGTGAACACGATTTGGGAAAGGTAGCGGTGAGAGGCCATGTAGGAGTACATGGTGGGTTGTCTCACTGGAACCGTCCCTAAGAACTGAGTTCTTTGTATGTTGTCCAATGACTAGCTACTACCACACATTGGGTTCTGGTAACTCGGCCCCTCTCGACTTATTAACCAATTTGATCTCTGTCCAGGAGTCACAACTAGTTTTTGGTGTTTGTAGGTAGTGTTATTTTTCTACCAAGTGGCACCCGGCAGAATGGGCTTGGGACAGACTAGGCACAAGTGGCACGATGTACCAAGTGGCACCCGGATGGTGGGCTTGGGAACCCTGCTCACATTGTTTGGGGCCGTGAATGAAACCCCGGCCGGATCTCCTTGCGGATGGAACCTGAATAGGCGATAAACCTGGACTAAAGTCTTGCGTGGTTAGTCCGGTCGTGGCCGACACCCTCGCCAGGCTTCCGCTTGAAGGTTGCCGAGATACATGACGTGTACATGGCAGTAAGTGGCGAGAGCCTGTGTGAACAAGTACACCCCTGCATGGTTAACATGATCTATTCAAAGAGTCGGGTCCGCGGTTATGGACTTCTTGGATGCTTACGTGGTACATAGACAACTTAAAGTGGATACTCTGAAATGCTCAAGACAAGTGTGAGTGCTATGGATGGCCTACTCGTAAGGAGACGGGGATGAATCCATAGTTGTGTATTGATGTGGTGATTAGGGGACTCGTGTGCGCTTTCCTACCTCAAAGAACTTACTCGTAGTCGTAGAATAGGATAGCCACTAAGTCAAAGCTGGCTTGCTGCAACAAAACCCCACATTGCCCTCTTGATACTAATGGATGTATGATAGGATCTGATGTAAGTCTTGCTAAGTACCTTTGTACTCATGTTTGCTTAATTTATGTTTTGCATATGAGACATCTGTCTCACTAGTAGTTCCGCTTGGACTTCGATGAGTAGCTTGTTACCTCAGCTACGATCTTGTACCCTTGGGAGGGTCTTGTAGATAGTCAGGCTTCTCGGCCTTTTTCATTTGTAGTTGTATGTACGACATGTTATGCTTCCGTTGCTTGTATGCTCTGAATGATGAGTCATGTGACCCCTGTTTGTAATAAATGTTGTGTGGCTCTTCTGGGCCTTTGTCTATATGAGTTGTTGAGTTATGTTGTGATGCCATGTTGTACATCACATACTTGCATGTTATGCGTACGTGTAACGTGTATTGCTATGTGTGGGATCCGACAACCTAGTTGTTTATCCTTGGTAGCCTCTCTTACCGGGAAATGTCTCCTAGTGCTTCCATTGAGCCATGGTAGCTTGCTACTGCTCCGAAACACTTAGGATGGCCGGCATGTGTCCTTCTTCGTTCCTGTGTCTATCCCTTCGGGGAAATGTCATGCGATGTCTACCGGAGTCCTGTTAGCCCAGCTGCTACAGTCCAGATTCACTCGCTGATGACCGACACGTTCGTTTCTGGGTCATGTATGTCTGTCCCTGTAAGTTAGTGCCACTTTCGGTTTACGGCAAGTCATGTCGGCCCGGGTTCTTTGTCATATGGGTTCTAGCAAAACTATCATATATGTGAGCCAAAAGGCGCAAACGGTCTCGGGCCAGGTAAGGTGGCACCCGTGGAATACCGTGCGTGAGGCCGCAAAGTGATATGATGTGTCACATGCTAGATCGGTCTGACTTAGGATCGGGGTCCCGACAAAAGAGCATTCTATAAATCAACAAAGGACTATCTCATACCAGCATGGTGCATTTATTAAAAGAAAAAAAAAGCACACGACGCTCCAAGATTTACGCATATCATGTGACGAATAAAAATATAGCTCCAAGTAAAATTACCGATGATCGTTAGAAGAAAGAGGGGATGCCTTCCGGGGCATCCCCGAGCTTAGTTGCTTGGGAGTCCTTGAATATTACATTGGGGTGCCTCAAGCATCCCCAAGCTTAGGCTCTTGTCACTCCTTATTCGTTCATCCATCGTGATCTCACTCAAAGCTTGAAAACTTCAATCACACAAAACTTAACAAAACCACCGTGAGATCCGTTAGTATAATAAAGAAAACCACCACTTCAAGTACTGTTGCAAACTCATTCATATTTTATTTTTGCATTGTAGCTACTTTAATATAACTTTTCCATGGCTTATACTACAGATATAATCGATATTTTCATCAAGACGAGTAAAACAATGCATCAGAAACAGAATTTGTCTTAAACAGGACAGTCTGTAGTAATCTAAACATCAACCATACATCTGTAACTCCAAAAATTCTGAAAAATTGGAAACAAATAAAAAATTTGTATAGAAGTACTGTGCAAAAAGTTTCATAAGCATTTGACTTTCCAGTAAAGAATTTAAAATCGTGCACTACAACCAAAGTTTCTGTTTTTGCACCAGACAAACCAAACAAGCAATCTAATCATCCTAAAGGCAAAACTTGGCACATTATTTTTATAATACAATGGATTTGTACAAGGGGATAATTATTTTTGTTGAAAATTTTCTGTAATCAAGGTTCACAAAGTTTCCATGGGCATGAACAAAGTTCAAGGCTAGCTCCCACTTTAAAATGCTCGTCTTTCTCACTTTCACTTTTCTTTTTGAAAAAGTTTTAGGTTCCCCTCTTTATTTTTTTGTTTTTAAACTTTATAAAGCTCTCAACAGGAAGAAATGACTCTCCAAAACTTTCGGGTTGCCTCCCTGGCAGCGCTTTCTTTAAAGCCATTAAACTAGGCATAAAGTGCTCAAGTAATGAATCCACCCAGATCCCAAGGTATATCAAAGCCAATTTTAATTAACAATGATTTGGCATTTAGTAATGAGCACAAAGAAACATATATCATGCAAGGACAAAGTTTAACTCTCTTCCTATGCATCGACATATCATACAAGAACAATTCATGCACATCAAGTAAAGGCCAATGCATAGTTTAAGCAATTTCTTGCAATTCTTTCGTGTTGGAAACATTGAGAGGAGGAGATGTAGTTCCTCTCTCATAATAATTGCAAGTAGGAGCAGAAAGCACATGCAAATTATATTCATAAAAATCATCATGTGTAGTGGTAGAATGCAACCCATCAATGTAATCCTTAATAAGTGCAAAGTTCTCTGATATAGTGTAGTTTGGAGAATTCAAAAAGGTGATGGGACTATAATGTGTGGGTGCAATAGCAACAATTTCATTCTTAACATAAGGAACAATAGCAATTTCATCTCCATATGCATAATTCATATTGGCATCATGGCCACAAGCATAGCAATTATCAATTTCATCAAAAAGGGATATTTCAAAAGAATCAACGGGATCATAGCAATTACCTTATCATTCATCCTTCGGTAAGAATGAAGGGACATTAAACAATGTATGAGTTGGAGGATTACTCTCATTAGAAGGTGGGCATGGGTAGCTAATCCACTCTTCCCCATTTTGTTCTTCGCTCTCCTCATCATCTCTTTCATCTAATGAGCTCACAGTTTCATCAATTTGGTCTTCCACAGACTCCTGCAAAAAGTTAGTCTCTTCTTGGACAGCGGAGGAGTCCTCAATATATGGTTTAACATAGGTATTAGAAGCATAATTATCATAACAATATTTAAGTATGGCAAAATTTTCAGATTTGTAAAGACTAGCATCATACGTTTCAATCGAAGAAGCAATTTCATAAGCACCCTTAAAAGCAACAAATTCTTCAATTTGTTGAACATCATAGTAGTTATAAGCACCCTTACCATACGAAGATACAATTCCATTATCACCAAACTCACATTGGTAGGGAAGGTGTTTCTTAGGGTCTTCAGAACAACAAGTAACATCATATATTTCACATAAATTCCAAGCATAGCATTGCAAACGATGAATTTGATCCGGTGAAAGTTTCCCTTTTTTGAGATAAGAAGTGTCGCACATAACAAGCATTCTCATATAAAGATTTGACCTCAACTAAGCTAGTTGGGGTTTCAGCACGAGCACATAAGGATCGAAGATGATCCAAGTAGAAAGCTTTAGTAGTATGATAGATTTTGGGTTGTTCTTCAACCATTTGTTTAGTAGGTACAACTAATTTTTTGGTATTTTGCATTTCCTACCCCTAACTAAAGATAGAAAACAACTTAGAACAAAAAATAAAATCTACTTAGTGATAAAGCAAACAAGCACACACAAGAATATTCACCCCCACACTATTGCTCCCCGGGAATGGTGCTAGAAAAAGGTCTTGATAACCCACAAGTATAGGGGATCAGTTGTAGCCTCTTTCGATAAGTAAGAGTGTCGAACCCAACGAGGAGCTAAAGGTAGAACAAATATTCCCTCAAGTTCTATCGACCACCGATACAACTCTAAGTAAGAGTGCATTCCGGATTTAAACACATCACACACCACCGTACCCATACATATTTTCGGCCACATGCAGTGTATACGGGGTCTTCTGGTCGACCATGTCTCCCTTGTGTTGTTTTTTGTGATGACACGCATATCTGTGGACTCCCCGAGTGTATATATATATGATCCCTTTGACCGATAACGAGGGGTATGTTTTGGAAATGAATGGATTCCTCATAGTTCGTGTTAGGGCCAGTCACCGTCACATGTCGTTCAACCAAAGCTCAAGCTCATCCATTGTCAAGATTCCCTCCCCCATGCTCGGATTGTTGGGTTCGACCTACACTGTACCCTGCATATCTCGTCCTTAACTACCTATCCTTCATGGTTGTTGTCTCTATCAACAGGTAGGCACCACATCTAAATTGTACATTATTCTATATTGAAAACACACATCACCCCTTCCAACGTACATCATTTTGGGATGCATGCAAGAGGTGCTGGTTTTATGGTCCCTCTCGTGCGATTTTTTATGATGGTTCAATCTATTGGCCCAAGCAGTTTAGCGACAACAACAGTTGTCGTTTGATCAAACGATAGATTCACCGGTTCGTCTAATGGTATGTCATGGCGACATGCATGTATGACCAAAGTATCATTACGTGCATCCGCCCCGCTAACACGAAGTGGGAAGTGGGTCAAGCACCCTATCTAGCTACGACATTATGTCATTATAGATATATCCAATGGTGCTTTCGGGTTTGCGAGGAAGGTGCCACCAAAGTTGTGCATTGTGTATTTAAAGTTTTAAACATCACTCCCTATATTCCTACATATATCTAGCCACTTCCAGGTGGTTCTTGACTTCTGGCCCCTCTCATCGATCTTCGACGGCGCGCCCAACCGTGGGCCCGTGCGGTCAAAGTTGTGCATTGGAATTTTGAACATCACAGACCACCCTTTCACTCATATATATTTGGGCCACATGCTGGTGTGGTTGTCTTCTCTCCCTCACTAATGTTTTTTTGCTGCAAAGACTCTAATGACGCTCAACAGACACAAGTATAATGTCTTAACCGCATGCGATGCAAGTGCGCTGTGAATCACCACGACTGCGCAAGCGCGAGCAAAGGTGGAGGTACTGGCTCAACTGTGTGCGATGCAAGTGTGCTGTAAAATCACCATGACT
This sequence comes from Aegilops bicornis, assembly GCA_021605145.1. Taxonomy (NCBI): domain Eukaryota; kingdom Viridiplantae; phylum Streptophyta; class Magnoliopsida; order Poales; family Poaceae; genus Aegilops; species Aegilops bicornis. The sequence continues at coordinate 206,954,793 of CM038669.1, read as the reverse complement.
GCACAAGCGTGAGCAAAGGTGGAGGTACTGCCTTAACCGTGTGTGATGCAAGTGCGCTGCAAAATCACCACCTGCGCAAGCTAAAGGCGGGTAGTTTATTTAGATTGAATTCCACGTCTGCGTCTGAAAATTAGGACGAACAGTGTGCGATAGACCAGCTAGCTAGAAATATAAAAACAAACTACCCGCCTTGAGCGCTACAAAAATCGGCGGTCTACCACTTTTCCTTATTATCATACACGCATATTCTTATTGGACCGTGCGCACTCTTGGGTACTCCCGCCCCGCATCAATTTCTTTACCCAAATTTTAGTAGCCCTCCCTCGTCCACCACAATCTTGATGACCCACAAGTATAGGGGATCTATAGTATCCCTTTTGATAAGTAAGAGTGTTGAACCCAACGAGGAGCAGAAGGAAATGACAAGCGGTTTTCAGCAAGGTATTCTCTGCAAGCACTGAAATTATCGGTAACAGATGGTTGTGTGATAAGATAATTCGTAACGGGTAACAAGTAACAAAAGTAACTAAGGTGTAGCAAGGTGGCCCAATCCTTTTTATAGCAAAGGAGGAGCCTGGACAACCTCTTATATAATGCAAAGCGTTCCCGAGGACACATGGGAATAACTGTCAAGCTAGTTTTCATCATGCTCATATGATTCGCGTTTGTTACTTTGATAATTTGATAAGTGGGTGGACCGGTGCTTGAGTGCTGCCCTTCCTTGGACAAGCCTCTCACTTATGATTAACCCCTCTCGCAAGCATACGCAACTACGAAAGAAGAATTAAGATAAATCTAACCATAGCATGAAACATATGGATCCAAATCAGCCCCTTACGAAGCAACTCATAAATTAGGGTTTAAGATTCTATCACTCTAGCAACCCATCATCTACTTATTACTTCCCAATGCCTTCCCCTAAGCCCAAATCATGGTTAAGTGTCATGTAGTCGATGTTCACATAACACCACTAGAGGAAAGACAACACACATCTCATCAAAATATCGAACGAATACCAAATTCACATGCTTACTTATAACAAGACTTCTCACATGTCCTCAGGAACAAACATAACTAATCACAAAGCATATTCATGTTCATAATCAGAGGAGTATTAATTATAATTAAGAATCTGAACAAATGATCTTCCACTGAATAAACCAACTAGCGTCAACTACAAGGAGTAATCAACACTACTAGCAACCCACAGGTACCAATCTGAGGTTTTGAGACAATGATCGGATACAAGAGATAAACTAGGGTCTGAGAGGAGATGGTGCCGGTGAAGATGTTGATGGAGATTGACCCCCTCTCGATGAGAGGATCGTTGGTGATGACGATGGCTATGATTTCCCCCTCCGAGAGGGAAGTTTCCCCGGCAAAACAGCTTCGTCGGAGCCCTAGATTGGTTCTGCCCAGGTTCCGCCTCGAGACGGCGGCGCTTTGTCCTAAAGGCTTTCCCCTTATTTTTTGCAGGTAAAAACCCTTCATATAGCAAAAGATGGGCACTGGGGGCCTGCTAGGCTGCCGGCAAGGCAGGGGGCGCGCCCCACCCTTATGGTTGACTGGTGGGTCCCCCTAGGTGCTTTCTTCGCCCAATATTTTTTATATATTCCGAAACAATTCTCCATGAAGTTTCAGGACTTTTGGAGTTGGGCAGAATAGGTCTCTCAGATTTGCTCCTTTCAGGTCCAGAATTCCAGCTACCGGCATTCTCCCTCTTTGTGTAAACCTTGTGAAATAAGAGAGAAAAGGCATACGTATTGTGCCATAATGTGTAATAACAGCCCATAATGCAATAAATATCAATAAAAAAGCATGATGCAAAATGGACGTATCAAGTCCCCCAAGCTTAGACCTTGCTTGTCCTAAAGCGAAAGCCAAAATCGAAAAAATATGTCCACAAGTTTAGAGATAGACGTGTCGATAAAATAAAATACGGATATGAGGGCATCATGATCATCGTTAGAATAGCAACAAATATTGCCATATAATTTCTTATGCCAAGTAACAATTCGTTCACAAGGTAAAGTATGAATCAGAAACTTCGTTGAAAGCTAACAAACTATGATCTCAGTCATTGAAACAATTGCAATTTATCATAACATCAGAAAGAGTGAATTATAAGAGATTTTCAACAAGTCCACATACTCAACTATCATTTAATCTTTCACAATTGCTGACACTCATGCCATACTTATGGGTTCAAAGTTTCAGTCAGACACGGAGAAAGATAGGGGCTTATAGTTTCACCTCCCAACCTTTTACCTCAAGGGTAATGTGAACAATAATACTTTGTGATAACCTACATCCGAGTGGATATATATATCTAGATCTCTGCAACACATAGTGCTTGCCAAAAAGAAAATGTGTAAAAAGGAAAGGTGATGATAACCATGACTCTTGTATAAGGGTAGAAGATATAAGTAAAAGATAGGCCCTTCACAAAGGGAACTAGAGGTTATCATGCTTTACAAGCAACTGCTACGTCTTGAGCTTGCATTGGTTTTCCCCGAATAGGAGAGGATGATGCAGCACAGTAGCGTAAGTATTTCCCTCAGTTTTTGAGAACCAAGGTATCAATCCAGTAGGAGGCCACGCACAAGTCCCTCGTACCTGCACAAAACGATAGCTACTCGCAACCAACGCGATTAGGGGTTGTCAATCCCTTCACGGTCACTTAAGAGAGTGAGATCTGATAGAGATAATATTTTTGGTATTATTGGTATAAAGATGCAAAGTGAAAAGTAAAAAGCAAAGTAAAAACAAAGCAAGTATAAAAGTGATGGAGATTGATATGATGAGAATAGACCCGGGTGCCATAGGTTTCACTAGTGGCTTCTCTCAAGAGCATAAGTATTCTACAGTGGGTGAACAAATTACTGTTGAGCAATTGATGAGAATTGAGCATAGTTATGAGTATATCTAGGTATGATCATGTATATAGGCATCACGTCCGAGACAAGTAGACCGAAGCGATTACGCATCTACTACTATTACTCCACTCATCGACCGCTATCCAGCATGCATCTAGAGTATTAAGTTAAAAACAGAGTAAGGCCTTAAGCTAGATGACATGATGTAGAGGAATAAATTCATGCAATATGATAAATACCCCATCTTGTTATCCTCGATGGCAACAATACAATACGTGCCTTGCAACCCTTTACATCCTTTGGGTAAGGACACCGCAAGATTGAACCTAAAGCAATGCACTTCTCCCATTGCAAGAACTACCAATCTAGTTGGCCAAACCAAACGGATAATTCGAAGAGACTTGCAAAGATAACTCAATCATACTTAAAAGAATTCAGAGAAGATTCAAATATTTTTCACAGATAAGCTGGATCATAAACCCACAATTCATCGGTCTCAACAAACACACCGCAAAAAAGAAGATTACATCGAATAGATCTCCACGAGAGAGGGGGAGAACATTGTATTGAGATCCAAAAAAGAGAGAAGCCATCTAGCTACTAGCTATGGACCCGAAGGTCTGAAGTAAACTACTCACACTTCATCAGAGAGGCTATGGTGTTGATGTAGAAGCCCTCCGTGGTGGATGCCCCCTCCGGCGGAGCTCCGGAACAAGCCCCAAGATGGGATCTCGTGGATACAGGAAGTTGCGGTGGTGGAATTAGGTTTTTGGCTCCTATTATGATCGTTTGAAGTGCGTGAGGTATATATAGGAGGAAGGATGCGTCGGTGGAGCTTGAGGGGCCCATGAGGCGGGCGCGCCCTGGGGCGCCCCACCTCGTGACCGCCTCTCTTGTGCCTTGGCGTGAGGTCCAAGTCTCTTGGATCACGTTCGATGAGAAAATCACGTTCCGAAGGTTTCATTCCGTTTGGACTCTGTTTGATATTCATTTCTTGAAATCTGAAAAAAGGCAAAAAACAGCAATTTTGAAATTTTGGGCCTCCGGTTAATAGGTTAGTCCCAAAAGTAATATAAAAGTGGAAAATAAAGCCCAATATAGTCCAAAACAATAGATAAAGTAGCATGGAGCAATCAAAAATTATAGATACGTTGGAGACGTATCGGGCATCTAAGCTTAATTCACCTTTCGTCCTCGAGTAGGTAAATGATAAAAGAGAATTTTTGATGCGGAGTGATACTTTGGCATAATTTCAATGTAAATCTTCTTAATCATGGTATGAATATTCAGATCCGAAAGATTCAAGATAAAAGTTCATATTGACATAAAAATAATAATACTTCAAGCATACTAATCAAAGTAATCATGTCTTCTCAAAATAGCATGGCAAAAGAAAGTTCATCCCTACAAAATCATATAGTTAGGCTATGCTTCATTTTCGTCACACAAAGATGTTCCCACATTCTATACCCCCGATGACAAGCCAAGCAATTGTTTCATACTTACATAATCTCAAACGTTTTCAACCTTCATGCAATACATGAGCGTGATCCATGGATATAGCACTATGGGTGGAATAGAATATGATGATGGGGATTGTGTTGAGAAGACAAAAAAGGAGAAAGTCTCACATTGACGAGGATAATCAACGGGCTATGGAGATGCCCATCAATTGATGTCAACATGAGGAGTAGGGATTGCCATGCAACGGATGCTCTAGAGCTATGAATGCTCAACAAAAGAAAACTAGTGGGTGTGCATCCAACTTGCTTGCTCATGAATACCTAGGGCATTTTGAGGAAGCCCATCGTAGGAATATACAAGCCAAGTTCTATAACGAAAAATTCCCACTAGTATAAAAAGACAACTTATGAGACTCACTATATGAAAAACATGGTGCTACTTTGAAGCACAATATATGAGACTCACTACATGAAGAACAAGGTGCTACTTTGAAGCACAATATATGAGACTCACTACATGAAGAACAAGGTGCTACTTTGAAGCACAAGTGTGGAAAAACAGATGGTAGCATTGCCCTTTTTATTTATTTTCTTTTTTTTGGGCCTTTATTTTTTTGTTCTTGGCCTTTCTGTTTTTTGGGCAATGCTCTAATAATGATGATCATCACACTTCTATTGATTACAACATAAGGATTACAACTCGAAATTAGAACAAGGTATGACTCTATATGAATGCCTCCGTGATATCGGGATGGTGCAATGAATCAAGAGTGACATGTATGAAAAATAATGCATGGTGGCTTTGCCACAAATACGATGTCAACTACATGATCATGCAATGGCAATATGACAAAAGTAAAGTGTGTCACGATGATGATGAACGGAGCGGTGGAAAGTTGCATGGCAATATATCTCGGAATGGCTATGGAAATGCCATAATAGGTAGGTATGGTGGCTGTTTTGAGGAAGATATAAGGAGGTTTATGTGTGATAGACCGTATCATATCACGGGGTTTGGATGCACCGGCGAAGTTTGCACCAACTCTCAAGGTGAGAAAGGGCAATGCAGTGCATCAAGAGGCTAGCAAAGGCGGAAAGGTAAAAGTGCGTATAATCCATGGACTCAACATTAGTCAAAAGAACTCATATACTTATTGCAAAAATTTAGAAGTCATCAAAAATCAAGTACTACGTGCATGCTCCTAGGGGATAGATTGGTAGGAAAAGACTATCGCTCGTCCCCGACCGCCACTCATAAGGATGCACAAGCCAGGTACACTTCATGTTTCAAATTTGTTACACAACTTTAACCATACGTGCATGCTATGGGACTTGCTAACTTCAACACAAGCATTCTTTAAATTCCTAATCACCCAACTAGCACGACTTTGATATTATCACCTCCATATCTCAATACAATTATCAAGCATCAAACTTATCTTAGTATTCAACGCACTCAAAAGAAAGTTTCACATATCTTGAATACCAAGTATGTTAATATTAAGCAAGCTACCATGCTATTAACGACTCTCAAAATAATCTAAGTGAAGCATGAGAGATCAAGTTTCTTTAAAACAAATCCACCATTGTGCTCTAAAAGATCTAAGTGAAGCACTAGAGCAAAAATTATCACGCTCAAAGATATAAGTGAAGCACTATGAGCAAACTATCAAGCTCAAAAGATATAAGTGAAGCACATAGAGTATTCTGTCAAATTTCAATTCATGTATGTCTCTCTCAAAAGGTGTGTACAGCAAGGATGATTGTGGTAAACTAACAAGAAAAGACGCAAATAATACAAGACGCTCCAAGCAAAACACATATCATGTGGTGAATAAAAATATAGCTCCAAGTAAATTACCGATGGAAGTGGACGAAAGAGGGGATGCCTTCCGGTGCATCCCCAAGCTTTGACTTTTTGGTGTCCTTGGATTATATTGGGGGTTCCATGGGCATCCCCAAGCTTAGGCTCTTGCCAGTCCTTGTTCCATAATCCTTCAAAAAGAATTGAACCAAAACTTGAAAACTTCACAACACAAAACTCAGTAGAAATCTCGTGAGCTCCGTTAGAGAAAGAAAACAAAAGACTACTTTAAGGTACTGTAATGAACTCATTCTTTATTTATATTGGTGTTAAACCTACTGTATTCCAACTTCTCTATGGATTATAAACTATTTTACTAGCCATAGATTCATCAAAATAAGCAAACAACACACGCAAAACAGAATCTGTCAAAAACAGAACACTTTGTAGTAATCTGTAACTAACGCAAACTTATGGAACTCAAAAAATTCTACCAAAATTAGAAGACCTGGAAAATTTTCTTATTGACCAGCAGAAACTGGAATCAGTATTTTATCACGTTCTGGTGATTTTTAACAATTCGGGCCCTGAGCGCAAAGTTTCTGAAAATTACAGCAAGATCAAATAACTATCACCCAAGAAGATCCAATAAGTTTAACTTGGCACAAACACTAATTAAAAGATAAAACCACATCTAAACAGAGGCTAGATGGATTATTTATTCCTAAACAGAAGAAAAAACAAAAAACTAAAAATAAAATTGGGTTGTCTCCCAACAAGCGCTATCGTTTAACGCCCCTAGCTAGGCATAAAAGCAAGGATAGATCTAGGTAGTGCCGTTAATTTTCAGTTTTTTAGCGGAGTCATGCTCGAATCCGGGTGGTTCTTCTCGCTTCCCTTCATACTCGGAAATTTTTAGATCTAAAGAATCCAACCGCTCATTACAAAGAGTAATCAACATATTCATGCGGTGAAGATTTCCGCTAACACTTTTAAGAGGCTCAAGAGACTTTTGCAAAAAAATTGTTACTTCGCAAATCTTCTCAAACACTTGGGTTTCTTCCTGGGTAGGATGAGATCCTCCCTTTTGGGGTAGTGTTCCCACTATTCCCTCTATAATCTCATGCGCATAATCTGGGATCAATCTCAATGAAATTTCCCTTGGCAATGCAATCCAAGAGTTGTCTATCGTCATATTTAACCCAACATAAAAATTGCAAAGAAGAATTCTAAAGTTCACCTCTAGGGTGCACTTACGATAAGATTCCATCATCCTATACCAAGCATCTTTTAAGTTTTCTTCTTGCCTTTGCTTGAAGTGAAGAACTTCAAACTCGGGAGACATAGGAGCGGATAAGGAATTCGACATAACGACAAGCAAGCGAACTACCACACGAGCAAACAAAAAGGCAAAGGGAAAAAGAGGAGGAGATTGGGAAAGAGAGGGCGAACAAAACAACAAGGGTGAAGTGGGGGAGAGGAAAACGAGAGGCAAATGGCAAATAATGTAATGCTAGAGATAGGGATTGTGATGGGTACTTGGTATGTTTACTTTTGTGTAGACTCCCCGGCAACGGCGCCAGAAATCCTTCTTGCTACGTCTTGAGCTTGCGTTGGTTTTCCCCAAAGAGGAGAGGATGATGCAGCATAGTAGCGTAAGTATTTCCCTCAGTTTTTGAGAACCAAGGAATCAATCCAGTAGGAGGCCACGCACAAGTCCCTCGTACCTGCACAAAACGATAGCTACTCGCAACCAACGCGATTAGGGGTTGTCAATCCCTTCACGGTCACTTACGAGAGTGAGATCTGATAGAGATAATATTTTTGGTATTTTTGGTATAAAGATGCAAAATGAAAAGTAAAAAGCAAAGTAAAAACAAAGCAAGTATAAAGTGATGGAGATTGATATGATGAGAATAGACTCGGGGGCCATAGGTTTCACTAGTGGCTTCTCTCAAGAGCATAAGTATTCTACGGTGGGTGAACAAATTACTGTTGAGCAATTGATGAATTGAGCATAGTTATGAGTATATCTAGGTATGATCATGTATATAGGCATCACGTCCGAGACAAGTAGACCGAAAGCGATTCTGCATCTACTACTATTACTCCACTCATCGACCGCTATCCAGCATACATCTAGAGTATTAAGTTAAAAACAGAGTAACACCTTAAGCAAGATGACATGATGTAGAGGAATAAATTCATGCAATATGATAAATACCCCCATATTGTTATCCTCGATAGCAACAATACAATACGTGCCTTGCAACCCTTTCTGTCACTGGGTAAGGACACCGCAAGATTGAACCTAAAGCAATGCACTTCTCCCATTGCAAGAACTACCAATCTAGTTGGCCAAACCAAACGGATAATTCGAAGAGACTTGCAAAGATAACTCAATCATACTTAAAAGAATTCAGAGAAGATTCAAATATTTTTCACAGATAAGCTGGATCATAAACCCACAATTCATCGGTCTCAACAAACACACCGCAAAAAAGAAGATTACATCGAATAGATCTCCATGAGAGAGGGGTAGAACATTGTATTGAGATCCAAAAAGAGAGAAGAAGCCATCTAGCTACTAGCTATGGACCCGAAGGTCTGAAGTAAACTACTCACACTTCATCGGAGAGGCTATGGTGTTGATGTAGAAGCCCTCCGTGGTGGATGCCCCTCCGGCGGAGCTCCGGAACAGGCCCCAAGATGGGATCTCGTGGATACAGGAAGTTGCGGCGGTGGAATTAGGTGTTTGGCTCCTGTTCTGATCGGTTGGGGGTACGTAGGTATATATAGGAGGAAGGAGTACGTCGGTGGAGCTTCGAGGGGCCCACGAGGCAGGGGGCGCGCCCTAGGGGGGCGCCCTAGGGGGGCGCGCCCCCCACCCTTGAAAGTGCGTTATATCGACTAGAGGGGGGGTGAATAGGCGATTTTTATGAATTCTTCACTGAGGAATTTGCTGGTGAGGAAATTCCTTAGCGAAGAAATACTTGCAGCGGAATAAGTACTCAGAAGTAAGCATAACAGATTACAAGCATAGTCATCATGATGAAATGAAGACAGTCACAGAGTACAGAAAGCGTAATCACAGGATAACACAAGATGAAGACAAACAGACTGAAGAAATTGAACTGAGGAAATTGAGAAAGTCTTGATCAAAGTCTTCAAACACAGATATGACAAACACTCAACACAGTTATGAGGAAATGAAAGGGTTGAGGAAATAGAACCGATTAGGTTGGTGAAGACAATGATTTGGTAGACCAGTTCCAACTGCTGTCTCGGTTGTACGTCTGGTTGGAGCGGTGAGTATTTAAACTCGAGGACACAGGTCCGGACACCCGATCATCGAGCACGCAGCTCGGGACACCAAGTCCTCACCGTATTCTCCTTGAACTAAGGTCACGCAGACCTCGTCCAATCACTCGTGGTAAGTCTTGAGCGACTTCCAAACCTTCACATACTTGGTCACCCGCAATCCACAATTCCTCTTGGATGCTCTAGACCTTGACGCCTAACCGTCTGGAAGAAGCACAGTCTTCAAAGGTAAAAGCGTCGGATCCACGCATGATCAATTTCTTGATGATGCTCAATCACTTTGGGTTTGTTGGGGTTTGGTTTTGGGTTTTTCCTCACTTTTGGGTTTTTCCTCACTTGATGATTTTCGCTCAAAGTCCTCGGAGGATGGGTTGCTCTCAAATGACAAGTGTCAAGTTCTCTCGAGCAGCCAACCAACTAGTGGTTGTAGGGGCGGCTATTTATAGCCTAGGGAGCAGCCCGACATGATAAGACATAAATGCCCTTCAAAGATATGACCGTTAGGTGGATAAGATATTTTGGGACAGGTGGCCAAGAAGACAAAGAACGGTCGGAAATTTGACTTTCAAATTCCTCGGGGCTATCATGTTCCTCACAGTGTAGGCAATTCACCTTTGGCGAATTCCTAACTCCTCGGTCGAACAAATTCCTCGGTGATCGGAAGAGCTTCATCTACATCCTTTGAAGAAATTGACTGAACTGTATGAGATTTCCAAAAGCTTCACTCGAAGGGTTTGGTAGGTGTAGGATTTTGAGTTGAGCATCAAATGGAAATTTTCCCTTAGTATTTCCTCGACCCCCTTTAACAGTACGGTGTTTCCTACGACTCAAGAAAGAGAAAATGAAACTACGAAAACAAAAGTCTTCACGCTTCATGTTCCTCAAGCGAATACCAAGTCTTCAGGATCACACCAATTTCTTCACTTTCAAAGTCTTCGTAAAGTCTTGAATATCAAAGTCTTGATTGAAGAACTTCATTTTTAGGGGTCGACTTTTTACTATAAATATCAAAACTCCTCATAGACTTATAGACCTGTGTACACTCAAAAAGCGCATTAGTTACTTAACCTATAAGTCTTCAATACACCAAAATCACTAAGGGCACTAGATGCACTTACAATCTCCCCTTTTGGTGATTGATGACAATAACATATGACTTGTAAATACGATAATGAGGAATTTGATTGCAAGATATAGAAGAACTCCCCACGAAGATGTGCATAGTGAGGAATTTGCTTTTGAGGCAATGCACACTTGAAGAATTGAATCATGGAGATCTCCCTTTATATCTTGTAATTCATACACGCATTTGACATATAATATGAAGAATTTGAAATGCATGATGAAATATGGTGCTTGATGAAATTCAGCATGAGGAATCATAGCACATAAAGTATCGAGCACAAGTAGATTTGCTATGAAGCATAGTGCAAAATCATAATGCATCAAAAGTATCAAAGCACCATAGGGTTTAAGATTACAACTCGATCCAATAAAAGGTTTCAGAAGAACGAGAGTTGTAACTTAATAGACAAAAAAACTAGACCCGCTTGAAGACTAACTCAAATTTCTCCCCCTTTGTCATCGAATGACCAAAAGGATCGAAACTGAGGACTAACGCTCTTGAGGAATATCAAGTTGAAGACGGAGCGCTTGACATTGTCGGGTTGTTTGTTGAAGTAGGACCAAAGAAGATGTCTTCCAAATCTTCATTTTCATCGGTGTCGCGAGATGAAGAATAGGAGCTGGCCACCAAGGAAGGAACTTTGACCTTCTTGAATTTCTTGAGGAGGTGCAGACCAGTCAAATTCTTCCTTGAGACCCATTGATGTCGACTCTTCTTCATTATAGACATGTGAAAGAACAGCCAGTGCGCTTGAAGGTTTCATGAAGGTAGTAGTGGTTTTTCTTCTTTGCATTGTGAGTAGACGTCATATTGTAAAGAAGAGTACCAAACCGACGTTTGACCCACTTATGATTGCGATCAACCTTCCGATGAAGACCGAGGAGTAATTCACGATCGATCATCACCACAGGTGCGATTCCTTGAGGATTTTGCTTTACTGAGGTATTTGCTGCTGAGTCATGTGTGGCAGAGTCATCATTGGTGGAGTAAGATGCTGCTTTGTGAAACTGTCCATCCAATGGACGAATACCTTCATCTATCACAGTAGTAGCCTTGCCCTTTTCATCAGCTGAGGCAATTGGCCGTTTGAGGACTTCAATCGGGGGCAGGTAGCTGCAGTGGTTCAAAGTATCAGCTTTGTAATTGAGTGAGGACCTTGACTGATGAATCTCATAATCCAAGGCGCATAAGGCTTGACTCAAATGGTGACATGGCAATGTTAGCCAGAGTCCTCATGAAGAAATCATGGAAATTTACGGGAACGCCATGGATGATATTGAAAAGCATATTCTTCATGATGCCAACGACTTCTTCATTGTTCGAGTCGTGGCCTTTGATAGGACTCATAGTCTTCGTCAAGATTCGATAGACGGTCCGAGGCACATATAATAATTTCTTGACGAGGAATTTGGTTCTTGGTGCCTGCCTTGGCTTCAATGGCTTCATCAGCACTTGCATATAGTGATTTGAAAGTTCCTTTTCTTCATAGATCCGACGTGCACCATCAAGCGGAGGACTGAGTGGTAGAGCATGAAGCAATTCAATTGCAGGTACCTTGTAGTGAGTGTTTTCAGTCATCCAATCTAAGACCCATGAATTGACGTCTTCAGCGTCTCCGGTGATATCGAGGTTGCATAGAACTGAAGAATTAGCTCTTCGTTCGATCCACAAATATCGGTGCAGAAGTTTAGAAGTCTGCGTCGTGAAGAACAACGAGGACTGGCTCAAAGCTCGGCAGTGACTCCATATCCACATGAGGAATATGAGCATGACCGAAGATTTTATCCTTGTTGAAAAGCACCGAGGAATAGAAGTTGGCTTGGTGGCAGTCGTAAGCGCCTCTTCCTAATTCGGCGAGAATCATAAGGATTATATTCAGTGAAGAACACGTGCTCGGCAAAGAAATCTTCAGCCTTGAACTTTTGCTTGGTTGAGAACGGATTCTTACGCTTGGGCAGAGGGTGTCGATGAGTTGCATCACCACCTCGGGAATCGTAAGTTCAGGTTCATCAGCTTGAGGAATTTCTTGGTCCTCAATTTGTGCAGTCTGAGGATTGGCAGCAGCAGCAGTTTCATCAGCACTAGTGGCTGGAATTTCTTCATGCACAGAACCCGTGGGTTGATTTTCTTCAGAGTCTATTTGGACAAATTGCGTGCAGGGAGTGAGGAACTTGTTGGAGCGGGGTGAAGAGAGGAGTATTGGGATCTTGACTTTCCCAAAAGTCATCATTGATAACTGGTGTGGTGCATCCAATATCCACATCTTCATCTTCAATTTCTTCAAAGACCAGCTGAGGAATTTCATAGTCGATGAGGAAATTATCGGGGTTGAAGGGATAGCTTCCACTTCAATTTCTTCATCCATTTTCTCCGATGAAGCGGCAGATTGATGTTCTTCATCGATCCGGTTGGCACCTCATATTCTTCTCCAAAAGGAACTACTTCCTTTGAAGGTATGGAGGAAATTGGAACAGCATCAATTGGGTTTTCAACAGAGCTGGCCATTTGCTTCATTTTCTTCGCAGCCGAAGAATCTGGCCTTGGTGATGCTTTCCTTTTCTTCACAGCAGCTCTTTCCATAGCCTTGGTTTTCTTCACATCGAAGCGGATGGAAGAATTGGAGTTGGAGTTGGCGCAGGAGGAGCTGAGGAATTTGGTTCAGTTTCTTGAGGAGCAAGCGATGCAGTTCCCTGTTTTGAACAATTTCTTCAGCGCACCACTAGTGGGTGCCACGCAATTTCTTCAATGGGCTGGAATGGGATCATCAGCCCTGGAATCAACATTTTCATCAGCAAGCTGAACGTCATCAGCGGTGCTGGCATTTTCTTCAGTAGGCTGAGCTGAGGCTACAGCCTGAGAAATTTCATGTTGCATTGGGACAGCAACATTTGTGAGATTCTTCGTCGATTGATGAATCTGTCCTTGGCTCCTTGCCAATCAGCATTGAATGAATCGAAGTTTTCTTTGAGGTTTTGAATTTCGATCTGAATCTGGAGAAGCTCCTCGGTGTCATCTTGACAACATTTTCTTCGTGAACTTCTCCTTCCTGTATTGAGCCCTTTTGATTTCCCTCGCCTTATCAAACTTCCATTTTCTTCAGCTATGAAGTGAGTCAACATATGACTTTGACCAGGTGTCAAGTGAAGATCGAGCAGAGGGTATTGGGATCATTGTGCGAGATCAATAAAGTCGAGGACTATCTTCGGTCCAATAGCGATGGCACAGATGTACCTTTGGCTCTAGCGGCCCTTGCTTGTCGGTCTCGATGATTTCTGCGAGTTCTTCATCGGATGCCTCATCATCGATGGCACATGGAATGCAACCATTTTCTTCGTCGGGCTAGGGCCGAGGACCTCGACCAGCTGTTGCTTTGGTCTTCAAATGAGTCGGACCTGTTGAGGAAGTTGGAGCAGCTGAGGAACTTGCAGAAATGCCTGAGGCAATTGAGAAACCAGTGGTTCTTTGACAAGTCGCCAGATGCACAGGAACTTAGGGTTTTGACGGAGCAGTTGAGGACTTTGATGGAACAGCAGTGTGAGGAATTGGCTTGGATGGTGCTGCTGAGGAACTTGGCCGTGAGGGCGTAGATGATGAAGCACTTGGCTTCTGAGCAGGCTTCTTTTGCATTGATTTCCTCGGTTTGACCGAGACCTCAGTGGCAGTAGCAGCGGCAAAATCCTCGTTGAATTTCTTCACTGCTTCCTTTGCTTGCTTAGCCAATTTTGCTTGGCGTTTAGCCCATTCATCAGGAAAGTCCTCACCGCGTTTGACGCTAGTGGGATCAGCTATTTGGCCAGGTGCCAAAGGAGCTCTTGGGCATGGAGGATTTAAAGCGAATTTCTTCATGTACTTAGGAGTTACATATCGGTATTCCTTCCATTCCCGTGCCCATCTCCGTTCAATCTTACGAATACGCACCTTGCGTTGGTTTTTGGTTCCTCATCCGGTGTACGATAATCAGCATATATTTCCTCGTGGATTTCAAATGCTGTCATGACCTCGGGTTTCTTTCCTCCCTTCTGCGGCTTCTTACCGTCTGCCATTTTCTTCAGTTGAGGAAATTGAACAATTGAGTTCTCTGAAGAAGTGTGTAGTTTTTCTTCGAGGAACGCTGCAAATGAGTTAAGTTGATGAGAACCTAGGGATTCAGCAGCGGACATTTGTACCTGTGAACAGAGTATAGGTGCGAGGAATTTGGAGAGGTCATATGCGTTCTCGTAAGGTTTTTCAAAAGAACAAGTTTTGAGGATTTTGACCAGATTGAGCCTTGAAGAATTTCAATAAGCGTTCTTTGTCTTAGGTTCCAGAGTTGTACAGATCGAAGATCCACACAATTGAGGAATCTTGAAGAAAATCATTGCTTAGAGAAATGAGTCAAGAGATTTAAGGTGTTCATATGTGTGAAGATTTGAAAACACCTTTGAAGAATTTGAAGAAAAATTGAGAATCAAAGCGAGTAATAAAAGTAACTTTTAATTTACCCGAAGTGAAGAACATGACGAACTGAGATGAGCAGTTTAGAAGTTCGTCCGTTCAGATCTTCCCGCCCTAACTTGGCAGAGGAAATTAGCTACGGCGACGGCGGAGTGAAGATATTCCACGATCGGCGCGAGTACGTCGGCGAAGAGGTCAAGGCAGTGAAGCTTTTCCTCACCGGAGATGACGGAGTAGCGGCGGCGCTAGGGTTTTGAGGAGCACGAGCGAGAGAGAGGTTGAGCGGAGTAAAAGTGTGAGGAAGGGAGAGAGGGGTATTTATAGACACGGTGAAAAACGGATCGTCCAAGATTTAGGACGAACATGCCTGACCACTTCCCTTCTCACGACATGTGTCACCCACGTCTTTGTGTAGTGGAGATCGTGTCTGATCGTGGGTGAATATAATAATGCATCGTGGGATGCGGAACGGTTTGAGCGGTAAAGGCGAAGGTTTGAATAAGATTCGTTTTAAAAGTTCCATTGCAATTTCTTCAGCTGTCAAGGACACAGTGAAGAATTTGAACGAGTTTCAAAGCAGAACGCACATGAACAATTTGTGAATGGATTGGGTTGAGTATAGCAAATAGGGGAAGGGTCCGATCACATTCACTTAGCGTAAAAAGCGACTTGAAGAAATAGCCATAAGTGAATGCTGTAGAGGACATAAATCCATATATATATATAGCCAATGAAGAAAGACGACGGAAATAGTGAAGAATTTGCAAAGTTGAAGAATTTGAAAACTGAAGAATTTCAAAATTTGAGGAAAAACTCAAATTGAAGATTTTCAACTTTGGTGGTGGCGTGACCCAATCAGTATAAGAATGATGATTTCAGACACCGCGCATTACAATTGTCGAGGGTTACGAGAATCAAATTCTTCATTAATTTCTTCACACTTAGAGTGTTATTCTTCATTGATTGAAGAAAACGTTTCTTCATGTGTTGCACATCTAAGTCATCAAATTTGCATAAGTGTTAGGATGTGTGTCCTTTTCAAAGAACATTCGAAGATTCTAAGATATTTAGCTCACACCGCAACCTGCTAAATCTCTTCTCATCCAAGGGCTTAGTGAAGATATCAGCTAGCTGTTCTTCAGTCTTCACGTGCTCGATGGAGATGTCGCCCTTCAACACATGATCACGAAGAAAATGATGACGAATTTGAATGTGCTTTGTTTTGAGTGCTTGAATCGGGTTGTGAGCAATGTTGATGGCACTCTCATTGTCACAATAGAGAGGCACATTCTTCACGTTGATGCCGTAGTCCTTGAGGGTTTGCTTCATCCATAGTAATTGAGCACAACACGAGCCAGCAGCAATGTATTCAGCTTCCGCAGTGGACAGTGATACGCAGTTCTGTTTCTTCAAGGACCAACAGACCAAAGATCGTCCAAGGAAATGACAAGTACCAGATGATGACTTGCGGTCCACACGATCACCAGCATAGTCAGAGTCAGAATATCCAATGAGATCAAAAGTAGAACCCTTGGGGTACCATAATCCTAGTGTTGGTGTGTGAGCTAGATATCGAAGAATATGCTTCACAGCCTTTATGGTGTGATTCCTTCCGTAGCTTGAAATCGGGCACACATGCAAACACTAAGCATTATATCTGGCCTAGATGCACATAAGTACAATAAAGAACCAATCATGGAGCGGTATACCTTGTGATCGAAGTCAATACCATTTTCATCGATTGCATAGATGGCCATTTGTGGGCATAGGAATTTTGACACCTTTGCAATCTTGCATGCGAATTTCTTGAGGACATCTTTGAGGTATTTCTCTGAGATATGAATATGCCATTGTGTTGTTGACGAATTTGAAGACCTAAGAAGAATTTCAACTCTCCCATCATAGACATTTGATATTCTTCACTCATCATATAGGCAAATTCATCACTATAACGTTGGTCAAGACAGCCAAAGATAATATCATCAACATATATTTGGCACACAAAAGTTCACCATCATAAGATTTAGTAAAGAGAGTAGGGTCGAGTGAACCGGGAGTGAAGCCATTCTTCACAAAGAATTCCTTCAATGTATCATACCACGCCCGAGGGGCTTGCTTGAGGCCATAGAGAGCCTTATTTAGTCTGAAGACTTTGTCCGGATTCTTTGGATCTTCAAAACCTGGTGGTTGAGCAACATATACTTCTTCCTCAAGCTTACCATTGAGGAATGCACTTTTCACATCCATTTGATATAAAGTGATATTGTGATGGTTAGCATAGGCGAGTAATATGCGAATAGACTCAAGTCTAGCGACAGGTGCAGAAGTTTCATCGAAGTCGATTCCTTCAACCTGCGTGTAGCCTTGAGCTACTAGTCGTGCCTTATTCCTCACCACAAGACCATTTTCATCTTGCTTGTTGCGATAGATCCACTTTGTGCCAATGATATTATGCTTGCGAGGATCTCGACGTTTGACCAGTTCCGGACATTGTTGATCTCGAACTGATGTAATTCTTCTTGCATGGCCTGAATCCACTCTGGCTCCAGAAATGCTTCATCTACCTTAGTGGGTTCTGTGATAGAGACAAAAGCATAGTGCCCACAAAAGTTAGATAAATGTGAAGCTTTTGAGCGTGTGAGAGGACTGGCGCTTCAATGTCATCGATGATCTCGTCAACTTGTACTTCTTTTGCAACGCGAGGATGAGCTGATTGTCGTCGAGGAATTTGATTATTTTCCTCAGCACCATTTTCTTCAGCATTATCTTCAGGTGCATCAGCTCGACGTTCTTCACGTACAGGAATGAATTCTTCAGTAGTTTCTTCAGTAGGAATGACATCCTCAGTTGCCTTGAATCTGATAGAATCCTCAGGTGCTGGTTCATCTAACACAGAAGGTAGGTGCTCTCTTTGCGAGCCATTAGTTTCATCGAACCGCACATCTACAGTGTCAACAATCTTGTGTAGAGTGATGTTGAAGACTCTGTAGGTGTGCGAGTCCTTTCCGTAACCAAGCATAAAACCTTCATGTGCTTTCGGTACAAATTTAGAGTTGTGGTGAGGATCTCTAATCCAGCATTTAGCAATCAAGACTTTGAAATAACTTACATTGGGTTTCTTGTCCGTGAGGAGTTCATAGGCAGTCTTTTTGAAGAATTTGTGAAGATATACTCTGTTGATGATGTGGCACGCAGGTGTCAATTGCTTCAATCCAGAAACGACATAAGGCGTTTTGTATTCATCAAGCATAGTGCGAGCCATCTCAACAAGAGTTCTGTTTCTTGCGCTCCACGACGCCATTTTGCTGGAGTGTAGGGAGTGATAACTCATGAGTAATACCAAGTTCATCAAGATAGTCATCAAGACCGGAATTCTTGAACTTGGTTCCATTGTCACTCCTAATGTGCTTGATCTTCACACCAAAGTTGGTTGAAGCCCTCGAGGAAAATCGTTTGAAGATTTCCTGCACTTAATTTTTGTAAGTAACAATGTGTACCCAAGTGTAACGAGAGTAATCATCAACAATAACAAAGCCATATAGTGATGCTTCATTAACGACAGCTGAATAATGATTGGGACCAAAGAGGTCCATGTGAAGCAATTCGAAGGGGCGAGTAGTGGTCATGATAGTCTTCGCTGGATGCTTGGCCTTGGTCATTTTTCCAGCTTCACAGGCTCCGCATAAGTGATCCTTGAGGAATTTGACATTCTCAATGCCAATGACATGCTTCTTCTTCGCAAGCGTGTGCAAATTCCTCATGCCTGCATGACCAAGTCGTCGATGCCATAACCAGCCTATACGAAGCTTTTGCAAGTAGACACACGGCTGGTTGTGGTCCCGTGGAAAAATCAACAATATACAAGTCTCCTCTCCTAAAGCCTTGAAGACTTTGGAATTGTCGACTTCCATAATCACAACACACCGATACTTGCCAAAGATAACAACCATATCAAGATCACAAAGCATTGAGGTGACATGAGGTTATATCCTAAAGACTCAACAAGCATTACTTTGTCCATGTGCATGTCCTTAGAGATAGCAACCTTACCAAGTCCCAATACGACTTTTGCCTTTCTCAAAGAAAAGATGATATGCTTGAGATGTGACGGTGATAAGGTAGCATCCATCAATAGATTCTTGTCACCAGTCATGTGATTTGTACATCCACTATCGAGAACCCACTCAGTGGCTTTGGGTTGATCATCCTGCAGATGAATTAGTACAACTTACGATCTCATATACTTCATCGGTGAAGAATATGATATCAAGTTCATCAGATGAATTTCATCGGTCAAGATATCTGAGATAAGCATTATGAGGACGTGTGAAATGAAAGTTCATTTCATCATGATTAGCTCAAGGCCCTTTCAGTGCAATTTGTCGTGCCCCCAAAGAAATTCTTGAGACGTTAAGGCACGTCTGGAGACCTGACCCTGCAGAAGAGATTAGTTCTTTTCTTTACCACCCACATCTGAAGGGGTGGCAAAGAGTTCATCATTCTCATGAAAGCACCATATGAAAATGGTGGCATAGAGGCCAAACCATTTCGTTTCACATAAGAGGGGTTAGGGTAAGTATATGAATAAGCGGAGAAATTCTTCGAGGACTTATGAACATATTGGTTTGAAGAATAATGCACATATTCATAGCCCTTAGCTCTACCCTGCGAAACAGAGTTATTAGCACGATGATAATCATATGAGGACTTTGATCCTTTTGAGGAATTTGATCCACGTGAGGAATTTGGTCCGTATGAGGACTTGGATCCATATGAAGAATTTGATCTGGGGTTCCTTTTCTTCACGGTGGTGTCATGAGGACATTCACCGAAGACTTTCAAGGCACTTCTTGGGAACCCAGATTTTCTTCATAGGGGAACCGTTCCTGCGATTAGTGCCAACATATCTAGCAAATACTTCACCATTCTGATTTTTGAACATTTTATAGTTTGAGTCGAATGACTCATCAATGTAATGAGGAAATTCACATGTAAAACCAGATAAGGTAGATGGATCAACTGGAGGTCCCTTTGCAGCAACCCATGAGGTTTTGGGGTACTGCTCAGGCTTCCAGTATGTTCCATCGGCATTTAATTTCCTCTCAAATGCGATACCCTCTTTCCTAGGGTTTACATTGAGGATCTGCTTTTAAGCACATCACAAAGAGTCGATGCCCTTTGAGGCTTTTGTACATGCCTGTCATGTACAATTCCTTCAATCTGCATCGTCGGTGATACTAGCAATGTCCTCGGATGAGGAATTAGTGATAGCAGAGGCAGGTGAAGAATTTGTAACAGTTGAAGCATTTGAACATTCAGGTGAAGAATTAGCGATTCACGTTCAATGCACTTTAAGCATGGAGGAACAAATTCTTCTTGAGAAGCGCTGATTTGTTGAGCAAGTAATGAATCGCGCTCCTTCGAAGATCTTCATAACTCGCTCTTAGCTTCTCAAGATCTTGCTTTCTTTGAAGAAATTCATAAGAAAGTTTCTCATGATCGAGATAAGAGAGTGTTATGATGACCTTGAAGGTTATCAAGCTTAGACTGAAGTCTCTGAAGATTTTCGATCGGGGCTAGAGTGCGATCCATTTCTTCACCTAACATATCATCACTCTTATCTAGCATGTTTTGAACCTTTTCAAAAGCCCTTTGTTGTTTTATAGCAATCTTAGCAAGTTTAGAGTAGCTGGGCTTGAGATCCTCATCGATTCATTTTCACTTTGGATTCAGAGGAGGTGAAATTGAGTACCTTGGCACCTTTTGCCATGAAGCAATAGGTGGGAGCGTAGTCATCGTTTTCCTCATCAGGTTTGTCGGTGGAGTCAGTTTCTTGATGTTGAAGATGGACTTGCTAACATAAGCGTAGCAAGAGCCGGACTAGCCACACCAGATTCGGATTCTTGAGACTCCTCCTCTTCCTCATTTTCCTCAGATTTAGCTTCAGTAGTCCATTTCCTTGCCAATGAATGCCCGAGCCCTTTTGGAGCTGCTCTTCTTGTGAGAAGAAGGTTTTGAGGATTTTGATGATGAAGATTTTGATGATTTCTTCTTCTTCTTCACGCCATCGTAACTGTAATCCTTGTGTTTCTTCTTTCTTAATTCCTTTTCCCACCGAGGACAATCTTGGATATAGTGACCAGGTTTCTTGCATTTGTGGCGAAGTCTTCGCTTATAGTCACTAGATGAGGAATCACCGCTTCTTGAGGATTTTCCAAAGCGACCACGTCTTGAGAATTTCTGGAATTTCTTCACGAGCGGTGCTAGCTCTGGCCAAATTCTTCAGGATCTCCAAGGCTACTACGAGTCTTCACTCTCGATTCAGATTCAGCCTTGGCCTTGAGGCACGTGTTTTTCCATAGCCGTAACCATAGAGATCTCTCTTTTCAAGCTGGAACTTCGTGAGTATTTAGCCTTTCGAGGATATCGGCAGGATCAAGAGACTTGTAGTCAGCTCGTTCTTGTATCATCGGTGCGGAGTATCAAATGAGGAATCAAGCGATCTTAGCAATTTCTTCACCACCTCATGGTCGGTGATGTCAGTGGCACCCAGTGCTCTAAGCTCATTTGAGATGTCAGTGAGGCGATCGAAGGTTTGTTGAACATTTTCGTGATCGAGTCTTTTGAAGCGGTTGAAGAGATTCCGAAGAACATCAACTCGAGAGTCACACTGAGTTGAAACACCTTCATTTACTTTGGACAGCCTATCCCAGATGAGTTTGGCAGATTCCAAAGCACTCACTCTTCCATATTGACCTTTGCTCAGATGGCCACATATGATATTCTTCGCTTGAGAATCGAGTTGCTTGAATCTCTTCACATCAGCATCATTTAGAGAGGGCGTGACTGAGGAAACACCTTTTGTCACAACATACCAGAGATCGTTGTCAATTGCTTCAAGATGCATTCGCATTTTGTTCTTCCAGTAGGGGTAGTCCGTCCCATCGAAGGTAGGACACCTGCTGAGACCTTGATCATACCTGCGGTCGACATAACTAAAACTCCAGGTGGTTAAACCAAAATCACACGTAACAAGGGAGTACCTTGCTCGATACCAATTGAAAGTGCGTTATATCGACTAGAGGGGGGTGAATAGGCGATTTTATGAATTCTTCATCGAGGAATTTCTGGTGAGGAAATTCCTTAGCGAAGAAAATACTTGGAGCGGAATAAGTACTCAAGTAAGCATAACAGATTACAAGCATAGTCATCATGATGAAATGAAGGCGATCACAGAGTCTGTAAAGCGTAATCACAGGATAACACAAGATGAAGACAAACAGTGAAGAAATTGAACTGAGGAAATTGAGAAAGTCTTGACCAAAGTCTTCAAACACAGATATGACAAACACTCAACACAGTTATGAGGAAATGAAAGGGTTGAGGAAATAGAACCGATTAGGTTGGTGAAGACAATGATTTGGTAGACCAGTTCAAGCTGCTTTGTCTCGGTTGTACGTCTGCGGTTGGAAGCCGAGTATTTAAACTCGAGGACACACAGTCCGGACACCCGATCATCGAGCACGCAGCTCAGGACACCAAGTCCTCACCGTATTCTCCTTGAACTAAGGTCACGCAGACCTCGTCCAATCACTCGTGGTAAGTCTTCAGGCGACTTCCAAACCTTCACATACTTGGTCACCCGGCAATCCACAATTCCTCTTGGATGCTCTAGACCTTGACGCCTAACCGTCTGGAAGAAGCACAGTCTTCAAAGGTAAAAAGCGTCGGATCCATGCAGGATCAATTTCTTCAGTGATGCTCAATCACTTTGGGTTTGTTGGGGTTTGGTTTTTGGGTTTTTCCTCACTTTTGGGTTTTTCCTCACTTGATGATTTTCGCTCAAAGTCCTCAGAGGATGGGTTGCTCTCAAATGACAAGTGTCAAGTTCTCTCGGAGCAGCCAACCAACTAGTGGTTGTAGGGGGCGGCTATTTATAGCCTAGGGAGCAGCCCGACATGATAAGACATAAATGCCCTTCAAAGATATGACCGTTAGGTGGATAAGATATTTTGGGACAGCTGGCCAAGAAGACAAAGAACGGTCGGAAATTTGACTTTCAAATTCCTCGGGGCTATCATGTTCCTCACGGTGTAGGCAATTACTTTGGCGAATTCCTAACTCCTCGATCGAGAACAAATTCCTCGGTGATCGGAAGAGCTTCGTCTCACATCAAGAAATTGACTGAAGCTGTATGAGATTTCCAAAAGCTTCACTCGAAGGGTTTGGTAGGTGTAGGATTTTGAGTTGAGCATCAAATGGAAATTTTCCCTTAGTATTTCCTCGACCCCTTTAACAAAGACGGTGTTTCCTACGACTCAAGAAAGAGAAAATGAAACTACGAAAACAAAAGTCTTCACGCTTCATGTTCCTCAAGCGAATACCAAGTCTTCAGGATCACACCAATTTCTTCACTTTCAAAGTCTTCAGAAAGTCTTCAGAATATCAAAGTCTTCAGTTGAAGAACTTCATTTTAGGAATTCGACTTTTCTGTAAATATCAAAACTCCTCATAGACTTATAGACCTGTGTACACTCAAAAACGCATTAGTTACTTAACCTATAAGTCTTCAATACACCAAAATCACTAAGGGGCACTAGATGCACTTACAACCCTCGTGACCGCCTCTCTTGTGCCTTGGCGTAGGGTCCAAGTCTCCTGGATCACGTTCGGTGAGAAAATCACGTTTCCGAACGTTTCATTCCGTTCGGAATCCGTTTGATATTCTGTTTCTTCGAAATACTGAAAAAGGCAAAAAACAGCAATTCTGGGCTGGGCCTCCGGTTAATAGGTTAGTCCCAAAAGTAATATAAAAGTGGAAAATAATGCCCATTATAGTCCAAAACAATAGATAAAGTAGCATCGAGAAATAAAAAATTATAGATACGTTGGAGATGTATCAGCAACCCACAGGTACCAATCTGAGGTTTTGAGACAAAGATCTGATGCAAGAGATGAACTAGGGTTTGAGAGGAGATGGTGCTGGTGAAAATGTTGATGGAGATTGACCCCCTCTCGATGAGAGGATCGTTGGTGATGACGATGGCTTTGATTTCCCCCTCCGAAAGGGAAGTTTCCCTGGCAGAACAGCTCCGCCGGAGCCCTAGATTAGTTCTGCACAAGTTCCGCCTCGAGACGGCGGTGCTTCGTCCCGGAAGCTTCCTTCTGATTTCTTCTAGGTCAAAACACACCATATAGCAGAAGATGGGCATCGGGGGCCTACTAGGTGGCCCACAAGGTAGGGGGCGCGCCCAGGGGGTGAGGCGCCCCCACCCTTGTGGATGGCTAGTGGACCCCTCTCGTGCTTTCTTCGCCCATTTTTTTACATTCCAAAATACTTCCCCGTGATGTTTCAAGACTTTTGAAGTTGTGCTGAATAGGTCTCTAATATTTGCTCCTTTTACAGTCCAGAATTCCAGCTGTCGGCATTCTCCCTCTTCATGTAAACCTTATAAAATAAGAAAGAAAAGGCATAAGTATTGTGATATAATTTGTAATAACATCCCATAATGCAATAAATATCAATATAAAAGCATGATGCAAAATGGACGTATCAACTCCCCCAAGCTTAGACCTCGCTTGTCCTCAAGCAAAAGACGATATTGAAAAATATGTCCACATGTTTAGAGATAGAGGTGTGATAAAATAAAATACGGACGACATCATGATTCTCTTTATAACATCAACATATAATGTCATATAATTTCTTATGCTAAAGTAGCAATTCATTCACAAGGTAAAGTATGAATCGGAAACTTGATCGAAAACTAACAAACTATGACCTCAGTCCTTGAGGCAATTCCAATTTATCATAACATCGTAAACAGTCAATTCAAGAGCTTTTCAGCAAGTCCATACTCAACTATCATTTAGTCTTTCACAATTGCTGACACTCATGCCATACTTATGGGTTGAAAGTTTCAGTCAGACACAGAGAAAGATAGGGGCTTATAGTTTCGCCTCCCAACCTTTTACCTCAAGGGTAATGTGAACAATAATACTTTATGATAACCTACATCCGAGTGGATATATATATCTGGATCTCTGCAACACATAGTGCTTGCCAAAAAGAAAATGTGTAAAAAGGAAAGGTGATGATAACCATGGTTCTTGTATAAGGGTAGAAGATATAAGTAAAAGAGAGGCCCTTCGCAAAGGGAACGAGAGGTTGTCATGCTTTACAAGCAACCCACATGTACTAATCTGAGGTTTTGAGACAAAGATCGGATACAAGAGATGAACTAGGGGTTGAGAGGAGATGGTGCTGGTGAAAATGTTGATGGAGATTGACCCCCTCTCGATGAGAGGATCGTTGGTGATGACGATGGCTTTGATTTCCCCCTACGGAGGGGAAGTTTCCCTGGCAGAACAGCTTCGCCGGAGCCCTAGATTGGTTCTGCCCAAGTTCCGCCTCGAGACGGTGGTGCTTCGTCCCGAAAGCTTCCTTATGATTTATTCTAGGTCAAAACACACCGTATAGCAGAAGATGGGCATCGGGGGCCTGCTAGGTGGCCCACAAGGTAGGGGCGCGCCCAGGGGGTGTGGCGCCCCCACCCTTGTGGATACCTGGTGGACCCCTCTCGTGCTTTCTTCGCCCATTTTTTTATATTCCAAAATACTTCTTCGTGAAGTTTCAGGACTTCTGAAGTTGTCCAGAATAGGTCTCTAATATTTGCTCCTTTTCGATCCGAATTCCAAATTAGGCATTCTCCCTCTTTATGTAAACCTTATAAAATAAGAAAGAAAAGGCATAAGTATTGTGATATAATGTGTAATAACATCCCATAATGCAATAAATATGAATATAAAAGCATGATGCAAAAATGGACGTATCAACTCCTCCAAGCTTAGACCTTGCTTGTCCTCAAGCAAAAGGCAATACTGAAAAATATGCCCACATGTTTAGAGATAGAGGTGTTATAAAATAAAATACAGACATGAGGGCATCATGATTCTCTTTAGAACAGCAACATATAATGTCATATAATTTCTTATCCTAAAGTAACAATTCATTCACAAGGTAAAATATGAATCGGAAACTTCATTGAAAACTAACAAACTATGATCTCAGTCATTAAGGCAATTCCAATTTATCTTAACATCGTAAACAGTCAATTCAAGAGCTTTTCAGCAAGTCCATACTCAACTATCATTTAGTCTTTCACAATTGCTGACACTCACGCGATACTTGTATGTTCAATGCTTAAATCGGACGCAGAGAAAGATAGGGGCTTATAGTTTCTCCTCCCAACCTTTTAACTCAAGGGTAATGTCAACAATAGTACTTTATGATAACCTACATCCGAGTGGATATTTATATCCGGATTTCTCCAACACATAGTGCTTGCCAAAAGAAAAAGTGTAAAAGGGAAAGGTGATGATCACCATGACTCTTGTATAAGGGTAGAAGATAAAAGTAAAAGATAGGCCCTTTGCAGAGGGAAGCAGAGGATGTCATGCACTTTTATGGTTGGATGTAGAAAATCTTAAAGCAAAAGAATGTCACTTTATATTGCTGCTTGTGATAAATAACTTTATTATGCGGTCTGTCGCTTTTATTTCTTCCATATCACAAGTTCATATAAAGCTTATTTTCTTCACACTAATAGATCATACATATTTAGAGCACAATTTTTATTGCTTGCATCGATGACAACTTACTTGAAGGATCGTACTCAATCCATAGGTAGGTATGGTGGACTTTCATGGCAAAACTGGTTTAAGGCATGTTTGGGAGCACAAGTAGTATCTGTACTTGGTGCAAAGAATTTGGCTAGCATAAGAGAGAAAGGCAAGCTCAACATGTTGGAGGATCCATGACAATATAACTTGTATTCATATATAAGAAACATAACTCATTATGTTGTCTTCCTTGTCCAAGATCAACTTTTTAGCATATCATATTTTAATGAGTGCACGCAATCACAAAGGATGTCCAGGATAGTATATTTATATGTGAAGCCTCTCTTTCTTTATTACTTCCAGTTAATTGCAATAACGACCAAAACTATGTTTGTCAACTCTCAACAACTTTTATTCATCATACTCTTTATATGTGAAGTCATTACTCTCCATAAGATCAATATATGATCTTTTTATTTCTTTTTATTCCTTTCTTTTATTGAATTCCCTCAAGATCATAGCAAGAAAGCAAAGCCCTCCACTCAAAACTACTCTTTATTATATATAACTCACGGACTCAATTATATAGATAGATCTCTAAAAAAACTCAAAGCTAGATCATACAAAAACTTTATTCTACTAGATCAAGATATAACCAAAAGTATCAAATTAAGAAAAACGATAAAGGTAAAGGTGCGATGGTGATACGATACCGGGGCACCTCCCCCAAGCTTGGCGCTAGCCAAGGGGAGTGCCCATACCCATGTATTTATGTCTCTTTCTTCAGAGGTGGTGCTGTGATATTCTTGGCGATGATGCCCCTTAAGCATTACCTACATTCTATTCTTTTTCAACAATACCAGTTTGAATCGCAATATTTGATGGCTGTTAAGCATGTTGTCGGTAACATTGCCTTCCATTTTATATCTGATTTAACAGCATGCTGAAACCAACACATTCAAGCTGTCATTTGGAGATGATGTTGTTTACTTTGCTATATTTGTTTGATGTTAAGGTTGCTGTACTTATCATGCCTGTCCACTACTTATGCAGGACAACAACGGGAGTGTCCACCGTTTTCCACCGAGGTTAGTTCCAGCCCTCGACTTGTACTCCCCCCGTCGTTCCATAATGTAGTGCATATAGATCCAGGCCTGGACACTTGTTAGATTCTAATATTGACTTGTTGCTTCTAGGTACATATGCCCTTGGCAAGGATCCACACATCGACCCTTTTTGCGTATGGGCCAATGAGATATTCATGAACAAGCATCAAGTGAGGAAACTGATAAGGATTCTAGCAAAAAGATACGAATGGTGGCAAGCAAATTATTTGTTTATGCTCTATCCAACACAATAGTGAGTTGTAGGATGGTAACTACAAACTCTGCAGCCTTCTCTTTTTACTACCCATAATGAGTTGTTAGACAACAATGTCTGAATCTTTTTCGCTCGTAGTGGTACCCGAAGCATTTCACTCAAGATTACCTCGCAAATTACATGATTGGTGGACACGCAATGAAGGTTAAAGTATTTCATCCATACTATAATGAGCATCGAGAAGTCCTAATGAAGACAGTGAAGGATGGACGGTCAACCATTCCAAGGGGTTGACCTAGAGTCATGTGCACATTACGCATGGAGGAGGGCACAATATGGGCATTCCGCTTCACCTTCTCCAGCAACCAGAATGTCTTTCGACTCTCTCTTTATAGTCTTTAGTACAACTGTGGTTCATCATTCTTTACTTGGTGCTTTTGTAGTTCTTCAGTATATGTACCTGTGCATCGAATTATGCATTTGTGCTTGAACGTATATTTGGAATAAACATGGTTGGATATGAAAAAGTGATTGCCTACTTTCAAATTCAAAACATGTGATTTTTAAATTAGGGATTACATTGCACATGGTTTGTGTAAGCGAAACGTCTGCGATAGATGTGGAGATCAGACACGTTTCTAGGATCCACTACGTGTGTGATCAATCTCTACTGCACACACGACCAGCCAAGAAAAATCGTGTGCGATTGACAACAACATCGCGCACAGTTCTTTCTTATTAAATGTTTGCGATAGTCACCTTATCACACACGCTTCGCAATTATCGACCGTTTGTGATGTTGTGTGCATCGCAAACGTTTGGTCATAGAAGAACGCGTGCGATAGGTCGACCATCTGGCACGGGTACAACGGATGAATCGTGTGGGGTGTATTCAAGCTTGGCATACAGTTTTATAGAGACAACTGTGTGCGCTCTTACATCAAATCGCATACAGTCAAGGAAAAGTAAATGTGTGTGATTGTCTGCTTCTATAATCGTGAACCGTTTGTGATGGGTCACGCATCGTACACGTAGCACCATAGAATATCGACTGCGATGGCAATCCAAGCACAAACGAGTTGCAAGGATGGAGCATTTCAGATATTCAAGATATCAGAAACAGTTTAGTAGGGACAACTATATGCATCCAGGCTCCCAATCCCTGACAATTTCTAGGTCATGTGGGAAGGACCCCCCTATCGCAGTCACTCACTTGGCGACGGTTCGAAACACCGTCGTGGAAAGGGGTTAAAACCTTTGTATAGCACCTCGCTATACCAGTGAATTTTATATTATTTCTAGGAACTAACCTATTAACCTAGTGGCCAGTGCAAGTTCCTGTTTTTGCCTATTTTATTGTTTCGTAGGAAAATCATACCAAACCAAGTCCAAACACGATGAAACTTTATGGTGATTTTTCTGGACCAGAAGGGACCCTAGAAGCTTCGGGGGAGACCAGACTCCGCATTAGAGAGGCACAAGCTCACATGGCGCGCCCCCAAAGAGGCGCCGTCTGAGCTCTTGCCCTCCTTGCAATTCTGTTTGACCTAATTCCAGGCCCATAAATCCCCTAAAATCCAGAAACCACGAGAGCAAGAATCAAAATAACTATTCTGCCACCGCAAGCCTCTATTCTTTCGCAATCCCATCTGGAGGCCTCCTCCAGTACTCTGCTGAAGGGGGAATCAATCATGGAGGGCATCTACATCAACCTTGCCGCACCTCCGATGATGTGTTAGGAATTCCTCACCGGACCTATGGGTCCATAGCAGTAGCTAGATCTCTCTCTCTCTCTCTCTCTCTCTCTCTCTCTCCCTCTCTCTCTCTCTTCGATCTTCAATACAATGTTCTCTTCGGAGATCGATATGATGTAATCCTTTTATGCGGTGTGTTTGTTGGGTTCCGATGAATTGTGGGTTTATGATAAGATTATTCATTGAAATTAATTGAGCTATCTCTGAAATTTATTATGTGTAATTGTTATAGCTATGTAATGCTTCCCAATGCATGATTATCTTTGGCCAAGTCGATGATTAGATCTTTTGTGCAAGTGGTGCATAGTAGTACATTAAATCTTGCGGTGTCCTCACCTCGTGACAGAAGGGGTAGTGAGGCACGTATTTGTATTGTTGCTACTAAGGATAAAACAATGGGTTTTGGTCAAATTAGTTGATCTTATTTTGTCTACAGGTTGTCATCGTACTTAATGCATTACTCTCTTTGTTATGAACTTAATACCTAGAGAGGCAAGCATAGAAATGCTCTCGAAGTGGAGCAATAGTAGTATATGTAGAATTGTTTCGATCTACTTGTCACAGGCGTAATACCTATGTACTGATCATGCCATGAATAACATCATAACTATGCGCTATTCTATCAATTGCCCAACAGTAATTTTTTCACCCACCATTGACTATGTTCTTGAGAGAGATGCCTCTAGTGAAAGCTATGGCCCCCAGGTCCATTTAAATCATCTTACTAAGACCCTAAATACATTGTCGCAATTTATTCACTTTTATTTATTTTTGCGATTTATATATCTGCTACTATCAGAAATACTTGTAATTAATGAGTACAAGGGGATTGAAAACCCTCTTGCCCCTGTTGGTTGCAAGTATTTGCTATTCTGTGTCTACGTATTGCTAAAGGTCGTTTGCGCGAATCTCCTCTTGGTTCAATAAACTTTGGTTCTTTACCGAGGGAAATACTTTCTGCTACTGTACTACTTCACCCTTCCTCTTCAGGGAAATCCCAACGCATATCGCAAGTTGCGAGAATAATTTCTGGCATCGTTGCCGAGGAGATTTCCTCAAACAACTGAAGGTCCCTTCATACACATCATCATTTACTTGTTCTACTTCTTACTTGCTTTTACTTTGCCTTTATTAGCTTCGTTAAAAAAATAAAAAATGCCAAAAATATCTTGTTGCTATTTTCTTGAATCACCATTATGACTAAGGAAAACACTAAGTTGTGTGACTTCTCGAGTACTAATAACAATGACTTTATCAGTACCCCAATTGCTCCTCCAACCACTAGTACGGAGTCATATGATATTAATGATGCATTGCCAAATATTATTATGAAAGAACAATTTGCTGAAAATCCTAATGAAGATGTTGCATCCCATCTTAATACCTTCATTGAACTATGTGTTATGCAAAATAAAAAAGATGTGGATAATGATATTGTCAAGTTGAAATTATTTCCTTTCTCACTAAGAGATCGTGCTAAAACTTGGTTTTCATCCTTACCTTGCAATAGTATTGTTTCATGGGATAAATGTAAGGGTGCTTTTATTGCTAAATATTTTCCTCCCATCACGATCATATCTCTTAGAAGTCAAATCATGAACTTTAAATAACATGATCAAGAACATGGTGCACAATCTTGGGAGAGAATGGAACTAATGATTAAAAATTGTCCCACTCACGGAATAAGCTTATGGATGATAGTACAATTTTTTTATGCGGGATTGAACTTTGTTTCGAGAATCTTCTAGACTCAGCTGTAGGTGGCACGTCTATGGGAAGCACATTGGGAGAAGCCATGAATGTTCTCTATAACATGACAACAAACTATTCCTAGTGGCACACCAAACAAGCTCCAACTGGTAAGAAGGTAAATTTGGTCAAAGAAGTTTCTACTTTGAGTGATAAAATGGATGCTCTTATGAATACGCTTACTAGTAAAATGCTCATGTTGATCCCAATGATATTCCCTTATCTACTTTGATTGAGAAAAACAATTATGTTATCGATGTGAATTTTGTCACAAAAATAATTTCAACAACAATGCTTATAGAGGGAATTTTAATCCTAGGCCATATCTCGGTAATCCCTCTAATAATTATGGTAATTCATATAATAATAATAGAATACCTACTAAACTAGAGAAAATATTAAAAAATGTATTAGTCTTAAAAAGATTTTCAATGCTATGGTAGAAGAAAAACTAAGCAAAGTTTATGATATGTCTAGGAACTTGGATAGAATCATGCATGATGTGGTGATAACCCACAAGTATAGGGGATCGCGACAGTCTTCTAGGGCAGTAATTCACCCAAATTTATTGATTCGACACAAGGGGAGCCAAAAGAATACTTACGAGTATTAGCAGTTGAGTTGTCAATTCAAACACACTTGGAGAACTAAATATCTACATCAAAGTGTTTAGGAGCACAATAGTATGATAGTTTGATAGCAATAGTAACATGAACAATAAGAGTAGCAGTTTTGTAGTGATTGTAACAGTAGCAGCAACAATAGTAACTTAGGAAAGATTAATATGAGAAAAGCGTGGGCATTGGATCAACGATGGATATTGGTGTTAGATGACTTTCATGATATAACAGTCACAACCTAGAGCGATACACAATAGCTCCAATTCATCAATGTAATGTAGGTATGTATTATGTATATAGTCATACGTGCTTATAATAAGAACTTGCATGACATCTTTTGTCCTGCCCTCCCGTGGCAGCAGGGTCCATAAGGAAATCTAAGGGATATTAAGGCCTCCTTTTAATAGAGAACCAGAACAAAGCATTAGCACTTAGTGAATACATGAACTCCTCATACTACGGTCATCACCGGAGTGAATCCCAATTGTTATCACTTTGTGGTCTGCGGACCATAACACGTAATCACTACAAAAAAACCACTTATGTGATGATACGTGTTTGTCACAGTAGGTCACATTTTCTGTCATGCATGTACATCCATGATGATTTTATGAAAGAATGAAGATAGTCATACCCGTGCTGTCGTAGAAGTGTTCCATGACAATACCAAAATTATCACCATGGAAGTGTCCACTTCCATGACGATAAATGATGCGTCATCAAAGTGTTTTCGTCAAGGGTAACCGACATGTGGCATCCACCATAACGGGTCACTGTTAAGCTATCGGGTTCCGGTTTGGATCTGATAACCCGTTAACAGCTCGGACCAATGGGGATTTTCCATGTGTAAAATTCTCATTGGGCGTAGCAACCACGTGTCAGCTCCGCGTTGGGACATATGTCATCCAGCGAACTGACAGGATGCGCCTATGATACGTCGACACGTGGCTTGACCCAATAGCGGCCCATTCAAGTCAAAAGGTCGGCCCATTTGACTTGGTCAAAAGGAAACAGGCCGGCCCATGGAAAGCCTATTAACGGCGTGTTCGAATATAGCCCATTTACAGCCAGCTAACTCACGGCCCGTTATGGCCTATTCGAATTAGGCCTAGTAGCGTCATCTGGGCTGTCCAATATGATTCTAGCCCATTGTAACTTCCGGCCCATGTATGGCCTGTGATGTCTTTCGACCCATATGAGGCCCTTTATAACTCTGGGCCCAATAAAGGCCCGTGGTGAAAACTGGCCCAAAATGAACAGTGTATCGCTTTATACACATTAACGGCCCATTGTTCCATTGGGCTGTTTCCAGCCTGTGTTATCTTTTGGCCTTCTATAGGCCCATTTATTCTTGGGCTCATTTCCAGCATTCGATTACTTACGGTCCGTTACTGGCCTATTCCGCTTGTGGGCCAAATTCAGCCCATGGTTACAGTCGGCCCGTTTGCGACCCGTTAATCCGTTGGGTTGTTTACATAGCATCATAAAATACAGCTCATTAACGACCTGTTATGCCTGTCGATAGAATTAAGCCCGTTATACATATCGGCCTATTAATGGCCCGTTATGCTCGGGCCATAAATTGACGATTTCTACTCTAGCCCGTTTACGACCCATATAGCGGCCCGTTATTGGTCCATGAATAAGTACGGTCCATGTTTGGCCAATCAATCATACGGCCCGTAGAAGGGCCATGGATCCTACGGCCAATGGTCACTACAGCAGGTAGCAGGACCATGGTTACAACGGTTCGTATGTTTCCCATGGTTATTGTGGCCTAGTTTTAAAAAGTATTTTTATTGTGGCCACTAGAAAACCGCGGAAAAAGAACTGTAGTGACTACAAGCAGACAAATAAACGAGACAATAAGGAAATAAATTAGCAAGCAAGTTGCGCTAGGCTATTACGGTTATTACATGTATTACATCCACTAGGCATCAAAGTTCGCCACCATGCAAATATAGGGAACAAAGCAACATATTACATACACTAGGCGTCTAAATTAGCCACCAGTGCAAATAAACGCAGCAGCAAAACAAGTCCATAACTGAAACAACTTCAGAAGAGCTCAAGAAACATTATCCTGGGTATCCACCATGGTGGCAATAAGCTTAGCAAGCTTATTAGCTTTCTCCTGTTTGGCATGAAAATCCTCCAGCCCTTGCAGTTGCACCAGAAAGTATGCATCTAAATTCTCCAGGGACTTCCTCAGTCCTTTGGCTTCTTGTCTCATCACAGCTGATTGATGTCTTTCAGCTTGTAGTTGAGACTCAAGAAACCAAACTGATTCAGATGGTGAGTTCAAAGAGCTTGTGCCAGCGGTAGTGGCCAGTAACTCGAACAGTACATCAGGACAGGACTTTGGAGTTGTCTCATTGTATTCGAGATAGTAGCTATTTTATCAGCTTTGTTGGAGACCAACAAGGATGTCTCACTATCCTGAACCTTATCTGCATTACTTCATTTACCATTGCTTAATAAGGTATTCTTCCTCAATATTCTGTTAGCATTCTAAAAGAAGAAACAAGCAGACACATAACAGGTTTAGCATGTAGTATATGAAACTCATTTCCGTGAACCAGTTTAGTAGTAAGGTGGATAGGATTAAACTACCAAGTCTTCTATTGTGAAGTAGTACATAACAAAAGCATAAAACAAACATATATCTATGTGTTGTGGTCACTACATTGTCTTGCCAAATCAAAATAGAGACACGGTTCAAATCATATCAGTTCAAGACAAAGCAGCATTGAAAGAATATAAGTGTGGGAAACTACATGCACAACAAGATTTCAGATGGGTACCATGGGTATACATGTACATCAACACTATTGGCTCTGTTGTGATGGTAGTAATGTGCATGATATGAGAAGTCAATTGTATACACAATTGAAATTGAAATCAATAGAACAATTTAGAACAGAAAACCAGTTAAAGAAACATGTTTAAACATACTTGAAGATAAGGCGTTTGTATGAGTAAATACAGTGATATAAGAGCAAAGCAGTATGCACCATAGCAATGGAATCTTAAACGAGAACAGTTGTTCTTCAGGTTTAAGAGTACAGTAAGGCGCAGACATATAGTACTTGAAAATAATAATAAAATGATCTCATAGACCTTACCACATTCTTGCCTCGGGACCAGTACAGAACAAGGCGTTCCCAGTCATCGTCTCGTAAATGTGTCTTAGGAGAAAGTAAGGGAATTTGATGAGTTTCCTTGTCAGTGAAGTACGTTTTCTTTAGGTAATTTTGATACTGCCACAAAGCATTCTTGCAGATAGAAGAGGTATTAGCACAGGTTACCTCATCCTGAGTTTCCAAATCGGTCCTTCTCTATAGAGAAAAATGGGAACATTTGTTGTATTACAACCATCATGGAGGTAGAATGTATGGCACAAAGCAAAGTAACTGCCAACAGAGAGGTTTAGGCACAACTCGATTGCCAATTTGCGAGATGGTGACATGGTGGTGAGTGATCACGTCGGTAAAGAGGGGGTATTGTACAAAACATACAAGGAACGCTTAGGTTCCTCAAAGCCTACCAGCATGCGTTTTGACCTCTCTCGGATCATTCGACGGATTACTGGTTTGGATGAGTTGTCGGCGCCCTTCTCAAAGGCAGAGATCAATGCTGTGATAAAAAAATGCTGGCCGATAGGGCTCCTGGCCCTGATGGATTTAATGGTTGCTTCCTTAAGATTTGTTGGCAGATAATTAAAGAGGATTTTTACAAGATGTGCCAGGATTTCCATGATGGTAAACTTCATATAACCAGCATTAGTGAGGGGTACATCACCTTAATCAAGAAGATCTCATCTCCTGAGACTGCCAATGATTACAGACCAATAACTCTGCTTAACTGTTACCTGAAAATAGTCACGAAAATTTTGGCTAATCGTCTGCAGAAAGTGATTCTAAAGATCATACACAGGAACCAATACAGCTTCATTAATGGCAGAACCATCCAAGATTGTCTTCCGTGGACGTTCAAATATATTCATCAATGTCAGATGTCATCGCGTGAGATTGTGCTCCTCAAACTTGACTTCGCAAAAGCTTTTGACACAATCGAGCATGCCCCGATGTTGGAGATCATGCGACACATGGGGTTCGATAACAAGTGGCTGGGTTGGATGGAAAAAATATTTGGCTCTGGTGTTTCCTCTGTTCTCCTTAATGGACTCCCTAGCAGAAAATTTCAGTGCAAATTTGGGGTGCGGCAAGGTGAACCCTTATCACCACTGATTTTTGTCCTTGCCGCTGATCTCCTTCAAGCCGTGGTTAATGATGCTTTTGCTCAACCTCTGATTGACCTACCCATCCCATGTAATCGCAGTGGTGACTTCCAAGTGGTGCAATACACGGACGATACCATTCTGGTGATGCCGGCCTTCCCTGATCAAGCTGTTTGTATGAAAATCATTTTAGAGGACTATGCAGCCTCGGTTGGATTGAAAATCAATTGCAAGTCCACCTTAATTCCTATTAACATTGACCCACAACGCGCTCTGGAGTTGGCACAGGTCTTTGGCTGCTCGGTGGGCTCGCTCCCATTCA
The DNA here is from genome assembly GCA_021605145.1 of Aegilops bicornis. Taxonomy (NCBI): domain Eukaryota; kingdom Viridiplantae; phylum Streptophyta; class Magnoliopsida; order Poales; family Poaceae; genus Aegilops; species Aegilops bicornis. The sequence goes on along the minus strand of CM038669.1, from coordinate 206,918,142 downwards.
CGTACCTTGGCCTCCCCATGGGCACAATGAGGCTAACGTTGCTATAACTCATGCCACTTGTTCATGGTGTGGAAAGGAAGATGTCCACAGCTCTATCTTTGATGTCGTCCGGGGCCAAACTCACTGTGGTCAACTCAGCCGTAACGTCAATGTTAATCTATGCCATGTGCACGATTAAGCTGCACCCCAAAGTGGTTGAGCACCTTGATAAACTATGCAGATATTGTCTCTGGGCTAAGAACTCTGAAAATGGGGTCAAAAATAATTTGTTGGCAGCCTGGGATTTGGTTTGCAGACCAAAACGTAAACGTGGGCTTGGGATCATTGACATCAAAACCCAGAATGCGGCCCTCCTTTTGAAACATCTCTTTAAGTTCTACAACCATGATGATGTCCCCTGGGTGACCTTGATCTGGGATGCTTACTACACGGGCAAAATACCGCATGCAATGGACCCAATTGGTTCCTTCTGGTGGCGTGATATAATGCAACTCAGTGACATGTTCTGTGGGATCACCAGAGTCACTCTAGGCAACGGATCTTCCTCCCTATTCTAGAAATACGCCTGGTTTGACAGCGATCGTGATGCCCCCTAATGGAGCTCTTACCCAGGGCCTTCTCTTTCTGCTTAAATGAGGATGAGTCTGCTATCGACGTTCTCACATATACGGACCTGAGCATGCTCTTTCACTTACCACTATCTGCTCAAGCTAGAGATGAAGTCAGGGAGATCCAACGAGGCTCGATGCATGTGCTTCTGGAGAGTGACTGCAATGACACCTGGGGGTGCACCCTTGGTGGGGCCTTCTCCTCCAAGAAATACTATGATCACTGCTTCAGAGAGATGGTTGCTGATGTTGCCTTCGGTTTGCTTTGGAAAGCCAAAAGACCTATCAAATTCAAAATGTTTGGATGGCTGCTGTTGGTTGACCACCTAAACACCAGAAACATGTTGAGACATAGACACTACGTCGTGGCGGGCAACAACTATGCCTGCATGCTGTGTCAAAACCCTCCCGAGGAAACGATCGAACACCTTTTCTTCACCTGCCCGTTTAGCCAACATTGTTGGGATAAAGTCGGTATGCTTTGGCCAGTGTTGGGCAATAGGATCTCATTGTTGCACGGTGGCAGAGAGAATTGGCGACAACCTTTGTTTATGGACATTTTCTTAATGGCCGTGTGGAGCTTGTGGAAGGAGAGAAATAATGTGTACTTGTAAGTGCATCTAGTGCCCCTTAGTGATTTTGGTGTATTGAAGACTTATAGGTCTAATGTGTTTTTGAGTGTACATAGGTCTATAAGTCTATGAGGATTTTGATATTTACAGAGGAAGTCGACCCCTAAAAATGAATGTCTTTGACTGAAGACTTTGGATTTCTGAAGACTTTGAAAGTGAAGAAATTGGTGTGACTATGAAGACTTGGTATTCATGCGAGGAACATGAAGCGTGAAGAATTTTGTTTTCGTAGTCTCATTTTCTCTTTCTTGAGTCATAGGAAACACCGTACTGTTAAAGGGGCCGAGGAAATACTAAGGAAACATTTCCAAGTGATGCTCATCTCAAAATCCTACACCTACCAATCCCTTCGAGTGAAGTCATTGGAAATATCATGTAGCTCAGTCAATTTCTTCAGTGACAGAGACGAAGTTCTTCTGGTCTCTAAGGAATTTGTTCTGACTGAGGAGTTAGGAATTCGCCAGTGCAGAATGCCTACAAGTGAGGAACATGTTAGCCCTGAGGGATTTGATAGTCAAATTTCTGACCGTTGCTGTGTTATGCGCCAGCTGTCCCAAAATATCTTATCCACCTAACGGTCATATAATTGAAGGGCATTTATGTCTTATCATGTCGGGCTGCTCCCTAGGCTATAAATAGCCGCCCCTACAACCACTAGCTGGTTGGCTGCTCCGAGAGAAACTGACACTTGTCATTTGAGAGCATCCCATCCTCCGAGGACTTTGAGCGAAAATCATCAAGTGAGGAAAACCCAAACCCAAACACCTACAAACCCAATGTGATTGAGCATCACTTAAGAGATTGAACATGCGTGGATCCGACACTTGTTACCTTTGAGGACTGTGCATCTTCCAGACGGTTAGGCGTCATGGTCTGAGCATCCAAGAGGAAATTGTGGATCGCTGAGTGACTGAGTTTGCGAAGGTTTGGAAGTCACCTGAAGACTTACCACGAGTGATTGGGCGAGGTCTGTGTGACCTTAGCTCAAGGAGAATACGGTGAGGACTATGTGTCCGAGACTGTCTGTCCTCAAGTTTAAATACCTAGCCGCTCCAACCAGACGTACAACTGTCAGTAGTTGGAACTGGTCTACCAAATAATTGTGTTCACCAAGCCAACTGGTTCTATTTCCTCAACTCTTTCATTTCCTCATTACTGTGTTGTGTACTTGTTCATATCTGTTTGAAGACTTTGACTGAAGACTTTCTCAATTTCCTCAGTTCAATTTCTTTAGTCTGTTTGTCTTCTTCCTGTCTATCCTGTGTTTATGCTTTCTGTACTCTATGCTTGTTTTCATTTCATCATGATGACCATGCTTATGTTCTGTAATGTTTGCATCTGAGTACTTATTCTGCTGCAAGTAGTTCTTTGCTTAGGAATTTCCTCACCCTGAAATTTCTCAGTGAAGAATTCATAAAAATCGCCTATTCACCCCCCTCTAGTCGATATAACGCACTTTCAATTGGTATCAGAGCAACGTACTCCTTGTTCTATGTGATTTTGCTTTAACCGCCTGGAGTTTTAGTTATGTCGACCGTAGGTATGATCAAGGTCTCTGCTGGGTGTCCTACCTTCGATGGGACAGACTACCCCTACTGGAAGAACAAGATGCGAATGCATCTGGAGGCAATTGATAACGATCTCTGGTATGTTGTGGAGAATGGTGTTCCCGCTGTCACACCTTTTGTGAGTGCTGCTGATGTGAAGAGATTCAAGCAACTCGATTCTCAAGCGGAAGAACATCATATGTGGCAATCTGAGTAAAGGGCAGTATGGCAGAGTGAGTGCTTTGGAAACTGCTAAGCTTATCTGGGATAGGCTGTCCAAAGTAATGAAGGAGTCTCAACACAACATGACTCTCGAGTTGGCGTTCTTCACAATCTCTTCAACCGCTTCAAAAGACTCAACAATGAAAATGTTCAACAAACCTTCGATCGCCTCACTGACATCTCTAATGATCTTCAAGCACTTGGTGCCATTGACATCACCGACCATGAGGTGGTGAAGAAATTGCTGAGATCGCTTGATTCCTCATTTCACACTCTGGCACTGATGATACAAGAACATGGAGACTACAAGTCACTTGATCCCGCTGATATCCTTGAAAGCCAAAACACTCATGAGTTCCATCTTGCTGAGAAGAGGGATCTCTATGGTCCGAGCTATGGCAGATCACACGCCCTGAAGCCAAAGGCAGTGTCTGAATCTGAAGCTGAAGATTCTGGTAGCAGCCTTGGTGATCCTGAAGAACTGAGCCAGGAGCTAGCTATGCTCACGAAGAAATTTCATAAGTTCTCAAGGCATGGTCGCTTTGGAAAATCCTCAAGAAGTGATGATTCCTCATCCCGTGACTACAAGAAGAGGCTATGCCACAAATGCAAGAAACCTGGTCACGACATTCAAGACTGCCCTCGGTGGGAAAAGGAATCAAAGAAGAAGAAATACAAGGATTACAGTTTCGATGACTCAAAGAAGAAGAGGAAATCTTCAAAGTCTTCATCATCAAAATCCTCAAGGTCTTCATCTAACAAGAAGAGCAGTTCTAAGAAGGCTAGGGCATTCATTGGTAAGGAAATGGACTCTGAAGCTGAATCTGAGGAACATGAGGAAGAGGAGGCATCTAAGGAGTCAGAATCCGGAGTGGCGAGCCTAGCCCTCGCTACCGCGTTCGTCAGCAAGTCGATCTTCAACTCTGAATAAAATGGATTCACCAACAATGCTGACGAAGGCGATGATGACTAAGCTCCCACCTATTACTTCACGGCAAAGGGTGCCAAGGTACTCAAATATCCCTCCTTTAAATCAAGTGAGGATGAATCTGATGAAAACCTCAAGCCTAGATACTCTAAACTTGCTAAGATTGCTGTGAAACAACAAAAGGCTTTTGAAAAAGTTCAAAACATGCTAGACCAGAGTGATGATATGTTGGGTGAAGAAATGGATCACACTAAAACTTTGACTGAAAATCTTCAGAGACTTCAGTCCAAGTTTGACAATCTTCAAAGCGTTATAACACTCGCTTATCTGATCATGAGAAGCTTTCTTATGAATTTCTTCAAAGAAAGCAAGATCTAGAGAAGCTAAGATATAGTTATGAAGATCTTCAGAAGGAGCGTGATTCGTTACAAGCTCAACAAACCAGCGCTGCTCAGGAAGAATTTATTCATCCATGTTTGAAGTGTATTGAACGTGAATCTGCTAATTCTTCACCTGAATGCTCAAATGCTTCTACTCCTACAAATTCTTCACCTATCTCTGTTATCACTAATTCCTCAACTGAGGATATTGCTAGTATCACTGACGATGCAGGGCTGAAGGAATTGTATATGTCAGGCATGTACAAAAGCCTCAAAGGGCATCAGGCTCCTTGTGATGTGCTTAAAAAGCAGATCCTCAACAGGAACCCTAGGAAAGAGGGTATTGCCTTTGAGAGGAAACTCAATGCTGATGGAACATACTTGAAGCCTGAGAAGTACCCCAAAATCTCATGGGTTTCTGTAAAGGGACCTCCAGTAGATCCATCTACTCTATCTGGCTTTACATGTGAATCTCCTCATTCTACTGATGAGTCATTTGACTCCAACTATAAACTGTTCAAAAATCAGAATGGTGAAGTATTTGCTAGATATGTTGGCACTAACTGCAGGAACGGTTCCCCTATGAAGAAAATCTGGGTTCCCAAAAGGTGCATCGAAAGTCTTTAGGTGAATTTCCTCATGACACCACCTGTGAAGAATAGGAACCCAGATCAAATTCTTCATATGGACCAAATTCTTCATATGAATCCAAGTCCTCATATGGACCAAACTCCTCACGTGGATCAAATTCCTCAAAAGGATCAAAGTTCTCATATGAACATCATCGTGCTAACATTTATGTTTTGCAGGGAAGATCTAAGGGCTATGAATACGAGCATTATTCTTCTAACCATTATGTTCATAAGTCCACGAAGAATTTCTCTGCTTATTCATATGCTTACCCTAACTCCTCTTATGTGAAACAAAGTGGACTAGCTTCTATGCCACCTTTCTCTTATGGAGCTCGCAGAATGATGAACTCTTTGCCACCCCTTCAGATGTGGGTGGCGAAGAAAAAGAACTAATCTCTTATGCAGGGACAGGTCTCCAGACGAACTTAATCGTCTAAAGAATTTGCTAGAGACCTGAATATGCTTGAAAGGATGCAAGCTAATCATGAAGAAATGAATTTTCATTTCTCACGTCCTCATTCTATTATATCTGTTCTATTGCTTGATAAAATTGATCTGATGAATTTGATGTCATATTCTTCACTGATGAAGTATATGAGTTCGTAAGATGCACTAATTCATCTGCAGGATGATCAACCCAAAGCCACTGAGTGGGTTCTCGATAGTGGATGTACAAATCACATGACTGGTGAGAAGAATCTATTGATGGACGCTCCCTTATCTCCATCGCATCTGAAGCATATCACCTATGCTGACAAAGGAAAAAGAAAGGTCTTGGGTCTTGGTAAGGTTGCGATCTCAAAGGATCGACACATGGACAAAGTCATGCTTGTCGAGTCCTTAGGATTCAACCTCATGTCAGTCTCAATGCTTTGTGATCTTGATATGGTTGTTATCTTTGGCAAGTATCATTGTGTTGTGATCGTGGAAGTTCACCATTCCAAAGTCTTCGAAGGCTTTAGGAGAGGAGATCTGTATATTGTTGATTTCTCTACAAGACCACAACAAGTGTAGCGACCCGACCTCAAACGGTCAAGCCTCTGTGTGGCTGTGCCATCCCTGGATCAGTATGCTGGCACACACAGTACATCAATGTATATATCAAAGTGCAATCACATGTATAATTAACGTATAACTGATATATACCTCATAAGTCACAGCGGAAACAAATAGTCGGGTGTGGAGTCCCATCAAAGCCATCGGCAGGTTGAGTGTAGACCGTAACCTGTCATGCGTACTCTTACTCGTCGAAGAAAGTATACGCAACATGATACGTTGCAGCCGTGTAGGTCGATTACATTGAATGTACCGCAAGATCACAACATGAGAAAAGCAGATGATAAAACTATACTATATGCAATATGGCTTTGTGGCTCTGTATCTGAGTTTTGTTTGCGTAAAAGCTGATTTATTTTCCCTACATCAAAGGAATAAATGAAGTCTGTACTATAGAGTTTTCTATCATGACATGGTTCCGCCAACCGATGTCCCATAGCCCAAATTCATAAGTTGCCCACAATTAAGTTACCAGTCCGGCGTTGAGAGTTCCGAGATAGATCCAAGTCCAGATGCTCAAATTGTCCGTAACCGGGGACACGGCTAATCGATTAGGTTTTAACCCTCTGCAGAGGTTTGTACACTTTACCCGCAAGATTCGATCCTTCTTTTTACGTTCTCGCACTTCAGGGTGTTTGAGAACAAGATGACCGAAACATGGTCTTCCGAAGAGTTCCCGACCACCGTCGGTGCTCATCCAATCCTTAGTAGTTCTACATCTGCTAGCACCGTCCCAGCCAGAGTCACAACTAAGGTCAACCAAGCGAGCCCATATTGACTTGCGGTTTGCACGGGTAAGCTTAGGGCATGAAGTATTCTTCCGTCTCTTTGAGTGCAGGTGAAGCTTTCCGCAAGATGTCATGGCGCTTCTCCATGCATCCCGCCAACCACTTTGGTTTCTCCAGGGTGCCCGTCAACCATCCTTCACCCAGTAGTGTGTATTGAATTCTTGTCTCGAGTCTTGAAGTCTTGAGGCCTTGAAGATGCAGTCCTTGCAGATTCCAATCATGGAGTTGTCTTCATTGACGTAGATCCTCCATTCTCACACCACTCTCGAGCACTCATACCAAACCCCGTCTACTATAGCGTAGCATTAAAATAAAATATCGTCCCGGGCTTGGTAACAGGGTGATGGGTTCCTACCTCATGCATACTACTCAACTACAAGAATTCAACATCACTCTTTGTAGGGTTGTTACAAAGATGCCACTAAATGCAATAAAAACATAGGTATGAAAGCATGGTCAAAGTGAACTTGCACAGTAAGTTGATGAAGATAACAACACTCTTGAATAATGACTTGGTAGAACTATTCGTCACTCCGTTGAAAATCTATATAGTCATAGCATTCATATAAGCAAACATCCTAGCAAACAATTCTAACACTCATAATAAAACCAACAAATAAAAATGCAAATCAAGGGACACCAAATAAAAAAACAAAGGAAAACTACACAACAAAACTACCAAAGAAAACTCAGAGAAAACAAATCAAGGTTTTCACCACATCAAGCATCAACTAAGAAATAGTTTTACACAACTAAAACTTTTCTTAACAGAACCTAAGCATGGGTTTTGCTAACTAACAGAAGGGAAAACATCATGCAAACTAGGAGCAAAAAGAATCACCTTAAAAGCTATTATAAAACTCCTATTAGGCCTAAAACAATCCTAGCAAGAAAAAATAAAATAAAAGTTTTATTTATTACAAATAAAAGTTCATGTTCTAAAGTTACAGAAACTAACCTATAATAAACTATCACATAGGAAAAATAAATTTATTTGCTAATTAAAACAATAGGAAAACAGTAGCTAGTTAAATAAATAGGAATATCATGATTCTGATTAAAACTATTTTTATTAATTCTAAAATGCCCAAATAAATACCTACGGTTAGGAAATGTCAAAACAAAGTTGTGACAAAAGAATCACTAAAAATAATATTCCTAACTCATTTTATAGCAGAATTACTATTCTGTCTAAATCTAAAATAAAGCAATTTTAAATAATTTTAACATGGATAATTATATTTTCTACAGAAACTACAATAAATCTTCAAACCAACAAAAAAAGAATCACTTAAAAATATTAAGTAGATTAAAAGATATGAATTTTACAAAACTGAAACTATTACATTAAAACAGAAAACTAAAAATAAAACTAAAACGAAAAACTCGCTAATGGGCCTATCTAACGCTTGGCGTTAAATAACTAAACTACGCTGCGGTTTAACAGAAAACAAACCGCGTCGGCCGGTCTAATAAAAACCTAACTAAACCGGAACTAACAGGAACTAAAACAGTTCATTAAAATAAACCTAACCCTTCGCGAATCTAATCTAAAGCGTCGATTACAGATCGGACGGCGGAGGGACTCAGCGACTCACCGCTGGGAAAGACGATGGCGGCAGTCGGCCAGCTCGAGGCGATGTTGGCTGGCGGCTCGGTGGTCGGGGACGACGGCGGAGGCCTCCGTGAGTCTTGGTGAGCAAGGAGCTTCGAGGTGGTCTCGGTGGAGCTCGAGGTGGTCGGAGTCGGGCGGGGCGGCGGCAATGGCGCGGCGGTGGCTTCGGGTCTCCGGCAACGGATTGCGGCGAGAGAGAGAGAGGGGTCGGGCGAGGGGGCGAGGGGCGGAACGGGGCGAGGGGAGGGTATATATAGGGGGGGCACGGACTTGGAGGAGGGGGTCAGGCGAGGGATCGGGAGGATCCGGATCTCATGAGATCCGTGGCGAAGGCGGTTGGCGTGGGCGAGGAAGAAGGAGGGTGGGGTCTGCACTGTCGGGGAGAGAGGGGGGGCGCGTCGGTCGGTTGGCTGGCGCGGAGCCGATTCGGCGAGGCTCGGTCGGCCGTCGTGTGGGCCGACGGGTGGCCGGACTGGCCAGTGGTGGCGCTACTGGTGGGCCTGGCTGGGGGGCTGGTTCGGCCGGGCGCTGGGTCCTCTCTTTTTTTTTCTATTTTTTTTGAATTAGGGAGACGGGGATATATATTTAATATATATATTTTTATATAGGACATATATATATCAAAATTATCAGAAAAATAAATCCTACAACGTGAACATATTTTCAGAGGCAAATAAAATATACAAAAATTCTAATAAAGCAAGTAGTGATACTGTTGCATTAAAACCCAACAAAAATCATTTTTAAAATACCAAAATGATTTCAAATTTATTTTCTCCTAATTTTCCATTGAAGGGAATCATTTTACCCATATTTCCATTTATTTATTTTTAGGAGAAAAATAATTTGAATAAAATCCAAATAATTCCAAATTTGAAAGGGAGTTTCAAAATACTTTCAAATGACTTTCAATTTGATTCTTTTTAACTTCCAACTCATATTTCATATAATTGAAGAAGTCATTTTATCTTCTCTCATGAAAATCATTGAGTTGCATAAAGTTTCTAAAATTTGAGATATTTTCAGATGGAATTCAAATCTTTTCAAAACCCTTTTCATTTATTCAAATGGAATAAGTCATATCATCTTATCTCTAGGGTTTTGTGTTTGAATTGAATTTGAATTCATGGAGATCATAAATGCAAGGTGGAAGTTTGGGAAAATCATTTCATTCCCTCTCATTCAACTTTCAGAAAGATTCAAATTTCAATCAATTTCACACAAGCAATCACTCAACAATCAAATAAACAATCAGAATTTTTTATTTAATATAACATTCCAAAATTTAGAATTTTGGGATGTTACAAATCTACCACACTTAAAATGAATCTCGTCCTCGAGATTCAAGAAACTAACAAGAACGGGTTAGAGTTTGGGGTCTTCCAGCAATTCCATCGATCGGAATGGTCTAGTGTGCTACCACACTTAAAAGCAGGGTTATGGTTCCGACGGAACTCAGGTACTCCATCCCTTTGGGTTGTGAAGTCGCCTGTGTTTCACCGAGGCTCTTTCGGTAGGGTATAACCTTTTTCTCAACACGTGTCCTTTCATCCTGGTGAGGTTCTTAGAGGCTGGGTCTTCATCTCCGACGGGTCTGTCGCCAATACTAAACAACTATCGAAAATCTCATGGTGGTCGACAATTCATGGTTTCTCCTTCAGGAATATGGTCGGGGTTAGATCTCACCGTATATTCTACGATTGGCATCGACTGCCTGTAAGGGTTCCATCGCCCTACCATTCTATGGTTTTACGGCTTGACGTGTCGACACTCTTCTAAGGTTTTCAAGGCTCTATGATTTTCCATCAACATATGATAGTTCATGATAGAAGTCTCCGGTATGGGGGCCAATCCATCCCGTACTTGAACCATTACTACATATGCAGACATCGAATCACGTATTCTAACACTTGGGCATACTCACAAGCATTGCAGAATTTCTCTTGTTGACGAACTGAGTTCGAATAAATCCATGGTTTCTGCAAGCTGAACAAGACATCTAACGTGTCTTCACAACCCTCGGGTTTTCGTATCCTCCTAAAAATGTCGGATGATTAACTCAGAGTTTTCTTCCGAAATATCTCCCTTAAGCAAGAGTGTGCTTGCTTCTTATTAACTCCAGGGCTTGTGGGTTATGGCCCACGTCAACTCTTGTACAAGTTTAACTCATCCTTCTGAGGATTATCATTCCATATTCCAACATTACATCTCCTGTAAATCCAATAGTACTTCTTCCTTCATACCCTTGTGGTGACGATCATGCAACTCTCCAACTTATTTTGTCCAACTTCCTTCTATGGACTGTCATGAATAACACTTTTCTTTCTTCATTGATCTTGTGGCGTTACGGAGTACTACCACACTTAAAATGAAATGCACTAGTTTATCCATAAATCATATTATTTTTCATATCAAATCTTTTATTACATCCTTAACCATTTTTCGTAAATCCAAATTCCAAAAAGTTTATTACAAATGCTGCCACCCACATGGTTCGGTATGGTCAGACATTACTTCCAACTTTATTCATTTTTCCTCCTTGAGGATTCTTCAGTCCCACTGGAATTGTGCGACAAGCGCCTTGAAATCTTCAATCTTCTGTTTCATCGTGGTGGCCTTGAGCTTCACCTCCACCATCTCTGCATGCACGTCTCTGAGGTATTCCTGAGTATAACGGAGTCTTGCTTCAAGTATTTCTCCGATCTGGCGTATGGCTTCCATGGCTGCTTCACGAACAGCGTCGAAGAAAGTTGCTTGTGGTACACGTGAAATGAAAAAGTACTGCCCCATCATCTTTGGGCAAACTCCTTTCAAACGGTGGAGGTGTACCTCCACATACCAAAGTTCCACTCCCTTTTGCATGAAGGGTAGCCTTTGTAAACTGCATCTCCTTCAAGGTGAATATGCTTCATCATGTCCTTCAGGATCTTGGGTAATCATGATCACTTGTCGAGGTCATGATCATTTCAGGCCCTTAAGGAAAGACTCATAAAGGGTTGTCATCTGCATGTGTAGGATAAGAGGGTACTCGAACAAAGAATGTATCTCCATGGGGAAATTGCAATTGTCTCCAGAAAAGTTTGGTGTTCAGTTGTCCATGGGTTCAAGATTTCGGGGTCTGGTTGAGATAGAAAGAGAAAGCAAATACCCACCCATCAACAAAAGAATCCTAGATCAAAAGTACCGTTTGTAATGGGCCGTTCTACTATGGTTTCGTTTCTAAGTCCTCATTTCTTCAGGTCTTCAATGCTCGGGAGTTTCCAATTCCTCATATGAAGGCCTTTACCATTCTTCCATAACTTACGCCTCTCAAAGTTGACATAACATGCCTCCGAATATCGCATCTATCCAACCATTCAATAAACACAGAAAATAATAGCAACCAAGCATTCATTTATTCAATCAATTCTTTAGTATCGCCACCCACATAAGTTGGTATGGTCAGATACTTAAATCGAGAAAGCGTTCATCTTTATTTCTCTCATGGTGGCTACTACTAAGCTAATTTACAGGGAACTTGATCATTGTCCCCACTGGGCTTCTTACGTGTGGATTTAATCTCCTCCAATTTTACGCTAGATTTTCCCTGTCGATGCGGAGTTTCTTGTGGCGACCACAGTATGTCCTGAAGTTGTTCCTTGAGCTTACGGATCTCAACGTCCTTGGCATGAGACATGGTCCTGCTGTTTTTCAGTTCTGGCGCATTCTCGGGATCTCGAGGTTCTCCTCCTCCAGGTTGTTTACCTTCAGTCTACGAGTCTCAACTTCTTCTCGTAGTGCTTCATTGTCAAATAGGGCTTCCAGGAGGTCCATCTGAAGATTCTTGATGTATTGTTCTAGATCCTGATTGTATACTAACAGTGGGGAGAACTTCATCTTTTGCACTTCCGTCAAGGCAATAGTTGCTCATCAAACTTCTTCCATCCAATCCTTCCAAAGAAGTGTGGGTTTAGTGCAGCACGATGACGATAGCATAAGCGTGCAATAGCATCATGGACGGCAGTGTTGATGCCCATATCACAGTCACCATTTATGGTGCCGAAGCTGATGTCTGCAGTCTTGGGGTCTTCTTCTGACCAAAAACATGGGTCTTGACTCCCCATGATCTAGGCGTCCTCTTAGTTGCCTTGATCTCAGGTATCGGTAACTTCAAAGACTGACTAGCTCCACAAGGAAGGGCCCTCCAAGAACCTTCTCGTAGTGTTCTCTTTTGTTGAGAATGTAGCTCTCCATCTATAGTTTGAATTAAGGAAGGTTTAGTAAAAGGAATCAGGTGTTACGAGTAGTAACAAAAACAAAGGTCGTTCCGTTGGGGTCTTCATATTACTAAGTCATTTCCTAGGGTCACGTCCCCAGTCAACATGTGCTCGATACCATATACATGGCGACCCGACCTCGACGGTCAAGCCTACGTGTGGCTGTGCCATCCTCGGATCAAGATATCTTTGGCACACACAGTACATCAATGTATATATCAAAGTGCAGTCACATGTATAATTAACGTATAACTGATATATACCTCATAAGTGACAGCGGAAACAAATAGTCGGGTGTAGAGTCCCATCAACGCCATTGGCAGGTTGAGTGTAGACCGTAACCCTGTGTCGTACTCTTACTCGTCGGAAGAAAGTATCTGCAACATGATACGTTGCAGCCGTGTAGGTCAGTACATTGAATGTACCGGCAAGATCACAACATGAGAAAACAGATGATAAAACTATACTATATGCAATATGGCTTTGTGGCTCAGATCTCGAGTTTTGTTTGCGTAAAAGCTGATTTATTTTCCCTACATCAAAGGAATAAATGAAGTCTGTACTATAGAGTTTTCTATCATGACATGGTTCCGCCAACCGATGTCCCATAGCCCAAATTCATAAGTTGCCCACAATTAAGTTACCAGTCCGGTGTTGAGAGTTCCGAGATAGATCCAAGTCCAGATGCTCAAATTGTCCGTAACCGGGGACACGGCTAATCGATTAGGTTTTAACCCTCTGCAGAGGCCTTGAAGATGCAGTCCTTGCAGATTCCATCATGGAGTTGTCGTCATTGACGTAGATCCTCCATTCTCACACCACTCTCGAGCACTCATACCAAACCCCGTCTACTATAGCGTAGCATTAAAATAAAATATCGTCCCGGGCTTGGTAACAGGGTGATGGTTTCCTACCTCATGCATACTACTCAACTACAAGAATTCAACATCACTACTGTAGGGTTGTTACAAAGATGCCACTAAATGCAATAAAAACATAGGTATGAAAGCATGGTCAAAGTGAACTTTCCTGGTAAGTTGATGAAGATAACAACACTCTCGAATAATGGCTTGGTAGAACTATTCGTCACTCCGTTGAAAATCTATATAGTCATAGCATTCATATAAGCAAACATCCTAGCAAACAATTCTAACACTCATAATAAAACCAACAAATAAAAATGCAAATCAAGGGACACCAAATAAAAAACAAAGGAAAACTACACAACAAAACTACCAAAGAAAACTCGGAGAAAACAAATCAAGGTTTTCACCACATCAAGCATCAACTAAGAAATAGTTTTACACAACTAAAACTTTTCTTAACAGAACCTAAGCATGGGTTTTGCTAACTAACGAGAAGGAAAACATCATGCAAACTAGGAGCAAAAAGAATCACCTTAAAAGCTATTATAAAACTCCTATTAGGCCTAAAACAATCCTAGCAAGAAAAAATAAAATAAAAGTTTTATTTATTATAAATAAAAGTTCATGTTCTAAAGTTACAGAAACTAACCTAGAATAAACTATCACATAGGAAAAATAAATTTATTTGCTAATTAAAACAATAGGAAAACAGTAGCTAGTTAAATAAATAGGAATATCATGATTCTGATTAAAACTATTTTTTATTAATTCTAAAATGCCCAAATAAATACCTACGGTTAGGAAATGTCAAAACAAAGTTGTGACAAAAGAATCACTAAAAAATAATATTCCTAACTCATTTTATAGCAGAATTACTATTCTGTCTAAATCTAAAATAAAGCAATTTTAAATAATTTTAACATGGCTAATTATATTTTCTACCGAAACTACAATAAATTTGCAAACCAACAAAAAAAGAATCACTTAAAAATATTAAGTAGATTAAAAGATATGAATTTTACAAAACTGAAACTATTCTGTTAAAACAGAAAACTAAAAATAAAACTAAAACGAAAAACTGGCTAATGGGCCTATCTAACGCTTGCGTTAAATAACTAAACTACGCTGCGGTTTAACAGAAAACAAACGCGTTGGCGGTCTAATAAAAACCTAACTAAACCGAACTAACCGGTACTAAAACCGGTTCATTAAAAATAAACCTAACCCTTCGCCGAATCTAATCTAAAGCGTCGATTACAGATCGGACGGCGGAGGGGACTCCGGCGACTCACCGCGGGGAAAGAAGACGACGACAGTCGACGGCGGCTCGGGCGATGTTGGCGCGGCGGCTCCGGTGGTCGGGGATGACAGCGGAGGCCTCCGACGGGTCTTGTGGAGCAAGGGAGCTTCGAGGTGGTCTCGGTGGAGCTCGAGGTGGTGGTCAGGCGGGCGGCTTCGGGTCTCGGCTGACGGATTGGCGAGAGAGGGTCGGGCGAGGCGAGGCGGAACGGGCGCAGGGAGGTATATATAGGGGGCACCGACTTGGAGGAGGGGCAGGTCGAGGGATCGGGAGGATCCGGATCTCATGAGGATCCGTGGTGTGGGCGGTTGGCGGGCGAGGGAAGAAGGAGGGTGGGGTCCGCCTGTCGGGAGAGAGCGAAGGCCGGTCGGTTGGCCGATGCGGAGCCGATTCAGGCGAGGGCTCGGTCGGCCGTTGGGCAGTTCGGTATTGGCTGGCCGGTGGCAGCGCTGGTGGGCCTCGTGGCTGGCCGGGCTGGCTGGCCGGGCGCCTGGGTCCTCTCTTTTTTCTTTTTTGAATTAGGGAGAGGGGGATATATATTTAATATATATATTTTTATATAGGACATATATATATCAAAATTATCGGAAAAATAAATCCTACAACGTGAACATATTTTCAGAGGCAAATAAAATATACAAAAATTCTAATAAAGCAAGTAGTGATATTGTTGCATTAAAACCCAACAAAAATCATTTTTAAAATACCAAAATGATTTGAATTTATTTTCTCCTAATTTTCCATTGAAGGGAATCATTTTACCCATATTTCCATTTATTTATTTTTAGGAGAAAAATAATTTGAATAAAATCCAAATAATTCCAAATTTGAAAGGGAGTTTCAAAATACTTTCAAATGACTTTCAATTTGATTCTTTTTAACTTCCAACTCATATTTCATATAATTGAAGAAGTCATTTTATCTTCTCTCATGAAAATCATTGAGTTGCATAAAGTTTCTAAAATTTGAGATATTTTCAGATGGAATTCAAATCTTTTCAAAACCCTTTTCATTTATTCAAATGGAAGAAGTCATATCATCTTCTCTCTAGGGTTTTGTGTTTGAATTGAATTTGAATTCATGGAGATCATAAATGCAAGGTGGAAGTTTGGGAAAATCATTTCATTCCCTCTCATTCAACTTTCAGAAGATTCAAATTTCACTCAATTTCACACAAGCAATCACTCAACAATCAAATAAACAATCAGAATTTTTTATTTAATATAACATTCCAAAATTTAGAATTTTGGGATGTTACAACAAGGCTGGCTATGGCATCGACGACTAGGTCATGCTGGCATGAGGAATTTGCACACGCTCGCGAAGAAGAAGCTTGTCATTGGCATTGAGTATGTCAAATTCCTCAAGGATCACCTGGGCGAAGCCTGTGAAGCTGAAAAGATGACCAAGGCCAAGCATCCCGCGAAGACTATCATGACTACCACTCGACCATTTGAATTGCTTCACAAGGATCTTTTTGGTCCTAATCACTATTCTGCATTCACTAATGAAGCATCTCTATATGACTTTGTTATTGTTGATGATTACTCTCGTTACACATGGGTACATATCGTCACTTACAAACGTGAAGTGCAGGAAGTCTTCAAATGATTCTCCTCGAGGGCTTCAACCAACTTTGGTGTGAAGATAAAGCACATCAAAAGTTACAATGGAACTGAGTTCAAGAATACTGGTCTTGATGACTATCTTGATGAACTTGGTATTACTCATGAGTTATCTGCTCCTTGTACTCCTCAGCAGAATGGCGTCGTGGAGCGCAAGAACAGGAATCTTGTTGAGATGGCTCGCACTATGCTTGATGAATACAAGACGCCTCGTCATTTCTGGATTGAGGCAATTGATACTGCATGCCACATCATCAATAGGGTATATCTTCACAAATTCTTCAAGAGGACTACATATGAACTCCTCACTGACAAAAAGCCCAATGTGAGTTATTTCAAAGTCTTCGGTGCAAAATGTTGGATTAGAGATCCTCATCACAATTCTAAATTTGCACCGAAAGCACATGAAGGTTTTATGCTTGGTTACGGAAAGGACTCGCACACCTACAGAGTATTCAACAACGTTCACCACAAAGTTGTTGAAACTGTAGATGTGTGGTTCGACGAAACTAATGGCTCGCAAAGAGAACACCTACCTCCTGTGCTAGATGAAAAGTCACCTGAGGAAACCATCAAGTTCAAGGCTACTGAGGATGTCATTCCTACCGAAGAATCTGCTGAAGTGGTCATTCCAGAACGTGAAGAACATCATGCTGATGCACCTGAGGAAAATGGTGCTGAAGATAATGCTGATCCAATTCCTCGACGACAACCCGCTCATCCTCGCATTGCAAATGAAGTGCAGATTGAGAAAATCATCAGCGACATCAACGCACCAGGTCCTCTCACATGCTCAAAAGCTTCACATTTGTCTAACTTTTGTGGGCACTTTGCCTTTGTCTCTATCACAGAGCCCACTAAGGTAGATGAAGCATTTCTGGAGCCTGAGTGGATTCAAGCTATGCAAGAGGAATTATATCAATTCGAGCTCAACAACGTCTAGGAACTTGTCAAACGACCAGATCCTGGCAAGCACAATATCATCGGCACAAAGTGGATCTACCGCAACAAGCAAGATGAAAATGTTCTTGTGGTGAGGAATAAGGCACGGCTTGTAGCTCAAGGCTACACACATGTTGAAGGAATTGATTTCTATGAAACTTTTGCACCTGTTTCTAGACTTGAGGCTATTCGCATATTACTTGCTTATGCTAACCATCATAATATCATCTTATATCAAATGGATGTGAAAAGTGCATTCCTCAATGGTAAGCTTGAGGAAGAAGTATATGTTGCTCAACCCCCGGGTTTTGAAGATCCAAAGCATCCTAACAAAGTCTTCAGACTCAATAAGGCCCTCTATGGCCTCAAGCAGGCCCCTCGGGTGTGGTATGATACTTTGAAGGAATTCCTCATGAAGAAAGGCTTCAAACCCGGTTCACCTGACCCAACTCTTTTCACCAAAACCAATGATGATGAATTATTCGTGTGCCAAATATATGTTGATGATATTATGTTTGGCTGTACTGACCAACGTTACAGTGATGAATTTGCCTATATGATGAGTCAAGAATATCAAATTTCTATGATGGGAGAATTGAAAAGATTGCTAGGTCTTCAAATTCGTCAATAGCACAATGGCATCTTCATATCTCAGGAGAAATACCTCAAGGATGTATTGTGGAAATTCGACATGCAAGATTGCAAAGGCGTCAAAATCCCTATTCCCACGAATGTCCATCTATGCACCGATGAAAATGGTATTGACTTCGATCAAAAGGTATACC
This sequence comes from Aegilops bicornis, assembly GCA_021605145.1. Taxonomy (NCBI): domain Eukaryota; kingdom Viridiplantae; phylum Streptophyta; class Magnoliopsida; order Poales; family Poaceae; genus Aegilops; species Aegilops bicornis. The sequence continues at coordinate 206,899,960 of CM038669.1, read as the reverse complement.
GCTCCATGATTGGCTCTTTATTGTATTTATGTCCATCTAGGACAGATATTATGCTTAATGTTTGCATGTGTGCCCGATTTCAAGCTACGTCGAAGGAATCACACCATAAGGCTGTGTAGCATATTCTTCGATATCTAGCTCACACACCAACACTTAGATTATGGTGTCCCAAGGGCTCGGCTTTTGATCTCTTTGGATATTCACACTCTAACTATGTTGGTGATCGTGTGGACCGCAAGTCAACATTAGGCACATGCGATTTCCTCGGACGATCCTTGTTCTGTTGGTCCTCGAAGAAATAGAACCGCCTATCACTGTCTACTGCTGAAGCTGAGTACATTGCTACTGGTTCTTGCTGTGCTCAATTGCTATGGATGAAGCAAACCCTCAAGGACTACGACATCAACATGAAGAGTGTTCCTCTCTACTGTGACAATGAGAGTGCCATCAAGATTGCTGATAACCCAGTTCAGCACTCGAAGACAAAGCACATATAGATCCATCATCATTTTCTTCGTGATCATGTGTTGAAGGGCGACATCTCTATTGAGCATGTGAAGACTGAAGAACAACTAGCCGATATCTTCACAAAGCCCTTGGATGAGAAGAGATTTAGCATGTTTCGGTGTGAGCTAAATATCCTAGAATCTTCAAATGTCCTTTGAAAAGGATACACATCCTAAAACTTGTGCAAAATTAATGACTTAGATGTGCAACACATGAAGAAACATTTTTCTTCAATCAATGAAGACTAACACTCTGAGTGTGAAGAAATTAATGACGAATTTGATTCCCAGAGCCCTACAACAATTGTACACGGTGTCTGAATCATCATTTTCATACGGTGGGTCACGCCTCCAAAAAAAAGTTGAAAATCTTCAATTTGAGTTTTTCTTCATTTTTGAAATTCTTCAGTTGTTCAATTTCTTCAACTTTGCATTATCTTCACTGTTTCCATCGCTTTTCTTCATTGGCTATATATATATATACATATATATATATATATATATATATATATTTCTTCAAGTTGCTTTTTCTGCTAAGTGAATGTGATCGGACCCTTCCCACTCTATGCTAAACTCAACCCAGTCTGTCAAATTCTTCATGTGTGTTCTATTTGAAACTCGTTCAAAATCTTCACTGTGTCCTTCTCAGCTGAAGAATTTGCGAACGAAACATTAAAATTATCATATCTGAATTTTCGGCTTTTGCCGCTCAAACCATTCCACGATATATTATCCTATTCACCCACGATCTCACACGATCTCCACCTCTCTGTATGTGGGTGACACATGTCACGCGAATGAAAAGGATCAGGGGCACGTTCGTCCATTTTCCTCGGGCGAGCGGTTTTTCACCTCGTCTATAAATACCCCTTCCCTCCTCACTTCGTTTTTACTCCGCTCGATCTCACTCCCTCGCTCGAGCTCTCAAAACCTAGCGCCGCCGCTACTTCCATCGTCGCCGGTGAGGAAGAGCTTCACTGCCTCGACCTCGTCACTGTCGTACTCGCGCCAGCTACGGATTTCTTCACTCCGCCGCCGCCGTAGCTGTCTACCTCTGCCAAGTTAGGGTGTGGAACTTCTGAACTGACGAACTTCTAAATCTACACTTCACAGTTTGTTGTGTTCTTCGTCAAGGGTAATTAAAAGTTTCTTTTACTGACCTTGTTGACTCTGTTGATCTCTATAAAATCATCAAAAGGTGTTTATTCTTCAAATGTTCACACACTAAACACCTCACATAACATCTGTTCTTGATCTGTTTCCCTAAGCAACATTTTTCTTCAAGGTTCCTCAATTGTGTGGACTTTCAATCTGTACAACTATGGAACCTAAGTCAAGGAACGCTTAGTGAAATTCCTCAAACTTGCTCTTTTTTCAAAAACTTCTGAGAATGCATACGACCTCTCCAAATTCTTCGCACCTATATTCTGTTCACAGGTACACATGTCCGCTGCTGAATCACCAGGTTCTCATCAACTTAACTCATTTGCAGCGTTCCTCGAAGAAAAGTTGCATACCTCTTCAGAGAATTCTATTGTTCAGATTCCTCAGCTGAAGAAAATGGCTGACGACAAGAAACCTCGGAAGGGAGGCAAGAAATTGGAAGTCAACACAACGTTTGAGATTCCTGATGACATATATGCAGGGTATTGCACTCCTGATGAGGCCAAACATGGCAAGGAGACCAAGAACGAGCGCAAAGTGCGCATATAGAGGATAGAGAGGAGATGGGCCAGAGAATGGAGGGAGTACAGATATATCACTCCTAAGTACATGAAGAAATTCGCTCTTCACCCTCCATGCCCAAGACCTCCATTGGCACCAGGCCAAGAAGCTGATCCTACCAGCCTCAAGCGTGGTGAGGACTATCCTGATGAATGGGCTAAATGGTAAGCCAAGCTAGCCAAATTGGCTAAGGAAGCAGTAAGGAAATTCAATGAAGACTCTGCTGCTGCTGCCACTGCTGAGGCCTCTTCAAGCAAGCCTAAGAAGGCCATGGCCAAGAAGCTTCAATGCCCTCACGGCCATGCTCCTCAGCAATGCCCTCATGGCCCAGCTCATCAAAGCCCTCACGGCTAATTCCTCAAGCTGCTCCAGCTCCTCAAGTTGCAAAACCCTCAGCTCCTCCGGCAAAGTACTCAACACCAGTGCATCTCGCCTCGTGCCAAAGGACCTCAGGAAAATGTATTGCCTCAGGAGCATCTGCAAGTTCTTCTGCTCCTCCGCATTCTTCAACAGGTCCAACTCTGATGAAGACCAAGGCTACTGCTGGACGAGGCACTAGACCAAGTCCTCACAAGAAGCAGGTCGCCTTCCAAGTTCTGTCTAGTGAAGATGAAGTTGATGATGAGGATGTCGAATTTCGGGTTCCGGCAAAACCCATGAGGTTCGAACACTGGGGTGCACGCGAAGATTCCCGCCAGCCTAATCACGCCCTCAGCCTCACCGCCATCTCAAAGCCTAGCTCGACGAACTCGCAATACAAGAGACGCGAGATTTATACTGGTTCAGGCCACCGTTGTGGTGTAATACCCTACTCCAGTGTGGTGTGGTGGACTGCCTCTCGGGCTGATGATGAACAATACAAGGGGAAGAACAGCCACCTGAGGCGAGGTGTTCTTGTGCTTGGTGGGTGTGAGAATGATCCGAATCCCCCTCTCTTCTAGGGTGGTGGCTGGTCCTATTTATAGAGGCCCTGGTCCTTCCCCCAAATATTGAGCGGGAAGGGAGCGAACAACAGCCAATTTGAAGGGGGACAGCTAGTACAAGCTATCGTGACTAAAGGTGGTCTTCGCCTACCAAAGGCTATGGTGGTGACGCCGTCTTGGGCTCCAGCACCACGGTGACCTCCGTCCTGCCGTCCTGCTGGGCTTGGTCTCGTTGCACCGATATGGTAACCTTTGCCTGATGCCTCGGTACTCCTCGCCTGCGCTTGCCTCCTTAGCAGCAAAGAGGAAATGAGGACACTGTGCGTGTTGGCGCCCGCCTGGCGCCCGTCTGGTCTTGGTTGTCATGGCTTATGTCACTGGAACCTCGCGAGGTTCGCCTTGCCTTGATCTCGCCGCCCTCACGAGCCAGCCTGATGAGGCCACCCCTGAGGAGGTCTTGTGTCATCCGCATTGCAAGGCTTGCCCCTCGTGAGGGTCTTGAGCGTTTGCTGGTGAAGATGGGCCATACTGGGCCGCGAGTGGAGCCACACCATGGGCTGCAGGCAGGCAAATCTGGGGACCCCCGTTCCCAGAACACCGATAGAGGAACTTGCCGAAATCATCAGAGATAGGAAGCACAGGGCCGCTAGAGCCAAAGGAAGTGAGGTTCCTCTCCTCTGGATCCAAAGTTGATCCTTGAGTACATTGATCTCTGGCACAAGGATCCCAACACTCCCATGCCTGACTTCAAACTCACTCCTGGCCGAAGTCACATGATGACCGCCTTCATAGGCAAATAAAAATGGAAATTCGAGAAGGCCAGGTAGTTGAAGAAAGCGCAGTACAAGAAGGAGCGCTTTCTGAAGAAGAATGTTGTCAAGATGACCACTGATGAACTTGTGGTTGTTCAGTCCGAAATCAAGAATCTGAGTGATGATTTTGATCGCTACTATGCTGACTCGCTTGGAGCCAAAGTCAGATTCGTCAATATGACAAAGATATTCACCTCCAATGTTGCTGCCCCAGCGCAACATGAATCTCCTCAGGCTAAGGCATCTCTCATCCTACTGAAGAACATGCCAGCACCGCTGATGAAAATCAGGCTGCTGATGAAACTGCTAGTACCAGGGCTGATAACTACATTCCAGCCACTAATGAAACTGCCAGGGCAACCACTAGTGTTGCGCCTGAAGAAATAGTCAGGACAGCTGAAGCTTCAACCGATGTGCCTGAAGAAACTGACCATGCCAGGGAAACTGCATCAGTTGTGCCTGAAGAAAATGAACCAATTTCCTCTGCTCCTCCTGCACCTACACCAAGTCCAATTCTTCCTTCTGCATCATAAGCTAAGAAGACCAAGGTTGCAGAGCGTGCAGCAGTGAAGAAAAGGAAAGCATCAACTTCATCAGAATCTTCAGCTCCGAAGAAGATGAAGAAATTGATAAGCTCTTTTGAGAATCCTATTGATGTTGTTCCAGTCTCAAGCATGCGATCAAAGGAACTTGTTCCTTTTGGTGAAGACTATGAGATCCCAAGCGGATCCAATGAAGATGTTCCTTCTGCTGCTTCCTAAGAGCAGTTGGATGAAGAAATTGAAGTAGATACAATCCCTTCAACCCCAGTTGTCTCATCGCCCATGCCTCCATTCACAGCTGAAGAGGCAGGCGTTGAAGAACTAAGTGAAGAAGATGAGGATGTGGACATTGGGAGCACAACACCAGTGCTGAATGATGACTTTTGGGAAAGTCAGCACCCCAACTCTCCCATGTTCAGTCCCCTGCAACAAATTCCTCAGTCCCCAGTGCATACTGAAGTTCAAATGGGCTCTGACGAACCTCACTCCACTCCTTCCATTCCAGAAGAGATTCCAGCCACTAGTGCTGATGAAATTGCCGCTGAAGAATTAAAGACCCAAGCTGTAACTGAAGAAGAAACTAAAATTCCTCAGCCTGTGGTTCCTGAGATTGTGATTCTTGAGGTTGTGATGCAATTGATTGACACTCCTCAGCCCAAGCCGAAGGATCCTTTCTCCAAGGAGCAAAACTTCAAGGCTGATGACTTCTTCCATGAGCATGTGTTCTTCACAGATTACAACCCATATGACTTTGCTCGTCTTAGAAGGAAGCGTTTCTGGACTACCAGCCAAGCCAACTTCTATTCTTCACTGCTTTTCAATAAGGACAAAGTCTTCGACCATGAGCATATTCCTCATGTGGACATGGAATCACTGCCTTGCTTCATGCTTGTCCTCAGCATTCTTCACGATGTTGGACTGCTCAACTTCTGTACTGATATATGTGATTGGAATGAAGAACTAATTCTTCAGTTCTATGCAATGCTGCACATCACAGGAAATGCTGAAGATGTGAACTCTTGGGTATTGGACTAGATGACAGAAAATACTCACTTCAAAACACCGGCCTCTGAATTGCCTCATTCCCTACCTGTCAGTCCTCCCCTTGAAGGTGCTCGTTGTATATACCATGAACCTGAGCTTACATATCACTACATGCAAGTGTTGATGAATCCATTGAAGCCCGGTCAAGCCCCAAGGACCAAATTCCTCGTGAAGGAATTGCTGCATGTGCCACGGACTGTCTATCGCATTCTGACGAAGACATTGAGTCCAATCAAAGGCCACGACTCTAATGAAGATGAGGTTGTTGGCATCATGAAGAATCTGCTTTCCAACATCATTCATGGCGTTCCTGTCAACTACCACGATTTCTTCATGAGGACTCTGGAAAATGCTGCATTATCTCCATTTGAGTTGAAGCCTTACACTCCCTGGATCATGAGATTCCTCGGGTTAAGGTCTTGAATCAACTACAAGGCTGACACACTCAACCATGCCAGCTACTTGCCCCCCATTGAAGTCCTCAAACCGACATTTTCCTCAGCTGATGAAAAGGGCAAGGCCACTGCTGTTATTGATGAAGGCATTCGTCCATTGGATGGTCAGTTCCGAAAAGCTGCATCTTATTCCATCAATGATGACTCTGCCACTCATGACTCTGCCGCCAATGCCTCAAAGCAAAATCCTCAAGGCACAGCTCCAAGGGTGATGACTGATCGTGAGCTTCTCCTCAGTCTTCACTAGAAGGTCAATCACAACCACAAATGGGTTAAGCGTCAGTTTGGTTCAATTCTTCACAACATGACTGCTACACACAATGAAGTGAAGAAGAACCACTACTACCTCCATGAAGTTTTCAATCACACCTGGGTTGTTCTATCTCATCTTTATGGCGAAGAAGATCTGAAGCAAATGTGTTTCAAGGAGGACTTTGACTGGTCTCAGCCACCAGCGAAGAAATTCAAGAAAGTCAAAGTTCCTTCCTTGGTGGCCAGCTCATATTATTCATCACGCGACACTGATGAACATGAAGATTTGGTCGACACTGCGGCAGACCCTACTACAACAACCGACCCCAACAACGCTGGCGCTCCTCCATCAACATGACATTCTTCAGGGGTGGTAGTCTTCATTTTTCGTCCCTTTTGGTCATATGATGACAAAGGGGGAGAAATTTGAGTTAGTGTTCAAGCGGGTCTCTATATATGGGCGTTTTTTTGCTAAGTTACAACTCTCGTTCTTTTGAAGACTTTGTTGGATCGAGTTGTAAAATTATACCCGATGGTGGTCTGATACTTTTGTTGTGTTCTTCTGCATGCTTATTCCTCATATATGTTAATGCACGCATGCTGAATTACATCAGTCACCATATTTCATCATGCATTTCAAATTCTTCATACTATATGTTAAATGCGTGTATGAATTACAAGATATAGGGGGAGATCTCCATGATTCTACTCTTCAAGTGTGCATTGCTTCAAAAGCAAATTCCTCACTATGCACATCTTCAAGGGGAGTTATTCTATATCTTGCAATCAAATTCCTCAATATCAGTATTTACACTTCATATGTTTTATCCCCGTTGAAAGCTTATCCTATATTGTCATCAATCACCAAAAAGGGGGAGATTGTAAGTGCATCTAGTGCCCCTTAGTGATTTTGGTGTATTGAAGACTTATAGGTTAAGGGACTAATGTGTTTGTGAGTGTACACAGGTCTATAAGTCTATGAGGAGTTTGATATTTACAGAGAAAGTCGACCCCTAAAAATGAATGTCTTTGATTGAAGACTTTGGATTTGTGAAGACTTTGAAAGTGAAGAAATTGGTGTGACCATTAAGACTTGGTATTCATGCGAGGAGCATGAAGCGTGAAGACTTTTGTTTTCGTAGTTTCATTTTCTCTTTCTTGAGTCATAGGAAACACCGTACTGTTAAAGGGGGTCGACGAAATACTAAGGAAAAATTTCCAAGTGATGCTCATCTCAAAATCCTACACCTACCAATCCCTTCGAGTGAAGCCATTGGAAATCTCATGCAGCTCAGTCAATTTCTTCAGTGACAGAGACGAAGTTCTTCTGGTCTTTGAGGAATTTGTTCTGACTGAGGAGTTAGAAATTCGCCAGTGCCGATTGCCTACAAGTGAGGAACATGTTAGCCCTGAGGAATTTGATAGTCAAATTTCCGACCGTTGTTGTGCTATGCGCCAGCTGTCCCAAAATATCTTAACCACCTAACGGTCATATCATTGAAGGGCATTTATGTCTTATCCCGTCGGGCTGCTCCCTAGGCTATAAATAGCCACCCCTACAACCACTAGCTGGTTGGCTGCTCCCAAAAATCAGCAAGTGAGGAAAACCCAAACTCAAACACCTACAAACCCAACGTGATTGAGCATCACTGGAGAGATTGATCCTGTGTGGATCCAACGCTTGTTACCTTTGAAGACTGTGCATCTTCCGCATGCTTAGGCATCATGGTGCGAGCATCCAAGAGGAAATTGTGGATCGCCGAGTGACCGAGTTTGTGAAGGTTTGGAAGTCACCTGAAGACTTACCACGAGTGATTGGGCGAGGTCTGTGTGACCTTAGCTCAAGGAGAATACGGTGAGGACTGTGGGTCCTCAGGTTTAAATACCTAGCCGCTCCAACCAGACATACAACTATCACAACAGTTGGAACTGGTCTACCAAATCATTATCTTCACCAAGCCAACTGGTTCTATTTCCTAAACTCTTTCATTTCCTCATTACTGTGTTGTGTACTTGTTCATATCTGTTTGAAGACTTTGACTGAAGACTTTCTCAGTTCAGTTTCTTCAGTCTGTTTATCTTCTTCCTGTCTATCCTGTGTTTACGCTTTTTGTACTCTGTGCTTGTTTTCATTTCATCATGATGACCATGCTTACGTTCTATAATGTTTGCATCTGAGTACTTATTCCGCTGCATCGCTTAGGAATTTCCTCACCCTGAAATTCCTCAGTGAAGAATTCATAAAAATCGCCTATTCACCCCCCTCTAGTCAATATAACGCACTTTCAGTACTTCAGAAGAATCCCACACTCTTTTGGTTCATGGTTGATTAGGTTCAAAGATCTTTTGGACCTCTTGACACACAACTGTAAGGAGGAACTTCGTCCTTTCCTAGATACATACATACAAAGCTTGTGATTCTTGTTTTGTTTGAACTTTTAAGGTCAGGGCCGGGGGTCTACTAAAAACCCACTTGTAACATTGATGTAATTGTTTCTTTGTGAGTAATACAAAGTCAGTGGGAGCCTCTCCCACTGTCGTTTCTAGTCAAAAAACATTACTTACACATAACTCATGGACGAACACCTGCAACTGGCTTTTTCCTTCATCTTCAGTATACTATTTCCATGATAGGAAGATATGCACATAGGATTTAACAACATCAAATGCGATAGATGCTAAACTATGAATGGCTGGTTGTGCTTCGTCCATAGGAATAGGTGTACCAACAGGTGGAGTTGGGGTTCGCCGTGGTAGTCCTAGCGCTTTGGGCACTGGAGCTGCCTTACTAACTACTTTTGTTGGGGAGCTCTATGATGGAGATGGTGTTGTGCAACTGGAACTGGATTACTATCTGCTGGGGTTGGGGTTAGATTGGATGAAGCTGGTTCTCTGTCCATCGGAGTAGGGATACAATCTGCGAGAGTCTGGGTTATGTGTGGTAGGGCTGGTTGTTGTGCATGTACAACTGGGGTCCTATCTCCACCAAGAGGTGGCACTGTTTTATTTGAAGACTGTGTTTTTACTCCGCTAAATACTGCCATCACCCCTCCAATTTAAATGACTGATAAACAATACAAGTAGTCAAATGTACATACCTTGTATGAGAGACAGATGCAATAGATAGTGTGGAAAAAAGAGGGCATGAAATAGTTCACATATATATTGTTTAACTAAAAATGTCTATCTAAACTGGATAGCATGGCATGACATAATTCAAAGTTATGATGACTAACTAAACAGGATGGGTGGGATAATTATCTGATGTCTTTAGTAAACATGTTTACATGACATAATTCACATACATGTTATCTAAGTAATCAGGATCGCATGACATAATTCACATATGTGATTTATATATTAAGCAGATGGCATTCGCATATATAATATCTGAACTAAGAACATGGTGTTCAATATTGTGTATATGATGTCTAAACTATGCAATGCAAGACACCATATGCATGATATGAGTAGTATAACCATGCCAAGTTAGAGCATACACATCGGTGGGGGAATAGGACTGGTCATTTGTCTCAGAATCCATCTTTGAGGAGCTATCTGAACCCAGCAAGAGATCTGCTTTGATAGGTAGCACTGTCTTCTCTGAAGACCTTGTTTTCGCTCCAGATTTTTCCATGACCCACTCAAATGGCTGATTCACAGGAAGAGTAGTTGAATGTACAAACATTTTCGACAAATGGAAATGTAATGAAGAAAAGGAATGGCAAGATATAATTCAAATATATGATGCCTAGCTAAACAGGATGGCGTTGCATATTTCACATATATTATGGCTGGCTAAAACAGATGAGATTGCATAGTTCACATATATGATGTAGAAACTAAACAGGTGGCATTATAGAACATGTGTAAACTAAGAAGATGACATATATGATGTTGAAAGTAAGCACTGTAGGCTACATTTGCATGATATGACCAACATCATGATGCCAAGTTAGAGCAAACACCTTGGGGGTAAATAGGAGTGGTCAGCTCTGTCTGAATCCTCCTCTAAACAAATATCTTCCTCTGGATTACAATCTGGAGGAGGGGGAGGGTTTGCCATTGCACACACCATGGAGCGATGTCTGCATGACATTGTATTGCCGCGCAAACTCTTCCCTTTTTCTCTACATGTTCAACATGACTGTGTACAGTATCTGACATGCATACGAAAAAATATAGTGAGATTATGTAAGGAGAGCATGCAGAAATCTAGAGTGATGGTAACAACCAGTGGATTGATCCAAAAACAATGATAGCAGGCTGATGATAGCTTTAATTTAATAAAAAGATTTATGCTAATTGCTTTACTATTTGTTTCCCACCCAAGATGAACATATTGTTTGTTTCGCACCCAAGATGAACATATTGTTTGTTTCCCACCCAAGATGAACATATTGTTTGTTTCCCACCCAAGATGAACAACATAGACATACCCTAGCTGAACCAGATAATACACAGAGATACTATTCATTGTTGCCTCGATATGTTCCCCACAAGCATTTTAAAACTCAAGTTTGAACATTAATTTGGACCTGACTTGGAGTCTAACAGGTGAACATGACGATAAAGTAGCAGGTAGTATTAAGGAATGCATAACATAAGCATAAACAAAAGAGCGCGACCTCTCTTGCGGACACGTGTACTCCTCAGGTTCCTCTTCTGAGTCAATGATGGTGATGCAGTTGCGGTGGGTGCCTGATAACCCACAAGTATAGGGGATCGCAACAGTTTTCGAGGGTAGAGTATTCAACCCAAATTTATTGATTCGACACAAGTGAAGCCAAAGAATATTCTCAAGTATTAGCAGCTGACTTGTCAATTCAATAACAACTGAAAGACTTAATATCCGCATCAAAGTATTTAGTAGCAAAGTTGTGACGCCCGGATAGTTACGCTACAGTAATCCTCTGCTAATGATGCCACGCCACCTTTATTATTGTTACTAATCTCGCGTTAGTTCGAAACTGGTTCGAATTCAAAATTCAAAATTTAGCAAACAATAAAGGTTTTCAAACATTGAAACAAAATTGTTCGGAGTGTGCAGTTAAATGCCTAGGAAATTATACTGCAAAAAACACCTTTTTACACATCGCATAAATAAATTAAAATTAAATAAAACAAAAAAGAAAATAAATAAAAAGAAAGGAAAAGAACCCAAAAAAAGCAAGCCCCCCCCCCCCCGCTGGGCCTCGGCCCAGCTAGCCTATGGGCCGCCAGGCCGGCCCAGCCGGCCTCCCCTTAACCCCCACCCCGACCGGAACCCTAGCCGGTATGCCCCCACTACTCCCGCACGATCCCCACCCCTTCCCCCCCAAGTCTCTCACCCGCCCCCCTCGATCCAGATCGGATTGGGCGCATCGCCCCTGCGCCCTCGGCAGTGCCCGCCTCGCCCCGCTTGATCTGGCACTGCCCGTGCTCGGGGCGGCCTCGCCCGCCGCCCGGCACCCATCCCGACGCGCCCGACCCGCCATCCGCCTCACAGAGATCCCCACCTCGCCGGATGCCTCAAGCTCCTCCCTCGCCTCTGCCCCGCCCTCGATTCAGATCAGGCGCGTCCCAGCGCCACCATGCCGTCGTCCCGAACCCCGCCTCGTCGTTCGCCGGGCTACCTCGTCCTCGTCGCCCCGACCTCATCTCCTCCCCGACAGGTGCCCTCGCGTCGTCGCCGTCCGCCATCACTGCTGCCTGAAGACCTGCCGTCGCCGGAGCACCACCACCACCCGGACGCCTTCGCCGGACTGCTTCCCCCGTCGCCCGGTCGTCCCCGATGTCCACCCCGCGCCCCACAGCCCTTTCCCAACGGCCATCGTGAGCCCCTCCTCTCCTCCTCTCCCCGCCCGTGGCCTTCCTTGACCTGGTGCCCGCAGCCACCCAGCTGCGATGCCCGCCGTGGCCTCCCGCCCAGCAGCCTTTTTGCCGTAGACCGCGCTCCTGCCCGAGCGCACATGCCCCGTCTGCCACGCCCGCTGCCGCCTCGCCTGGGCGCCTCTCCATCGGCCCGGCCAGTGTGCCCGCTCCGGCCATGGCCTCGCCGTAGCCACCGCCTCCTCCGGCGCCTTGCCTGTTCGCCAAGCACTGGGCGTGCGCCCTTCAAGGCCGCGTCTGCACTCCGCGCCGATAGGCCGGTGCCTTTATGACATATGGGGCCCAGCCCCTGGAACGTAAAAAAAAAGAAGTGAAAAAAAATGAAAAATGAATTAATAAATAATAATTAAAATTAATTAAAATGATAATTAATTAATTATTTAATTAAACTAATTAAACCAGATTAGATTAACCTAACCACTAATTAAACTAATTGACCCTGTTTAATTAGCCTGCTAATCAAACAACCAATGGCATGTGGGCCCCACACTTAGTTGACCCAGTCAACTGCACAGTTGACTGCTGACGTCAGCATGATGTCATGCTGACGTCATCATTTACTATTCCGGATAATGTTGGATTTAAATAATTAATTAAATTCCAGAAAATGTTTAAACCTTTAGAAAATCATATAAAATAATCCGTAACTCGGATGAAAATATTTTCAACATGAAAGTTGCTCGTAACGACGAGACGAATCCAGATACGCAGCCGTTAAATGCGCCACACATCCCTAGCATATCGAACATGGAACTTTCCTCCGGTCCGCTCGTCTAAAACGCGAAACACCGGGGATACTGTCCCGGATGTTTCCCCCCTTCGTCGGTATCACCTACTACCGCGTTCGGGCACACCTAGCACCGCGTATTGCCTCGTTTTGTTTGTGATACTTTGTTGGCTCTGTATTTACTGTTTCTTCCCCCCTCTTCTTCCCCGGTAGACCCCGAGACCGGCGCTGATGCCACCGAGTACGACTACATCGACGACGAACCCTTCTCTTGCGAGCAACCAGGCAAGCCCCCTTTGATCACCGGATATCGCCTACTCTTCTCTATCTTGCTTGCATTAGAGTAGTGTAGCATGTTCTTGTTTTCGATTACTCCTATCTTTCTTTGCATAGCTTTGTCCTTGCTACTCTTGTTGTTACCTTTCACCGCTATCCTCTTGCTTAGTATAGGATGCTAGTGTTCCATCGGTGGCCCTACACTCTTGTCCGTCTGCCATGCTATACTCTTGGGTTGTGATCACTTCGGAGGTGATCACGGGCATATCTTGTATACTTTACACTATTACATTACCTGTGATACTGTTCGGAGATGGGGCTGAAAAGGCAGGTGGCTCCATCTCGGTAGAGGTGGGCCTGGGTTCCCGGCCCCATTTGTTACTTTATGGCGGAGGCGACAGTGCAGTTGAGACCACCTAGGAGAGAGGTGGGCTGGCCCTGTCGGCGTTCGCGGATACTTAACACGCTTAACGAGTTCTTGGTATTTGATCTGAGTCTGGCCAATTGGTCTATGCGCACTAACCATCTACGCGGGAGTAGTTATGGGTATCCCGACGTCGTGGTATCAGCCGGCACTTCGTGACGTCGGCCGATCGAGTGGCACACGCCGGATTGGACCGAACGCTCGTAGGCTAGGTGCTGCTTCGCCACAGACGCAACGTGCACGTGTGCTAAGGGGCGATGGGCCTGCACTGCGGCGCTTAGGTTTAGACCGGCGTGTTGACCTCTGTTGAGCCTAGGTGGGGCTGCGGCGTGTTGATCTTCCGCGGCCGGGCATGACCGAGAAAAGTGTGTCCGCCAAATGGGATCAAGCGTCTTTGGGTTATGTGGTGCACCCTGCAGTGAAGTTTAATCTATTGAATAGCCGTGATCTTGGTAATGTGACGACTTGGAGTTGTAACTTGACCTTATGACAACTAGAACCGGATACTTAATAAAACACACCCTTCCAAGTGCCAGATATAACCCGGTGGTCGCTCGCTCTCAGGGTTACGAGGAGGGGATCGTCGGGTAGGATTATGCTATACGATGCTACTTGGAGGATTTCAGTCTGCTCTCTTCTACATGTTGCAAGACGGAGGCTGCCAGAAGCATAGTCTTCGACCCCCCTCTTATTCTGGCATTCTGCAGTTCAGTCCACTAATATGGCCCTTTACACATATATCCATGCATATGTAGTGTAGCTCCTTGCTTGCGAGTACTTTGGATGAGTACTCACGGTTGCCTTGTTCCCCCTTTTCCCCTATCTCTACTCGATTGCTGCGACCAGGCGATGGAGCCCAGGTGTAACATCCCAAATTTCCTATTTGGAATGTTTTACAATTATAGCTAAGCATCTATGCATTCTGTTTGAATTTGAGTGCCATTTGGAGTTTCAGAAGATTTTGAGTTTTTGGTATTTGAATTCAAACTTTGGCAAATGGGAATCATTTCAAAAAACTAAGCCTGATAAATACTTGAGCAAAAGTATGAGAGGAGTAAACATGACACTCCAAAAATATCAGAGGAAAACAATGCCAAAAGTTTTGAATTCAAATTTGAATTTTATTTGAATTTGGAAAAAAATGATTTTTATAAACTTTGGATTTTGCCTGGAAAAATGTTCAAATGATAGGAATATTCCCTGATCATTTTGATATATATATGTCTATATAAAATATTTATATTTTATATTTTATATCTCTGTTTTTATTTTAAAAAAATTAGAAAAAGGAAAATACCCTCGGCGCCCGGCCAGTCTGCTTGACCCAGTAGCCGAGGCAACCCTTGGCCTTGGCCTTGCCCAGCCGGCCCACCGAGCCAGCCAATGACCCGACAGACCACCCCTCGCCCGAACCGGCTACCGCTCGGTCGACCGACCCAGCGCCCGCTCCCCGCCGTCGCCGACAGGTGGACCCCCACCCGTCGTCAACCCCTTGCCCACGCCACACGCCCGCGCCGCCGCTCGCCGGATCCCGAAGGATCCGGGATTCGATCTCTCCCCCGATTGCCCCCTCGCCCAAGATGAGGCCCCGCCTATTTATACCCCCCCTCGACCCCGTTTTCCCCTTCGCCCCCTCACCGGACCCCCTCTCCCTCGCTGCAGCGCTCGCCGGAGTAACACGAACGCCGCCGCCGCCATCTACCTCGCCGCCGACGCCCTAGCCCACCCCGAGCTCCACCAACTCCACCAGACCCACCCCCGAGCCCGTCCGCACCCGCCGGAGCACTCCGCCGACCTCCCCGACGACCGGAGACGCCGACACACTCGCCGCCCGAGCCGCCGCCGTTGTCGAACTCCGGTAAGCCGCCGGAACCGCTCCCCGCCGTCCGATCTAATCTCGACGGTCTAGATTAGAACCCCCGAAGGGGTATGGGTTTTTATTAGGTCAATTAGTGAACCGGGTTTTCCCCGGTTAGTTCCGGTTTAATTTTAAGTTAGGCTTTTATTTAGACCGGCCCGATTCGTTTAACCCTAGGGCCCGTTTAGTTATATTACGCACAGGGCGTTAGTTAGGCCCATTAGGCCATTTTTCTTTTATTTTCGTTTTCTGTTTTAACAGAATAGTTTCAGATTTGAAAAATTCATATCTTTTAATATACTTATTATTTTTAAGTGATTCTTTTTTTGTTAGTTTGCAAATTTCTTATAGTTTCGGTAGTATATATAATTAGCTATGTTAAAATTATTTAAAATTGCTTTATTTTAGATTTAGTCAGAATAGAAAATCTGCTATAAAATGAGTTAGGAAAATTATTTTTTAATGATTCTTTTTGTCCCAACTTTGTTTTGACATTGCCTAACCGTAGGAATTAATTTGGGAATTTTAGGATTATTAAAAAAACTAGTTTTAATCAGAATCATGTTATTCTTAATTAATTAACTAGCTACTGTTTTCCTATTATTTTAATTAGCAAATAAATTTATTTCTCACATGTGATTGATTATTCTAAGTTAGTTTCTGTCACTTTAGAGCATGAACTTTTATTTATAATAAATAAAACTTTTATTTTATTTGTCCTACTAGAATTTGCTTTAGGCCTAATAGGAGTTTTATAATAGATTTTAAAGTGATTCTTTTTGCTCCTAGTTGCTTGATGAATCCTTTTCTGTTAGGTAGCATAAACCCATGCTTAGGTTCTGTTAAGAAATTTTTTGTTATGTAAAACTATTTTAGTTGTTGCTTGAAGTAGGAAAACATTGAGTTGGATTTCTTCGAGTTTTCCTTTGAGTTTTGATTCGTTTGTTTTGGTGTGTTATGTTACTATGCTGTTATGTAAGTGATCATATGCTATATGCTTATAGAGAATTATTGTTTGTCTCGGTAGAGTTTCCGGAGTGCGAAGCTTGCTACTACGAGTCCCTAGCTTACGAGGATCGTCAGCAAGGCAATTCATTGATCATACTTTCAATACCTATGATTTTTATTGCATTAGAGTTATACCTCCCCACCATGCATGCAGTAGTTGAAATTTTGAAGTTACAATCTTGAGTAGTATCATGTGGTAGGATGAACCATTTCCCCTTGTTACCATGACCCGGGACGAAGTAGTTTACTTTTTGCTATGCTCGTGAAGCGGGATTGGTTGAGTGAATTCATAAGCAAGATGTGAGAGTCAAGATGATGACAACCCCATGAACTTCAATGATCAAGATGGACTTGAATTCACTCTTGGGTGGAGGGCGGTTGTGGGCACCTGGAGAACCCGGTGGTTGGCGGGATGCATGGAGAAGTGCCATGACATCTTGCGGAAAGCTTCACCCAGCCACGAAGAGGCGGATGGATGCCCCATTGACCGGAAGCTTACATGCAGCCGCAAGCCATTATGGGCTCTGGCTGGGTTAACCCTAGTAGTGACGCTGGCTGGACGGTGCTCTGAGATGTAGAAGAAACGGTAGGATTGGATGGAGTGCAGCGTTGGCGGAAGAACTCTTTGGAAGACCCTGTTTCATTCATCCGTCTTCAAACACCACGAAGTGCGAGGACTTAAAAGGAGGAATGATTCTTGCGGGTAAAGTCGCAAAACCTCTGCAGAGTTAAAGATCTAATCGATTAGCCGTGTCCCCGGTTACGGACAATTTGAGCCTCTGGAACTTGGAAGTATTCGGAAATCTCACCACTAAAACTAATAAATTAATTTGAGGGTTTGTGACTTAATAATTTGGGAAGGAGACATTGGTTGGCGGAACCATCTCAATAACTACCAACAATTTTGTAGTATTTTGCAAGCAAGTCCAATGTAGTAGGGAAAAACTGGCTTTTTCGCAAAATGATGAAACTTAGAGCCCCACAGCCAAAATGCATATAGTGTTAGTAATTTTATTATTGTTATTATCTTCATGACTTGCCGACTTATTCAAAAAGCTGACCTACACGGGCTGCAACGTCTTATGTTGCGAGAGGTTTATTCCGATCGAGAGTGAGGCTACGCTCGCGCTTGGCGATTGCCCTTTGAGTCGGATGGACTCGCTATTCTTCTACGCTTACGCAGCTTTACTTAGTTTATTTCTCATGAGTTGGCCTTCGGCTAATTTATTCTATTGTAATAAAGACTCGATATGAGAATCGTGTAATAAATTCAGGTGCGATTGAACTTTGTTTATTTCATCAATGTACTTTGTGAGTGCCAAAGATGATCTTGGGATGAATGCAGACACGGAGACTTCACCGATTTTGGGTCAGGTCACTACACCAGAGCTGACGCCACCGTCGATGACGATTTACTTCTACACCGGAGGTGCCCTACTACGCAGCAGCTCACCGACGACGACCATGAGTAGTTAGGAGGATCCCGAGCAGGAGGCCTGCGCCTCTTCGATCTGTATCCCGGTTTGTGCTAGCCTTCTTAAGGCAAACATTGTTTAACTTATGTACGTACTCAGATATTGTTGCTTCCGCTGACTTCGTCTATGGTCGAGCACTTGTATTCGAGCCCTCGAGGCCCTCGGCTTGTATTATGATGCTTGTATGACTTATTTATGTTTTAGAGTTGTGTTGTGATATCTTCCCGTGAGTCCGTGATCTTGATCTTACACATTTGCGTGCATGATTAGTGTACGATTGAATCGGGGGCGTCACAAGTTGGTATCGAGCCGATTGCTGTAGGAATCCCCCTTCCACACTCCTTGGCCGAAGTCGAGTCTAGTCATTGCAAAACTTTTACTAACATGGCTATGTGCCTTACGGGCCCACGTCGCCATTGGGTGGTATTAGGATCTTTTACTCCTCGACCTTTACTCTGGGACTCCGATCTCTCCTCTATTCGGGTTAAATGAATTTTACTAAATCTAACATTAGGATCTCGTTATCACTTTCACCCCGAGAGCCCCTTATTACTGATGATCATCTGCTGCACCAGAAGACCCTGAAGATACTCTCCGCTCTTAACTCGAGAACTTGTGTTCATCGCGTTTGCAATTCCCCTTCCACCGTAAACCCTTATGGATAACTACTTGCAGTTGTTATTCTTACCCTCATCCCCAGTTGGTCTTGTTATTACAAGATACCCAGAAAAACTCGTCGTTGTTTGGATAATCCTTTGAGCTTACTACCGTGCTGTTCCTTGTCACCTGAATACCCCTACGGTTAATTCTCGCACTTATCGAGTATCCCCTCATCCCCCAGTTGTTCCCGTGTTACACAAAAGTCTTAGAAATACCATTCGATATTCCAAAAATCCTCAGCAACCTATTGCTCTGGAATTTCTTGTTTGCTTTCATTATGATTAATCCCATAAGTATAGTAATCATATTAGCATCCTTTGTCACCATCATTTTTGAGTCCGTTGATTCAATACGTTGTGAATGTTCACAATCATCAGTCGAGTCGTAGGATTATCTTTCCGGCTCGGGCGTCATTTTGAACATGAGCTGGTTCTCGACCAAACTACACGTAAATCGATTGTGCCTCTGGTATATACAATTGATCCAGCATTGATCAGAACATCTGCTTCTGATCCCTTGTTTTGGAAATCATAATTCCTTTGCATTTAAGCTTTGAATTATTCAGATGATTCCATAACTTGTTGCATTCGCATTCTTTCTTCCTCTTATTGGGTATCGATACTCACCTCAGCTTCACTGTGGATCGCCTTATCCACTGTTGGATTATTATATCCGACAGTGTCCTTCATAATTAATCACCTTGTGAGTCCTTCTCCGATACATAATGCCTTTGTTAAATTGTATCCTTTCCTTTTGTCATCCATGCTCTGCTTTCGAGCTGGTGATACTTACTCTTGAAGCTTATGGTATATGTTCGCAAGAAGGCCCGATGGGATTGAACCAACGCCTTCCCTCATCGGTGTGAACCCGAAAGTTTTCACGAGTCATACTTATCTGGTATTGCACCAGGTAAAACTTTCAACAACTAATGTCATCTTCGAAATACGAGAGCTGAATGGAAGATTATGCATTGAGGAAGTGGGAGTCGACCTTGAACTTTGTGTTCATGCCCATGGACGCGATGTATATCCTATCATGGAAGCTTCTTGTAATAATAACTATTCCTTGATAACTAACATATGGTATCTGTGAATTGATCCCTTGCAACCGTGGTTCCGACCATGATTGTTGTTCTTTGATTCCATTTCTCGGACAAGTTAAAACAATTGTCTTCTATGGATCAATACACCAGTCCAACCTTTACTTTGACCTTGTGTCGAGTATTACCCCCTGGTATCTCGAGATTATCATGGAACTGCATAACTTCTTATGAGTTCTTCATCAAGTGCTACCTTCCCACTGATTCCAATTTTTCACGGGCTTTGAGTTATTAAACACTCAAAGACACCGATAACTGAACCGAGTCCGCACTACGGTTCAACAACTCTTCGATAGCTTCTATAAGTACGAGTTTGTACCCGATCACGCCATTCCTAGCCTGTTTGGCTATATCATTGTCGTGATGATTTTAAGCGTATGCTACCGGTCCTTCTTCTCGGAGCACAATTTTCGACGATGAACTAACCTTATGTCGATCCTCATTGTCATATCATTTCGCCTTGAACAACAAGCTTGGTTTCGAGTTTGTGTCGTACCCTTGGTTCGAATAACCTTTCACTTCATCATTATTTTGACTTGATGTAAATGCGCGATCGATTACATCTTCATGAACTCTCGCGACAAAGGTGTCGTGATCATCAACATTCGAGCTCATCCAGGATATCAATTGAATTCATGATGAGAAATACCATCCTTGCCCTCGATGAATTGTATTATCATCGACCACTTTATTGCCTTCCCACCAACACAAGCTTGTTCATGTTTGGTGTTATACCTTGAGTTCCTTGCTATCCAGCAATTGTTCTTCTTTACCTTGGAGTATTACCATCCTTTATGTCAAGAATGTTCTGAGATTTGTTCCACCTCTTCAGAATTCTTGACATAGAAATACTTCTCACCATCACCATTCTTTCTTGGTCCGCGTGTTAATTCCAACAAGTGAACGGTGTTGTTTGGATTCTTTCCTTCTAGTAACCCTATTTTTTTGAAGTTAATGGTCGAAAGTTCATTCTTAGGCTATTGATTATTGTCAGGACCCCGATTCCAAGTCACATCGATCTAGCCGGTAACACCTCATATCACTTTGCGGCCTCACGCACGGTATTCCCACGGGTGTCGCCTTACCATGGCCCGGGACCGTTTGCGTCTTTTGGCTCACGTATATGATAGTGTCGCTAGCATCCATATGACAAAGAACCGGGCCGACATGGCTAGTCGTGAACCCAAAGCGGCACTAACCTATGGGGACAGGCATACATGAATCACATCGAGCATGTCGGTCATCAACGTATAAATTGGGCTGTAGCACTTTGGGCTATGAGGACTCCGGTACCCGGCTGTAGCAGGCTAGGCAGGACTCGAATAACACCGCGTGACATTTCCCGAAGGAACAGGACATAAGGCGAAGTGAAACACATGCCGGCAGATCAAGTGTCCAAGCAGTAGTGCTTTGGGCTAGCAGGACTCGGTGAACCGGGCTGTAGCGGACTACTATCGCTTAGAAGCACGAGACTACATTTCCCCATATGAGAGGCTGCCAAGGATAAACAACTAGTTTGTCGGATCCCACACATACCAAGCATTTCAAACATACACACAATATGCTCAATATGTGTAAATACAACATGGCATCACAACATAACTCTACGACTCAATTATTTATTCGTTAGGCTCAGGAGCGAGATATTACAAACATGGGTCTCATGACCCAACACTCGAGCATACAAGTCAAAGCACAAGCGGAAGCTAAACATGTCCGAGTACAGAAAATTATAAATGAAGAAGGTGAGAAGCACGACTATCTACCGAGATCTGCCGAGGGCACAAGATCGTAGCTGAGGTAACAAGCTAACCGTCGGCGTCCAAGCGGAACTACTAGCGAGACCGAAGTCTCTGCAAAACATAAAAAAAGCAAACGTGAGTACAAACGTACTAAGCAAAACTTACATCAGAACTAGCTACATGTGCATCATTATCAAAAGGGGGTGGTGGAGTTTGACTGCAGCAAGCCAGCTTTGACTCGGTGGCTATCCTATAGCATTTGCGCAAGTAACTCTTTTGAGGTGGCGCTACGAGTCCACATATTCACCATATCAATACACCACTATGGATCCGCTCCGTCTCCCTACGAGAACGCCATCCATAGCACTCACGCTTATCTTGCGCATTTTAGAGTATCCACTTTCACCGTCTATGAACCGATATAGGCGACCAGAAGTCCTTCTCCGTGGACACGGCTATTCGAATAGATCATATTAACCTGCAGGGTGTACTTCTTCACACACGCTTTCGCCACTTATCGCCACATACCGTCATGTACCTCGGCAACCTTCAAGCGGAAGCGAGGCGAAAGTCGGCCACGACACGACTAACCACACAAGTCTCTGGTCCAGGTTTATCGCCTATTCGGGTTCCATCCGCAAGGAGATCCGGCCGGGGTGTCGCTCACGGCCCCAAACGATGTGTGCAGGGTTCCCAAGCCCACCAAACGGGCGACACTTGGCATACCCGGCCACGGTGCCTAGTCTGTCCCAAGACCACCTGTACCGGGTGCCACTTGGTAGACTACTAACACTGCCTACAAACACCAGAAAACTAGTTGCAACTCCTGGACAGAGATCATGTTGATTAATAAGTCGAGAGGGGTCGAGTTACCGGAACCCAATGTGTGGTAGTAGCTGCTCATGGATCACAAACACAGAACTCAGTTCCTGAGGACGGCTGCAATGAGACAACCCACCATGTACTCCTACATGGCCTCTCACCGCTACCTTTACCAAATCGTGTTCACACACTTAGCTCACACACAGAAGGACATGTTCACCACTTTCCAATTCATTCCCGATGAATCAGAACTGACTCAACTCTAAGCAATAGCAGGCATGACAAACAAGCATGAATGAGTAGGCACATCAGGGCTCAAACAACTCCTACTCATGCTAGTGGGTTTCATCTAATTCTTGTCGAATGACGGGTCATGCAGAAGGATAAAGGGGTTCAGCTACATGCAGCAAGTAACACATGAGTCGTTGTTGTCCTAATGCAGTAAAATAGAGCAGGAGGCGAGAGAGTGGGATTATATCGGAATGGACAAGGGGTTTTGCTTGCACTGGCACTTCGAAGATAATATAGTTCTTCATCGGTGTCATCGAATTCATCGTCGATGACGTCGTCTCACCGAGAGGGGACGATTACCGGCAAACAAGAGAGAACACAATCAATGCAATGCACATTCACATGAATGACATGTCATGTTAAGGCACTGAATTCACCTAATGCAATGTCTAGCCAGGTTAATTGAAGTGGAATTCAAACAAGAACAAATTTCAACTCCAAATGTTATTTCATAATTTGCCCTAATCATGATTCATCCTATTCGGTGAGGTTAACTTGTTAAAACATGCATGATCATGGCATAAACAGATTCTTCATATTTTTAGATCATTTTCATATATAAATTATTTAATTTGGAGCTACTGATTAAAAGTTATGAATATTTGAAGTTTGGGGTATTTTCTGAAATTTCCTGAATTAAATTAAATCCAGAAAATCAAATAATTGCGTCGACATTCTGAGGCATGACGTCGGTTGAGTCAACCGTGGTTGATCGGTCAAACCCGACGTGTGGGGCCACACGCCGGTGTCTCGATTAGTTAACAGGGGGTTTATTTCTAATCTAATTAGATTAGTGGCGCTGGGGGCCCACTGTCAGTGTCAGGGGGGTTAACAGGCGGTGATTAGCACTAAGCTAATCACCTGACGGCCGGGCCCACGTGGCAGGGCTCAGGCGACGGGGCTCGTCGCCGGCGACCTCTGGACGCGGCGGAGTCCGCGCCACAGGCCACGGGGGCGGCGTTTGAGAGCACCGGGCGAGCCGGGCTCGCGCATCTGATGGGGCAGGTAGGAGGCCGGGGCACGGGCTCGCCGGAGCGGAGCTTCGCGGTGGCGGCGGAGCTCGGGCTCGGCGGGTGTGCGCCACAGAGCGCTGGAGGGAGGCGAGAAGGGGAATGGATGCAGCGGCTCACGGCGGACTCGATGGCGTCGTGGCGAGCGAGCCTGGGACGCTGTGGTCGACGGGGCGACGATGGGGATCCACGGCAGCCGGCGGTGAAAAGACGATGGTGACGACGATGGAGGCCGTCCGGGGGTGCGTGGCTCGACGAGGAGGTAGAGGGGGTCGTGGCGGAGCTGGGGAGCGCGTCGGAGGGGAGAGGGGGTGGCGGTGGCCGCGAGGGCAACGAGGGGCAGCGACGGTGGCGCTCGGGAGAGAGGAACAGAGGAGGGGAAGGAGCGCAGGGAGAGGGAGAGAGCGAGGGGGTCCAGGGGTGAAGCGGCGCCGAGGAGATGACGCGAGGCGTCGCGGGGGCCAGGCGACGCAGGCAGGCAGCCTGGTGGCGTGGCGAGCGCGGCGGCGTCGCGCTGTCCCTCCTCTGCCTACTGGCACGAGGAGGAAGGCGACAGGGGGCACTGTGGGCTGGGCCACCAGTGGGCCAACAAAGGGGGAGGCTGGGCGGTTCGGCGCCTGTAAGTGGGCTTCTCTCTCTCTCTCTTTAATTCTGTTTTCTATTTTGTTACATTACATTTTAGTTTAGTAAAATACTAAACCATTTTATAAAATCTGAAGATAATTATGTGGCTGGAACTAAAGTATACCAAACCACATAAAATGTCCTGTAATTATTGGACATATATTAATTATATATAAAATATATTTCCAATGCAAATAGTTATTGAATTAATTCAAAGGCCCAAAATAAAATGTTTGATCACTCCAAAAATATTGGTTTGAATTTTATTCTTGCCAATATTTTTCAAATCTGAAAAGGAACATTTCCTTGGAAACATTTGAAGCAATTTTAATGTTGATCATTTATTTTAAATGATTCTGAGGCTCTCCAATTCCCCAATTCAAATTTAATGGAAATTTAGACATGATGCATGGATGCAAGAAAATCAAGCTAGGGCTGATCTGGGGTTGTGACAGCTCACCCCCACTAAACAAGAATCTCGCCCCGAGATTCAAGACGTGAGGTAAAAGGAAAAGGGGAGTCGCAAACTATCACAATCTTCATGATCCATTTGCCCTTCTCGAAGATGTTGATTCAATCCATCATCTTGGTCTTGACGTCTTGCTTTCGAGATCTTCACTCGACATGACAACAGAAAGAGGGGGAAACCCTACAGGATTTAATCTTCTTGAAGATCGAGCAACTCAAGATCAGTTCATGGAGAGACGTAAGAACAACTCTTGGGTTGAGACACCAAACACACATTAGGAATGATGGTAAAGAAATGGATGACGAAGGTTCAAATTGGTAGGCAACCATTCCACGCTAAAGTAAAATGGTGCATGGTCTCAAAGTAACAAGGAGATGATTGCCATGATTCCATAACGGTAGACCTTAGGAAAGGTGACTCGTAGAATTATTCCCTTAAGTGGCAAAAATAATTACTTTTGATACAAAGATCATCGAAACTCTTTATACCAGCCTAAGGCAATCACAAATGATCGTTTGGTGGAGTGCAAAGGAATGGTACACCCGGACTAGAATGGATGATGTGGACTACCTTGTTGAAGACAACGCAATGGATGACTTTTGCTTATCACCGGAAATGGACGGGACCCATGGTAAGTCCACTTTTAAGGATGATCTTGAACAGAAATAACTAAGAAGGCAGCCCATAGTGAAATGGCATAAGGACGGTGCAAGCTGGGAACGAAATGCAACTATTAGAATGTTCCAACCATCATATCTGCACGAGATTCAGATCTGGTTGGTGTTAGGGTATTCGGACTCATCGAGTCTAGAAAGAAAAATGAAAGTTTGCAACACAAATCGACGAGAGGAGGTTGCGAGATTCTCGGGAATGAACTACGATAGCAAGCTCCAAAACATGAGCTAGTTCTGCTACAAACAAGTGAACACGTAGTCCAAGACAAGAATGACCACATGGTAGTCTTACAACAAAACACTACCGAAGTTCGGTGGGGATCCATCATCGAGGATATCGAAGTCTTTACGCAAGTCCATGGATTAGATCCCAAGCATAGGCTTCTTTTCTTTGAACAAGTCAATGGTGGCTTGGTATGCTAGGAATACATATAGAATGAAGGTTGCAAGTCTCCGGACTACTGAATACTTCGCACATATGCATGATCGACTTGGGATGATTCCAAGGAAACAAAACAAACCTTTCTCAAATTCATGGCAGCAACTTACACCTAAAGCACATGAATTCGAGGAAGTCACTCTTTCCATCCAAGCATAAGCTTCATGAACGGAACACGAAGAAATGCTTACACAAGTTTCCAATACTAGGTTGATGTTCAACATGACTCATGGGGGAAGACAAAATGCTGCTCATGGGCTCAACAACAACTCATCGGAATTTCCATATCACTGGACTTCCACCATCATGTGAACACGGTGATAGCATTGGTCAGACCAAAGGATGTAATGGGGTATGCTCGAGGGATCAACCACGAGTAAGGCAACATTACGAACATCGTTGGTTCTGATTTGACTTAATAATAGCCCATACTCAAGTCAAAGGATTGATAAGACAATAGGTCCAAAGAATCGATCACAGAGACCAATCGATGAAGATATCATCTTTCTTCAACACACACTACTCAAAAATATCCCATTGGAACGAACTAAGTTAGGGAAGCTTTTATCTTCCAACTCTCCAAGTTGTTGTTTGGCTTAACCAACTAGCTCAGGGGTATCCAACACAGATTCTTGGAGAAAGGGTGGTTCACAAGAAACCAACTTGATCACGAGCTCAACATAACAGTCAGGGGACAACCTGGTAACACTTCCAAGAAGATATTTGGAAAGTCACGAACCACCAGTATGTTACTAAGCTCGAGAACAATCTTGCTTTTGAGGGCAAGAGGATATGATCAAATGAGTGAAGACTTGATATAATCCTAACTCATCAATCGAAGTGTGCACCAGAAATAAGGACTAGGTAACACGATCAATCTTAGGATGATGATTTAATAACCAACACGCTAAGAATGAGGATATTGTCCATTAGCTGCCAAGCAACGAGTTGCTCGGAGTATTGATTTCACACATCACAATTCACTTGTCGGCATTCCGGTTTCAACAACTCGGAACCGAGGAATGAATAATGATGGCGAGAAGTATCACTGCATCGAGAATTCATAAGAGAAGGTGCAATTCTCATGACATTCTTGACATAAAGATGGTAACACTCCAGGTGGAACAGCATCAAAAGCTGAATTGGCATTTTGATCTGCGGGATACAACTACTTTGACCCAATCTCGGAAATGGATGAGGCCTTTGAGTTTGTTTCTCCTAGTCATTCCGAGCAGAATGGCTTGACGGACCACAAGGATAATAGACATCGATAAGCGAATGCACACATACTCTTGGTTATCAACCGATAGAGGATGGTCGGGATACAACTAAAGAGAGCAACTCAAAGGAACATGTAATTTTTCGAGTTGTGGAGGCATGGATTAGTATATCGAGCAAGGCTCAACATTTCTCCGGATAACCCATGCGAGAAAAGTAGAATTGGCAGATTCACAATTATGAATGGAGAACTCCTCAAGAGCACTCTTATTGTGATGTTTTGGTTCAAAGAACTTACGCCATAACTAGTTCATGGTATTTGAAAGAAGGAAATGCCACGAACCTCGAGGACTATCGCAAAGTTACTAGTATCCTAAAGGAGCTAGCAAACACTATCAACATTAGGTAAGTAGGGTGAATCTCGGGTTCAAGAACCCAGGAATAGAATGCCTACTAACTAATAACATCACGGGATGCTTTCAAGAATAATGGTCAGAAACATCACACTGGGGATACAAAAGCATTGCTAAATTGCTAGATGACTTCCTAAACACCTAGGGTCATAATAATAGTTCCAACATATATGTCGAGGCAACAGAGTACCTCAACTCACCGATTTGTGTGATTAATCTGGCCCAGGCGAACATTAGAAATGGAAAGAAGGGATTTGCAAATGCATCAGACTATTTAGAGACCTGGGATGACTCGGACAGCATAACGGCTGTAAATGCTCAAAATGATTTGAGACATCCTGCAGAAATGGTGGCATAACCACTCAACATCACAATATCAAGGTTCCGAGATCAACGGTAGTCATACGAAATGGTAGGAACTGAATCGGGGCTTAAATCCAACAATCTTATAAGTCAATGGATTAGTAACACGTCATCACGATAGATAGATGAGAAGCCTAGTTCTTAACCCCGTAGAAGAGAAGAGGTTGACTCGGATCGGAAGGCCATGAGGTATAAGGAGTAAAAAGAGCCTTACGTTCCCTTCCACAATCAATTCCCTTACATAACTAAAGCATTTCTAGACTCAACTTGACCAGTTTGGCTTGGTAATCCTCTGCAGGCAAAGCTCGATACCAACGCTGTCGGGACCCGATTCCAAGTCACATCGATCTAGCCGGTAACACCTCATATCACTTTGCGGCCTCACGCACGGTATTCCCACGGGTGTCGCCTTACCATGGCCCGGGACCGTTTGCGTCTTTTGGCTCACGTATATGATAGTGTCGCTAGCATCCATATGACAAAGAACCCCGGCCGACATGGCTAGTCGTGAACCCAAAGCGGCACTAACCTATGGGGACATGCATACATGCATCACATCGAGCATGTCGGTCATCAACGTATAAATTCGGGCTGTAGCACCGGCTATGAGGACTCCGGTACCCGGCTGTAGCAGGCTAGGCAGGGACTCGAATAACACCGCGTGACATTTCCCGAAGGGACAGACATAAGGAGCAGTGAAACACATGCCCGGCCGATCAAGTGTCCAAGCGGTAGTGCTTTGGGCTAGCGAGGACTCCGGTGAACCGGCTGTAGCGGACTACTATCGCTTAGAAGCACGAGACTACATTTCCCCATATGAGAGGCTGCCAAGGATAAACAACTAGTTTGTCGGATCCCACACATACCAAGCATTTCAAACATACACACAATATGCTCAATATGTGTAAATACAACATGGCATCACAACATAACTCTACGACTCAATTATTTATTCGTTAGGCTCCGAGGAGGCGAGATATTACAAACATGGGTCTCATGACCCAACACTCAGAGCATACAAGTCAAAGCACAAGCGGAAGCTAAACATGTCTGAGTACAGACAACTATAAATGAAGAAGGCTGAGAAGCCTGACTATCTACCAGATCCTGCTGAGGGCACAAGATCGTAGCTGAGGTAACAAGCTAACCGTCGACGTCCAAGCGGAACTACTAGCGAGACCGAAGTCTCTCTGCAAAACATAAAATAAGCAAACGTGAGTACAAGCGTACTCAGCAAGACTTACATCAGAACTAGCTACATATGCATCATTATCAAAAGGGGGTGGTGGAGTTTGACTGCAGCAAGCCAGCTTTGACTCGGTGGCTATCCTATACTACTTGCAAGTAACTCTTTTGAGGTGGCGCTACGAGTCCACATATTCACCATATCAATACACCACTATGGATCCGCTCCCGTCTCCCTACGAGAACACCATCCATAGCACTCACGCTTATCTTGCGCATTTTAGAGTATCCACTTTCACTTGTCTATGAACTGATATAGGCGACCCAGAAGTCCTTCTCCGTGGACACGGCTATTCGAATAGATCATATTAACCCTGCAGGGGTGTACTTCTTCACACACGCTTTCGCCACTTATCGCCCTGTACACGTCATGTACCTCGGCAACCTTCAAGCGGAAGCCGGGCGAGGGAGTCGGCCACGACCTGACTAACCACACAAGTCTCTGGTCCAGGTTTATCGCCTATTCGGCTTCCATCCTCAAGGAGATCCGGCACAGGTGTCGCCACGGCCCCAAACGATGTGTGCAGGTTCCCAAGCCCACCAAACGGGCGACGCTTGGCATACCCGGCCACGGTGCCTAGTCTCGTCCCGAGCCCACCTGCAGGGTGCCACTTGGTAGACTACTAACACCGCCTACAAACACCAGAAACTAGTTGCAACTCTGGACAGAGATCATGTTGATTAATAAGTCGAGAGGGGTCGAGTTACGGAACCCAATGTGTGGTAGTAGGTGTTCATGGATCACAAACACGTAACTTCAGTTCTCGAGGGCCGGCTGCAATGAGACAACCCACCATGTACTCCTACATGGCCTCTCACCGCTACCTTTACCAAATCGTGTTCACACACTTAGCTCACACACGAAGGACATGTTCACCACTTTCCAATTCATTCCCGATGAATCGACTGACTCAACTCTAAGCAATAGCAGGCATGACAAACAAGCATGAATGAGTAGGCACATCAGGGCTCAAACAACTCCTACTCATGCTAGTGGGTTTCATCTAATTCTTGTGGAATGACAGGTCATGCAGAGGATAAAGGGGTTCAGCTACCACGACAAGTAACACATGAGTCGTTGTTGTCCTAATGCAGTAAAATAGAGCAGGAGGCGAGAGAGTGGGATTATATTGGAATGGACAAGGGGTTTTGCTTGCACGGCACTTACGAAGATAATATAGTTCTTCATCGGTGTCATCGAATTCATCATCCAGACGTCGCTCACCGAGAGGGGACGAGTTATCGGCAAACAAGAGAGAACACAATCAATGCAATGCACATTCACATGAATGACATGTCATGTTAAGGCACTGAATTCACCTAATGCAATGTCTAGCCAGGTTAATTGAAGTGGAATTCAAACAAGAACAAATTCCAACTCCAAATGTTATTTCATAATTTGCCCTAATCATGATTCATCCTATTCGGTGAGGTTAACTTGTTCAAACATGCATGATCATGGCATAAACAGATTCTTCATATTTTTCTGATCATTTTTCATATATAAATTATTTAATTTGGAGCTGCTGATTAAAAGTTATGAATATTTGAAGTTTGGGGTATTTTCCAAATTTCCTGAATTAAATTAAAACCAGAAAATCAAATAATTGCGCCAAGATAACAGAGCATGACGTCGGCCGAAGTCAACCGTGGCTGACGGTCAAACCTGACGATGTGGGGCCACACGTCGTTGTCTCGCTTAGTTAACAGGGGTTTATTTCTAATCTAATTAGATTAGTGGCGCTGAGGGCCTTGCAGTGTCGGGTTAGCAGTGGTGATTAGCACTAAGCTAATCACCTGATGGCCGGCCCACGTGGCAGGGCTCAGGCGACGGGGCTCGTCGCCGGCAACCTCTGGACGCGGCGGAGTCCACGCCACAGGCCACGGGCGCGGCGTTTGAGAGCACCGGGGCATAGCCCGGGCTCTCGCGCATCTGGTGGGGCAGGTAGGAGGAGCTGGGGCACGGGGCTCACGGGAGCGGAGTCATGGCGGCGGCGGAGCTTCGGGCTCGAGCGGGTGTGCTTGGCTACTGAGCGCGGGGAGGCAGGTGAGAAGGGGAATGGATCACGGCGGCTCCTGGCACGGACTTCGATGGCGTCGGCCAGCGAGCTCGAGGGCCTTATTTGTGGTCGGCAAGCGGCGATGGGGATCCACGGCGGCGGTGAAAAGACGATGGTGACGATGATGGAGGCCGTCCGGGTGCGTGGCTCGACGAGGAGGTAGAGGGGTCGCGGCGGAGCTGGGGTGCGCGTCGGTGGGGTGTGGGGGTGGCGGTGGCCGCGAGGGCAGCGAGGGGCAGCGACGGTGGCGCTCGGGAGAGAGGAACAGAGGAGGGGAAGGAGCGCAGGGAGAGGGAGAGAGCGAGGGGGTCCAGGGGGTCGGGGCGGCGCCGAGGAGATGACGCGAGGCGTCGCGGTGGCCAGGCGACGCAGGCAGGCAGCCTGGTGGCGTGGCGAGCTCGGCGGCGTCGCGGTGTCCCTCCTCTGCCTACTGGCACGAGGAGGAAGGCAACAGGGGGGGCACCTGGTGGGCTGGGCCACCAGCTGGGCCTGCAAAGGGGGGAGGCTGGGCCGGCTCGCGGCGCCAGGTAAGTGGGCTTCTCTCTCTCTCTCTTTAATTCTGTTTTCTATTTTGTTCTGTTCTGTTTTAGTTTAGTAAAATACTAAACCATTTTATAAAATCCTGAAGATAATTATGTGGCTGGAACTAAAGTATACCAAACCACATAAAATGTCCCGTAATTATTGGACATATATTAATTATATATAAAATATATTTCCAATGCAAATAGTTATTGAATTAATTCAAAGGCCCAAAATAAAATGTTTGATCACTCCAAAAATATTGGTTTGAATTTTATTCTTGCCAATATTTTTCAAAGCTGAAAAGGAACATTTCCTTGGAAACATTTGAAGCAATTTTTTAATGTTGATCATTTATTTTAAATGATTCCTGAGGCTCTCCAATTCCCCAATTCAAATTGAATGGAAATTTAGACATGATGCATGGATGCAAGAAAATCAAGCTAGGGCTGATCTGGGGCTGTGACAATTATTGAATCACCATTCTGACATTGGTCGTGCAACCCAACCCATATTTCGGGCGCACCTTTCAACCAATGTTTAATTGTGTATGTTTTCCTCGAGCATACTTCCTTATATCATTTGATCTGACAAATGTTATCTGCTTGTTCACTTAATTGTGGAAATCCATCTTTTGGGAATCTCGATGAATTGCCGTTGAGTTCACCAGACACCTCCTTGTCCTCTCCTTGGGTTAATGATGGACTCTTGTTAACGGAAATCACTTCATAGTTCATTTCCCGAGAATCTTACAGTGTCATCCCGTCAATTTGTGTTGCACCTTTCTTCTCAGGTATCCTAAGTCTGAGGTATCCTGACACCAATCGGATCTGAATCTCGGTCAGATATGATGGTTGGGACATATTTCCAAGAGTTGTAACATTGGTCTCTACGTAACCCGGTAAGGTGGTGTCTTTGCTTAACAACCTTGGCCAGAGGACCTATTGTTATAGTTTCCTATTTAGCAATGTTAACCATTCTTGCAAAAGGAAATTGAAGGACTTATTCTATAAGCTGTTCCTGATGAATCCATTGAGTATCTAAGGTCCGACCTTTGCTTGAAGACCATGTCAATGCTATCTCGAAGCATGTCTATGGTACTCTGATTTTCAACAAGAACATTTGAAGCCCAATGCTAAATGTTTCTTGCTCAATTATCCAAACACCGATGTATGGGTAATGTCATGAAAATTCTCTCCCCTACCTAAAGAGTTTTCTACATTATATCCTGTCATGGATATCATGCTCTGCTTATCCTTGGGAAGGATATACCCACGAAATATGTGTTTAAACACATTTTCCTTTTCCATTGTTACATTTAATCTGAGAATATCATTTTCCTTTCCATTGGTTTGCTTAACCCTTCTTGTGATCTATATGTAAAACACCTTGGTGTACAAACCGTGTCGATAAGACCCTCTTTCTATTGTTGATGACATTCCGGTAACCACCGATGGATGAGAACTTTGCCTATTGGTCCGCCTCGCTCAACGAAAGCAGAAAATGGTTCTCTTCGTCCCTCGCCCTTGGTACCGACGTTGTTGCCGACATAAGCGGCGAGGCTATCCTCTCGACATGCCTTGCTTACATGATCGTGCAAGACGTTACCGCCCTTCCTACTCTTAACCCACATGGTGGGCCCATAACCCACAGGTCCCGTGGATCGAAACCGACTCTCCTATACCCCTGTTTTGGTTATCCCTCATGCTTCGTTTCGTATGTAATTCGCGAGCCACCTTCCTAGTGATCTATTCGGGTATCAGACACAAAACTTATTCCCATTGCTCTGGACCCCTTTTACCCTTTGTTTCAGACACCGAACGATTGCCTGCCCGCTCGAAACTTCTCATCATACCTCCTTTCCTTGCTCTCGATATTTTCTAAGGTTTCAATTCGAGATATACTATTCGTCACCCTCCCTGATGTTCTCTACCAGATACGTGACCTTGCAGAGGTCAGTTCCTCTGAAGATAACCTTGATCATTTTTCATAAGTACGATGAGACCCCCGAAGAAAGGACGATAACTTCATCATGATGACCTGAAGCAGAGAAATAAAGACATCAGCGCTATGGATCGACCACTTCGAGAAGAGCAACCAAGACCGAGAAGATTCGTTAGGATTTTGTAACCAGACCTTTCCCCCTTATTCCACCTCTTAAATCTCGGGACGAGATTTCTTGTAGTGTAGGAGAATTGTGACGCCCGGATAGTTACGCTACAGTAATCCTCTGCTAATGATGCCACGCCACCTTTATTATTGTTACTAATCTCGCGTTAGTTCGAAACTGGTTCGAATTCAAAATTCAAAATTTAGCATACAATAAAGGGTTCAAACATTGAAACAAAATTGTTCGGAGTGTGCAGTTAAATGCCTAGGTAATTATAGTGCAGAAAACACCTTTTTAGAAAGTGCCTAAATACATTAAAATGAAATAAAACAAAAAAGAAAATAAATAAAAAGAAAGGAAAAGAACAAAAAAAAAGCAAGTTCCCCTCGCTTCACTGGGCCTCGGCCCGACTAGCCTATGGTAGCCAGCCGCCCAGTCGGCCTCCCTTAACCCCACCCCGACCGGAACCCTAGCCGGTCCGCCCCACTACTCCCAGACGATCCCCACCCTTCCCCACACGTCTCGCCCGCCTCGATCCAGATCGGATCGGGCGATCGCCGCCCTGCGCCCTCGGCGCTCGCCTCCCCGCTTGATCTGGGCACCTGCCCGTGCTCAGGGGCCGGCCCCTCGCGCCCCGCCGCCGGCACCCATCCCGACGCCGCGCCCGACCCGCCATCCGCCGCCCGGAGATCCCCACCTCGCCGGATGCCTCGAAGCTCCTCCCCTCGCCTCTGCCCCCGCCCTCGATTCAGATCGGGGCGCGTCACCGGCGCCACCACGCCGTCGTCCCGAATCCCGCCTTGTCGTTCACCGGGCTACCTCGTCCTCGTCGCCCCGACCTCATCTCCTCCCCGACAGGTGCCCTCGCGCCGTCGCCGTTCGCCATCACTGCTGCCCGAAGACCTGCCGTCGCCGGAGCACCACCACCACCCGGACGCCTTCGCCGGACTGCTTCCCCCGTCGCCCGGTCGTCCCCGTCGTCCACCCCGCGCCCCACTGCCCTTTCCCTACGGCCATCGTGAGCCCCTCCTCTCCTCCTCTCCCCCCGCCCCGTAGCCTTCCCGCGCGGCCTGGTGCCCATGCCATCCATCCCATGCCTGGCGCCCAGACCGTGGCCTCCCCGCCCGGCAGCCTCTTCGTCGTAGACCGCGCTCCTGCCCGAGCACACACGCCCCCGTCCGGCCATGCCCCTTGCCCAGCGCTCCTCGCCGCGGGCGCCTCTTCACCGGCCGGTCGCCCGCTCCGGCCATGGCCTCGCTGTACCGCCCCCTACTGGCGCCTTTGGTCCGCACACAGGCGTGCGCCCGCTTCGAGCAGCGTCTTTGCAGCGCCCGATAGGCCCCGGTGCCTATGACATATGGGGCCTAGCCCCCTGGAACGTAAAAAAAAGAAGTGAAAAAATGAAAAATGAATTAATAAATAATAATTAAAATTAACTAAAATGATAATTAATTAATTATTTAATTAATTAAACTAATTAAACCAGATTAGATTAACCTAACCACTAATTAAACTAATTGACCCTGTTTAATTAGCCTGCTAATCAGACAACCAATGGCTTGTGGGCCCCACACTTAGTTGACCCAGTAATCGCACGATTATTCTTGGCGTCAGCATGATGTCATGCTGACATCATCATTTACTATTCCGGATAATGTTGGATTTAAATAATTAATTAAATTCCAGAAGATGTTTAAACCTTTAGAAAATCATATAAAATAATCCGTAACTCGGATGAAAATATATTCAACATGAAAGTTGCTCAGAACGACGAGACAAATCCGGATACGCAGCCCGTTCGTCCGCCACACATCCCTAGCATATCGAACATGGAACTTTCCCCCTCCGGTCCGTATGTCCGAAAACGCGAAACACCGGGGATACTTTCCCGGATGTTTCCCCTCGTCGGTATCACCTACTACCGTTAGGGCACACCTAGCACCGCGTATTGCCTCGTTATGTTTGTGATACTTTGTTGGCTCCGTATTTACTGTTTCTTCCCCTCTTCTTCCCCAGAGACCCCGAGACCGGGCGCCGATGCCACCGAGTACGACTACATCGACGACGAACCCTTCTCTTGCGAGAGCAACCAGGCAAGCCCCCCTTTGATCACGGATATCGCCTACTCTTCTCTATCTGCTTGCATTAGAGTAGTGTAGCATGTTCCGCTTTCGCCATTACTCCTATCTTCTGCATAGCCTTTGTCCTTGCTACTCTTGTTACCTTTACCTTTATCCTCTTGCTTAGTATAGGATGCTAGTGTTCCATCGGTGGCCCTACACTCTTGTCATGCGCCATGCTATACTCTTTGGGCTGTGATCACTTCGG
The DNA here is from genome assembly GCA_021605145.1 of Aegilops bicornis. Classification (NCBI taxonomy): domain Eukaryota; kingdom Viridiplantae; phylum Streptophyta; class Magnoliopsida; order Poales; family Poaceae; genus Aegilops; species Aegilops bicornis. The sequence continues at coordinate 206,863,973 of CM038669.1, read as the reverse complement.
GAGGTGATCACGGGCATATCTTGTATACTTTACACTATTACATTACCTGTGATACTTTTCGGAGATGGGGGCTGAAAGGACGGTGGCTCCATCCCGGTAGAGGTGGGCTGGGTTCCGGCGACCCCATTTGTTACTTTGTGGCGGAGCGGCAGGGCAGGTTGAGACCACCTAGGAGAGAGGTGGGCCTGGCCCTGGTCGGCGTTCGCGGATACTTAACACGCTTAACGAGATCTTGGTATTTGATCTGAGTCTGGCCATTTGGTCTATACCCACTAACCATCTACGCGAGAGTAGTTATGGGTATCCCGACGTCGTGGTATCAGCCGAAACACTTCGTGACGTCAGCGACTGAGTGGCACGCGCCGGATTGGACTGGAACGCCTGTAGGCTAGAGTGCGCTTCCGGCGTGAGGCAACGTGCAGGTGTCTTTGAGGCGATGGGCCTGCACCCACAGGCGCTTAGGTTAAGACCGGCGTCTTGACCTCTCTGTTGAGCCTAGGTGGGGCTGCGGCGTGTTGATCTTCCGCGGCGGGCATGACCCGAAAAAGTGTGTCGGCCAAATGGGATCAAGCATCTTTGGGTTATGTGGTGCACCCCTGCAGGTGAAGTTTAATCTATTGAATAGCCGTGATCTTGATAGCAGACGACTTGGAGTTGTACCTTGACCTTATGACAACTAGAACCGGATACTTAATAAAACACACCCTTCCAAGTGCCAGATATAACCCGGTGGTCGCTCTCTCTCAGGGTTACGAGGAGGGGATCGTCGGGTAGGATTATGCTATACGATGCTACTTGGAGGATTTCAGTCTGCTCTCTTCTACATGTTGCAAGACGGAGGCTGCCAGAAGCGTAGTCTTCGACAGGATTAGATATCCCCCTCTTATTCTGGCATTCTGCAGTTCAGTCCACTGATATGGCCCTTTACACATATATCCATGCATATGTAGTGTAGCTCCTTGCTTGCGAGCACTTTGGATGAGTACTCACGGTTGCCTTGTTCCCCCTTTTCCCCCTATCTGTACTCGATTGCTGCGACCAGGCGATGGAGCCCAGGAGCCAGACGCCACCGTCGATGACGACTTCTACACCGGAGGTGCCCTACTACGTGCAGCTACCGGTGGCGGCGACCAGGGAGTAGTTAGGAGGATCCCGGCAGGAGGCCTCGCCTCTTTCGATCTGTATCCCGGTTTGTGCTAGCCTTCTTAAGGCAAACATTGTTTAACTTATGTACGTACTCGAGATATTGTTGCTTCCTGACTTCGTCTATGATCGAGCACTTGTATTCGAGCCCTCGAGGCCCTGGCTTGTATTATGATGCTTGTATGACTTATTTATGTTTTAGAGTTGTGTTGTGATATCTTCATGTGAGTCCCTGATCTTGATCGTACACATTTGCGTGCATGATTAGTGTACGATTGAATCGGGGGCGTCACAAAAGTAGTATGGAAGTATCAGTAGTAGTTTTGTAACAATCGTAACAATGGCAATGGAAAAGTAACAAAGCAAAGATCAATATGAAATGAACTCGTAGGCAATGGATCAATGATGGATAATTATGTCCGATGGCATTCATCATGCAACAGTTATAACATACGGTGACACAGAACTAGCTCCAATTCATCAATATAATGTAGGCATGTATTCTGAATATAGTCATACGTGCTTATGGAAAAGAACTTGCATGACATATTTTGTCCTACCCTCCCGTGGCAGCGGGGTCCTATTGGAAACTAAGGGATATTAAGGCCTCCTTTTAATAGAGTACCGGACCAAAGCATTAGCACTTAGTGAATACATGAAGTCCTCAAACTATGGTCATCACCGGGAAGTGTCCCTACTATTGTCACTCCAGGGTTGCCGGATCATAACATGTAGTAGGTGACTATAACTTGCAAGATAGGATCAAGAACACAAATATATTCATGAAAACATAATAGGTTCAGATCTGAAATCATGGCACTCGGGCCCTAGTGACAAGCATTAGGCATAGCAAAGTCATAGCAACATCAATCTTAGAACATAGTGGATACTAGGGATCAAACCCTAACAAAACTAACTTGACTACATGCTAAATCTCATCCAACCCATCAGTCCAGCAAGCCTATGATGGAATTACTCGCGCACGGCGGTGACCATCATGAAATTGGTGATGGAGGATGGTTGATGATGACGATGGCGACGGATTCCCCTCTCTGGAGCCCAAAACGGACTCCAGATCTGCCCTCCCGAGGAAGAACAGGGCTTGGCGGCGGCTCCGTATCATAAAACGCGATGAATCCTTCTCTCTGATTTTTTTCTCCTCGAACGTGAATATATGGAGTTGGAGTTGAGGTCGGTGGAGGTCCAGGGGGCCACAAGGACGGAGGGCGCGCCCCCACCCTTGTGGCCAGGGTGTGGGCCCCCTTCGGTTGATTCTTTCGCCAATTTTTTTTATTAATTCCAAAAATCATCTCCGTGAATTTTTAGGTCATTCCAAGAACTTTTATTTCTGCACAAAAATAACACCATGGCAATTCTGCTGAAAACATCATCAGTCCGGGTTAGTTCCATTCAAATCATGCAAGTTAGAGTCCAAAACAAGGGAAACGAGTTTGGAAAAGTAGATACGATGGAGATGTATCAACTCCCCCAAGCTTAACCCATTTCTTGTCCTCAAGCAATTCAGTTGACAAATTGAAAGTGATAAAGAAAAACTTCTACAAACTTTGTTTGATCTTGTTGTTGGAAATATGTAAAGCCAGCATTCAAGTTTTCAGCAAAGATTATGAACTAACCATATTCACAATAACATTTAGGTCTCACATTTAGTCATATCAATGGCATAATCAACTAACGAGCAATAATGATAAATCTCAGATGACAACACTTTCTCAAAACAATCATGATATGATATAACAAGATGGTATCTCGCTAGCCCTTTCCGAGAACGCAAAATATAAATGCAGAGCACCCCTGAAGATCAAGGACTGACTAGACATCGTAATTCATGGTAAAAGAGATCTAGCCATACTCAATATAATTTAATAACAATGCATACAAATGACAGTGGTTCTATCTAACTGGTGCTTTTTTATAATAGGATGATGACTTAGGAATAAAAGTAAATAGATCCTTGGTCTTCAGTCCTGCTCCCTCTCAAGATTTGGTGGTCAGTAACAATTCTGCTGAGTCTTTCTCTGGCCCTACAATGGCTCTGCAGCAACTACAGTTCAATATTCAGGTTTCAAATGCTGGTATAAACATTAGCTTCACTACAGATTCTGAGATGATCAGCTCCATGCTTCTGAATGAGCCTCTGTCATATGTGCATGTTACCAACTTCTTGTCTAGCAGGATCATGCCTACTTTGGCCACCATTGGGCCCTGGTCGCATGGTTATGGTATTAAACCTGCAAGTCTGAATATTCAGTTAGTTGTGACAAATGCTGAAGATGGACAGTTGGATGCTTCACATCGTCACCTCTCTTGATGCTGCAGGTACTTACAACTCTTCCACGCAGCTTTGGACTATTGTTGCTAGTGAATCACCCAATGTTCAGGCCAGCACTGTAACTATAACTGAGCTCAATGATGATCTGGTGGCACCTTCTGATGGCTTAGCGATGACTGGTCCCGATTCTGTGCCTGGGGACTCCTCTGTTGGAGTGTCTAAGGGAAAACGTGGAAAAAACAAAGCTCCAATCTCTGTCATGCAGGTTCGCCGCAGCAATCGCTCCAACAAGTATGATGGCTTCAAGGTGCCTCTCATCACTGACAGCAAGGCCAAGACCTCCAAAGTTAAACCAAGGGTGATCCCAAGTGTGGCCTCTGTAGTTGTCATAACTGATTTGTCTGAGGAACAATCTGTTGCCGTCCCCCATCACTGACAATCACTGAGATACAGCAGATTGGATCCACCCGGCGTGCCATTCCTCCTGAAGAACTCACTGAAGATGTGCTTCTTGCTGATCAGGAGGGGGGCTCATCCAATGCTTAATTTCGCTTGCTTTTTATCTAGCTTTTAAATGGTGCTTATTTCGAACTGGAATGTACTTTGTTGGAACGTCCGAGGCCTGAACTCAGACCCTAAGCTTTTGGCTCTATTGAACGCTTTCGCCGTGATTTGCTTGCAAGAAACGAAAAATCCCTCTTTTGATAATATGTTCATTAAGTCATGCTGTCCGAAACGTTTTGATAAATATGCTTATATTCCCTCTCAAGGAGCCTCTGGAGGTATTGCAACCATTTGGAACAGCTCTATTTTCACTGGTACGGTACTTATGGAAGAAGAATTTGCTCTAGTAATTAAATTCAAATCCACACAATTGGCCCAGGAATGGACCCTTGTAAACATATATGGACCCTGTCAAGGTGATCTCAGAGTGGATTACACAAATTGGCTTCTGAACTTAAACATCCCTGCCACTGAAGATTGGTTACTACTTGGTGATTTTAATTACATTCGATGTCCTTCAAATCGCAATAAACCGGGTGGTAACATAAATGACATGATCACATTTAATGATTTTATCCGATCTCAGGGGCTCATTGAGCTGCCAATTAAAGGTAGGGCATATACATGGAGTAACATGCAGCAACAACCTTTGCTTGAACAACTGGATTGGTTTCTAACCACCACTAATTGGACTGTCACATATCCAAATACTTTGGTAAAACCCCTTGGGAAACCAGTCTCTGATCACATTCCTTGTGTAGTGACCGTTGAAACTACAATTCCCAAAAGTAACATATTCAGGTTTGAATCCTTCTGGGTGCAACATCCAGGCTTCATGGAGCTTGTTTCAGAGGTTTGGAATAGATCAGTCAATTCTAGAAATGCTGCCACTGTGCTATGCCGCAAGTTTAAAATGTTAAGATATGAACTCAAACACTGGAGTAAAAGGATTTGTAAACTCAGCATTGCAATTGAAAATTCAAACTCCACCCTAGCAGATCTTGATGCTCGAGAAAATAAAAGGGTTTTGTCAACCCCAGAACGTAACTTTAGGACAATCCTAAAAAAGCACATTCTTTGACTGTTAAATTATCAGAAGCAATACTGGAAAAAAAGATGCACAATTCGCTGGGTTCAATTTGGAGATGAGGACCCAAAATTTCTTAAAGCCCTTGCTTCAGAAAGATACAAAAGAAACAACATAACCAATCTTCATCTTGATAATGGCACATCTGTGGAAGACCATGCTGGGAAAGAGGCTCTCATCTACCACACCTACAAAGACAGGCTTGGTTCTTCTCGTGGCTATCATATGAAATTTGATCTTCCTAATATTATCAAAAGAAGTCATGACTTGGACCTGCTTACTACCCCTTTCTCCAAACAAGAAATAGATGATGTTGTTAAAGAAATGCCGGCTGATAGAGCTCCAGGCCCCGATGGTCTTATGGGTCACTTCATTAAATCTTGCTGGCACATAATCAAAGAAGACTTCTACAGACTTTGTGAGCAGTTCCATGAAGGGACCCTAAACTTGGAAAGCATCAATGAGGGCTTCATCACACTAATTCGAAAAGTCCCTTCGCCTGAGACAGTTAATGACTTTCGGCCTATCACATTGCTAAATTGCTGCCTCAAAATAGTCACTAAGCTGTTGGCCAACCGCCTCCAAACGATCATTCTCAAGCTCGTTCATCGCAATCAATACGAAGAACTATACAAGACTGCCTTGCTTGGGCCTTCGAGTACATCCATCAGTGCCATGTTTCCAAGAAGGAAATAGTTCTACTAAAACTTGACTTCGCCAAAGCATTTGACACAATCGAACATGGTGCTATGCTTGAGATTATGAAACATATGGGCTTCAATGACAAGTGGCCTTCCTGGATCAAATCTATTTTTTCTTCTGGTAAATCTTCGGTGCTTCTCAACGGTGATCCAGGCAGGCAATTCCATTGCAAAAGTGGTGTTCGGCAAGGAGATCCCTTGTCCCCCCTCCTCTTTGTTATTGCAGCTGATCTCCTTCAAGCTGCCACTAATGACGCTTTTCGACAGGGGAAGATCCATCTGCCCTTTCAAAGACAAAGACAACTTGACTACCCTGTTATTCAATATACGGATGACACAATAATCATCATGCCAGCATGGCCAGCTCAAGCACATACTATGAAAGGAATCCTTAATGATTTTGCCACTTCCATTGGTCTCAAGATAAATTTCCATAAGTCCACACTCATACCGATGAATTGTGATGATGACCTTGCGAATGAGCTTGCTAACATCTTTGAATGCAAAGTTGGAAATATGCCGTTCACTTACCTAGGCCTTCCCCTGGGGACTGGTAAACCCACTATCCAAGACCTAATGCCGATGGTATGCTCTGTGGAACGAAGATATCTTCTACTCTATCTATGATGTCGTATGGGCCCAAGCTCTCATTGCTAAACACTGTCATCACCTCGCTCATCATTTTTGCTCTATGCACACTCAAGTTTCCACAGAAAATCTTGGAATTATTGGATAAGATTCGTCGGAAATGTCTCTGGACAAAAAAGACTGATCAGGGGGAGAAATGCAATTCTCTGGTTGACTGGGATAGGATTTGTCACCCAAAAGAAAGTGGAGGCCTCGGGATCATCAATTTGAAAATCCAAAGTGATGCTCTTCTCCTTAAATATTTGCACAAATTTTATAACCAGCACGACCTCCCTTGGGTTGATCTCATCTGGTCTACATACTACACAGACAAGATACACATGCTTCTAATCAATGTGGCTCGTTCTGGTGGAGAGATGTCCTCAAACTAACTCCAATCTATCGGGGCATCTCCAAAGTTGAGGTTAACCGTGGTGATAATGTGCTCATGTGTAAAGACCTCTGGCTTTATCAGACTCTAGCTGACTCACACCCAAGGGCCTTTTCGTTTGCCAAGAATGAGGATGTCTCAGTACAAAATTTTCTATGTGTCTCTTCCTTAGATGAGGCGTTCCATCTACCCCTCTCTATTAAGGCACATGCAGAGGTCCGAGACATCCAACGCCTTGTGGCCCATATTGTTTTACACGACGGTCCGACCACTAGAGATTTGTGGTCATACTCCTGGGGCTCTACAGAATATACTGCATGAAGATTTTATAAATTCTGCTTCAGGGATGTCAAATCCCATAAAACATACCACTGGCTGTGGAAATCCAAAGTTACAATCAAGATAAAAGTTTTCGGTTGGGTACTCCTTTGTGATCGCCTCAATACAAGAGAAATGCTAAAGAGAAGGCACTACAATGTGGGAGATGACCTAACCTGCCTCCTTTGCAGTCAATCACAAGAAGATGTGGACCACATGATCCTGAACTGCCCATTCAGCAAGTACTGTTGGTCAAAACTTGGGATGAACCCTGGACATCATACCATGCGGCTGACTTGGTTGGAAACGACCAAGCTAAATTGGAACAAACCTATGTTCATGGAGGCCTTTCTTCAAGCATCTTGGAGTATTTGGAAGGAGAGGAATGACAAGCTTTTCAGAAATATCAGCCCCTCCTACAATTCTTGGCTAGCTAGATTTAAAACAGACTTTGGCTTGCTACAATATAGGGTGAAAGATAACATGAAGGACTTTATCTTCCTACTCTTAGACTCCCTACCTTCTGACTTGTTTTGTTTTCTAGTCTTACCTCTCCCCAAAACCACAAGGTGGTAAGGGGTGCACTCTGTATAGCTCTTGTACAATGTACAATGTAACATTTTGAAAGTAATATATCACAGTGGGAGACTCTCCCACTGTCACAGGTTTCAAAAAAAAAGTAAATAGATAGGCCCTTCGTAGAGGGAAGAAGGGATTTGCAGAGGTGCCAAAGCTTGAGTTTTGAAATAGAGATAAATAATATTTTGAGCGGCATGCTTTCATTGTCAACATAACAACCAAGAGATCTCGATATCTTCCATGTTGCGTACATTATAGGCAGTTCCCAAACAGAATGGTAAAGTTTATACTCGCCCACCACCAACAAGCACATTCCATGGCTGGTCCAAAACAATGGGTACCGTCGAACTAACAACAGTCCTGGGGGGTTGTTTGCAATTATTTTGATTTGATTTGAGCATGGAACTGGGCATCCCGGTTACCAGCCATTTTCTCGTGAATGATGAGCGGGTTCCACTCATCGTGAGAATAACCCACCTAGCATGGAATATATTGACATCCCTAGTTGGTACATGAGAGATTCGAGCATACAAAACAGATTATCATTTGAAGGTTTAGAGTTTGGCACATGCAAATTTACTTGGAACGGCAGGTAAATACCGCATATAGGAAGGTATGGTGGACTCATATGGAACAACTTTGGGTTTATGGAAGTGGATGCACAAGCAGTATTCCCGCTTAGTGCAAGTGAAGGCTAGAAAAAGACTAGGAAGCGACCAACTAGAGAACGACAACAGTCATGAACATGCATTGAGATTAACCAACATTGAGTGCAAGTATGAGTAGGATATAAATCACCATGAACATAAAAATCATGGAGGCTACATTGCTTTTGTTTCAACTACATTCGTGAACATGTGCCAAGTCAAGCCACTCGAATCATTCCAAGGAGGATACTGTCGGTGTTAAAACTGGCCGATCTCGGGTAGGGGGTCCCGAACTGTGCGTCTGAGGATCAAAGGTAACAGGAGACAAAGGGGACATGATGTTTACCCAGGTACGGGCCCTCTTGATGGAGGTAAAACCCTATGTCAGTGTCAAAACCGGCGGATCTCGGGTAGGGGGTCCCGAACTGTGTGTCTAGGCGGATGGTAACAGGAGACAAGGGACACGATGTTTTTACCCAGGTTCGGGCCCTCTCGATGGAGGTGATACCCTACTCTGCTTGATTAATATTGATGATATGGGTAGTACAAGAGTAGATTTACCACGAGATCAAGGAGGCTAAACCCTAGAAGCTAGCCTATGGTATGATTGTTGTTCGTCCTATGGACTAAAACCCTCCGGTTTATATAGACACCGGATAGGGTTAGGGTTACACAGGGTCGGTTACAATGGTAGGAGATCTACATATCCGTATCACCAAGATTGCCTTCCCCGCCAAGGAAAGTCCCATCCGGACACGGGACGAAGTCTTCAATCTTGTATCTTCATAGTCTAGGAGTCCGACGAAAGATGATAGTTCAGCTATCCGGACACCCCCTAATCCGGGACTCCCTCAGTAGCCCCCGAACCAGGCTTCAATGACGATGAGTCCGGCGCGTATTGTCTTCGGCATTGCGAGGCCGGTTCTTCTCCAAATTCCATATACTTGTCGAATAGTGTCCGTCTTCTGATAAATGCTGTGCTCCTTGGCTTCTACGCCCAATAATGGCCATCTTCCACGTGTTTGAATGAATGCGAAAAGCTAGGGTATTTTTACACTTACCCCCCTAGCTGCGCAAATGAGCTGCCTATAAAAGGGGCGAGGATCTAGATCTGAGTCACACCATCCCCCCTTCGCGAGCTTTCATCGGAGCGCCTCTGACCAAAGCCCATTCCATCATGGACAATCGACGCGGCTCCTCCTCTCGCGCTCCCAGCCCTCGGCACAGAAATTGGGAGAGATGCTCAGTCCCGCATAGCGAGCTAGTTATACTCCAAACCAAGGGATTTCTTCCCCCGGCCTTTATGGTTCCGGTTCGAGCCGGACTTGCCACCTACAAGGGCGGAGCAAGCGAAGAGTGTCCCCGATCCCTCTAATGGAGAGCGGGTGTGCTTTATCTCTTATCTAGTAAGAGGACTCGGATTTCCAATCCATCCGTTTCTCCAGGGGCTCTTGGAGTTCTACGGCCTCCAATTGCACCACCTTCGCTTTGCCTCCATTTTGCACATCGCGGGCTTCGTGGCCCTTTGCGAACTGTTCTTGGGCGTCAAGGCTCATTTTGCGCTGTGGAAGAGATTATTCTGCCTAGTACCCCGTTCTCATGAGGGGTCAATATATCAAGTGGGCGGAGCCGAACTATGACGCATCGCCGGGACCGGATGTCTATCCGGAACCCCAAAGAAGGCGTCCGAAGACTGGCCTTCGGAATGGTTTTACATGGAGGACGTCCCGCTGCCGGATCCAGTTCGGATCGGCCTTCCGGAGTTTAGCAACGCTCCTCTGAAGAAGCGCCTAAGCTGGCGCCCGCGGAGCCCCTAGAGGGAAAATGACCGGGATGTCCTTTACTTGATGAGCCGGATAAGATTACTGGCTCATGCCGGATCGACCATGATTGGAGTCATGGCAATCTGCATTATGAGGGGAATGCAGCCGCTCCAATATAGGGGCCACCCCATGTGGGACTTCAACGGTGATGTCGGTGTACTAGAGTTGGGGTACCCTAGTATCCCGAACTTGTGCACGGGCAGTTGCGGCCCTCCGCGGCAAGGCTTACCGGGAGACCGCCAAGGTCCTCCGTGGTTCCTTTGGAGCCATTCAAGAACAAAGTATTCAAGCCAAGGAGACAAGGCCCCGGCAAGAGGAGCTTGCCGGGAAGGCCACCCAAGGCACCTAGGAGACAAGGCCCCGGCAAGAGGAGCTTGCCAGGAAGGCCCGGTGAGCGAGAAGACAACAACCGCGGCAAGGCGCTTGCGGCGGCATACCACCACTCTGTACCTGCGCTCCAGCACATCCACTAACGTGTCGCCCTGGGACCTTTCCAGGCGCGCGTGGCAAGAGGTTGTGCTTGACGGCGGTGAAGCCTTGATGTGGCAATGACAAGATTGCCATCGTGTGGCAAGCGGTGGCGCCCGACGGTCCCTTTACGACCGTTAGGGCGGCGTGAAGCGGGCATTTAATGCCTTTGTCCCCTGCCGTCGTGGTTAGGTATGATACACCTTTGTACAAGTAGCTGTACCAACCACTCCTTTTCCATTTTTACCCTTGTCTACGTTGCCACACTGCCGGAGACCCCTTTAGCATATAAAAGGAGGCCCATGCGCATAGCGTAAGGGAGGGGTTGGAAAGGTTCGAGGCCGAGAACACCCACGCTCGGTCTCGTTAGCAGCTTGTGTCTTGTAGCACTCAGCGCTCTGAGCAAGAACTCAATACACTTTCGGACATGCAGCGGTAGGAGTGTTATCTCTTGGAGAGCTCAAAGCTGGGTAAGCCTTTCGTGTGCTTCAGGCGACCTCCTCCCGCCCGAACCGAAAGGGGCTCGGTCCGCCGGTCCCATAGGTGTTCGTGGGCCGATCAGCTTCCCGACATCTTTGGCGTGCGGTAGAAGCGTCGAGATTGTGTGAACCTGATCCGGCGTCCACACGAGCTAGATCTTCATCATCTTCATCGACATGCCACCGAAGAAGAAGGCTTCGGCGGCAGATGTTCCGTCCGCGTCGAACCCACCACCACCGGAGCAAATGGGTGGTGAGGTAGACACCGGCGGAAGAATGGACGTCGACGGGGGAGCCCACGATGCTGCCAAGTCCAAGGACAAGGCTACACAGACCTCGGCGTCCGTACATGCACCGCGCCCGTCTCAGGAGGCGCGGGACCAACAGCGTCATGGTATTCACAATGCCATACGCTCGTTGGACCAAGATCGAGCTGGTGGATCTCGGGATGCTCAAGACCAGCATGCACGCCAACATGCTTTGGCCTTGGCGAAACGCGATCGCTGGGCGGGATCTTGCTCCTTCTAACATAGTTAGAAGTCCGAGCATATCCGCTCCTCGCGCCGCTCGCCATCGCCACCCACCACTCCAGCGAAGCTTTGGCGAGAGCTCAGCGCTCTGGATTACCCTCCAACAGCCGACAAGGTCGATGAATGGAGGGCCACCATTCAGAGTCTCATCGGCTTTGCCATGGCGACGCCCGCAGCAGCCGAGTGCATCGCTGCCGCTGGCAGGACTGCCAAATCTGAGCCGGTGGCGGCGAAACCGGTGGGGGTGCAACCACCATGCATTCTCCGTCGAAGGTTAAGATCGCCGACTTCGCCGTACCCACCTCGACAGCGATTCCACCGCATCGCCGGATCCACGAGCTCGTCGCGATCAGCGCCAAGTTCTACATGAACGACAGCAAGAAGACGCCGAACTTCGCATCGAGCGCCAAAGAGAAGCGGCGTCAATCCGACCAGCGGCGCTGGGCCCTCTGTTGACATGCATGCGCCCGAAGAACCAGCGACTTGCCGTCTGTGTAGGTTGCCCTGCGTTCACTCGTGAGCTGCGGCAAGTCGATGGCCCAGCTAGAAGAATTTCAAGCCAGACGCGTACGAGAGAAGTACGACGGCAAGACGCATCCGTCGGAGTTCCTCAAAGCATCTACACCATCGCGGTGCAAGCTGCCGGGGCGAGACGACAAGATCTGGCCAACTACTTCCGCTGGTGCTCAAGCCCAATGTCGGATCCTGGCTCATGCCATCTCTGTCCTCGGCGACAAGAAGGATGCTCTTATCTGCGCCGACAAGATCTACCGGAAGCGACAAGCGCAGCAGATTGCAAGCCACTTGCCACTGAAGCTCCCGGGGCGAAGAAGAAGACCAAGTCCGGCAAGAGCTCTGATGCCCACTCCGGCAAGCGCACCTCTTCGGAGTGCTGCGCTACCGTCGAGGACGCACCATCGAGCTCCACCGGCAAGTGTAAGAAGAGGAAGTTGATCTCTGGTGACTATTTTCCGGCAGAGCTTCCCGAAGTCGCCGTCAAGAAGGTCCTCAAGATCAACACCAAGGGTGCTGAGGAGCAGTCTGCTCCGGCAAGCCCTAGGGTTTGTTCCGTTGAAGCAGACGCTCCCGACAAGTTTTGCTCCGGCAAGCTTGCCGGGGAACGTCAAGCTCCGGCTGAGCCGCAGGTTCTCGCCATGGAAGCAGATGTGCCTTTAGTCCTTGTTGTCGAGCCGCAAGCTCCAGCACGGGCATAGCAAATTGTCCGTTTCCTTCAGACAGGAGAACTTCCCGAAGAGCAAGAAGAAGCGGAAAGAGTAGCCCGGCAGTCAAGTATGTACCAGTTTGTCGACAACACACTGTACATAAGAAGACTCAACGGTGTGAAATTGAAGTGTATTCACCGGGAAGACGGACAAAAGCTGTTGGCAGAGATACATGGAGGCATATGTGGTCACCACATTGGCGCCAGAGCACTTGCCGGAAAAGCGTTCCGGCAAGGTTTCTTTTGGCCGACAGCCCTCCAGGATGCAACTGCACAAGTAACCAAGTGTGAAGCGTGCCAGTTCCATTCCAATCAAATACACCAGCCAGCTCAAGCTCTCCAGACGATCCCTTTATCCTGGCCATTTTCGGTCTGGGGCTCGACATCCTCGGCCCCTTTCCCGAGCTGTCGGGGCTTTGAGTACTTATGCGTTGCAATCGACAAATTCAGAAAGTGGCGGAAGTGGAAGCGATGAGGAAGGTGACAAAGACAGCCAGTCAAGTTCTTTAGGTCGATTGTTTGCGTTTGGAATCCCTAACGGGATCATCACCGACAACGACACGCAATTCACGAGCCGCACCTTCATGCAAGACGTCCAAGATCTTGGCGCCAAGGTCTGCTTCGCCACATTGCTCATCCGAGAAGTAACGGTCAAGCGGAGAGGGCAAATCTGAAGTCTGCGCGGGCTCAAGACCAGAACTTTCGACGAGGCTGCACAAGTGCGGAAAGAAGCTGGATTGAGGAGCTGCGGTGGTTCTTTGGTCGATCAGACGACGCCAAATCGAGCCAGCGGCGGACACCTTTCGCTCTAGTCTATGGAGCAGGCAGTTCTCCCCACGGAACTCGTATACGGATCACCTCGAGTGCTCGCTTATGATGAGCTTGAGCAAGAGCAGTTGCGACAAGATGACGCGCTGCTCCTTGAGGAGGATCGTCTCCAAGCTGCTGTACGGGCTGCTCGATACCAGCAAGCTTTGCGGCGCTACCATAGCTGCAAAGTTAATGCCAGAAGTCTCGAGGAAGGTGACCTTGTTCTTCGGCGCGTTCAGTCCGCCAAGAATTCCAACAAGTTGACGCCAAAGTGGGACGGCCCTTACCGGGTGAAACAAGTCACTAGGCCTGGCGCTGTCCGCCTTGAGACCGAAGATGGCATTCCGGTGAGCAACTCCTGGAACATTGAGCATCTTCGTAAGTTTTACTCAGAAGCGCGGTTGCGGAACCTGTTAAGCAACCACCTTTTGTACAAGTATTGCCAATGTTGCATGTAATCCTTTGTACAAAGCCGGGCGCAGACCCCGTGCTAATGTGCTTCGCACATCTTGTCAATTTCATGCTTTCTACTTCTATTTTGCATGCGTTATCTGACACTTTGTGCAGCACCTACCCCCGGTAAGCAATAACGAGCCATAAGGCTCCATATCTTTATTTTCTCTTCTTTCTTTTTCTCAAAGAAAGGAAGGTTCCCTCGCCCACAAGTTTGCCGGGGAAAGGAGAAGATAATGGTGTGGACCAAGCGTCGCTCAAGGAAGTCTAGCCTTCTTAGGAAGAAAGCAGCAGAAAAGATAAGTTGCTAAAGTTTGAGCAATCAGTTTTAAAATTTTTAAGTTATCTTCCTCGAACGACCGTACTTTGTATGGAAAACCTGTGCGCGGAGGAACCAACTCGTAGCTAGTTCCGCCCTTACTTTGTTTCGAGTCCACTCAACAACTTAAGTGAGCTATGACTAGTTGCGACAAGGTTTCTTGTCGGTAGCAAAGACCGCCAGCCAGTTGCCGACGTCTCAAGACTCGGCGCTCATGGCCTGTGTGCCTCATACGACAAGTTCCAACTCGTAGCTAGTTGCGCCCTTACTTTGTTTGGAGTCCGCTCAACAACTTAAGTGAGCTGCGACTAGTTGCGACAAGGTTTCTTGTCGGTGGCGGCACCGCTTAGCCGACTGTGACGTCCACTTTCGGCACTTCATGACCAGTGCCCGCGCCGACAAGTTCCCTAAAAGCGTAGGGCAAAAACATACAAAGGAAGGAACCAAGTAAAGGAAATAACATAGCAATTGCTACCCAAAATAGAGTTTAATTACAAGATAGCTTGTCGCAGCTCTAATAAATTGTTCTCATAACATGACCAGCAGCGGCAAGAAAAAGAGGGAGGGGGCGGCGGCATCTCCTTCGGCCGGCGCCCTGGAGCTCGACGCCCATGGGAGCTTGATGAAGACGCCACCGCCGGCCTTCAAATAGGCGCCGGGCTGGGGCTCTTGAACCCGGGCACGCTGTAGCGGCGGAGGGATCGGCGGTCAGCGTAGCACTGGCGCTCCTGCGGCCTCGGGGCCGTCGGTCGATCGCCGGACCCATCGCCCGGCTTCTGGCGGCAGCTTTAGCGGTCTCTTCGCGGCGGGCTCGTCGGCGCCAGCTTCTTCTCCGATGGCAGCAGGCGTCGTCGGTATTGCAAGGCGTCCTCCTCGCCAGCGGCCTCGGTCTCCATTGGCTCTATGCGGATGGATCTGACGACCGGAAAATGAAGAAAAGTCAAGCAAATATTCAAAAGAAAATCGGAAGAAGAAGAACACGAGGAAAGTTTTCAAGCAAGAGGATTACATGCTAGGGTCTGCAGTCATGGTCTCCGCCACCGTGGATCGCTGGTGCTGTCCCTTGCCGGAGAGCTGTCCCTTGCTTGGAGAACCGCCCTTGCGGAGAAGTCTCCCTTGGCGGAAGCGCTCCCTTGCCGGGGAATCCTCCTTGGCGGTGTAGTCGGCAGATGGCATGTCGGGAGGCGGCTTGAGGCACTCTGGTAAGGCTGCTCTGCTCACACAAATCAGCGGTCGAGATATCGGCAAAGAAAGGGCACCCATGCACGCCTAACAGCAGGAAGTAAACCATATATTCTGTTTGGGGGCTGCATTGAGGGGCTGCTTTGAGGAAGAGTTGCCGCGTCCGGCAAGGTGGTCTCGGACGTGCCTCCTGCTGTCGCGGTGGGTTCATCCTCGATGACAATCACCGGGGCCTTGGCTCTCTTCGACGCTCTGTGGGCCAGCGTCCTGAAAAGGAATGGGTTCAGAGTGAAGCAAATCAGATACAAGACAAGACGCCGCATTCGACGCGTGTCGTCCGTGGAGGGCGTGGTGGGTCCGGAGTGAGTTACGGGGTAACCCAGGCCGCGCGTGCCCGTGCCATGTTTTGGGCCTGGCCCAACAGCGCTCGGCATCGTGTGTGGCCCATGCTCGGGGGCTCCTGTCGGTGTAATAGAGTAGGGGTACCCTAGTATCCCGAACTTGTGCACGGGCAGTTGCGGCCCTCCGCGGCAAGGCTTACCGGGTGACCGCCAAGGTCCTCCGTGGTTCCTTTGGAGCCATTCAAGAACAAAGTATTCAAGCCAAGGAGATAAGGCCCCGGCAAGAGGAGCTTGCCGGGAAGGCCAACCAAGGCACCTAGGAGACATTGCCCCGGCAAGAGGAGCTTGCCGGGAAGGCCCGGTGAGCGACAAGCTTCCGGACGCGACAAGACAACAATCATGACAAAGGCGCTTGCCGCTGACATACCACCACTCTGTACTGCGCTCCAAAGACATCCACTAACGTGTCGCCACAGGACCTTTCTAGGCGCCAGCGTGGCAAGAGGCCGTCTTGCGGCGGAGCTATGATGGCAAGTGGCGTGACAAGATTGCCATCGTGGCAAGCGGCGCCCTCGACAGTCCCTTTACGACTGTTAGAGGCGGCGTGAAGCGGGCATTTAATGCCTTTGTCCCCTTCCTTAAGGGTTAGGTATGATACACTGTACAAGTAGCTGTACCAACCACTCCTTTTCCATTTTTACCCTTGTCTACGTTGCCACCTGTCGGAGACCCCTTTAGCATATAAAAGGAGGCCCATGCGCAACGTAAGGGAGGGGTTCGAAAAGGTTCGAAGCCAGAGAACACCCACGCTCGGTCTCGTTAGCAGCTTGTGTGTACTGTAGCACTCAGCGCTCCTGAGCAAAAACTCAATACACTCATAGATGCAGCAGTAGGAGTGTTATCTCTCCGGAGAGCTCCGAAGCTGGGTAAACAGCTCGTGTGCTTCGCCTCGATCTGCTCTTCGTGCGACCTTCGCGCCCGCCCGAACCGAAAGGGGCTCGGTCCGCCGGTCCCATAGGTGTTCGTGGGCCAGATCAGCTTCCCCGACAGGGGAGGACTATGCCACCCGCCATGGCAGCAAAGGGCCGGAATCGGTCACCGAACTGGTGAAGACCTTGTCTGCCATGCATAAAGGGGAGGAGGAGGATTTTCTCTGCGTCAATCCACTGAGCAAGTTTTCTTCGAATAATCCTCGAAGTTGGGTAAGCAAACATCTTTGTGGCCTGTCCGATCCATGTTCCCGTGGTTAAATATCTCATTTCATGGTTTCTACGCAGGAACTGCGCCGGGCCGTGGAGAAGATACACAGCCCGCCCCCACAACCCGAGTATCCGGAACGGTCCCTCGATCCGCCTCCGAAGAGGATCCGGATATAAAGGTGGAGTTGATCGACGGGGTGTTCCACCAACTTAGCATCGACAATGCTCTGGTTGCCATTATGGCCAATTACCCCGGAATACTTCCAGCCTCACAGGTAACTGAGACCGAGGTCCCAATACTCTGATAATGACCCAACCGTGCTTATTTCTTGATCACCGTATACCAATGGTGTTTCGCAGGGGGTGCCTTCGAGGCAGGAGGACGAGCCCGCGGCGGCTGGCCAACAAGGCGACGGCCTCAAGTTAAAAAAGAAGTGCGGTCCGGATCGAAACTCCGCCGCAACGGTATGGCGTGTCACCATGTTCCCAGGATTGATTCCTGGAAGGCATACTAACGCTGATGCTCTTTTCAGGAAAAAGTGCGCTTGCCGGACTGAGTCCGGAGAGGTTGCCAATCGAACCTCCGCCAGCCAAGCTCCAAAGCCGGGTCCGAAAGCGGAGGCGAGCACGAGGCGTGCGTCAGATGTTCCTCCGGTAGAGGATGCCGACAGATTGTCCGCCACCAACTCCGAGGTGGAGAGCGCCATGAATCACAGGCGCCGCCAGACAGTTCTTCGTGACGCATGTTTCTCCCAACAGGCCTTGAATGCCTTCAATTCAGGAGATGCGCACCTCCGTGCCGCTCAAGATGGTCTAGCTGTGAGCCATGGAGCAGTATGTAAAGGACATAGGGGTGAGGAAATTTGACAGTTATATATGCCAGTAGCCCCGAGACTTAAAATAGTTAGAATAACTGATTTAAGGATCATTTGTTATGCAGGATCTTACAAAAAAGAATACCCGACTGTCCCAGGAGCTTGAAGAATGCAAGGCCCAACTTGAGGCCGCACTAGCCGCTTCAGGGGGAGCCACAGAGACCCCCTCTGGTAATATATGCTTCAAAAGATAAATAGTTTATGAAGTGAGGCGGGTGTGTAAATCTGACAATAATATTGCAGATGGCGCCGGACTAGATCCGGACAAGCAACAGCTCTGCGCCAGCTAAAGGCCGACGAGAGGCGTGCTTACGAGGGTGCGGCAGGAGAAAAATAACCTCCAAGATGCCAACACCCAACTGGGTGAGGAACTAAAGGATGTTCGTGCCTAGTTGTCTGACTCCGTAAAGGAGAATCGACGGCTTCGTCGCAGCATTTTCGGTAAGTGCTTGAGCGAACCGTGAAAGAGTTCGGCGAGGAAGGCGACTAACATAAACATGTATGTAGGTTTGCTCACAGGTCATCCTGAGGAGGAGATGCCCAGTTCTTCGGGTGATCTTCTTCCCGAACTGCGCCAGCTGCACGAACGAGTTCGGCAGGTGATGAAAGGCGTCGTCCAGGCCTTGTGGCCATCTATCTCCCTGCCCGAAGGCATTGGGGAGCTGGCAGAGCGGCTTCAAGGAGCACGGCGGCGCTTCCGACTATGGAAGATATCGGCCTGCCGTCAAGGCGCCAGGAGGCTGGCCATGGTAAAGACGCTACACGGTTGTGACCCAAACCACATGGCCGAGGTCGGACCTGTGGGGCCTGATGGGAAGTAGATCCCTGTAAGCTTAGTGTACGGCCAAGTAGAATTGGCCGCCAAGTATTCCCAGCAAGATTGTAAATTAGATAGCCTATTAGATGACATTGAGGAGGAATACAATGAGTCGAGTTGACTATGTAATTGAATATGACATAAAAATGTCTTCTAGCGGATTGTAGATCGTTTGTCATAGCGGACCTTTTCGCCCGACCTCGGGACCCAACAGTCCGGAGTGTGTCCGAATACACTCGCGGTTATATAAGAACCGGGGCATGCATGGCGACAAGGCGTAGGGGTCATTATTGCTGTATCAGACAAGTGCCCAACTAGTTATGTTATATTACATGGATAGTAAGAAACATCTTCCAGGAGAATAGTTCCGTTAAGGGTTCCTTTATTTGGGAGGCATGCCCTAAAGTGCATGTCAAAACTACTAAGAAAGCAGAAAATCATCTGGGGCAGATGGATAAATAGTTAAAAATCATCTTTCAGTTCACCGACCGAATATTCCCTTAAGAATGCTAGCTTCGGCTTCACCCGGTCGAGGTACACATCCGGTGACCCTGCAGTAAAAATCGCAGAGGTGCTCCCTTTACCACCTAGCCGAACAATCGGGAACGTAGGGGTAAGCACAGGAGCCAGGCAACACAGCTTGGCCAAAACTTAAGTCATATCGATGCATATAATTGTGAATAAAAGGTACA
This sequence comes from Aegilops bicornis, assembly GCA_021605145.1. Taxonomy (NCBI): domain Eukaryota; kingdom Viridiplantae; phylum Streptophyta; class Magnoliopsida; order Poales; family Poaceae; genus Aegilops; species Aegilops bicornis. The sequence continues at coordinate 206,844,476 of CM038669.1, read as the reverse complement.
TGCGGAAGTTTGACACATGTGTTGGGCATGAAGCCCGTATAAATAAGCTTCTGTTAAAGAAGCCCCCAGGTATAATGAGCGCGGACAGCGCGTCAAATATGTGCGAATAAAGTGCAAACGAGCCTCTAAAGGCTTCAAGAAAAAGGAGGAGGAAGGAGAGAAATAAAAGACATCAAAAATAGAAAATGTGGACGGAGGAAGGAGACGAACTTGGAGTCCGGCGCTTAGGCGTAGAATCTTCGTAGACGAGCTGCGTTCCATGGTTTTGGCTCGAGTCGATTATCCGATGTCTTTCGCAGACGGTATGCTCCGCCGGTCAGGGCCTGGTCGATGATGAAGGGACCTTCCCATTTGGGCTTGAGTTTGTCCTTTTTCTTGTCCGGCAGGCGTAGAACTAGTTCGCCAATTATAAGCTTTGGCCCGTACTTCCCTGCTTTGATATCTTCGAGCCTGCTGTTGATAAAATGTGGAACGAGCTTTTGCCACGTCGCGCTCCTCCTCTAATGCGTCAAAACTGTCCTGCCGATCGAGCTCGGCTTCTCTTTCTTCATACATGCGCATGCAAGGTGAGTCATGTTTTATGTCGCAGGGCAAGACTGTCTCTACGCCGTACACCATAAAAAATGGTGTGAATCCGGTAGTACGATTCGGTGTGGTCCACAGCCCCCAGAGTACGGAGTCGAGCTCCTCAACCCAGTGCGTGTTAGATTCCTTGAGGGACTGCACTAGTCTGGGTTTAATGCCACTCATGATTAGACCGTTTGCTCGCTCGACTTAACCGTTGGTTTGAGGGTGATAGGCGAGGCGTGTCGAGCTTGATGCCCATGTTTTTGCACCATAATTTGACCTCATCGGCCATGAAGTTGGTGCCGTTATCGATGATGATCTTGTGGGGACACCGTAGCGGTGCACCACCCACGATATGAAGTCTATCACCGGTCCGGATTCGGCCGTTTTAACGAGCTTGGCATCTATCCATTTGGTGAATTTATCCACCATGACCAATAGGTATTTTTGCTTGTGGGTTCGTCCCTTAAGCGGTCCAACCATGTCAAGCCCCGGACCCATGACGGCCAGGTGATGGGTATAGTTTTGAGGGCGGTGGGTGGCATGTGGCTTTGGTTAGCAAAAAGCTGGCAACCAACGCATCATTGGACTAAATCCTGCGCATCTGCCCGGGCCGTCGGCCAATAGAATCCTGTACGGAAGGCCTTGCCTACATGGGCCCGGGCTGCGGCGTGGTGCCCACCCAGTCCGGCATGAATTTCAGCCAGGAGGTTTCGCCCTTCCTCTTCGGAGATACACCTTTGAAGGACTCCTGTTGTGCTTTTCTCATAAAGCTCTCCCTCATGGACTTTATAGGCTTTAGATCGCCGTACTATGCAGTGAGCCTCATTTTGGTCTTCGGGGAGTTCTGCCTAGTTAGGTAGGCTAGGAATGGTTCCGTCCCACGGGCGATAACCGCCATTATTTCATGGACGAGAGGTGTTATCTCGGTGGCGAGCCTCCGATTGTGTCGAAGTGTTCGGCGTTAGGCGATGCGGTTGGGTCCGGATTGTTATTTCTGGACTCCCCTTCCCATAAATGCGGATGGCTTGAACAGCCGTTCGAGGAAGATGTTAGGCGGGGCGGCATCGCGTTTTGCACCGATGCGTGCCAATATGTCCGCCGCCTGGTTGTTATCCGGGCTATATGATGAAATTGAGCCCTTGAACCCGTCTTTGACATTTTAGGACCGCATTGCGGTATGCTGCCATTTTCGGATCTCTGGCATCAAAGTCTCCGTTTATTTTTGATATCGCGAGGTTCGAATCCCCGCGCACCTCTAGGTGTTTAATGCCCATAGAGACTGCCATCCGGAGGCCGTGCAGAAGGGCCTCGTATTCGGCTGCGTTGTTGGAGTCCGTATACATTATCTGAAGGACGTATTGGACTGTGTCCCCGGTTGGGGACGTCAGGACGACGCCAGCCCCCAGGCCGGCCAACATTTTGGAGCCGTCAAAGTGCATGGTCCAATTGGAGTATGCGCCGTACTCTCTAGGGAGTTCGGCTTTGGTCCATTCGGCCACGAAGTCGGCCAAAACCTGCGACTTAATAGCTCGTCGTGGCTTATAGGTTATGTCGAACGGAAGGAGCTCTATGGCCCATTTAGCAATCTGGCCTGTCGCGTCGCAGTTGTTTATAATGTCGTTAAGAGGTACTTCGGAGGCTACCATTATCGAACACTCTTGAAAGTTGTGTCGCAGCTTCCGGGATGCCATGAACACCGCATATGCTATCTTTCAATAATGTGGGTACCGGGACTTGCATGGAGTTAGGACAGTGGACACATAGTAAACCGGTTTTTGAAAAGGGAACCGGTGTCCGTCTGTTTCTCGTTCGACGACGAGCACCGCGCTGACAACTTGATGTGTTGCGGTGATATATAATAGCATTGGTTCGCCCATGTTGGGCGCGGCCAGGACCGGATTTGTTGCCAATATGGCTTTTATTTCTTCGAGTCCGGCCGTGGCGGCATCCGTCCACTCGAAGTGTTCGGTGCGCCGGAGGAGGCGGTAAAGGGGTAACGCCTTTTCTCCCAAGCGGGAAATAAAGCGGCTTAGAGCCGCTACACATCCAGTCAATTTTTGTATTTCTTTGAGGTCTTTTGGAATATCCAATTGTGACCGAGCTCCGATCTTGGCTGGGTTTGCTTCAATTCCTCTACCAGACACAATGAAGCCCAGGAGCTTTCCGGCTGGAACGCCGAAGACGCATTTTTCCGAATTGAGCTTAATGTCATATTTTTGAAGATTGTCGAATGTGAGCCTCAAGTCGTCTACTATAGTTTCGACATGCTTGGATTTGACGACCACATCATCCACATATGCTTCCACTATTTTGCCGATCTGGTTTGCCAGACATGTCTGAATCATGCGCTGATATGTTGCGCCGGTGTTTTTGAGCCCGAAGGGCATTGTGTTGAAGCAGAATGGGCCGTATGGAGTGATGAATGCTGTTGCAGCTTGGTGCAGCTCCGCCATCTTGATTTTGTGGTAGCGGAGTATGCGTCGAGGAAGCACAATGAGTCGTGTCTCCTCTTTGTAGCATCGATAATTTGATCAATGCGAGGGAGGGGGAAGGGATCCTTTGGGAAAGCCTTATTAAGGTCTTCGAAATCAACACATAGGCGCCAGGATTTATCCTTCTTTGGTACCATCACCAGGTTTGCTAGCCAGTCCGGATGTTTTATATCTCTGATGAATCCGGCTTCCAGAAGTTTGGCTAACTCTTCTCCCATGGCCTGTCTCTTGGGTTCGGAAAAATGCCGAAGAGCTTGCTTGACTGGCTTGAATCCTTTTAGGATATTTAGGCTGTGCTCAGCCAACCGACGTGGGATTCCTGGCATGTCTGAAGGGTGCCAGGCAAAAATGTCCTGGTTTTCTCGTAGAAATTCTCGTAGTGCGGCGTCTACATCTGGGTTTAATTGTGCTCCAATGGAGGCCGTCTTTGCAGGGTCCGTTGGGTGGACTTGGAATTTGACTATTTCATCCGCTGGTTTAAAAGAGGTGGACTTGGATTTTTATCAAGTATCACATCATCCCTGTTCACCGTGGAGCGCATCGCAGTGAGTTCCTCGGCCGCTAAAGCTTTGGATAGTGCCTCGAGGGCTAGTGCGGCTGTCTTGCTTTCGACGCGGAGTGCTATGTTCGGATCACTAGCGAGAGTGATGATTACATTAGGTCCGGGCATTTTAAGCTTCATGTACCCATAATGGGGTATAGCTTGAAAAATTGTGAATGCCTCTCGCCCTAATAAAGCGTGATATCCGCTGCTGAACGGGGCCACTTGAAATGTGACCTCCTTGGACCTGTAATTGTCCGTGAGCGAACACTACGTCTGTGGTGATTTTTCCTGTGCAGCATGCTTCCCGGCTAGGGATTATTCCTCTAAAGGTTGTGCTGCTTCGCTCAATGCGGTTCCAGTCTATTTCCATTTTTCGGAGGGTTTCCTCATAGATGAGGTTTAGTCCGCTGCCGCCATCCATGAGTACCTTAGTAAGGCGAAGCTGTCCACTATTGGACCGAGGACCAATGCGGCTGGTGCTCGGCTGTTGAATTTGGGTTAAATCCTTTGGCATTAAAGGTAATAGTCGTGTCACTCCATGGATTTATTGTTGCTACTTGGTAGACTTCGGCAAGGTTGCGGAGTGTTCGTTTCCGCATGTTATTTGATGCGAAAGTCTCGAAGACTATTAACACCGTACCGGTGTTGCTGGGCTGGGATTCTGAAGCTAGAAGCTCCTCGCCACTTTTGGCCACCTGCTGTAGTATCCAACATGCTCGAAGGCTATGAGTTGGAGTGGCGCCCTACGTGCTATGAATTTTGCGAGGTCCGTTTAGCCAACCCTCCAAAGACGGTTCCGTACCCTTTAGGGGTTTTTGTTTTTGATGTATAACCCAGGTGCTTCGTGATGATGCACCCTTTTATTTCGGACTAGGGCTGTGTTCGGGGCCGGATTATCCCAAAATTTACTTTCGGTTTTCCAACCACTATCCATCGGACAGTACTTTTGTACTATGGTCACCAAGTCAGCAAAACGTGTAATTTCACGACGACTTATGGCGTTTAGGATTCCCTTGTCCGTGCAATTATTGCAGAAAAGTGGGATTGCGTCCTTCTCTCGGCAGTCCTTTATCATGTCCATAACTAGGAGGAATCTGGCCCAGTAATGATGTACTGTTTCAGCGGGCTCTTGCCGAATTCGGGATAGATCGCTAATGTTTGGGTGTGCGGGTGGAACTAGATCCGGAACCCCATCCAAATTAAGACTCAGGGGCCGAGAAGTTTCCGAACTCGGAAGTTTGGATTTTTGAATGCTATCCAATGAATCCAACCCGCCGCCTGACTTTAAGTTCAGGGCTTGATCGACATCCATCCCTCCGCGGGAATCCGGCATGGAGGGATCGGGAATCCGGACGTAGCTTGTCCTTAAGATAGAAGAAGAATCGCTGCATTGCTCCTCTATCACAACAACATGATGGGTAGCCTGGGGAGAGTTGATCTCCCTCAGATCTGTTTTAGGCCCAATCCGGTCGTAGTCTGTGGCGACTCCCAGGGCGGCGATGCGATCCAAGAGCTCGTTTACGGAGGAGAGCTCGATCGGATCTAACTGTTCGGCAAGTTCCGAATTACGTGAAGATTGGTTTCGATGACTCGAGAAGTCATCGTCGGCACGGTGGCCGAACTGGCGGTCATAAGAAAACCACCTAGCCGAAGAGTCTGACCAGTGGCCAAGGCTCCTTTGGCGATAGTATCGTCTTTAAAGACGGGATGAGGCATCCTTCCTGACGGCGACGGCATAGAGGAACTCTCAATGAAAGCATCAATGTCGGTGTCAAAACCGGCGGATCTCGGGTAGGGGGTCCCGAACTGTGCGTCTAGGTGGATGGTAACAGGAGACAAGGGACACGATGTTTTTACAAAGGTTCGGGCCCTCTCGATGGAGGTAATACCCTACTCCTGCTTGATTAATATTGATGATGTGGGTAGTACAAGAGTAGATCTACCATGAGATCAAGGAGGCTAAACCCTAGAAGCTCGCCTATGGTATGATTGTTGTTAGATCCTCTGAGACAAAAACCCTCCGGTTTATATAGACACCGGATAGGGTTAGGGTTACACAGAGTCGGTTACAATGGTAGGAGATCGACATATCCGTATCGCCAAGCTTGCCTTCCACGCCAAGGAAAGTCCCATCCGGACACGGGACGAAGTCTTCAATCTTGTATCTTCATAGTCTAGGAGTCCGGCCAAAGATGATAGTTCGGCTATCCGGACACCCCCTAATCCGGGACTCCCTCACCCTACTTCCTTCTTGATTGTCTTTGATGAGTATAGGGGTTACAAGAGTTGATCTACCTCGAGATCGTAATGGCTAAAACCTAGTTGTCTAGCCTATATGAATTCTGATAGCCTCTACGGACTAAACCCTCTGGTTTATATACACGCCGAAGGGGCCTACGGTTGTACAGAGTCGGCTTGTAGAGGAAGGAAATTACATATCCAGACACCAATCTTGCCATCCACGCATAGGAGAGTCCTATCCGGACATGGGGGAAGGTCTTCTGCCTTGTATCTTCATGGCCCATCAGTCCGGCCCATAACACATAGCCCGGACACCCGAGGACCCCCTAATCCAGGACACCCTCGGTAGCCCCTTGACCAGTCTTCAATGACGATATGTTCGGCACGTAGGTTGTTTTCGGCATTGCAAGGCAGGTTCCTCCTTCTAAATTCCTCAAAGCAATCTTCTAAATAGAAAGAACTGTATTCGACTCTGTATAACAATCACAACCCTCAGCCACGAAGGCAAAACACTTAATCAAAATAATGTCTATCAACTGACAACTTTTCAGTGAAACGCCACGTCTGGCCTCTTTGACATTTCGAACCGTTTTTCGCCTCCCGCTTCGCGTTTCGAGGCGCAACCTCTTTTGACACATCTTGTCAAAATAGAGATCATGTCCGCTTATCGTGGGATCCTCATCAATACAGTTTTGGGTAATCCAACCATGCCATTCGCACAACTCCTTGGGAACAGGCGAGTTTTCAGGCTTGAGGGGGTGTTTGATATTCACTGCCTATATAAGAGGGTAAAGATCCCTCTTTTCTCCCCACGCCTTCTTCCTTCTCCTGCTTCCCCATCCTCAAGCTCCAGCACCCAAGCCTCAATCTTCCAACCGCCAGCAACTTCTCCATCCATGTCCGGATCTGGTTCGAGGGGCAAGTGGGAGGCCTCCTCCGTCATGGAGAAGGACGTAAAGGAGCTCCGGGAGGCGGGATATCTGTCTGCGGACATCGCCCGCAGGCTCCCTGCTAAGGAGCAAGTCATCCCCACCCCGGAGCCCAGCGAAAGGGTTGTGTTCATCCCTCACTTCCTCCACGGGCTAGGGTTTCCCCTCCACCCCTTTGTCCGCGGCCTCATGTTCTACTATGGGCTAGATTTCCATGATCTAGCCCAAAATTCTTTCCTTCACATCTCGGTGTTTATCATCGTGTGCGAGGCGCTACTCCGCATCCCCCGACACTTCGGCCTATGGCTAAAAGTTTTCAATGTGAATCCAAAGGTGGTCGATGGGCAGCACGCGGACTACAGCGGCGCCATGGTGAGCAAGCTCCCAACCACTTAGCCTAAAGGGTCCTTTGTGGAGACCGTCAAGGTGTGGCAACAGGAGTGGTTCAACATCACCGAACCCCGCGACGCCAAGTGGGTGGCCACTCCTGAGTTCAGATCCGGGCCCCTATGCGGCTCATGTCGTGAACCAACAAGGTTCTGGACTGGGGATCGATAGTGGAAGTGTTGATGCTGCAAAAGTGCATCAGAAACATGATAAGCAAGAACACCAGTCTCACTAACATGATTCAGGTGATGCCCTTCCTCCGGATTCTTCCCTTCCAACTCCGGCTCTCCCACATGTGGGAGTTTAATCCGGAAGATCCACGGATCCTGCAGCACCTCTTAGGCATAACGCACTAAGAGATCTGGAAGCTGCTCTTCAAGGCCCAGAAAACATGGCCGTAGAAGACCGAAGACATCGGCCTCGACAGCAAGAACCGGCCACTCTGGTAAGTGTGTTATTCCCTAAAATACATTCGGTCCATAAATTCTTAGGCATAATGAGTTTTCCGTCCCTCGCACAGGGCTGGATAGCGAAGGCGGAGCGGATCAAGTGTCTGGCACCGCTGCCTGAAGATCTGGCACAGCCCAGCTGACGAAGATGCTGGTTCCGGCGCCCTATCAGTCGCCAGAGAAGAAGGCCAAGAAGAAGAGCAAGGAGGCCAAGGGCGGCCTTCGCCGTAAGGGTAGTTCGGACGCAGTGTCCGGAGAGATCGAAAGCCCCTCCTGCTGAGGGAGTCTTGGACTAAGGGGTCCTCGGGCATCCGGCCTGTTATCTGTTGGGCCGGACTGATGGGCCATGAAGACATGAAGACCGAAGACTATACCTGTGTCCGGATTGGACTCTACTTGGCATGGTAGGCAAGCTAGGCAACCGATTATGAAGATTTCCTCCTATGTAACCGACTCCATGTAACCCTAGATCTCTCCGGTGTCTATATAAACCGGAGGGCATAGTCCATATAGGACAGATTCATTACCATATACTCATAGGCTAGACTTCTAGGGTTTAGCCATTACGATCTCATGGTAGATCAACTCTTGTAACACTCATATTCATCAAGATCAATCAAGCAGGAAGTAGAGTATTGCCTCCATAGAAAGGTCCCGAACCTGGGTAAACATTGTGTCCCCTGTCTCCTGTTACCATCGATCCTAGACGCACAGTTCGGGACCCCCTACCCGAGATCCGCCGGTTTTGACACTGACATTGGTGCTTTCATTGAGATCCACTATGCCGTCGACGAAAGGTTTGATGGCCCCTTCAATCGTCAGTAATGACGTGGTCCAGGGACAAACCTTCCTCCCCGGACAGATCTCTGTATTCGGCGGCTTCGTACTGCGAGCCAACTCGCTCGTCCATCTGGAGCAGATCGATAGCTACGCCCCCGGCCGTCAGGTCAGATTCGGAAGCCTGAACAACGTCGCGGACATCCGGGGAGACTTGATCTTCGACGGAATCGAGACCGCGGCAACCGCTCCCCTTCGCCCCGATGGACATGGCTTAAACCTATCATCGGCCCGCACCCACGAGATTGCTCCTGTAACAACTCTAGCCTTAGATCCGGAACAGATCAAGTCGTCCGAAGACGGGAAACTCAACCCCATCACAGGGGCTACCGAATCGACGGCGTTGGAGCCGCATACAAATTCCACTTCGTATGATACTCACATCAACGAAACCCAGGACTTGTCTCCAGTATCGAGTTCCGAACCCCGCAAGCCTGCGGATACCGAACTCGATCGGCTATCGATCTTCAAGTTCAGCATGGCGGATATCTTCCAACACTCGCCCATCGGCGACCTGCTAAACTCACTAAAAAGCTATCCCTAACGGACGGCTCGTCGCCGAACTATGTTCGGTTCGACCCTACGACGGATGATGGAGAATTTTGCTTCCCACCCGCCACCCACTTCATAGCCACCATCGAAGACCAAGCCAAAACTCCTGACCCCTGCTCCAAAGACATCGACGGTCTGAACGATGATGAGGGGCAGGGCCAGAGCTTACCATCCACTAGACGCGGGACGACCACTTCCTGGTATGACATGTGTATGGTCGACACACCCAACGACGATCTCGACGATGACAAGGAGAATCCTGTCGAGGATAAGCCTCCTGGTACACAGTCCAAACACCGGCGCCACTCTCAGTCACGTCACTCAAGAGAAAACAATACTAGCATCGGAGGTGATAATACTCCGGACAACAAAGACCCTGTCGAGACAGGATCCGAACAGGAGGACCAGGAAAGCGGGCAGGATAGCCCTGATGAACAGGCCACATACGGAGACTCGGAGGATAGTAATTATCTTCCACTCTCTGAGGAAGAAGATAACCTCGGCAACAAGGAATTCATCATGCATGAGGAACCTCTAGAACAGGAGCGCTTTAAACGCTGGCTAATAGCCACTGCAAGGAGCTTAAGGAGGAAGCAGCTGCAGCTTCAAGCAAGCCAAGATTTGCTCAACGATAGATGGACCAAGGTCCTGACCGCCGAAGAATACGGCCTTAGCATCCCAGACCAAAGCCACCACAACAGTAGGTGGCTCTGTCAATACGATGGCAAGGCTTTCGAGCCCACACCACCATCGAATAAGCCGGTAGGCCGACCACAGTTTGGTCCGGGCAAAGCAGCAGCCCCAGCAGAGCACCATACCAACCCATCCGGCTGTCCAAGCAAGAATAAAGAAGCTCGGGGGAACACTTGCAACATCCAACAAGACCCGGAGGGTAGAACAGGACACACAAAATCGACACACAGATCGCGGAGACATGTCCCGGCCAGTAACAATGGTTATCTACTCGGACACAACAGACCCGAGCACGCTCGGTCCGAAAACCGTAAAAGGATTCCTCCGGAGGTGCTTCACAGTGTGGCCCAACATAGAGGAGCCGCACACCCTCTCTCACTACAAAAAAAGACACATCCGTGACATTTTGGGCCGAACGAAATTTTTTCTGTCATACATATGACACTTCTATGACGATAATTGTGATAAAACCCGGTATCATCATAGATGTGGTGGGCTCCTACTTCTATGACAAAAAATCATGATGGAAAATGGGCTTTTCGTCCTGGACGGTCTGGAGACACAGCTACATGACATTCTTTGGGCCGTCCATGACGGAAAAAACCGTGGTAGAAGCGAGGGTCAGGAAATTTTTGGGGAGTTCCTGGTTATGCTGGGAGGTCGGGGGCCGAGCGATGCACATTTCGCTACACGACGCTGCAGCGTGTGTGTGCGGCGTTAGCTCTAATCGAACCCGGCGAGGCGTTGGGCTCTAATCGAACCCGGCGGTTGCACCGCAGGCTACTGGCGTTCTTGAACCCGGCGATCGATCGATGGCTGCTAAGCGAACCCGATCGGCGATTCCTTGATCGCTGCTAATCGAAGCCGATCGATGCTACCTGCAGGGATGAAGGTGAGCGTTGCGGGGTTTGGATGAGCGATGGCGGTGGTGTTGCCTCTGGAAGAACAGGACCCGTGGTGTGGTGGAGGGCTGGATGAGCGATGAAGCGGTGGAGGGGTGCCCGTGGAGGGGTGGTTGAACAGAGCCCGTGGTGTGGAGGGCTGGATGGACGATGAGCGGTGGAGGGGTGCCCGTGGAGGGTGGTTGAACAGGACCCGTGGTGTGGAGGGCTGGATGAGCGATGAGCGGTGGAGGGGTGGTTGAGCGATGGCGGTGGAGTAAGCGGCGCGATGGAGGCTGGATGAACAGGAGCCCGTGGAGGCTGGAGGAGGTCGACGGTAGCCCGTGGAGGCTGGAGGAGGTCGACGGTGGAGATGAACAGTATCCCGTGGAGTCCCGTTTTCCGGTACGCCACACCCCTCCCGATGAACAGGACCCCCGTTTCGACCGTAGGAGGTCCGTTTAAATCCGTTCTTGATGCGCCACACCCTCCCGATGAACAGGACCCCGTTTCGACCGTAGGAGGTCTGTTTTAAATCCGTTTGCATCGCCACACCCTCCCGATCAACATGACCCCCGTTTTGACCGTAGGAGGTCCGTTTTCTCCGTTTTGCGGTACGCCACACCCCTCCCGATCAACAGGACCCCGTTCCGAATGTTGGAGGTCCGTTTCCTCTGTTGTGCGGTACGCCAGGCCTAGTTTCCATCGCCTGTTCCGTCCAAGCCCTCCCGATGAACACGACCACACATTCTATTTCGACCCAGCCGGTTGGCTCCCACGCGTTCCGTTGCCTCCCGATGAACACGACGCATTTTGTTGCCTCCCCATGAACACGACGCATTCCGTTGCCTCCCCATGAACATGACGACGACGCTGTTTCTCCGTTTCGACCCAGCCATGTACACGAGCCACGGCGTCACGTATGCGCCGAGTAGGCGTTCGAGACCCGCCCGTATGTACACATACGTGGTCGTATTTTCTTTCTTGCACCTGCTGCATGCGTGCGTGTACATGCTATGTGCGGCGCCTCTACAACTGCATTACACGCCTCGACTACGACGCGTGCGGCGCCTCTACATCCACCCGTATATATGCGTACCGTTCGCGACCAGAATGACAACGCCACGTGCGCTTCAACCAGGTGGGTCGGCGCCGAGCACTTCCTTACTGCGAAGATGTAGGTGGGTCCCAGCATCGGGGCGAATCGTTTTTTTGCGGACGCACTTCCTTGCGTGCGAAGGGGTAGCTGGTGGGTCCCACCAGTCAGGGGGAAACGTTTTTTTCGTAAATACGGTGGCCCGTCCGATGGGTCCCCGCTGTCAGGTGGAGGAATAATTATTTTGCGCGTAATAAGGAGGCACTTCCTTGCTACGGCCGTGGACCCAGCTGTCAGCGTCTCCACGCATAGTACTCTTTCGATGGAAGTCGGTCATTGACCAAATTGACCACGCCGCGCCGAGAGCACCACCGCGGTGGGCGGCAATGAGCCTAGGAAGGGACGACACGGGCCGAGGAAGACTAGGCAGTTGTTTCCCACGCGGAGGGAATCTGTTGTCTGAGGGTTTCTTGGTTCGTCTGCCGTCGCCGGAGAATAACAACAGGTGTGGGTCTGTAGAGGGATGGCTTGGCCAGCGATGGGAGTACGGTGGGGCGGTGAGGCCTGCACGGCAGCATAGCCGACCGCGGGGAGGAGGGAGCAGGCAGTCCCCCCGGCGCTTGTTTGAGCGGCTGGAGGAGGAAGAGCAGAGATTGGAGAAGCACGACGGCCGTTGGATGGACATCCAACAGTCAGTGCTTTTGCGTCAACCTTTTTTTAGGAAAGCCTAAAATATGTGGAAAACAGCATACAACCCATCTGTCATTGTTTCTAATAATTTACAGCCCATTTGCTAATTCTTAAGGTTTTTTTTGCGCCCATATTCTTTTTGTTAGCATTACAGCCCTTATTGTGGCCACGGTTAAAAAATTATACAAAATTTTGCATATTTCGGTGCGGTCTGAACTGTTTTTAATCCCGAAATTTTGACTCACATTCAAACTGATTTTAAAAATAAATGTATATCAATATAAAATCCAACAAATTCTCCATGCATAAAAATTAATGTAATTTAAAATCTTGAAATGAAAAAAAGATATTTGAAACTAATTGCGGTTTGATGTGTTATAAAAATGTACAGCCCATTTCTCATTACTGATGGGCCATTTTCTCGGCCAGCCGAATGAAAGCTCTCCTCGTCTTGAAAGCCTTGCAGCCCAACAGGCCTGACAAAGCGACTTACTTGGCAAATCACAAAAAAATTGGGCTGTGGCCATGCACCCAGCTATCAGCCTCTCCACGTACAGTACTCTTCCGATGGAAGTCGTTCCTTGACCACGTTGACCACGCTGCACGGAGAGCACCACGGCGGTGGACGATGGCGAGGCCTAGGAAGGGGATGACGCGGAGCCGGGGAAGACGCAGCGGTGGAAGCCAGCGGAGAGAAATCTGAGGTTCACTGGTTCGGGCTGTGGTGTGAGGCTGCCCGTCGCTGAGGGCTGGCCAGTGATGCGAATAGTAGGGGCGGTGAGGCCTCTGCGGCATCACAGCCGGCCACGGGAGGCAGGAGCATGCGGCACGACCGGCGCTGCTTTGGGCGGCTGGAGCAAGAAGACCAGAGGTTGAAGAAGCACTACGGCCGTTGGATGGACATCGTACGGTCATTGGAGCTAGAATCGTTCATATTGACCAAGTTGACAAAGCCCTTCGTCCCCGTCAACTTAGTAGGCCCACAAGTCAGCCTCCTACCAAGGTGAGTCCCATCTAGCCGGGGGAGTATTCATTTTTTGTGCGTAATAAGGAGGCACTTCCGGTGGGTCCGAGCTGACAGCGGGGGGAACATTTTTTCACGAAATACGGTGGCCCGACCGGTGGGTCCCACCAGTCATGGGGAAACGATTTATTTTGCAAAATACTGGTGGCCTGTCCGGTGGGTCCCCGCTGTCAGGTGGAGGAATAATTATTTTCCGCGTAATAAGGAGGCACTTCCTTGCGGCTGTCGTGGACCCAGCTGTCAGCCTCTCCACGTACAGTACTCTTCTGATGGAAGTCGGTCGTTGACCACATTGACCACGCTGCGCCGAGAGCACCACGGTGGTGGACGACGGCGAGGCCTAGGAAGGGGAAGACGCGGAGCCAGGCAAGACCCGGCAGTGGATGTCCACGCGGAGAGGAGTACGAGCATTCACTGGTTCGGCTGCGGTGTGAGGCTGCCGTCGCTGCAGAATAACAGGGGGTGTGGGTGAGTGGAGGGATGGCCTGGCCAGTGATGGGAGTAGTATGGGTGCGGTGAGGCCTCCGCATTAGCACAGCCGGCCACGGGAGGCAGGAGCAGGCGACACGATCGACGCTGCTTTGGGCGGCTGGAGCAAGAAGACCAGAGGTTGAAGAAGCACTATGGCCGTTGGATGGACATCATACGGTCACTGGAGTATTGAATAAGTTGCCAAAGCCCTTCGTCCCCGTCAACTTAGTAGGTCCACAAGTCAGCCCAACAATATGGTGGGTCCCAACTAGCAGGGGGTATTCATTTTTTTGGGCGTAATAAGGAGGCACTTCCTTGTGTGCGAAGATATAGCTGGTGGGTCCGACATGTCAGCAGGGGGAACATTTTTTTCACGAAATACAGAGGCCCTTCCTGTGGATCCTAGCTGTCAGGTGGAGGAATCATTATTTTGCGCGTAATAAGGAGGCATTTCCTTGCGTGCGGCCGTGGACCCAGCTGTCAGCCTCTCCACATACAGTCCACTTCCGATGGATGTCGTTCATTGACCATGTTGACCAAGCCGCGCCGAGAGCACCAGGGCGGTTGATGAAGGTGAGGCCTAGGAAGGGAATGACACGGAGCCAGGGAATACTCGGCAGTTGTTTCCCACGTGGAGGAGCACGAGGGTTTTCTAGCTCGTCTGCCCTCGCCGGAGAATAACAGCATGTGTGGGTGAGTAGAGGGATGGCTAGGCCAGCGATGGGAGTACGGTGGGGCCGTGAGGCCTGCGTGGCAACATAGCCGGTCGCGGGAGGAGGAGCAGGCAGTCCCGCTGGCGCTTGTTTGAGCGGCTGGAGCATGAAGAGCAAAGATTGAAGAAGCACGACAGCCGTTGGATGGACATCCAACAATCACTGCTCTCGTGTGTTGACTAAGTTGATAGGGCGTTGCGTGTGCATCAACCTTTTTTTATGAAAGCATACGCGTCAACCTATAGTAGGTGCATAAGTCAGCCTCAAATATGTGGAAAACAGCATACAACCCATCTGCCATTATGTCTAATAATGTACAGCCCATTTGCTAATTCTTAAGAATTTTTTTGGAGCCCATCTTCTTTTTGTTAGCATTACACCCCATATTGTGGCCACGGTTAAAAAGTATACAAAATTTTGCATATTTCGGTGCGGTCAACTATTTTTAATCCAGAAATATCGATTCACATTCAAACTATTTTGAAAAATAATTTATATAAATATAAAATCCAAATAATTGTCCACGCATAAAAATCAATGGAATTTAAGATCTTGTAATGAAAAAAATTGAAACTAATTCGGTTTGATGTGTTTTAAAAATGTACAGCCCATTTCTGGGCAAACCGAATGAAACTCTCCTCGTCTTGAAAGATTTGTAGCCCAGCAGGGCCGATAAAGCAAGTAGGCCTTGTTTGGGTATTTCTTTTAAAAAATAGAACTTGGCTAGCCATTTTCAGCAAGAAAAAAACACAACTGGCTCATGATGTGGTAAACATAAATAAAACCCTGGCTAGACGGGCCACAGCCCCCGCACAGCCCCATTGTTACCCTGATCCGTCGTTAAAACTAGTATAAATAACAACTGCTTGTTCCTCAAAAAAAATTGCGCGACTTGTGGGTCCCTGGTGTCAGCAGCTCGTAGTGTAATTCTCTCGTTTATTGACTACGTAGACAATGGCGTGAGCCCCAGATGTCCAACCATTAGAAGGAACCATATTTTCCGGCTTGTACCACAGAGGCACTTGCTTGCGTACTGCCATGATGCTGGTGGGTCCCTACTATCATCCTCTCCACGTACATTCATCTCCTTGTTCCTCTCGGTTGTTGACGATGTTGACAACGCGAGAGATGATTACACCGCGCCGGCGAAGCGAACCAAGGCCGCCATAAGCGGAGGGCGACGGCGAGGCCTCGGACGGAACGAGCAGTGCCGTTGAAGATGCGCCCGGTCGATCACAGCGGAGGGGAGTACGAGGTTGGCCAGATGCACGGCGCGGGTGCGTGTTGGGGCTGACGTCGCCGGAGAATAATAGGACGTGTGGGGGAATAGAGGGAGGGACTGGCCAACGTTGGAGGGTACGTATGGTAGGGCGGCGGAGGCGCAGCCAGCCATGGGAGACGGGAGCAGGCGGAGCCGATGGGGTGGTTTGGTTTGGGCTGCTGGAGGATGAAGAAGACAAGAGACAGAAGATACATGACAAATGTTGGATGTCAATCCAATGGCTGGTAGGCAGAATCGTTTGTTGACTGGCTAGTAAGTCGACACCACCTTGGATAGGATATTTCCTCGCGGGTCCCAAATGTCAGAATCCAAATCTGTCACGGTCATGCAGCCTTTCCTATGAAAATTTACAGCCCATTTGATGTGCTAGTTCGAAATAAGTTTGTGGGTGCTGGTGGGGGCTAATCACTTGGCTTCTGTAATGCACGGTGAGCTCAAGAAGCCGGCGAGGGTGATGTTATTTCCCTTGGTTGGGATTTGTTACAATATTTCACTCTAAATTAAATGAATGGCAAGCCATTTGCCTTGTTTCAAAGAAAATATGGCAGTCACAGCCGAGTTGAAAAGGGCAGGAACATCTAACTCCAGCTTACAAACTGTACAAAATCATGAAGGTTAATTGTTCATCAGGTTTACAAAAAAACCAGATTGAAAAGGGCAACAACATCTAACTCCATCACTGTTTTCGGCAGTCACAGTCAAATGGATCGGTCAGGTCCATAGAATGAACATCCTGGGTCGTAAAATTCTTTGGATTATGACCACAATATGTTGTAAATAGAAGCCCGGCGCGTTCGTAAGCTCTTTTTCCCACCGAAACTCCTTTTTTGCTCTTGACATACCCATCCGTCAAAACCATGCTCTTTGATAAACTTAAGCCTGATGGACAATAGTAACCTCACATTCAGCAGGAAGAATGTAACAAATCTTGTGTTTGCACGGTTGGCTACATATCGTTCTAGCGTTATTGTCTTCAATAGAATCTCATGAGAAGTGAGAAAATCTCGATGCTTACGAATCCACCGATTGGTTATAACTTTCTGACCCCGTCCTGTTGCCTAAATAGACATGAACATTGAAAACAGTTAAGGTCTAAAAGAAGAATGTCGAAAGAGCAACAGTTGAACGGTTAGTTCTAGTACACTATATGCGGGCTTCCAATGCGCGTGAAATTATCACCTTTATATACAACTTCTCCAGACATGAAAAGCATTGCAGCAAGCCAATAATCTTGTTCAGATCAAAACTATTCATTTGGATATATAAGATCTTGTGAGAATCCGGCACCACCGATAGGCCATCCATGGAGAAACTCTTCATTGAGCATAGAACATAATATTAGTACAAAATGTGTACTCCAAGATGATATATAAATTATGCGCAGAAATTTAAAATGCAGCTTATGGTTACAAGTGTACATGATAATATGAAGAACCTGAAGAACTGTGGAGCCAAACACCATATTGAAATGAGCACAGAGATCATGTATTACACCCAAGGTCTCCAGTTTAGGCGCAGAGACGGCGGTTATTTGCGCAGTGAATAACTAGAATCAAGGATCAACCTTTGAAGTGAAGGGGCATCTTGGGTGATGAGCTGCCTTCCGTCAAAAGAAATTCCAATTCTTACAAGGTTAGGCGACTTTATTTGGAGACAACTGATTCTAACTGTGAAAACAAGCACCAAGCACTCCAGCGCAGGTCAACTGGAGTGGATGATGTTGTGCAATGAGGCCTCTGATATACGAACCCGCACAAGTGAAAGTTTCTTGAGAAATGGGAGTCAAAGGTTTAGTACCAGATTGTCTGGTAGGTAGCACAGCGCAAAGGTGGCGGTGTGGAGAGAGGACAAAAACCACGAGATGGACATCGGTGCTGAGGGCACAAGTTCATGGCGTTCGGTATGTGGTATGTGATTTCCAGGGGAATAGTAGAACTCAATGTGACACCCCCTGTGTCATGCTACAGTAATCCCCTGTTATTGGTGTCATGTCATCATGTTACTGTTGCTAATCTTCACTTGATCCAAATCACAGTTCAAATTCAAATTCAATCTAAAGTAAAAAAAATCATATTTGCCAAACCTGAAAAATAAAATGTTCAAAGTGTGGCAAATAATCCCTAGGTATTTGTCATGTTGGAACCAACCTCCTTTGGATTCCGGAAGTGCTCCTAGAAATTATTTAGTGGTCCGCTGACATTTAAAATTTGGCCTTTTGAAATTTCTAAAAATAATTAGACAACTCCTCTTGACCCCAAACTTTTATTCCATCTCAAGGTATTGTGTTAGATTTATGTGCC
Source organism: Aegilops bicornis (assembly GCA_021605145.1). Lineage (NCBI taxonomy): Eukaryota > Viridiplantae > Streptophyta > Magnoliopsida > Poales > Poaceae > Aegilops > Aegilops bicornis. Next base: position 206,826,325 of record CM038669.1, on the reverse strand, counting down.
AAGTTTTGTTCAAAACAAAACTCATATGGTACTAAAAGAAAATGCAAAACTGAAGCTAAAAATGGTAAGCAGAAAAGTTAAAAATTTAAATGTAAAAAGGAAACAACCCCCCACTGGGCGAGCAGCCCATTGGCCGCCGCACCGGCCGGCACACCAGGCCCAGCCGGGCCTCCTTATCCCCCCCACTCCACGAAACCCTAGCCACGAACCCCGACCACCTCACCGTCGCCCCTCGCCGCCTCATTGGCGCCCGCCTCTCCTCCTGCACGGCGCGCCCCGACGTCGCCCTGCCACCTTGTTGCCGTCCTCCTCGCGGCCCCATCCTCTCTCCCTCGTGGACAGACGCCTACTCGACGCCGTCAACGTCGCCGCCGCCTCACGCCGCCGTCGGACCCCGCCGGAGCGCCTCCTCGACCCCGTCCCGCTTCTCCATCGACGGTCATCGTCGAGCCTCGCCGCCCGTCGCCTTCAGCGGGGTGAGGACCCCTTTTCCTCTCTTCCCGGCACCGGGCGTCACCACGCCCTCGCTCCGTGCCCGACCGCGCCTCGCCCTCGTCGCGGGCTGCGCTCCGGCCGCAGCCCGCTTCGCGCGCCAGACCCATTGCTGCCAGCGCTCCACGGCTGCCCATGCGCGCCCCAAAGCCGTCCTCGTTGTGCCGCGGCATCCTCCGCCGTCCGCCGTGGCTACCCCTCCCGGCAGCCGCATATCCCACTGACTAGCTCGGCCACGGTCTCACCTTGCCGTGTGCAAGCACGCTGCAGCGTGCGCGGTGGCCGGCTCGTGCCACTAACAATGGCCCCCACCCGTAATTACTTTGGTTTAATTAAGACTGCATAGTTAATTAACCTAATTGGAAACTGTCAGGTGGGTCCCCCACCACTTAATCAACCCCCCCTGTTGAATGAGGCCACTAGTTAAAAATTGCTGATTATGACATGTGGCCACCACTCTAGTAAAATGTTTATATAAATAGTTAATTTGTTAATAAAAACTGTTAACTAAGTTGTGTCAGTGATAGCAGGACCCACCTGTAAGCTTGACCCAGTCAACAGCCCTGTTGACTGCTGACATCATGCTGATGTCATAACCCTGTTTTCCTTTTATTTAAATCTGTTAATTCCAAATAACTGTTTAAAACTTTGAAAAATCATATTAAATAAACCGTAGAGTCGGATCAAAAACTTTATACATGAAAGTTGCTCGAGCAGCGGCGAGGCGAACCCGAATCGCTACCCACATACATGTCAGATGCCTCTAACTATCTGAACATTGAACTTTCCCTCCGGTCTTCTATCCGACACGCAGTCCGGGCAGGAAAACATTCCCGGTTGAATCCCCTTCACCTTTATCGTGTAGCCATACGTTAGGTCACTCCCGGCACATCATATTGCCACGTTCTGCTTTGTGATGCTATGCTTGCTTTATATTTACTGTTTTCCTCCTCTTCTCTTCGGTAGACCCCAGGACCGATGCCGCCCCTGTGATGGACTACGTCGATGAGGACCCCTCCTTGCCAGAGCAACCAGGCAAGCCCCCCCTTTGACCATCCCGATATCGCCCATTCCAATCTCTCATGCTTGCATTAGATTTTGCTACTGTTATTGTTTGCTCCTATTCTGATGCATAGCCTGCTTTTGTATCTACTGTTGTACCTTGCACCTTATCCTAAAGCGCTTAGTATAGGGTGGTTAGAGACCCATCGGTGACCCCACACTTGACCCGGCCTTGTTGGAATTATCGAAGACCCGATCAGCGGGATCGAAGACCAGCCCCGACACCGCACATCACTTCCCTTAGTTGCTCGACACTCTTTGGGTTACTATCGAGTACCAAGGGTGAGACCTCATCAGCACTTCTGATGTTAACCCTGTAGTGTAGTTATTCGGTCCTGGTCATCGAGGGTGATTTCCTCTTTAACCACTTCTGATACGACTCTGTCGTGCAACCCCTCAAATGTGGACCTCAAGGGTGAATCCTCTTACGTTCACCTTGATGACTACATCGAGTGGAATTCGCCGGGGGTGATTCCTCGGGCTTTCCCCTTGATGTTTAGACACACAGTTACTATGGTTACTATGACTTTGCACTGGACCTGTTACTAAAGGCGGGTTGGCCACGAGGGGTACCCAGCCTTGAGCTTAATTGCGTTTGATGTGGAGGCAGGTTGACACGGAGGGTGCCAGCGAGATAATTCTGGCGTGGCGGGCATTCCTAGCCCTTGCCGCAAGTCCTCGAGGCAGAACGAGGTCACATCTTTCGTGAGTCTCTGCTTGTTACCGGCGTTCCTAATCCACTACGATTTGGATATTTGATCCGAGGGCCTCTGGCCTGATGGCACTAACCATCACGTGGGCATAGTATATGCGTTCTGCGTCGTATGCATCAGCCGAAGCTTAATAGGCGTCGGCGGTTGGCGGCGTAGCGCGGGTTGGGTAGTAAGCTCTGCCTTTTTAGGAAGGAGTTCGGGGAGATGGCCCATGACCCTGAGGGCATAGGTTTAGTCCGGCGTCTTGGCCTCTCTATTAAGCCTAGGTCGGGTTGCGGCGTATTGTTTGGCGAGGCGGGCATGACCACTGGAAAGTGTGTCGGCGGAGTTAAGCGGCGTGGTGGGTAAGTTGGTGCACCCTGCGTGAAAACATCTATCGATAGCCTGTCCTACGGTAACGGACACTTGGAGTTGTATCCCGATCGATACAACTAGAACTACATACTTGAGATGAGACATGGATATGAGCAATGGATTGCGATGAGAAATGGATTGCGATGAGAAATGGATTGTGATGATAACTGGATAGTATGGCTCTGGGACTTCTTTCTCGCAGGGAGTCGAGAAAGGATCTCTGGCCGAGGTTGATAACACTACTACTACTTTACTTTATGCTACTCTACTCCCCCATTTGCTGCAAGATGGTGGTTTTCGAGAAGATGCTAGTCTTCGATAGGACTAGGCCTTCTCTCTATTACGGCATTTCTGCGGCCAGTCCACATATACAGCCTTCCTTTGATAATGTTGCATATGTAGTGTAGATCCTTGCTTGCGAGTACTTTGGATGAGTAGTCACGGTTGCTTTGCTCTCCCTTTTCCCCCTTTCTTCTTCTTTCCGGTTGATGCAACCAGATGTCGGATCCCATGAGCCAGACGCCACCGCTGATGCCTACCACTACGTGGAGGTTGTCGACGACCAGGAGTAGTTAGGAGGCTCCCAGGAAGGAGGCCTTGCCTTTTCGATCAATTTTGCTTTTGTGCTAGCCTTCTTAAGGCAAACTTGTCTAACTTATGTCTGTACTCAGATATTGTTTCTTCCGCTGACTCTTGTGTATTCGAGCTTATGTATTCGAGCCCTCGAGGCCCCTGGCTTGTAATATAAAGCTTGTATTATTTTAATTTGTGTCTAGAGTTTTGTTGTGATATCTTCCGTGAGTCCTTGATCTTGATCATACTGCGTTTGCGTGCATCATTAGTGTCTGATTGAATCGAGGCGTCACAAGTTGGTATCGAGCCATTTGCTGTAGGTAGCCCGTTTCCAACTCCTTGGCCCAAGTTGAGTCTAGTCATCCCAAACTTTTTACTAACTTGGCTGTGTGGCTTACGGGCCCACGTCGCAATTGGGTGGTATTAGGATCTTTTATTCCTCGTCCATACTATGGGACTCTGATCTCTCGTCTATTCGGGTTAAACATTTTACTAACTCTGACATTAGGTTCTCGTACCCACTTCCTCCCGGAGAGCCCCGACATTACCGATGATCGCTTGCTTCGCCACAAGATTCTGCAGATACTCCTCGATGTTTTACGAGACCACAGCTTGCTTGCTTTGCAGTTCCTGACCATCAATAATCCCCGCGAATAACATCCATGCCGTTTGTACCTTAATCCCCGGTTGTTCATATGCTTTCCAAAAATTCTTCAAAATGCTATTCGATCTCCCGAAGATCCTCTGCAGTCTATTGCTCCCGAAAGTCTTGTCAGCCTGCTTTATGGATACATCCATATGTATCGCAATATTCATTGCATTCCTTGTCACTGTCTTTCCGAGTCTACTAATTCAATATGAATAAGAATATTCCCGTTCATCCGTTGGTTCCTAGAATTCATCTTTCCGGCTCAGACATCATTCTGGATATGAGCTGGTTCTCAGTAAATCAATCCTTGATTGATTGGCCATCTAATTCTAATCAATATACTCATCTTTTTATCAGAGCCTCTGCCTCTGATCCCCCAATTTTGGGATTGTAAACTCTTCGTATTCAAGCTTCGGCTTATTCAGATGTTTCCATAAACTGATTCCCTTGCATCCCTTCTTCTTTTGGTTGAGTACCAATACTCACATCAGATCCTTTGCGGACCACCTGATTTTTTGGTGGATTGCTATCCGGCAACTCCTTCATATTTTAGATCATTGACGACTTTCCCCTAATACAAAATGCCTCTGGCGAATTGTATCATCTACTCTGTATCGCCAACCCTTTGCTTTTGAGCGTGTACCCGTCGCTCCTATTATTATGTTGTATAGCTTCGTGAAAATGTCCCGATGGGTTGAACCTATGCTTTTCCTAATTCGTGTGAACTCGAAAGTTATGCGAGTCATACTCTTCGGGTGCTTCACTAGATAAATCTTTAGCACTACAATTTCTTCGAAAACGAGGAGTGAATGAAAGGTTATGCTTTGAAAAAGTGGGAGTCGACCTTGAATCTTTGTGTTCATGCCCATGGACCCGATGTAGAACTTATCATGGAAGCTGCTCGTAAAAATAATTATTTCTTTGGTACAAGCTCATCTTGTATCTATGAATTGATCCTTTGCAAACGTGGTTCCGACCATAGTTTCTTCTTAATTCCATTTCTCGGACAAGTTAAAATACTTGTCTCCTGCAAGTCATTTCACCTGTCCAACCTCTATTTTGATCTTCCTTCGAGTATTACCCTTCGATACCTTGAGAATAACAAAGAACCGTGTTGCTTGCTACGAGTCTTCATTTGGTATTGCTTCTCATCGATTTCAGATTTACCCCGGGTTTTGAGTTGTTAGTCACTCGAGAACGCCGATAAGTGAATCGATTCCACACTCTGATTCTATAACTCTTAAGTAATTTTTGTTGCTTACGAGTTTAATAATCCTTCAAGTCATTCCTAGTCTGATCGGCTGTATCATTACCGTGCTAAATTTTAACTGTGCTACCTGGTCCATCTTCCCGGAGCACAATTTTCGATGATGAGCTAAGCCTACGTTGATCTTCCTCGTCATATCATTTCACCTTGAACAGCATGCTTGATTTCGAGTTTGTGTCGTACCCGTGGTTCCAATAACCTTTCACTTCATCATTCCTTTGACTTGATGTCATCGCCGATCGATTACATCTTCATGAAATCTCTCGACAAATGTGTCGTGATCATCATCAGCATTCTCAGCTCTTCCAGGATATCAATCGAATTCATGATGAGTAATACAATCCTTGCCCCTTGATGATTTGTGTTATCATCGACAACATTTTTGCCTTCCCCAACACAAACTTGTTCATATAATTTTTGAAATACATACTTTTGACATGTCGATGGGTTGTTCTTTGAGCCGTCGGCCACACCCTCATCATTTCCATGCTGAAATTGTATGACTTATTTTCTAAGTTGTTTCCGATGGATCCTTTGTGTTTCCAAGGTGCGGCCTTTACACGATGACCGTGTCAATGCTATCCAAAAGTATATTTGTATTACTCCGAACATCATTAAGAACATTGAAGGCGCAATGATAAATGTTTCTTAGTCAATTATCCAAACACCATTGTATGGGTAAACATCATGATTCTCCTTGCCCCATTAACTAAATGGATAACTTGATGTCCTGTCATGTATATCATGCTCTGTTTGTTCTTGGGAAGCATATACTCTTTCCTTTATATAAGCACCTTTTCCTTTCCATTGGCCTGGTTAAGCTAATAACCATATTTTCCTTTCCATTGTTTTGTTTAACCTTTATGGTGATCTATATGATTGAAGCAGTAATAGTTCCCTGCTTCTGTAAACACCTCGGTGTACAATTTGTCACTAAGACCATGTTATTATTGTTGTTGACATTCCGGTAACCACCGATGGACAAGAACTTTGCCTATTGGTCCGCCTCGAATTAACGAGCAGGAAAATGGTTCTCTTCGTCCCACGCCCTTGGTACCAAACTTTGTTGCCAACATAAGCGGCAGGCTATCCTCGACCTGCCTACTTTGTCATGACCGTGCAAATATTAAGCGCCTTCACCTTCTAACCCACATGGTGGGCCCATAACCCACAGTTTCACAGGATCGAAACCTGACTCTCCTGTACAACCTTGATGCCAAAATATTCTTTACACTTGGCCTCATATCATGTCACGAGCCACCTTCCGAGAGATGATCTATTCCCGATGCTCTGAACCCCTTTCGACACTCTGTTCAAGTATCAATCGTTGTTCATTCAGTTGAAACTTCCAATTGTACCTTCATACTTTGCTCTAGATGTTTTATTAAGTTTCAACTTGAGAGATACTTCTGCCTCATTCCCTGAATTGTTCACCAGATAATTAACCCTATAAGGGTCATTTCTCCCGAAGTTACTCTTTATTTCCGCACTTAAATCTCGGGACGAGATTTCTTGTAGTGGAGGAGATTTGTGACACCCCCTTTGTCATGCTACAGTAATCCCCTGTTATTGGTGTCATGTCATCATGTTACTGTTGCTAATCTTCACTTGATCCAAATCACAGTTCAAATTCAAATTCAATCTAAAGTAAAAAAAATCATATTTGCCAAACCTGAAAAATAAAATGTTCAAAGTGTGGCAAATAATCCCTAGGTATTTGTCATGTTGGAACCAACCTCCTTTGGATTCTGAAAGTGCTCCTGGAAATTATTTAGTGGTCCAGCAGTATTTAAAATTTGGCCTTTTGAAATTTCTAAAAATAATTAGACAACTCCTCTTGACCCCAAACTTTTTATTCCATCTCAAGGTATTGTGTTAGATTTGTGTGCCAAGTTTTGTTCAAAACAAAACTCATATGGTACTAAAAGAAAATGCAAAACTGAGGCTAAAAATAGTAAGCAGAAAAGTTAAAAATTTAAATGTAAAAAAGGAAACAACCCCCCCACGCTGGGCGAGCAGCCCACTGGCCAGACCGGCCGGCACACCAGGCCCAGCCGGGCCTCCTTATCCCCCCCACTCAACGAAACCCTAGCCACGAACCCGCACGACCCCCCCACTCCTCGTTCCCCACTCCTCGTTCCCCACTCCCCCTCCCTCACCCGATCCCGTCTGGATCGAGATCGGGGCAGCGAGCCCCGACCACCTCACCGTCGCCCCTCGCCACCTCATCGGCGCCCGCCTCTGCTCCCGCACGGCGCGCCCCGACGTCGCCCTGCCACCTCGTTGCCGTCCTCCTCGCGGCCCCGTCCTCTCTCCCTCGAGGACAGACGCCTACTCGACGCCGTCGACGTCACCGCCGCCTCGCGCCGCCGTCGGACCCCGCCGGAGCGCCTACTCGACCCCGTCCCGCCTCTCCATCGACGGTCATCGTCGAGCCTCGCTGCCCCATACGCCTTTAACAGGGGTGAGGAGCCCTTTTCCTCTCTTCCCTGCACCCGGCCGTCACCGCGCCCCCGCTCCGTGCCCGACCGCGCCTTGCCCTCGTCGCGGGCTGCGCTCCGCCGCAGCCCGCTTCGAGGCGCAGCGCCGACGGCCTGCTGTGCAGCGCTCACGGCTGCCCATGCGCGCCCCAAGCCGTCCTCGTTGTGCCGCGCGACGCCCTCCGCAGTCCGCCGTGGCTACCCTCCCGGCTTGGCCACATATCCCACAGCGCTAGCTCGGCCACGGTCTCGCCCCTTGCCGTGTGCAAGCACGCATGCACGGCGCGGTGGCCGGCTCGTGCCACTGACAATGGCCCCCACCCGTAATTACATTGGTTTAATTAAGACTGCATAGTTAATTAACCTAATTGGACAACCTTGTCGGTGGGTCCCCACCATAATCAACCCCACATTGAATGAGGCCACTAGTTAAAAATTGTTGACTATGACATGTGGCCCCCACTCTAATAAAATGTTTTTAGAAATAGTTAATTTGTTAATAAAAACTGTTAACTAAGTTGTGTCAATGACAGCAGGACCCACCTGTAAGCTTGACCCAGTCAACAGCCACATTGTTGCTTGACATCATCTTGATGTCATAATCACATTTTCCTTTTATTTAAATCTGTTAATTCCAAATAAGCTGTTTAAAACTTTGAAAAATCATATTAAATAAACCGTAGGTCGGATCAAAAACTTTATACATGAAAGTTGCTCGAGCAGCGAGACGAACCCGAATCGCTACCCACATACATGTCAGATGCCTCTAACTATCTGAACATGGAACTTTCCCCCTCCGGTCTTCTATCGACACGAGGTCGAGCAGGAAAACATTCCCGGTTGAATCCCCCCTTCACCTTTATCGTGTAGCCATACGTTAGGTCACTCCCGGCACATCATATTGCCACGTTCTGCTTTGTGATGCTATGCTTGCTTTATATTTACTGATTTTCCCCCTCTTCTCTCCGGTAGACCCCGAGGCCGATGCCGCCCCTGTGATCGACTACGTCGACGAGGACCCCTCCTTGACAGAGCAACCAGGCAAGCCCCCCCTTTGACCATCCCGATATCGCCCATTCCATTCTCTCATGCTTGCATTAGATTTTGCTACTGTTATTGTTTGCTCCTATTCTGATGCATAGCCTTCTTTTGTATCTCTTGTTGTACCTTGCACCTTATCCTAAACTGCTTAGTATAGGGTGGTTAGAGACCCATCGGTGACCCCCACTTGACCCGACCGCCTACCGGATTATCGAAGACCCGATCAGCGGGATCGAAGACCGAGCCCGACACCGCACATCACTTCCCTTAGTTGCTCGACACTCTTTGGGTTACTATCTCCAGTACTGGGGTGAGACCTCATCACCACTTCTAATGTTAACACTGTAGTGTAGTTATTCGGTCGTGGTCATCGAGGGTGATTTCCTCTTTAACCACTTCTGATACGACTTTGTCGTGCAACCCCTCAAGTGTCGACCTCGAGGGCGAATCCTCTTACGTTCACCTTGATGACTACATCGAGTGGAATTCGCTGGGGGTGATTCCTCCGGCTTTCCCCTTGATGTTTAGACACACAGTTACTATGGTTACTATGACTTTGCCTTTGGACCTGTTACTAAAGATGGGTTGGCCCTAAGGGGTACCTGCGAGCTTAATTGCGAGTGATGTGGAGCAGGTTGACATGGAGGTGCCCATGAGATAATTACGGCGTGGCGGGCATTCCCTGAGCCTTGCCGCAAGTCCTCGAGGCAGAACAGCGGGGTCACATCTTCGTGAGTCTCGCTTGTTACAGCGTTCCTAATCCACTACGATTTGGATATTTGATCCGAGGGCCTCTGGCACGATGGCACTAACCATCACGTGGGCATAGTATGGGCGTTACTGCGTCGTATGCATCAGCCGAAGCTTAATAGGCGTCGGCGGCGGCGGCCTTGCGCCGGGTTGGACTGGTAAGCTCCTGCCTTTTTAGGAAGGTAGCTAGGTGCGCTCACCGGCGGCGTTATAGCGTGCAGGAGTTCGGGGAGATGGCCCATGACCCACAGGGGCATAGGTTTAGTCCGGCGTGCTGGCCTCTCTATTAAGCCTAGGTCGGGTTGCAGCGTATTGTTTGGCGAGGCGGGCATGATCTGGGAAGTGTGTCCGGCGGAGTTAAGCGGCGTGGTGGGTAAGTTGGTGCACCCTGCGGTGAAGAAAACATCTATCGATAGTCTGTCCTACGGTAACGGACACTTGGAGTTGTATCCCGATCGATACAACTAGAACTGGATACTTGAGATGAGACATGGATATGAGCAATGGATTGCGATGAGAAATGGATTGTGATGATAACTGGATAGTATGGCTCTGGGTCTTCTTTCTCGCAGGGAGTCGAGAAAGGATCTCTAGCCGAGGTTGATAACACTACTACTACTTTACTTTATGCTACTCTACTCCCCCTTGTTTGCTGCAAGATGGTGGTTTTCCAGAAGATGCTAGTCTTCGATAGGACTAGGCCTTCTCTCTATTCTGGCATTTCTGCAGCCCAGTCCACATATACAGCCTTCCTTTGATAATGTTGCATATGTAGTGTAGATCCTTGCTTGCACGTACTTTGGATGAGTACTCATGGTTGCTTTGCTCTCCCTTTTCCCCCTTTCTTCTTCTTTCCGGTTGATGCAACCAGATGCCGAACCCAGGGAGCGAGCCGCTTGGCCGATGCCTACCACTACATGGAGGCCGTCGACGACCAGGAGTAGTTAGGAGGCTCCCAGGCAGGAGGCCTTGCCTTTTTGATCGATTTTGCTTTGGTGCTAGCCTTCTTAAGGCAAACTTGTCTAACTTATGTCTGTACTCAGATATTGTTGCTTCCGCTGACTCTTGTGTATTCGAGCTTATGTATTCGAGCCCTCGAGGCCCCTCGCTTGTAATATAAAGCTTGTATTATTTTATTTTGTGTCTAGAGTTGTGTTGTGATATCTTCCCGTGAGTCCTTGATCTTGATCGTACATGTTTGCGTGCATGATTAGTGTACGATTGAATCGAGGGCGTCACACTCAAGCAGCTGTAGTTCTATGAATTCAGGGGATTTCAGCCAGTCGTCCACCATGCAGGGCATGGTATGCTTTCTCAGGTAGCATGACGGGATACCGAGGCTTCGAACGGATCCCTGGTGGGAGGAGATGATGGCTCTGGGGATTTCAAAATCATTGAACAGAGATAGCTGACGACAGTCGAGATTGAGAGGACTTGGGTGCGGCAGCAATCCTTGGTGGGGAGAAGCGAGATGTCTCCCCAAGGACGGCGTCCGGGAGATCGCTGATGCGGTCCGCCCGAGATTCTACGGGTTCCTGGGATCTGGTGGGGGCGGGGTCGCCGCTTCTCCCTGCGCTGCCAGGTGCGGGATCTACAACAGCGTCGCCGCTGGTGGGAGCCTCATCTTCTTGGCGCTGGGGTCAGCCGACTCCATTTTCCTCGAGGGCGTCACGTCGCGCTCACGGATTTGAGCAGAGTAATGAATGATGAGCCTAGTTGTAGTGCGAGCGAAGAAGAAGTGGAGCTGGGGGTTTTCTGTAGGAGTGAGGAAGAAGGGGAGCTGGGGTTTTCTGTAGGAGTGAGGTGAGGAATTTGGCGGTACGAGTGGAGCGAGCTGATGTGAGGTGGGTGGGAGCAGGGAGGAAGAAGAGCACCCAGGTTTTTTTTGGGGGGGGGGTGCTGGGTGTGGGTAGCGCCTCTCATTTAGTAAATATATGGGCTTTTGAGTTGATTTTACTATTTTCTAGTGTGGATGGGCTGTTTTGTCTTGGGCCCAGAGAAACAATTACTACTAATGCAGTGGAGACACTCTGACTACCGGAGAAACAATTACTACTAGTACAATGGAGACACTCTACCACTACGGCTCCTCCTAGGTCATTGAAACGTCTCCCTCTCTTGAATGCCGTTATACTTTTGTTCACCGACATGCGGGCCATGCAGCCTTGTGGGCCCAAATGCCATTGACCAAATTAGAAGGCAGTATCTTGACGGAGAAGTCACCCAGGTCGTGAAGCAGCGATAATGAGCCGTCGTATCACAAAAACCCAACTCCCCGCAGTCTAAGTTTGACGGACGAAGCAACCATCATTTCACTCTTAGCTGAATCCCCTTCTTCCTCACCGTCTTCAATAAAGGAAACACTCGCATCTACCACTGTTCTTCTCTCCGAACGAAGGGAAGGTAAGCGGATCTGTGATGTTGGTATATTTTCGTTCAGAGAAAAAAAAGAACTTTTGCAAAGTAGTAACCAATCCTCACTCTCTTTTTTGTTTCATTGTCATTGTGATTGTGTTTTCCTTTTAGTGGTCTCCTAGTATTCGTCAGTTTCATGATGGACCAAGGAGAACCAGGCAAAGATATGCCGATATTGGAGCAGACGGGAGGCTGATCCCCACGAGACGAGAGCTCCAAGAAGATGGAGGAAACCACCGAGCCGACCCAGATCGCTCACAGCCACTACTGAGATGGTCAACGCCCCGTTTGAGGTTACAGCCCCCGTGGCACTGCAGGAGCAGTTTTCCCCCTTTGAGGATGTGTCCCCCCCCCTCCCCCCCGCTGAGCTGTCCAAGGTGATTTCCTTCTTTGCCGATCTCGATTGTGGTTTTTCATCTAAGTATGTGGTGATTATTTTTAGAAAAGGAAGTATGTGGTGATTAATAATGCAAAATTTTATTAGCTTCGATGCCATGCTATACATAGTGGTTTAAATAACTTGTTTTTCTTATCTGAAAAGTAATTCAGAATTTGTTTACATTTCAATTAGAGCCACGATGCGGACATAAGGATTGTGTGGTTGTACATGTCACTCGCTATGAGGCGGACGACCTGAATATACGCACTGGGAAAACATAGTTCTTAGGCTGTTGGATCCTGGAAGCCATTTGCGGTTATACCAATGAAGAGTTGTATTCCAGCCTCACTGTTGTCAGGCGTGTTGTCCAGGGTGTACTGAAGCACAAGAAGTTCAAAGCTACTCCTTCGTTTGTGAGGCATACTGTTCTTGTCAAGCTTACGTAGGAAGATGACGTGGCATGCCTCCACAAACAAGTTTATCAGTGGCAAGGCCACAAGGTTGTCTTCATGAAGGTTCACAGGATTGAGCTACTGCGGGACGTCCTCGATGATGTTCATGGCAAGGTTCGTCTTGTGTCCAGCCCAAATTAGATCGAGGCATGAAATAGTTGCCCCAGCTAGTGTTTAATAGTAGTTTGGACTGTGTCTAATTATCCGAACCTTGCATGTTATCGACCTCTCTAGGGCTAGTACTCTGTTTGAATCCGTCTATGGGAACTGCTGCTACTTTTGTGTGCCCGTGAATCATGTGAGAACCATCGTAATTGTTGCCGAAACAGATGCATCCTCACTAGTTTTTTCATGAATATGGCATGGTAAGACATAAGCTGTCACGGTTTATCATACGAGCAGTGTGTATTTTGATGAAATAGAGCACTCGTTCGAGAACCGTGCGCCGACGTATACATAAGTACTTGTAAACACTATTGGTGCTACCCCACTTGTAAGCAGTTGTGCAAAACAAGGCACATTGGCTCAGCTTGCTTCAACACTAGGCTATCGACCAGCTAACAATCAACAATCTGCATGTCGACATATAAGCAACTATGTATCTTGTTACGGTGGTTCATGCACGATTAATTGAGGCCACAATGTAATAAATTCCAAACATTCACACGCTAGTCCGGTAGCTCATGTGGAACACTCACATTAAACTTCGTCTTCATAAAAAACTTGAAAAGCATAAGTTAAGCAATTTTATACATCTCAACGATTCATAGAACATAACAAACATATACTAGTTCACAAAAAAGACAAAGTTGTGAGAAGGTTTACAAATCAGGAAAAAACAAGGAAGGCTTCTACGAGCAAAGGGCCTCCCAAAAGCTTAAATTTCCTGGAGTTCACTCTGGATTTTTCTTGTTGCCACCATCCAGGGTTAGGTTCTCCCATTCCAGAATAACCAACTATAATTGTGGTCTCAGTTGGAATGCTGAACTAAACCATGCAGTGTACTGACCAGCTGAAATGCTTGTGCATTCCACTAAATTTAAGCACCACTATTTGCAGAAATAAGCAGACCACAATGCCTCTTATCTGTGCACCTGTCCAAAAAATCGTCGTGCAGCCGTGCCAGCTAGTCCACGGTCCATGGAACTGGTAGAAAGTGCATTCCGGACTAGGATGCAGTTGTTTTCGCTCGTCCACCTTTGCGCAATCGGGAAGTAAAACGTCTGAATCAGCTTCTTTTAGATTGCGTTGGTCATTCTACCTTAGTTACTACCAATGTAGGGATACCTTGAAGACGGGAGGTTACACGACGACAACGAGGGATAGCCATCTCATTTTGCGCAGTTGTACTAAAACTGAGGTGTGTGCTTTTGATTGCGCGGATAGAAACGATACAGAGACAGACATCCTAAAACGATAAGGAGACATACATCCCTGTTTGCGCAAATACGAAATACTGTTATTTAAACAGTGATAGATATTACTACTTTCCCCCGTTTCCTCTTAGAACCAAGTCCTAGATTCATGCTACAACTTTCCCACTTTCTTGCCTGTTTGAACCAACGCTTTGAGTCGACTGTATGAACTAGCTTTACTTCTAATCATTGTAGAAGTCTAGGTGGCTTTGGAACAGCAGACGAAAGTAGAAAAGGATCCACACGAAGGGAGCTGGGGCAATAGAGAAAGGCAGGTTTCGAAGGAATACATACCTGAGGGTCGTCGGCATGTGGCAAAGACGGCATCGGGAGGCCGCATCTTGGACACAATACCGCTGGGAGGAAGAAGGGGTTGGAGGCCCTCCCGAGCCGGCGCTCTCTCGGAGAGAATGGCACGGCCGCCAATCGGGACGCGCAGGCGGCCATTGGTCTCCTCCCTCGCCGCCGACGACAGCGTGAACGATGCACCTACACCCCTGCCCCAGTCGAGGTTGTGCAGCCAGATTTGTGACCAGCCGTGAGCTGAGAGAGAGTGTGGCCACCTATCTGTTGCTTAGATCTGGAGAGCATGAGAGAGTGAACGAGAGGAACCCTAGTAAAGCAAGCGCTAAGGCTCCTGCGTTTATATATAGCGGAGTGATTTTGTTGTACCAGCTTCAAAAGAATGTGCTCCTACGTGTACCCGCGAGTGGGTGTGAGAGAACTAGTGTGTGCGTGCATCGCTTCTCTTCATGAGAGTACAATATACTATGCCCAAAGAATGTTCGCCGCAAGAGTAATAGTATAAGTGTGTGACATGTGAGCTAAAAGAAAATGTGTGCGCCGTCTTTTGTTTTTTAGAAGTTCTGAGGGTAGGGTGTGAAGAGCACATATGTGCGTGACGTCTACCTGCAGAGATAGGCGGTGGAGTGCGACGTCTTGGTCTGCGAGAGGACTCGAGAGAGTCGTGACTTCGTGAGGTGCGTGTGCGTGAGAAAGAGGGGAAGGTATCAATGCAATGCACGTGTCCAGTAAATCATTATCCAACAAGCGTTCGCCACAAGCCTTTTTCCCCGATTTAACGCCGTAAGAACCGTTAGATCAGCATCCGACAGTGTCAGTTTTGCCATGTCATTTAACAGAACAGCCACTCCTCCTACACACAAATGTTCCACGTGAGTGTTAGCAACTGCCGTATGCTCCCTCCGTTCTGAAATGCAGTGCATATAGCTTTATTGAAATTTCAAACCTCGCAAACTTTTACCGTGTTTTCGTGTACCAAATTGCACATGTAGAATACCACGTATATATCATTTCATTCATCTTTGAGAGGTAACTATAAAGATGGGTGAGGATTCTACAAAGAAAGACCATCGTATCACCCGCAACAATTTCAAGCATCCTTTAGTGTCGAGGAATATCATAGGAACTCTATATGATATGATTTTTATAGGATTTTTTCCTTTAGAGCGAATTGGTTCATAGGAATAGATTCATATACTCCATATTTCAAAGGAAATAAACATGACATCATTTCTATAGCTTTAGAGCCACTTGGTTCATATGAATGGATTCCTATACTCCCTTAATTTCAAAGGAAAATAAACATTAGCGTATATTCAATAGAAAAGTTCCGATGATATGAACCAAATTACATCTCTTTTCTAATCCCTCCTCATAGGAATTGAGATACATGTCATCTCTAGATTCAATAGAAAAGTTCCTATGATGTGAACCAAATGACATCTCTTTTCCAATCCCTACTCATAGGAATTGAGATGCTCCATGTCATCTCTTTCCTACAACTTACATGTATACATCTTCTATTCCTAAATAGATAGTACAACCCACTAGTAGCTCTTTTCCAAAACATGCAACTATGGCACAAGAACAATATAGTGTGCCAATAACTTTGAAAGATGGTCATTTGGATGAAGCTAACCCGACGGTGCAGAGATAGGCAAATCCGAGCACTACTGGCTGTTGGATATCATCAACATTCCACCAGATCTGCCACATGTACAATTTAGAAGACTCCATGGTTGAACTTAAGCATAATGCACAAACCTCAAAACACAAGCACTTCTCCTTTGTTCTAGAATCTTACGTATCATAATTGATTATTTTTTCTAAATGAATTGCCATTATTTGTTTTTTACTTTATGATTTACAATGCACAACCCCATGAATTTTAACATTTTTATAAAACTAATTGATTTTGAATGAGATGAACTATAAGAACTAAACGAACATCTACATCATGCATATATGACTCAAAGCTTTACATGCTATAGTGTGTATTTATTCATAAATTGGTTTCGAAATCTCATGCATTCAATACATGTGTACCTTACTACTTTTGGGTAGAGTAGAAAATTTCACGCGGCCCCGGGTATATCAAAATGCAGGGCCCATGCATCATTTCCTTTCGGTCAAACCTACGTCCACAATTTTTTGTACGTACTATATCTCCACTGGTCCCCGAACCCAAAATGCTGCCACGTTCCCGTAAAACCAAGCGGCCCACACATATTTAAGGCGTCGAGTC
This sequence comes from Aegilops bicornis, assembly GCA_021605145.1. NCBI lineage: Eukaryota > Viridiplantae > Streptophyta > Magnoliopsida > Poales > Poaceae > Aegilops > Aegilops bicornis. Next base: position 206,809,735 of record CM038669.1, on the reverse strand, counting down.
GAACCCGTTTACTACGACGTGGCCCTTTACCGTAGTACTCCTACAAACCCTACCGCCGCACTCATCATCGGTTTTCTTCAAGAGGACGAGGGAGAAGCCGATTTGTAGTGGAGGCGCTTTCAAAAAAAAAGGATCTGTAGTGGAGACCCCTACCCTAGCGTTCCCTAGGTAGCTGCCGCACGCATCATTGTTTTCTCTTTTCTTTATGCTCTTGTGCCCTAGAGTGAAATGATGGTTGCTTCGTCCGTCCAGCTTAATGCGGGAAAGGTGGGGCTTTGTGATTTGACACCTCATCGCTCATTTTCTACTACTGCGGCGCTACGACCGGGGTGCCTCCAATTCCAACTGCTGCTCCGAACTGTAATTTGGTGCATCGCACATGGAACAAGACGGTGGATGAGCCACATGTCGGCCAAAGCGGTCCTGTTAAGTGTGTCGCCATTTCGTGTGTAGCCTACCACTTGGTTTTGCTCCTTGGTGAATCCCGACTATATTGATCTAAAAAGATACGTGCTGAACTACCCTCTATGTCTCGGTTTTTTTATTTTTATGCGTCTCGGTTTATAGGGCTGCACGTAGTTCTAGGTCATCCATTTGACTAACTAAATATGAGTTACTATGTCACAAGAAGTATATCATTGGATTCTTAAGCGGATGTAGTTGTATTTAAAAGTCGAGGGCGGGGCTTTTCCTACGCGGTAGGCGGGGCAGTTCTGCCTAGTCGGTTCGACAGAGACGCGAGAAGATGAGGGAGTATGCTGCTGCAAATGTAGGGTTGTGTGATTTGACAGCGAGTTACTTCTGGACAGGTGGGGCCCAGTGATTTGACTTGCCATTATCATTTTAAGCTGGCGCTTCGACCGGCGTGAGTCTCCCGATTCTGACCACCTCCATACAGGTGCCTCTCCCAATGCTCCACCATGTAGTAGAGGCTGACTCTTGCATGAGAGCCCACTTCTCCACTTTTCCTTGCCTCTCTTTCCTCCACATATGCAAAAATGCCATGTAAAGCGCACTATTGTACTTACTTTTACTTGCTCCTCTGGTGCTTAAGCTTGCCACATATGCATAAAGTGCGATGTGGCAAGTTAATCAATAAGAGAGAGACTAGTTTGGTGACCCAAGGAAGAAAGCGGTGCTAAGCTGCAGCGTACCTAGGTGAAAAGACAATTTTGAGTCTATAGCTAATTAAATGAAGCAAACTTAGCAACACCATTTCATTGGAAGAGGTTACTCCTTGGCAAATGCAATAAATACTAGTACTCCCTGTGTCCCATAATATAAGAACGTTTTTGGCACTACACTAGTGTCAAAAACATTCTTATATTATGGAGACGGAAAATATGAAGAAAGAGATAGAGAGGAGTAAAAAAATACACTTATAGCCAACCTTGTTGTAGTATGAGTGACTAAGTGATGACTATGTATGACATGCCAACATCAGATAGCCTAATGCACCGTGTTAAATCTCCAAGGGCGCGACCGCGCGAGCGACGCGACGGTCGTGGTAGGCGTGACCATGATACGGGCTGCTGGCAGCCCTTGGATCTGAGATCAAACGGTCGCATGCTAAGTTGCTGAAAATTTGCAGAATAACCCTCCAGGATAGGATATTCACCCATAGGTCTAGAATCACGCCATGCAACCGTTCAATCTCAAATCCAGGGGCTCTCGGAAGCCCGTATCATGGGAGAATGGAAAGCCACTACCCTGCCGTTCGCACGCTGGTAGTTCGCTCCTACTCGTCCCCACACGTCCTTCAATACTACGACGGTTCGCTCCTAGTCGTCCCGTCCATTCACATTACGACAGTTCCACTAATCCTAACCCTCCCCCCAAATCCATGGCGTCCCAAATCTCCACAATCGGCGGTGAGTACAAGGTTAGAACCATCACCGGTGATGAGTTCGACGTCAACTACACCAGTTCTTCCGCGACGGTGAAAGGATGCCTTTCTCGCTTCACACGCATGTTCGAAAACTCAGATGATGAGTGGGTCGCTGGGCTAGATGTTGAGTACACCACAGTCCTCGGACGAGAGAAGGATCTAAAGGACGAAGAGAGGAAGAAGCCCACCGTGATCCAGGTTTGCGTACATAACGTTTTCTTGGTCTACCACATATACCATGCCGACGTTGAGTGCCAGGATTTTAAGAACTTCCTCAAGGACAAAACAGTGAAATTAGTTACTGTAGACTTTAAAAATGACAAAGAAGTCCTTGGTCTGATAGGCCTCGTTGTAGGCAACCCCTTCGACCTCCAGAAGAATCACTGGTGCCCTCTCGTCAGCCTTCAATGCTGACCCTGGCAGGAGCCATGGTTCATCATTCGTACCGTAAACTAGAGAAACCTCATTACACGTTTCATCGTCATGCATGGCAGCGGAATGTACTAGATATAGACCAGATCCACTATGCTGCAATGGATGGCTACCTTTGTTTCAATATCTACAAGGGTTGGATGAAGAGCAACAGCCAAGTGTGCGGTTCAAGCAAAGAAGTATCGGCCAAGAGGAAGAGGGACAAGGAGGAAGTCGAGGACATGGACGAGGACTCCGAGTAAGGTGGCAGTGTTGTTGCTCATGGTGGTTCTAAACTTATAATGCAGTGTCTACCGGATTAGTTGCATAGTTTAATTTCAGGTGTGCTTAGTTTAATTTGAGGGGTGTGTTGTGCTGAGCCCCCAGCAGAACTATGTTATGTTTTTCTCGTTACTTTAACTCTTCAGTATGTACATACTACTAGTATTTCTTTAATAGAATTTAGCACCCCAATTAATCACGTACTAGATTTTTCAATAGTACTATATGCATAATTTGGCGACGAGCGCTCTCTATATGTACCACCTTTTTTTTCAACTTTTGCTCCATGGCGCAATACATCGATAGTACTACTGTACAAAAGTATACATTTTTTAAAAGGCTCGAGTATTGTTCATCACATATATAGCCAGTTAAATTCTCAACCTAGAACGACGTGCATGCCATGTAGTAAACCGATACAGAGGAAGTATAGTAAAACATGAGGTGATTTTACCAAGCGATCGGCGGGGGAGCATGGATTGTCATGCGGTCCCATGTGTCATGATGTACCAAGGCAATGCGCGTGTCTCTCTTCAGGCAGAAGCAATACTACGTGGTTTGAGATGATGGCGAATCGAAGTGTGAAATAATGGTTGCTTCGTCCGTCTGGGAAGGTGCGGCATTGTGATTTGACTTCTCATTGCTCATTACTACTCTTGGGCGGTCGAGTGGGGTCGTCCCCTGCTGTTCTGCCTTGTTATTTGGTGCTTGACACGTCGACCGGTTGCTATATGTCCCACATGTCGTGACGAAGTACATAATTCATGAAAGGGAGCATCGACGGAGGAGTATACTACAAAATTTATGAAAGGGCGACTTAGTTTTGGAAAAATCTGTTTTTCTGAATGCGTACCCACTAGGGTTTATAGGGCTCATCTAAAAACATTCGTTTTCCGTTTGATAAGTCTCAATTCTACTATACTAGTAGTAGTACCATTACATGTTGGATTTCGAGGTGCGTTAGATCACCCGGCATAGCGATGTCAAGAGGAAACTAACCAATGCATGTACAAGTTCATGGAAATTTAGTGGTCATTCATGCATTCGTTCTAATTAATGCATCGGTAAACATAACTTCTTGAGAAAAACGAGCGTACTAATTACTTGTGCAAACTATGAAATTAATTCGACCACTCACCATCTACCTTGGTTGGAGAGATTTTGAAATTGAGCCATAAACTGGAAAGGAGGGAGTAGTAACTTTTGTCTCGATTACTATTTGTGGCCTTGTATAGATGCAAAATGTATTTTTTTATAGTGGCCTTGTATAAGTAAATGGAGGGAGTACTAACCAAAGTACATAGTAGGGACGAGGAGTAAACGGAGGGAGTAGTAAAATTTTCTCCTCGTGCTGCAAGCCATCGCGCGCGTGGGCGAGGGAGCGGGCGTAAATGCGTACAATAGTAGTAGTAGTACTACTACTACTCGTAAGCAAGCTTCACCTCATCCTGCGAGCCACCGCGCCCGTGGGAGGGGGAGACGGCATACTAAGCAAGCTTCTCCTTGTTCTGCGAGTTGACTAGACACATCAAAAGTACTCCAGTGTATAGAGCCTTGCCTGTAAGGTAGGCCCCACATGGTTTGCCTCTTTTTTTAATTTAACATAACGCGTCAAGTCGCAATTTGTTTGTTCACCCGTGGTAGACGATCCTCCCTCCACCAAGTGGACAACCAGTACACGTGCCAAATTACCACGTGGGCTGCCTTTTTTCTACAGAAATGAGCTCCACCGTGTACCAGCAGCGGTGTGGTTGGGAAAGAGGCAGAATGCGTGCGCCGTGCGTGCACCTCTTCTCTTCGTGCATGTACCCCACCTACGTGGGTGTGTGTGTGAGAGATACAAACCTAGACATAATGCGCCGTCCATCCCCATGTCTCCACCCAGTCCGACCACCAGTCACCACCACGCCCCACTCCTCCTCACCTTATCTCTCATCTTTCTCCCTCCATTTTTATATACAAGGGGCCACTATCAAAATTACAATTTGCAGATATACAAGGCCACTAACACTAATCGATGCAATATCAGTGGTGTTTGCCTCGTGGTACTAGCAAAGGGGGACATTAATTATCCCTTGCATGCATGCGGGAGTTTGTTAAAAAATGCATCTTGATGTTCCGTGCAATGCACATGCATCTTGCTAGTCCATGAAAACAACACATGGCAAAATTCCACGGCGAACGAGGGATTTGAATCTGTTGGGAGGGGCTGTTTGGATCTTGCCCGGGGTAGCCAAAATATTGGCGACACTTTTGTCCACCGGTGCCTTTGCCACCGATGAATGAGGAATGGCTCGGGTGCTCATGATGTCATGCATCCTCCAGCGCGCACGTTGGAGACGAGCTCGCACGAGCTGTGTTTTTTTATCCTACAACGCCGCCCAAGCCGCCCGCGGACCGACCGGCGACCCGCAAATTACGCCATCCAACCATAGCCGCACACATTATGACATCAACTCAACCAACCGGACGAAATTCACGCAAACCCGTAGACAAACTGATATTTCATATAAACAACGACGGAAATCATATAAAATACCGGATTTTCATACAAACATGACGGATTTCATTACTTTCAAATGAACTACGCGGTGCTAGTTACGGACAGCACAGGTATATAATACCTGGCCTAAATGGTCGCCCGATCGATTTGTGTTCCTCATGTCCGTGAAAGACGATCACCGGACTGCCGGGAGCCCCAGAGGTATATGCTTCAGCGCAAAGGACGGCTCGCTTCCCCACTGCCCAACTGATATCATTGGCTGGTGCCGAAGATGATGGTGGCCGGCACCGGTTCGAGTTCATCACCGGCCACTACTTTGCCATGGTCGGCACCGGCTCGAGTTCATCCTAACATTCCCCTCTTCCGTGGAGCCCATGCGGGGTCAACGAAGGTCCTCGCAACAAAAGGATCTGGCAAGACACCTGCTGTGTACACCGGCGTCGCCTCCGCGGTGGCCTTCATGGGACCCAAGCGGCGGTGGCCTCCAGTGTTCTACTTCTCCTCGATGATGGCGGCGGAGGCGGAGGCGCTGGCCACCGACTAGTCGCTCTCCGCACCCGGCTTCTGTCGCTGCTTGCATGGCGCGGCTGCCGGCATGGGAGTCTCGGCCACAGAAATGGGAGACGCGGTACGAGGCGGCAGCGTGGACGGCAGCAGCGACGCACGTGCGCTGCTCCTCGTCGAGCTGGCCTGGAGCGGCGAGTTGCTGAACCGCACACCGGCTTCGGGTGGCAACTGGCTCCGTCGGGCGAGGGGGGGAGGTGGATCAGTGAGCTGCATAGCTCGTATCCGGCGGGCTACCCAGCCGGCTTGGATGCGGAATAACTACTCTTCGTAAGCCATTGTAAGAGTGGACAAAATGGTGGAGGAGATAGGGGAGCGGCGGAGGTATGCGATTCTTGGCCGGCGTTTGGCCTCGTTTAAATAGGAGATTAAATAGATGGCGGACGGGAGGAGCTCGGCCGACGTTGCGTTTAACGCCGGCCCGGTCATGAACGGACGTGTGTCCAGAGTGGGTTTCTTGGCTTCCACACGGGCGGGTTTCATGGAGGCGTTTGAATGCGGCACAGAGGCGTGCTCAGCCGGGCATGCCGCGAGTGGCGCCCTCGACTCTGACCTAGGACACCGTGCCATTCTTCCACTGACATGTGGGCTCTTTGGGTGCATGGCCTGCATGTCAGTGACCCAACGCAGTAGACAGCAGAGGAACCTTTGGTGGGCCAGGCGGTCGATGGCGGGCATTTCATAAACCAATGATTGTTCATTGAGTGTGACGTCATATTTTTCTTGTAGATAAGCCTACTATGTTGATAGCCCGTTCGATACGTTGTGATTCATAAAGACCGCTGCAAACATCAATGTTCTGCTTATCACAGATAAGATTGATTAATACCCGTAACAATCCATGTCCTTAACAAAGGGTGCATGCACGTATAGGTTGAGCGTGTGTCATGTGCTATGTGCATGCAGGCATGCGAGTGTTGCGTGCATGCAAGGTTACGTTTCAGTGTTGCATGCATGGGTGCGTACGTGCGTGTGTTCGTGAGTGCATGTGTACGTGTCAGTGTTGCATGCTAGCATGCGTGCATGTGTACGTGTCAGTGTTGCACGCCTACATGCGTGCGTGTCTTGCGTGCATGGATGTCTATGTGCGAAGTGAGGCTACACGTCAGTCGACTGAATTTTTCATCTCTGGTCATTAGATTTTCCAGCCGTTGGATACGAAATCAAGGGCCTCCAGTTTATCATCAAACTCCACCCCCCTAATCCGCCAGCCACCACAGGCCGAACCGCCAGCCCCCGCCACCCGCGGTCGGGCCGCCCTCCCCGAAACCACTCCCCACCGCCGGTCCGCCGCCGCACCGGCCATCCCTCTAGCCCCCCCCCCCCCCGCCGAGCATTTTCTCCGGGGATCCCCACCCCATCGCCCAATGAACGTCCCCCCCAACCGCCGGTGACTGCCAACCAGAGGTCTCACGACTTCGAATACCCACCGACCACTAATTTATTACCATTTCTGTCCTTCATATACACGCTGACGGGTGGGCCCTATGGTAATGTGCGCTCCTAAATGTGGACCGTTGGACTGGTCAATTGATCGTGTTATCAACAAATTACAGAGTTGTATGGTGAGCCAGTGACCGTATGATCACCCTAAAATGTACTCCTATTTTATTAAGATAGTACAGACTCAAACTACCATTTCTTTCTTTCATATACGGGCTGACAGGTGGGCCCCATAGTTACGTGCCCCGATGGTGCAACACTAGTTGCGTCGCGTGGAACGTTTGACTGGTCAATTGATTGTGTCATCAACAAAATAGAGAGTTGTATGGGTGAGCCAGTGACCGTATAATCATGATATGTATTTGTTTAACACGGTACAGATGCAAGGGCTCATATATACGCGCAAGCACTCACCGCTATAAGCGCACACACGTGAACCCTACCCCTATGAGCACCTTCGAGAGAGTGGGCCAGCATATATGATCTTGAGATTTTATGAAGTCACCATAGGTGCCTCGTAGTCGAGTGGAACGTCTCCTCCCACTGAACGTACATTGCCGGAAAATACTGAAATTAACATAAGATAAATTACCGGGACTTTAACCTTGGTGGGCTCGAGAAACCACTGTCCTCTAACCATCCAGCCACATGTTGGTTAGCACGACAAAATGTATGTGGTGACCGTGATGAGCTTATTACGAAGTCGAGTGACCATATCGTGCTTTCGCTACAAATACAATGATCGTAAGTGTAAATCAACAAAATACAGAGCACACATCAAATGCAAAGTCTGTCAGTGTCATCAACAAAATATGGAGACGTATCGTGAGCTAGATACCGTTGTACTATTGTATATGCTTATTTTCTTAGTGGATGATTGCGTGTGTGGTGTGGTGGGCACATCATTTCTAGTTGTGGTGGATCAACATGAAGACTCATGGGTCGGTTCCATCCTGCGCCACATATAGGTTGGACCGAGACGTGTTATACAAAGACCCAAGTGGAGGACTCGGCGTACAACACGAAGCTACCAGAGTCGCGGAGGACTCTATCCCCACTGGTGATAAGCCGACTATATATGATTTGTAACCCTAGGCCCTTAGTATGTTATACAAGCTTGGGGGCTAGTTCGTCGATAGTATACACACGCGCACAATGCCTGGTATTCACGTGTACTTTGTACACACCCCTATCACTAATATACAGTACCAAGAGTAGGCTCTTTCTTAAACTGCAAGGGTCCGATCCGAACTAGGGAAAAACTTTGCCTCTTATTACCATCCAGCCTAACAGCCAGGGATATCCTACCGAATGATATGATGAAATCATATCTGCCAACTACTAAGAGAGAGGTGTGTCGGGGGGTAATGTGTGCGAGAGAGGCCTAAAGATAATGTGCGTGCGGGAGACACGTAGGCACATATATGTACGTATAGAGGGCTAGTAGAGACCGTGCATGTGTATATATGCATGTGAGAGAAATAGTGTTTTCCAACTGAGATTAGTGATAAGAGTGGTACATAGTAGTCAGAGAGAGAGAGAGAGAGCGAGAGAGAGAGAGACACAGAGAGACCATGTGCGTGAGACACCCCGACACCCTGAGAGAGATTGTGAGCATGTGTGAAAGAGAAATGCCGATGCATATAAAGTGTGTGCACTTATGCGTTAGATAGAGAGATATATAACGCGTTTGTGAGAACGGGGCAAGGCATAGTGCATCTACGTGTAAAAGGCGGTTCTACGCATTAAATTAAAATATAAATGGCATTATTATTTTTGGATGAGATCATGAATTTTGCAAATTGCGTATGGACGAAAATCGGTCTATCAGACACCCATACTCTATTGAATTCTAGCATGTGCATGTGTTTATTTCATATTATCGATCCATAGTGTGAGAGCGGTTTGAAATACAGGCAATGGATGCTTTTGCAATTCATATATAAACATTAATTAGTGCACTCCATGTTGTTAGTGTGAAGCACTTTTACATTTGTCACTTTCATGGATACATTCCAAATTGCTAGCTACGAAATAGAATACATGTCGATTTCAACATAAAGGGGGTTTCGAAGATTCGAATTCATAGGAAGTGCATTCATCTATTTGAACCGAGATAATGGCATTTGTAAATCAGATGTAAAAGGGCATCAATCTTTGTTGTGAGTTTGAACATGCTATATATATTCATACGCATATCTAACTTTTTTTGCAACCAAGGAGATTATATCTGGAACCATGCATGAACTGAGGTAAGTTGCATATTTTTTAATATATACTCGTGTACAATGTATATTCAAATGTACCACCTCCATTCCAAAATAATCGTAGCTTTAGGATTTTCAAGAGTAAAGATTTGTGAAGTTTGACAAATCCTGATAGTTCAATTCAAGAGAACCGAAAACGTTAATGCTTCTGCTCCCAAATATTGAACGAAGCGCCAAATAGGCCTCTGGTCACCTGGAACCGTGCGTGACTAATGTTTTGGTGGTAGGAAATTACTGTCCTGACTCTGGCCCGTGTAGCCTATCGGCCCGATGTCCAACGGTCTAAACCGGGGTAGGTTTGTAACTTCACCAAGACGCCAGTCTCAACCGCCTCCGATAAGCATTCATATGCCGTGGGCGCCTACCCATGCGCTCGGCCGAAATCTATCCCGCCCACATTCGGGACACCTGACATGACTGTCCTACCCCCAACCCGCAATATGTCTGAAATTTTAGATGGGGGCAAAGTTTGTAACTTTCCCCAAATTTCAAACAAGCGCGTCTCAAACCGAAACATTGTTCCCCTTTAGTTCCCCGCCTCCCTCCGTTTCCCCATTCATACTCCGTGGGTGCAAAAACGCCCTCTCCACCAGCCGCGAAACCCCAGCCTCCTCCGTCCTCCACCCCATAGCGGCCAATCCACCGCCGCCCTCCTCCATCACGCCGGAGCCGGTACCCCGACGTTGTCGTCCAACGCAACCGCAACCGCAACGCCCTGAAGGACTTAGTAGCTGAAGCCGAGGCAAAGATGCCTCCACGACGCCAACGCTGACGTGCGTCGTACCAGAACCACTCCGACCACGCTGTCCTGCGCCTCACTGCTGCAGCTCCACTGTCACAACCGTCCACCGCACCGGAGTTGTTCCCGCTACGCCGTCGTTCGCCGCCTCGGATCTGCTTCCCGCCGCGTGACGGCCCACCGCACCACACTCAACAACTTAGCCATGGGTTCGTCCAAGGCTGCACCGTCCTCCACAACTTACGGTTTCCGGCGAACAACAAGAAGATCGTCGAAAAAAAGCAGAAGGAGGACACAAGATCGCCAAAGAAAGAGGTACTCCTCTTCCCTTATTTGTGCAGATCTTACGTCTCCGCTCACACCGTATTCATCCCACAAAAGAAACTAGTTGAGCGCTTCTTACTGCATCTTCTTCGTGATACTAAATGCACAAGGTTTCCTCCCTTTTACTATTTCACCTTTGCTAGAGGTCAGTAGCCTGCTTGGATTTCAATTCAGGTCAGTCGAACTGAAATTAAAAGAAGTAGCGCCTGCTTAGGCGCGCGGAGCACCTAGTCCGCCTGTTCCCCCGGGGAAGTGGCGCATCGGTGTCTATCATATGGGTGTGGGGCACAGGAGCTGCTTGCGCCCGATCTGGAGGTCGGCAGGGCTTGAATGGATGGCCGGGGGGGCGGTGCCAAGCACGGCGGTGCGGTGAGGTTGAGGGGAGGGCGCAGGCAGGGGAGAAATACTGGGCCGGTGGTCGCTGGCATTTCGAGGAAGATCATCAACACTGACTGGCTGGAGGTAGATGAAGGCGGTCTACCCGTTCTTTGTACATCGTACGGTGCAAAAAAAATGGACTGACCTATTTGCTTTCAGTCGACTGTTATTTTCATTGAATCCTGTAGTAATTTAGTGTGCCATGCATGTTGTAGAGCTATCATAAGTCTCCCGTCATTTATTTCTCACCGTCCTTCAATCTGCTAACTTAACACTGTACTAATTGTGCACAAACTTCACCCAGACTCACACTATTGTTTTTTATGCATGGGTATTTCAGACTACGGCGGTGTTGATGAATGCAGAAAAGAAAAGATAGAAATCGCTCGGTGTAATTGAAGATAAGCACTAAGCGTTTGGCGCTATCTCTTGAGTGCTTGATGTTAGCGGTTGGAGGCGATGGCGTAGCTCTGCAGTTGATGATCTCAATTGCCACACACAACCATCCGTGTGCTTGCTTTAACCCGTATTTGTCAAATGTGGTTGCATGTTGCACATGGTGTCTAGCTTGTATTGCTTCCAATTTGGTTAAATTGCATCTGCTTACTTTACACATTATACCTTTGATAATGACATGACTTCCTATTTTTGATACATACTACATATGTCTATTAACCATGTTCGTACATCAAACTAATGCTCTTTTGTATCCCTCGTCAATCACTTATGATGAGACAATCACCCGAGTGTGTTACTGTGAGACGACCTACTCGTTTAAAGAGTGTAGTGCCATCCTCCCCACATGATTCTCAAGAAACAACAAGGCTAAATGAAGATAGTCAACGTAGCTCTCTAGTTGATCACCGCAATTCCCCCACACCACCATCGCAGGTGCTTGCTCTTACTTGCCAGTGTGAGATGTGGTTGCATGTTGCATATGGTGTCTACCTTGTAATGCTTCTAATTTGGGTAAATTGCATCTGCTTAGTTAACACATTATACCTGTGAATATGACATGCCTTCCTGTTTTTGGTACATACTACGTCTTTCTATTAACCATGTTCTTACATCAAACTACTTTTCTTATGTATCCCTCATCGGTGCTCCTAATTTGTTAAATTGCATCTCCTTAGCTTACACATTATACATGTGAATATGACACGCCTTCCTGTTTTGGTACATACTACATACGCCTATCACACCATGTTCTTACATCAAACTACTGTTCTTGTGTATCCTGCGTCTATCGCTTATGATGAGACAGTCACGCGCATGGGTTAATATGAGACACAATACTCTTATAAAGAATGCAATTTCATCCCCTCCACATGATTCTCAAGAAACAGCAAGCCTAAATGAAGATATTGAACATAGCTCTGTACCTGAAGACCGCACTTCCCCTACACCACCATCACAAGTGCTTGGTTTAACTTCGCAGTGTGATATGTGGTTGCATGTTGCATACGGTATCTAGCTTGTAGTGCTTCTAATTAGGGTAAATTGCATCTGCTTAGTTTACACACTATACCTGTGAATATGACATGCCTTCCTATTTTTGGTACACACTACATCTATGTGTTAACCTTGTTCTTACATGAAACTATCTCCCTTCTGTATCCTGCATCAATCACTTACGATGAGTCACCTTTATTCGTTGCATATTGCATATTATTTCTAGCCTGTTGCCATGTATTGCTTCTAATTTGGTCAAATACATTTGTTAGGGCACACTTTTAATTTGGTAGAGTGATATTGGTTTCATCTTTCATATGGTTTCTAGCTTGCATCGATTCTAACAAGTTCAAGCACCTTGTGCTTAGTTTACACTTTATACATCATACATGTCAATATGTCACGCCGTCTGTTTTTCATACATATTCCATCCTCCTATCATGCGGGTACCTTACATGAAAGTAGTGTTCACAAGATCATGCATCAATGAGTTACGAAGAGCAAATTTTATTCCTTTTTCTTGTGGGTTTGACTTGACAAGGCAAAATCAAGAAAGAGGAAGGAAAAGAGTAAGGAAAGGCGATGATGGTGGTCCTCTGCAGCAACGTAAACGGAGCATCTATACCGATTCTCCTTGTACTAATAGTGCATTACAAGGTCCAAGTCTCCGCTCCCCTACTCCACCATCCAAGGTGCTTGCTCTAACTTGGCAGTGTGATATCTGGTTGCATGTTGCATATGGTGTCTAGCTCGTATTGCTCCTAATTAGTGTAAATTGCATCTGCTTACCTTACACATGATACATGTGAATATGACATGCTTTCCAGTTTTTGGTACATACTATATCTGTCTATCACACCATGTCCTTACATGAAACTACTCTTCTTTTGTATCCTGCATCAATCACTTATGATGGGACACCATTAAGTTGGCAGTGTGATATTGGTTTGCGTCTTGAATATGATTTCTAGCATGTATTGCTTCTAGTTTGATGAACGCCACCTATGACGAGACAGTTTTAACTTGGCAGAGTGATATTGATTGCAGCTTCCATATGGTGTCTTGTAGTGTTTCTAATTTGTTGAAGTGCCTTCTGCTTAGTTACCACATCATAGGTGTGAATATGTCGAGCCGTCAATTTTTTCATACATATTCCATCCTCGTATCATCAGAGTAGTGTTCGTCAGTATCATGCATGAATGAGTTCTGAAGAGCGAATGATATTCCTTTTTCTTGTCGGTATGACCTCACAATGCAAAATCAATAAAGTTGAAGGAAATTGGCAAGGCATTGGATGATGGTGGTTGAGGGAGTCCCGGACTAGGGGGTGTCCGGATAGCCGGACTATCGTCACGGCCGGACTCCAAGACTATGAAGATACAAGATTGAAGACTTCGTCCCGTGTCCGGATGGGACTTTCCTTGGCGTGGAAGGCAAGCTTGGCGATATGGACATGTAGATCTCCTACCATTGTAACCGACTCTGTAACCCTAACCTATCCGGTGTCTATATTAACAGGAGGGTTTTAGTCCGTGGGACGAACAACAATCATACCATAGGCTAGCTTCTAGGGTTTATCCTCCTTGATCTCGTGGTAGATCTACTCTTGTACTACCCATATCATCAATATTAATCAAGCAGGAGTAGGGTATTACCTCCATCGAGAGGGCCCAAACACAGGTAAAAACATTGTATCCCTTGTCTCCTGTTACCATCCGCCTAGACGCCTGATTCGGGACCCCCTACCCGAGATCCGCGGTTTTGACACCGACATTGGTGCTTTCATTGAGAGTTCCTACGTATCGTCACCAATAGGCCCGATGGCTCCATCGATCATCAACAACGACGCGGTCTAGGGTGAGACTTTTCTCCCAGACAGATCTTCGTGTTCGGCGGCGGCTTTGCTGCGGGCCAATTAAGCAGGCCATCTGGAGCAGATCGAAGCTTCTCCCCGCCATCGAGTTAGATTTGGAAGTTTGAACTATACGGCCGATATCCGTGGAGACTTGATCTTCGACGGATTCGAGCCGCAGCCAAGCGCCGCCTTGTCTCGATGGACATGATCTAGCTCTGCTGACGAGCGATTGCCACGGAGGCCGCGCCCGACATCCGCTGCGACCCTTAATCCGGGCCGGATTCCCGATCGAGGGCGAGTGGTTGGACACCGCCTCGGGGCTACAATCTCTATGGCGATTGAGCGAACTCCATCCTTGTCGCTGCGAAGACCTCGACTGTGGTGCGGACTCCTCTCCGGACTCCGAACCCTCCGCGCACCTGCCAATCGAATCTGATTGGGCGCCGGTCATGGAGTTCACTGCCGCGGACATCTTTCAGCACTCGCCCTTTGGCGACATCCTGAATTCACTAAAGTCACTCTCCTTATCCGGAGAGCCCTGGCCGGACTACGGACAGGAAGGTTGGGATGCGGATGACGAAGAAATTCAACGCCCACCCACCACCCACTTTGTAGCCACTGTCGATGATTTAACCGACATGCTAGACTTCGACTCAAGACATCGACGGTATGGACGACGATGCCGGAGACGACCAAGACCCAGCGCCTACAGGGCACTGGAAGGCCACCTCGTCATACGACATATACGTGGTGGATATCCCAAAAGATGGGAACGGCGATGGAACAACGGAGGATGACCCCACCAAGAAACAGCCGAAGCGCCGACGTCAGCGGCGCCGCTCTAAATCCCGCCACAATAAAAACAGTGATTCCGGCACGGGAGATAATAACACCCCGGACAGCGCCGAAGAGAACCCCTCGGCGGGACTCGGCGCGGGAGGAGGGAGAAGCAAGTCCGCCGCGATAGTGTGGCAGAAAGAGAGGTCGAGGACGATAATTATGCGCCTCCCTCCGAAGATGAGGCAAGCCTCGACGATGATGAATTTGTCATTCCTGAGGATCCCGCCAACAGGAGCGTTCCAAACGCAGGCTTATAGCCACGGCAAGCAGCCTCAAGAAAAAGCAGCAACAGCTTAGAGCTGATCAAGACCTGCTAGCTGATAGATGGACTGAAGTCCTTGCGGTAGAAGAGTATGAACTCGAGCGCCCCTCAAAAGCTACCCCAAGCGCAGGCCGTTGCCTCGACTACGGGAGGAACCACCCAAGTCACCAGCAGACGACATGGCAGACCGGCCACCCGTGGTCATGACGGAGAAGCCTCTCGGCCCTCTACTCAAGCCACACCCCGACGCCGCTCAAAAAGTACCAAGGCACGGGAAAACGCGCCGGACTTGCGAGATATATTGGAGAATAAGGCAAAACATACAAGATCGATCTACGGATCGCGTGGGCGCCCAACAATGCGGGATGATTACCGTCACGCCGGATACAGCAACACCGGCCGGGCCAAACACAATAGACAAAACTCATATGAGCTACGTCGTGATATAGCCCAATACAGAGGCGCCGCACACCCACTATGCTTCACAGATGAAGTAATGGATCATCAAATCCCCAAGGGCTTCAAACCCGTAAACATCGAATCATACGATGGTACCACAGATCTTGCGGTCTGGATAGAGGACTATCTCCTCCATATCCACATGGCCCGCGGTGATGATCTACATGCCATCAAATACCTCCCACTCAAGCTTAAAGGACCAGCTCGGCATTGGCTCAACAACTTGCCAGCAGAATCAATTGGTTGTTGGGAGGACCTGGAAGCCGCATTCCTTGATAACTTCCAGGGCACATATGTGCGACCACCAGATGCCGATGACCTTAGCCACATAATCCAGCAGCCAGAAGAATCGGCCAGACAATTCTGGACACGGTTCCTAACAAAGAAAAATCAAATCGTTGACTGTCCGGATGTAGAGGCCCTTGCAGCCTTCAAACATAACATCTGCGACGAGTGGCTTGCCCGACACCTAGGACAGGAAAAGCCAAAATCCATGGCAGCCCTCACAACACTCATGACCCGCTTTTGTGCGGGAGAGGACAGCTGGCTAGCTCGAAGCAACAACTTGGCCAAACATCCTGATAGTTCGGATACCAAGGACAACAATGGCAGGTCGCGTCGCGACAAGAACAAGCGCCGCATTAACGGCGACAACACTGAAGATACGGCCGTCAATGCCGGATTCAGAGGCTCTAAACCGGTCGCGGAAGAAGCCATTCAAAAGAAATACCAGGCCCGTCCAACTTGGACCGAATACTCGATCGCTTGTGCGGATACATGGCACCGAAAATCAGCCAATCACACCAACAGGGATTGTTGGGTGTTCAAGCAAGCAGGCAAGTTAAGTGCCGAACTCAATGACAAGGGGCTGCATAGTGATGACGAGGAAGAGCCCCGGCCGCCGAACAATAGAGGAAAGAAGGGTTTTCCTACACAAGTGCGGATGGTGAACATGATATACGCAACCCACATACCCAAAAGGGAGCGGAAGCGTGCACTAAGGGACGTATATGCGATGGAGCGATCGCCCAAGTTCAACCCATGGTCTTCTGCCCGATCACCTTCGATCGAAGGACCACCCACTAGCATCCGTCATGGCGGCTTCGCCGCATTGGTTCTTGACCCAATTATCGACGGATTTCACCTCACCGAGTCACGATGGGCGGCGGTAGCAGCCTGAACCTGCTTTATCGGGATACGGTCGCAAAATGGGGCATAGACCCTCAAGGATTAAACCTACAAAGACGACCTTTAAAGGCGTCATACCGGTGTAGAGGCCGGTTATGCGGGCTCGGTTACACTCGAAGTGGTCTTCGGATCCCGGATAACTTCCGAAGCGAAGAGTTAATCTTCGACATCGTCCCATTCCGCAGCGGCTATCATACCTTGCTTTCGGACGAACCGCATTTGCAAAGTTCAATGCGGTGCCGCACCACGCATACCTCAAGCTGAAGATGCGGGCCCTCGAGGAGTAATCACGGTCAATGGAAACACCGAACGCTCTCTCCGAACGGAGGAGCACACGGCGGCCCTCGCGGCGGAGGTGCAAAGCAGCCTCTCACAGCAATTCTTGAGTCCGGACACTAAGCGTCCGGACACTGTCAAGCGCGCCCGGAGTAACCTACAACAAGACCGCCTGGCACGATTCAAGCACGCGTAGCAATCCGGCCCCAACCCCCGCCCTCGCGAAATTGCGAAGCTAGTATTACGCGTACATAATTACGCTCTGGAGATACCATGGGCATATGGGGAGGGGCAAGACCACGGCACGCCAAGAATGCGGCTCGACCGCACCAGGGGCTCCCGATTCTGTCATTCTTTTTATTTTTTCCTTTTTCTTCCTTTTTCTTACTTTCAGGACTCCGTCTTTTAGAAGTCCTGTCCGGCACTAGAATCGCCGAACTCACGATGCAACAGCCAGGGAAGCAGAAAGCCACGTCAAGTGTTCAGGTGGTCTCTATTACGAGCATTATATCCGTTTTACATACCATCCCGCAGCTTACCCCTGGAGGGGGACATCTTAGATAGTCCCATCCCTTGCTTATCGCACTATTTGTATCGTTCTGCTTCCATTGCAGTACCTTTTTGAAGAAACAATGTATAGCTTTTGCTTATTATTGCACTCTTTTATTTATCCATATATATGTTCATTTCATGACATGTTGCAACCGTACAATTTGGTACGGCCAATACACCAGGGGCTTAAGTATCCCAAAATTATGGTGTGATAAGTCCGAACACTTTCACAAGTGCGGCACATGAACTTATAGCATTATATGAATCAGCTCCGAATCATGTCTTGGGTCAATAGTTGGGTTTGCCCGGCTCCCGTGTTTTGGTACCTTACGTTCCGTTATATCGGCCAAGGTAGCACCGGGAGAACCACTGCGGTTGTGCCCCAGTTGAACTGGTTCGAGCACCTCAGTGGAGAAAGCTAAAACTGACCGTCATGATAGGGCAAGAGCCGGTCGCTGTTCGAGAGGTTTTTTCGGGTCCCTAAAGACTTATGCCGCTTAGTGCGAGGAACCGGAATTGTCCGGCCAAGGCGTGGATAGCGCCCCGAACTCGGTCTTCCGAATACTAGGGGCTTCGCCGAAATTTAAAATTATAGAATTCTATGGCTAAGTGAGAGTGTTCAAGCATTATAAGTCCGGTTGCCTCGTTCATTGTGTTGAGCGCCTCCCTAGATGGACCCAAGAATGGGAACAAGAGTGCTCCAGTTTATCCCGAACACCCCAGCACTCGTGGTATGGGGGCTGAAGCCAACGACTTGCCATCTCTCAAATTTGATAAATGGCCGCACAGAAGGTAATATGTTAAATTAATAAGTGTTGCTTAGCGCATATGAACAAGTTTTCATCGTACAGGATAACAAATGCGAGCCTATTCAAAAATTACATCCTTGGAGCACTCATCCGCTATTCAGCGGGCACCCTTCAGGAGGCCCTCATAGTACATTTCAGGCGTGCGATGCTCATGGCCCTTGATGGCCCGTCCGTCACAAGCTTCTCCGCATCCAGCTTGCCCGATTGCACTTTAGCTTGCGGGCAAGGGCCCGACGGACACCTTCAATGCAGACGGAGGCGCTTGATGACTTCAATCCGTGGACAGGCATCCACCAGCTGCACCAAGTCAAGTAGCTCCGGGTATGGCCTCCAAGGGCCGCAGCCGCGCTTTAAGGCCCTTCATGGCCTGTTCGTCGACCTTGTGGAGCTCGACCTGCTGCTTCAGCTGGTCGCTCAAGGCACCGGATGTTCGGCCTCGGCATCGAGACCAGAACACCTTTTCCGTCGAGCTCCCTCCTTGGCGCTTGAGAATGCGGCAGCATCGGACACACTACAGGGGCAAATCTGCGAATGCTCACGGAGAGCTCCGAATCCGGGTAAGTAATAGGTAATTCACTTTCACATGCTTGCTTTGCATAAAGAATGCCTTACCCGCCGCTATCTTCTTTAACGACTCAATTTCTTGGAGGGTTTTTTGGGCCTCGGCCTCAGCAGCTTTGGCACACTCAAGAGCCGAGGCGAGCTCGGACTCTCGAGTCTTCGAGTCACGCTCCAAACTCTCGTGTTTTTCCACGAGAGCTTGGAGCTCTTTCCTCTGTAGCCAGCTCGCCTCCCCTTCTCTCGCTCGGTGTGTTCCGCAGCCGCTTTGTTTTCGACCCACGGACACCGCTTCCTTGAGTCGCCACCTCGTTCATGGCCCTGCGGTACCCATGTTATTCCTGTTATTTTTGCAATGAAACCTTTTATAAGGTATTTCTTTAATAAGGTACTACTTACCTTCCTTGTCCTCGAGCTGCTTCTTGGCTTGGCCGAGCTCGTTCTCGGACCGCTTGAGGTTACCTTGATGCATTGACCTCCGACTTTTCGGCGGCAGAGGTCAGCAGCGCAGCCTGCATACCCATATTGACATACTTATGTTAGACTCCTGCGTATATCTTTTTAGATCCTTAGTCCGGCTTTTCTTTCCGAACGCCGAACTAAGCATCGAGAACTCTTGTCTATGCGATAATATTTGGTCATATTCTAAACTTACCTCAAAGCCTTGTTAGAAGGCTGATGCAGGCCGGTCGGCCCGCTCTTGGCGGACTGAAGCTGTCCGGATCACCACACTCATAACATGCGGTGCTCCTCCTTGATGGAGGCGCTGTTGGCGCCTCCGAAGTTATTCGGTGCCTCGGTTGGGCGGAGGACACCGGCGTCTTACCCTTCTTGCGAAGGATCCTTGGCCGGAATTGAACCGCTGATGGTTCCGGCATGGAGTCCGGGACGAGGTCGGGCTTAGAGCCCACAGGGGTCTTGCCCCCAGCGCTGAGTCCGGGAGGTTGCCTTGTGGCACCTCCTGCGCTACCTCCTCTTGACCAAGCCCCTCTTGGGGCCCCACCGCGGCGTCGTCCGCAGGGTGAGGCGAGGAGGCGGTCGGAAGCGAAGTACTCTCCATTTTCGATGAGCCCAGGGACCCGCTCGATGAATTGGCGAACTCGCCCTTGGGCGGGCTGCACGGTTGTTCGACATTAGAGAACACTTTGCAATAATAAAAAGCCATGGGTATCCGGACACTTACGATCTCGCCAGGGGCTTGGCCCTTGTAGGCCAATCCTCCTCGTCGTCGTCGATGTTGGTGGAGAAGTAAGGAGGAAGGGTTCTTCCCTTCTTGGACCCTCCGGCCTCCCGGTTAGGGCGGCCTTCCTTTTCTTCTCCTCCCCGGGGAGGAGCTTCTTCTTCTTCCTCCTCGTCCTCGGGAGAAGATTACGCATCAGAATCGGCGGCACTGGCGTCGGGGAGCTCCTTGAGTTCCGTGGCCTCCTTCTTAGCCTTCTTCTCGGCACCACATGCGGCGCCCGGAGCCAAAGAGCCTTCCGTCAATCAGGGCGTCCTCCGGGTCTTCCGGCAAAGGAGCCGGACAGTTAATCTGTCCGGATGTCTTCAGCCAGTCCTGTAAAAGATTAGGCAGTTTTAGATCCCACATACAGTCAATCTATGAAAAAAGAGTCCCGTAAAGGGTAAAATAACTTACCTCGCCGGGCTTGACGCGCGAGCTGTATCCGCGATCTTTGTTAGCGGATGTTGGGGCCAGCGCCCTTGAACAGCACCTTCCAGCGTCTTACGTACATAGTGTCGAAGAGCCGGCTCAAGGTACATCTTTGTGCGGATCGAACTCCCACAGATTGAAGGCCCGTTGTTGGCAGGGGAGAATCCGGCGGATGAGCATCACCTGGATTACGTCGACAAGCCTGAGATTCTTGTCCATCAGGTTTCGGACGCATGTTTGGAGTCCGGATAGCTCTTCTGAATTCCCCCACGTCAGGCCCGTCTCTTTCCATGACGAGAGCCGTGTGGGGAAGCCAGATCTAAATTCGGGGGCCGCCGCCCATTCGGGGTCGCGTTGATCGTTGATGTAGAACCACCCCGATTGCCACCCCTTTATTGTCTCCATGAAGGCGCCCTCGAGCCATGGGACTTTGTCCATCTTGCCAACCATGGCGCCTCCGCACTCCGCTTGACGGCCGCACACTACCTTCGGTCGGACGTTGAAGATCTTCAGCCATGAGCCGAAGTGGGGCTGGATGCAGAGGAAGGCCTCGCACACGACGATAAACACCGAGATGTTGAGGATGAAATTCGGGGCCAGGTCGTGGAAGTCCAGGACGTAGTAGAACATGAGCCCCCAGACAAATGGGTGAAGTGGAAAACCTAGTCCGCAGAGGAAGTGGGGGAGAAACACCACCCTCTCATGGGGCCCGGGGGTTGGAATGAGCTGCCCTGCATCGGGCAGCTGTCTTGTGATGTTGCCGGACCAGTATCCGGCCTCCCTTGATCTTGTGATGTGCCCATCCGTGACGGAGGAGGCCATCCACCTGCCTCCCGCTCCTGACATGGTTGGAGAAGGTTGAGGTGGGATGTGCGGACTTGGGCGCTGGAGCTCGAGTGCGCGGAAATTGATAAGCAAAGGAGGAAGAAAGTGTAGGTGAAAGGGTGGATCCTTATCCCCTTATATGGATGGACGAAGCTATGCGTCCCCCACCAGCCTGGTAAAACTCGCTTATTTCCCAAGCGCCGTAATCAATGGCGCGGATGGGTTACCCACGTCCGTATTGATGAGAATCCCGAATAAGGGGGCACGATCTATGCTTTGATAAGATGTGCCAAGGAAACCACCTCGCTAAACGCGCTGAGGTGGAACGGTAAAAAATGATTCATATAAAGGCCTGGCGTGGTGTGATGTCACGCCGCGGAATACGTAGCAGATCTGTGCAAAAGTTATTCTCTCTACGGTGGTATGTGGAACTTGTTTTGTAGAGCCGGACACTATCCTTGTGTTCAAAAACTTCTATGAAGTATTCGGAGGAGGAACCCGCCTCGCAATGCCAAAGACAATCAACGCGTCGGACTCATCGTCATTGAAGCCTGGTTCAGGGCTCTTGAGGAGTCCCGGACTAGGGGTGTCGGGATAGCCGGACTATCGTCACGGCCGAACTCCAAGACTATGAAGATACAAGATTGAAGACTTCGTCCCGTGTCCGGATGGGACTTTCCTTGGCGTGGAAGGAAAGCTAGGCGATACGGATATGTAGATCTCCTACCATTGTAACCGACTACTGTAACCCTAACCTATCCGGTGTCTATATAAACCGAAGGGTTTTAGTCCGTAGGACGAACAACAATCATACCATAGGCTAGCTTCTAGGGTTTATCCTCCTTGATCTCGTGGTAGATCTACTCTTGTACTACCCATATCATCAATATTAATCAAGCAGGAGTAGGGTATTACCTCCATTGGGAGGGCCCAAACCTGGGTAAAAACATCGTGTCCCTTGTCTCCTGTTATCATCCGCCTAGACGCATAGTTCGGGACCCCCTACCCGAGATCCGTCGGTTTTGACACCGACAGTGGTCCTTCCGAGCAACTGAAACGGAGGTTCTCTACAGATTCTACTCCGCCATCCTCCCAACAAGATTCGCAAGACAACGCAAGGCTAGACAGTCAACGTAGCTATGTAGATGATGAGCACATCTCCCCTACTCCACCATCACAGTGCTTGCTCTAACTTGGCACTATTATATGTGGTTGCATGTTGCGTATGATGTCTAGCTTGTATTGCTTCTAACTTTGTTGAATTGCATCTGCTTACTTTACACATAATGCTTGTGAATATGACATGTGTTCCTGTTTCTACATCAGACTACTATTCTTGAATATCCCGCATCAGTCACTTATGATAAGGCAGCTTTAAGTCGCCACTGTGATATTGGCTGTGTCTTGCATATGATTTCTAGCATGTACTGCTTCTAATTTGTTGAAATGCCATACAGATTGAACTTGGCGAGTGATATTGGTTGCATCTTTCATATGGTGTCTAGCTTGCGGTGCTTCTAATTTGTTGAAATGCCTTCGCTTAGTTACCACATCATAGGTGTGAATATGTCACACCATCCTGTTTTCATACATATTCCATCCTCGCATCATGTGTTTGCCTTTCATCTGAGTAGTGTTAAATCAGATCATGCATGAATGAGTTACGAAGAGCGAATTTTATTCCTTTTTCTTATCGGTTTGACTTCACAATGCAAAATCATTACAGCTGAAGGAAATTAGTCCGGCGGTGGATGATGGTGGTCCTTGAACAACTCAAGCAGGGGTCTCTACAGATTCTACTCCGCCATCCTCCCAACAAGATTCGCAAGACAACACAAGGCTGGACAGTCAACGTAGCTGTGTAGATGATGAGAACATCTCCCCTACTCCACCATCACAGGTGCTTGCTCTAACTTGACACTATTATATGTGGTTGCATGTTGCGTATGATGTCTATCTTGCATTGCTTCTAACTTGAATTGCATCTGCTTACTTTACACATAATGCCTGTGAATATGACATGTGTTCCTGTTTCTAGAACATACGTGTACATGATGAGCACATCTCCCCTACTCCACCATCACAGGTGCTTGCTCTTACGTGGAACTGTATACGTGGTTGCGTTTTCCGTATGATGTCTAGTTTGTATTGCTTGATTATGTTGAATTGCATCTGCGTAGCTTACAACTTATACCTGCAACGATCACTTACCCATAAGACACACTTAACTTGGGACTGTGATGTAGGTTGCATCTTGCATTGTCTTCTAGCTTGTACTGCTTCTAATTTCTTGAAATGGCACTTACGACGAGACACTTTTTACCTGATAGAGTGATATTGGTTGCATGTTCATATGGTGCCTAGCTTTCATTTCTTCGAATTTTGTTGAAAAGCCTTCTGCTTACTGTTTTTTCATACATATTCCATCCTCCTATCATACGTGTGAATATGAAACTCTGTCTTTTTTGTATATATTCCATCCTCCTATCCTGTGCTTGCCTTACATCAAAGTAGTGTTCGTCTGTATCATGCATCAACCAATTATGCAGAGCTAATTTTATTCATCTTCTTGTGGTTTTGACTTCATAAGGCAATATCAGAAAATAGGAAGGAAAAGAGTAAGTTAGGGGATGTTGGTGGTCCTCCGCACCGACGCAAACAGAGACTATCTAGATTTGCCACTGCTACTGCTAATGAAGTTGAAGTCCCAAGTCTACATGATGAGTTCATCTCCCGTACTCCACCATTCGCAGGTGCTTGCTCTAAGTTGACAGTGTGATAATTGGTTTCATGTTGCATATGTTGTCTAGCTTTGTATTTCTTCTATTTTGATTAAATTGCACTGCTGAGTTTATACGTTATACATGTGCATATGACATGGCTTTACGTGTCACTAGAATACCTTTGCATCTATCTATCATACCATGTTCTTACATCAAAGTAATCTTTGTTGTGTATCCCGCATCAGTCACTCATGATTGGGCGCTTTTAACATGGCGGTTTGATAGTGGTTGCATCTTGCATTGATTTCTATGTTGTCTTGCTTCTAATTTTTCGAATTGCCACTTATGACAAGACACTTTTAACTTGGCGAGTAATATTGGTTGCATCTTTCATATGGTGTCTAGCTTGCATTACTTCTATTTTCTTGAAAATCATACCTTAGTTTGCACATCGTAGCTGTGAATATGTCATGCCGTCCTGTTTTTCTTACATATTCCATCCTCATACAGTTGTCTTACATCAAAGTATTGCTTGTCTGTATCATGCATCAATGAGTTTTGAAGAGTGATTTTATTCTTTTGTGTTGTGGGTACAACTTGACATGGCAAAGTCAAAAAAGAGCAAGGAAAATAATATAGTAGGTAGTCTTTGTTACTCGTCATTGAAGCGGAAAAGGTTCTCGCCGTCGAGATTCTCGCTGGTACTTATAGTGCGATAGAAGGTCCAAGTCCACCGGCTAAATCTACGAACACAAGATCACCTGCTCCAACAAATGCGACATTCCGCTTCAACTGTACAAAGATCTCAACCCGAGTTACTCGTTCGTTTGCTCGGGCGGCGGTTCCCAAGCTGCCTTCACACCAAACACTACTTCCGAAGCAATCACGACACGAGGACTTGGCAAGATCAGATGAACCTCATGAGCATCAACACCAAGGCGGTACTGACCGAGTCAAGTTGCGATTGCATGCTCCTTTATATGTACTCTCACGGTTTGATGTACACTAACACTTTCCATATTCGTTGTTGAACTAGCACCACAGTATGGCGAAAACAGACACCAGGGATAATGCTTGACAGATTAACAAAATCTAAAGGATGAAGAATGGAGATCCATTTTGAGGCAGGTTTAAAAAGGCCACGTGATGCTACAGAGTTAGCCAAGTTAGTATCAGAGGCAGCCGTTGCCGTTAGGTGTCATGCACGTATCCTCCCAACGTGGATCGATGCGAGAATTAGAAAGACAATACCGGTTTAACAACTTCCTTGACCATTTATCCGTAAGTAATGTTATTCATCGCAATTAATAATATTGTCTTGCTACATCCCATACTTTCTAGCGTCCTCCTAATAAGACTCACATTCTTTTTCAGCAGATGAGGTTCAAGTTGGATCCGAAAGATGATGCAACTAAACAAGCATGCACTCATGTTTTCGATGCGCTTTCTGTGTGATGTCGGTACCACCTTAGAAAATCTCACTTTGATGGCAAGGCTAACAATGAAATCGCCCAAACATCTCGATTGGAATATATTACAGATGAAGGCTGGACAGCCCTCGTTAGACAATGGTGCGATCCAAAGTATCAGGTAGGCTATATGTATTTGATCAGACCATATATTGAACTTGTATTTATGTATGTGCCTTACAAGTGTATCTTCTTCTAGGCTAACTGTTTGAAGAACAAAACTAACCGTTCTAAAGTGCAATTCCAACAGACAACATGATCTCGTAGCTATATTGCACACTGCGAGGCTCTTGTAAATAGCTGCTACTTCCTTCTTTTTTTGTGCCATATTATCGTATCTATATTGACTTGTTCCAAATACAGAGGAAAGCCCATGCGGACCAAAAAGAACCTAACCGAATGCAGTGCAAATCTCCAAGGATTGCCACACCAGCAAGATGAAGGGCATGAGCACACCAGTTCAAGCCGATGTAGTAATTCCTTACTCCTCCTGCCTTGAAATGATTGGTACTATGATGTGTTCATTTAACTACTTGG
The DNA here is from genome assembly GCA_021605145.1 of Aegilops bicornis. Classification (NCBI taxonomy): domain Eukaryota; kingdom Viridiplantae; phylum Streptophyta; class Magnoliopsida; order Poales; family Poaceae; genus Aegilops; species Aegilops bicornis. Next base: position 206,783,480 of record CM038669.1, on the reverse strand, counting down.
TTTGCAGCCAATGTCAGTTACTCTGTTCACTTTTATTCACAGTTGTCTTAACGTATCATTTCACCTTACATGGTTTAAAAGAGATGAAGGATATTCTTTTGTTCTTGATCTGTAATCTAGTTGTTATGTTCACGTGCGCACACAATGATAAAATAGCCTGTTTGTTATATATCTGTTTTCCCATGATATGAATGATGTCATACTATGTTCATCCTACTTTAAACCATGTCTCTTTATCCTTAGACGTCAACGAATGTGAGGAAATAGACAATACTGATGGGCATGCTACATGGACATATGTTCGAAAGTGATTTTATTATGTAGTTGGCACTACAATACATGCTAATGTATTACAGTAGTTCACCAAAATAAGTTATGTATAAACGTTTAACCTACTTTGTTTGTTTTGTCTCATTAGTAACTTATTTGGTACACTAATCTACAAGTTCAAACTTTCAGGAAGCTATGGAACAAATGATTGAACAGCCACAACCACCTGAAGGTGACGAGGCTACTACAGGCACAATGTCACCTCTTGCTGCAGTGCGTCAGTATCTCTCCACTAACAGTGAAAAAAGCACCTTCCTGCGTAATTCTGGGTTGGTTGTAAAGGTAACCTCGACCAAATCGCCCTCTTGAACAAAATCTTCCTGCTAGACAGAGTGATATATCATGCTCCGGACACAAGTCCAATCCCTAATGGACGTTGTTTCGGAAACAAGAATAGTGGTTGAGAAATGTCGTCAAGATATGAAGGGTTTTAAAACCATACTATCAGACATTCACTTCGTTGTTCAAGAGCAATGGCGGAAAAAAGGTGGAGATCGTGCTGCTCCATCAGATTCTACAGCCTGAAACGTTAGCACTTAGGTCAAATGATCTGTGCTTCTATACATCTGATGGTGCTTTTATCTGGAAGGATTTGTAAACTTTATGCCATCGGGCCTTTTGTTGTATGGTTGAAATTTATTTTGTTATGATACAACATTTATGATGCTGCCTCAGGCTGTAGTAATTATGATGCTATTTTTGTATAGTGCAGGTTTATCTTAGTAATGTATTCGGCCGAAAGCTTCGTAGGAGCCCAACATGCCAAAATTAAATGGGCCCATTCCAATTGGGCTAAAAACGATTATGGGCCGAAATTGGCATGTAGCCCACTAAAAATATCTGGGCCTAAATCAGCATAAGCTTTCATATTTTTCTGGTAGGCATGTGCCCATAGTGGGGCTTTAACAGGCCTAAACATAATTTGGGCCCTCAGTAAAAATAGGCCGTTTACAGGTGTAAACATCTCGAGCCCATAAAAAACATGGGCCTTTAATAGACCGAAAGTGAGATTGGGCCCTGATTGTGCCAAATAAACCACTGGACTTAGCAGGCCGAAATGGTGGCCCATTTACGATGCGGATCTTTGACACGAGTCATAAATGCGCCGACCTAATACACGGGCCTTTAACAGGCCGGAACTTCGATCGGGCTATATTATCGTCATTTTTATATGGGCCGTTAATGGGCCTGATATGACGTTGGGCCAACATACGGCCCATGGTTTACGTCCGGCGTTAACAGGCCGAAAATGACAACAGGCCGAAAGTGGCCCAAAGCTATAGTGGGCCTCTAACATGCCGAATGTCAGACATGGCCGAATATGACCCAAATCCTTCACGGTCGTTTATGGGCTGAAAGTTTTGATGGCCTGTAATGGGCCCAAATGAAGCCGGACCTTTAACGGGCGGAAATACACCGGCCGTAATTCGGCCCAATTACTTAGCGGATCGTTAACGGGCGAAAGTGACCATGGGCCGCGTTGATGACAAGTTTAGGACAGGCCATTGACGGGCCGATTTAACAGAGAATATTGGGCCTTTAGCTGGGCCGGCCCATTATGGTCTGCAGAATCTTGTGGGCCTTTAGCTGGGCCGGCCCATTATGGTCCGGAAAATCTTGTGGGCCTTTAGCTGGGCCGGCCCATTATGGCTGCAAAATCATGTGGGCCTTTAGCTGGGCCAGCCCATTATGGTCCGCTAAATTTTGTGGGCCTTTAGCTGGGCCGGCCCATTATGGTTCGCTAAATCTTATGGGCCTTCGGTTGGGCTGGCCCATTTAAACTTTGTGGGCCACTTTTGGGCCAGTCCACGTGTCAACATATCATAGGCCCATCTCGACCATTGGATGAGTGACAGCTCTGCCAACCCGCGGAGCTGACGCGTGGATCCGTCAGCCAATGAGAATTTTACACGTGGAAAATCAGCATTGGTCGTGGCTCTTAACGGGTTATCGGATCCAAAATCTGACCCGATAGCTTAAAGGCGTTCCGTTACGGTGGATGCCACGTGTCGGTCACCCTTGACGAAAGCACTTCTGTGACGTGTGATTTATCGTCATGGAAGTGGACACTTCCGTGATGATAATTTTGGCAATGTCATGGAATACTTCGACGACAGCACAAGTATGACTATCTTGATTCTGTTATAAATTTGTCATGGATGTACATGCATGATAGAAAACGCGACCTACTGTGACAAACACGTATCATCACGGAAGTGTATTTTTTTGTAGTGTCTGCTTCACCAACAAGGTAATGGAGCATGAATTTCCAGATGGGTTTAAACCCATCAACATCGGATCATACGATGGAACAACAGATCCCGCAGTATGGATTGAGGACTTCCTCCTCCATATCCACTTGGCTCGCGGAGACGACCTTCATGCCATTAAATACCTGCCTCTCAAGCTTAAGGGGCCAGCACGGTACTGGCTAAACAGTTTGCCAGAAAATTCTATTGGCAGCTGGGAAGATCTGGAAGACGCCTTTCGTGAAAACTTCCAAGGAACATATGTCCAGCCATAAGATGCCGATGACTTAAGTCATATTGTCCAATAGCTCGGCGAGTCAGCCAGGGAACTCTGGACTAGGTTTGTCACACCCTGCATTTTGTAACACTTCATCTGCATTAATAAAGCACGAAAATTTGGGCCAACAAAAACTTTTGCATTATTTGCTTTTTTATCTAAGTTGGTTTTCTCTCTGTGTTTTTCTAGTGCTCTTAAAAGTCAACATAGTTTCACCTTCTACACTTCATCTCCTTGCCCCAAACTTCTGCCCAATGATCATGCCATGTGTATAATGCAATATAGTATTTTCCTACAGAAATAATTTGGCCAAAAAGTATTTTCTAAAATTAGTTTTCCAAAAACCCTTGAATTGAGATTTGCACTACAAGTACTTAATTTGAGGTGTGAAAAATCTTTCAAAAGGTATATTTGAGTCCTATTAGATGCAGGACTCCCATAAACCACAAAAATATAATTTTAAAAGCTATTTTCCTATTTTATTTAAAAGCTTTTTCTTAATGCCAGAAGTGGTCTTTAATAGGGAAAAATTATTTTATTGTTTCAAAAATATTTGACAAAAATCAGGGAAACTTCGGTGGACATATATTTTCCATATATAAGAGTTTCAACATATGGTCATGATCAAAATATTGGACAAAACCTCTCAAAACCATTTCTGCCCATTTCAAGGATTTGAAATATTTCTACAGGAAATATTTTCATAAAAATCCAAGAAAAATCTAGCAAGTCACAAATGCATATTGTGACGGTCTTGCAAAGCCTGACTTCAATAAAGGTCATTTTGGTCCACCAAAATGCCCCAAAACCCTCTCTGACCAGAATCAAATTTGAGCAAGTTTGTACTACCAACTTTCTCCCCTTAACCCCAACTTTTGTGAGCACGTTCACATGACCAAACGAGACCACTACACCAAGTAGTGCATCAAGGAGAAGTGTTATGCTCAACTAGATGTACACAAGTCTAATTCTGCTCATTTCTAGGGTTTACAAAAGTTGCATTGGCAACTTTGCCCAAATAAGCTCCAAATTGGTGGAGGGACCTAATTGTATATGTCATTCCACCCTGTGGAGTCTCATGGCATTTGGAAGTCATTTTCTTGCCAAAACCTTTACCAAACACCTTCTGCCACTTCTCAAAAATCCTCATTTTGACCATTAAAACTATTCTCCTTGAGCTCCCCTTTTTACCACAGCTCCTCCTAGGCCCCTTTCACCTCCAGTAACAATGGCAAGTCCATAGCTCAATTATTGGATGGGTAAAACCCCACTTTCTCTCTCTAGACAGCCCCTTTCTCTCTCTTCCTCACCTCCCTCCTCACTCCAGTGGCCATCCATGGCATCCAATGCCCCTACCCACTTGTTTACTTTCCCCTAGCACTACAGAGACACGCAGTGGGCACGCCCCTGCCCCTTAAACAATGCCATGGCAGCCATAGGCAGCGCTCTAGGGCGCTCTGATCTTGGCTCCCGCTGTAGCCCCCGCCAAGCAGCTCCGGCCACCTCGGGCCTCCCAGCCTTTGCCGATGCGCCTCGGCGTCCATGACGCCACGCTTCTGTGATCAGCCCCTTCTCTCTCCTCCTCCCGCGCCTCCAGCTAGCGAAACAAAGGCCGCCCGGCTGGCGCCAATGGGCGGCTTCGCACGCCTGCGCACCCTGACCTCTCCCCACTTCCTCTCTCTATCTAACCCGGCGTGGTCGGCGTCCGAGAACACCCAGACACCACGCCTGCTTCCCGGGCCTGCGGCAGCAGGCGTGAGCTTCGCCGGCGCCTGAGTCTCACTGGACCTCGCCGTTCGCCTATTTATAGGCCTCCCCGAGCCCTTCTCTCCCCACCACTCGCTCTCTGCACCACCAAACCCTCCCCCTGCACCCTCAGTTCCTCTCCAGAGCCGCCCGAGCTCGAGCTCGAGCTCCGCCATTTCGGCTCGCTGGAGTTCGCGAGGTATAGGCCTCCCCCGCTCCTCCTCTGCCACCGCCTCCTGAAGCTCCTCCACCGCAGCTCCTCGTCGCCGGTGAACCAGGCACCCCCGCCGGCCAAGTCCACCACCCACCGACGTGCGACAGTCTCCTGAAGCCATCCCCGCACTCGCCGGAGCTCGCCGTGGCCTGCATCGTCACCGGTGAGCACCACGACCCCCATCCCACGGGTTAGTGATGACAGTGGGTCCCTTTATCATCCTCTCCCTCATTCCCGCGCCCCTCTCTCTCTCTGACCTGCGGGCCCTGGCCGTCAGGTTTGAAATGGGTGGGCGGGCGACGCTATTGTCTTGTTGGCTCATTGGCCGGCCCGCTGGCTGGGCCTGCCGCCCCGCAGCTGTTCTGGCCCGGCAGGAACAGGGCCCTTTTTCCTTTTCTTTTCTGTAACTTTTTCCAAAAATTCCACAGGACAAAGCATATGTCCAAATAAATTAATTCCAAATCCTAAATTCCTAGAATATTGCAACCTATTAAATGGTGCAACTCTCATTCAAATCCAGCAACCTTTTCTTCACTGTAAATATTTAAATGTGATTTTAAGCATTTAAATATGCCTTTGTAAATCCATTTCTCCTATTCTGCTACACCAAATCCAAAACTAGGAATTTCCCCTTCTTAGTTTTCAACCTAGTATTTTACAAAAATGAGTTGACATTTTTACGAGCACTTTGGTTTTTCTGTTTTATTATTGCCTTATTTTCTCGTTATTATTTTGCGGCGATAGATTGCGTTCTTGTGAAGGAGTTGGACGAAGGCTTTGAAGACCACGAAGACCTTCTTTGTGCCGGGCAAGCAGCCCTTGACCATGTCTATGAAACCCTTTTTATGCATGCCATATAGCACTTTTATTGCTTGCACACGAGACACGATATTGTGGTGACCACATGGGGTGGCTTGCCACCGTTACTTCCTCATTGATACTTGCATTGTGCATGACCCTACCTTCTTATGAGGGTTATGCCGGTGGGAGTAGATAGGATGCTAATGTAGTGCTACGCAAAAGGGACGGGTATATGCATGGTGAAGGAGATAAAATATTTTCAAAAGACTTTCCAAAAACCCCGTCGGGTGCCACTTATGCCCGAGGGAGATGATGAGATGGGTAACCACTTGATGACGAAGTGGTGTACCAAGGCAAGTGTGTGTCTTGTTTTTGAAAACGGATTAGATTTAAGATTTGTTGACTGTCCCAACCTTACATGCGCAACCACTCTACCCTTATATGGGAAAGGGCATTATTGATTACCTAGGCCGATACTAGCTTGGAGCCCACATTACTAGTGACGGGGGAGAGTTGGTGCTCTCTCTCGGGACGGGGTCGTGCCAGGTAGGGCGGCCATGACTGTTTTCACAGGGCACCGGATACACCGTTGTGTCCCCTCTCGGATGTTACGATCTCGAGCGAGTCTCGTATGATGTACATCGTGAGGATGCGGAACAACGAGTGGACTCCTTGTTAGTGTCGTCTAGGGAAAGATAGTGATCGGGTGCTTAGCCCGGGTACTTGAGGTATCGCGGGTCGTGGATGACACGGAAGTTCCCCGATTCTTGTGGGTAAAGTACGCAACCTCTGCAGAGTGTAAAACTATTCGAATAGCCGTGTCCATGGTCAAGGACAGTTGGGCGGTGCTGCTTAAACTACGTCCAGAGTTTCACAACTGTGTGTGTGTGTTGATAAAACTACTTGGGTCAAGACAAAGGACTTGACATGATTGAGTTGGGTTGGTGCCCACTCTATTTATGTTGATATCTGTAACATGTCCTCGTGGTTACTTGATGCATGTCTTACAAGTTGTTGAACATGTCATGGCACTCAAAACTAGCTTTCATAAAATTTACCTATATCATGCATTGTTGTATCTTGAACCAAAACATGGGTTGCTTGCAGTACATTCAAAGTACTCATTGGCTTGCCCTTGGTTATTTAATTGACCAGGGCATGGAAGAACCGGAGTTGAAGAAGAGTTCTTTGAAGACGAACATGCGAACTAGGACGTTTCCCAGTCAGAATGCCTGTAGGGTTAAGGCAGATGGCATGGGTTCTACTTATCGACGAAGATTTCCGTTGCTTGTGTTTCATTTGATCTTCAGCCCTTAAGGTTTATCAATGTAAGACTTGACCATAATGGTCATAATTTGTGTAAAACGGTATGTATGGATGTAAGACTCTTGTTATTCAGCTTCTGTGTGTTCAGTGAGCATTGATCTCTGGGATCACTGTACACGTGCATTCGGTGATCACGAACTTTGAGTCGGGGTCCCCACAAGGTTCTTAGTCAAAAAGAACCAAATTGTCGACTAAAGCCCTAGCGGCCTTCAAACATAGCGTCCGGGATGAATGGCTAGCACGTCACCTCGGCCAGGAAGGACCTAACTCCATGACAGCCCTTACCGCTCGAATGACTCTCTTTTGTGCGGGAGAAGACAACTGGCTCGCTCGCAAAAGCAACTACGCCAGCGACTCGGGCACTTCCGAAATTTGAGACGGCAAGGGCAAGCCACGACTAAGCAAGCATAACAGTCGCAGCAATAATGAAAGATTACGTGACACAACGGTCAACGCCGGATTTCATAATCTGAAACTCGGTCAACGGAAGAAGCCATTTAAGGCCAAACAAGGCGGACCATCCGCCCTTGACAGGATATTGGACAGACCTTGTCAGATTCACGGCCACCCTGACAAGCCAGCTAATCGTACCAACAGAAACTGTTGGGTCTTCAAGCAGGTAGGCAAGCTTAATGCCGATTACAAGGGGAGAAGGCCACCAAGCGATAAAGACGACGACAAGACTCGCCAGCCGAACACCGGGGGCCAGAAGCAGTTTCCCTCCGATGTTTGACCACTACCGGAGCGGATAGCAGTTCGGCTTCCGCCACCCACCCACTATGATAGCAGGATTTACACCACGCGTACATCATTACGCGCTCAAGATACCATGGGCATCGGCGGAAACACAATACAGACAACCCTGCAAGCATTCTCGTAACGTTTTTTTATCCATTTTCTTTACATTTCTTTACTATAAACAGGTGACCGATAGGACTGCATATACAACGGACTTTGTTGGAGTTTGGATCCGCACACTCACCTAAGGGGTTACTTCAGTTAAAGACTCCCCTCCCAGAGGATGGGCGGCGCAGACGTGCGACAGGAGGTCCAAAATAGTTTTTGTAGACCATACTCTTTATTTTGAGCCTATACTATGCCCTTTTTTCCTCCGTTCCTGAGCCTGAGCATGTCAAATGGCGGGGTTGTGGATTTTTCCTTTTTTTATATATGAATTTATCATTGGCTTATTGCTCAACTCCCAGTAAACTTCATCCGAACTAATCTTCTATACTCTTTTTACAATGAGTACGCAGCCGTAGCGGTGTTACAAGACGCACCTCGGCATAACCTGCGGTGCTCGGTTTGGGAACAAATGAGTCGCCAATAAAAACCCGAACAACTCTATAAGCGTGCATTTCAAGGCCGTAAGTTTGGCCTTATATGCATCAGCTCCGAATCATTCTCTTTGGTCAATAGTTGGGTTGCCCTGCTCCTGTGCTTGCTGCCCTATGTTCCGCTCTATCGGCTAGGGTAGTAAAGGGAGAACTACTACGATTGTGCCCTGGCTTTGACTGGATGAGCACCTCAGTAGAGAAAGCCGAAAACTGACTGTCATGATGCGGCGAGAGCTGGTCAACCACTTGATGACTTATTCGAATCTTTAGCGATTCTCCGTGTCACACGAAGGGTCTTTTTCAGATCAAAACATGTAAGGCACAAATATTAAAATACGCCGCATACATACCAGGGGCTATGTCGTAGCCCCACCATAAAACTCCTATGGCTAAGTGAAAGTGATAACGCCCTATAGTCTGATTGCCTGGTTCGCCGCATTATCACCTCCTTTATGGACCAAGACGTTGGATAAAGAGTGATCCAATGCTTTTCCGAACACCCCCGTATTTCCTACGAGGGGGCTAAAGCCGATGACTGGAAAACCTTCAAATTACATTAAAACGGCCGCACTGGAGGAATACAAGCTTTCGAGCAAAAAAATAGATTAACTATAAAGTTGTCTGTTACAACCCTTGTACACATCACTCGAATATTATGTCTTTTCAGCACTGACCCTCTATCAAGCGGGCGGCCTCTAGGACGTCTCCAAAATAATGCTCCGGTTCCGGACGGTCCTTGCCTTCGGGTGGACTCTTCGTCAAAATATTGATGGCCTTCATCTTCCCCCAGAATGTCTTGACTCGGGCCAAGGCCATCCGTGCACCTTCAATGCACGCCGATGTCAGGACCCCGATTCCAAGTCACATCGACCTAGCCGGTAACACCTCATATCACTTTGCGGCCTCACGCACGGTATTCCCACGGGTGTCGCCTTACCATGGCCCGGGACCGTTTGCGCCTTTTGGCTCACGTATGTGTCGCTAGCATCCATATGACAAAGAACCCGGGCCGACATGGCTAGTCGTGAACCCAAAGTGGCGCTAACCTATGGGGACAGGCATACATGAATCACATCGAGCATGTCGGTCATCAACGTATAAATTCGGGCTGTAGCACTGGGCTAACAGGACTCCAGTATCCCGGGCTGTAGCAGGCTAGGCAGGACTCCGAATAACACCGCGTGACATTTCCCCGAAGGGACAGACATAGGAACGAAGTGAAACACATGCCGGCCAGTCAAGTGTCCAAGCAGTAGTCTTTGGGCTAGCAGGACTCCGGTGAACCGGGCTGTAGCGGACTACTATCGCTCAGAAGCACGAGACTACATTTCCCCATATGAGAGGCTGCCAAGGATAAACAACTAGTTTGTCGGATCCCACACATACCAAGCATTTCAAACATACCCACAATATGCTCAATATGTGTAGATACAACATGGCATCACAACATAACTCTCACGACTCAAATATTTATTCATTAGGCTCAGGAGCGAGATATTACAAACATGGGTCTCATGACCCAACACTCGAAACATACAAGTCAAAGCACAAGCGGAAGCTAAACATGCCTGAGTACAGACAACTATAAATGAAAAAGGCTGAGAAGCCTGACTATCTACCAGATCCTGCCGAGGGCACAAGATCGTAGCTGAGGTAAACAAGAATCTCGCCCCGAGATTCAAGACGTGAAGTAAGAGGAAAAGGGGAGTCACAAAACTATCACAATCTTCATGATCCATTTGCCCTTCTCGAAGATGTTGATTCATTCCATCATCTTGGTCTTGACGTCTTTGCTTTCGAGATCTTCACTCGACACGACAATGGAAAGAGAGGAGGTCCTACATGATTCGATCTTCACGAAGATCAAGTAAACATGATCGACTCACGGAATGAGATTTAGAAACATCTCGAGTTGAGACACAAAACACATCGAGAGGGATGGAAGAACAAACAACGGTGTGTGATTAGTGGGCAACAATTCCACGCTTAGAAGATGGTGGATGGTGTCAAGGTGGCGAGGAAAAAAAATTGCCACGACTCAATAACGGGCACCCAGGAGGTGTGAGGAACTATTCCCTTAAGTGGCAAAAAGAATTACTTTTGATATAACATCATTGAAACTCTTTATACCAGCCTAAGGCAATTCACAAAGATCGTTTGGTGGAGTGCAAGGAATGGCATACCCAGACTAGAATGGATGATGTGGACTACCTTGTTGAAGACAACGCAATGGATGATTTTTGCTCATCACCGGAAATGGATGGGACCCATGGTAAGTCCACTTCTGAAGATGAACCTGGACAACAATTACTGAGAGGGCAGCCCATGGAAATTGGCGCAATGGCGGTGTGAGCTGGGAACAACATGCAACTGTTGGGAATGTTCCAACCATCATATCCGCCTGAGATTTAGATCTGGTTGGTGTTAGGATATTCCAGACTCATCGAGTCTAGAAAGAAAAATGAAAGTTTGCAACACAGATCGACGGAAAGATGTTGCGAGATTCTCGGGAATGAACTACGATAGCAAGCTCCAAAACATGAGCTGGTTTTGCTACAAACATGTGAACACGTTGTCCTAGACAAGCATGACCACATAGTAGTCTTATAATAAAACACTACCGAGTTCAGGTGGGAACCATCATCGAGGATGATGAAGTCTTGTGCATTACCATGGATTAGCACTTAACTCCTTTTCCTAGAACGAGTCAATCAGTGGCTTAGTGTGCTATGGAATTCATATGGAATGAAGATGATCAGTCTATCGAGACCATGGAATACTTCGCGTGCATGACGGACTTGGGATGATTCCAAAGGAAACAAAACAAACCTTTCTCAAATTCATGGCAGCAACTTACACCTAAAGCACATGAATTCGAGGAAGTCACTACTTTCATCCAAACATATGCTTCATGAACAAAACACGAAGAAATGCTTACACAAGTTTCCAACACTAGGTTGATGTTCAATATGACTCATGGGGGAGACAAAATGCTGCTGATGGGCTCAACAACAACTCATCGGAATTTCCATATCACTGGACTTCCGCCATCATGTGAACACGGTGATAGTATTGGTCAGACCAAAAGATATAATGGTGTATGCTCGAGGGATCAACCACGAGTAAGACAACATTACGAGCATCGTTGGTACTGATTTGATTTGACGATAGCCCACACTCAAATCAAAGGATTGATAAGACAATAGGTCCAGCAACTGATTACCGAGACCAATCGATGAAGATATCATCTTTCTTCAACACACACTACACAAGAATATCCCTTTGGAACGAACTAAGTTAGGCAAGCTTTTATCTTCCAACTCTCCAAGTTGTTGTTTGGCTTAACCAACTAGCTCAGGGATATCCAACACAGATTCTTGGAGAATGGGTGGTTTAGAGGAAAACCAATATGATCACGAACTCAACATAGCGGTCAGGTGACAACCTGGTAATACTTCCGAGAAGATATTCGGAAAATCACGAACCACCGATATGTTACTAAGCTCGAGAACAATCTTGCTTTTGAGGGCAAGACGATATGATCAAATGAGTGAGGACTTGACAAGATCCTAACCCATCAATCGAAGTGTGCACCAGAAATAGGGACTAGGTAGCACGATCAATCTTAGGATGATGATTTAATAACCAACACGCTAAGAATGAAAATATTGTCCATTAACTACCAAGCAACGAGGTTGCTAGGAGTATCGATTTCACACATCACAATTCACTTGTCGGCATTCCGGTTGCATCAACACGGGACCGAGGAATGAACAATGATGGCGAGAAGTATCACTACGACAAGAATTCATAAGAGAAGGTGCAATTCTCATGATGTTCACGACATAAAGATGGTAACACTCCAAGGTAGAGCAGAATCAAAGCTGGATTGGCATTTTGATCTGCGGAATACAACTGCTTTGACCCAATCCTAGAAATAGATGAGGTACTGGAGTTTGTTTCTCCTAGTCATTCCAGAACAGAATGGCTTGACGGACCACAAGGATAATAGACATCGATAAGCGAATGCACACATACTCTTGGTTATCAAGCGATAGAGGATGGTCGGGATACAACTAAAGAGAGCAACTCAAAGGAACATATAATTTTCTGAGTTGTGGATGCATAGATTAGTATGTCGAGCAAAGCTCAACATTTCTTCCGGATAACCCACGCGGAGAAGGTAGAACTGGCAGAGTCACAATTATGAATGGAGAACTCCTCAAGAGCACCCTGGTTGTGATCTTTTGGTTCAGCGAGGAACTTCTGCCATAGGCGGTTCATAGTATTTGGAAGAAGGAAATACCCACGGACCTCGAGGACTATCGCAAGTTACTAATATCCTAAAGGAACTAGCAAATACTATCAACATGAGGTAGGGTGAATCTCGGGTTCGAGAACCCAGGAATAGATTGCCTACTAACTAATCACATCACGGGATGCTTTCAAGAATAATGCCGAGAATCATCACACTGGGAATACAAAGCATTGCTAAATTGCTAGGTGACTTCCTAAACACCTAGGGGCATAATAATAGTTCTAACATATATGTTGAGGCAGCGGAGTACCTCAACATACTAATTTGTGTGATTAATCTGGCCCGGATGAACATTAGAAATGGAGGGGAGGGATTTGCAAGCGCATCGGACTATTTAGAGACACAGGATGACTCGGACAGCATAACGGCTGTAAATGCTCAAAATGATTGGAGACATCCTGCAAAATGGTGGCATAGCCACTCAACATCACAATATCAAGGTTCCGAGATCAACGATTATCATACAGAAATAGTAGGAACTGAACTGGGGCTTAAAACCAACAATCTTAAAGGTCTATGGATTAGTAACACGTCATCCTGATAGATAGATGAGAAGCCTAGCTCTTAAACCCCGTAGAAGAGAAGAGGATGATTTCGGATCGAGAAGGCCATGAGGTATAAGGAGTAAAAGAGCCTTACGTTCCCTTCCACAATCAATTCCCTTACATAGCTAAAGCATTTCTAGACACAACTTGACCAGTTTGGCTTGGTAATCCTCTGAGCAGTCGGTTACGATACCAACGCTGTCGGGACCCGATTCCAAGTCACATCGACCTGGCCGGTAACACCTCATATCACTTTGCGGCCTCACATGACGGTATTACCACGGGTGTCACCTTACCATGGCCCGGGACCGTTATGCCTTTTGGCTCACGTATATGATAGTGTCGCTAGCATCCATATGACAAAGAACCCGGGCCGACATGGCTAGTCGTGAACCAAAGCGGCACTAACCTATGGGGACAGGCATACATGAATCACATCGAGCATGTCGGTCATCAACGTATAAATTCGGGCTGTAACCTTGGGCTAACAGGACTCGGTATCCCGGGCTGTAGCAGGCTAAGGGGGACTCGAATAACACCGCATGACATTTCCCGAAGGGAACAGACATAGGAATGAAGTGAAACACATGCCCGGCCAGTCAAGTGTCCAAGCAGTAGTGCTGGGCTAGCAGGACTCGGTGAGCCGGTGTGGCGGACTACTATCGCTCGGAAGCACGAGACTACATTTCCCCATATGAGAGGCTGCCAAGGATAAACAACTAGTTTGTCGGATCCCACACATACCAAGCATTTCAAACATACACACAATATGCTCAATATGTGTAGATACAACATGGCATCACAACATAACCCTACGACTCAAATATTTATTCATTAGGCTCGAGGAGCGAGATATTACAAACATGGGTCTCATGACCCAACACTTTTCGAAACATACAAGTCAAAGCACAAGCGGAAGCTAAACATGCACGAGTACGGACAACTATAAATGAAAAAGGCTGAGAAGCGACTATCTACCGAGATCTCGCCGAGGGCACAAGATCGTAGCTGAGGTAACAAGCTAAGCGTTGAAGTCCAAGCGGAACTACTAGCGAGGCCAGCGTCTCTCGCAAAACATAAAATAAGCAAACATGAGTACAAACGTACTCGGCAAGACTTACATCGAGAACTAGCTACATATGCATCATTATCAAAAGGGGTGGTGGAGTTTAAGCTGCGGCAAGCCAGCTTTGACTCGGTGGCTATCCTATACTACGACTTCAAGTAACTCTTTTGAGGTGGCGCACGAGTCCACATATTCACCGTATCAATACACCACTTTGTGGACCCGCTCCCGTCTCCCTCACGAACGCCATCCATAGCACTCACGCTTATCTTGCGTATTTTAGGGTATCCACTTTCACTTGTCTATGAACTGATATAGGCAACCCAGAAGTCCTTTTCCGTGGACACGGCTATTCGAATAGATCATATTAACCCTGCAGGGGTGTACTTCTTCACACACGCTCTCACCAGTTACCGCCGTTTACACGACATGTATTCGGCAACCTTCAAGCGGAAGCCCAACGTGGGTGTCAGCCACGGCCTACCTAAACACTCAAGTCCCTAGTCCAGGTTTATCGCCTATTCGGGTTCCATCCATGAGGGAGTCCGCCGAGGTTTCCCATATAGCCCCGAACGATGTGTGCGGGGTTCCCGAGACACCAAGCAGGCGAATCGGTACACCGGGCCATGGTGCCTACCGCAACACAACCCACCCCTAAGGTCAGCGTTGCGGCCCCCAAAGACATACTACAAACACCGAAACTACTTGCAACTCCCGGACTGAGGACAAGGGTGGTTAAGAAGCCGAGAGAGTCAATTAAGGATCCCAATGTGTGGTAGTAACTGTTTCATGGATCACAAACACAGACTCAGTTCCTGAGGACGGCTGCAATGAGACAACCCACCATGTACTCCTACATGGCCTCTCACCGCTACCTTTACCAAATCGTGTTCACACACTTAGCTCACACGCAGATGGGACATGTTCACACACCTCCGATTCATCCCGATGAATCAGACTGACTCAACTCTAAGCGATAGCGGGCATGACAACAAGCATGAATGAGTAGGCACAACAAGGCTCAAGCAACTCCTACTCATGCTAGTGGGCTTCATCTAATTCTTGTGGAATGACAGGTCATGCAGGAGGATAAAGGGGTTCAGCTACATGAGAAGTAACACATGAGTCGTTGTTGTCCTAATGCAGTAAAATAGAGCAGGCGAGAGTGGGATTATATCGGGATGGACAAGGGGTTTTGCTTGCACAGCACTTCGAAGATAATATAGTTCTTCATCGGTGTCATCGAACAATCGTCGATGCGTCGTCTCTTGAGAGGGCAAACACCGACAAGCGAGAAAGAACACAATCAATGCAATGCACATTCACATGAATGACATGTCATGTTAAGGTACTGAATTCACCTAATGCAAAATCTAGCCAAGTTAATTGAAGTGGAATTCAAACAAGGTTAAACTCCAACTCCAAATGCTAGTTCATAATTTACCCTAATCATGATTCATCCTATTCAGTGAGGTTAACTTGTTCAAACATGCATGATCATGGCATAAACAGATTCTTCATATTTTTCTGATCATTTTCATATATAAATTATTTCATTCTGATCTACTGTTGAATTTCTAATTTTAGAAGTTTGTGGTATTTTCTGAAATTTCCTGAATTATAATAAATACAGAAAATCAATTATCTGCGTCGACTGGCGTCGATGTGGCGTCGATGGTCAACGGGACATGGTCCGGTCAAACTGACAGTGGGTCAGCGTGTCGAGTAATTAGTTTAACTAAAATTAATTAAAACTAATCCTAAATAGTTAATGAGGCTGGGCCCCACATGTCATAGGCTCAACAGGATCAACGGGGCCCACCCGTGGTCAAAGTCAAAATCGGCTGTCGGCGTTTAGCCGCCGGCAAGCCAACGCAGCGGAAGTGGTTTTGGCCACTCCGGCGACCAAATGGGCCGCGGAGGGCATCTAGGAGGAGCTGGGGACGAGCCGAAGCTCTTGGTGGGGTTAGCTGGGGTCGGGGTGGCCGGGATCGGCGCCGGCGACGACCTAGGCGGCCGCCGGAGCTTGGGCGAGCTCGGGCTCGACGCTGCGGTGCATGAGCAAGCGGGCTGAGGCGCTAGTGGTGGCCTACGTGATGCGGTGAGTGCGATGGGCGCTAGCCCGGGACCAAATGGTCACCGGAGCAGCGCCCGGCGACAGCAGCGGCGGAGGTGAGCCGGCTTCAATGGCGGCGGCGACTACTGGCGAGAATGACGCGGGAGAGAGGGGATCGACGCAGTAGCTCACAGCGCGTCTGGCGGCGCTGCCGGCGCAGGTCGGGACGGTCCGGAGCCGAATCGGGCGACGGCGACAGCGGGTCCGCGGAGGGGAAAAGCGTCGGGCGGCGCTCGGGTTTCTCCGGTCGCGTGTGGCCGGGGAGGGCGAGGCGGAACGGGCGGAGCTCTTGAGCTGGTCGGGGAGGCAAGGGAAGGCGGTGGCAGCGTGACAGCGGCAGTGGCGGCAGGGCCGCTTCAGGTGCGTCGAGTGAGAGAGCAAGAGGAGGAGAGGCCACGGTGAGGAGAGAGGGTCGGGGTGCGTGGCGCTCGGGAGGCGTCGAGCATCGGGGAGGAGAGCGGCAAGCGGGGAGGTGGCTCGGCGTGTCTTGGCGTGCGGTGGCCACTGCGCCTCGCGTCCTTCAGCGCGAGGTGGGAGGCAGTGGCGGTTCGATGAGCTGGGCGGCTGGAGTTGGGCCAGGTGGGCTGAGAGGTGAGCGCCAGGTAGTCCTTCTCTCTCTCTCTCTCTTTATTTCTGTTTTCTATTTTTCTGTAAACTGTTGGGCTTTGTTAAAAATACTAAATCAATCCCAAAATTCATGCCACTGCTCATGACCACTGTTGGAAATATATCCTACAGTAAACATTTCAGTTTGGGATTATTTGAGCATTTAAATTATTTATTAGCATTTAAATGCCCAAATGCAAATACTTTATGAATTAATCCAGTGACCAAATATGACATGAAAAATGTGCATCACCTCTGGTTCTGGTTTAAAGCATTTTTCCAGAAATGATGAACATTTTCTAAAGCCATTTGAAATCACTGAAAAATATTTTTTTTGGTTGAGCCTATTTGAATTCCTTTAATGCTATGGTTTAGGCAATCCCCATTTCAAATTTTCTTAGAAATTTAAACATGATGCATGGATGCAATGCCACTAGCTACAAGCAAGCTCTAGGGCTGTGAATGACCGACCGCTACAATGCGTCGTCACAGCCGTCGGCAAATAGTTTGCACCAGGGCAAGTAACTACTCGGAATAGGTTCGATCGGCCACAAATGGACTCTGACGTTATTCATGGCAGCACGGATATCCTATGCAGCTCGCCCTTGGGGCGTGTGTTCATTCAAGAATGAGAGGGCGCTTGACGCTACCGGTGCGACCAGAAAAGCTTCTCCGTTGCACATCCCTCTTGCGCCTGATAAAACTGCGTCGCAGCGGAAGAACTCTTCGGTAAGCCTAAAAAATTGTCCGGAGAACTCCATACTTGCTTAAGCTGAGCATAGTTCGGATCGCCGAACTTAGCCTGTAGCAAAAAGGGCTAGCCAGCCACAATCTCCCCAGCTTGCCGAACCTCCTCACGGGCTGCTCTGGATTCAGACCGCGCCTCTCTCGCCTCTCATAAGGCCTTGTCAAGTTTAGCCGTTTTGGCTTCATTTTCCTTCTCAAGAAGTTTACAGCGACCAGCCGCATTCTCTAACTCGCACGCCATGGTGGACATGGCCTCCTTGTCCTGGCGCCGCGCAGCTTGTTCGGACTTCAATTCAACCGATGCCTTTTCGGCATCCGCGTTACTAAACCGGCCCTGCTCCTTGGCCCGGGCTAGCTCTTCCTGAAGGGCTTCTACGACGGCAGCACTATCTGCATTCATGCACATTCCATATAAAACTCTTTTCAGAGTCCGGCTTACATTACAAGCACATTGGTGTAAGGAATTCCCACAATACATACCTTGCGAGTCGTCAAGACGCCTGTTGATCAACGCAATGTCATCCTCCGCAGTATCCAGCTTTCGCTGCAGTTCGGCAACTTTCGTACCACGGGTAGCCGTAGGAAGCGAGACAGCCTGCATTCCAGGTTAAACCAAGGTCAGTACCTGAGCGTGTCTTTTTCGATCCTCCGGTCGCTTCTTTTTGGAAGGCAATCCAAGTCTCAGGAGCTACTATATATACAACATGTGCATTCGGTCAATAACATTCCATTGACAAAATTACATCACAAACCTAAAAACCCCTTAGAAGGCTCATGAAGGCCTCATTCAACCCGCTCTTCACGGAAAGAACCTTTACGACCACTGTAACCATTAAGGCACGGTGCTCCTCTGAAACGGACACCTGTCGCAGCATGTCCGTCAACGTCTCCGGCACTGCTGGGTCTTCGGACACCGTTGCCGGAGCACGACATTCCTCTAAAGGAATCCGCTTACCTGCCTCCAGAATCATCCCCGGTTGTAAGCCGGACAGTTCGGGGTCGCCATTCTTGACCCCCGAACCCGGAGTGACAGAGGCACCACCTTCGGGTAACTCCTTCCTCGTTTCCTGTGCTACTTGCCGGTCGGGAGGGGCCCTCCGGGACGACACCTCAAGATCATCCGCCCTATTGGGCGAGGAGGCCAGGGATGTTGGAGATATGCCCTAGAGGCAATCATGTATGATGATATTTCCTATGTGTTTATGAATAAAGATAGTCCTTGGACATTATCAATGATGTGTATCAGCAAGTATGTGACTTGTTTGTGGGACTATGCATTGTATGATGACTGTCCTAAAGGTCCCTAGTCAAAAGGGCTGTGTGGGCCTTGACCGACTAGGCTGACATATGACACGGTCTATGGCTTGGTCTCACTAGCCATGGAGCATTGGATGCTAACGGATAATATGGACTTGGAAAGGTCTGGTCGGATTCGACATAGTCGGATCCGAGTCAAGATAAGGTCCGAGTCGGACAGACCCAACTATGAGACGCAGCGATATGTCATCTGTGAGTCTCTAGTACAACATACGTTCTATGTCCTAAGACCTGGTGACACATGTACTCGGATGGTGACAGACTTGCTTTGGTCCGACCAAACGCTACTCCGTGGTGAGTAGTTACAAAGGTAGGTTTCGGGTTTGTCCAGTCCCATCTTTGCGAGACACGGTCGAGCAAGATGGGATTTGCCCCTCCGATCAGGAGAGATATACTCTGGGCCCCTCGTGTGATCTGACCAGGAATAGCATGGCCATGCGACAAGGATTATGAGATAATCCGGATTGTGGTCGGTATCACTAGAACGAGAAAGAGGTCGGGTTAGCACAAGGATGACAGTCTCGCCTTGAGCCCGACAACATATACCGTGTGGCAAAGGGAGCGAAGTGTGACACGTTATGCAGGTTCGCCTAACCAGCTTCATCGCTCGCTTGGTGGTCGGCACGCCTTGCTAGAGGCCGCTACCAACCGCATGGTCGGAGGTGATCGAACTGTGACCAAGCCGACTTGAACCTAAGGGGTCGCGCAGCTTAAGGGAAGGAACCTATGAGGTCGGTTCGTGAGACCGGTCGGATGTGATCCGAACTGGACTAGGAACGTGACCGAATAGACTTTGAGCTTTAGGGTCCGTCATGAGGCCCAAGTGTTGAGCCCGTGACGGACGCCTATATAAAGTGGAGGTGCGGCACACTCAGGAGTTGATCGCTTCGGCGCTGCGACTAGGGTTTGCATGTGTTGCGAATAGCCACCTCCACTCGCCGCCGACTGTGTGATCGGACCTAGCAGTCCGCCGCACGACGTTCCTCCCGCACGCGCGGATACCGTTAGAGGCGGTGCACTTGCGCTGCTCCGGCGAACTCGTACGTGGGATCGGATGACCGGCCGCTCGAGGGAGATTGAACGAGGAGGAGACGATCCACGAAGACGCGCTGCCCCAACTCTTCTTCCACTGCACGGCACTGCGCGTCTAGTGGTAACGAACTGTGATCCATCTCCCGTAGCATGTTCCTGGATGTTCTGCGCGTAGGAATTTTTAATTTGCAGTCGACGCACCCTACCGTAGAACCCAACAAGGGAAGGCGTGTCACTCTCCATCATCTCTGGAAGAAGGTCCCCCGAGGAGGAGGATGATTGAGAAACACCAGGCGTTAACCTACGAGGACGGGCACATGTCGGAGAACTACTTCAGTAATAAGAAAAGAATAAGGTATGGTTAAAGTACCCCGCTTCACTTACGGTCTGGCCGGAGGTTCTTCCTCGTAAATCAAGCTCTACATCAACATCGCTTGCCCGGCTCAAGCCGACCGATGATGGCATTTTTCCTTTCTTGGAAGGTTTCCCCTCCTGGCCTCCAAAAGAAGCTCGCTTCTTGCCATGGCAGGCATCTCCTTTGGGCTCCCCACTCTCACCTCCCTCTACAGACACCTGGTACAGTGTCGGAATTAACATCTGTGTCAGCAGGATGGATGCGGGATCTTCGGGAAGGGACGCCGGACTCCAGATTAACACCGCTTTCTTTATCCTGTCCTGCGTAGGGACGGATTGCTCAGTATCTTGTTAGAAGATGTTGGAATAAAAGGTGTTGAATACTTACCAAAGTGTCCAGATGATTGCAGTCGAGGCCAACATCTTCGGTGGTGTCCGGCCATTGCTCCCGCTCCCCGAAATATAATTTCCACATTCCTTCGTGCGTAGTGCCGAAGAAGTGCTGAAGGGTCTTCCGCCCTTCTGGATTAAATTCCCACATGCGGATAGGCCGCCGCTGACATGGCAGGATCCGGCGGACTAGCATTACTTGAACAATGTTCACAAGCTCGATGCCTCTCTCGGTAAGGCTTCGGATGCGACTTTGCAGAGTCTGCACCTCATTAATGGATCCCCAGTTCAATCCCTTGTTAATCCACGAAGCGCGTTGAATTGGAGGGCAGGGTCGGAAAGCAGGAGTAGCCGCCCACTTGGAGCCTCGTGGCTCGTTGACATAAAACCACCCCTGCTACCATAGTTTGGAAGACTCGGCGAAAGATCCTTCAAACCAAACCGCGCTGGCAAGCTTGCTTATTGCAACGCTGCCGCACTCTGCCTGCTCCTCCTCTGTCACCCACGGTCTCACATGAAAAGTCTTGAGCCACAAACCAAAGTGCGGAGGAGTTCGGAGGAAGGCCTCACACGTGACGATGAATGTTGACATGAGAAGAATGGCGTCCAGGGCTAGATCGTGAAAATCTAGCCCATAGTGGAACATGAGCCCCCGAACAAAGGGGCTAAGCGCGAACCCTAGCCCATGAAGGAAGTGGGACACAAATACTACCCTCTCGCCGGATTTGGGGGTGGGAATAATCTGCCCCTCGGCAGGAAGCCGATGCAGAATTTCTGGGGTCAGGTACCTCTCTACGCAAGCTTCACAATATCCTCCTCCATGACGGAAGATGTCACCCACCGGCCTGAACGGCTGTGCCCGGACATGATTGGGGCTAGTGGTGATTGGAACTCGAGGGATCGAACTCGAGGTGGTTGGGATTGAGGAAGAAGCAAGTGCAGAAGAGAAAGACAAGTCCGGGTCCCTATATAAAGGCCCAGAATATCGAGCGTCCCCTGCTGGGTCTCGAAACTTACCGATCCTCAAAGAGTTGTACCCAGTGGACGGTTGGGTTACCCATGCCAACATTATTGAAAATCCCGTGAATAAGGGGACACGATCTTTTCTTCGACAAGACGTGCCGATAAACCGCTTCCCGAGACGTCGGGCGACAGGCTAGCCAATGGTTGGAAATAATAACCGGGCAGGCGTGATGCAATGTCATAAACAGTTGTCGGCAGATTGGACTCGTGGAGTATTGTATTTTCTGCAATTATATATATAGGTCTGGATACAATCATTACATCTGAAGACCATATTGGAGTTCGGAAGAAGGGGAACCCGCCTTGCAATGCTGAACACAACCTGCGCACCGGACTCCTCGTTATTGAAGCCAGGTTCAAGGGCTACTGAGGGAGTCCTGGACTAAGGGGTCCTCGAGCGTCCGGCCTGTTATCTGTTGGGCCGGACTGATGGGCCATGAAGACATGAAGACCGAAGACTATACCTGTGTCCGGATTGGACTCTAATTGGCGTGGAAGGCAAGCTAGGCGACCGATTATGAAGATTTCCTCCTGTGTAACTGACTCCATGTAACCCTAGATCTCTTCGGTGTCTATATAAACCGGAGGGCATAGTCCGCATAGGACAGATTCATTACCATATACTCATAGGCTAGACTTCTAGGGTTTAGCCATTACGATATCGTGGTAGATCAACTCTTGTAACACTCATATTCATCAAGATCAATCAAGCAGGAAGTAGGGTATTACCTCCATAGAGAGGGCACGAACCTGGGTAAACATTATGTCCCCCGTCTCCTATTACCATCGATCCTAGACGCACAGTTCGGGACCCCCTACCCGAGATCCGCCAGTTTTGACACCGACACCTCCCACGAGGGAGATGAAGACGAAGAGGAGGAGGAGGCGGAAATTGACTCCCCTCTCTAGGGGAGGAAAAAGAAAAGGGCAGCCTCCGTAGACCCGGAGGAGGGGGCGTCCAAGAGGGGGAAGATGACCCTCTCAGATGGTTTAGATTCAGATGCCGAACCCATCCCCAAGAGGCTTCCCAAGGCAAAGCCCCTGGTCGCATCGTATGTATCAATGGATACATTATAAGTATTCAGTCCTCTATGTTTTCAACAAGTTATATTGTATGTGTTTCAGTCCTGCTCGCGACCTCCCCAACCCGTCGCTATCTGTGGGGAGTTCTCTGGTACCAGAGAAGGCAGAGAGCGAGATGCCTCCGCGAGCCTCTCGCCAACCATCGCGGATGACACCGAGGTGTTGTCCCGAAGGGCCTCTCCAGGTCATGGAGGAGTGACGGGGCTTCCGAGACGGTGCCCGAGGGTGATGCCTCGACTGCCGAAAACATGGGGGGTGCGACCCCCACGACGACCAACGGCGGGGGCCCTGACCAGTCTGTCCCCCCGCCGAACATTATTCCAGAGACCAACATGGTTCCGGAATCAGGCGAGTAGCCCCCTTTGAAGGGGGGAGCATCAGCCTCGGCGACGGCCTCCACTAATCCAGAGGCACCGAATACTCTAGTAGAAGCACTACGATGTGCTTCCATCATGGAGGAACACCGCACCCTGATGGGTGTGGTGGTAGAGAAGGTTTAGTTTGCCAAGAGCAGGCTGAACGAAGCCTGCACCAGCCTACTAACAGGCTTTGAGGTATGCGACGTAATGCTCTAGATGCTTTTCATATGAAGGAAATATACATGTATGTAGATAGTAGCCCCTGAGACTGTGTTCAGTTTTCAAAAAAGTCGAACAGAGGATCAGATAGTATTTGGAAGAGGTGACATACTTTTCTATTTTATAAAAGGCTTCCCTGTTGGCGGCAACCGCCCAGGCCGCTGAGGTTTCTGAACTCAATCGGAAACTGAAGTTGGCTGATGATGAGATTGACCGCATTAACAAGTGGTTCGATGAGGCGCAAGGTATGCAAGTACTTTAAAAGAGTTTGATCGTATATCTGAGGTGATAGGAAAACTCAAAGTGTTACTCATGTACTGCTGTTTTTATGAGTGCAGTAGCGTGGCCGAGGTTGAAACCCTCAAGAGCGCCCTTGCACAGGGTAAAGAAGAGGAGAGGGCAAATAAAGTAGCCGCTCATAAAGCGGCTGCGGAATTGAAGACTGAACAGGTCGCCCGCCGCCAGCACGAGGAGAGGGTGGCTGAGGTGGAGCAAGAGCTGAAGGACGCCATCGGCAAGTGCGAGGCCTTGGAGAAGAAGAGTACAGCCCAAGCGGCCGATCTCGCCAAGGTCCTCCAAGAGGCCAAAGAGGCTCGGACCAAGTCCTCGAGTGCTCGGAAGGAGATCCAGCAGGCCGAACAGATAGTGGCTGGTAAGCCCTCTCTCTTGCAGAGTATATTTGGCGGTCAGAGATATGCCTTTCTCACTCGACTGTGGAGTTCTCCAGACGTCTTTGCGGATCTTCCGAGGAGTGCCGCCGACGCCGCACAGTTCTTCCGAGCCCAGGAGGGGAGCTCGACAGAGAAGCTGTCCTGGTCACAGTTCCTGGTGATGAAGCTATGTACCTAGGGTAGGGTCATGGACCTGTCCTAGATACCCTCCCCAAGGACATCTCTAGAGGAAACCACCTTTCAATCGACTCAGAAGTGTTCCACTCGACAGACTCGAAGACACTCGACCATGAAGCCAACCACTCGACGGCCAGGAGATCTAAAGTCACTCCGCACGCTAACGGTCGGTCATTAAGTAGCCTTTATGGTCATCATAGCACTTTATTTGAGGCGTTACTAGTAACGCCCGACCTTAATGTACCTTAAACCTTGCATAACTGAGGGCGGGAAGGGTCTGACGAACTCTATATAAGCCACCCCCCTCCTTAGTGTCAAGGGTTCGCACCCCTGTAATTCATACACACATAATCCAGTCGACCGCCTCCGGGCTCCGAGACGTAGGGCTATTACTTCCTCCAAGAAGGGCCTGAACTCGTAAAAATCGTGTGTATACAACTACTCCATAGCTAGGATCTTGCCTCTCCATTCCTACCCCCCTACATTACTGTCGGACTTAGAACCACGACAGTTGGCGCCCACCTTGGGGCAGGTGTCTTAGCGACTTGTTGGAGAAGTTGCGTTTTTTCCACTCTCCTTCATCATGGTTTCAGGCGGAGTTTTGGTTGAGGGCCGCGAGATCCGTCTCGGCGCGCTCACATTCATCGCCGACGACTCCGATTGGCTTCAGGAGGCTCCACTCGACATCGATGCGCTCCCTGTTCGCGGGGTGACGCATTTTCGCGCATGCGTCCGCGACGTCCTCCTGCGGCAACCATCGACCCAGTATCGGTTGACCCCTGTGTCGTCCTCCGTCCCTGTTTCCCGCCAGCGCAAGCACTCCGGTCGGTCGAGACTTCAGCGGTGGGTGAGGCACGCGGTGGCTCACCAATCGGCCACCCCCCAAGTCACGGCGATCGAGCCCGACGAATCTCTCTACGGCCTGTTCGACTGGCTCCGCGGAGACTACATCCGAGTGCGACAACAGTGACCCAGCGGCGGAGGTTCTGATCGTCGATGGGCCACGCAGACCTCTCGGCTTTCTCCGCACCGACGGAGGCGACGGTGGAGGTGATCCGTCGCATGCCCATGAAGAGTATCTCCCCGAGCCCCTCACCTCGCTGCAGAGGGAAGAACTTTGCCGCCGGAACGTGGATGCGCTGCACACTCCTATCATTGCAGAAACCCCCGAGGCCCGTGCTTTGGAGGACGGCAGCCAGCCAACTTGGCTGGCCTTTTCGGTGGAGAACCTCCAGCGAGTACTCGACGAGCGTGCGCGACAACGGGTTCCAGAATCCAGTCGACGTCAACTCTTTCCACCATCGACTCAGGTATATCGAACTCCGATTCAAAATTTAGCAGCTGCGGCCCGTATAGCAGAGTCGATTCAGCCTTCCCAGTCCGAGGCTGGCAGAGGCTTGTTGCAGATCAGAGCATTACTCCGGGCAGCAGGAGACCAGAATTCAGCTGTATCACAGTCGCGGAACAGGATCCACAGCAAATCCGTTGTTGCAGATACAGTTCAGTTGGCTCACAGCCCAAGATCGCCCCCGAGGCGTGAGGGACGTGAAGATCGGCGAGATCAGTATAGGAACCGTGAGCAGTATGATCACCGATTCGATCGCGACGATCGACGTCGAGTGCCCACCCCGCCTCCAAGGAGTGGGTCACATGTGCCTCGACAACAGGATGGCAGACGCCCTCACAGTGCTGGGCGAAGGATTCCAGTCGACCCCAGAGAACCAGGCTTTGATGCGAGATCCATTCTCGTTCAGGGTTTGGTCGTGTAAACAGAGCTCAACGAGGAGGTCATGACAGTGGATGTGCCCACCAACAGCGAGTGCATGTCTCGGGACGAGTGCTTGACGAGGGCTATCGAGACGCGATGATTCCTCCCAACTTTAGGTTGGCGGCTGGAGTCGATAAGTTCTTGGTGAGTCCAAACCTGATACTTGGCTTGAGGACTACCGAGTGGCTGTTCAGATTGGCGGCTGCAATGATGAAGTGGCCATGAAACACCTGCCTCTTATGTTGGAGGGCTCGGCCAGAGCGTGGCTGAACCAGTTAGCACCCAGTAGCATTTACACTTGGGAAGATCTTTCCCGAGTGTTTGTCGAACATTTTAAGGGACATGCAAGAGACCAGCGGGGGTTGATGAATTGCAGTCTTGTGTGCAGAAGACAAATGAAACTTTGAGAGATTACATTCAGAGATGGATCACGTTGCATCACACGGTAGAGAATGTATCTGATCGCCAGGCAGCCTGTGCCTTCAAGGAAGGTGTTAAGTACAGAGAACTAAACCTGAAATTCGGTCGAACCGGAGACATGTCTCTGAGTCGAATGATGGCAATTGCCACCAAGTATGCCAATGGTGAAGAAGAGGATCAGCTCCGGAGTAGCAAGCACAAGTCAGTCGCCCATGAAACCGGAGGAGGGAACTCCAGTCGGAAGCAGAAGCGGAAAGCCGAGCCAGCTGCTCCTGGGGAGGCCTTGGCTGTGAACCCAGGAAAGTTTAAAGGGAAGCCCAAAGGACCTTGGAACCCCAAGAAGGTGAAAGACCAAGACGGAAATGATTTGTTGGATTTGCCATGCCACATTCACACGAAGAAAGATGAAGAGGGTAAACTCATTTACCCGAAACATACCACTCGACAGTGTCGGCTCTTGATCCAGCAATTCCAGGGAAAACAGCCCAAAGATAAGGAAAAGGAGTCGGACAAAGTTGAGGGCAAGGAAGATAGTGATGATGGATACCCCCAGGTCAATTCCACCCTGATGATTTTCTTGCGACGTTGAAAGCAAAAGTCGATTGAAAGTTATCAAACGAGAGGTGAAAATGGTCGCACCGGCGACACCCAGTAATTTCAAATGGTCTCAGACTGCCATCACATTCGACTGGTCGATCACCCGGCGCTTACATAGCCACCCACGGGAGGCAAGCTTTGTTAGTCGACCCAATCGTCAAGGCGGTCGGTGACTAAAGTTTTGATGGATGGTGGCGATTAGTGCGAATATCTTGTATCTGAGAGGCGTTGAAAGGGATGGGCATTCTAATGTCCGGGCTCGATACCGGCAACATGAGTTTCCATGGAGTCATTCCTGGAAAGAAGGCCGAGTCACTCGGTCAGATTGCTCTTGATGTGGTTTTCAGAGACTCCAAGAATTTCCGCAAAGAAAAATTGACGTTTGAAGCTGTGGATTTCCAGAGTACTTATCACGCTATTCTGGGAAGGCTGGCATATGCACGTTTCGTGGCTCGACCATGTTATGTATACCTTAAACTGAAGATGCCAGGCTCTAAAGGTGTGATCACTGTTACTTGCAATCGGAAGAAAGCAGAAGAGTGTTTTCAGAAAGGCTCTAAGATCGTCGATGCTAAGATGGCAGTGGTAGAGCTGCAGGAATACCAGAAAACTGCAGACCCGAGTGATATGTTGCGAGCCAAGAAGCCCGCTACGGAATCAGTGATTCAGTCGTCCGGTGAGACAAAGTCGATTCACATTCACCCGACCGACCCCAATGCTGCTCCGACCCATATCTCTACAACACTCGACTCCAAATAGGAAGAAGCACTCATCCAGTTCCTCCGTGAGAACTGGGACATCTTCGCATGGAAGCCTGTTGACATGCCGGGTGTTCCCAGGGGGCTGGCTGAGCACCGTCTATGAGTCGACCCAAAAGTGAAACCTGTCAAAGAACATCTTCGACGGTCCGCCGTCCAGAAGAGAAAGGCCATTGGCGAGGAGGTGGCTCGGCTCCTTGCAACGGAGTTTATGTGAGATATTTACCACTCCTAGTGGCTCGCCAATGTCGTCATGGTCCCCAAGAAGGAAAAGTCACTTCGCATGTGCATTGACTTCAAACATATCAATCGGGCCTGCCCGAAAGATCATTTTCCTCCCCAGCATCGACCAAATAGTCGACTCGACCGCGGGATGTGAGCGCCTGTCTTTTTTAGAAGCCTATTCCGGTTACCATCAGATCCGTCTGTATGGATCCGACGAGATCAAAACAGCTTTCATCACTCCATTCGGGTGCTTCTGTTATGTCACCATGCCATTCGGCCTCAAGAATGCCGGAGCCACATTCATGAGGATGATTCAGAAGTGTTTGCTCACTCAAATGAGTCGGAATGTGGAAGCATATATGGATGATATGATGGTCAAGTCACGGAAGGGTTCCGACTGCTTGGTAGCCTTGCCGAGACATTTGCCAACCTCGGGAGGTATGATATCAAGCTTAATCCATCAAAGTGCACATTCGGAGTTCCCGGCGGAAAGTTACTCGGTTTTCTCATTTCCGAGCGAGGAATCGGCGCCAATCGAAAAAAGTTGGTACTATACTCCGAATGAAGCGTCACGTGCGTGTGCACGATGTCCGAAGCTTCTTGGTTGCTTGGCGCTTTAAGTCGATTCATCTCTCGACTCGGTGAAAAGGCATTGCCTCTTTACCGGTGATGAAGAAGTCGGACAAGTTCGAGTGGACTCCTAAAGCTGATGCTCGTTCATGAGCTAAAAGCCCTGCTCTCCACCCAGCCGGTGCTTGCTGCCCCAATCAGCAGAGAGCCTTTGCTGCTTTACATTGCAGCCACGGGACAAGTTGTCAGTACAGTACTTACGGTCGAGCGGGAAGAAGAAGGCAAAGCCTTTAAAGTTCAGCACCCAGTATATTATGTTTATGAAGTTTTAACCCTGTCAAAGCAAAGATATCCTCACTATCAGAAACTTGTATATGGGATTTATATGACCACGAAGAAGGTTGCACATTACTTCTCTGATCATTCCATTACAGTCGTCAGCGACGCTCCATTGTCGAAGATTACGCACTGTGAGAGATGCAACTGGTCGAGTGGCAAAACGGGCGATTGAACTCCTTCCCTTAGATATCAAGTTTGAGGCAAATAAAGCTATCAAGTCCCAAGCAATAGCAGATTTCGTCGCCGAGTGGATTGAACAGCAACTGCCGACTCAAGTTCACTCGGAGCACTGGACCATGTTCTTTGATGGTTCTAAGATGCTGAATGGTTCCGGTGCTGGGGTAGTGTTGGTTTCCCCCCGAGGAGATAAGCTCAGATATGTGCTCCAGATCCACTTTGATTCCTCCAATAACGAAGCAGAATACGAAGCACTTTTGTATGGGTTGCGTATGGCCATTTCACTCGGCGTCCGTCGCCTCATGGTCTATGGCGACTCAGATTTGGTGGTTAATCAAGTGATGAAGGAGTGGAGACGTCGAAGTCCGCCATGATTTGGTTAATGCAATGCGATTGAGAAAGCTAGAGAAGAAATTCGAGGGGTTAGAGCTTCATCATATACCCCGACTGAAAAATCAAGCGGCTGATGATCTGGCCAAAATAGGTTCCAAGAGAGAAGCCATTCCCAGCAATGTGTTTTTGGAACACATCCACGCTTTCATCGATTCAAGAGGATCCTTTCACCGAAGAAGCCCCGCAACCAAAAAGTGCCACAGATCCGACTGAAGTTGAGGTTCCAGCGGTGGTCGACTTGATCATGGAAGTCTTGGTCATTACTCCCGACTGGACTGTGTCGTACATTGCGTACATCCTAAGGAAAGAACTCCCAGAGAATGAAGAAGAGGCTCGACAGATCGTCCGTCGATCCAAGGCCTTTACTATGATAAAGGGACAGTTGTTCAGGGAAAGCGCGACTGGAGTCAGTCAGAAATGTATCACACCAGAAGAAGGTCAGATAATTCTTGACGATGTCCACTCGGGGACCTGTGGTCACAATGCGTCCTCTCGGACCATTGCGGCTAAAGCATACCGAGCGGGGTTTTACTGGCCAAGTGCAAATGAAATGGCGAAAGAGATAGTCGACAAGTGTGAAGGATGTCGGTTCTATTCCAATATGTCACACAAACCCGCCTCAGCCTTAAAGACCATTCCACTCGTCGGCCTTATTTGTTTGGGGATTGGATATGGTTGGACCATCGAGAAGCTGGCAGGAGCGGCTTCACACACGTGCTGGTGGCAGTCGACAAGTTTACTAAATGGATTGAAGCTAAGCCTATCAAGAATCTCGATGCTTGCACTGCTATCAATTTCGTCAGAGAGTTGATATTCAGATATGGAGTTCCGCATAACATCATCACTGATAATGGGTCAAACTTCGATTCCGACAAGTTCAAAGCCTTTTGCGCCTCTCAAGGCACACGAGTCGACTACGCTTCAGTCGCTCACCCCCAATCGAATGGACAAGCGGAAAGAACAAACAGTCTAATTCTCAAAGGACTGAAACCTCGACTGATGCGTGATCTCAAGCACGCAGCAGGCGCATGGGTCGACAAACTTCCATCAGTTCTTTGGCGATTGAGGACTACCCCTAATCGGTCAACTGGACGAACTCCATTCTTTCTGGTATATGGAGCTGAAGCAGTTCTGCCGAGTGACTTGCTTCACAATGCACCCCGAGTCGAGCTCTACTCTGGAGATGAAGCAGAACAAGCCCGACAGGATGCAGTCGACCTCCTAGAAGAGGAAAGAGAGATGGCCCTGATCCGCTCTACTATCTATCAGCAACACTTGCGTCCATTCCATGCCAGAAATGTGAAGAGTCGAGCCTTCCAAGAAGGACACTTAGTCCTCCGAGTAGATCAACAAAAACCACACAAGCTCGCTCCCACTTGGGAAGGCCCCTTCATCGTCACCAGAGTTCTCCACAATGGAGCGTACCGTCTTTACAACGACGATCGCCAGATTGATGAACCTCGAGCTTGGAATGCGGAGCTGCTCCGTCCCTTTTATACTTAAGTACTCACTCAGATGAGTTGTAATAAGAAATACCTCTGTAGTTTATTTTTCAAAGACAAGAGCGTTATAATTTTCCAAGTGATTGTTGTTGCTTTTGTTTTCGTAAGAAACCCCCCCAGTGGGTAGCTTAGCTGCGAATCCGTTTCGCCTAAGTTTGTAAAATCCTACCGAGTGATGAGCAAGCCTCTCACTCGGAGGCTTAGCTGCGAATCCGTTTCTCCTAAGTTTGTAAAATCCTACCGAGTGACGAGAAAGCCTCTCACTCGGAGGCTTAGCTGCGAATCTGTTTCGCCTAAGTTTGTAAAATCCTACCGAGTGACGAGTCAGCCTCCCACTCGGAGGCTTAGCTGCAGTCCAAGTACTCGCCTAAGTTTCAAAAAATCCTACTGAGTGGTGAGCCAGCCTCTCACTCGGAGGCTTAGCTGCAGTCCAAGTACTCGCCTAAGTTTGAAAAAAATCCTACCGAGTGGTGAGCCAGCCTCCCACTCGGAGGCTTAGCTGCAGTCCAAGTACTCGCCTAAGTTTCAAAAAATCCTACCGAGTGGTGAGCCAGCCTCTCACTCGGATGCTTAGCTGCAGTCCAAGTACTCGCCTAAGTTTAAAAAAAATCCTCCCACTCGGAGGCTTAGCTGCAGTCCAAGTACTCGCCTAAGTTTAAAAAAATCCTCTAACTCGGAGGCTTAGCTGCAGTCCAAGTACTCGCCTAAGTTTGAGAAATCCTACCGAGTGAAGAGCAATCCTCTCACTCGGGGGCTTAGCTGCAGTCCAAGTACTCGCCTAAGTTTGAGAAATCCTACCGAGTGAAGAGCAGTCCTCTCACTCGGGGGCTTAGGTGCAGTCCAAGTACTCGCCTAAGTTTGAGAAATCCTACCGAGTGAAGAGCAATCCTCTCACTCGGGGGCTTAGCTGTAGTCCAAGTACTCGCCTAAGTTTGAGAAATCCTACCTAGTGAAGAGCAATCCTCTCACTCGGGGGCTTAGCTGCAGTCCAAGCACTCGCCTAAGTTTGAGAAATCCTACTGAGTGAAGAGCAATCCTCTCACTCGAGGGCTTAGCTGCAGTCCAAGTACTCGCCTAAGTTTGAGAAATCTTACCGAGTGAAGAGAAATCCTCTCACTCGGGGGCTTAGCTGCAGTCCAAGTACTCGCCTAAGTTCAAAAACATCCCGATCCGCAAGGACGACGAGGTGCAGGTCGACTGCTACCTTCCCCTTTGGAGCTGCGCCACAAGTACAACATGCGCTCCATCCCGATCCGCAATGACGACGAGGTGCAGGTTGACTGCTACCTCCTCCTTCGGAGCTGCGCCACAAGTACAACGTGCGCTCCATCCTGATCCGCAAGGACGACGAGGTGCAGGTCGACTGCTACCTACTCCTTCGAGCTGCATACAAGTACAACTTGTGCTCCATCCCGATCCGCAAGGACGACGAGGTGCAGATCGACTGCTACCTTCTCCTTCGGAGCCGCGCCACAAGTACAACATATGCTCCATCCCGATCCGCAAGGACGACGAGGTGCAGGTCGACTGCTACCTTCTCCTTCGGGGCTACAGATACAACATACATACTCCATCCCTTCCTGCAAGGATAATGGTGCGCAGGACAACCAAATCTCCCACCTCAGAGCTGCATCTCAAACAACAAAGACTATTCCGAGTGAAACACAGTCCACTCGAAGGCAAATGCAAGCATATTCAAAAGTAAAACTAGTTCAGATAAATCCTAAAAGGTTCAAACCGCAGATCAAAGTACTCGGGCTCTCAGCCTGAAGGAGTTTAGTGATTACAAAATCCACTCGGCATTCCGAGGAAAATTTAATGTGAGGCATAAAAGTTTGTGTACTCCGCGGGAGGAGGACTGGCAGGCTCGACGAACTCGTCCAGGTCGACACCATCGGCGATCCGAGTGGCAGCAGCAATGAAAGTCTCCATAAAGGATCGGAAATCGTGCGTCTTGGTGTTAGCGACCTTGATTGCCGCCAGCTTATCTTCTCGCGCCTCTTTACAGTGGACACGAACCAAAGACAGAGCCACATCAGCACCGCAAGACCGGCGTAAGACTTCTTCCACTCCTGCACTCGACCAGGGATCTCGTTAAGTCGAGTCATCAGGGACTCAAGGTCATTCTGGAGTGTCGCCCCTGGCCAAAGTGCTGTGTCGATCTGCGACATGGCGACTTTCAGTCGAGCCAAGTAGTCAACAACGCCGTCGATGCGAGATTCTAGTCGGAGCAAGTTCATAGCAGTCTCGTCCTTCACAGGAGAATTGATAGGGTCCAAATTTGGTTCGATTCGCCCAGTCTCCTCCTTGAAGTCTCGACAAAGCTCTGCATGCGCAGTCCAAAGACAAGTCAGTATTCGTATGTCGAGTCGACAAAGATGAAGCAGTCGGAACGGGGTATGTACCTTCAAGCTTGATGAACAACTTCTTGACGAGGCTCCTCAGATAGCTTTCCAGATCATCCCTCCTGCGAGCAATGCCTTCCATCTTCTCGTTCAAGCTTAACCTTGTCCTTCTTCAAGCGGGTGACCTCCTTGTTGGCTCCATCCAGAGCAGATTTCATCTTCGCGTTCTCCTCCTCCAGTTTGCCGACTGAAGCCAGCTTCTGTTCAGCCAGAGCAGTTTGGTTGTCGGCCTTCTTTTGTGCAGCAGCTAGATCGTGATGCTTCTTTAAGAGAGCCTGGTTCAGTTTTTCTAAAAAGAAATAATGCTCAGTTTAGGAAGAGCAGAGTGAAATCCGGATCTAAGACAAAACAGTCGACGAAGCTCCCTTATCATTGGTGTCATCTTTGGCATTCTGCAGCTCCGATTTGGCCAACTCCAGGTCAAGGTTAAGTTGAATCTGCTACTTCTCTAAGTCGGCAAAGCAAGCCCCAAGATCACAATATTTCTGCAATCAGAGAGGATGGATTATTTTATAGAGACAATAAATACTAAGACTACGGTCGACTGCTCGCAGTCCACCATAGTCTCGGGGACTACACCCAGTGGGTGCACTTAGCGTGCCCCCACTGATCCAGTGAACACTCGACGAGACCTGTTCGGCGCGAATGTATATCTAAAAAAAGAAGAAGAAAGACAGCAACAAACGAGTTCTTCAGACCATAGTTGACTGCCAGTAGTCGACCACGGTCTCGGAGACTACACCCAGTGGGTGCACTTAGCATTCCCCCACTAATTCAGTTTACAGTCAACATGGCCAGACCAGACCGAGTGAAGGTATTAAATGTCAAGACTACAGTCGACTGCCCGAAGTCTGTCGGCGTCCTGGGAACGGGGGTCCCCAGACTTGCCTGCCTGCGGCCTGCGGCGTGGCTCAAGGGGTGGCCCAGCACGACCCATCTTCATCAACATAGGCTCAAGACCCTCGCGAAGGGCCAAGCCTCGGGGGGCGGACGACAGGGAGCTTCCTCAGGCACGGCCTCGTCAGGCTGGCTTGCGAGGAGGCGGAGAGATCAAGGCGGGGTACCTCACGAGGTGCCCATGACGCAAGCCATGACGACCAAGGGCGCCAGGCAGGCGCCAGCCCGCGCAGTGTCCTCCTTTCCTCTTTGGTGCAAAGGGAGCAAGCGCAGGCAAGAGTATCAAGCAAAGGCATCCGTTTCGGTGCAACAAGACCAAGACCGTAGCAATGGCAGGAAGGAAGTCATTGTGGAGCCCAAGCCGGCGTCACCACCAGAGCCTTTGACAGGCGAGGACCAACTTTAGTCAGGATAAGTGTACTAGATGTTCCCCTTCAAAATGGCCAACTGTTGGCGCCCTTCCCGCTCAATATTTGGGAAGAGGCCCAGGGCCTGTGCATATAAATAGGACTAGCCACCCACAGGGTAGAGAGAGCGGGATCCGGCATCCAGAAATCTGAGAGAGAGATAGAGAGGATCCAGCATCTGGGATTAGCAGAGAGAGATAGTGACTGAACTCCCCCTAGCAGTTCATCGCACCAGCCAAGTACAGACCCTCGCGAGGCTGTTCTTCCTTGTATTGTTCATCATCATCAGCCCAAGAGGCAATCCACCACACCACAAACTAGAGTAGGGTATTACACCACAATGGTGGCCCGAACTAGTATAAACCATGTGTCTCTTGTGTTGTTCCTTTCATAGCTTAGATCTTAGCGAGGCGGCGAGGTGCAGGTAGGTAGAGGGTGAAATCTCGGCGCGCACCCCAGTGTTCGAACCTAGAGGGTCTACCGGAACCCGAAATCCGACATTTGGCGCGCCAGGTAGGGTTGCGCCGGAATTTGTCTTCTGCCGCCCTGTTCTTCGCCGACCACCGCATCCATGTCGGACGCTCGTCGGGCCCGCGCCGAGCGCCGAGCCGCTCTCGCTTCCCGCGTCGCCCAGACGGTCCCCGTCGGCGGCCGTCCCCGCCGTTCCCCGTCGCCTGCCGTCAAAGCCGCCACCGGCCCGACGGGGAACGAGCAGCAAGCATCGTCCCAGCACCCGTCCGTGAGGCGAGACGGTGGTACTGCTACTCCTTCACTCGCCCCCGCTGGTTCTTCGTCCCGCGTGCTCCACGCGCCCATGGAGGCTCGAGCTGCGCTCATCGCGGCAAACGAGCTCCTGCGCTACCTCCCTGTCGACGACGTCTACGAAGAGTGGCTCGACCGCGTCACGGAGCTTCGTCGCGCCAGAGGCTGCCCGCGCCGTCCTTCTCTCACTGCGTGCCCGCCTGCCTTGGCGGCGATGAAGCTCCGGGCGCCTCGATCGCCTCCCCTCAAGAAGGCACTGGCGCCAAGGCGTGGCCTGGGCGGAACCCGCTCCGTCCGGCACCAGCGCAGCAAGAGCAGAGCTGCCAAGAAGTCCCTCGCCCCCAAGAAGCTGCCCGAGTGCTCCCTGCACCGGCTCGTCACGACCACGCTCCTGCTCCAGCACGCCAAGACCCCGCGCTGCTCCCAGCTGCAGCACATGGGGACCCGCAAGACCAGGCTCTTCGTCACCAAAGGCCTCCCGTGGCCACAGCAGGCTGCCGCGCCTTCACCGCCGAGCTGCGCAGCGTCGCGTGGCCTGGCAAGTTCAAGCCAGACCTGCCTCCTCGCTACAATGGCACGGCCGACCCTGCGGAGTTCCTCCAGCTCTACGAGCTGGGCATCGAAGCCACCAACGGGGACGAGAAGGTCATGGCGAACTGGTTTCCCATGGCACTCAAGGATGGAGCCCTTTTGGCTCTGAACACAGCTCCTGGCACGATCTCCTCCTGGGACGAGATGCGTACCCGCTTCATCGCCAAGTTCCAAGGTACTCGCGACCGGCCTCCTGCCGTGAGCGACATGCGCCGCATCAAGCAGCAGCCACGGGAGACCCTGCAGAAGTACATCCAACACTTCAACAATGCACGCCTCAATATTCCCAAGGTGACTGAGGAGGCCATCATCTCTGCCTTCTCCGACGGTGCGTGACGTCAAGATGAAGGAGGAGCTGGCGATGCATGAAGATCTGTGCACTTCCTTGGAGCTGTTCAACTTGGCAACCAAGTGCGCCAGGGCTGAGGAAGGCGCCTTTCCCTCCTCGAGCTGCCACCGCATACAGAAGAGAAGAAATCCAAGGACAAGGGCGTGAAGCGCAAGGGAGCCGACGCTTTCATGGAAGAACCGGACACCAAGCGGGCGTAGATCGACCGAGTCTTCCAAGGGCACCCGGTACTGTGTGTACCACGACCTCCACACCCACAACACCAACGAATGTCAAGAGCTCCGGGCCGTGCGAGAAGGGAGGATCGGCCGACGCCCCGACCGCAATGATTGAGGCTATGACCGAGGAGGAGGAAGAAACGCAGGACGCTGGGAAGACCGTGGCCCTCACCAAGGGTGGCGCGACCGACCTCGCGAGGATCGCTGGCAGGATCAGCCTCGCGAGGGAGACTGGAGGGATCAGCCTCGCGAGGATCGCCCGCAAGGAAACGCAGGCCTCCCTCCTCTGCCGCCGCAGCCAAGGAGAAACGAGGACCATCATCAGGACGAGGGGGCTGGGGGCTTCCAGGAGCCACGCGCGATCGCTTGCATCCTGGGCGGAGCTCAAGCCCCAGCCTCCCAACGCATCTTCAAGCAGTTCGCCCATGGAGTGAATGCAGTTCTCCCCCAAGCTTGAAGCCACGATCCCTCTCAGGTGGTCAGCATGCGCCATCATGTTCAGCTCAGCTGATCAGCTCAAGTGCGCGGCCACAGCCAGAGTCCTCCCGATGCTTTGTTCCCCAATCATCGACAGCGTGCAAGTCACCAGACCCTCATCGACGGCGGAGCAGGGCTCAATGTCCTGTCCGTAGAGACATTCAACAATCTCCAAGTGCCTTACAATCAGCTTCAGCCAACCAAGCCTTTCTCCGGAGTCACCGATGGCTCCACGGTTCCGATTGGGCAGGTCCGCCTCCCTGTCAACTTTAGGGCGCACGACAACTACCACACCGAGCTCATCGATTTCGATGTCGCCCACATTCGTCTGCCATACAATGCCATCCTCGGGTACCCAGCTCTGGCCAAGTTCATGGCCGTGACTCATCATGGCTACAACTTCCTCAACATGCCAGGAAGCGGCGGAGTCATCACGGTGCCTTGTGAAGAGGGAGACGCAGTGTGCTCCCTGGAGCGAGCATTTCAAGCCGCATCACTTGAAGACCCAGATCGCAGGAGCGTGAGGCTCCCTGAGACCGCTCCCAAGAAGAAGAAGACATCGCCAGGCCCGACCCCTCGGGATGCAGGGCCCCTCAGGTCCGCGCCTTTCAGGAGCACCGCCTGTCGCATAGGAAGGCGCGCCCGACGCCCTCCTCAAGCAAGGCTCGGGGGCTCTCTCCTAGAGGGCCACCGACCTTGCCAAGGTCACGAAGGAGGCGCTTGGGCACCACTTGGAGGCGTGCTTCAAAGCATGTTTCCCTCAGGAAGGAGCAAGGTAAGGAGGGACAAACCATCAGGAGTTCGTCAGTCAGATCACGCGGGAGTTGCAGGAGTCAAGAGTCATGAGTGGCAGCCGCCGCTTACCCGCCGTAGCTCCCCATCCAGGCGAGGATGGTGGGCTGCGCGTCTGCATCGACATACCAGGGCTCAACCAAGCCGCCTCTCAAGAGCGCTTGGCCCAAGACGCTGGGCGCCAAGGCGGCCCACCCACAGCTACGTTCGCATGCCCTACGGCATGCCGAACGCGGCCGCCACATACCAGCGCCTCATGAGGAGCAACCTGGAAGCTCAAGAGGCCAGGCGTTCCGCAGTCCTGGCGGAGATGGAGATGGTCTGCGAGGAGCCACCAACGCCTCCGGTGCCTCCCGAGGCTCCTGGGCCTGGGGGCTCGTGAAGGTCGGCTTCCCCAGCCCACGGCGTCCGCTACTTCAACACCCTTTCGTCCTCAACTTATTAGGTGACATCCTTCAAGTTTCATTTTCAGTTGGGAGCGCCCCCCAGGGCTGCATCATTCCCAGGCCGCGTGAGTCCGTCCCTGCAGCGTGTATCCCTTTTACTTCATGTTCTTAGCTTACTTTGTTGGAGGTGCCCCTCGGGCTGCATCATCCCCAAGTCGCTCGGGCCAGACACAGCGATGTCTGCCTTCCCTGCATCTATCTAAATGAACTTGCTTCTTCGTGATTAACGTGCTTGACCTAGTTGCCTGCTCAACTGACACCAACTGATGGAGCTGCTCCCCAGTGGCACGTCGCTTGCGCATGGGTCCGTCCCTGCAACGCCGACAAACCTGAACGGCTGAGCTCTGGCCGCGGCAGCCCCGCACAGCGCCACCTCGTCAGGCCTTCAGTGCCTCGTCACCTCTCCAAAGCAACCCACAGCTGACTGTCGCTTGTCATAGCGGACTCTTGTTCTTTTTATGGTGAGCCTGCAGGATCCCTTCAAGGCGCAGCGCCAGGCGAGGCCCTCGTGGCGTCTTCTTCACTCTCGCCAGCGTGAACCGCTTGCACGTTAAAGGGGGGTACCTGAGCATCGCGACTCATGTGCCCCTACTGGCTCTCCAGCCCTCACCCTCTGGCCTTGTCCACGGCATCGCGACCTGGCATACCAGCGACGGCTGAGACCCGCTTGAGGGTCGGGACCCGAGGATGTAGAGAAGAAAGGGGAGAAAAGGCGAGAGGGACGAGGCACACGGGGACCTCGCCAGGCAACCCCTCGCCAGCCGATGCATGGACCTAGTGCCGCACCAGGAAGCGGTTCCTGACTCTCGAGATAAGTCACCCTCCGGAAACACTAGCTACCGCAGCACCATCCCCGCACCCAATGCAATCCCGTGTTAGCAACGTCACGCTCCTTTCTCATTGAACGATGGCTGCTTGAGCGCTAAAGGGGACCTCCTGAGCATCGCGACTCAGGGGCTCTTACTGGACCCTGGGCCACTCACCTCCTGGCCTTGACCACGGCATCGCGACCTGGCATACCAGTGATGGCTGAAGCCTGCGGTGGGACCGGGACCTGTCGGCACAGAGCACCAAGCCCTCGTGAGGTTCGAAAGGAAGAACTAAGCTAAGACGAAATGAGCATCTCGCACTACTTCATGGCAAGGACTATATTAACAAACAGAACCACAGGCACCTTACAAGCCCCCACGGGGCGCGCTTTTTCGATTCCTCGCAGGGAACAGATCCTAAAGAACGCTAACTACACGTGCCCCCGCAAGAGATGCCATCATCAACAGTGGGCCGCCGGGCACCGGCGCCAACCTCATCCAGATCAGAGGCGGCGGCGGCCTGACGAGCCCGTCCTGCTCCGAGAGCGGCGCAGGCTCGGGGGCTCGTAGCATCGCCGCTTCGTCTCGGGTCGTGAAGAGCTCGGCGGAGTCGCTGGACCCTCCGACGCCTCCACCACCTGAGGAGCTACCGAGGGAGTGATCGGCGAGCCTGGTCCTTGCCGCAGCGGGGCCCCGATCACCTCTCTCAGGGCAGCACTCCCGTCGGCGTCCGTCTGCGTCGAAGACCTTGAAGAGCATCATGGAAGCGCCATCGTACTCTAGGTGGATCGCGAGGGCGCCCCTCGTCCTGCAGACCCGGGCGATCTCGCCCCAGCCTCGAGTCATGAAGACCTTGCCCGGGGCGACGACCGCGACCTCCTCTTCGGTCGTGAGGGTGTTGCAGCCGGCGTGCTGCAACCAGAGCTCCAAGTATCCCCCCTGCAGCATCACGAAGGCGAAGGAGGGAGGAAGGCGGATCCAAGATTGAGGAGGCATGGCGGCGTGGAGCACAAACTCTTGGGAGGAGCCCTCGGCATGGACTCCAGGAGGGACAACGTGCACCGCCGTGACACGCCGACGCCGACGGCGGCGTCGTCCATGGCGCTCGGCATCAACTCCTGCAGGGCCCTCAAGGTGGGTGTACAAGGGCAGCGGGAACCCTGGCGGCGGCCACTCGCACCAAGGACTCGACACCTCCTGTCGGGCACCATCATCTCGACAGCATAGGGCTAGCCGTTTCTTCGGCGGAAGCGGGTCCGGACCCTCTCGGGGAGCCTTTCCCTTCTCTTTCGCGGAGAACCGGCGGATCGGAGCCATTGCGGCAAGGTGGAGCAAGGACGGAGAAGAAGGAGAAGCAAGAAGAGATGGACTGGAAGGGCACGCGCCGTTCCGTACTTATAACCTGGGAAGGACAACCGCCGACTTCAACGATCGCAGGTAATCATGACCCGCTTTGCATGCAGGGACTTGTCAATTCGTGCAGTCGCCGAGGCATCGTGGGGGAGCAGGGCCGCCCACGTCCAATCAACCGCCACGCGGCGCCCAAGGCCACAGGCTATTAGGGGCCCATGGCGCTGCCACTGCCTTCGCTTCTCTGCTCAGCCAAGTCCGCGCGCGCCTTGGGCCCGGGGGCTACTGTAGGTGTTCTGGGAATGGGGGTCCCCAGACTTGCCTGCCTGCGGCGTGGCTCAAGGGGTGGCCCAGCACGGCCCATCTTCATCAACACAGGCTCAAGACCCTCACGAGGGGCCAAGCCTCATGGGGCGGATGACAGGGAGCTTCCTCAGGCACGGCCTCGTCAGGCTGGCTCGCGAGGAGGCGGAGAGATCAAGGCGGGGTACCTCACGAGGTGCCCATGATGCAAGCCATGACGATCAAGGGCGCCAGGCGGGCGCCAGCCCGCGCAGTGTCCTCCTTTCCTCTTTGGTGCAAAGGGAGCAAGCGCAGGCAAGAGTATCAAGCAAAGGCATCCGCTTGCAACAAGACCAAGACCATCGCAACGCGGCAGGAAGGAAGTCATTGTGGATCCCAAGCCAAGGCGTCACCACGAGCCTTTGACAGGCGAGGACCAACTTTAGTCAGGATAAGTGTACTAGATGTTCCCCTTCAAAATGGCCAACTGTTGGCGCCCTTCCCGCTAAATATTTGGGAAGAGGCCCAGGGCCTGTGCATATAAATAGGACTAGCCACCCACAGGGTAGAGAGAGCGGGATCCCGCATCCAGAAATCTGAGAGAGAGAGAGAGGATCCAGCATCTGGGATTAGCAGAGAGAGATAGCGACTGAACTCCCCCTAGCAGTTCATCGCACCAGCCAAGAACAGACCCCTCGCGAGTCTGTTCTTCCTTGTATTGTTCATCATCATCAGCCCAAGAGGCAATCCACCACACCACAAACTAGAGTAGGGTATTACACCACAATGGTGGCCCGAACTAGTATAAACCCTGTGTCTCTTGTGTTGTTCCTTTCATAGCTTAGATCTTAGCGAGGCGGCGAGGTGCAGGTAGGTAGAGGGTGAAATCTCCGTGCGCACCCCAGTGTTCGAACCTAGAGGGTCTGCCGGAACCCGAAATCCGACAAAGTCTACCGCAGTCTCGGGGACTACACCCAGTGGGTGCACTCAGCGTGCCCCCACTAGTCCAAAACTTCAAATAACAAAAATTCAGCTTAAAGTATGGATTGACTCAGTGACAAATCGAAACACCCACTGGGTGTGCAGATGCAAAGATCCTTGGAAAGAGAGTTTTCAGGTAGCATGTCCTAACAGAGCAAGCCAAGAAAACCAGTCAACGTGCTGCTAACCTGAACAATGCTCTGGAGAGCCGAGCTGGCGTCATAGGCGGCTTGACTGACATCCCGCACCATCTTCATCTTCTCTATCATAATACTTGCTTAGCGTATGGCTTCCTTGGCAGCATTCACTTTGTCCTCTGGGACGTGATGGGTAACAAAAACTGAAGGTGGATCGGCAGGAGCTTGAGCAGTCGATGAAGAAGGCAGAGCACTCGGCAGTGGTACGGCGAAGGTAACAGAAGCCCGATTGGCATCACCAGCGTCCTGAGAGACTGGCTCAGCTATCAGCGTCGATTGTGCCACCTTGTCTGCAGGAGTTTTCCTAGTTTTTCTCGTCAAAGGCCTCTCGGGCTCGTCATCGTCATCGTCGGGGAGGTCAATAATGTTGGGAGCTGTTCAAAGATCGGTCACCAAAATTGCATCACCCAATGGTATATATTACAGTTGAGTCGACCAAATAAAGACAAAACGACAGAAATCGTACCCAGATTGGAGGTGACAGCATCCTCCATTGCCTCATCCTCATCCCTGTAAGCTGAAGTCCCGGAAATAGCAGCGCTGCCAGTTCCAAAGTTTATCTGGTCAAATCGAGGGAAAAATAAACAGCACAGAGCGTCGAGTGAATACAAAGGGAGACACTCACGCAGAGGCGACGGGGATGTCAAACTTAATCTTCGCCAACGCCTTCCGAGGCCTTGGCACTACAACTTTGGGCTGCTTTGACACTTTTTCAGTCGGAGCCGGTGAGGACGTCCGAGGGCGCTTTGAAGACGGGCCAATCTGAGCAGTCGCTTTTTCACGAGCGCTCGGCCGGTCTTGGTCGAGCTTGGATCGCCTCTCCCTGGGAGGAGGTGACTCGGCCTCTTCTTCGTCGCTTGAGTCGTCACTTTCCTCGGTCTCCTCTCCGTCAGAATGCCATTCACCACTGTCGCCGCCGCTCGCCTCCCCTTCCGGGTCTTGCTCTTGCTCCCCGTTGGGCATTGAGTACATTTTGATAAGATCCTGGAAAAAAAACAAGCAGAACAAAAGTCAATCGACGGAGCATCAATAGCTGCATAGTTAAAATTACAGTCGGAAATTCAGAATTGAACCTTGTCCGGTACGTGGGATTGGTCGAGTGGAAGAATTCTCCTGGCTCCCCTAGGGTTCTCCCTGTTCCCAGTGATGCTCGTCAGCCACCCCTCCAGCGTGGCATCCTCAACCTCCTCCGGGTGGATTCGAGTGGTGTCATCAGTGCCCGAATACATCCACATTGGATGGTCTCGAGCTTGAAGTGGCTGGATGCGTCGCTGAAGGAAGACTTCCAAAAGATCCACACCAGTCACCCCATCACGGATAAGCTGGACAACAGGATCGACCAGTATCTTAACCTGCGCTTTCTCTTCTAGGATCACCTTCAAAGAGGAGGGCTTCCTCACTCGGTCCATGGAAAAAGGAGGGACTCCGGTCGACTGCCCTGGTGTCGGCTAGTCTTTGCAGTAAAACCAGGTCGACTGCCATCCACGGACTGAATCGGGAAGGATCATGGCTGGAAAAGAACTTTTCCCCCTCATCTGAACCCCAAGACCCCCACACATCTGAAACACTTGTGTTCTCTCGTCACTCAGATTGGCCTTTTTTACCGTCTGGGAGCGACAGGTGAAAATGTGCTT
This sequence comes from Aegilops bicornis, assembly GCA_021605145.1. Taxonomy (NCBI): domain Eukaryota; kingdom Viridiplantae; phylum Streptophyta; class Magnoliopsida; order Poales; family Poaceae; genus Aegilops; species Aegilops bicornis. The sequence goes on along the minus strand of CM038669.1, from coordinate 206,739,831 downwards.
GAAAAGGCCCCAATGAGGCCGGCAACCCAAGAAATTCTAGCACAAAGACACGAAAGCAGCGAGGTACACAATTGTGTTGGGTGTGAAGTGGTGGAGTTGCACCCCAAAGAAGTTCAGAAATCCCCAAAAGAAAGGGTGAGAAGGCAAAGAAAATCGACGGTCGACATCGGTGGCCAAGAGAACGCACACACCCTCCCGAGGCTGCGGCTCAGACTCCTTCCCCGGAAGCCGCGCCGATCCTTGGGGGATCAGTCCTCCAGCGGCCAGGTCGTCAAGGTCTTCTTGATGAATCGTCGAGCAGATCCAGTCTCCTTGGATCCAGCCCTGCGGCAGGCCGGCCCTCGATGAGGATCCGCCCCGACTGGTCGCCTATCCCTTCGCCTTCGCCGTCGCTTTCTTTGCCCGCTCCAGGGCCGCCGTCTTCTCTTTCACCATTGTCGCCAGCGAGATGCGCACAGGGCAGCGGCGCTGGGATGGAAGCGAGCGCGTCGGATAAGTCTAAGGAAGAGAGGAGGAAGTGAGAACACACTGTTCAAAAACCCCCATCCGGCGTCTTATATGAGGTTGCTTCCGAGTGACTGACTTGTAGGCCCGGGCGATCCTGTCAACTCCCGCAACAGTCGCGCGCGCGATACGTGGCGAAAAAGGTGGCGAGGAGATCGAGGCGTCCCTGCCTTATCCCATCCGATTACTGCGGCCTCCTCCGCCCCGCGCGCTTCCCGAAATTCAAATCCCGCAAAATCCGCGAGCTGCAGAACAACTCGTCAGACGAAAGATCTCCTCCGCTCTGTCACTCGGAGCTCTCCAAGTAAAGAAACTCACTCGACGGATACAAAGAATGGATCAAGGCGACTGAAAAATAAGTTGGTGCCGTCACCTAAGTTCATTGATCTAGAGCAAGATATACTCGTAGCACGAAAATGAGTCGGAAGTGTGTTCAACTCCTTCCCCACTCAAACCTCGATCCATTCAGGGGCTAATGATGAAGCTATGTACCTAGGGTAGGGTCATGGACCTGTCCTAGATACCCTCCCCAAGGACATCTCTAGAGGAAACCACCTTTCGATTGACTCAGAAGTGTTCCACTCGACAGACTCGAAGACACCCGACCATGAAGCCAACCACTCGACCATGAAGCCAACCACTCGACAGCCAGGAGATCTAAAGTCACTCCGCACGCTAACGGTTGGTCATTAAGTAGCCTTTATGGTCATCTTAGCACTTTAATTGAGGCGTTACCAGTAACGCCCGACCTTAATGCACCTTAAACCCTACATAACTGACGGCGGGAAGGGTCTGGCGAACTCTATATAAGCCAACCCCTCCTCAGTGTCAAGAGTTCGCGCCCCTGTAATTCATACACACATAATCCAGTCGACCGCCTCCGTGCTCCAAGACGTAGGGCTATTACTTCCTCCGAGAAGGGCATGAACTCGTAAAACTCATGTGTATACAACTACTCTATAGCTAGGATCTTGCCTCTCCATTCCTACCCCCCTACATTACTGTCAGACTTAGAACCACGACACCTGGCACCGGAGCACCCAGTGTTGTTGAAAAACTAGATGAAGCAACTGGCAGAGCTGCACAGGATGTCCAATTTGGCCATGAAGGACATCATAGTCTGGCTTTGGCCAGCCGAACCCATTCCGAGCAGCTACTTCGGCTTAGTGAGGCGACTCATTGATGCGCTGCCCCGAGTTGAAGCCGTAAAGCGCTCGGCGTGCATAGAGGGTGCGCGGATGGCCTTTGCCCATGTCAAGATGCACTGGGCAAAGATGAAGGCCACCGTCGTGGCGACCGAAGGCCCGCCCAAAGGCAACGACCACCGCAAGCCGGAGCGGTAATTTGAAGATGTCCTGGCAAGTGCCCGAATAGTAGAGGGCCAATGCTCAAAGGATGTTATGTTCGAGTGAATGTATCAGGGTTATCCAGACTTTTGTTTCATGAACCAAGGCCTGTAATATATTTATGAACCAAGGCTTGTAATATATTTATGCCATTATCTGAAATTATTTTCCTCCTGTGCGGCCGTGTAGATTCTGAAAGTTTGCCAGTCGCCGGCTTCAGCCCCTCGTAGATGCTACAGGGGTGTTCGGTATAGCGCGTGACCACATTTGACCCAACGTCTTGGTCCGTAAAAGAGGTGTCTGTGTGGCGAACCAGGCAATCAGACTATGCGGCTTTACTACTTTCACTTAGCCATAGGAGTTTGACGGTGGGGCTAAGTACTAGCCCCTAGTGCGCATGCGGCCATCCGAACTAGGATGGCTTTATCGCATGACTGGGTGAAGGCTATCCCTTCGTATAATATGGAATAAATCACAAAAGATTTGTGGCAAGTCGCCGAATCGCCGACTAGCTCTCGGCATATCATGATAGTCAGTTTTCAGCTTTCTCTACTGAGGTGTTCGACCGGATGAACAAGAAAGACAATCGCAGTAGTTCTCCCTTTACTACCTTAGCCGAACGAGCAAAACATAAGGTGGTAATCACAGGAGCCGGGCAACCCAACTATTAACCAAAGACATGATTCAGAGCTAATACATACAATGGAATATTTGAGGTGCCAAAGTATACTCTAGAAATGTTCGGACTTTTGAAAATATACGTCGCCGAATAGAGCCCCCGGCATTTAAGCCATACCAAAGTATATAGGGCAATCTAAGGCAAAGAGGAAATACATATTATGAAATAGATCAACACCGAACAGGGGTTGGCAAAGAAAAATTGTTTCCATTATAATCTATTTGATACGTCAAAATGTGTTATTACATATAATGCCATAAACAACAAGGCTATTTTACATGCCGAGAATTTGTGAACAAGGGGAAGCTGTATACAGGGTCTAAAAAGAAAGGTAGTCTTGAAGATCCCATTGACACCCTGATGCACGTCTGTGCCGCTTTCGCCTTGGTGCAATATCCTTTGAGAGGAGAAATCGACGATCGTTTATATAAAAGGGGCCTAGGAAAGGGGACAATGTTGAAGATCAAGTGTTCGCTTCGGAAGTTATCCGGTGAACAGAAGACTACTTCCAATGTTATTGAACCCGTGCAGCGGGCCTCTACGCGGGTATCACTCCTTTAAAGGTGGTGTTACTAGGCTTGATTCGAGACGGGTTGATACCCATTTTACAGACAGTGTCTTGATAGATCAGGTTAAGACTGCTGCCGCCGTCGATAAGGACTCGAGTGAGATGGTATTCGTCAATGATTGGATCGAGGACCAGGGCTGATAAAACCTCCATGACGGATACTGGTTGGGTGGTCCCTACGATCGGAGGTGATCGGACAAGCCGACCATGGTTTGAATTTTGGGGCGACCGGCTCTACGGCGTAGACATCCCTTAATGCGCTATTGCGCTCCCTCTTGGGGATATGAGTGACATATATCATATTCACTGTTTTTACCCCATGGGGAAATTTCTTCTGTCCCCCTGTGTTCGGTGGGTGGGGCTCATCATCGTCCTCACTTGGCGGCCCTTTCCCCTTATGTTCAGTATTTACCTTACTGGCCTGTTTAAAGACCCCACAGTTTCTGTTGGAATGATTTGCAGGCTTGTCGGGGGTACCATGAATCTGGCAAGGCCGGTCGAGTATTTTGTCCAAATTAGATGGGTCATCCCTGTTTCCTTTGAATGACTTCTTCCACTGACCGGGTCTAGAGCCACTGAATCCGGTGTTGACCGTTGTAGCTTCAGTTTCTTCATTGTTGTTCTGACGCTTGTGTTTGTTACGTCGTGGCCGTCCGTTGCCGTCCCTGGCTTCAGAGGTGCCGGGGTCGCTGGTACTGTTGCTTCTACGAGCTAACCAGCTGTCTTCTCCTGCGTAGAAGCGGGTCATGAGTGCTTCAAGAGCTGCCATAGACTTCGGCTTTTCTTGACCGAGGTGTCGGCCAAGCCATTAGTCACATACGCTATATTTAAAGGCCGCTAGGGCTTCAGCGTTCGGACAGTCGACAATTTGGTTCTTTTTAATTAAGAACCGAGTCTAGAGTTTGCGGGCTGACTCTCCCGGTTGCTGGACTATGTGATAAGGTCACGGCGTCCGTTGGCCGGACATAGGTACCTTGGAAGTTGTCTCGAAAGGCATCCTCCAAATATTCCCAGCTGCTAATAGAGTTTTCTGGGAGGCTGTTTAGCCAGTGTCATGTTGGTCCCTTTAGCTTTAGGGGGAGGTATTTAATGGCGTGGAGATCGTCACCATGAGCCATGTGAATATGGAGAAGAAAATCTTCAATCCATACCGCGGGATCTGTCATTCCATCATATGCTTCAGTGTTTACAGGTTTAAACCCTTCTAGAAACTGGTGTTGCATTACCTCATCGGTAAAGCACAAGGGGTGTGCGGCGCCTCTGTATCGGGCAACGTCACGACGGAGTTTGGATGACATCCGTGTTTGGTTTTCAGCCCGAGTGTGGTTATCCTTATCGTGCCAAGCTTGATGGTCATCATCTCGTGTTGGAGCACGCCCTCTTGATCCATAGATTGATATAGTCAGACCGGCTGTATTGTCCAGGTCATGGCGTAATTCATAGGTGTAGCCCGGAGCTGCTACCTATCTGCCTCGACGCGAGGTGGTGCGGGCTGGTGTTCAGCATAAGCAGCCGCTTTGTTCCGTCCAGGTGGTGGTCAATCTAGTTCGTCGGCGTGATTATATCTTGATCGTATTGGCTCAAGGGCCTCGTCGTTGAATTGTGGCAGTAGCCGACGCTTCGGATACCTCTTTGTTGGGCGCCCGAGGCCGTATTCTTCGGCAGCTAGGACCTGGTTCCATCTGTCGTTGAGCGTATCCTCTTTGGCTAGAAGCTGTTGTTGTTTCTTTTTTAGGATCCTCACAGTTGCGATTAGCTGTCGCTTGAAATGCTCTTGCTCGAGGGGTTCCTCTGGCACGATGAAGTCTTCGTTGCTGAGGCTCACATCCTCCTCGGAGACTGGTAGATAGTTACTATCCTCTGAATCCTCATTCCCGATAGGCTCGTTAGGGTTAACTTGTCCCTCCTCCCCATTCGTCCTGCTCGGACGCAAGCTCGGCGGGGTCTTCAGGATCTTTGGCATCATCCGGAGTGTTGTTGTCTCCGGTGTCGGTATTGCTTTCCTTTTCGCGACGCGATTTTGAGCGGCGCCGCTGACGTCGACTTTTTGATGGTGCCTCGACAGGCTTGTCCTCAATTGGGTCCTGCCTGCCATCGTCGTCCTTTTTAGGTGTATCTACCATATACACATCGTATGTAGAGGTGTCTGTCCAACGCCCGGTGATAGGCAGATTCTGGCCTAGTTCGTCTCCGGCATCGTCGTCCATACCGTCGATGTCTTTGGAGGCATAATCTAGCATGTCGGTCAAGTCCTCGACAGTGGCTATTAAGTGGGTGGAGGGTGGGACACAAAATTCACTGCTCTCAGCCCCTAGTCCGGACTGGGTGTAGTTTGGAGGTGATACTTCCATAATGGCGAGAGATTGCATTAAGTCCAGGGCCTCGTTTAGGAGCAAAGGTTGGATGGGGAACCAAGAACCTGCGGAGCTGGGCACGGTAAACGCCACCAGGCCGTGCAGACCTCGAGAGTTCGGAGTTAGCATCAAGGGGTGAGTTCGACTCCCTGATGATGGTAAGGACCCTGTTTGATTCCAGGTTTGCCGATAATATAGTCGCCTCTGGGTCTCCGGCAGGGAGCTCCGTAGTAGGAGAGAGTCCGGTGGGTTTCAAACTCCCATCTTCGGATAAGGTGGTCTGCTCTGGATCTAAGGCCAGGGCAGGGACAATAGGTAATTCTTGGACGGAACCTGATGGTGGATCCGACGGGTTTCTCTCTTGTGGGTGAGGAGCGGTCGGGGCCGAGAATCCTTCGAAGATCAAGTCTCCCCGGATATCAGCGACGTAGTTCAGACTTCCAAACCTGATCTGATGACCAGGGCATAGTTGTCGATCTGTTCAAGGTGGCCAATTAAATTGGCATGTAGCGCGAAGCCGCCAAAAACAAAAAGTTGACCAGGGAGGAAAGTTTCCCTAGAATTAGCATCATTGTTGATGATCGAACGAGCAATCGAACCTTCTACCGATGACACAGTGGAACTCTCAATGAAAGCACCAATGTCGGTGTCAAAACCGGCCGATCTCGGGTAGGGGGTCCCGAACTGTGCGTCTGAGTATCGAAGGTAACATGAGACAAAGGGGACACGATGTTTACCCAGGTTCGGCCCCTCTTGATGGAGGTAAAATCGTACTTCCTACTTGATTGTCTTTGATGAGTATAGGCGTTACAAGAGTTGATCTACCTCGAGATCGTAATGGCTAAAACCAAGCTGTCTAGCCTATATGAATTATGATAGCTGATACGTCTCCGTTGTATCTACTTTTCCAAACACTTTTGCCCTTGTTTTGGACTCTAACTTGCATGATTTGAATGGAACTAACCCGGACTGACACTGTTTTCAGCAGACTTTCCATGGTGTTATTTATGTGCAGAAACAAAAGTTCTCGGAGTGACCTGAAACTCCACGGAACTTATTTTTGGAAAATATTAAAAATATTGGCGAAAGAATCAAGGCCAGGGGGCCCAACACCTATCCACGAGGGTGGGGGGCGCGCCCCCTACCTCGTGGGCCCCCTGGAGCTCCACCGACCTCAACTCCAACTCCATATATTCGTGTTCGGGGAGAAAAAAAATCAAAGAGAAGGATTCATCGTGTTTTACGATACAGAGCCGCCGCCTAGCCCTAAACTCTCTTGGGAGGGCTGATCTGGAGTCCGTTCGGGTCTCCGGAGAGGGGAATCTGTCGCCGTCATCATCATCAACCTTCCTCCATCACCAATTTCATGATGCTCACCATCGTGCGTGAGTAATTCCATCGTAGGCTTGCTGGACGGTGATGGTTGGATGAGATTTATCATGTAATCGAGTTAGTTATGTTAGGGTTTGATCCCTAGTATCCACTATGTTCTGAGATTGATGTTGCTATGACTTTGCTATGCTTAATTCTTGTCCCTAGGGCCCGAGTGCCATCATTTCAGATCAGAACCTATTATGTTTTCATGAATATATGTGAGTTCTTGATCCTATCTTCCAAGTCTATAGTCACCTACTATGTGTTATGATCCGGCAACCCCGAAGTGACAATAATCGGGACTACTCCCGGTGATGACCATAGTTTGAGGAGTTCATGTATTCACTATGTGTTAATGCTTTGGTCCGATACTCTATTAAAAGGAGGCCTTAATATCCCTTAGTTTCCGCTAGGACCTCCGCCACACGGAGGGTAGGACAAAAGATGTCATGCAAGTTCTTTTCCATAAGCACGTATAACTATATCCGGAATACATGCCTACATTATATTGATGAATTGGAGCTAGTTATGTGTCACCCTATGTTATGATTGTTACATGATGAACCGTATCCGGCATAATTCTCCATCACCGATCCAATGCCCACGAGCTTTTCACATATTGTTCTTCGCTTATTTACTTTTCCGCTGCTACTGTTACAATCACTACAAAACCAAAACATATTACTTTTGCTATCATTACCGTTACTTCCATACTACTTTGCTGCAGATACTATGTTGTCCAGAGCCCTCCATTGGTCCAATTAGTTTTTGTTCTAGTGCTTTATTCATTGCAAATTTGTGCTGCCTAGGTGACCATGTTCTTGAGCTTGCATGTCAAATTTATATGGTTCATGGTAGTTCTAATGCATGATATAGACTCTAGGCACTTGTAGGAGTAGTTGCTATCAATTTTGTTGAGTTTGGTTCACTTTTATTTTGAAGTTACTAAAAAATTCAGAAATTTTTCAGAGGAATAAATATGTTTAGGAAAATGTACCAAGGTGGCCCTTCAAGGAAGCAAGGACCCAGGCTCGCAATGCGCGATGCCGATGATGAACCACCAAGGAACGCTCCAGTGTGGCCTTGTGAATGGCCTTCAGAGGACTTCATGGATCAAGCAGGAATTAAGGACGAATTTAACACATATTTGCATAATGCTAATCTTGTGAGCTTCGAGGCAGAAAAGTGCCGCCAGTACTACTATCTCTGTAGTTCCTTTGTGAGAAGGTTTGAATTTTCATCTTCACGCAATTCTCAAACTGTCCTGTTTGATCTTTATGAAAATTCTTATACTATGGACTTAGAGGATTTTACCACTGCTTGCAAACTTCCACAATGGGGCAGTGCTAGTGAACCTCGCAAATCTGAATTTAGAGATTTTATTGCTAGTATAACTGTGGGGGGAATCTAGAGACATAGCACAAGCTACCATAGGGAGCATTCATTTTCTTGCTATACATTATTTTGCTCTCTTCATAGGTAGGTGCATAAATGGTAAAGATGAAGCATGTCACATGTGTGTCCCTGACCCCAGTATTCTTAGGAGTGCTGTGTTTGGAGATAAATCTTATAATTTGGGAGCCATTGTTGCACGTAGGTTGCATCATAATAGATTTAATGGAGATTTCTTTGGTGGAATTTATGCAACCCGCTTAGCTGATTTTCTTTATGTAACCATACGTGATGATGATATTGAATTGCCTCCTAATTATCTAGACTTTAATGCTATGGTTCACCATCAGTTTGTTGAGAGGAATGAACCACCTCTCCAGTACCGACTAATCTTTGACAGGCGTCACGCTGTCAATATTTTTCTCCCTGCTCCTGCTCTCTTTGACTTTCAGGCAAAGGGGAGACATTTTATAACCAGGGAGGAGGCAAATGAGTACGAAAGGAGGACGAGGGCAACTCGTCTTCAAGCTGCATCCCATGATGCAATAGCCGCTGCATCTCAGTACGACCCCAACTACAACTATGGATATCCGCCAGGCAATCCGTGGCAATAAACCAACTTAGGCCAAAAGCCTAAGCTTGGGAGAGTACGTATTTCCCACCGACATTACATTCATGTTCACACACTCATTGCTAGATGTCGGTGCTCATACTCTTTCACTGTATTATCCATGATAGTTTATTTTCTTTTTCCTGCTTTCTTCTTGTGTGTTTAATAAACCTTAAGAAAAACAAAAAAATAGTAGTAGCTTTTAGTTAGTTTACTTTTCTTGTTGTAGTAGTAATAATTAAAAGAAAACCCAAAAAGATTTCATGTTCTTCTTTTGCTTGTTGGGAGCTTTCCCGTGTAAATAGTTTTATTTCTTTTCTTTTCTTTGGGGGTCGATAGGAGAAGACTATAATTAAATTGTTGAAGTGGCTCTTATATGCATTATTGTTGATTTACCCAAGATCCCATATTGCCTTGTCTTCTCTTGTTTATTGAATGCTCGCAGATTCCAGCTTAGTCCAATGCACGTGCACTATTGTTATTATTCACATCGTTCGGTCGTGCAAATGAAAGGCAATAATGACGATATATGATAGACTGATTGAGATGAGAGAATCTTGTATGAACTTGACCTCTTTTGTTTTTTTAAATATGATTAGTTCATCGTTCCTGATTCAGCCTATTATGAATAAACATGTTTGCAATGACAATTAGATATCATAGTTGCTCGTGCCATGCTTGATTAGCTATGAGTTAAAATAGTTTACCTTGCGTGCCAACATGCTATTAAAATGGTTGTAATGTAGTATGATGGGGTGGTATCCTCCTTTGAATGATTTAAGTGACTCGACTTGGCACATGTTCACACATGTAGTTGAAACAAATCAACATAGCCTTCACGATATTTATGTTCATGGTGGATTATATCCTACTCATGCTTGGACTCAATGTTTATTAATTTTAATGCATGTTCATGACTGTTGTCGCTCTCTAGTTGGTCGCTTCCCAGTCTTTTGCTAGCCTTCACTTGTACTAAGCGGGAATACTGCTTGTGCATCCAATCCCTTAAACCCCAAAGTTATTCCATATGAGTCCACCAATGCCTTCCTATATGCGGTATCTACCTGCCGTTCCAAGTAAATTTGTATGTGCCAAACTCCAAACCTTCAAATGAAATTCTATTTTGCATGCTCGAATAGCTCATGTATCAACTAGGGTTATTCGTATCTTCCATGTTAGGAGGGTTATTCTCAAGAGGAGTGGACTCCGCTCCTCACTCACGAGAAAATGGCTGGTCACCGGGATGCCCAGTCCCATGCTTTATGCAAATTAAATCAAAATAATTGCAAACAAAACTCCCCCGGGGCTGTTGCTAGTTGGAGGCACTCGTTGTTTCGAGCAAGCCATGGATTGATGCTTGTTGGTGGAGGGGGAGTATAAACTTTACCATTCTGCTTTGGGAACCGCCTATAATGTGTGTAGCATGGAAGATATCGCCATCTCTTGGTTGTTATGTTGACAATGAAAGTATGCCGCTCAAAATATTATTTATCTCTATTTCAAAATCAAGCTCGCACCTCTACAAATCCACCTTCGCCTCTACGAAGGGCCTATCTATTTACTTTTATGTCGAGTCATCACCCTCTTATTGAAAAGCACCACCGGAAACCTTTGCTGTCATTTGCATCCATTACTATTAATTTATATTGGGTATGACTATGACTGGATCTCTTTTACCATGAATTACAATGTTTAGTCAGTCCTTGATCTTTAAAGGTGCTCTGCATTTATGTTTTGCGGTCTCAGAAAAGGCTAGCGAGATACCATCTTGTTATATAATATCATGATTGTTTTGAGAAAGTGTTGTCATGTGAGATTTATTATTATTGCTCACTAGTTGATTATGCCATTGATATGAGTAAACATGAGACCTAAGTGTTATTGTGAATATGGTTAGTCATAATCTTTGCTGAAAACTTGAATGCTAGCTTTACATATTTACAACAACAAGAGCAAACAGAGTTTGTAAAAGTTTTTCTTTATCACTTTTAGTTTATCAACTGAATTGCTTGAGAACAAGCAAATGTTTAAGCTTGGGGAGTTGATAAGCCTTTGTCGTATCTACTTTTCCAAACACTTTTGCCCTTGTTTTGGACTCTAACTTGCATGATTTGAATGGAACTAACCTGGACTGACGTTGTTTTCAGCATACTTTCCATGGTGTTATTTATGTGCAGAAACAAAAGTTCTCGGAATGACCTGAAACTCCACGGAACTTATTTTTGGAAAATATTAAAAATATTGGCGAAAGAATCAAGGCCAGGGGCCCACCACCTGTCCACGAGGGTGGGGGCGCGCCTGACCCCTTGGGAATGCCCCCCTGCCTCGTGGGCCCCCTGGAGCTCGACCGACCTCAACTCCAACTCCATATATTTGTGTTCGGGGAGAAAAAAATCAGAGAGAAGGATTCATCACGTTTTACAATACGGAGCCGCCGCAAAGCCCTAAACTCTCTCGGGAGGGCTAATCTGGAGTCTGTTCGGGGCTCTAGAGAGGGGAATCCGTCGCCGTCATCATCATCAACCTTCCTCCATCACCAATTTCATGATGCTCACCACCGTGCGTGAGTAATTCCATCGTAGGCTTGCTGGACGGTGATGGGTTGGATGAGATTTATCATGTAATCGAGTTAGTTTTGTTAGGGTTTGATCCCTAGTATCCACTATGTTATGAGATTGATGTTGCTATGACTTTGCTATGCTTAATGCTTGTCACTAGGGCCCGAGTGCCATGATTTCAGATCTGAACCTATTATGTTTTCATGGATATATGTGAGTTCTTGATCCTATCTTGCAAGTCTATAGTCACCTACTATGTGTTATGATCCGCAACCTCAAGTGACAATAATCGGGACCACTCCCGGTGATGACCATAGTTTGTGAAGTTCATGTATTCACTATGTGTTAATGCTTTGGTCCGGTACTCTATTAAAAGGAGGCCTTAATATCCCTTAGTTTCCGCTAGGACCCCGCTGCCACGGGAGGGTAGGACAAAAGATGTCATCTAAGTTCTTTTCCATAAGCACGTATGACTATATTCGGAATACATGCCTACATTATATTGATGAATTGGAGCTAGTTCTGTGTCACCCTATGTTATGATTGTTACATGATGAACCGCATCCGGCATAATTCTCATCACCGATCCAATGCCTACGAGCTTTTCACATATTGTTCTTCGCTTATTTACTTTTCTGTTGCTACTGTTACAATCACTACAAACCCCAAAAATATTACTTTTGCTATCGTTACCGTTACTTCCATACTACTTTGCTACTAAATACTTTGCTGCAGATACTAAGTTATCCAGGTGTGGTTGAATTGACAACTCAACTGCTAATACTTGAGAATATTCTTTGGCTGCCCTTGTGTCGAATCAATAAATTTGGGTCGAATACTCTACCCTCGAAAACTCTTGCGATCCCCTATACTTGTGGTTTATCAATAGCCTCTACGGACTAAATCCTCCTGTTTATGTACACACCGGAGGGGCCTAGGGTTGTACAGAGTCGGCTTGCAGAGGAAGGAAATTACCTATCCGGACACCAATCTTGCCATCCACGCATAGGAGAGTCCTATCCGGACACGGGGGAAGGTCTTCTGCCTTGTATCTTCACGGCCCATCAGTCCGGCCCATATCACATAGCCCGAACACCCGAGGACCCCCTAATCCAGGACTCCCTCGGATACCATCCTATCATACTACATCACAATTGTCGTGGAATTATCACGGCAGATGTCCTCTTGCAAGGACTTAGTCGTGGAGCCATCGCAACTAGGAAGCTTAAAGGGGTTAATCGGGACAAAGGACACGAGAGGTTTTATACTAGTTCGGCCCCTTACGGTGAAGGTAAGGCCTACGTCTAGTTGGGTTGGTATTGCTTGAGGTTTCGATGACCAGGGAGCGAGATACGCTATGCCCGGTTCTCGATTGGTTGTTTTCTTTCCCTAAGCCGCTAGCGGGTCGTCCCCTTATATACACAGGTTGACGCCCTCCGGCCTACAGAGTCCCGGCTGGCTTATCAACAATGTCCGGCTCGGTGACTAGTTAAGTCTACCTTATAATACAAGTCATGCCATTATGGCGGTTTACTACAACGGGCCTTAAGTCGCCTGTGCGCCTTAGGCCCCTTGTTGAGACGCCATCTTCATGCTTGGACTTGGGCTTCTGTCTGGTAACCTCTTTACGTAACCCGGCCCCTCCTGGGCGGCTTACACAAATTGTTATATCCCCAACATTAGGCCCCATATTGATTTGAACCTGTTCATGTCAATCTTAAAATAACTTAAAACATAAATCTTCAGTCTTCTGACTGCGCAAAAAGACTTTCTTTAACCCGATGTGACGTCATTCTTTGGATCCGTGTTAACCCGTCATGACGTCATCTTTCCTTTTATCCCGCCGAATCGGCCCAACAGATCTCCGAGAATCGAGGCGTCGGGACCGCTGGATAGTAATTCTTATCTCCTCGTTTCCCATGCCGTCTTAGTTATGTTCTCCTCATAAATAGGCACGACCTGGGTTTCATTTTTTCCCCTTCCAGTCGTCTCCTTCCTCTTGCCTCCTCTCGAGCTCCGCCGCCGCCGCCGTCAAGCTTCTCGTCTTCTCCGACCCAGGCCGCCGCATCAACCTGAATCGGTCCAGAAACACGCCGGCGAACCTCCGCAGCTCCTCCAGACCTGTAAGTCCCTTTCCTTTCCTGTCTTACATCTGTATCATAGTTTTCGTCGAGTTCGTCGGTGGTCATCGCCGCCCGCTATGAACCCTTGATAGATCTCACCCCCAACGCCCTTTTCTGATCGTTAGATGGTATAGAACTGCCGCGGTAACTGTTTCACCCCCATTTTATATGCAAACAGATCCCTTTTCCTTTGTTCAGAAGCTTCTTTCGAGTGTATGAACTTCTCTGCACTTGTTTTAGGTCTAGAAATTTTTCTTTTCAGGACGACCATTTGATCCAAAATAATAGTTGTAACTTATGAAACATGTTTTTATCACCTGGAACACTTCTTATGTTAAATGCCTTTAACATAACTGTCCAAATATCCGGTTTAAACGCATCCCACTTGATCTGTGAACCTTGGTGCCTTCTCAAGTCTTTAAAACTTTTGAACTGTTGCTAACACTTGTGGCGGCTTAAATAATGTTTCCCAATTATCCTTATGTCATTAGGCCCCTTTAATACGCTACCTTCAGCAATTTGAATATTTTCTTCCGGGTTAAAATTTAAACCGGAACTTCTTATTTTGCAATAGGCCAATCTGTTGTCATGGCGCCTAAGTCGACCAAAGCTCCTGTAACCTACAACTGGGTCCCATCCACTGTCACTAAAAGCAAGCTGGCTAAATTTGTGAAGTCTGGCCATTTGCGAAAGAAAGAAGTTATGTCTTATCGCGTCCCTGACCCATCTGAAGAGAAGCCTCAACCCAAAGAAGGGGAGTTAATAGTTTTCACGGATCACATGAGCCGGGATTTGCCCTCCGGCTCAAAGTTCTTCGGAGAAGTTTTAAATTTCTTTGACCTTAGACCTCAAGACATTGGACCCAATTCCGTGTCCAATCTTTGCAATTTCCAAGTCTTACGTGAGGTGTACACGAGAGGAACCAAGCCTGCTCTTATTCAGAGAACTGTTTTACTTGAACCGGCAGAATGGCGTGCTAACGGGCGAGTCTTGAACTTGGCGGTATCTCGATCCAAAGAACGGAGAGACTGTCTTGTTTCCTTATCTTTGAGCTGCCGAGTCACCCCAAATATTGGAACCAATCATGGTTCTCTTGTCGAGATACTTCCCGGTGATGAGCCGCCACGCTTTCGCTCCCTCGCGACTTGAGTCCAACCACTACCGGGCGGATAAACCGACATTGTTGAACGTCTGCCGCTCAACCCCACCATCAAGAAGATTAAAGCCCTTCTGGGAAATGGCTTAAACGGCATTGACTTGGTTCGGGTCTGGGTTACTTGGCGTATACTCCCATTAAGCCGCCGCTCCGGCTTAATGTGCACCTATACAGGCGAACAGAACGACCCAATGCGCCACAGTTCTGACGACTTACCAGATGACGCGACAGATGCTACAACTCGATCCTTCTTTGAAGGAGGGTATCTGTTATCAACAACACCTTCGGGTTACTTCCATACGCAAAAGAACCCGGCTCTGCGATGAAGTCACCAATCTTAATAAATACTCTTTAGTATGTTTTACCTCCTTGCACTTATAGTTCCTTATTTTTCCCACAGGCCAGTGATGATTTCTGGAAAGTCAAATATGACCACGAGGCAGCCCAACAAGCTAGAGCAGCCAAGAAAAATGAAAGGAAAAACGCCAAGACAGGGACTTCAAAAAAGAAGAAACCCAGCACCTCTGAATTACTCAAATTGGATGACTCTTCTTCAGATGAGGAAGAGGTAATCTCTTATTCTCTTTAACTCCTTTGTTACTATTTTATTGATATTTCCGCCTTTCAGAAGACCTTTGGAAACAGCCAAGCTCATGGCGAAGAGGTAACTATAATTTCCTCCGACTCAGAGCCTTTGCCAAAGCACAAAACCCGGCGGGTGACCCGGAAAGTAAGATTTTCACATCACTTAGCTTATCAAGATCCTCAATTTCTTTTGAAGCAACAACAGCTTGAGAACCGGAGGCAAACCCGGACAAGCAAGGATGTAGAGCTCTCTTCCGGCGTACTGACGAAGGTGAAGCGTCGAATCGAGGTCATCTCCGCTTATGCGTTCTGTTTATCCTTTGGCGGGTTTAATTCGTCGACCTCTCAATTCATCTCGACTCCAATTATCAAGATACCTCTCCTTCTTACGGGCGAGTCTATGCAATCCAACATGCCGGCTTTCAAGACTGCCTGGTAATGTACCTTTGTTATCCTCATGCTTTGCCTTACTCATATTTTGTACTCATCCCTTTGTTTTATTCACAGAGTGCAGGCGAAGCCCAGTAAGAGGGCAAAGAAGAATAAGCCGATTGAAGACCCGCTAGCAATGGAGCCGGTACTCGGAACCACTGCCCCTGATGCTTCTACTCATCAGCCTCCTCCTGAGCCGGCCCATGAAATTCCGACACCATCTTCCGACCCGCCTCAAACACTCTTGATAACTCCGATAAACCGGAAATTCCTAGCCTGGTCCGTACGGCTGAACTAGAAGTTGAATACTTGAAAAGCCAGTATGTTGAGCCAGGGCGGCCTACTGTTCTTGCCAAGTGCAGCGCTAAGGAAGAACTTGTCAAAAGCCGGAAGACCAAACAGGACATCGCTGATTTTGCCCACTTAAGCATTGTCGATATAGTCTCAGGCTATCTGAATCAAGTGCATAACAGCGACACAGAAATTGACATGGTGAAACAAATACAGCATAAATCTGAGGTATAACTTATATCATTTCTCATGAATCTTACTTACTGTACCAGCCCCCAAGTCTACTGCTTATAGGTAAATATGCCGTAGACTTAGATATCGGCTTACTGTTAGCTCACGCGGTTTACAAGAAAGCATATTTAACCCGGCTGTAATATAACTTTTTCAAGAAGCAATACACATTAGCCCCCAAGTGTCAAGTACTTTTACTTGTAAAGTGCTTGAGACTTTAATATGCATAATCTGACATTATAAAGTAAAATTTTCTTCAGCATACATTAGCCCCCAAGTGTCAAGGGTCTTTACTTGTAAAGTGCTTGAGACTTTAATAATACCTATACCATAACCTTACCTGTAACCGGCGTTATTGCAGGTCTCCACCAGTCAATTGAATTGCGATTGATGATCTCGAAGACCGGTGGCGCCCAAGACCTTGAGATTCAAAAGCCGACTCCAAATTCGCCTTGACATCTACGAGCAAGAAAAGTTGAAGAAGGATTTTGACGCTGAGAAGAAGGCTGGGCGGATGAAAAATCTTCACTTGTGACCCGGGCGAGACAATGAAGCAGCTCTTCTTTGAAGCAAGCTGCCGAATTGTCGGCTTAAAAACCAGATATCCCAAATGGTCTCAGCAATTTTGGTAAGTAACTATGTGTAACTTTTGAACATCACCATGATTCATTTGATAACTGTTTGGACATGATCTCGGCTTAATCTTATATGCATAAACGCAGGTCCTGGGAGTACCAACTTTGAAGCGAGAATATCTGATCAAGCTTAAGGCGGTGTACACTCTAGTGGAACAATTTGACACCGGGTCACAACATGCTTTGGCCGTTGTGGCTTTATCAAATGATACTCCTTATCTCCTGCAGGATGTACTCAAACGGCTTGCCGTGTTACCTCAACGGATTCAGGAGTTAAGGCGAGCATCTGGTAGAGCCGGGGCCATAGCCGCCTTAAGCCGGGCCAAAGCGTTGGCTCCAGAGCTAGACTTAAGCGATGTTGCTCTTGGATACCCTAGCTTAAAGGAGGACGGCTCTGCATTCAATCAATCAGACTTCACCACCTGTGTGAGAGTCGTACGTCCTGTGGCTACCATCATCGGCAATGATATTGATCTTACAAAGTACCAGCCGGGTTACGACAATGACAACCGGAGGATTCCAACTCCTCATTATGATGGTGTCGGCCTGATCCCTCCAACTCGTACGCATGCCTTTGCTCCTGAAGTTGACCCGGCCAGTTTAATAGATGATGAAGCTGAATTTGAAGCCCTAAGCGGCATTGACTGGACCCCGTCAACCTTCCAGGACAAAGCAGCAGACGAAGAGGTGGAGAAGGATAATCCGGAGTCATCAAATCCATCAAAGGAGTAACCCTCCTGGCACTAAGTCTTTGAAAAAATAATGCCTCATGATTCAGACTCGGGGAGTCTTCTAATAGGGTAGAAACACTTCTTAACTCTGTCATGCTTTCGCGCATGTTTGTGGTGCTGAACAATGTCTCAAGCCGCTATTGTTGTGCTCTGCCGGCTTGCTTGAATTGCTTCTTAACATCCAAAAGCTTTTTGCTTTACTCTGTGTATAAAAAACAGAAAATTCCTTTGGCACCTCACCACATCCGGGGTCGTGTCAAATAATACTAACCCGGAGTACGAACCAAAACATCATAAGTATCAGCCGATTTAAGGCGTACATTACTGGCTTACCTGTTCCCAAAACACAGACAGTTATACTTAACTTCTGAAAATTGGCACATATGATGTTTACCTGGCCCTTAATATTATTCACTCTTATAGAGGTAAACCTACTTTTCAAAGGCCTCTGATTCGAATAGGATCAGTAGAACCGTTCCAAAGGGGTTAAGCTAAGATTCGGATACGATCATATAGCCCCCAATGGCTTTGGCGATGCCGATCAAGTGGGTATCGACAACTATGTTCTCTTTGGTTCAAATCGACCTATGTTTGAACAGAAGCCCCAAGTGACCATGAGAGTTGTTTAATGACGCTGATTCGAATACGATCCACGCCGGACCCAAAGAGGTTAAGCTATGATTCAAATATGATCAAGAAGCCCCCAAGTGGGTTTGGCGGTGTGCCAATCAATTGGGTATCGACAGCTATGTTCTCTTGGGTTCGAATCGACCTATGTTTGAACAGGAAGCCCCAATTGACCATGGCTTGATTCAGATATGATCATAAGCGGACCAAAGGAAAACCGGATTCAGATATGATCCGCTCCCTGTTAGTCGTTTCCACCACCTGGTAAAGAAGACACATAAACCTTGTAGGATGGAAAGGAAAGAGGTCCTGCTTTATTGCTTTATATAATATATACATTGATAAAAAAGGAAAACAAATATACTCTGGAAGCCGGTGGCTTAAGTATAGTAGGGCTGGAGATGCGCTATGTTCCACGGCCGGCGGGTCTCCTCTTCCGACTTACGTGAGTCTTTGTGCTCTCGAATTAGGTAATATGACCCGTTGTTGAGATTATTGCTGACCATGAAAGGTCCTTCCCAAGGAGGGGACAGCTTGTCCATATCAGATTGGTCCTGGATGAGCCGGAGCACTAAATCGCCTTCCTGGAAAGTTCTGCTTCTAACCCGGCGGCTGTGATAATGGCGCAGGTCTTGCTGGTAAATCGCTGAGCGGGCTATTGCCAAGTCTCGCTCTTCATCCAACAAGTCAAGTGCATCCTGACGAGCTTTTTCATTATCAGCCTCAACGTAAGCCGCCACTCGTGGTTAATCATGCCAGATGTCACTTGGCAGAACCGCCTCTGCTCCGTACACCATGAAGAAAGGTATATAACCAATAGACCTGTTAGGCGTTGTGTTGATGCTCCATAGTACAGAGGGTAACTACTCCACCCAACAACCCGGAGTTCGCTGTAAGGGAACTAAAAGCCGGGGTTTGATACCTTTCAAGATCTCTTGATTAGCTCTTTCTGCCTGACCATTAGACTGGGGGTGAGCAACAGCCGAAACATCAAGCCGGATGTGCTCTTGTTGATAGAACTCTTCCATGGCACCCTTGGAGAGATTAGTACCATTATCAGTTATAATACTATGCGGAAAACCAAGACGAAAGATCACCTTTTTGATGAACTGAACCGCTGTGGCTGCATCACACTTCATCGACGGCTCGCTTCAACCCACTTGGTGAATTTATCCACCGCCACCAATAGGTGTGTCTTCTTATCTTTAGACCTTTTGAAAGGTCCAACCATATCAAGCCCCTGCATCGCAAACGGCCAATTAATTGGAATCATCCTCCAGACTTGAGCCGGCACATGAGCTCGTCGTGAGAATTTTTGACATCCGTCACATTTGCTGACTAGATCCTCCGCATCAGCATGAGCCGTCAGCCAATAAAAACCATGACGAAAAGCCTTGGCTACCAGAGACTTTGAACCGGCATGATGACCACAATCACCTTCATGAATCTCACGGAGTATCTCCTGACCCTCCGTAGGTGATACACAACGCTGAAACGCCTAAAGGACGCCAAGCGGTGATGCAACTCGCCATGAACAATTGTCATGGATTTGGACCGCCTGACGATTTGTCTTGCCAAGGTCTCATCCTCAGGCAACTCTCCCCGGGTCATATAGGCTAAGTATGGGACCGTCTAGTCCAGGATGGCATGGAGAGCCGCCACCAGCTGCGCCTCCGGGTCTGGCACTGCAAGCTCTTCCTCTGTAGGCACTCTGACAGAAGGGTTATGCAAAATGTCAAGAAAAGTATTAGGCGGCACCGGCTTACGTTGAGACCCCAGCCGGCTTAAAGCATCAGCCGCCTCATTCTTCCTTCGATCAATGTGCTCTACTTGATAACCTTTGAAGTGCCCGGCCACCGCATCAACTTCACGACGATAAGCCGCCATGAGGGGATCCTTAGAATCCCACGTCGACGACACCTCGCTGAGCGACTTATTTAGGTCTGAATCGCCCAAGCATCTTACCCGGCTCAAATTCATCTCTTTGGCCATCCGGAGGCCATGGAGCAGAGCCTCGTATTCAGCTGCATTGTTAGTACAGGGAAACATAAGCCGGAGCACATAACAAAATTTGTCACCTCGGGGGGAAGTTAAAACGACTCCAGCCCCCGAGCCTTCCAACTGCCTGGACCCATCGAAGTGAATAGTCCAATACGTGTTATCCGGCTTCTCCTCTGGTGCCTGCAACTCCGTCCAATCATTGATAAAGTCCACTAGGGCTTGAGATTTGATAGCTGTGCGCGGCATATACTTCAAACCGTGAGGCCCAAGCTCGATGGCCCACTTGGCAACTCTTCCTGTGGCTTCCCTGTTCTGGATGATATCTCCCAAGGGGGCTGAACTTACTACAGTTATAGGATGACCCAGGAAGTACTGCTTTAGCTTCCGGCTTGCCATGAACACCCCATAAACAAGTTTCTGCCAATGCGGATACCTTTGCTTGGACTCTATGAGCACCTCACTGATGTAATAAACCGTCCGCTGAGCTGGATGCTCCTTGCCAGTCTCCTTACGCTTCACCACAATGGCCACACTAACAGCACGTGAGTTAGCAGCAACATACAATAGAAATGGCTCTTTATCATCTGATACAGCGGTAGAGCCTTCTCCCCGGTGGCTCAGCCAATTGTCTCTTTAAATCTTCAAAGGCAGCATCAGCAGCCTCACTCCAGACAAAGGTGTCTGTTTTCTTCATCATCTGATACAGCGGTAGAGCCTTCTCCCCTAGCCGGCTTATGAATCGGATTAAAGCAGCAACGCGACCCGCCAGTCGCTGAACATCATTAATGCATGCCGGTTTAGCCAGAGAGGTAATTGCCTTGATCTTCTCCGGGTTAGCTTCAATCCCCCTGTTTGAGACCAGGAATCCCAAAAGTTTGCCTGCAGGTACACCAAATACACACTTGTTCGGGTTAAGCATCATCTTGTAGACCCGGAGATTATCAAATGTTTCCTTTAAGTCGGAAATCAAGGTTTCCTTCTCTCTGGACTTTACCACAATGTCATCCACATAAGCATGAACATTGCGCCCAATCTGGTTGTGGAGACAATTCTGCACACACCGCTGATAAGTCGCCTGGGCACTGTTGAGCCCAAACGGCATAGACACATAGCAGAAGGCTCCAAATGGAGTAATGAAAGCCGTCTTCTCCTGGTCCTTAATCGCCATCTTGATTTGATGATAACCAGAGTAAGCATCCAAAAACTCAACCGTTCGCAACCCGCCGTGGCATCGATGATTTGATCAATGCGGGTAGAGCAAAGGATCAGCCGGACAAGCTTTATTTAAGTCCGTATAATCCACACACATCCGCCAGGTGCCGTTCTTCTTGAGCACAAGCACCGGGTTAGCCAACCACTCCGGGTGAAAAACTTCCACGATGAACCCGGCCGCTAAGAGCCGAGCGACCTTCTCCCCTATAGCCTTTCGCCTTTCCTCATTGAATCGTCGGAGAAACTGCCTGACCGGCTTATACCTTGGATCAATATTAAGAGTGTGCTCAGCGAGTTCTCTCGGGACACCCGGCATGTCAGAAGGTTTCCATGCAAAGATGTCCCGATTCTCACGGATGAACTTCGATGGTAGCGCTTTCCTATTTGGGATCCAAATTGGTACTGATCTTGAACTGCTTGGAAGAGTCGCCGAGTGAAGTCAACCAATTTTGTCTCGGCGGTCGACTTAAATTTCAACACCGAGTCTTGCTCGTGGTTGGCTTCTTCAAAGAGGTCATATCTGCCGGGTCAACATTAGTTTGATAAAACTTCAGCTCCTCTTCAAAGACAAACGGATTCGGCATAAGCCGCATCGCCTTCTTCGCACTCCAAGGCCACCTTTCGACTCCCATGCACAGTGATGATGCCCTTGTAACCCGGCATCTTGAGCTGCAGATAAACATAACACAGCCGTGCCATAAACTTGGCATAAGCCGGCCGTCCAAACAGAGCGTGATATGGGCTCCTGATTTTGACTACCTCAAAGGTGACTTCTCACCACGGAATCATATTCATCTCCAAAAGCCACTTCCAGCTTTGATCTTTCCAACGGGATATGCCAACTTACGGTACCACACCATGAAAGACAGTGTTAGACGTCCTCAAGTCTTTATCAGTCAGCCCCATACGGCGAAAGGTCTCATAATAGAGAATATTGATGCTGCTTCCGCCGTCCATGAGTACCTTAGTGAATTTATATCCACCAACCTGAGGGGCCACCACCAAGGCCAACTGACCCGAGTTATCAACCCGGAGGGGGTGATCTTCCCTACTCCAAATGATAGGCTGCTCTGACCACCTCAGATAACGGGGAACCGCCGGTTCAACCGAATTCACAGCCCTTTTATGAACCTTTCCGTCACGTTTACACAAGTTAGTGGTAAACACATGGTATTGCCCACCGTTTAACTGTTTTGGATGGCTCGATAACTCGACCGCTGCTTCTTGTCCTCCTTGACTAGGCTGCTGATTATAGCCACCTTGACCACCTTGAAAATCGAACTTGAGCCGCCACCGGGCCATGGAAACTACCTTCTCCTGAACCGCCGCCTGATCTGTGATTGCCATCAAACATGTTTGAATTCTTGAAAGCCTTCATGATCGCGCAGTCCTTCCATAAGTGGGTGGCAGGATTTTCCCGAGTATCGTGTCTTGGACAAGGCTTATTCAGAAGCTGCTCAAGAGATGGACATGAGCCACCAGATCAAGGAGGTGCTCTCCCCTAACGCTTCTTGTTATTACCTTGGACATTAGCATTGGCCACAAACGCCGGGTTACCGTCCGGCTTACACTTGTTGCCACCTTGACTTACTGGTTGTTGCTGCTGGCCCTTTCCATTGCCGTTCTTCTTTCCTTTCCCTGTCTTTTCCTCCCCAGACGTGGGATCATCGGTAGTATCAGAATCGGCATACTTAACCAAAGCCGCCGTCAGCGTACCCATGTCATTGCAGTCACGCTTAAGGCGCCCCAGCTTCTGCTTCAGCGGCACAAAACGACAATTCTGATGGAGCATAAGTACCGCAGAGCCGGTGTCGGGGAGGCTGATCTGACCCACGAACACCTATGGGACCGGCGGACTGAGCCCCTTTCGGTACGGCGGGGGGCGGAGGTCGCACGAAGAGCAGATCGAGGCGAAGCACACGAGCGGTTTACCCAGCTTCGGAGCTCTCCGAAGAGATAACACTCCTACTGCTGCATGTCTGAATGTATTGAGTTCTTGCTCGGGAGCGCTTGAGTGCAAAGATACACAAGTCGCTAACGAGACCGAGCGTGGGTGTTCTCACGGCTTGAGCCTTTCGAACCTCTCGAACCCCCCTCTCGTTGCGCATGGGCCAACTTTTATATGCTCAAGGGTCTCCGGTGTGGCAACGTAGACAAGGGTAAAAATGGAAAAGGAGTGGTTGGTACGGCTACTTGTACAGTTGTATCATACCTAACCCTCGACGGCAGGGGACAAAGGCATTAAATGCCGTCTCACGCCGCCCTAACAAAGTGCAAACAGGGACCGTCGGGGATGCCACCGCTTCGCCACGATGGCAATCTTGTCGTGCCGCTTACCACCATGCACGTGGCTGCAGACCTTTTCGCCACGCTGGCGCTGGAAAGGTCCTGTGGCGACACGTTAGTGGATGTCTTTGGAGCGCAAGTACAAGGTGGTGGTGCCTGGCAAGCGCCTTGTCATGGTTGTTGTCTTGTCGCGTCCAGGAAGCTTGTTGCTCACCGGGCCTTCCCAAGCAAGCTCCTCTTCTTTGGGGCCTTGTCTCCTAGGTGCCTTGGGTGGCCTTCTCGGCAAGCTCCTCTTGCCGGGCCTTGTCTCCTAGGTGCCTTGGGTGGTCTTCCGGCAAGCTCCTCTTGCCGGGCCTTATCTCCTCGGCTTGAATACTTTGTTCTTGAATGGCTCCAAAGGAACCACGGAGGACCTTGGCGGTCACCCGGCAAGCCTTGCCATGAGGGTTGCAACTGCCTGCACAAGTTCGGGATACTAGGGTACCCTACTCTAGTACAAGCAGGGGAGCCCCGGGCCTGGGCCACACTGCAGTGCCCGGCGCTGTTGGGCCAGGAGCCCAACAGGCTGCATCACGCCGCGGCCTGGGTTACGCCAGTAACTCACCCGGACCCACCATGCCCTCCACGAACAGCACGCGTCGAATGCGGCGTCGTGTGAGAGATTGTGGGTGGTTTCTTTATTCGGAAAAGACGAACGTCCGCCCCTCCCTCTTTATAAGCAGGGGAAACAGGGCAGTTCGCCCATCTCGCCGATTCTTGTCCAATCTCGAAAAACCCCGCTTCCCCCTTCTTCCCAAGGTGAAGAGAGAGCAGCGCTCACTTCATCGCCACCAGCATCACCAACGCCGTTGATCTCCCTTACCACCTCCGCCATGGCTCGAAAGCCGACAAGGGAAGGCCGTGAAGTCGGCCGAGGCGCGGCTGACTTGCGGCGCGGAAGGAGCGGGCAATCTTTCCCCAGCTTGCCGCGAGGGAGCTGAGGAGTACTACTACCTCTTCACGGTCGACGAAGACGCGGCGCATCCGCGACGAAGGTACTCCCAGCTTGGGAACTGGCTCGAATGGGTACCCTTTCTTCGCGTTGTTCTTCTCTGCGGGCTCTGCCCGCCTTCTCTGAATTTTTCGTGATATCATGAACACCTACGGGTTCCGCCTCCTTGACTTCACCCCCAATGCCGTTCTGACCATGGCAGTTTTAGCACATCTCTGCGAAAACTTTGTCGGAGTTCATCCAAATGTAGCCCTTTTCCGCCACTTCTTTCTGCCCCGAGTTGTGTGGGGAGCCTCTTTCCGGTGGGATCGCCTGGATCTCGAGGACCGGCAAGAAGGAAGCTTATCTGGAGGGAGAGCTCCGCAGCAAATGGGATGAGTGGAGAGCAGACTGGTGCTGGATTGTCGAGGAGAACCCGCAACCGTTTACCGCCCAGCGCCAAACCTCAGTAGTGCGCAGCAACGATTGGAGCAGTCTGGCCCCGGAAGACGCTAGGCTGAAGATTGCCGTCATTCGGATCCTACGCCTGAGGCTTGCCGGACTCACCGTAGGTGCCATTGGCGCAGATTTCCTTCGTCGCCAGACGCCCCCCCCTGCGGGAGAGGAGGAGACCCGCTGGGAGTTCGTAACGCGGCGGATATCATGAGGCTGCGCCGGGCCTCAACTTCAATTTCCTGTCCTAGAACTGGACGCGATGCTCTTGGAGCTGTTCAAGCACGATCCCGAGCATCCGGAGCGTTCAGTTGCGAAGAATGTCGTCCCGCTGTGCAATAATTCCTCGCTCGACCGCATCCATGCAATGATGCCGTTGTGCGACTCGCATGGAATCGTTCCAACCTGGCAAGAGCCTGCAGATAACGTCGTGTGAGTGTTCTTTGACAACCTGGTAGAAGTGCGGTCATACGATGAGCAGAAGAGCCTCACCGCGACACCACCGATGATGAGATGCGCGCAGACGCCACCAGCTGGAAGAGGCGGCAAGCGGCTGCCATGGGCGCAGTTCGGATTCACCGTGGAGGCGAGGCGATAGAGGCGGCAAGCCTTGTCGAGCGAGGGAGTTTGCGGCAAGGAAGAGCTTGTCGGAACGATCTTTGGTCGAAGCGAGCCGCCGAGGGCGCCTCCTCCCCTCCTTGAGCTTGCCGTGGCGGAGCCCCAGCTCCACCAAGAAGGCGTCTCCGCAAGGCCGGAGACGAGCGTGGCAGCGGCAGACGGGTCAACAGCCGCCGCGCGATGCGCTCCACCGCGGCAAGCACTGTTGCCGCGGGAGCACCTCACGCCGCTGCGGCAACTGGAGCGGGGCCCTTGCAGACCACCGCTTATGTTCCCGCCAAGCGGCCAAGGGAACCTACTCCTCCGCCTCATCGTACTGGAGGCAAGCCAGAATTTGATCTCTCCGCGCTCAGCTCCGACGAGGAAGAAGAAGAGTAAGATTCTTTGCAGCATTTGTAGTTCTTCGGCTTGTGGCTTTGTCTTGTATCTGATTTGCTTCACTCTGAACCCATTCCTTTTCAGGACGCTGGCCCAGAGCGTCGAAGAGAGCCAAGGCCCCGGTGATTGTCATCGAGGACGAACCCATCATGACAGCAGGAGGCGCGTCGAGACCACCTTGCCGGACGCTGCAACTCTTCCTCAAAAGCAGCCCAGCGAGCCCCCAGCTGTAAGTATATGGTTTACTTCTGCTGTTGGGCGTGCATGGGTGCCCTTTCTTCTTGATATCGGCTGGCGATTTGTGTAGGAGCAGAGCAGCCTTACCAGGAGTGCCCTGAAGCCGCTCCTGACATGCCTTCTGCTTCAACTACACCGCCAAGGGAGGATTCCCCGACAAGGGAGCGTTCCCCGGCAAGGGAGACTTCTCCGGCAAGGGGCAGTTCTCCGGCAAGGGAAAGCTCCAGCGATCCCCTGGTGGCGGAGACCATGACTGCAGACCCTAGCACAGGTAATCCTCTTGCTTGAAAACTTTCCTTGTGTTCTTCTTCTATTGATTTTCTTTTTGAATATTTGCTTGACTTTTCTTCATTTTCCGGTCGTCGGATCCATCTGCCACAGAGCCAATGGAGACCGAAGCCGCGGCAAGGAGGACACGTGGCAATAATCGACGACGCTTCTTGCCATCGGAGAAGAAGTGGCCGACGAGCCCGCCGGGCGAAGAGGCCGCCAAAGCTGCCGCCGCAGAAGTGGGCGAGGGTCCGGCGATCGACCGACGGCCCCGAGGCCGCGAGGAGCGCCAGCGCCACGCCGACTGGCCGATCCCTCCGGCTGCGGCAGCGTTATTCAAGAGCCCCACCCGGCGCCTATTTGAAGGCGGCGATGGTGTCTTCATCAAGCTCCATGGGCGTCGAGCTCTGTGGCGCCGGCGAAGGAGAAACTTTTGATGAAGAGTTGCTCGCCTCATTGGATCGGGACGCTGGTCGACGCACCAAACAGCAGAAGAGCGGCGAAGTCTGAGGAGGAGCAGGCTGCTGCGGAAGCCGCTTGTCGCTCTACCGCGCCCGACAAGCCAAGCTGGAATCTCTGGAAGCGCTTGTCGCGAAGGCGAGCAGACATCGAGAAGCGCTGCTGGAGGAGCTCCGGGCCTTAACCAGGAAGCTCTCCGGTCCTTGGCGGAAGGAGCGGGAGCAACTCGCCGAGGAGCGCAAAGCCTTCCTCCTCGAGAAGGCTGAAGCTGAGGAGCAACAGCGGCTTGCCGCCGAGAAGCTATCTACGCAGGAAGGCGAGTTGGCGCAGAGGAAGGTTAATCTCGACAGCCACGAGGAGGATCTTGCCATGCGCGAGCAAACATTTGGCGGGGCTCTCAAGGAAGCAAAGGATGCTGCCGCAGCTGCCGAGGCCGCCAAGAAGGAGCTGGAGACGAAGGTGGCGCAGTTGGAGGCCAATCTCAAGGAGAGCGGCGAGGAGCTTGCTGCACTCAAGCATGAGCGCGAGTAGGACGCCTACACTCTTGGCGAGATGCAGGGCCGTCTCGCCGAGAGGAGCTAGGAGATCAGCGCCGCCAAGGACTCCAATGCAGATCTCGAGTTGAAGCTGACCACCTTGACTCGGCAGCTGGCGCCCGAGGAGCAGGAGGTGGCCTTGAAGGAGGCGATCAAGGCCGGCCAGGCGCTGCTTGGCGAAGTGCTTCTTGCCGCCTTGAGAATACCTTTAGGGAGAATGTGGAGCACTGGACTGAGGGTCTCGTGGATGTTGCTGCAGCCATCGACAGGGAGCTGGCGCAGCTGGGGATGGAGGATCTTGGATATTCCTCCGATGAGCACCTCCGACCCAGCGCCAAGCTCAGCTTGTTCTTCAAGGGCGTGGTGATGGCCCTCCAGCGACTCCGGGAAGAAATCCCAAAGCAGCTGGCCGAGGAGTCGCGCTAGATCTGCGGGAGCTCTTCAAAGGTGCTAATGAAGGTGGCCTTCCGCAATCCAGGCCTCAACCTCGCCAACGTCCTCAAGTCCTTGCCACCGGATGCTGATGTGGAAGCGCTCAAGACCCTTATCGCACCCATCGTGGGACAGGTGAGCGGGATCAAGAGGGTTTAGAAGCGATCGCGTAGATTAGGCCGCCCGCTTTCTCTTTTCTTGCCGCTGCTGGTCATGTTATGAGAACAATCTATCGAGCTGCGACAAGCTATCTTGTAATATAACTCTATTTCGGGTAGCAATTGCTATGTTATTTCCTTTACTTGGTTCCTTCCTTTGTATGTTTTTGCCCTACGCTTTTAGGGAACTTGTCGGCGCAGCACACAGGGCCATGAAAGCACCGAGTACGGAACGTCGGCAGCCTCTTTGGCGGTGTCGCTTCCGACAAGTAACCTTATGCAACTAACTAGTCGCAGCTCACTTAAGTTGTTGAGCGGACTCGAAACAAAGTAAGGCGCAACTAGCTACGAGTTGGTTCCTCCAGCGCACAGGTTTTCCATACAAAATGCGGTCGTTCGAGGAAGATAACTTAAAAAATTTAAAACTGATTGCTCAAACTTTAGCAACTTAGCTTTTTCTGTCGTTTGCTTCTCGGTAAGGCTAGACTTCCTTGAGCGACGCTTGGTCCACACCATTATCTTCTCCTTTCCCCCAAGCAAACTTGTGGGCGAGGGAACCTTCCTTTCTTTGAGAAAGAGAAAGAAGAGAAAATAAAGATATGGAGCCTTATGGCTCGTTATTGCTTACCGGGGTAGGTGCTGCGAAAGTGTCGGATAATGCATGCAAAATAGAAGTAGAAAGCATGAAATTGACAAGATGTGCGAAGCACATTAGCTTTTACTTATGCACGGGTCTGCGCCCGGCTTTGTACAAAGGATTATATGCAACATCGGCAAGACTTGTACAAAAGGTGGTTGCGGAACAGGTTCCGGCAACCGCGCCTCTGGTAAAACTTACGAAGATGCTCAATGTTCCAGGAGTTGCTCACCGGAATGCCATCTTCGGTCTCAAGGCGGACAGCGCCAGGCCTAGTGACTCGTTTCACCCGGTAAGGGCCTTCCCACTTCGGCGCCAACTTGTTGGAATTCTTGGCGGACTGAACGCATCAAGAACAAGGTCGCCTTCCTCGAGACTTCTGGCACTAACTGCGGCTATGGTAGCGACGCAAAGCTTCTTGGTATCGAGCAGCTCGTGACAGCGGCTCAAGAAGGTCCTCCTCAAGGAGCAGCGCGTCATCTTGTCGCAACAGCTCTTGCTCAAGCTCATCATAAGCAAGCACTCGAGGTGACCCGTATACGAGTTCCGTGGGGAGAACTGCCTCTGCTCCATAGACTAGAGCGAAATGTGTCTGGACAGTGGCTCGATTTGGCGTCGTCCTGATCGACCAAAGAACCACCGGCAGCTCCTCAATCCAGTTTCTTCCGCACTTGTGCAGCCTGTCGAAAGTCTTGGTCTTGAGCCCGCGCAGCACTTCAGCATTTGTCCTCTCTGCTTGACCGTTACTTCTCGGATGAGCAACAGAAGCGAAGCAGACCTTGGCGCCAAGATCTTGGACGTACTGCATGAAGGTGCGGCTTGTGAATTGCGTGCCGTTGTCGGTGATAATCCTGTTAGGGATTCCGAAACGGCAAATAATCGACCTGAAGAACTTGATCACGATCGCGTCTGTCACCTTCCTCACTGCTTCCACTTCCGGCCACTTTGTGAACTTGTCGATTGCAACGTACAAGTACTCAAAGCCCCCGACAGCTCGGGGAAAGGGGCTGAGGATGTCGAGCCCCCAGACCGAAAATGGCCAGGATAAAGGGATCGTCTGGAGAGCTTGAGCTGGCTGATGTATCTGCTTGGAATGGAACTGGCACGCTTCACACTTGGTTACACGTGCAGTTGCATCCTGGAGGGCTGTCGGCCAAAAGAAACCTTGCCGAACAGCTTTGCGGCAAGTGCTCTGGTGCCAATGTGGTGACCACATATGCCTCCATGTATCTCGCCAACAGCTTTTGTCCGTCTTCCCGGTGAATACACTTCAATTTCACACCGTTGAGTCTTCTTACATGCAGTGTCCGTCGACAAACCGGTACATACTTGACCGCCGGGCTACTCTTTCCGCTTCTTCTTGCTCTTGGGAAGTTCTCTGTCTGAAGGAAATGGACAATCTGATGTGCCCATGCTGGAGCTTGCGGCTGGACAACAAGGACTAAAGGCACATCTGCTGCTGCGGGAACATCCGCTTCTACGGCGAGAACCTGCGGCTCAGCCGGAGCTTGACGTTCCCCGCCAAGCTTGCCGGAGCAAAATTTGTCGGGACCGTCTGCTTCAACGAAACAAACCCTAGGGCTTGTCGGAGCAGACTGCTCCTCAACACTGTTGGTGTTGATCTTGGGGACCTTCTTGGCAGCGGCTTCGGGGAGCTCTGCCGGAAAATAGTCACCAGAAATCAACTTCCTCTTCTTGCTCTGTCTGGTTGATGGTGTTATAGACGGTTGAGTCAGCTTGAGCACAAAGATCCCTGGTTCCACAGGTAACTTAAGTGCAGCGCACTTCGACAGGTCATCAGCAATGTCGTTCTGAGCTCTTGGAATATATTCCATCTCAGAGGGTCACAAAGTGCTCTTCTAGCTTTCTCACTTCATCAACATAAGGTTCCATCGACGGACTCGATAACTCTTGTTCACTTGGCGGATGACAAGCTGTGAGTCACCCCGACAATGAGCTTCTTGATCCCAAGGTCTCTGCGATCTCGAGACCGGCAAGCAAACCTTCATACTCTGCAGGTATTGTTTGTTGCTTGCTCCTTGGGAAAGTGCATCTGGACTACGTACTTGAGGTGCTCTCCGGTGGGTGCAACAAGTAGCACGCCCGCACCAGCGCCTTGCAGCGAGAAGGCACCATCAAAGTACATCAGCCACTCTTTGCTTGCTTCCTTGACGGGGATGCTCGTTTCTGGAATTTCTTCATCTTGTGTTGGCGTCCATTCTGCTATGAACTCCGCCAATGCTCTGCTTTGGATAGTTGAAGTGCTCTCAAACTTGAGGCCAAAGCTTGACAGTTCCAGTGCCCACTCGACAATCCCGCCTGTTGCCTCTGGATTTTGCAGTATCCTCTTCAGCGGAAAACGAGTGACGACTGTGATCTCATGTGCCTGGAGGTAATGGCGCGGCTTTCTCGAGGCCATGAGGAGGCCGAATAGCAATTTCTGCACACCAGAGTACCTTGACCTAGCCCCCTGCAGAAGGGCCCGACAAAAGTAAACTGGGCGCTGCACCATTCTTTTCTCAGATCTTCTCATGCGTCTGCGTAGATCCATCCTTGTCGGGACCAGAGCTTGCGGGTGAAGCCCCTGCCGTCATTGGATGCATCTGCCATGGTTGCTAGCTCATCATCCGCCTCCCTCTCCGCTACTAACGCAGCACTAACCACTTGATTGGTTGCCGCTATATATAGCAGCAACTTCTCTTGTGGCTTAGGTGCGACAAGTGTTGGAGTGGAGGATAGGTATCTCTTCAAGTCCTGCAGCGCAGCCTCCGCTTCAGGAGTCCATTTCATTGGACCTGCCTTTTTCAAAATTTTGAAAAATGGCAGGGCGCGCTCAGCAGACCTAGAGATAAACTCTTTGAGAGCAGCTACGCAACCCGGCAAGCCTTCATACATCCTTGACGCGCTTTGGTGCTTCAATCTGCTCAATGGCCTTGATCTTGTCGGGATTGGCTTCAATTCTGCTGAGACACGAAGAACCCGAGAAGCTTGCGGAAGGGACTCCAAACACACACTTCTCGGGGTTGAGCTTGAGGTTGATCTTGCGCAAATTTGCAAAGGTTTCGTCTAAATCTTGAATCAGAGTCGCCTTGTCCTTGCTCTTGACCACTATGTCATCCATGTAGGCTTCCACATTTCTGTGCATTTGCGGCTCAAAAGCGTCATGGACCACCCTTGCAAATGTTGAACCAGCATTCTTTAACCCGAAGGGCATCCGTACAAAACAGTATGTGCCACATGGGGTGATGAATGCGGTCTTCTCCTCATCCTCTTCTGCCATGAAGATCTGATGATATCCTGAGTATGCATCAAGAAATGAAAGCAAGTCACATCCGGCCGTGGAGTCAACAATCTGGTCGATGCGGCAAGGAAATGGGTCTTTGGGACAAGCTTTATTGACATCGGTAAAGTCAATACAAAGCCTCCATTTCCCGTTTGCCTTGCGACAACTACAGGATTGGCCAACCACGTAGGGATGGAGCACCTCCTCGACAAGGCCTGCTGCTTCCAATTTCTTGATTTCTTCTGCGATGAATTCTTGGCGCCCACCGCTTGCTTCCTCGACTTTCGCCTTGACGGGCGCGCATGAGGACAAATGGCAAGATGGTGCTCAATTACTTTCACAGGAACACGGGGATGTCGACGGTTGTCAGCGCAAACACGTCGACGTTCGCCCGCAGGAAAGCAACGAGCGCACCTTCCTATTTAGGGTCGAGAGTGGCACTGATGGTGAAGGTACCACCAGTTCCGTCCTCCTTGGCGGACACCTTCTTGTTCTCTGGTGGAGCTGCCATCGTCTTCTTATACTTGCCGGTGGAGCTCGATGGTGCGTCCTCGATGGTAGCGCAACACTCCGAAGAGGTGCGCTTGCCGGAGTGGGCATCAGAGCTCTTGCCGGACTTGGTCTTCTTCTCCGCCCCGGGAGCTTCAGCGGCAAGTGGCTTGCAATCTGCTGTAGCTGCTGCTTCCCGGTAGATCTTGTGGGCGCAGATAAGAGCATCCTTCTTGTCGCCAGGGACAGAGATGACACTTATCGGGCCTGGCATTTTCAGCATGTTGTATGCATAGTGAGAGGCTGCCATGAATTTGGCGAGTGCTTTGGGCGGCCAAGTATCCCATTGTAAGGCAATGGAAAGTCGAACGCCAAAAGTGACCCTCTCGATCCTGAAGTTCAACTTCGCTACCAAATGTCACCAAAGAACGTGATCTTTCCCTTCGCTTGCTCCTTCCCGGATTGATTCCTTGGAATGTGCCGTCTCTTCAAGCTTCGCCATCGGGGATCTGGAGTTTACGGAGCACGACGGAGGAGATCAGGGTTCAAGCCGCCCCGCCACAACTAGCATCTTAGTGACCTTGAGGTTGCGGATAGTTGGTGAAACCAACATCGGCAAGCACCCGATCGCAGTTACGCGATGAGGGTGGTCGTCAATATCAAAGATGATAGGCGTGTTGGACCATTTCAGAGGCTTGCGTGACTCGACGGATGGTTCTGCCGCATTGACTTCCCGCATCCGCTGCTTGAGCTGGCGGTGTGAAGTATGCAGAGAAGCACCGCCATCAATGCACAGGACCTCTGTGGCTTTCTGGAACTCCTGCTCATCGGTCTCGTCATCATCCATGTCTTCATCATCGTCGTCGTCTTCATCCTTGTCGCGGCCGCGGGGAGGTCTGCCCCCTTGCCGCTGCTTGGCCTTGCCGCGGCGTCCTCCCCGGCCGGGGCATTTCTTGCTAGCTCCCCCAGCACCTTCCTAGGCCTTCTCCTTGTCGCGTCGTTCGTATTCAGCCTTCTGCTGCTCGACAAGCTTGTCGGGGAGGCTGATCGTACCCACGAACACCTATGGGGCCGGCGGACCAGGCCCCTTTGTGGTTCGGAGGGGGGCGGAGATCGCACGAAGAGCGGATCGGGGCGATGCACACGAGCAGTTTACCCAGCTTCGGAGCTCTCTGGAGAGATAAAACTCCTACTGCTGCTTGTTCGATCTATTGTGTTCTTGCTAGGGAGCAATGCGAGCTACAAAACCTAGCGTGAGTGTGTCTAGTCTATGGCGGTCGAATGAATCGAACCAGCCGAATCCTCTGGAACCCTTTCACGTTGCACTCGGGCCTCCTTTTATATGCTCAAGGGGTCTCCGACAGGTGGCAACATAGGCGGGGGTACAAATGTAAAAACAGGAGTTGGCACACCTACTTGAACAGTGTACAGTGCAAAATACCTAACTCTGACGGCAAGGGACAAAAGCAATAAATGCCCGTCGTTGTCGCGCAAACAGTGTAACAGAGGCCGTCAGTGCGCGCCCGCCGCCACGATGGCGAGCTTGTCGCCGCTTATCGCTGCTCTCCGCTGGCTGCACAGCCTCTCGACACGCCGCCCATGGAACGGTCCCATGGCGACACGCCGCTGGGTGAGCTGGAGCGGAGACGGAGAAGTTGCATGTCAGCGCAAGCGCCTTGCCGCGGCCGAATCCTTGTCGCGCCGGAGATTTGTCGCGCTCGAGCCTTCCCGGCAAGCTCCTCTTGCCGGGCCTTGTCTTCTGCGTGCACGAGGTGGCCTTCCGACAAGCTCCTCTTGTCGGGGCCTTGTCTTCTTAATCAAATACTTTGTTCTTGAATGGCTTCAAGGAAGCCGCGGAGGATCTTGGCGGTGACGGCAAGCCTTGCCATGGAGTCTTGCAACTGTCGCGTGCACTGCAGCACGGGATACTAGGGTACCCCTACTCCTAGTACACCGGCCAGAGCCCCGGCTGGGCCGTACACGGTGCCGAAGGCGCTTGTCGGGCCAGGGCCCGGAAGCTGTCTGCAGACGGCACGCGGCCTCGACCACATGGCAACCTTCGGACCCACCACGATCCCCACTAACGGCACGCACCGGACGTGGCGTCGTGCGAGAGATCGTGGGCGCGGTCGTGGGGGGTTCTTTATTAATATAAGCGGAACGTCCGCCCCCCTCCTCCCCTTTATAAGCGGAGGAAACAGAGGCGGGCCGACCACCCCTGCCATTGCTGTCTTGTTAAGAAACCACCGCCGCTCCCTTCTTCTTCTCCGGTGCGAAGAGAGCAGCGCCCCGCCCCCTTCCGCCGCAAGCACACTCATCATTGCCGGCCTCCTCGGCCCCCCTCGCCATGGCTCCGAAGCCGACAAGGAGAAGGGCGTCAAGTCGGTCGGCGCAGCGGCTGCTCGCTGCACTGCGTGCAAGGAGCGAGCCATTTTCCCCGCAGCTCGGGCGCCACGGGAGCTGCGGACGTCTTCTACCTATTACGGTCGGCGGAGACTCGTGCGCATCCGCGCACGAGGGTGCTTCCCGCCTCCGCCGCTGATCTAGCCCCAACAGGGTACCCTTTCTTCGCCATTTTCTTCTATTGCGGTCTTTGCCCGCCGTTTTCCGAGTTCTTTTGCGACATTATGAACACCTTTAGCCTCTGCCTCCTTGATTTCACCCCCAACGCCGTCTTGACCATGGCGGTTTTAGCACATTTTTGCGAAAAAATTGTGGGAGTCTACCAGAACGGGGCACGCTTGCGCCATTTCTTTGTTCCCAGCGTCGAGAGAGGAGAGCCACTTGCCGAGGGATAGCCTGGGTCTCTAGGATCGGCAAGAAAGAGGCCTACCTAGAGGGGAGTTCGGAACAAGTGGGAGGAGTGGAGAGCCAATCGGTGCTGGGTCGTGAGGAGAACCTGACCCTTCACCGCCATGCGCCAAAACCCCAATTGTGCGGCAGGGATTGGAGTAACAAGCTGGAGGATGCGGTTGTGAAGATAGCTGTGACCCGATTCTGCGCCAAAGCTTGCTGGGTTGATGAGGAGCAGCTTGGCGCGAGACTTCATTCGCCGCCGCATCGCTTCCCTTGCGAGGAAGGAGGAGGCCTGCTTGGGGAGTTCGAATGCGGGCGGACATCATGAGGCTGCGCTTGCCGGGCCTGAATTGGAACTTCACCGTCATGGAACTGGATTGATGCTGCTCGAGCTGTTCAAGAACGACCCCGAACATCGAGTGGTTCAGGTTGCAGCGGGGTCGCCCTTTGTGCAATAACTTCGGCGCTCGGCCGTATCCGCGCCATGATGCCACTGGCGACTCCCACGGAATCGTCCCGACCTGGCAGGAGCCCCCGACGAGGTCGTGCAGCAATTCTTGACGATTTGCAAGAAGTGCCGATCCGCTCGACGAGCGAAGAGGCTCACCAAACACCACCGACCGGAGATGGCGAGGATCGCCACTGTGGTGGAGGAGGCGGCAGCAGCGCTGCCACTGGATCTTCGGGTTCACCGTGGAGGAGGCGGACGGCTGAGGCGGCAAGCTCTGCCGAGCGAGGGAGGTCGCCCGGCGAGGAGGACGAGCTTGTCGAGCCCGAGGCCGGGTCGGGTGGACCCGCCGAGGGCGCTTCTTCTCCTCCGCTTAAGCGACTTGCCGGGCCAGTGAGCCCCTGCCTGCCGAGGCGTCTCCAGAGGGTTGAGACGAGTCGGGCGGCAAACCGCCCAGCCTGACAGCGGCCAAGGCTGACGCTTCCACCGCTGCAAGCGAGGTTGCGGCGAGCGCCCACACTGCAGCGACAAATGGGCGGAATCTTCTCAAAGCACTGGCTGACGCCTCCGGCAAGCGGCCAAGAGAGCCCACTCCCCCGCCTCATCGCACCGGAGGCGGGCCGGAGTTTGACTTCTCCGCGCTTAGTTCCGAGGAGGAGAGCGAAGAGTAAGCTCTTGAGACTTGTGCTTGTATTTCTTCAATTTTTATTGCTTCATCTTGAATCTGATTTGCTTCGTTCTGGACTCTTTTCTTTTCAGGACGCTGGCCCAGAGCGCGAAGAGGGCCAAGATCCCGATGATCGTTGTTGAGGACGATTCCCCTCATGGCGGCAGGGGACGCGTCCCGAGACCGCTTGCCGGACTCCGCAACCCTTCCTCTCGAGCCGGCTGCATATGGCCAGTTCGAGGAGCCCCAGCCCGTGCCTACACGAAGGCCGCGGCGTCTTCATCAAGCTCCCTGAGCCGAGCTCAGTGGCGCCGGTCGAGGTGAGACCTTCGACGGCGAGCTACTCGCCTGGCTGGGCCGACGCTGGTGGATGCGCCAAGCAAGCGGCGAAGTCGAGGAGGAGGAGCAGCCGCTGAAGAAGCTGCTGTCTCTCTACCGCGCCGCAGGCCAAGTTAGAGACCTGGAAGCCCTTGTCGCAAGGGCGGAGGCGGACATGGAGAAGCGCGCCGAGGAGCTCCGGAGCGCCAACAAGGAAGCCCTCCATGACGTGGCGGAAGCGCGGGGGCAACTCGCAGAAGAGCGCACGGCCTTCATCCTTGAGAAGGCCGCAGCTGATGAGGAGCAGCGGCTGGCTGCCGAGAAGCTCACCGCGCAGGAAAGCGAGTTGGCGCAGCGGAAGGTCAACCTGGACAGCCACGAAGAGGACCTTGCCGCAAGGTGCCGCATGGCGGGCGCTTCAGAAGCGGGCGACGCTGCCGCAGCCGCCGAGGCCACCAAGGAGGAGCTGAAGGCGAAAGTGGCACAGCTGGAGGCCACCCTCAAGAAGAGCGGCCAAGAGATTGCCGTGCTCAAGCGTGAGCGCGAGAAGGATGCTTACACCCTTGGCGAGCTGCAGAGCTGCCTCCGGCTGACAGGCTAAGGAGCTCGACGCGCCAAGGATTCCAAGGCGGATCTGAGCTGAATCGACCACTCTGAGCGCAAACATTTGATGGCGCCAGAGAGCGGGAGGTGGGCTTGTTGGAGGCGATCAAGGCCAAGGAGGAGCTCTTTGGCGAATGCTGTCTCCGTCCTGAACACCTTGAGGGAGAGCGTGGAGCACCGGACCGAAGGTCTTGTGGACACCGGCCACGACATCCACAACGAGCAGTGATGGAGCTTGGGATGGCGGACCTTGCGTACTCCTCCGGCGAGCATCTCCAACCCAGCGCCAAGCTCAGCTTGTTCTTCAAAGGCGTGGTGGCGGGCCTTGGCCGACTCGGGAGGAGGTCCCGAAGCAGCTTGCCGAGGAATCGCGCCAAGTTTGTGCAGGGGCCCTCGAGAAGGTGCTGATGAAGGTGGCCTTCCACAACCCGGGCCTCAACCTTAACGGCGTCATCAGATCCCTGCCGCCCGAAGCCAACGTGGAGGAGCTCAAAGCCCTTGTCGCACCCATTGTGGACAAGGTGAACAAGATCAAGCGGATCGAGGGCGCACCGCAGAGACTAGGCCGCCAACTTTATCTTTCCCTTGTCGCTGCTGATCATGTTTAGAACACTTTATTAGATCAGCGACAAGTTATTTTGTAATATACTCTATCTTAGGTGATCGATCAATGCAATGTTATTTCCTCTACTTGATTCCTTCCTTTGTAAGTTTCTGCCTTACGCATTTAGGGAACTTGTCGGTGCGGGCACTTTTGCCACGAGCGCCGAGTGCGGAACGTCAGCAGCCTGCTGGCAGTGCCGCCTCCAACAAGCAACCTTGTCGCGACTAGCTGCGGCTCACTTAACTTGTTGAGCGGACTCGAAACAAAGTAAGGGCGCGACTAGCCGGCGAGTTGGTTCCTCTGCGCACAGGTTCTCCATTCAAAGTACTATTGTTCGAGGAAGATAACTTAAAAATTTAAAAATTGATTGCTCAAACTTTGGCAACTTAGCTTTTTCATCTCTTGCTTCCCGATGAGGTGAAACTTCCTCGGCGGTGCACAGTCCATAGTATTATCTCCTCCTTCCCCCTGGTTAACTTGTGCGCGAGAGCCCTTCTTTCTTTGAGAAAAGAAAAAGAAGAGGAAATAATGTTACGGAGCCTAGCGGCTCGATTTTGCTTACCGGGTGTGGTTGCTGCACAAAGTGTTAGCCAAAGCATGCAATAAATTGATGAAAGCATGAACTTGACAAGCTGTGCGCAACACATGAGCTTTACTGATGCACGGGGTCTGCGCCCGGCTTTATACAAAGGATTACATGCAACTGCGGCAAGGCTTGTACAAAAGGTGGTTGCGGAGCGGTTCCGGACAACCGCGCCCTATGGAGTAAAACTTACGAAGATGCTCAATGTTCCAGGAGTTGCTCATCTAACGCCATCTTGGTCTCAAATGACAGACGCCAGAGCCTAGTGACTCGTTTCACCCGATAAGGGCCTTCCCACTTTGGCGTCAACTTGTTTGAATTCTTGGCGGACTGAACGCTACCAAGAACAAGGTCGCCTTCCTCGAGACTTCTGGCATTAACCCTACGGCTATGGTAGCGACGCGAGCTCTGCTGGTAGCGGCTCGCCTGCTCCTGAAGGCGATCCTCCTCGAGGAGCAGCGCGTCATCTTGTCGCAGCTGCTCTTGCTCGAGCTCATCATAAGCGAGCACTTTCGAGAAGCGATCCGTTATCTGAGTTCCGTGGGAGAAGCTGCCTCTGCTCCATAGACTAGAGCAAAGGGTGTCTGGCCAGTGGCTCGATTTGGCGTCGTCCTGATCGACCAAAGAACCACTGGCAGCTCCTCGATCCAGTTTCTTCCGCACTTGTGCAGCCTGTCGAAAGTTCTGGTCTTGAGCCCGCGCAGCACTTCAGCATTTGCCCTCTCTGCTTGACCGTTGCTTCTCGGGTGAGCAATGGAAGCAAAGCAGACCTTGGCGCCACGGTCTTGGGCGTCTTTGCATGAAGGTGCGACTCGTGAATTGCGTGCCGTTGTCGGTGATGATCCGGTTAGGGATCAAAGCGGCAAACAATCGACCAAGAACTTGACTGCCGATCGCTACTGTCACCTTCCTCATCGCTTCCACTTCCGGCCACTTTGTGAACTCCGTCGATGGCGACGTACAAGTACTCAAAGCCCCGACAGCTCGGGGAAGGGGCCGAGGATGTCGAGCCCCGGACAAAAATGGCGGGATAAAGGGATCGTTTGGAGAGCTTGAGCTGGCTGGTGTATCTGTTTGGAATGGAACTGCACGCTTCACACTTGGTTACTTGTGCAGTTGCATCACGGAGGGCTGTCGGCGGAAGAAACCCTGCCGGAAAGCTTTGCCGGCAAGTGCTCTTGCGCCAATGTGGTGACCACATATGCCTCCGTGTATCTCTGCCAACACCTTCTTTCCATCTTCCCTGGCAATACACTTCAATTTCACACCGTTGAGTCTCCTTCTGTACAGTATGCTATCGACAAACTGGTACATACTTGACTGCCGGGCTACTCTTTCCGCTTCTTCTTGCCCTTCGGGAAGTTCTCCTGTCTTAAGGAAACGGACAATTTGTTGCGGCCCTGCTGGAGCTTGCGGCTCGACAACAAGGACTAAAGGCACATCTGCTGCTGCGGGAACATCAGCTTGCACGGCAAGAATTTGCGGCCCTGCCGGAGCTTGATGCTCCCCGACAAGCTTGCCGGAACAAGACTTGTCGGGAGCGCTCGCTTCAATGAAACAAACCCGAGGTGCAGCCGGAGCAGACCGCCTCGGCTGCTTGTTGGTGTTGATCTTGGGGACCTTTGCAACGACGGCTTCGGGAAGCTGCAGCCGGAAAATAGTCACCGAGGCCAACTTCCTCTTCTTGCTTTGTCCTGTTGATGGTGTTACGGTTGGTTGAGTCAGCTTGAGCACGAAAATCCCTGGTTCCACAGGCAACTTAAGTGCAGCGCACTTTGACAGGCCGTCAGCAATGTCATTCTGAGCTCTTGGAACATGCTCCATTTGCAGGCCGTCAAAGTGCTCTTCTAGCATCCTCACTTCTTCGACGTAGGCTTCCATCAACGGACTCTGGTAATCTTTGTTCACTTGTCGGACGACAAGTTGCGAGTCACCCCTGACAATAAGCTTCTTGATCCCAAGGTCCACGGCGATCTGAGACCGGCAAGCAAACCTTCATACTCTGCAGTATTGTTTGTCGCTTGCTCCTTGGGAAAGTGCATCCGGACGACATACTTGAGGTGCTCTCCGTGGGTGCGATAAGCAGCAAGACGCCGCACCGGGCGCCTTTGCAGCGAGAAGGCACCATCAAAGTACATCAGCCACTCTTTGCTTGCTTCTTTGACGGGAATGCTCGTCTCCGGAATCTCTTCATCCGGTGTTGGCGTCCATTCTGCTATGAATTCTGCCAACGCCCGCTTTTGGATAGTTGATGTGCTTTCAAACTTAAGACCAAAGCTCGACAGCTCCAAAGTGCCCACTCGACAATCCCGCCTGCCGCTTCTGGATTCTGCAGTATCCTCTTCACGGAAAGCGAGTGACAAGCTGTGATCTCGTGTGCTTGGAAGTAATGGCGCAGCTTTCACGAGGCCATGAGGAGGCCGAAAAGCAATTTCTGCACACCAGAGTACCTTGACCTAGCCCCCTGCAGGAGGGAACTGACAAAGTAGACTGGGCGCTGCACCATCCTTTTCTGCATCTATTCATGTGTCTGTGCGGACTGATCCTTGTCGGGACCAGAGCTTGTCAGCGAAGCCCCCTGCTTGTCGGTGGATGTGTTTGCCGTGGTTGCTGGCTCGTCATCCGCCTCCCTCTCCGCTACTAACGCAGCACTAACCACTTGATTGGTTGCCGCTATATATAGCAGTAACTTCTCTTGTGGCCTAGGTGCGACAAGTGTTGGAGTGGAGGACAGGTATCTCTTTAAGTCTCAGAGCGCAGCCTCCGCTTCGAGTCCATTTCATTGGACCTGCCTTTTTTCAAAATCTTGAAAAAGCGGCAGGCTCGCTCAGCAGAACCTAGAAATAAACCTGCCGAGAGCAGCCACGCAACCGCAAGTCTTCGTACATCCTTGACGTGCTTTGGTGCTTCAATCTGCTCAATGGCCTTGATCTTGTCGGGATTAGCTTCAATCCCTCATTTGAGACCACGAAGAACCCGAGAAGCTTGCCGGAAGGGACTCCAAACACGCACTTCTCGGGGTTGAGCATGAGGTTGATCTTGCGCAGATTTGCAAAGGTCTCGTCCAAATCTTTGAACCAGAGTTGCTTTGTCCTTGCTCTTGACCACTATGTCATCCATGTAGGCTTCTACATTTCTGTGCATTTGCGGCTCAAAAGCGTCATGGACTACCCTTGCAAATGTTGACCAGCATTCTTCAAACCGAAGGGCATCCGTAGGAAACAAAGATGTGCCACATGGTGTGATGAATGCGGTCTTCTCTTCATCTTCTTCAGCCATGAAGATCTGATGGTATCTCGAGTATGCATCAAGAAACGAAAGCAAATCACATCCAGCCGTGGAGTCAACAATCTGGCCGATGCGCGGCAAGGGAAATGGATCTTTGGGACAAGCTTTATTAACATCCGTGAAGTCAATACAAAGTCTCCATTTCCCATTTGCTTTGCGCACGACTACAGGATTGGCCAACCATGTAGGATGAAGCACTCCTCTGACAAGGCCTGCTGCTTCCAGCTTCTTGATCTCTTCGCTATGAATTCTTGGCGCCCACGCTTGCTTCGACTTTTTGCTTGACGGGCGCAAGATGAGGACAAACGGCCAGGCGGTGCTCAATCACTTTCCTGGGAACACCGGGGATGTCAGACGGTTGCCATGCAAACACGTCGACATTCGCCCGCAGGAAAGCAACGAGCGCGCCTTCCTATTTAGGGTCGAGGGAGGCACTGATGGTGAAGGTACCACCAGTGCCGTCCTCCTTGGCAGGCATCTTCTTGGTCTTCGGCGGAGCCACCATCTTCTTGCACTTGCTGGTGGAGCTCGACGGTGCGTCCTCGACGGTAGCGCAGCACTCCGAAGAGGTGCGCTTGCCGGAGTGAGCATCAGAGCCCTTGCCGGACTTGGACTTGGTCTTCTTCCCCGGAGCTTCAGCGGCAAGTGCTTGGCAATCTGTCCGTCATGCTCTTGCATCCGGAAGATCTTGTTGGCACAGATAAGGGCATCCTTCTTGTCGCCATGGACAGAGATGACGCTTATCGGGCCTGGCATCTTGAGTAGGTTGTAGGCCTAGTGAGAGGCCGCCATGAACTTGGCGAGTGCTGGACGGCCAAGTATCCCATTGTAAAGCAACGAGAAATCGGCAACGTTGAATGTAACCCTCTCAGTCCTGAAGTTCAGCTCGCTGCCAAATATTACCGGCAACGTAATCTTCCCCTTCGGCTTGCTCCTTCCCGGATTGATCCCTTGGAAAGTACCAGTCTCTTCGAGCTCATTGTCAGGATTTGAAGCTCTTGGAGCACCGCGGAGGAGATCAGATTCAAGCCGCCCCAGCGTCAACTAACATTTTGTGACCTTGAGGTTGCGGATGGTTGGTGAGACCAACATCGGCAAGCACCCGACCGCAGCTTATGCGATCGGGGTGGTCCTCAATATCAAAAATGATAGGCGTCTTCAGACCACTTGAGAGGCTTGCGTGACTTCACGGATGGTTCCGCTGCATTGACCTCCGCATCCATTGCTTGAGTTGGCGGTGGAGGTATGCAGGAAGCACCTCCGTCAACGCATAAGGACCTCTGTGGCTTTCTGAAACTCCTGCTCATCAGCGTCGTTGTCT
Source organism: Aegilops bicornis (assembly GCA_021605145.1). Classification (NCBI taxonomy): domain Eukaryota; kingdom Viridiplantae; phylum Streptophyta; class Magnoliopsida; order Poales; family Poaceae; genus Aegilops; species Aegilops bicornis. The sequence goes on along the minus strand of CM038669.1, from coordinate 206,696,588 downwards.
TCCATGTCTTCGTCGTCGTCCTCATCTTCATCCTTGTCGCGGCCGCGGGGAGGTCTATCTCCTTGCCGCTGCTTGGCTTTGCCGCGGCGTCCTCCCCGGCCGGGACGTTTCTTGCTTGCTCCCCCAGCACCTTCCTGGGCCTTCTCCTTGTCGCGCCGCTCGTACTCAGCTCTCTGCTGTTCGACAAGCTGCTCGACCTTCTTGCAGCTCTGTAGGTCGTGGCACTTGGTGCGGTGGATCTTGCAGTACTGCTTGCCGGAGCTGTCCTGCTTGTCGGCGGCCGCCACCGACTGGTGGTTGGCATCGGCGGCAACCTCCTTGCCGGAGCCACCAGCCTTGGCGTTCTTGTCGCCACCTCCATTGCCGGACTGCTTTCATTGCTAGCACTTCTCCGGCTTTCTTCTTCCTGTTGCCTCGCCTTGCGGCCCTTCTTTGCCGGGCGGTGTCATCACCGTCGGATCCAGCTGCATTCTCTCCCGGAGTCTCCTCCCTTCCTCGTGGCGTGCACACTTGTCGGCCAAGGCGTACAGCTTCGCTGGCGTCCATGACTTTGCACATTGCCATCTCCTCCTCATCCCGCGGTTCCGCACATTACGATGAAATGCGCTGATCACCGCGGCAGGGCGGACGTCCGGGATGTTGTAGTGCACACGGTTGAACCTCTGAATGAACTTGCGCAGGGACTCTCCTTCCTTCTGGGCGAGCAAGTGAAGGTCACTCTCTTGGCCATGAGGTTTGTGGCCACCTGTGAAGGCGCCAACAAACTGATGGCACAGATCCGCCCAAGAGGATATGGAGCTGTCCGGCAAGTGCATGAGCCAAGATCTGACGTTGGGCTTGAGCACGAGCGGGAAGTAGTTGGCGAGGATCTTGTCGTCCCGCCCCCCCGCAGCCTGCACCGCGATGGTGTAGATGCTAAGGAACTCCGACGGATGCGTCCTGCCATCGTACTTCTCCGGCACGTCTGGTTTGAAGTTTTTACGGCTGGGCCGCTGGACTTGCCGCAGCTCACGAGTGAACGCAGGGCAACCTACAGCGTCTGACGGCAAGTCGCTGGCCTTCGGTAGCGCGCATGTCAACAGAAGGCCCAGCGCTTTGTCGGATCGACGTCGCGCTTCTCTTCGGGCGCTCGATGCGAAGTTCGGCGTCCTCTTGTTGTCGCCATGAAGAACTTGGTGCTGATCGCGGCGAAGCTCAGGATCCGACGACGCGGTGGAGTCGCTGTCGAGGTGGATCCGGTGAGTCGGCGATCTTGGCCTTCGTGGCGGAGAGTGCACGGTGGTTGCACCTCCGGCAGTCGCTGCCACCGGCTCGTGCCTTGTCGTCCCGCCGCGGCAATGATGGCGTTGGTTGCCGCAAAGTGTCGCCGTTGGCAAAGCCGATGAGGCTCTGGATAGTGGCCCTCCACTCGTCGACCTTGTCGGCCGTTGGAGGGTAGTCGAGGAGCAGCTGAGCTCTCGCCAGAGCTTCTGCTGGAGTAGTGGGCGGCATTGGAGAAGCGGTGCGAGGAGCGGACACGCCGGACTTTTAACCACGTTAGAAGGAGCAGCGCCCGTCCGGCGCATCAGATCTCACTCGTGCCCGGCATGTTGGCGCTCATGCTGGTCTTGAGGGTCTCGATCCATCTAACGAGCGTATGGCGTTGTGAACGCCATGACGTTGTTGGTCCCGCGTCTCTGAGATGGGCGCGAGGATGCACGGACGCCGAGGTTTGCGGTGCCTTGTCCTTGGACTTGGCAACGCCGCGAACACCTTCGTCGGCGCCCGTTCCTCCGCCAGCGTCGCCCCACCACCCGCTTGCTGCGGTGAGGGTGGGTACGACGCGGACGGCTCTCGCTGCCGCCAAGCTTTCTTCTTCGGTGGCATGTTGGGGAAGATGTCGATGACGCTGCTCGTGAACGCCGGATCGGATTCACACGGCCTCGACGCCCTACTGGGCGCGCCAAAGATGTCGGGAGGCTGATCGTGCCCACGAACACTTGTGGGGCAGCGGACCAGGCCCCTTTGTGGTTCGGAGGGGCGGAGATCGCACGAAGAGCAGATCGAGGCGATGCACACGAGCAGTTTACCCAGTCGAGCTCTCGGAGAGATAAAACTCCTACCGCTGCTTGTTTGATCTATTGTGTTCTTGCTAGGGAGCAATGTGAGCTACAAAACCTAAGCGTGAGTGTGTCTAGTCTATGGCCGGTCAGATAGAATGAACCAGCCGAACCTCTCGAACCCTTTTCACGTTGCACTCGGGCCTCCTTTTATATGCTCAAGGGGTCCCCGGCAGTGGCAACATAGACGGGGTACAAATGTAAAAACAGGAGTTGGTACACCTACTTGAACACGGTACAGTGCCAAATACCTAACTCGACGGCAAGGGACAAAAGCAATAAATGCCCATCGTTGTCGCGCATAACAAAGGTAACAGAGGTCGTCAGTGCGCCTCCGCTCGCCACGATGGCGAGCTTGTCAGCGCCGCTTATCGCTGCTCTCCGCTGGCTGCACAGCCTCTCGACACGCGCCCATGGAACGGTCCCATGGCGACACGTCGTTGGGTGAGCTGGAGCGGAGACGGAGAGAAGTTGCATGCAGCGACAAGCGCCTTGTCAGCGGCGAATCCTTGTCGCGCCGGAAATTTGTCGCGCCTGAGCCTTCCGGCAAGCTCCTCTTGCCGGGCCTTTGTCTTCTGCGTTCGAGTGGCCTTCCCGACAAGCTTCTCTTGTCGGGGCCTTGTGTTCTTAATCAAATACTTTGTTCTTGAATGGCTTCAAGGAAGCCGCGGAGGATCTTGGCGGTGACGAGGCAAGCCTTGTTGCTGGGTGTCAGAACTGTCTGCGGCATCTAGCACGGATACTAGGGTACCCCTACTCTAGTACACCGACAAAGCTGCTCGACCTTTTTGCAGCTCTGGAGGTCATGGCCCTTGGTGCGGTGGATCTTGCAGTACTGTTTGTTGGAGCCGTCCTGCTTGTCGGCGACCGCCACACTGGCGGTTGGTGCGGCAACCTCCTTGCCGGAGCTACCCGCTTTGGCTTTCTTGGCGCCACCTCCGTTGCCGGTCTGCTCAACAACTAGCACATCTTTGGCTTTCTTCTTCCTGTTGTTCCACCGCCGGTTTTTCTTTGCCGGGGCGGTCTCCTCACTATCAGATCCTCCTGCTTCAGTATTCTCTCCGGGGAGTCTCCTCCCTTCTTCAGCACGTGCACACTTGTCGGCCAAGGCATATAGCTCACTAACGTATCTGATCTTGCACATCGCCATCTCCTCCCGCATCCCGCGGTTTCGCACGTTCTGATGGAACGCGCTGATTACCGCGGCAGGGTGGACATCTGGGATGTTGTCTTTGTGCACGCTGGCTGAATCTCTGAATGTACTTGCGAGGGCTCTCCTTCCTTCCGGGCGGCAGATGAAGGTCGCTTTCTTGGCCATGGGGCTTGTGGCCGCTGTAAAGGCGCCGACAAACTGATGGCATAGATCTGCCAAGAGGATATGAGTTGTCCGGCAAGTGCATGAGCCAGGATCGACATTGGGCTTGAGTACGGCAGGAAGTAGTTGGCGAGGATCTTGTCGTCTCGCCCCGACAGCTTGCACCGCGATGGTGTAGATCTTGAGGAACTCCGACGGATGCGTCTCGCCGTCGTACTTCTCTGTACGTCACGGCTTGAAATTCTTCTTGCTGGGCCACTGGACTTGCCGCAGCTCACGAGTGAACGCAGGGCAACCTACCGCGTACGGCAAGTCGCCTGGTTCCCCTGGTGCATGCATGTCGACAGAGGGCCCATCGCGCTGGTCGGATTGACGACGCGCTTCTCTTCGGCGCTCGATGCGAGTTCGAGCGTCTTCTTGCTGTCGTTCGTGAAGAACTTGGCATTGATCGCGACGAGCTCGTGGATCTGATGATGCGGTGGAGTCGCTGTCGAGGTGGATCCGGCGAGTCGGCGATCTTGGCCCTCGGGGTGGAGAGTGCATGGTGGTTGCACTCCCACCGGTTTCATCGCCACCGGCTCGTGCTTGGCAGTCCTGCCGCGGCAGCGATGCACTCGGCTGCCGTGGAGCGTCGCCGTTGGCAAAGCCGATGAGACTCTGAATGATGGCCCTCCATTCATCGACCTTGTCGGCTGTTGGAGGGTAATCCAGAGCGATTGAGCTCTCGCCAAAGCTTCTGCTGGAGTGGTGGGTGGCAGTGGCGAACGGAGCGAGGAGCGGGATATGCTCGGACTTCTAACTATGTTAGAAGGAGCAGTATCCCATCCAGGCGACCGTGCCTCGCTCGCGCTAGCATGTTGGCGTGCATGCTGGTCATGAGCATCCCGAGATCCACCAGCTCGATCTTGGTCCAACGATCGTATGGCATTGTGAATACCATGACGCTGTCGGTCCCGCGCCTCCTGAGACGGGCGCGGTGCATGTACGGACGCTGAGGTCTGTGCAGCCTTGTCCTTGGACTTGGCAGCACCGTGGGCTCCCCCATCGACGTCCATTCTTCTGCCGGCGTCTACCCCACCACCCGTTTGCTCCCGGTGGTTGTGGGTTCGACGCGGACGAAACATCTGCCGCCGAAGCCTTCTTCTTCGGTGGCATGTCGATGAAGATGATGAAGATCTAGCTCGTGTGGACGCCGGATCAGGTTCACACAATCTCGACGCCCCCTACCTGGCGCGCCAAAGATGTCGGGGAGGCTGATCTGACCCAAGAACACCTATGGGACCGGCGGACCGAGCCCCTTTCGGTTCGGCGGGGGGCGGAGGTCGCACGAAGAGCAGATCGAGGCGGTTAACACGAAGCGGTTACCCAGCCGAGCTCTCCAGAGATAACACTCCTACTGATGCATGTCTGAATGTATTGAGTTCTTGCTCGGGAGCGCTGAGTGCTACAGTACACACAAGCTGCTAACGAGACCGAGCGTGGGTGTTCTCTGGCTTCGAGCCTTTCGAACCTCTCGAACCCCCCCTCTACGTTGCGCATGGGCCTCCTTTTATATGCTCAAGGGGTCTCCGACAGGTGGCAACGTAGACAAGGGTAAAAATGGAAAATGAGTGGTTGGTATAGCTACTTGTACAGTGTATCATACCTAACCCTGACGGCAGGGGACAAAGGCATTAAATGCCCGTCTACGTCGCCCTAAAAGTGCAAACAGGGACCGTCAGGGACGCCACCGCTCGCCACGATGGCAATCTTGTCAGCGCCGCTTACCACAGCGCCGCTGGCTGCCTGACCTTTCGCCACGCAGCGCCTCGAAGGTCCTGAGGCGACACGTTAGTGGATGTCTGGAGCGCAGTCTGAGGTGGTGATCTGCGCGGCAAGCGCCTTTGCCGCGTTGTTGTCTTGTCGCGTCCGGAAGCTTGTTGCTCACCGGGCCTTCCCGACAAGCTCCTCTTGTCGGGCCTTGTCTCCTAGGTGCCTTGGGTGGCCTTCCCGGCAAGCTCCTCTTGCCGGGGCCTTGTCTCCTAGGTGCCTTGGGTGGTCTTCCCGGCAAGCTCCTCTTGCCGGGGCCTTGTCTCCTCGGCTTGAATACTTGTTCTTGAATGGCTCCAAAGGAACCACGGAGGACCTTGGCGATCACCCGGCAAGCCTTGCCGCGGAGGGCTGCAACTGCCCGTGCACAAGTTCGAGATACTAGGGTACCCCTACTCTAGTACACCGACAACCGGCATCCATCTTATCAGATGAATGTATTATTTCCTTGACCCGGCGCACCCAATGAGTTGTAGACTCACCCTCCTCCTGCTTACAATTGGTCAAGTCCACAATGGACATCGATTGCTTGCAAGTATCCTTAAAGTTCTGGATAAACCGGGCGTTTAACTCGGCCCATGAACTGATGGAATTGGGAGGCAAACTTTTCAACCAAGATCGGGCCGTTCCATCTAACATCATGGTGAAATACTTAGCCATTGTCGCGTCGCTGACTTCCAACAATTCCATGGCCATCTCGTAACTTTCAATCCATGCCCCCGGCTGTAATTCGGTCGTGTAATTCGGCACCTTTCGAGGACCCTTGAAATCCTTGGGCAGACGCACATCCCGCAGAGCCGGCACCAGACAAGGGACACCATCGGTTCTAGTGGCCACCCCTGCTCCAACAGAAGTCATTGGATACTCTGGGAGACCATCATATGCCGTCTGCTGAGCCACTAATTGAGCCGCCCGTTCATCCTCTTGATGCAATCGATCCTGCACCGGGTTATAGCCACCGGGTTGGTTGCGACGCTGGGCATTGCTTGATAAAGCTTCTGACTCCATGTGCCTGCTGTAACTCGGACTCTAGTTTGGACGAGGTGCTATCCAATGCTGAGGAGTGGAATGAATCATGTCCCTGCTGTAAGAATAGGTCTCTTGCTGTGCCAAGGCCGTCTGAAGAAGATCCCTAACCCTCCGGGTTTCCACCACCGTCGGGTCATCACCATCTACTGGAAGAGCCGCCAGACGCGCCGATGCTGCTATCAAGTTCTCCATGGGGTTGGAAAAGTGGCCCGGAGGTGTCGGTATGTATTGGGGCGGGGCCATGCTCCCGTGAAGAGGTGTCGTCTCTCGAGGCTGAACCGGCCCTCCTGCTCCGGGTGTCATAAATTGATTGGCTTCGGGTGGATTGCTAGGACCAGCTCCGGGTGTCGTGAAAAGATTCCGAGGATCGTAAACCGGAGGCAGACGGGACTGGGTCTTCTGATGTCTCCTTCTCATCACCTCATTGGATGCATTCAGACTCATGTTAAGATGGAAAGCCTCTGACTGGAGTCGCTCCGCCCGTGCGTCCAAAGCCGCCCACGCCGCAGCTAGCCTGGTGTCCTCAGCCGCCAAGGCCTCCTTGGCCAAGGCTATCTCCTCACGCACTTTTGCCACCTCCGCGTTATGCTCATCTGGATTTGCAGGAACAACCGTGGTGGTTAACAGGGCCGTCAACTTGTCCATAAGATCTATTAGCACCTGAGCCGGCGGGCGCGCGGGGCCTCCTGCCCCAGCTGCTCCTGACCCGGACGTCATTGCTGTAGCGGCCGTCGAGTTTTGGCCGGGTTGGGTACCGGCCATGAAGACTCCTGCCCAGCTTGGCGGCTCATAGCAATCTGGAACGCTAGAGTCGTCAGAACAGCCCCCTAGTATGCCTTCTTGGACCTGATACAGAGAATCTATTGAACTAGAGGACGAATCATCAGCTGATGGGACGGCCGTCTCTTCGCCATCTTTAGATCCTTCAGAAAGTGCCTCTCCATGAACACAGCCCACAAAGGCACGCTTCATGGTAGGTTGAATCTGGGCGGGTCTTGCACGCTGAGCCGTCTCAATGAGGTCGGTGCAACTGTCCGGCTCTGGGCCCAGCTCACCAATCCGGCCGATGAAGACGTGGATTCCGCCAAAGGGGGCCCGGTACCCGTACTCAATTGAGTCGGCCTCGGGGCCCCAGCCTTCGTTGTCGATGTAGATCTTGCCGCGACGACTCCTGGTCATCCAGCCCACTGCGTATCCCTTGAGCCCTTCGAAGCTGCCCTTCAAGAACTCAAATCCACCATGCGCTGGCCCCATGGTGGGCGCCAACTGTCGTGGAATTATCACAGCAGATGTCCTCTTGCAAGGACTTAGTCGTGGAGCCATCGCAACTAGGAATCTTAAAGGGGTTAATCGGGACAAAGGACACGAGAGGTTTTATACTAGTTCGGCCCCTTACGGTGAAGGTAAGGCCTACGTCTAGTTGGGTTGGTATTTCTTGAGGTTTCGATGACCAGGGAGCGAGATACGCTATGCCCGGTTCTCGATTGGTCATTTTCTTGCCCTAAGCCGCTAGCGGGTCGTCCCCTTATATACACAGGTTGACGCCCTCCGGCCTACAGAGTCCCGGCCGGCTTATAAACAATGTCCGGCTCGGTGACTAGTTAAGTCTACCTTATGATACAAGTCATGCCATTATGGCGGTTTACTACAACGGGCCTTAAGTCGCCTGTGGGCCTTAGGCCCCTTGTTGAGACGCCATCTTCATGCTTGGACTTGGGCTTCTGTCTGGTAACCTCTTTACGTAACCCGGCCCCTCCTGTGCGTCTTACACAAATTGTTATATCCCCAACAACAATCATTTTAATTTTCATGTTGGCACGCAAGGTAAACCATTATAAACTCCTAGCTAATTTAGCATGGCATGAGTAACTATAATCTCTAATTGCCATTGCAAACATGTTTCGTTCATAATGGGCTGAATAAGGAACGATGAACTACTCATATTTACAAAAACAAGATAGGTCGAGTTCATACCAGCCTTCCCTCATCTCAATCATTTCATCAAATATTGTCACTATTGCCTTTCACTTGCACGACCGAACGGTGTGGATAATAATAATAGTGCACGTGCATTGGACTTAGATGGAATCTGCAAATATTTATTCAAAGGAGAAGACAAGGTAATATGGGCTCTTTGTTAGATCAACAATAATGCATATGAGAGCCACTCAACATTTTCATCATGGTCTTCTCCTCTTGACCCCCAAAGAAAAGAAAAGAATTTCAAAGAAACACGCTGAAATATTTTTGGAGTTTTTTTTTGTTTTTCTAAAGGAAGAGAAACAAGAACAAGATAAACTATTTACACGGGAAAGCTCCCAACAAGCAAAATAAGAACGAGAAATATTTTTGGGTTTTCTTTTTAACATTACAACTAAGCATGCATAGGAAGTAAACTAACTACAACTTATTTTCTTAGTTTTTCTTAAGGTTTTTCAAACAAACAAGAAGAAAGCGGAAAAAAAGAAATAACCTAACATAGATAATACAATGAAAAAGTATGAACACCGACAACTCAAATGAGTGTGTGAACATGAATGTAATGTCGGTGAGGAATACGTACTCCCCCAAGCTTAGGCTTTTGGCCTAAGTTGGTCTACGCCCATGGGTTAAAGTAGCCCTCTCCAGTGGGGAGGATCCTGGGGGTTCCACTAGTTAGCGAGCTCCTATGGATCCCACTAATAAATAGACTCCTGATATGGATCAGGTGATGGCTCTGTCTCAGGAGCTGGGGATCGTGTCCCCTCCTAGTATGCATGAATGTCTACAGGCAAAACAAAGTACCTGCCTGAATGAATATCGAACAAAGTAGGTGCAGACAGGGTAATGATCTGGCAAGAATCTTTGCTAAATATCAAGTTATAAATGAGTCTCTTTTCCTCATCATGGCGAATAAACTTATGTGCTACCATGCTGTCATAATCTAAATATACAGTGGGTAGCAGTTTCTCCTCTTTTTCATAATGCCTAATGGGTATCTCGAAGCGTCTAGCAAGGCGGGAGGCGAAGATACCTTCGAAGATGGGACCCTTTGTACGGTTTAAACTCAACCGTTTAGCAACAATAGCGCCTAAACTGAAAGTTCTATCACGAAGTAAAGCATGGCGCAAAATAGCAAGGTCAGGAGCACTAAGGCCTCCACTCTCCCCGCAAATAATGAGTAGTAGCGCAAAACAGGAAAAATGTAACTAGCCGCTCTCGCTTCCGAGACCCTTCTCCTTTCCCCTACGGTAACTTCATTAATAAAATCTTCCACGTCACTAGGACGTGGTTGCTCGACGCTACCCTCGTAAGGTAATTTACAAACCTCACAAATGTCATAAAGCGTCATTTCCTTGTATTCATCATATAAGTAAAATTCTACCATGGGTGGTGATCTCCTAGCATGAAAATGAAAATTTTGCATGAAAGTATTAGTGACTAGGAGATACTGATCACAGTGGTCGAGGAGGAAGTCGGTGATGCCTGCATTCTCAGCCAAATAATAGAAATCGTCATAAATTCGGGCCGCTTGTAAGAACACATCACATGGCCATTCGCACGGCCAAATCTCCGCAGCACGAGGAAGATTATACTTAGGCTTCTCTTTCTCCTCATTTTCTTTTTCCTTCGAGCCCCGGCTTGAGGAACCTCCCAACAGCCTCATCAAAATTTTCTTCCTCTGAAAATTTCTGAAATTTTAGTGACTTAAAATAAAAGTGAACAAAACTCAACAAAATTGATAGCAACTACTCCTACAAGTGCCCAGAGGCTATATCATACATCAAAACTACTTTGGACCATATAAATTTGGCATGCAAGCTCAAGAACAAGGTCACCTAAGCAACAAAAATTTGCAATAAATAAATCACTAGAACAAAAACTAATTGGACCATCGGAGGAGTCACATACCGAAGATCAATCCCCCAAAGCAGTTTTGTGAATGGAGCTTTGAGCAAGGAGATCAAAAATGGCAGCAAAACAAGCAAGAACACAAGTTTGAGTTGTGGAGTGATTTTTTCTGGAGGAAGACGGAGTGGATGGGTGCTGGAATAAGTGGAGGGGGCCACATGGGGCCCACAAGGACATAGGTGTGCCCTCCACCCTTGTGGCCAGCTGGTGAGGCCCCCTGGTGTGTGTTCAGTGCCAGAAATTCTCAAGTATTCTAAAAAAATCATACTAAGTTTTTAGGGCATTTGGAGAACTATTATTTTTGGGACATTTTTTATTGCACGAATAATTCAAAAAATAGACAGAAAATACTATTTTTGCTTTATTTAATCTAAATAACAGAAAGTAAAGATGGGTATAGAGAGTTGTGCCTTCTAAATTCATCCATCTCATGCCCATCAAAAGGAATCCATTAACAAGGTTGATCAAGTCTTATTAACAAACTTCTTCTGAATGACATGAAACCAGAGAATTTTCGAATAACACTAGTTTACCTCAACGGGGATATGCATTTCCCCAACAATAAGAATATCATATTTCTTTTTGAAAGTAGGAAGAGGGAATACAAAACCTCCAATAGTAATAGTTGAAACTTTTCCAATATAATTGATACTATGAACTTGAGGTTGTTTCTTTGAGAAGTATACCGGATGCTCATTACCATTAACATGAAAAGTGACGTTGCTTTTGTTGCAATCAATAACATCCCCTACAGTATTCAAAAAGGGTCTACCAAGGATAATCAACATACTATCGTCCTCGGGAATATCAAGAATAAAAAAGTCCTTTAGTATAGTAACATTTGCAACCACAACAGGCACATCCTCATAAATACCGATGGGTATAACAGTTGATTTATTAGCCATTTGCAAAGAAATTTCAGTAGGTGTTAACTTATTCAATTCAAGTCTATGATATAAAGAGAAAGGCATAACACTAACACCGGCTCCAAGATCACATAAAGCAGTTTTAACATAGTTTCTTTTAATGGAGCATGGTATAGTTGGCACCCCTGGATCTCCAAGTTTCTTTGGTATTCCACACTTAAAAGTATAATTAGCAAGCATGGTGGAAATTTCAGCTTCCGGTATCTTTCTTTTATTAGTACAATATCTTTCATATACTTAGCATAAGGAGGCATTTTAAGCATATCAGTCAAACGCATACGCAGAAAGATGGGTCTAGTCATTTCAGCAAAGCGCTCAAAATCCTCTTGATCCTTTTTCTTGGATGGCTTAGGAGGAAAGGGCATAGGTTTCTTAACCCATGGTTCTCTTTCTCTACCATGTTTCCTAGCAATGAAGTCTCTCTTATCATAATGTTGATTCTTTGATTGTGGGTTATCAAGATCAATAGCAGGTTCAATCTCTACATCATTATCATTACTAGGTGGAGCATCAGCATGAACATCATTATTAGCATTATCACTAGGTTCATGTTCATCACCAGATTGTATCTCAGCATCAGAAATAGAAATATCCTTGGGATTCTCAGGTGTATCTATAGCAGGTTCACTAGCATGAAAAGTCCTATCAGTTTTATTTTTCTTTTTATTATTAGGACTAGGTGCATCAGTATTAGTTCTCTAAGAATCTTGCTCAACTCTCTTAGGATGGCCTTTAGGATACAAAGGTTCCTGGGTCATTTTACCACCTCTAGTCATAACCCTAACAACATTATCATTGTTCTTATTATTCAACTCCTTAAGCAAATCATCCTGTGCCTTAAGTACTTGTTCTACTTGAGTTGTAACCATGGAAGCATGTTTACTAATAAGCTTAAGATCATTAGTAGTTCTATTCATATAATCACCCAAGTGGTCAAGCATGTAAGCATTACATTTCAATTGTCTACTAACATAAGCATTGAAATTTTCTTGTTTAACAATAAACTTATCAAACTCATCCAAGCATTGGCTACCAGACTTATTATGAGGAATATCACCTTCATCAAACCTATGGAGATATTTTACCTTTACTACCTGTGTCAGGTTATCAAGACCATGTATTTCTTCAATAGGCGGTAAATTATTAACATCTTCAGCTTTAATACCTTTTTCCTTCATAGATTTCTTTGCCTCTTGCATATCTTCAGGGCTGAGAAATAGAATACCCCTTTTCTTCGGAGTTGGTTTAGGAGTTTGTTCAGGAAGTGTCCAATCATTATCATTACTCAATATATTATTCAATAGAAATTCAGCTTGCTCAATAGTTCTTTCCCTAAAAACACAACCAGCACAACTATCCAGGTGGTCTCTGGAAGCATCGGTTAGTCCATTCTAAAAGATATCAAGTATTTCATTTTTCTTGAGAGGATAATCAGGCAAAGCATTAAGTAACTGGAGAAGCCTCCACCAAGCTTGTGGGAGACTCTCTTCTTCAATTTGCACAAATTTAAATATTTCCCTTAAAGTGGCTTGTTTCTTATGAGCGGGGAAATATTTTGCAGAGAAGTAATAAATCATATCCTGGGGAGTAGCAAACAACCAGGAGCAAGAGAATTAAACCATAACTTAGCATCACCCTTTAATGAGAAAGGAAACAATTTAAGAATATAGTAATAGCGAATTTTTTCCTCATGAGAAAATAGGGTGACTATATCATTCAATTTAGTAAGATGTACCACAACAGTTTCGGATTCATAACCATAGAAAGGATCAAATTCAACCAAAGTAATTAAATCAGGATTGACAGAGAATTCATAATCCTTATCAATAACAAAGATAGGTGAAGTAGGAAAAGTAGGATCATATTTCATTCTAGCATCCAAAGAGTTTTCTTTCAGCTTAGCTAACAGTTTCTTAAGATCCTCTCTATCATTGCAAGCAAAGAAGTCTCTAGCAGTTTCTTCATCCATAACATATCCCTCAGGCACAATAGGCAATTCATATCTTGGGGGAGCATCATAATCTTCAGTTTCAAAAATATCATCAGTTTCAGTAATTTCATTCTCTCTAACACTAGCAAGTTGTTCATCAAGAAATTCACCTAGTGGCATAGTATTATCAAGCAGAGAAGTAGTTTCATAATAAGCATCACGCATAGCAGAGGTGGCATCATCAATAACATGCGACATATCAGAATCAATAGCAGGTGTAGGTGTCGCAAGTTTACTCAAAACAGAAGGAGAATCAAGTGCAGAGCTAGATGGAAGTTCCTTACCTCCCCTCGTAGTCGAGTGATAGATTTCGGTTTTGTTGTCTTTCGGATTCCTCATAGTGATCAATAGATATAAATCCCAAGTGACTCGAAGAATAGAGCTATGCTCCTCGGCAACGGCGCCAGAAAAAGGTCTTGATAACCCACAAGTATAGGGGATCGCAACAGTTTTCGAGGGTAGAGTATTCAACCCAAATTTATTGATTCGACACAAGGGGAGCCAAAGAATATTCTCAAGTATTAGCAGCTGAGTTGTCAATTCAACCACACCTGAAAGACTTAATATCTACAGCAAAATAGTATGGAAGTATCGGTAACAGTGGCAAAAGTAATAGTAGCAGTTTTGTAACAATCATAAAAGTGGCAATGGAAAAGTAACGAAGCAAAGATCAATATGACACACGTAGGCAATGGGTCAATGATGGATAATTATGTCGGATGGCATTGATCATGCAACAACTATAACATAGGGTGACACAGAACTATCTCCAATTCATCAATATAATGTAGGCATGTATTCTGAATATAGTCATACGTGCTTATGGAAAAGAACTTGCATGACATCTTTTGTCCTACCCTCCCGTGGCAGCGGGGTCCTATTGGAAACTATGGGATATTAAGGCCTCCATTTAATAGAGTACCGGACCAAAGCATTAGCACTTAGTGAATACATGAACTCCTCAAACTACAGTCATCAACGGGAAGTGTCCCGACTATTGTCACTCCGGGGTTGCCGGATCATAACACGTAGTGGGTGACTATAACTTGCAATATAGGATCAAGAACACAAATATATTCATGAAAACCTAATAGGTTCATATATGAAATCATGGCACTAGGGCCCTAGTGACAAGCATTAGCTATAGCAAATTCATAGCTACATCAATCTTAGAATATAGTGGATACTAGGGATCAAACCCTAACAAAACTAACTCAATTACATGGTAATCTCATCCAACCCATCATTGTCTAGCAAGCCTACAATGGAATTACTCACACACGATGGTGAGCATCATGAAATTGATGACGGAGGATGGTTGATGATGATGATGGTGATGGATTCCCCTCTGCGGAGCCCAAAGCGGACTCCAGATCTGCCCTCTCGAGGAAGACCAGGGCTTGGCGGCGGCTCCATATCGTAAAACGCGATGAATCCTTCTCCTAGATTTTTTCTCCCCGTGAATACATGGAGTTGGAGTTGAGGTCGGTGGAGGTCCAGGGGGCCCACTACAGGGGTGGGCGCGCCCCCACCCTTGTGGCCAGGGTGTGGGCCCCCTTCGGTTGATTCTTTAGCCAATATTTTAATTAATTCCAAAAATCATCTCCCTGAATTTTCAGGTCATTCTGAGAACTTTTATTTCTGCACAAAAATAACACCATGGCAATTCTACTGAAAACAGCATCAGTCTGGGTTAGTTCCATTCAAATCATGCAAGTTAGAGTCCAAAACAAGGGCAAAAGAGTTTGGAAAAGTAGACACAATGGAGACGTATCAGTGACGACAACAGGGAAGGAGATCTTAGGCCTTGAAAGACAGTCAGAAGTCTTGATGTCTGGTATGGTGGATGCTTCTATCGATGAAGCAACTCAGGTGAGGTGGACAACGTTGCAGCAGGAGCAGGATAAATCACACAAAGTTTTGTTCGACACCTATGTGTAACTGAAGTAATTCTGTAAGGGCTCCTTTGGCTTGCAAGATTCTAAAAATGCAGGGATAGCAAAAACATCGGAACAGGGTAGGAATGCACGTGGGAAACAAAGCATTTTTAAACACATGATTTATGTCAACTTGGTTGTTTGGTTCACAAGAATTGGAAGAACATAGGAATGCAAAGAAACATGGCCAAATTAAAGTGAAACCATATGAAAATGCGTACAGTTAGAATGTTATTCTACCACTAATGCACTTAGTCTTGTTTTCATGCATACGATTTTGAAAAGTAGGTCCAGGTGGATGTTTGGTCCTTTCCTTTCAACCAAATGCATGAGTAATTGAATAGTAGAGTACCATAGGAAAATTTCCTATCGCTATGTTTTTCCTTCACTTTTTCCTTTCAACCAAAATAGCCCTAATGGATCGACATGAATGTAGAGTAATAAGTCATGCGACAAGTACAACCTCTTTGGCATAGCCTTGTCGACCTCAGCATCATTGGGTTGGTCACTGAAGAAGTTGCAGTAGAGGTGGCTGTCGGAGGTGTGGAGGAAGATATGAGGTGTCTGTAGATGGTGTCCAGGGTACTGCTTTGTTCTGATGGACGGTTCCGTCGTTGGAGCAGCTCCGGCGAGCCGTAAGACGTTGAGGTCAAGCAAAGACAAGATGTACATCGTTAACCTGAAGTGGGATTCTAATAGCATCTCCAATAGATGATGTAAAATACATTACCAAAAAATGGTAGATGTAAAATTTACATCACCAAAAAACACCTAACTACAATAGATGAGGTAAAAATTGTTGACTCTGAACTAAAATGTCTAAACTGAAATTTACTATGGAATCTAAATGTTACTGTCAAATCTGAACGCACTGGTAGCAGAGAAGCACTTCACATGTAGTTTAGGCCGCTCGAGCACAAGTAGTAGAGAACCAGTGATCTAAATCAGCAGGCGATCGACAGTGGACACACTAGCAGATAGCAGCCGGAGCAGCAGCACGAACTAGAAGCAGAGCGGAAACTCGTGTAGCTGCAGTAACCCATGTACCGGCATCAGCAACGCGAGCGGGAGCAAGAGCAGAGCAGCAGCACGAGCAAGGGGAAGAGCAGAGCAGCAGTGTGAGCGAGCGAGAGCCGGAGCAGTTGCAGCAGCATGGGCAAGTGAGAGCAGGAGCAGCAGTAGCAGCCCAGGCGAGCGAGAGCCGGAGCAGCGGCAGCAGCATAGCGGGCGAGCGAGAGCCGGAGCAGCGGCAGTGGCGGCGCGAGCGAGCAAGATCCGGAGTAGTAGCAGCAGCTCCGGCTGATATGGACACCGCCGCTGTGGGAGCCTCGCACTGAGGGAGAGCCGCCATGGAGATGTCGCCGGCGGCGAGGTAGCCGCTCCATGGGGGAGCAGGATCGAGCACCAGCGGCTCTAGGAGGTCGAGTTAAGGAGAAGGTGCAATGTGATGAGTGTACAACCTCTTTGGTGGCGCCGAGTAGGCCTCGGCTTCGTCCAGGAGTCGGTGAGGATGCTACGGTTTCGGTGGAGCAGGTTAAAGAAGCGCTGTGGGGATGGAGCAGCCGCGATAGATGAGACGATCGTCAGATCAACTCCTTGGAGGTGGAGGACATGGCAGCCGAACCGGCGAGACGACGAGATCAACAACGGATCCTCATCCGGGGCGGTAGATGAGGGACGTTGAGCTGTTGCGGTGGACATCGTCGTCGGGGAAGAGGCTCCGGCTGGGTAGCGGTGGGGTGGCGGATGACGGAGGGTGGAGTTTCGAGGATGGAGCAGAGAGGTTATGGCGGCCTGGGTTTTTGAATGGCGAAAAGGAGGTCATGGGAGGGGGGAACCATGACTTAGGGACGCGCTTGTCCAAAATGTAGGGTGTGTTACGAAAGTACCCCCACCGATTTGAACTAGCGGGCCTTTCGGCTCAGGGTTAGAAGGGGGATTTCGCATGTAGGGATTTGGCAGTTGGAGGGAGTTTTCGCGTGTGTTGTAATTTTGGGATAGCAAGGCGCGAGTTTTCAGAGCACAAAGAGACAAATCGATATCTCAATTTTCAGGATAACAAAGCGCGGGTTGAAATTTCATGACAAGCCTAACGTGTAATAATGTATGTACCAAATCAATTCGCACTTCCTTAGAAGAAACAAAACTATTCGCACCACACAAAGGGAGAGTCTTGTCTCGTTTTACTGTACAAATGTGATAATCAAGGAATCATCGTAGCACTTTCCAAAGGTGGAAGTGACAAGTATGGAGTGTCGAACCCACAAGGAGCTAAAGGTAAGATCAATATTCTCTCAAGTCCTATCTGCCACTGATATGACTCTACGTACACCAAACGTTCGCTTCCAACTAGAAACGAGAAATAATACTACGTTGTGGGTATGAAGAGGATAACTTTGCATGATATCGGAGAACTAAAATATAAAAGTAGGTGTTGTTATCATAAATTTAGAATATATTACTATATATTATAAATAGCGAGTGTGGAATAATGATAGATCAGAGTGCGTAATTGTCCTAGGCAATTGTTAACATGATCGGTAATAATTATTGCAATTTCATATGAGGGAGAGGCATAAGCTAACATACTTTCTCTTCTTGGATCATACGCACTTATGATTGGAACTCTAGCAAGCATCCGCAACTACTAAAGATCATTAAGGTAAAACCCAACTATAGCATTAAAGCATCAAGTCCCCTTTATCCCATACGCAACAACTCCCTTACTCGGGTTTAAGCTTCTGTCACTCTAGCAACCCACTATAAGCGAAACATGAAGGTATTGCAACACCCTACAGCGGGAATCCTTCACGTGTGCGTGGCACAGAAGGCACCATAGGATAGCACCAAAATAGAACATACAACTCAAACCAATGATATCATCAATCGAACCAAAAGACAAAAGAAATCTACTCAAAACATCATAAGATGGCAACACATCATTGGATCATAATATGTGGCATAAAGCACCATGTTCAAGTAGGGGATTACAGCGGGGTGCAGTAGAGTGGACCGCATAAAAGGGACGAGGATGGTGATGTTGATGAAGACGACCACCGCGGCGGTGGCTCCCTCGATGGCACTCCGACGCCACCAAGAGAGAGGGGGAGCAGTTCTCCCCTTTGTGCTTCCTCCTCCATGGTCTCCCCTTAGATGGGGAAAGGTTATCCCCCTGGTCCATGCCCTCCATGGAGATGGTGACCCCTCCGGCTTCCTCCTCCATGGCCTCCGATGATGTTGGCCCCCTCCGGCAGGGTGTGAGAGAGGGCCTAGATTGGTTTTTCGTGGCTACAGAGGCTTACGACGGTGGAACTCCCGATATCTCTTCTGTTCTAGGGTTTTTAGGATTTATAGGAAGGGTTGGCATCGGTTTCACATCAGGGGGCCCCATGAGGCAATGACAAGGACGGAGGGCGTGCCCTACGGGGGGGGCACCCTTGTGGTGGCCTTGAGACTCCTCTTCGGTATCTTTTCCTTCCAGTAATTTTATATTTTCCAAAAAAAAGTCCGTTAATTTTCAGCTCTTTTGGAGAACCTTTATTTCTGCACAAAAACAACACCACGGTAGTTCTGCTGAAAACAGCGTTAGTCCGGGTTAGTTCTAATCAAATCTTACCAAAATCATATGGAATTGTTGTAAACATGGCATGAATACTTCATAAATTATAGATACGTCGGAGACGACAAGATCCCCAAGCTTAATTCCTGCTCGTCCTCGAGTAGGTAAATGATAAAAGAAATAATTTGTGAAGTGTGAATGCTATGAAGCGCACAAGTTTGATCAATGAAAGTTCCAAGCACTTTTTCTAGCATTATTCTTTATCATGAACAGTAGCTCATCTTCATAAAACTTCTCATCATCAAGTAACGAGCTATTCACATGTTAAAGTATAGACCATAAACTTTCTTGAAAACCAACAAACTATGTTCTCAGTCACCAAACAATTGCAATTCATCTTATTTTCGGGAAGGGTCTATGTAAGATCTTTGATTTAGCAAATTCCACATACTCAAGTATCATTTAATCTTTCACAATTGCTAACACTCACGTGATATTTATGGGTACAAAGTTTTAATCGGGCACAGAGAAAGACAGGGGCTTATAGTTTCGCCTCCCAACCTTTTACCTCAAGGGTAATGTCAACAATAATACTTTATGAAAACCTACCACTGGTACGCGTCGGTTCTATACAAACAGTTTTTAACCCCTTTCCGTGACGGCATTTGGAACAGTCGCCAAGTGAGTGTGGGCGATAGGGGGGGTCCTTCCCACATGACCCAGAAATCGTCGGGCATAGGCCCTCCTGGGACACCAAATGAGCTCGTGTGCGATCGGGCAAGGCATCGAAACCCAATCATTTCTGTAGGTATGTACATCCCACGTGGTGAATCCCAGAAAAACATTTCCGTAGGTATGTATATCACACATAGTCAATCCAAGGAATACGTTTCTGTTCTTATGTACATCCCACATAGTCAATCCAGGGAAAACATTCCCGTTAATATGTACATCCCACACAGTTTTATGTGCAGGCTCGTGCGTGAAAGGCGTAACTATCACACATGCTCTACCTTGGTTAACTGTTTGCTTTTATCAACTACATCACACATGATTGATGAAGAAAACTGTGTGGCATTAGGCTATCCATCACAAGCACTTTTACTGCTAAAACAGTTTGCAAAGTTCCATGACACATTTAGCAGGTTTATTAGTTTACAATTAATAATTTCAGTTTTCGCAAATTCACATTTCATATCGAACAGTTGTTTGCCAATTTCATATTAGGCACATAAATATATTATAACATCATAGTTTGATAGCTACATGGAAACAACACAGTACAACATATAGCTAGTTCAACTTCATAAGAACAATATATTCATTTCCCTAATCGAGATCATCCAGGCTCGTCTTATCCACCTCTGCTTTCAGTTCAGTAAGAACCTGTTTTGCACTGGCCAACTGGGAAAGTGCCACCTCCTTCGCCAACACCATCTTAGCAAAGTCTGAGCTCATTCTCCACCTTCCTCTTTTTATCCTGCATCTTCAAATATTCTTCGGCGTTCACAACACTTTCTCTGTTCTCTTCCTCATACATGCTCCAGAGCTTCGCTAGGCACATCTTCAAAGACTGTGGACACTCTTGATCAACCCACTCCAAGTAAGAACATTTTCGTTCATCCTATAATATTTAAAACTAGATCAGTCACAATTGTAGGGGAAATGGGTTCATAGCAACATAGAAAATCACCAATGCTTATTTTGAAAAATGAAGAAACATGTAAATTATGACATATCTTCTCAAAAAGAGAAATGTGCAAATGAATTAATTGCTACTGAGACAACAACCAAATTCTGGAACATCAGAAGCTATAATTAACTACAACAACGCTAGAAATTCTTACTCATGTACAATAAATAACAAATTGAACATTTTATGAGGAAGGTAAATATAACTGCAACAGCTTAGCGATAGTGTTTGGATGATAGCAAATTGATACTAACAGGTGTGTACATGCACAAATTTAGTAACATAGAACTAACAACACTATGGCCATCCATTATGTATGTCAAAACTGGTGTAAAGACAACTGTTGCTACATCTCAAGGTGCGTTCTCAGACCTTTGGCGAGCCGATGCAGCGGAAAAAAGTTAGGGACCCGGACTCTGGAGCACCTAGTTGCTCCGATGCCCAGTTCCTTCATGCCATAAAGATTTAGTATTTACTGCATGGCTGCTCAGATGTATGGACCAAAGTTGGCTGCACAAAATACTGAAGCGGTGCCAAATAATTTTCTAATGGCACCACTGATGAGATGGCAACAATTCTAGATACTAGGTACAAACTGTGACACTGTCTTAGGATGCGTTTGGTTGAAGTTGTGGTATGAATGGGTGGGGACCATGACAGTGTCTGAATCACATCTAACAAATGATTTGTAACAACGAAAGAGGGTATAACCTTCTCTGCACATGCCAGAAACTTCCTCCCACTGTCCACAGATTCAAACGCAACTAGCTTCATGCATGGAGGTTGATGGTGACAATGAGCAGATAGATCTTCAGCCACCCCGCTCCATTCGTTGCCACTGATGGTTCTAGGGAGCTACAAGAGGAAGAAATGACTCAAATCGACCGCCGGGTAAAAATCCTTCATTCCAAGTCATAGCCCGAGAGAAAGAAGAGAGGCATACCCGGGTGGTGGATCAGTCTTCGCTGGAGGAGGAACCGCTGGAGAGGTCTTTGAAGTAGACCATGGCGACCTCGGCGGTAGGATGCGAGACGGCGAGAGCAAGGAAGCGGTTATAGCTTAGGAAGGAAGGAAGGAGGAAACAGGGGAAATGTGACTTGTGGTCGGGGAGACAAGGGGGTGGGGAAGGGGGCGGGGGTAGATATTTTGGCGGTAGGCCAAAATTTTGTAAATGTGGAGGGAAACTTTGCGCGCGGTGCCGCCAGACTATTAACTTTGAACGATTGTGTGCATCGCAAACGATTCTTCTGCTTTACGCACATGGGATGAGTTTGATAATTCAAATTTTGGTGGAAATTTCCCCGGGTACGTCATTACATAATTTAACATCGCTTGCTAATTTGGCACACAAAAGAGCCGCAAAGCATGTAATTCACACTTCATCGAGTCGAGCAATTTTAGTAATTAAACAGAGCCAGTTGACCTAAACATTGCTCCAATAAAAGACCAGCATTAAAAACAAAGCCTAAGTGCACATAATTTTAACAAATCCGCCGCCGCGCCGGCCTATGCATCGCCGGTGTGAGATGAGATGTTGATGACTTGTCTTGGCGACATGCCTCCGTTGGTGGACTCCGCATCCCCCTTGCTGAAGTCGACCGCTTCCTCATCCTCGTCCTCGGCGCCGCCCTCAAGGTTGTAGTACTCGTAGTAGTGGTTGCACCAGACCTCGCGTTGGTACTCCACCGCCGATTCCTCTATGGACAGACTCTTCTCTACCTTGACCTCGGCCACGCGCAACTCCTCCTCCCGGCGCTCCTCGATCTCCACCGCCTCCTGCATCTCCAGCTCCCGCTCGGCGACCTCATGAGGAAGCAGGTGCTCCATGGCCACCGCCACCTTTTTGGACATGGGTTGCATGCAGGAGTCCGAGGTGGCCTGGAATATCTTGGCGTGTGCATCCTCAATCTTGACGTGGATGGCCTCGACCCAGGCCAGGGCGACATCGGCGGCACGGACGGCAGCTCGAGCGCTCTCAACATTTGCAACCACCGTCACAGCAGCAGCTGCAGCCGTCTCGGCTGCTGCAGCTTTCCTGTCGGCTGTCGCATATGCCCTCTCGGCGGAAGCGGCCGCGCTCAATGCAGATGCGGCGGCACTCTCGGCGTAGGTGGCCGCGCTCTTGGCGCAGGCGGTGGTGCTCGGGGGGATGCGGCCATAGTACGGGCCTTCACGAAGCGTTTCCACGGCGTCATCTTTGCAAGCAGGGGGTGCGGGAATGGGGATCGGGATTCGTGCATTCAGGGGTTGCCGGCACTGGAGCAGACAAACCGGCGAAGCTTAAGGAGGGAGATTTAAATAGACCCAGATATTTTCATCACAAACGGTTCCTAGAAAACAATTGTGTGTGATGTTGTAGATATTTTTTATTAGCTGTGAAAGACGAATTTGGAGTAAAGTGGCAACGGATGGTGTTTTAAATGTACGAGAAATTTTGTAGTACTAATACAACTATCATGTCAAATTTTGGAAAATTTCGGGGGTCATTTGACCTTTTAAGACATTTAAGTGATTTTCTAGCCATTTAATGACCATAATTGAAATTTGAACTACATGCACATGCAACAGCTAACCATAATGGTTTGAAAAGTCATATTTTGTGTACGTGTGTGCCATTTAATTCCATGTTCAGTAAATTGGAAGGAATTTTCAAACATATTGGTCTAATGGCTATGACACAATTAAGCATGGAGTGCGATGGCATTTAAATTCCAAAAAATTAAAAAAATATCAGAAACACTTGAAACCCTCGTTGATGTAATGTCATGCCACCAACATGATGTGGTAAAAAATTTGGCATGTGTGACGAAAGTTTGGACACACACCCCTCACAAACCGGAGCAACTCACTAGAAGGCTCGTGGTTTCGATAGGGAACAATGGATGTTTGATGACGAACGGGGGATAGCTTCCTCTTACAGTCTTCAAATTTTTTTCTATGTGTAACGTGCACTAATACAACTGTCTTGTGAAAATTTGGAAAATTTCAGGGGTCATTTGACCTTCTGAAGAAATTTAAGTAATTTTCTAGCCATTTAATGACTGTAATTCAAATTTGAACTACATCTACATGCAACGGCTAACCATAACGGTTTGAAAAATCATATTTGTGTACTTGTGTGCGAGTTAATTCCATGTGCCGTAAATTAGAAGGAATTTTCAAACATATTTGTCTCACGACATGGACACATGCATATGTATGCATGGAGTGCCATGGCATTTTAATTCCAAAAAAATAAAAAATATCATAAACACATGAAACCTTGCTTGATGTAATGTCATGCCACCAAGATGATGTGGTAAAAGATTGGCATGTTTGACAAAAGTTTGCACACAACATACCCTCACAAACCGGAGCAACTCACTAGAAGGCTTGTGGTTCCGAGAGGGAACAATGCATGTTTGATGACGAACGGGAGATAGCTTCCTCTCACGGCCTTCAAATTTTTTCTATGTTTAACGTCCACTACTACAATTCTAATGTAAAAAGTTGGAAACTTTCAGGGGTCATTTGAACTTTTGGAGACATTTAAGTTATTTTCTAGCCATTTAATGACCGTAAGAACAACATCTACATACAACGGCTAACCGTAACTGTTTGAAAAATCATATTTGTGTAGTTGTGTGCGAGTTAATTCCATGTGCAGTAAATTAGAAGGAATTTTCAAACATATTTGTCTCACGACATGGACACATGCATATGTATGCATGGAGTGCCATGGCATTTTAATTCCAAAAAATTAAAAAAGAATCAGAAACACATGAAACCTTGCTTGATGTAATGTCATGCCACCAAGATGATGTGGTAAAAAATTGGCATGTTTGACGAAAGTTTGGACACACACCCCTCACAAACCGGAGGAACTCACTAGAAGGGTCGTGGATCCGAGAGGGAACAATGCATGTTTGATGATGAACAGGAGATAGCTTCCTCTTATGGCCATCAAATTTTTTCTAAGTTTAATGTGCATTGCTACAACTGTAACGTGAAAATTAGGAAACTTCTAGGTGTTATTTGACCTTTTTAAGACATTTAAGTGATTTTCTAGCCATTTAATGACCGTAATTCAAATTTGAACTACATCTACATTCAACGCCTAACCATAATGGTTTGGAAAATCATGTTTGTGTACTTGTGTGCGAGTTAATTCCATGTGCTGTAAATTAGTAGGAATTTTCAAACATATTTGTCTCACGACATGGACACATGCGTATGTATACATGGAGGGATATGGCATTTTAATTCCAAAAAATTAAAAAAAGTAACAAAAACACATGAAAACTTTCTTGATGTAATGTCATGCCACCAAGATGATGTGGTAAAAAATTGGCATGTTTGACAAAAGTTTGGACACACACCCCTCACAAACCAGAGCAACTCACTAGAAGGCTCGTGGTTCCAAGAGGGAACAATGCATGTTTGATGACGAATGGGAGATAGCTTCCTCTTACGGCCTTAAAAAAAATTCTATGTTTAACATGCACTACTACAACGGTAATGTGAAAATTAAGAAAATTCGAGGTCATTTGTCCTTTTAAAGACATTGAAGTGATTTTCTAGCCATTTAATGACCGCAATTGAAACTTGAACTACATCTACATGCAACGGCTAACCATAACGGTTTGAAAAATCATATTTGTGTACTTGTGTGCGAGTTAATTCCATGTGCGGTAAATTAGAAGGAATTTTCAAACATATTTGTCTCACGACATGGACACATGCATATGTATGCATGGAGTGCCATGGCATTTTAATTCCAAAATTTTTTAAAAATATCAGAAACACATGAAATCTTGCTTGATGTAATGTCATGCCACCAAGATGATGTGGTAAAATTTTGGCATGTTTGAAGAAAGTTTGGACACACACCCCTCACAAACCGGAGCAACTCACTAGAAGGCTCGTGGTTCTGAGAGGGAACAATGCATGTTTGATAATGAACGGGAGATAGCTTCCTCTTACGTCCTTCAAAATTTTTCTAAGTTTAACGTGCACTGCAATAACTGTAATGTGAAAATTAGGAAACTTGTAGGGGTCATTTGACCTTTTAAAGACATTTAAATGATTTTCTATCCATTTAATGACCGTAATTCAAATTTGAACTACATCTACATGCACTAAAACGGTTTGAAAATCATATTTGTGTAATTATGTGCGAGTTAATTCCATGTGTAGTAAATTAGAAGGAATTTTCAAACATATTTGCCTCATGACATGGACACATGCATATGTATGCATGGAGGGATATGGCATTTTAATTCCAAAAAATTAAAAAAATATCAGAAACACATCAGAACCTTCTTAATGTAATGTCATGCCACCAAGATGATGTGGTAAAAAAGTTGGCATGTTTGACGAAAGTTTGGACACACACCCCTCACAAACCGGAGCAGCTCACTATAGAAGGTTGGTTGTTCCGAGAGGGCACAATGCATGTTTGATGACGAACGGGAGATAGCTTCCTCTTACGGCCTTCAAATTTTTTTCTACGTTTAACATGCACTACAACAACTGTAATGTGAAAATTAGGAAAATTCTAGGGGTCATTTCACCATTTAAATACATTTAAGTGATTTTCTACCCATTTATTGACCGTAATTCAAATTTGAACTACATCTACATGCAACGGCTAACCATAACGGTTTGAAAAATCATATTTGTGTACTTGTGTGCAAGTTAGTTCCATGTGCAGTAAATTAGAAGGAATTTTCAAATATATTGGTCTCATGACATGGACACCTGCATATGTATGCATGGAGTGCCAGCGCATTTTAATTCCAAAAAATTAAAAAAATGATCAGAAAAACATGAAACCTTGCTTGATGTTATTTTATGCCACCAAGATGATGTGGTAAAAAAATTGGCATGTTTGACGAAAGTTTGGACACAAACCGGAGCAACTCACTAGAAGGCTCGTGGTTCTGAGAGGGACCAATGCATGTTTGATGACGAACAGGAGAGAGCTTCCTCTTACGGCCTTCTAATTTTTTCTATGTTCAACGTGCACTACTACAACTGTAATGTGAAAATTTGGAAAATTCTAGAGGTCATTTGACCTTTTAAAGACATTTAAGTGATTTTCTAGCCATTTAATGACTGTAATTCAAATTTGAACTACATCTAATGCAACGGCTAACCATAACGGTTTGAAAAATCATATTTGTGTACTTGTGTGTGAGTTAGTTCCATGTGTAGTAAAATAGAAGGAATTTTCAAACATATTGGTCTTACAGCATAGGCACATGCATGGAGTGCCATGGCAGTTTAATTCAAAAAAATAAAAAAAATCAGAAACACATGAAACCTTGCTTGATGTAATGTCATGCCACCAAGATGATGTTGTAAAACAATTGCCATGTTTGACAAAAGTTTGGAGACACACCCCTCACAAACGGGAGCAACTCACTAGGAGGCCCGTCGTTCCGAGAGGGAACAATGCATGTTTGATGACGAACGGGAGATAGCTTCCTCTTACGGCCTTCAAATTCTTTTCTACATTTAGCGTGCACTAATACAATTGTCATGTGAAAATTTGGAAAATTTCAGGGGTAATTTGACCCTTTAAAGACATTTAAGTGAATTTCTAGCCATTCAATGACCGTAATTCAAATCTGAACTACATCTACATGCAACGGCTAACCATAACGGTTTGAAAAATAATATGTGTGTACTTGTGTGCGAGTTAGTTCCATGTGTAGTAAAATAGAAGGAATTTTCAAACATATTGGTCTCACAGCATAGGCACATGCATATGTATCCATGGAGGGACATGGCATTTTAATTCCAAAAAATTAAAAATATATTAGGAAGACATGAAAACTTTCTTCATGTAATGTCATGCCACCAAGATGATGTGGTAAAAAAATTGGCCTGTTTGACGAAAGTTTGGACACACACCCCTCACAAACCGGAGAAACTCACTAGAAGGATCGTGATTCCGAGAGGGAACAATGCATGTCTGATGATGAACGAGAGATAGCTTCCTCTTGCGGCCTTCAAATTTTTTCTATGTTTAACGTGCACTCCTACAACTGTAATGTGAAAATTAGGAAACTTCTAGGGGTCATTTGACCTTTTAAAGACATTTAAGTGCTTTTTTAGCCATTTAATGACCATAATTCAAATTCGAACTACATCTACATCCAACGCCTAACCATAACGGTTTGAAAAATCATATTTGTGTACTTGTGTGCGAGTTAATTCCATGAGCAGTAAATTAGATGGAATTTTCAAACATATTAGTTTCACGACATGGACACATGCATATGTATCCATGAAGGGACATGGCATTTTAATTCCAAAAAATTAAAAAAATATTACGAAGACATGAAAACTTCCTTCATGTAATGTCATGCCACCAAGATGATGTGGTAAAAAATTGGCCTGTTTGACAAAATTTTGGATACACACACCTCACAAACCGGAGCAACTCACTAGGAGGCCCTTCGTTCCGAGAGGGAACAATGCATGTTTGATGACGAACGGGAGATAGCTTCCTCTTACGGCCTTCAAATTCTTTTCTACATTTAGCGTGCACTAATACAATTGTCATGTGAAAATTTGGAAAATTTCAGGGGTAATTTGACCTTTTAAAGACATTTAAGTGAATTTCTAGCCATCCAATGACCGTAATTCAAATCTGAACTACATCTACATGCAACGGCTAACCATAACGGTTTGAAAAATAATATGTGTGTACTTGTGTGCGAGTTAATTCCATGTGTAGTAAAATAGAAGGAATTTTCAAACATATTGGTCTCACAGCATAGGCACATGCATGGAGTGCCATGGCATTTTAATTCCAAAAAAATAAAAAAAATCAGAAACACATGAAACCTTGCTTGATGTAATGTCATGCCACCAAGATGATGTTGTAAAACAATTGCCATGTTTGACGAAAGTTTGGACACACACCCCTCACAAACCGGAGCAACTCACTAGGAGGCCCGTGGTTCTGAGAGGGAACAATGCATGTTTGATGACGAACGGGAGATAGCTTCCTCTTACGGCCTTCAAATTCTTTCCTACATTTAGCGTGCACTGATACAATTGTCATGTGAAAATTTGGAAAATTTCAGGGGTAATTTGACCTTTTAAAGACATTTAAGTGATTTTCTAGCCATTTAATGACCGTAATTCAAATCTGAACTACATCTACATGCAACGGCTAACCATAACGGTTTGAAAAATCATATTTGTGTACTTCTGTGCGAGTTAATTCCATGTGTAGTAAAATAGAAGGAATTTTCAAACATATTGGTCTCACGGCATGGGCACATGCATGGAGTGCCATGGCATTTTAATTCCAAAAAATTAAAAAAAGATCAGAAAAACATGAAACCTTTCTTGATGTAATGTCATGCCACCAACATGATGTGGTAAAAAAATTGGCCTGTTTGACGAAAGTTTGGACACACACCCCTCACAAACCGGAGCAAATCACTAGAATGTTCGTGGTTCCAAGAGGGAACAATGCATGTTTGATGACGAACGGGAGATCGCTTCCTCTTACGGCCTATAAATTCGTTTCTACATTTAACGTGCACTAATACAATTGTCATGTGAAAATTTGGAAAATTTCAGGGGTAGACCTTTTAAAGACATGTAAGTGATTTTCTAGCTATTTAATGACTATAATTCAAATTGGAACTACATCTACATGCAATGGCTAACTATAACGGTTTGAAAAATCATATTTTTGTGTAATTGTGTGCGAGTTAAAAAAATATCAGACGATGTAAATATCAGTTGTTCAAAAAACAAAATTTATGCATGGAGTGCCATGGCATTTTAATTCCAAAAAATATCAGAAACACATGAAACCTTGCTTGATGTAATGTCATGCCACCAAGATGATGTGGTAAAAAATTGGCATGTTTGACGAAAGTTTGGACACACACCCCTCACAAACCGGAGCAACTCACTAGAAGGTTCGTGGTTCCGAGAGGGAACAATGCATGTTTGAGTATGAACGGGAGATAGCTTCCTCTTACGGCCTTCAAACTTTTTCTAAGTTTAACATGCACTGCTACAACTGTAATGTGAAAATTAGGAAACTTCTAGGGGTCATTGGACCTTTTAAAGACATTTAAGTGATTTTCTAGCCATTTAATGGCTGTAATTCAAATTCGAACTACATCTACATGCAACGCCTAACCAAAACGGTTTGAAAAATCATATTTGTGTACTTGTGTGCGAGTTAATTCCATGAGCAGTAAATTAGAAGGAATTTTCAAACATATTGGTCTCACGACATGGACACATGCTGTCGGGGAGGCTGATCGGACCCACGAACACCTATGGGGCCGACGGACCGAGCCCCTTTTGGTTCGGAGGGGGGCGGAGATCGCACGAAGAGCGGATCGAGGCGAAGCACACGAGCAATTTTACCCAGCTTCGGAGCTCTCCGGAGAGATAATACTCCTACTGCTGCTTGTCTGGTTTGTATTGTGCTCTTGCTAGGGAGCGATGAGAGCTACAAGACCTAGCGTGTGTGTTCTCTGGTTCCGTTGGAATCGAACCTCGAGGGAACTGATCGACTGACCAACCCCTTATACGCTATGCGCATGGGCCTCCTTTTATATGCTCAAAGGGGCTCCGGCAGTGGCAACGTAGATGGGGGTACAAATGGAAAAACAGTAGTTGGTACACCTACTTGAACGAGTGTACAGCAGTACTCTACCTAACCCCGACGGCAAGGGACAAAAGCATTAAATGCCCGTCCCTCGCCGCCTAAACAAAGGCAACAGGGACCGTCAGGAGCGCCACCGTTCGCCACGATGGCAAGCTTTTCAGCGCCGCTTATCGCTGCCCCCCGCTGGCTGCACAGCCTCTTGACACGCGCGCATGGAATGGTCCCATGACGACACGTTGGTGGATGAGCTGGAGCGGAGATGAAGAGAGGTTGCCTGCCGCGGCAAGCGCCTTGCCGCGGCCGAATCCTTGTCGCGTCCGGAGGCTTGTCGCTCTCCGAGCCTTCCCGGCAAGCTCCTCTTGCCGGGGTCTTGTCTTCTGCGTGCCTTGAGTGGCCTTCCCGGCAAGCTCCTCTTGCCGGGCCTTGTCTTCTTGGTTAAATACTTTGTTCTTGAATGGCTCCAAAGGAACCACGGAGGATCTTGGCGGTGACCAGCAAGCCTTGCCGCTGGTGTCAGAATCGCCTGCGGCACGAAGTTCGGGATACTAGGGTACCCCTACTCTAGTACACCGACAGAGCCCCGGCTCGGGCCATACACGGTGCCGAGCGCTGTTGGGCCAGTGCCCAAAACAAAGCAGTATGGTCACACGCGGCCTTGATCACGCCCGTAACTTGCTCTGGACCCACCACGCCCCCACGTAACAAAGACGAGCCTAACGTGGCATCGTGGGAGAGATCGTGGGGGTTTCTTTATTAGAAAAGCGAACGTCCGCCTCTCTCCCTCCTTATAAACAGGGGAAGCAGGGCAGGTCGCCCATCTCGCCATTGCTGTCTTGTCTTGAAAACCACCGCAGCTCCCCCTTCTTCTCCAAAGGCGAAGAGAGCAGCCCGCCTTCTTTCGCCACAACGCCATCAACGCCGCCGGTCTCCTCCACCGCCCGCCATGGCTCCGAAGCCGACAAGGGGAAGGGCGTGAAGTCGGCCGAGGCGCAGCGGCTCGCGGCACTGCGAAAGGAGCGGGCCATCTTCTCCCCCCAGCTCGACGCAAAGGAGCTGAGGGAGGGTTACTACCTCTTCTGGTCGACGGAGACGCGTGCGCATCCGCGCACGAAGGTACTCCCCGCCACCGCTTCGGAACTAGCCCCAATTGGGTATCCTTTCTTTGCACTTTTCTTCTATTGTGGGCTCGCCCGCCTTTTCAATTCTTCTGCGACATTATGAACACCTACAGGTTCCGCCTCCTTGATTTCACCCCCAACGCCATTCTAACCATGGCAGTTTTCGCACACCTTTGCGAAAACTTTGTCGGGATCCACCAAAACGTAGCCCTCTTCCGCCACTTCTTCATGCCCCGCGTTGAGAGAGGGGAGCCGCTTGCCGGAGGGATTGCTTGGGTCTCCAGGGTCGGCAAGAAGGAAGCTTATCTGGAAGGAGAGTTCCACAGCAAATGGGAGGAGTGGAGAGCCAATTGGTGTTGGATCGTTGAGGAGAACCCGCAGCCCTTCACTGCCCTACGCCAAACCCCAATAGTGCGTGGCAACGATTGGAGCAACTTGGCGCCGGAGGATGCTAGGTTGAAGATAGCTGTGACCCGGATTTTGCGCCAGTGCTTGCCGGACTAACCGTAGAGGCGCAGTTGGCAGATTTCCTTCGCCGCAGACGCTTCCCTTGCAGGAGAGGAGGAGACCTGCTTGGGAGTTCCAAAACACAGCGGACATCATGAGGCTGCGCCTGGCCTCAACTGGAATTTCATTGTCTTGGAGTTGGATGCGATGCTGCTAGAGCTGTTCAAGAATGACCCGATCACCCCGAGTGGTTTAGGTTGCCGAGGGGGTCGCCCCATTGTGCAACAACTCTTCGCCGACCGCATCCGTGCTATGATGTCGCGCAGCGATTCTCATGGGAGCGTTCCAACCTGGCAAGAGCCTTCCGACGACATCGCGCGGCAGTTCTTCGACAGCTTGGAAGAAGTGCTGATCCGCCTGACGAAAGCGAAGAGGCTCACCCGCGACACCACCGGCGAAGAGATGGTGCGCATTGCCACCAGGTTGGAGGAGGCGGCAAGCTGCTGCCGCTGGCGTCTTCGGGTACACCGTGGAGGAGGCAGATGCAGCCGAGGCGGCAAGCCTTGCCGAGCGAAGGGAGTTCGCCGGTGAGGAAGAGCTTGCCGAACCCGAGGCCGAGTCGAGCGAACCAGCCGAGGGCGCTTCTTCCCCACCATCCAGCGGCTTGCCGCAAACGGAGCCCCCGGCTCCGCCAAAGAGGCGTCTCCGCAAGGCTGGAGACGAGACGGGGCGGCAGACGGGCCCACAGCCGCAGCGCCGCGCGACGCGCTCTACCGCGGCAAGCGATGTTGCCGCGGGAGCACCCCACACTGCTGCGACAATCGGGCGGGATCCTCCTGTGCCACCGCCGACACCTCCGCTAAGCGGCCAAGAGAGCCCACTCCTCGCCTCGTCAGACTGGAGGCGAGCCGGAGTTTGATTTCTCCGCGCTCAGCTCCAAGGAGGAAGAAGAAGAGTAAGCTTCAATATTGTGCTTGTATTTCTTCAATTTTGTTGCTTCATCTTGAATCTGATTTGCTTCGTTCTGAACCCTTTCCTTTTCAGGACGCTGGCCTAGAGAGCGTCGAAGAGAGCTAAGACCCCGGTGGTCGTTGTTGAGGACGATCCGCCTGCGGGCAACAGGGAGGCGCTCGAGACCCCCTTGCCGGACCCGCAACCCTTCTCAGAGCAGCCCCCAAAGACAGCCCCTGCAGTAAGTATGCGGTTTTCTCCTCATTGTTAGGTGTGCATGGGTGCTCCTTCTTCATTGATACCTGACTGTTGGTTTGTGTAGGAGCAGAGCAGCCTCATCAGGAGGGCACGGAGGCCGCCCCCGAAATTCTATCTGCTTCGACTACGCCGCCAAGGGAGGATTCTCCGGCAAGGGAGACTACTCCGGCAAGGGACAGCACCAGTGATCCTCCAGTGGTCGAGACCATGGCTGCAGATCCCATTGCAGGTAATCCTCTTGTGCGAAAATTTCCCTTGGGCTTGTTTTCTTCTGTTTTTCTTTGAATATTGGCTTGACTTTCTTCATCCGTCCGCCACAGAGCTGATGGAGACCGAGGTCGCTGGCGAGGAGGACGCGCGCGGCAACACTGACGAAGCCGCCGCCGTGGAGAAGAAGCCGGCGCTGACGAGCCTGCCGGCGAAGAGGCCACCGAGGCTGCCGCCACAGAAGCTGGCGAGGGTCCGGCATCGAATCGACGCCCTGGGCCGCAGATGAGCGCCAGCGCCACACCGACCGCCGATTCCCCGCCATTGCTGCAGCCTCAGTTCAAGAGCCCCAGCCCGCGCTTACTTGAAGGCCGGGCGATGACGCTTTCATCAAACTCCCATGGGAGTCGAGCCTGTGGCGCCGGTCGAAGGAGAGACCTTTGACGGAGAGCTGCTCGCCTCGCTGGCCGACGCCGGTGGACGCGCCAAGCAGCAGCGTGGCGAAGTTCGAGGAGGAGCAGCTGCTGAAGAAGCTGCTGTCGCTCTACCGCGCCCGATAAGCCAAGTTGGAGTCCCGGGAAGCACTTGTCGCGAGGGCAGGAGCAGACATGGAGAAGCGCGCGGAGGAGCTCCGGGGCCGCAACCAGGAAGCTCTCCGGTCCTTGGCGGAGGAGCGGGAGCAACTCGCCGAGGAGCGCACGGCCTTCGTCCTCGAGAAGGCCGCAGGTGAGGAGGAGCAGCGGCTTGCCATCGAGAAGCTGTCCGCGCAGGAAAGCGAGCTGGCGCAGCGGAAGGTCAACCTGGATAGCCACGAGGAAGAGCTTGTCGCGCGCGAGGAGTCACTTGGCGGAGCTCTTAAGGAAGCGAAGGATGCTGCCGCAGCCGCCGAGGCCGCCAAGAAAGAGTTGGAGATGAAGGTAACGCAGCTGGAGGCCAGTCTCCAGAAGAGCGGGGAGGAGCTTGCTGCGCTCAAGCTCGAGCGCGAGAAGGACGCCTACACTCTTGGTGAGCTGCAGGGCCGTCTCGCCGATAGGAGCAAGGAGCTCGATGCCGCCAACGATTCCAAGGCAGATCTTGAGCTGAAGTTGACCACTCTGACGCAGACGCTGGACGGCGCCAAGGAGCGGGAGGTGGGTCTGTTGGAGACGATCAAGGCCAACGAGGAGCTGCTGGCGAATGCTGTTGCCACCCAGAGCGCCTTGAGGGAGAGTGTGGAGCATCGGACCAAGGTCTTGTGGATATCGCCGCCGCCATCCACAACGAAATGATGGAGCTGGGATAGTGGATCTCGGATACTCCTCCGACGAGCACCTCCAACCCAGCGCCAAGCTTAGCTTATTCTTCAAGGGCGTGGTGACGGGCCTCCAATGACTCCGGGAAGAGATCCCAAAGCAGCTGGCCGAGGAATCGCGCCAGACCGTGCAGGAGCCCTCCGGAAGGTGTTGATGAAGGTGGCCTTCCGCAATCCAGGCCTCAACCTCAACGGCGTCCTCAGATCCTTGCCGCCAGATGCCGACGTGGAGGCGCTCAAAGCCCTTGTCGCACCCATTGTGGACAAGGTGGGCAAGATCAAGCGGGTTGATGGCGACCGCGTAGACTAGGCTGCCAATTTTATCTTTCCCTTGTCGCTGCTGATCATGTTTAGAACAATTTATTAGATCTGCGACAAGCTATTTTGTAATGTAACTTTATCTTAGGCGATGATTGCAATGTTATTTCCTTTACTTGATTCCTTCCTTTGTAATGCTTTTTGCCAACAGCTTTTAGGGAACTTGTCTGCAGTAGCACCCTTGCCGCGAAAGCGCCGAGTGCGGAACGTCAAGAAATTCGGCGGTGCTGCCTCCGACAAGCAACCTTGTCGCGACTAGCTGCAGCTCACTTAAGTTGTTGAGCGGACTCAAACAAAGTAAGTATGCGCGACTAGTCATGAGTTGGTTCCTCCGCACATGTGTTTTCCATACATAGTACTATCGCTCAAGGAAAATAACTTAAAAAATTTAAAACTGATTGCTCAAACTTGGGCAACTTAGCTTTTCCGCTGCTTGCTTCCCGATATAGTGAAACTTCCTCGAGCAACGCTTGGTCCATAGTATTATCTTCTCCTTCCCCCCTGGTTAACTTGTGCGCAAGGGAACCTTCCTTTCTTTGAGAAAAGAGAAAGAAGAGAAAATAAAGTTATGGAGCCCAGCGGCTCGATATTGCTTACCGGGTGTGGGTGCTGCACAAAGTGTTAGCCAAAACATGCAATAAAATGATGAAAGCATGAATTTGACAAGTTGTGCGCAACACATGAGCTTTATCGATGCACGGGTCTGCGCCCGCTTTGTACAAAGGATTACATGCAACAGCCGCAAGACTTGTACAAAGGTGGTTGCTTAACAACAGGTTCCGCAACCGCGCCTCTATGGGTAAAACTTACGAAGATGCTCAATGTTCCAGAGTTGCTCACCGAATGCCATCTCCGGTCTCAAGGCGGACAACGCCAGTGCCTAGTGACTCGCTTTCACCCGATAAGGGCCTTCCCACTTTGGCGTCAACTTGTTTGAATTCTTGGCGGACTGAACGCCGAAGAACAAGGTCGCCTTCCTCGAGGCTTCGCACTAACTTTGCGGTTATGGTAGCGACGCAAAGCTTGTCGGGTAACGGCGGCTCAGAGAAGCGGCTCAAGACGATCTTCCTCAAGGAGCAGCGCGTCATCTTGTCGCAATCGCTCTTGCTCAAGCTCATCATAAGCGAGCACTCGAGGCGATCCGTGATACGAAGTTCCGTGGGGAGAACTGCCTCTGCTCCATAGACTAGAGCGAAAGGTGTCCGGCCTGGCTCGATTTGGCGTCGTCCTCATCGACCAAAGAACCACCGGCAGCTCCTCAATCCAGCTTTCTTCCGCACTTGTGCAGCTCGTCGAAAGTTCTGGTCTTAAGCCCGCAAAGACTTCAAAGATTTGCCCTCTCGCTTGACCGCTGCTTCTCGGATGAGCAACAGAAGCAAAGAAGACCTTGGCACCAAGATCTTGGACGTACTGCATGAAGGTGCGACTTGTAAATTGTGTGCCGTTGTCGGTGATGATCCTGTTAGGGATTCCGAACCGGCAAACAATCGACCTGAAGAACTTGATCTTGATCTTGTCACCTTCCTCATCGCTTCCACTTCCGGCCACTTTGTGAACTTGTCGATTGCAACGCATACAAGTACTCAAAGCCCCGACAGCTCGGGGAAGGGGCCGAGGATGTCGAGCCCCTGCACCGAAAATGGCCAGGGATAAAGGGATCGTCTGGAGAGCTTGAGCTGGCTGGTGTATCTGCTTTGGAATGGAACTGCACGCTTCACACTTGGTTACTTGTGCAGTTGCATCACGGAGGGCTGTCGGCCAAAGAAACCTTGCCGGAAAGCTTTGCTTAGCAAGTGCTCTGGCGCCAATGTGGTGACCACATATGCCTCCATGTATCTCTCGCCAACAGCTTTTGTCCGTCTTCCGGTGAATACACTTCAATTTCACACCGTTGAGTCTCCTTCGCATGCAGGTGTCGTCGACAAACCGGTACATACTTGACTGCCGGGCTACTCTTTCCGCTTCTTCTTGCTCTTCGGAAGTTCTCCGTCTGAAGGAAATGGACAATCTGCTGCGCCCATGCCGGAGCTTGCGGCTCGACAACAAGGACTAAAGGCACATTTGCTTTGTGGGAACATCAGCTTCCACGGCAAGAACTCGCGACTCGGCCGGAGTTGACGTTCCCAGCAAGCTTGCCGGAGCAAAACTTGTCGGAGCGCCCGCTTCAACGAAACAAACCACGGGCTTGTTTGAGCAGATCGCCCCTCAGCTCTGTTGGTGTCGATCTTGGGGACCTTCTTGGCGGCGGCTTCGGGAAGCTCACGGAAAGTAGTCACCAGAAATCAACTTCCTCTTCTCGTTCTGTCCAGGTTGATGGTGTTACGGTTGGTTGAGTTAGCTTGAGCACAAAATCCCTGGTTCCATTGTGCAACTTAAGTGCAGCGCACTTTGACAGGCCATCAGCAATATCATTCTAAGCTCTTGGAACATGTTCCATTTGTAGGCCGTCAAAGTGTTCTTCTAGCTTTCTCACTTCATCAACGTAGGCTTCCATCAATGGACTCTGATAATCTTTGTTCACTTGGCGGACGACAAGTTGTGAGTCACCCCTGACAATAAGCTTCTTGATCCCAAGGTCTACTGCGATCCTGAGACCGGCAAGCAAACCTTCATACTCTGCAGTATTATTTGTTGCTTGCTCCTTGGGAAAGTGCATTTGGACTATGTACTTGAGGTGTTCTCCGGTGGGTGCTATAAGCAAGACGCCGCAAGACCGGGCGCCTTTGCAATGTAGAAGGCACCATCAAAGTACATCAGCCACTCTTTACTTGCTTCCTTGACGGGATGCTCGTCTCGAATTTCTTCATCCGGTGTTGGCGCCCATTCTGCTATGAACTCCGCCAATGCTCGCTTTGGATAGTTGACGTGCTTTCAAACTTGAGGCCAAAGCTTGACAGGTTCCGATGCCCACTCGACAATCACGCCTGCCGCCTGGATTCTCGCAGATCCTCTTCAATGAAAGCGAGTGACAACTGTGATCTCATGTGCCCGAAAGTAATGGCGCAGCTTTCTCGAGGCCATGAGAAGGCCGAAGCAATTTCTGCACACCGTAGTACCTTGATCTAGCCCCCATGTAAGGGAACCGACAAAGTAAACCGGGCGCCGCACCATCCTTTTCTCGTGATCTGCTCATGCGCTCACAGAGATTCGCCCTTGTCGGGACCAGAAGCTTGTCGGGCGAAGCCCTCGCTTGTCGCTGGATGTGTCCGCCGTGGTTGCTAGCTCATCATCCGCCTCCTCTCCGCTCCTAACGCAGCACTAACCACTTGATTGGTTGCCACTATATATAGCAGCAACTTCTCTTGTGGCTTAGGTGCGACAAGTATTGGAGTTGAGGACAGTTACCTCTGTAAGTCCTGCAGCGCAGACTCCGCTTCGGGAGTCCATTTCATTGAACCCGCCTTTTTCAAAATCACGAAAAATGGCGAGGCTGCTCAGCAGACCTAGAGATAAACCTGCTGAGAGCAGCCACACAACCGGCAAGTCTTCGTACATCCTTGACGCGCTTTGGTGCTTCAATCTGCTCAATGGCCTTGATCTTGTCGGGATTGGCTTCAATTCCCCGATGAGACACGAAGAACCCGAGAAGCTTGCCGGAAGGGACTCCAAACACACACTTCTCAGGGTTGAGCTTGAGGTTGATCTTGCGCAGATTTGCAAAGGTCTCATCCAAATCTTGAACCAGAGTTGCTTTGTCCTTGCTCTTGACCACTATGTCATCCATGTAGGCTTCTACATTTCGTGTATTTGCGGCTCAAAAGCGCCATGGACTACTCTTGCAAACGTTGAACCAACATTCTTTAACCCGAAGGGCATCCGCATAAAACAAAGACGTGCCACATGGGGTGATGAATGCGGTCTTCTCCTCATCTTCTTCTGCCATGAAGATCTGATGATATCCTGAATATGCATCAAGAAACGAAAGCAAATCACATCCAGCCATGGAGTCAACAATCTGGTCGATGCACGGCAAGGGAAATGGATCTTTGGGACAAGCTTTATTGACATCTGTAAAGTCGATACAAAGCCTCCATTTCCCGTTAGCCTTGCGCACAACTATAGGATTGGCCAACCACGTAGGATGGAGCACTCCTCGACAAGGCCTGCTGCTTCCGGTTTCTTGATCTCTTCGCGATGAACTCTTGACGCCCACTGCCTGCTTCCTGACTTTCTGCTTGACGGGCCGCGCATGAGGGCAAACGGCAAGACGGTGCTCAATTACTTTCCTGGGAACACCGGGGATGTCAGATGGTTGCCACGCAAACACGTCGACGTTCGCCCGCAGGAAAGCAACGAGCGCGCCTTCCTATTTAGGGTCGAGAGGCACCGATGGTGAAGGTAGCACCGGTGTCGCCCTCCTTGGCGGACACCTTCTTGGTCTTTGGCGGAACTGCCATCGTCTTCTTGCACTTGCCGGTGGAGCTCGATGGTGCGTCCTCGACGGTAGCGCAGCACTCCGAAGAGGTGCGCTTGCCGGAGTGGGCATCAGAGCTCTTGTCAGACTTGGTCTTCATCCCCCCGGGAGCTTCAGCGGCAAGTGTCTTGCTTTCTGTTGCAGCAGCTGCTTCCCGGTAGATCTTGTCGGCAGATAAGAGCATCCTTCTTGTCGCCATGGACAGAGATGATGCTTATCGGGCCTGGCATCTTGAGTATGTTGTAGGCATAGTGAGAGGCCGCCATGAACTTGGCGAGTCTTTGGGCCAAGTATCCCATTGTATGGCAATGGGAAATCAGCAACGCCGAATGTGACCCTCTCGGTCCTAAAGTTCAGCTTGCTGCCAAATGTTACCGCAACGTGATCTTCCCTTCGGGCTTGCTCCTTCCTGCATTGATTCCTTGAATGTGCCGGTCTCTTCGAGCTCGCCGTCAGGATCCAAGCTTCGGAGCACCGCGGAGGAGATCAGATTCAAGCTGGCCCCGCCGTCAACTAGCATCTTGGTGACCTTGAGGTTGCGGATAGTTGGTGAGACCAACATCGGGAAGCACCCGACCGCAGTTATGCGATCAGGGTGGTCCTCAATATCAAAGATGATAGGCGTGCTGGACCATTTCAGAGGCTTGCGTGACTCTACGGATGGTTCCGCTGCATTGACCTTCCGCATCCACTGCTTGAGTTGGCGGTGGGAAGTATGCAGGGAAGCACCTCCGTCAACGCAGAGGACCTCCGTGGCTTT
Organism: Aegilops bicornis; assembly: GCA_021605145.1. NCBI lineage: Eukaryota > Viridiplantae > Streptophyta > Magnoliopsida > Poales > Poaceae > Aegilops > Aegilops bicornis. Next base: position 206,656,942 of record CM038669.1, on the reverse strand, counting down.
CTAAAACTCCTGCTCATCGGCGTCGTCATCATCCATGTCTTCATCGTCGTCGTCATCTTCATCCTTGTTGCGGCTGCGGGGAGGTCTGTCTCCTTGCCGCTGCTTGGCCTTGCCGCGGCGCCCTCCCCGGCCGGGACGTTTCTTGCTGGCTCCTCCAGCACCTTCCTGGGCCTTCTCCTTGTCGCGTCGTCAGATTCAGCTTTCATTTGCTCGACAAGCTGCTCTACCTTCTTGCAGCTCTGGAGGTCATGGCCCTTGGTGCGGTGGATCTTGCAGTACTGCTTGCCGGAGCCGTCCTGCTTGTCGGCGGACGCCACAGGCTGGTGGTTGGTGCCATCAGCAACCTCCTTGCCGGAGCTACCAGCCTTGGCGTTCTTGTCGCCACCTCCATTGCCGGACAACTCGACGACTAGCACGTCTCTGCCTTTCTTTTTCCTGTTGCCCCGCCGCTCTTCTTCTTTGCCGGGCGGTTTCTTCACCGCCGAACCTGCTTTCAGCATTCTCTCCGGGAGTCTCCTCCTCCTCAAAGACGCGATGCACACTTGTCGGCCGTATGAGTAGCTCACTGACGTCTCTGATTTTGCACATCGCCATCTCCTCCCGCATCCTGCGGTTCCACATGTTCTGATGGAACGCGCTGATCACTGCGACAGGGTGGACATCTGGGATGTTGTGCTGCACACGGCTGAATCTCTGGATATACTTGCGCAGGGGCTCTCCTTCCTTCTGGGCGAGCAGATGAAGGTCGCTTTCTTGGCCATGGGGTTTGTGGCCGCCTGTAAAGGCGCCGACAAACTGATGGCATAGATCTGCCCAAGAAGATATGGAGTTGTTCGGCAAGTGCATGAGCCAGGACCTGACGTTGGGCTTGAGTACCAGCGGGAAGTAATTGTCAAGGATCTTGTCGTCTCGCCCCCCGGCAGCCTGCACCGCGATGGTGTAGATGCTGAGGAACTCCGACGGATGCGTCTTGCCGTCGCATTTCTCCGATACGCTCGGCTTGAAGTTCTTCTTGCTGGGCCACTGGACTTGCCGCAGCTCACGAGTGAACGCAGGGCAACCTACCGCGTACGGCAAGTCGCCTGGTTCCTCTGGCGCATGCATGTCAACAGAAGGCCCGGCGCGCTTGTCGGATTGACGTCGCGCTTCTCTTTGGCGCTCGATGCGAGTTCGAGCGTCCTCTTGCTGACGATCGTGTAGCACTTGGCGCTGATCGCGATGAGCTCGCGGATCCGATGACGCAGTGGAGTCGCTGTCGAGGTGGATCCGGCAAGTCGGTGACCTTGGCCTTCGGGGCGGAGAGTGAATGGTGGTTGCACCCCCCACCGGTCTCGTCGCCACCGGCTCGCGTTTGGCGTTCTTGCCGCGGCAGCGACGCACTCGGTTTCCACGGAGCGTCGCCGTTGGCGAAGCCGATGAGACTCTGGATGGTGGCCCTCCATTCGTCAACCTTGTCGGCTGTTGGAGGGTAATCGAGGAGCAGTTGAGCTCTCGCCGTAGCTTCGCTGGAGTAGTGGGTGGCAATGGTGAACGGTGCGAGGAGCGGGATATGCTCGGACTTCTAACTATGTTAGAAGGAGCAGCATCCCGTCCAGGCGTCCGTATCTCGCTTGTGCCAGCATGTTGGCGTGCACGCTGGTCTTGAGGGTCTCGAGATCCTCCAGCTCGGTCTTGATCCAACGAGCGTATGGTATTGTGAATACCATGACGCTGTTGGTCCTGCTGCTCCTGAGATGGGCGCGGGACATGTACGGACACCGAGGTTTGCGCGGCCTTGTCCTTGGACTTGGCAGCGCCACGAACTCCTTCGCCGGGCGCCGTTCTTCCGCCAGCGTCGCTTCCACCACCCGTTTGCTCCGGTGGTGGTGGGTTCGACGCGGACGGCTCCGCTGCCGCCGAAGCCTTCTTCTTCGGTGGCATGTTGATGAAGATGTTGAAGATGATGAACATGTTGCTCGTGTGAACGCCGGATCAGGTTCACACAGCCTCGACGCCCCCTACCTGGCGCGCCAAAGATCTCGGGGAGGCTGATCGGACCCACGAACACCTATGGGGCCGGCGGACCGAGCCTTTTGGTTCGGAGGGCGGAGATCGCCTGAAGAGCGGATCGAGGCGAAGCACACGAGCAGTTTACCCAGCTTCGGAGCTCTCCGGAGAGATAATACTCCTACTTCTGCTTGTCTGATTTGTATTGTGCTCTTGCTAGGGAGCGATGAGAGCTACAAGACCTAGCGTGTGTGTTCTCTGGTTCCGTTGGAATCGAACCTCGAGGGAACTGATCGACTGACCAACCCCTTCTACGTTGCGCATGGGCCTCCTTTTATATGCTCAAAGGGGCTCCAACAGGTGGCAACTTAGATGGGGGTACAAATGGAAAAACAGTAGTTGGTACACCTACTTGAACAGTGTACAGTGTACTCTACCTAACCCTGACGGCAAGGGACAAAAGCATTAAATGCCCGTCCTCGCCGCCTAAACAAAGGCAATGTGAGGACCGTCAGGAGCGCCACCGTTCGCCACGATGGCAAACTTGTTAGTGCCGCTTATCGCTGCCCCCCGCTGGCTGCACAGCCCGTGTCAATCTGCTCAATGGCCTTGATCTTGTCGGGATTGGCTTCAATTCCCCGCTGAGACACGAAGAACCCGAGAAGCTTGCCGGAAGGGACTCCAAACTCACACTTCTCTTGGTTGAGCTTGAGGTTGATCTTGCGCAGATTTGCAAAGGTCTCATCCTAATCTTGAACCAGAGTTGCTTTGTCCTTGCTCTTGACCACTATGTCATCCATGTAGGCTTCTACATTTCTGTGTATTTGCGGCTCAAAAGCGTCATGGACTACTCTTGCAAATGTTGAACCAGCATTCTTTAACCCGAAGGGCATCCGTACAAAACAAAGACGTGCCACATGGGGTGATGAATGCGGTCTTCTCCTCATCTTCTTACGCCATGAAGATCTGATGATATCCTGAATATGCATCAAGAAACGAAAGCAAATCACATCCAGCCGTGGAGTCAACAATCTTGTCGATGCGCGGCAAGGGAAATGGAGCTTTGGGACAAGCGTTATTGACCACTGTAAAGTCGATACAAAGACTCAATTTCACGTTAGCCTTGCGCACAACTACAGGATTGGCCAACCACGTAGGATGGAGCACTCCTCTGACAAGGCCTGCTGCTTCCAGTTTCTTGATCTCTTCTGCGATGAACTCTTGACGCTCCACTGCTTGCTTCCTGATTTTCTGCTTGACGGGCCGCGCATGAGGGCAAACGGCAAGACGGTGCTCAATTACTTTCCTGGGAACACCGGGGATGTCAGACGGTTGCCACGCAAACACGTCGACGTTCGCCCGTAGGAAAGCAATGAGCGCGCCTTCCTATTTAGGGTCGAGAGAGGCACTGATGGTGAAGGTACCACCGGTCGCCCCTCCTTGGCGGACACCTTCTTGGTCTTTGGCGGAGCTGCCATCGTCTTCTTGCACTTGCCGGTGGAGCTCGATGGTGCGTCCTCGACGGTAGCGCAGCACTCCGGAGAGGTGCGCTTGCCGGAGTGGGCATCAGAGCTCTTGCCGGACCTGGTCTTCTTCTTCCCCCCGGGAGCTTCAGCGGCAAGTGTTTTGCTTTCACATTGCAGCCGCTTCCCGGTAGATCTTGTCGGCAGATAAGAGCATCCTTCTTGTCGCCATGGACAGAGATGATGCTTATCGGGCTTGGCATCTTGAGTAAGTTGTAGGCATAGTGAGAGGCGCCATGAACTTGGCGAGTCCGGATTTGGCCAAGTATCCCATTGTAAGGCAATGGGAAATCAGCAACGTCGAATGTGACCTTCTCATCCTAAAGTTCAGCTCGCTGCCAAATGTTACCGCAACGAGATCTTCCCTTCGCTTGCTCCTTCCCGGATTGATTCCTTGGAATGTGCCAGCCTCTTCGAGCTCATTGTCGTGGATCCGAAGCCTCTAGAGCACCGCTGAGGAGATCAGATTCAAGCCGCCCCGCCGCCAACTAGCATCTTGGTGACCTTGAGGTTGCGGATAGTTGGTGAGACCAACATGGGCAAGCACCCGACCGCAGATTATGCGATCGTGGTGGTCCTCAATATCAAAGATGATAGGCGTCTTGGACCATTTCGTAGGCTTGCGTGACTCTATGGATGGTTCCGCTGCATTGACCTCCGCATCCACCGCTTGAGTTGGCGGTGGGAAGTATGCAGGAAGCACCTCCGCCAACGCAGAGGACCACCGTGGCTTTCAAACTCCTGCTCATCGGGCGTCGTCATCATCCATGTCCTCGTCGTCGTCGTCGTCGTCATCCTTGTCGCGGCCACGGGGAGGCCTGTCTCCTGGCTGCTGCTTGGCCTTGCCGCGGCGCCCTCCCCGGCCGGCACGTTTCTTGCTGGCTCCTCCAGCACCTTCCTAGGCCTTCTCCTTGTCGCGTCGCTCGTATTCAGCTTTCTGCTGCTCGACAAGCTGCTCTACCTTCTTGCAGCTCTGGAGGTCATGGCCCTTGGTGCGGTGGATCTTGCAAGATCGCTGTCGGAGCCGTCCTGCTTGTCGGCGGCCGCCACAGGCTGGTGGTTGGTGCCAGCGGCAACCTCCTTGCTGGAGCTACCAGCCTTGGCGTTCTTGTCGCCGCCTCCGTTGCCGGACTGCTCGACGACTAGCACGTCTCTGCCTTTCTTTTTCCTGTTGCCCCGCCGCTGGCTCTTCTTTGCCGGGGCGGTTTCTTCACTGTCAAAACCTGCTTCTACATTCTCTCCGGGGAGTCTCCTCCCCTCCTCAGCACGTGCACACTTGTCGGCCAGGTCGTATAGCTCACTGACGTCTCTGATTTTGCACATCGCCATCTCCTCCCGCATCCTGCGGTTCCGCATGTTCTGATGGAACGCTACCGATCATCGCGCAGTGGTGGACATCCGGGATGTTGTCTTTGTACACGGCTGAATCTCTGAATATACTTGCGCAGGGCTCTCCTTCCTTCGGCGAGCAGATGAAGGTCACTTTCTTGACCATGGGGTTTGTGGTCACCGTGAAGGCGCCGACAAAACTGATGGCATAGATCTGCCCAAGAAGATATGGAGTTGTCCGCAAGTGCATGAGCCAGACTCGACGTTGGGCTTGAGCACGAGCGGTAAGTATTTGGCAAGGATCTTGTCGTCTCGCCCCCCGGCAGCCTGCACCGCGATGGTGTAGATGCTGAGGAACTCCGACGGATGCGTCTTGCCGTCGTACTTCTCCGGTACGTCTGGCTTGAAGTTCTTCTTGCTGGGCCACTGGACTTGCCGCAGCTCACGAGTGAACGCAGGGCAACCTACCGCGTACGACAAGTTGCCTGGTTCCTCTGGCGCGTGCATGTCAACAGAAGGCCCGGCGCGCTTGTCGGATTGACGTCGCGCTTCTCTTCGGCGCTCGACGCGAGTTCGAGCGTCCTCTTGCTGTCGATCGCGTAGCACTTGGCGCTGATCGCGGTGAGCTCGTGGATCCGACGACGCAGTGGATTCGCTGTCGAGGTGGATTCGGCGAGTCGGCGATCTTGGCCTTCGGGGCGGAGAGTGCATGGTGGTTGCACCCCCACCGGTCTCGTCGCCACCGGCTCGCGTTTAGCGTTCTTGCCGCGCAGCGCACTTTCGGTTGCCGCGGAGCGTCGCCGTTAAGCGAAGCCGATGAGACTGGATGGTGGCCCTCCATTCGCCAACCTTGTCGGCTGTTGGAGGGTAATCGAGGAGCGATTGAGCTCTCGCCAGAAGCTTCGCTGGAGTAGTGGGTGGTAATGGTGAACGGTGCGAGGAGCGGGATATGCTCGGACTTCTAACTATGTTAGAAGGAGCAGCGTCCCGTCCAGGCGACCGTATCTTGCTCGTGCCAGCATGTTGGCATGCACGCTGGTCTTGAGGGTCTCGAGATCCTCCAGCTCGGTCTTGATCCAACGAGCATATGGTATTGTGAATAACATGACGTTGTTGGTCCCGCGTCTCCTGAGAGGGGCGCGGGACATCTACGGACGCCGAGGTTTGCGCGGCCTTGTCCTTGGACTTGGCAGCGTCACGAACTCCTTCGCCGGGCGCTTCGTTCTTCCGCCAGCGTCCGCTTCCACCACCCGCTTGCTCCGGTGGTGGTGGGTTCGACGCGGACGGCTCCGCTGCCGCCGAAGCCTTCTTCTTCGGTGGCATGTTGATGAAGATGTTGAAGATGATGAACATGTTGCTCGTGTGAACGCCGGATCAGGTTCACACAGCCTCGATGCCCCCTACCTGGCGCGCCAAAGATGTCGGGGAGGCTGATCGGACCCACGAACACCTATGGGGCCGGCGGACCGAGCCCCTTTTGGTTCGGAGGGGGCGGAGATCGCATGAAGAGTGGATCGAGGCGAAGCACACGAGCAATTTTACCCAGCTTCGGAGCTCTCCGGAGAGATAATACTCCTACTGCTGCTTGTCTGGTTTGTATTGTGCTCTTGCTAGGGAGCGATGAGAGCTACAAGACCTAAGCGTGTGTTCTCTGGTTCCGCTGGAATCGAACCTCGAGGGAACTGATCGATCGACCAAACCCTTCTACGCTATGCGCATGGGCCTCCTTTTATATGCTCAAAGGGGCTCCAACAGTGGCAACTTAGATGGGGTACAAATGGAAAAACAGTAGTTGGTACACCTACTTGTACAGTGTACAGTGTACTCTACCTAACCCCGACGGCAAGGGACAAAAGCATTAAATGCCCGTCCCTGTCGCCTAAACAGTGCAACAGGGACCGTCAGGAGCGCCACCGTTCGCCACGACGGCAAACTTGTTAGTGCCTCTTATCGCTGCCCCCCGCTGGCTGCACAGCCTCTTGACACGTTGGTGGATGAGCTGGAGCGGAGATGAAGAGAGGTTGCCTGCCGCGGCAAGCGCCTTGCCGGCGAATCCTTTGTCGCATCCGGAGGCTTGTTGCTCTCCGAGCCTTCCCGGCAAGCTCCTCTTGCCGGGTCTTGTCTTCTGTGTGCCTTGAGTGGACTTCCGGCAAGCTCCTCTTGCCGGGCCTTGTCTTCTTGGTTAAATACTTTGTTCTTGAATGGCTCCAAAGGAACCACGGAGGATCTTGGCGGTGACCAGCAAGCCTTGCTGCTGGGTGTCAAGAATCGGCCTGCACGAGTTCGGGATACTAGGGTACCCCTACTCTAGTACATCGACACATGCATATGTATCCATGGAGGGACATGGCATTTTAATTCCAAAAAATTAAAAAAAATATTAGAAAGACATGAAAACTTTCTTCATGTAATGTCATGCCACCAAGATGATGTGGTAAAAAAATTGGCATGTCTGACGAAAGTTTCGACACACACCCCTCAAACACCGGAGAAACTCACTAGAAGGATCGTGATTCCGAGAGGGAACAATGCATGTTTGATGATACGGGAGATAGCTTCCTCTTACGGCCTTTTAATTTTTTCTATGTTTAACGTGCACTGCTACAACTGTAATGTGAAAATTAGGAAACTTCTAGGGGTCATTTGACCTTTTAAAGACATTTAAGTGATTTTGTAGCCATTTAATGACCGTAATTCAAATTTGAACTACATCTACATGCAACGTCTAACCATAACGGTTTGAAAAATCATATTTGTGTACTTGTAAAGTGAAGTTAATTCCATGAGCAGTAAATTAGATGGAATTTTCAAACATATTAGTTTCACGACATGGACACATGCATATGTATCCATGAAGGGACATGGCATTTTAATTCCAAAAAATTAAAAAAATATTAGAAAGACATGAAAACTTTCTTCATGTAATGTTATGCCACCAAGATGATGTGGTAAAATATTGGCCTGTTTGACAAAATTTTGGACACACACACCTCACAAACCGGAGCAACTCACTAGAAGGCTCGTGGTTCCGAGAGGGAACAATGCTTTTTTGATGACAAACGGGAGATATCTTCCTCTTACGGCATTCAAATTTTTTTCTACGTTTAACATGCACTACTACAACTGTAATGTGAAAATTAGGAAAATTCTAGGGGTCATTTGACCTTTTAAAGACATTTAAGTGATTTTCTAGCCATTTAATGACAGTAATTGAAATTTGAACTACATGTACATGCAATGGCAAACCATAACGGTTTAAAAAATCATATTTGTGTACTTGTGTGCGAGTTAATTCCATGAAAAGTAAATTAGAAGGAATTTTCAAACATATTTTACTCACGACATGGACACATACATATGTATGCATGGAGTGCCATGGCATTTTTATTCCAATAAATTAAAAAAAATCAGAAACACATGAAACCTTGATTGATGTAATGTCATGCCACCAAGATGATGTTGTAAAACAATTGCCATGTTTGACGAAAGTTTGGACACACACCCCTCACAAACCGAAGCAACTCACTAGGAGGCCCGTGGTTCTGAGAGGGAACAATGCATGTTTGATGACGAACGGGAGATAGCTTCCTCTTACGGCCTTCAAATTCTTTCCTACATTTAGCGTGCACTAATACAACTGTCATGTGAAAATTTGTAAAATTTCAAGGGTTGTCTTACCTTTTAAAGACATTTAAGTGATTTTCTAGCCATTTAATGACCGTAATTCAAATCTGAACTACATCTACATGCAACGGCTAACCATAACGGTTTCAAAAATCATATTTGTGTACTGTGCGAAAGTTAATTCCATGTGTAGTAAAATAGAAGGAATTTTCAAACATATTGGTCTCACGGCATGGGCACGCATGGAGTGCCATGGCATTTTAATTCCAAAAATTAAAAAAGATCGAAAAACATGAAACCTTTCTTGATGTAATGTCATGCCACCAACATGATGTGGTAAAAAATTGGCCTGTTTGATTTAAAGTTTGGACACCCACCCCTCACAAACCGAAGCAAATCACTAGAATGTTCGTGGTTCCAAGAGGGAACAATGCATGTTTGATGACGAACGGGAGATAGCTTCCTCTTACGGCCTATAAATTCTTTTCTACATTTAACGTGCACTAATACAATTGTCATGTGAAAATTTGGAAAATTTCAGGGGTAGACCTTTTCAAGACATTTAATTGATTTTCTAGCCATTTAATGACCATAATTCAAATTGGAACTACATCTACATGCAATGGCTAACTATAACGGTTTGAAAAATCATATTTTTGTGTAATTGTGTGCGAGTTAAAAAAATCATCAGACGATGTAAATATCAGTTGTTCCAAAAAGAAAATGTATGCATGGAGTGCCATGGCATTTTAATTCCAAAAAATATCAGAAACACATGAAACCTTGCTTGATGTAATGTCATGCCACCAAGATGATGTGGTAAAAAATTGGCATGTTTGACGAAAGTTTGGACACACACCCCTCACAAACCGGAGCAACTCACTAGAAGGTTCGTGGTTCCGAGAGGGAACAATGCATGTTTGAGTATGAACGGGAGATAGCTTCCTCTTACGGCCTTCAAACTTTTTCTAAGTTTAACATGCACTGCTACAACTGTAATGTGAAAATTGGGAAACTTCTAGGGGTCATTTGACCTTTTAAAGACATTTAAGTGATTTTCTAGCCATTTAATGGCTGTAATTCAAATTCGAACTATATCTACATGCAACGCCTAACCAGAACGGTTTGAAAAATCATATTTGTGTACTTGTGTGCGAGTTAATTCCATGAGCAGTAAATTAGAAGGAATTTTCAAACATATTTGTCTCACGACATGGACACATGCATATGTATCCATGGAGGGACATGGCATTTTAATTCCAAAAAAGTAAAAAAATATTAGAAAGACAAGAAAACTTTCTTCATGTAATGTCATGCCACCAAGATGATGTGGTTAAAAATTGGCATGTTTGATTTAAAGTTTGGACACACACCCTCACAAACCGGAGAAACTCACTAGAAGGATCGTGGATTCGAGAGGAACAATGCATGTTTGATGATACGGGAGATAGCTTCCTCTTACGGCCTTTTAATTTTTTCTATGTTTAACGTGCACTGCTACAACTGTAATGTGAAAATTAGGAAACTTCTAGGGGTCATTTGACCTTTTAAAGACATTTAAGTGATTTTGTAGCCATTTAATGACCGTAATTCAAATTTGAACTACATCTACATGCAACGTCTAACCATAACGGTTTGAAAAATCATATTTGTGTACTTGTGTGCGAGTTAATTCCATGAGCAGTAAATTAGATGGAATTTTCAAACATATTAGTTTCACGACATGGACACATGCATATGTATCCATGAAGGGACATGGCATTTTAATTCCAAAAAATTAAAAAAATATTAGAAAGACATGAAAACTTTCTTCATGTAATGTCATGCCACCAAGATGATGTGGTAAAAAATTGGCCTGTTTGACACAATTTTGGACACACACACCTCACAAACCGGAGCAACTCACTAGAAGGCTCGTGGTTCCGAGAGGGAAAAATGCTTTTTTGATGACGAACGGGAGATAGCTTCCTCTTACGGCCTTCAATTTTTTTCTACGTTTAACATGCACTACTACAACTGTAATGTGAAAATTAGGAAAATTCTAGGGGTCATTTGACCTTTTAAAGACATTTAAGTGATTTTCTAGCCATTTAATGACCGTAAATGAAATTTGAACTACATCTACATGCAATGGCAAACCATAACGGTTTAAAAAATCATATTTGTGTACTTGTGGGCGAGTTAATTCCATGAAAAGTAAATTAGAGGGAATTTTCAAACATATTTTTCTCACGACATGGACACATACATATGTATGCATGGAGTGTCATGGCATTTTTATTCCAATAAATTAAAAAAAAATCAGAAACACATGAAACCTTGATTGATGTAATGTCATGCCACCAAGATGATGTTGTGAAACAATTGCCATGTCTGACGAAAGTTTGGACACACAACCCTCACAAACAGGAGCAACTCACTAGGAGGCCCGTGGTTCTGAGAGGGAACAATGCATGTTTGATGACGAATGGGAGATAGCTTCCTCTTACGGCCTTCAAATTCTTTCCTACATTTAGCGTGCACTGATACAACTGTCATGTGAAAATTTGGAAAATTTCAAGGGTTATTTGACCTTTTAAAGACATTTAAGTGATTTTCTAGCCATTTAATGACCGTAATTCAAATCTGAACTACATCTACATGCAACGGCTAACCATAACGGTTTGAAAAATCATATTTGTGTACTTCTGTGCGAGTTAATTCCATGTGTAGTAAAATAGAAGGAATTTTCAAACATATTGGTCTCACGGCATGGGCACATGCATGGAGTGCCATGGCATTTTAATTCCAAAAAATTAAAAAAAGATCAGAAAAACATGAAACCTTTCTTGATGTAATGTCATGCCACCAACATGATGTGGTAAAAAAATTGGCCTGTTTGACGAAAGTTTGGACACACACCCCTCACAAACCGGAGCAAATCACTAGAATGTTCGTGGTTCCAAGAGGGAACAATGCATGTTTGATGACGAACGGGAGATAGCTTCCTCTTACGGCCTATAAATTCTTTTCTACATTTAACGTGCACTAATACAATTGTCATGTGAAAATTTGGAAAATTTCTGGGGTAGACCTTTTAAAGACATTTAATCGATTTTCTAGCCATTTAATGACCATAATTCAAATTGGAACTACATCTACATGCAATGGCTAACTATAACGGTTTGAAAAATCATATTTTTGTGTAATTGTGTGCGAGTTAAAAAATCATCGACGATGTAAATATCATTTGTTCCAAAAAGAAAATGTATGCATGGAGCGCCATGGCATTTTAATTCCAAAAAATATCAGAAACACATGAAACCTTGCTTGATGTAATGTCATGCCACCAAGATGATGTGGTAAAAAATTGGCATGTTTGACGAAAGTTTGGACACACACCCCTCACAAACTGGAGCAACTCACTAGAAGGTTCGTGGTTCCGAGAGGGAACAATGCATGTTTGAGTATGAACGGAGATAGCTTCCTCTTACGGCCTTCAAACTTTTCTAAGTTTAACATGCACTGCTACAACTGTAATGTGAAAATTGGGAAACTTCTAGGGGTCATTTGACCTTTTAAAGACATTTAAGTGATTTTCTAGCCATTTAATGGCTGTAATTCAAAGTCGAACTATATCTACATGCAACGCCTAACCAGAACGGTTTGAAAAATCATATTTGTGTACTCGTGTGCGAGTTAATTCCATGAGCAGTAAATTATAAGGAATTTTCAAACATATTTGTCTCACGACATGGACACATGCATATGTATCCATGGAGGGACATGGCATTTTAATTACAAAAAAGTAAAAAAATATTAGAAAGACAAGAAAACTTTCTTCATGTAATGTCATGCCACCAGGATGATGTGGTTAAAAATTGGCATGTTTGACGAAAGTTTGGACACACACCCCTCACAAACCGGAGAAACTCACTAGAAGGATCGTGATTCCGAGAGGGAACAATGCATGTTTCATGATACGGGAGATAGCTTCGTCTTACGGCCTTTTAATTTTTTCTATGTTTAACGTGCACTGCTACAACTGTAATGTGAAAATTAGGAAACTTCTAGGGGTCATTTGACCTTTTAAAGACATTTAAGTGATTTTGTAGCCATTTAATGACCGTAATTCAAATTTGAACTACATCTACATGCAACGCCTAACCATAACGGTTTGAAAAATCATATTTGTGTACTTGTGTGCGAGTTAATTCCATGAGCAGTAAATTAGATGGAATTTTCAAACATATTAGTTTCACGACATGGACACATGCATATGTATCCATGAAGGGACATGGCATTTTAATTCCAAAAAATTAAAAAAATATTAGAAAGACATGAAAACTTTCTTCATGTAATGTCATGCCACCAAGATGATGTGGTAAAAAATTGGCCTGTTTGACAAAATTTTGGACACACACACACCTCACAAACCGGAGCAACTCACTAGAAGGCTCGTGGTAACGAGAGGGAACAATGCTTGTTTGATGACGAACGGGAGATAGCTTCCTCTTACGGCCTTCAATTTTTTTCTACGTTTAACATGCACTACTACAACTGTAATGTGAAAATTAGGAAAATTGTAGGGGTCATTTGACCTTTTAAAGACATTTAAGTGATTTTCTAGCCATTTAATGACCGTAATTGAAATTTGAACTACATCTACATGCAATGGCAAACCATAACGGTTTAAAAAATCATATTTGTGTACTTGTGGGCGAGTTAATTCCATGAAAAGTAAATTAGAAGGAATTTTCAAACATATTTTTCTCACGACATGGACACATACATATGTATGCATGGAGTGCCATGGCATTTTTATTCCAATAAATTAAAAAAAATCAGAAACAGATGAAACCTTGATTGATGTAATGTCATGCCACCAAGATGATGTTGTGAAACAATTGCCATGTTTGACGAAAGTTTGGACACACAACCCTCACAAACAGGAGCAACTCGCTAGGAGGCCCGTGGTTCTGAGAGGGAACAATGCATGTTTGATGACGAACGGGAGATAGCTTCCTCTTACGGCCTTCAAATTCTTTCCTACATTTAGCGTGCACTGATACAACTGTCATGTAAAAATTTGGAAAATTTCAAGGGTTATTTGACCTTTTAAAGACATTTAAGTGATTTTCTAGCCATTTAATGACCGTAATTCAAATCTGAACTACATCTACATGCAACGGCTAGCCATAACGGTTTGAAAAATCATATTTGTGTACTGCATGAAGTTAATTCCATGTGTAGTAAAATAGAAGGAATTTTCAAACATATTGGTCTCACGGCATGGGTACATGCATGGAGTGCCATGGCATTTTAATTCCAAAAAATTAAAAAAAAAGATCAGAAAAACATGAAACCTTGCTTGATGTAATGTCATGCCACCAACATGATGTGGTAAAAAAATTGGCCTGTTTGACGAAAGTTTGGACACCCACCCCTCACAAACCGAAGCAACTCACTAGAATGTTCGTGGTTCCAAAAGGGAGCAATGCATGTTTGATGACGAACGGGAGATAGCTTCCTCTTACGGCCTATAAATTATTTTATACATTTAACGTGCACTAATACAATTGTCATGTGAAAATTTGGAAAATTTCAGGTAGACCTTTTCAAGACATTTAATTGATTTTCTAGCCATTTAATGACCATAATTCAAATTTGAACTACATCTACATGCAATGGCTAGCTATAACGGTTTGAAAAATCATATTTTTGTGTAATTGTGTGCGAGTTAAAAAATCATCAGACGATGTAAATATCAGTTGTTCAAAAAAGAAAATGTATGCATGGAGTGCCATGGCATTTTAATTCCAAAAAATATCAGAAACACATGAAACCTTGCTTGATGTAATGACATGCCACCAAGATGATGTGGAAAAAAATTGGCATGTTTGATTTAAAGTTTGGACACACACCTCACAAACCGGAGCAACTCACTAGAAGGTTCGTGGTTCCAGAGGGAACAATGCATGTTTGAGTATGAACGGGAGATAGCTTCCTCTTTCGGACTTCAAACTTTTTCTAAGTTTAACATGCACTGCTACAACTGTAATGTGAAAATTGGGAAACTTCTAGGGGTCATTTGACCTTTTAAAGACATTTAAGTGATTTTCTAGCCATTTAATGGCTGTAATTCAAATTCGAACTATATCTACATGCAACGCCTAACCAGAACGGTTTGAAAAATCATAATTGTGTACTTGTGTGCGAGTTAATTCCATGAGCAGTAAATTAGAAGGAATTTTCAAACATATTTGTCTCACGACATGGACACATGCATATGTATCCATGGAGGGACATGGCATTTTAATTCTAAAAAAGTAAAAAAATATTAGAAAGACAAGAAAACTTTCTTCATGTAATGTCATGCCACCAAGATGGTGTGGTTAAAAATTGACATGTTTGACGAAAGTTTGGACACACACCCCTCACAAACCGGAGAAACTCACTAGAAGGATCGTGATTCCGAGAGGGAACAATGCATGTTTGATGATACGGGAGATAGCTTCCTCTTACAGCCTTTTAATTTTTTCTATGTTTAACGTGCACTGCTACAACTGTAATGTGAAAATTAGGAAACTTCTAGGGGTCATTTGACCTTTTAAAGACATTTAAGTGATTTTGTAGCCATTTAATGACCATAATTCAAATTTGAACTACATCTACATGCAACGCCTAACCATAACGGTTTGAAAAATCATATTTGTGTACTTAAATGCGAGTTAATTCCATGAGCGATAAATTAGATGGAATTTTCAAACATATTAGTTTCACGACATGGACACATGCATATGTATCCATGAAGGACATGGCATTTAATTCCAAAAAATTAAAAAAATATTAGAAAGACATGAAAACTTTCTTCATGTAATGTCATGCCACCAAGATGATGTGGTAAAAAATTGGCCTGTTTGACAAAATTTTGGACACACACACCTCACAAATCGGAGCAACTCACTAGAAGGCTCGTGGTTCCGAGAGGGAACAATGCTTGTTTGATGACGAACGGGAGATAGCTTCCTCTTACGGCCTTCAATTTTTTTTCTACGTTTAACATGCACTACTACAACTGTAATGTGAAAATTAGGAAAATTCTAGGGGTCATTTGACCTTTTAAAGACATTTAAGTGTTTTTCTAGCCATTTAATGACCGTAATTGAAATTTGAACTACATCTACATGCAACGGCAAACCATAACGGTTTAAAAAATCATATTTGTGTACTTGTGCGCGAGTAAATTCCATGAAAAGTAAATTAGAAGGAATTTTCAAACATATTTTTCTCACGACATGGACACATACATATATATGCATGGAGTGCCATGGCATTTTTATTCCAAAAAATTAAAAAATGATCAGAAAAACATGAAACATTGCTTGATGTAATGTCATGCCACCAAGATGATGTGATAAAAAAATTGGCATGTTTCACGAAAGTTTGGACACACACCCCTCACAAACCGGAGCAACTCACTAGAAGGCTCGTGGTTCCGAGGGGGAACAATGCATGTTTGATGAGAAACAGGAGATAGCTTCCTCTTACGGCCTTCAAATTTTTTCTACATTCAACATGCGCTACTGCAACTGTAGTGTGAAATTTTGGAAAATTCTAGCTGTCATTTGACCTTTTAAAGACATTTAAGTGATTTTCTAGCCATTTAATGATCGTAATTCAAATCTAAACTACATCTACATGCAACGGCTAACCATAACGGTTTGAAAAATCATATTTGTGTACTTGTGTGCGAGTTAATTCCATGTGAAGTAAAATAGAAGGAATTTTCAAACATATTAGCCTCACGGCATGGGCACATGCATGGAGTGCCATGGCATTTCAATTCCAAAAAATAAAAAAAAAAGATTAGAAAAACATGAAACCTTGCTTGTTGTAATGTCATGCCACCAAGATGATGTGGTAAAAAATTTGGCCTGTCTGACGAAAGTTTGGACACACCCCCCTCACAAACTGCAGCAACTCACTAGAATGTTCGTGGTTCCAAGAGGGAACAATGCATGTTTGATGACGAACGGGGGATAGCTTCCTCTTACGGCCTCCAAAAATTTTCTACGTTTAATGTGCACTAATACAATTGTCATGTGAAAATATGGAAAATTTCAGGGGTAATTTGACCTTTTAAAGACATTTAGGTGATTTTCTAGCCATTTAATGACCGTAATTCAAATTTGAATTACATCTACATGTAATGGCTAACTATAACAATTTGAAAAATCATATTTTTGTGTACTTGTGCGCGAGTTAAAAAATCATCAGACGATGTAAATATCTGGTGTTCAAAAGAAAATGTATGCATGGAGTGCCATGGCATTTTAATTCCAAATAATTAAAAAAATATCGGAAACACACGAAACCTTGCTTGATGTAATGTCATGCCACCAAGATGATGTGGTTAAAAATTGGCATGTTTGACGAAAGTTTGGACACACACCCCTCACAAACCAAAGCAACTCACTAGAAGGCTCGTGGTTCCGAGAGGGAACAATGCATGTTTGATGATGAACGGGAGATAGCTTCCTGTTACGGCCTTCAAATTTTTTCTAAGTTTAACATGCACTGCTACAACTGTATAGTGAAAATTAGGAGACTTCTAGGGGTCATTTCACCTTTTAAAGACATTTAAGTGATTTTCTAGCCATTTAATGACCGTAATTCAAATTTGAATTACATCTACATGCAGCGCCTAACCATTACAGTTTGAAAAATCATATTTTTGTACTTGTGTGCGAGAGAATTCCATGTGCAGTAAATTAGAAGGAATTTTCCAACATATTTGTATCACGACATGGACACATGCATATGTATGCATGGAGGGACATGTCATTTTAATGCCAAAAAATTAAAAAAATATCAGAAACAGATGAAACCTTACTTGATGTAATGTCATGCCACCAAGATGATGTGGTAAAAAAATTGGCATGTTTGACGAAAGTTTGGACACAGACCCCTCACAAACCGGAGCTACTCACTAGAAGGCTCGTGGTTCTGAGATGGAACAATGCATGTTTGATGACGAACGGGAGATAGCTTCCTCTTACGGCCTTCAAAAAATTTCTACGTTTAACGTGCACTACTACAATTCTAATGTGAAAATTTGGAAAATTTCAGGGGCCATTTGACCTTTTGAAGACATTAAGTGATTTTCTAGCCATTTAATGACCATAATTCAAATTTGAACTACATCTACATGCAACGTCTAACCATAATGGTTTTAAAAATCATACTTGTGTGCTTGTGTGCGAGTTAATTCCATGTGCAGTAAATTAGAAGGAATTTCCAAACATATTTGTCTCACGACATGGACAGATGCATATGTATGCATGGAGTGCCATGGCATTTTAATTCCAAAAAATTAAAAAAATATCAGAACACATGAAACCTTGCTTGATGTAATGTCATGCCACCAAGATGATGTGGTAAAAAACATTGGTATGTTTGACGAAAGTTTATACACACACCCCTCACAATCCGGAGCAACTCACTAGAAGGCTCGTGGTTCCGAGAGGGAACAATGCATGTTTGATGATGAACGGGAGATATCTTCCTCTTACGGCCTTAAAAAAATTTCTAAGTTTAACATGCACTGCTACAACCGTAATGTGAAAATTAGGAAACTTCTAGGGGCCATTTGACCTTTTAAAGACATTTAAGTGATTTTTCTAGCCATTTAATGACCGTAGTTTAAATTCAAACTACATCTACATGCAATGCCTGACCATAACAGTTTGAAAAATCATATTTGTGTACTTGTGTGCGAGTTAATTCCATTAGCAGTAAATTAGAAGGAATTTTCAAACATATTTGTGTCACGACATGGACACATGCATATGCATGCGTGGAGGGACATGGCATTTTAAATCCAAAAAATTAAAAAAATATCAGAAACACATGAAAACTTTCTTCATGTAATGTCATGCCAACAAGACGATGTGGTAAAAAAATTGGCATCTTTGACGAAAGTTTGGACACACACCCATCACAAACAGGAGCAACTCACTAGAAGGCTCGTGGTTCCGAGAGGGAACAATGCATGTTTGATGACGAGCGGGAGATAGCTTCCCCTTACGGCCTTCAAATTTTTTTCTACGTTTAACATGCACTACTACAATTGTAATGTGATAATTAGGAAAATTTAGGGGTCATTTGACCTTTTAAAGACATTTAAGTGATTTTCAAGCGATTTAATGACCGTAATTGAAATTTGAACTACATCTACATGCAACGGCTAACCATTATGGTTTGAAAAATCATATTTGTGTACTTGTGTGCGAATTAATTCCATGTGCAGTAAAAAAGAAGGAATTTTCAAACATATTGGTCTCACGGCATGGGCACATGCATATGTATGCATGGAGTGCCATGGAATTTTAATTGCAAAAAATAAAAAAAAAATCAGAATCACATAAAACCTTGCTTGATGTAATGTCATGCCAACAAGATGATGTGGTAAAAATTTGGCATGTTTGACAAGAGTTTGGACACACACCCCTCACAAACTGGAGCAACTCACTAGAAGGCTCATGGTTCCGAGAAGGAACAATGCATGTTTGATGATGAACGGTAGATAGCTTCCTCTTACGGCCTTCAAATTTTTTTCTAAGTTTAACATGCACTGCTACAACTGTAATGTGAAAATTAGGAAACTTCTAGAGGTCATTTGACCTTTTAAAGACATTTAAGTGATTTTCTAGCCATTTAATGACCATAATTCAAATTTGAACTACATATACGTGCAACGCCTATCCATAACGGTTTGAAAATCATATTTGTGTACTTGTGTGTCAGTTCATTCCATGTGCAGTAAATTAGAAGGAATTTTCAAACCTATTTGTCTCACGACATGGACACGTGCATATGTATGCATGGAGGGACATGGCATTTTAACTCGAGAAAATTAAAAAAAATATCAGAAACACATGAAACCTTTCTTGATGTAATGTTATGCCACCAAGATGATGTGGTAGAAAAATTGGCATGTTTGACGAAAGTTTGGACACACACCCCTAAAAAACTGGAGCTACTCACTAGAAGGCTCGTGGTTCCAAGAGGGAATAATGCATGTTTGATGATGAATGGGAGATAGCTTCCTATTACGGCCTTCAAATTTTTTCTAAGTTTAACGGGCACTGCTACAACTGTAATGTGAAAATTAGGAAACTTCTAGAGGTCATTTGACCTTTGAAAGACATTTAAGTGATTTTCTAGCCATTTAATGACCGTAATTCAAATTTGAACTACATCTACATGCAACGTCTAACCATAACGGTTTGAAAAATCTTATTTTTGTACTTGTGTGCGAGTTAATTCCATGAACAGTAAATTAGAAGGAATTTTCAAACATATTTGTCTCACGACATGGACACATGCATATGTATGCATGGAGGGATATGGCATTTTAATTCTAGAAGATTAAAAAAATATCAGAAACACATGAAACCTTTCTTGATGTAATGTCATGCCACCAAGATGATGTGGTAAAAATTTGGCATGTTTGATGAAAGTTTGGACACACACCACTCACAAACCGGAGCAACTCGCTAGAAGGCTCGTGGTTCCGAGAAGGAACAATGCATGTTTGATGATGAACGGGAGATAGCTTCCCCTTGCGGCCTTCAAATTTTTTCTAAGTTTAACATGCACTGCTACAACTGTAATGTGAAAATTAGGAAACTTCTAGGGTTCATTTGACCTTTTAAAGGCATTTAAGTGATTTTCTAGCCATTTAATGACCGTAATTTAAATTCGAACTACATCTACATGCGACGCCTAACCATAACGGTTTGAAAAATCATATTTGTGTACTTGTGTGCGAGTTAATTCCATGAATAGGGAAATTAGAAGGAATTTTCAAACATATTTGTCTCACGACATGGACACATGCATATGTATGCATGGAGGGACATGGCATTTTAATTATAAAAAATTAAAAAAAATCAGAAACACATGAAAATTTTCTTCATGTAATATCATGCCACCAAGATGATGTGGTAAAAAAAATGGCATGTTTGATGGAAGTTTGGACACACACCTATCACAAACCGGAGCAACTCACTAGAAGGCTCGTGGTTCCGAGAGGGAACAATGCATGTTTGATGACTAATGGGAGATAGCTTCCTCTTACGGCCTTCAAATTTTTTTCTACATTTAACGAGCACTACTACAACTGTAATGTGAAAATTAGGAAAATTCTAGGGGTCATTTGACCTTTTAAAGACATTTAAGTGATTTTCTAGCCATTTAATGACCGTAATTGAAATTTGAACTACATCTACATGCAACGGCTAACCATAACGGTTTGAAAAATCATATTTGTGTACTTGTAAAAGAAAGTTAATTCCATGTGCAGTAAAATAGAAGGAATTTTCAAACATATTGGTCTCACGGCATGGGCACATGCATGGAGTGCCAAGGCATTTCAATTCCAAAAAAAAGATTAGAAAAACATGAAACCTTGCTTGTTGTAATGTCATGCCACCAAGATGATGTGGTAAAATTTTTGGCTTATTTGACGAAAGTTTGGACACACCCGCCTCACAAACCGCAGCACCTCACTAAAATGTCCGTGGTTCCAAGAGGGAACAATGCATGTTTGATGACGAACAGGGGATAGCTTCCTCTTACGGCCTTCAAAACATTTCTATGTTTAACATGCACTAATACAATTGTCATGTGAAAATTTGGAAAATTTCAGGGGTAGTTTGACCTTTTAAAGACATTTAGGTGATTTTCTAGCCATTTAATGACCGTAATTCAAATTTTAATTACATCTATATGCAATGGCTAACTATAACAGTTTGAAAAAATCATATTTTTGTGTACTTGGGGCGAGTTAAAAAATCATCAGACGATGTAAATATCTGGTGTTCAAAAGAAAATGTATGCATGGAGTGCCATGGCATTTTAATTCAAAATAATTAAAAAAATATCAGAAACACATGAAACCTTCCTTGATGTAATGTTATGCCACCAAGATGATGTGGTAAAAAATTGGCATGTTTGACAAAAGTTTGGACACACACCCCTCACAAACCAGAGCAACTCACTAGAAGGCTCGTGGTTTCGAGAGGGAACAATGCATGTTTGATGATGAACGGGAGATAGCTTCCTCTTAGGGCCTTCTAATTTTTTCTAAGTTTAACTTGACTGCTACAACTGTAATGTGAAAATTAGGAAACTTCTATGTGTCATTTCACCTTTTAAAGACATTTAAGTGATTTTCTAGCCATTTAATGACAGTAATTCAAATTTGAACTACATCTACATGCAACGCCTAACCATAACAGTTTGAAAAATCATATTTGTGTACTCATGTGCGAGTTAATTCCATGTGCAGTAAATTAGAAGAAATTTTCAAACATATTTGTCTCACGACATGGACACATGCATATGTATGCATGGAGGGACATGGCACTTTAATGCCAAAAAATAAAAAAAAATATCAGACACACATGAAACCTTTCTTGATGTAATGTCATACCAAAAAGATGATGTGATAAAAAATTGGCATGTTTGACGAAAGTTTGGACACACACCCCTCACAAACCGGAGCTACTCTTAGAAGGCTTGTGGTTCTGAGAGGGAACGATGCATGTTTGATGACGAACGGGAGATAGCTTCCTCTTACGGGCTTCAAAAATTTCTATGTTTAACGTGCACTACTTCAATTCTAATGTGAAAATTTGGAAAATTTCAGGAATCATTTGACCTTTTGAAGACATTAAGTTATTTTCTAGCCATTTAATGACCGTAATTCAAATTTGAACTACATCTACATGCAACGTCTAACCATAATGGTTTTAAAAATCATACTTGTGTGCGAGTTAATTCCATGTGCAGTAAATTAGAAGGAATTTTCAAACATATTTGTCTCACGACATGGACACATGCATATGTATGCATGGAGTGCCATGGCATTTTAATTCCAAAAAATTAAAAAAGTATCAGAAACACATGAAACCTTGCTTGATGTAATGTCATGCCACCAAGATGATGTGGTAAAACAATTGGCATGTTTGGCAAAAGTTTGGGCACACACCCCTCACAAACCGGAGCAACTCGCCAGAAGGCTCGTGGTTCCGAGAGGGATCAATTCATGTTTGATGACGAACGGGAGATAGCTTCCTCTTACGGCCTTAAAAAAATTTCTAAGTTTAACATGCACTGCTACAATTGTACTGTGAAAATTACAAAACTTATAGGGGTCATTTGACCTTTTAAAGACATTTAAGTGATTTTCTAGCCATTTAATGACCGTAATTTAAATTCAAACTACATCTAGATGCAGTGCCTAACCATAACGGTTTGAAAAATAATATTTGTGTACTTTTGTGCGAGTAAATTCATTGAGTAGTAAATTAGAAGGAATTTTCAAACATATTTGTCTCACGACATGGACACATGCATATGCATGCATGGAGGGACATGGCATTTTAATTCCAAAAAATTAAAAAATATCATAAACACATGAAAACTTTCTTCATGTAATGTCATGCCACCAAGATGATGTGGTGAAAACATTGGCATGTTTGACGAAAGTTTGGACACATACCCATCACAAACCGGAGCAACTCACTAAAAGGCTCGTGGTTCCTAGAGGGAACAATGCATGTTTGATGACGAGCGGGAGATAGCTTCCTCTTACGGCCTTCAACAAAAATTCAACGTTTAACGTTCACTACTACAACTGTAATGTGAAAATTAGGAAAATTCTAGGGGTCATTTGACCTTTTAAAGACATGTAAGTGATTTTCTATCCATTTAATGACCGTAATTAAAATTTGAACTACATCTACATGCAACGGCTGAACATAATGGTTTGAAAAATCATATTTGTGTACTTGTGTGCGAGTTAATTCCATGTGCAGTAAATTACAAGGAATTTTCAAACATATTTGTCTCGCGACATGGAGACATGCATATGTATGCATGGAGTGCCGTGGCATTTTAATTCCAAAAAATTAAAAAAAATCAGAAACACATGAAACCTTGCTTGATGTAATGTCATGCCACCAAGATGATGTGGTAAAAATTTGGCATGTTTGACGAGAGTTTGGACACACACCCCTCACAAACCGGAGCAACTCAATAGAAGGCTCGTGGTTCCGAGAGGGAACAATGCATGTTTGATGACGAACGGGAGATAGCTTCCTCTTACGGCCTTGAAATTTTTTCTAAGTTGAACATGCACTGCTACAACTGTAATGTGAAAATTAGGAAACTTCTAGAGGTCATTTGACCTTTTAAAGACATTTAAGTGATTTTCTAGCCATTTAATGACCGTAATTCAAATTTGAACTACATCTACATGCAACGCCTATCCATAACGGTTTGAAAAATGATATTTGTGTACTTTTGTGTGAGTTAATTCCTTGTGTAGTAAATTAGAAGGAATTTTCAAACATATTTGTTTCACGACATGGACACATGCATATGTATGCATGGAGGGCCATGGCATTTTAATTCCAGAAAATTAAACAAATATCAGAAACACATGAAACCTTTCTTCATGTAATGTCATGCCACCAAGATGATGTGGTAGAAAATTGGCATGTTCGACGAAAGTTTGGACACAAACCCGTCAAAAATCGAAGCTACTCACTAGAAGGCTCGTGGTTCCAAGAGGGAATAATGCATGTTTGATTATTAACGGGAGATAGCTTCCTCTTACGGCCTTCAAATTTTTTTCTAAGTTTAACGTGCACTGCTACAATTGTAATGTGAAAATTAGGAAACTTCTAGGGATCATTTGACCTTTTAAAGACATTTAAGTGATTTTCTAGCCATTTAATGACCTTAATTCAAATTTGAACTACATCTACATGCAACGTCTAACCATAACGGTTTGAAAAATCATATTTTTGTACTTGTGTGCGAGTTAATTCCATGAAGAGTAAATTAGAAGGAATTTTCAAACATATTTGTCTCACGATATGGACACATGCATATGTATGCATGGAGGGATCTGGCATTTTTGCTCCAGAAAATTAGAAAAATATTAGAAACACATGAAACCTTTCTTGATGTAATGTCATGCCACAGAGATGATGTGGTAAAAATTTGGCATGTTTGACAAAAGTTTGGACACACACCCCTCACAAACCGAAGCAACTCACTAGAAGGCTCGTGGTTCCGAGAGGGAACAATGCATGTTTGATGATGAACGGGAGATAGCTTCCTCTTGCAGCCTTCAAATTTTTTCTAATTTTAACGTGCACTCCTACAACTGTAATGTGAAAATTAGGAAACTTATAGGGGTCATTTGACCTTTTAAAGACATTTAAGTGACTTTCTAGCCATTTAATGACCGTAATTTAAATTCAAACTACATCTACATGCGACGCCTAACCATAACGGTTTGAAAAATCATATTTGTGTACTTGTGTGCGAGTTAATTCCATGTGCAGTAATTTAGAAGGAATTTTCAAATATATTTGTCTCACGACATGGACACATGTATATGTATGCATGGAGGGACATGGCATTTTAATTCCAAAAAATTAAAAAAATATCAGAAACACATGAAAACTTTCTTCATGTAATATCATCCCACCAAGATGATGTGCTAAAAAAATTGGCATGTTTGACGGAAGTTTGGACACACACCTATCACAAACCGGAGCAACTCACTAGAAGGCTCGTGGTTCTGAGAGGGAACAATGCATGTTTGATGACTAACGGGAGATAGCTTCCTCTTACGGCCTTCAAATTGTTTTCTACGTTTAACGTGCACTAATACAACTGTTATGTGAAAATTAGGAAAATTCTAGGGCTCATTTAACCTTTTAAAGACATTTAAGTGATTTTCTAGCCATTTAATGACCGTAATTGAAATTTGAACTACATCTACATGCAACGGCTAACCATAACGGTTTGAAAAATCATATTTGTGTACTTGTGTGCGAGTTAATTCCATGTGCAGTAAATTAGAAGGAATTTTCAAACATATTTGGCGAAAGTTTGGACCCACACCCCTCACAAACCGGAGCAACTCACTAGAAGGCTCGTGGTTCCGAGAGGGAACAATGCATGTTTGATGATGAACGGGAGATAGCTTCCTCTTACGGCCTTCAAATTTTTTCTAAGTTTAACATGTACGGCTACAACTGTAATGTGAAAATTAGGAAACTTCTAGAGGTAATTTGACCTTTTGAAGACATTTAAGTGATTTTCTAGCCATTTAATGAACGTAATTCAAATTTGAACTACATCTACATACAAAGCTTATCCATAACGGTTTGAAAAATCATATTTGTGTACTTGTGTGTGAGTTAATTCCATGTGCTGTAAATTAGAAGGAATTTTCAAACATATTTGTCTCACGACATGGACACATGCATATGTATGCATGGAGGTACATGGCATTTTAATTCCAGAAAATTAAAAAAAAATATCAGACACACATGAAACCTTTCTTGATGTAATGTCATGCCAGCAAGATGATATGGTAGAAAAATTGGCATGTTTGACGAAAGTTTGGACACACACCCCTCAAAAACCGGAGCTACTCACTAGAAGGCTCATGGTTCCAAGAGGGAATAATGCATGTTTGATGATGAACGGGAGATAGCTTCTGCTTGCGGCCTTCAAATTTTTTTCCAAGTTTAACATGCACTACTACAACTATAATGTGAAAATTAGGAAACTTCTAGAGGTAATTTGACCTTTTAAAGACAATTAAGTGATTTTCTAGCCATTTAATGACCGTAATTCAAATTTGAATTACATCTACATGCAACGCTTATCCATAACGGTTTGAAAAATCATATTTGTGTACTTGTGTGCGAGTTAATTCCATGAAAAGTAAATTAGAAGGAATTTTCAAACATATTTGTCTCACGACATGGACACATTCATATGTATGCATGTAGTGCCATGGCATTTTAATTCAAAAAATTAAAAAAAATCAGAAACACATGAAACCTTACTTGATGTAATGTCATGCCACAAGGATGATGTGGTAAAAATTTGGCATGTTTGATTTAAAGTTTGGACACACACCCCTCACAAACCGGAGCAACTCACTAGAAGGCTCGTGGTTCCGAGAGGGAACAATGCATGTTTGATTATGAATGGGAGATAGCTTCCTCTTACGGCCTTCAATTTTTTTCTAAGTTTAACATGTACTGCTACAACTGTAATGTGAAAATTAGGAAACTTCTAGAGGTAATTTGACCTTTTAAAGACATTTAAGTGATTTTCTAGCCATTTAATGACCGTAATTCAAATTTGAACTACATCTACATACAACGCTTATCTATAACGGTTTGAAAAATCATATTTGTGTACTTGTGTGTGAGTTAATTCCATGTGCTGTAAATTAGAAGGAATTTTCAAACATATTTGTCTCACGACATGGACACATGCATATGTATGCATGGAGGGACATGGCATTTTAATTCCAGAAAATTAAAAAATATCAGTACACACATGAAACCTTTCTTGATGTAATGTCATGCCACCAAGATGATGTGGTAGAAAAATTGGCATGTTTGACGAAAGTTTGGACACACACCCCTCAAAAACCGGAGTTACTCACTAGAAGGCTCATGGTTCCAAGAGGGAATAATGCATGTTTGATGATGAACGGGAGATAGCTTCCTCTTACGGCCTTCAAATTTTTTCTAAGTTTAACATGCACTGCTACAACTGTAATGTGAAAATTAGGAAACTTCTAGAGGTAATTTGATCTTTTAAAGACATTTAAGTGATTTTCTAGCCATTTAATGACCGTAATTCCAATTTGAACTACATCTACATGCAACGCTTATCCATAACGGTTTGAAAAATCATATTTGTGTACTTGTGTGTGAGTTAATTCCATGTGCAGTAAATTAGAAGGAATTTTCAAACATATTTTTCTCACGACATGGACACATGCATATGTATGCATGGAGGGACATGGCATTTTAATTCCAGAAAATTAAAAAAATATCAGACACACATGAAACCTTTCTTGATGTAATGTCATGCCACCAAGATGATGTGGTAGAAAAGTTGGCATGTTTGACTTAAAGTTTGGACACACACCCCTCAAAAACCGGAGCTACTCACTAGAAGGCTCATGGTTCCAAGAGGGAATAATGCATGTTTGATGATGAATGGGAGATAGCTTCCTCTTACGGCCTTCAAATTGTTTCTAAGATTAACGTGCACTGCTACAACTGTAATGTTAAAATTTGGAAACTTCTAGGGGTCATTTGTCCTTTTAAAGACATTTTAGTGATTTTCTAGCCATTTAATGACCATAATTCAAATTTGAACTACATCTACATGCAACGTCTAACCACAACGGTTTAAAAAAATTGTATTCTTGTACTTGTGTGCGAGTTAATTCCATGAACAGTAAATTAGAAGGAATTTTCAAACATATTTGTCTCACGACATGGACACATGCATGTGTATGCATGGAGGGATATGGCATTTTAATTCCAGAAAATTAAAAAATATCAGAAACACATGAAACCTTTCTTGATGTAATGTCATGCCACCAAGATGATGTGTGAAACGCCCTCGATGCGGCTATATCTCCCACGTGTCGAAGCACGACTTAGAGGCATAACCGCATTGAAAGCAATGTCGCAAGTGAGGTAATCTTCACACAACCCATGTAATAAATAAGGGAAAGAGATACATAGTTGGCTTACAATCGCCACTTCACACAATACATGAGTAAAGCATTACATCATACAGATACAATCAAGGTCCGACTACGGAACCAAAATAAAAGAAGACTACCCCAAATGCTACACAGATCCCCGATCGTCCCAACTGGCTCCACCATCGATCAACTCAAACGAAACAACACAAAGAACAAGATCTTCATCGAGCTCCTCCTTGAGCTCGGATGCATCACCTGCACGGTTTCATCGGCACCGCAAACTGGTTTTGAAGTATCTGTGAGTCACAGGGACTCAAAGAATCTCACACCATGAGATCAAGACTATTTAAGCTTAAAGGTAGGACAGGGAAGTGAGGTGGAGCTGCAGCAAGCGACTAGCATATATGGTGGCTAACATAATGCAAAAAGAGAGCGAGAAGAGGAGGCAAAGCACGGTCGAACAACTATGATCAAGAAGTGATCCTGAAATTACTTACGCCAAGCATAACTCCAACATCTGTTCACTTCCGGACCGCCGAGAAGAGACCATCACGGTTACACACGCCGTTGGTGTATTTTAATTAAGATCAACTTCGGGTTTTCTACAACCGACATTAACAAATTCCCATCCGCCACATAACCGCTGGCACGGCTTTCGAAAGTTCAAACCCTGCAGGGTGTCCCAACTTAGCCCATGATAAGCTCTCGCGATCAACGAAGGATATTCCTTCTCCCGGAAGACCCGATCAGTCTCGGAATCCCGGCTACAAGACATTTCACAAAGCAATAAAACAAGACCAAAGAAGCCGCCGGATGTGCCGACAAATCGATAGGAGTCGACGCATTCGGTCTCGTGGCACACCGGATAGGTCAGCCACGAGTAAAACCAGACCTCGAGTTGCCCGTGGTGGCCCCTGATCTGCCTGCTTCGGACCAACACTCGAAGGAGCACCGCCCGGGGGGCTAAAATAAAGATGACCCTCGGCTCCGGAAACCCAAGGGAAAAAAAGGGCATAGGTGAGGCAAATGGTAAAACCAATGTTGGGCCTTGCTGAAAAGTCTTATTCAAAGCGAATCGTCAAGGGGTCCCATAAATCACCCGACCGCGTTAGGGACGCAAAATCCGGGAACATAACACCGTATGACGGAAACTAGGGCGGCAAGAGGAACAAAACACTGCATAAGGCCGAGCCTTCCACCCTTTACCAAGTATATAGATGCATTAATTAAATAAGATATATTGTGATATCCCAACAAGTAAGCATGTTCCAACAAGGAACAACATCTCCACGCTCCAACAAGGAACAAACTTCATCTTCACCGCAACTAACAACGCTATAAGAGGGGCTGAGCAAAGCGGTAACATAGCCAAACA
This sequence comes from Aegilops bicornis, assembly GCA_021605145.1. Classification (NCBI taxonomy): domain Eukaryota; kingdom Viridiplantae; phylum Streptophyta; class Magnoliopsida; order Poales; family Poaceae; genus Aegilops; species Aegilops bicornis. The sequence goes on along the minus strand of CM038669.1, from coordinate 206,627,505 downwards.
ACGGTTTGCTCGGAAGGGTGAAAAGGTTAGAGGCTGACATGGTAACATGGGAGGCATGATAAGCAAGTGGTAGGCATCGTAGCATAGGCATAGCAAAAGAGCGAGCATCTAGCAAGCAAAGATAGAAGTGATTTCGAGGGTATGGTCATCTTGCCTGAAATCCCGCAAGGAAGAAGAACGAGTCCATGAAGAAGACAAACGGACGTAGTCGAATGAATCCTCACAACTCGAACGGAACCAAGCTAACGAGAAAAGCAAACCGAAAGAAGCAAACAACATGGTAAACAACCATCACATAAACATGTCATGATGCACAAACAAGTATGATGCATGTCCGGTTTAATGAGGCATGGCATGGCAATATGCACAAACAACACTACAAGTTAAGTGGAGCTCAATATGCAACGAGTTGCATATTGACGGAACACCACATCACTTATTTAGTTCTCTCCCGATTAGGTACTCAACAATATTATATGTTATTAATCATGGCAAGAGGTGAAGCATAAGTAAACTAACTATTTAGGCAAATTTAAATGAGGCCGGAACAACAAACAACAATTCCGGAAAATCCCCATGTGCATATTTTAGATTCAGTACTGATCTGCCCTAAACATAATTTTAGAGTTGTTAAACATGCAAAGTAAAGCTACCATGTTAAACTAGGCATTTTTCTACCCCATTTACATATATAATTTATTTAAATCCGATTAACGGTTATTTAGTTATGAAATAAATCATTTTAGCATGGCATTTAAGCAAATTAATGCAAACAACAATTTTAAACATTTCTAATGTTGTTATCATGATGCGGATGACATGTGCAAGTTTATGCAATTTTTTATGAAAATGTTGACAAGAGCATTATGAAGCATTATGTCACCGTGGCGGAACGAAAAAGGGTGCCACGGCGGCGAAAACGAAAATGGTGCCACGGCAACAAATCCGAAAATGATGCCACGGCAACATATCGGTTCCGATAACTCGATTGAGATATCGGTACAAAGGAAAGCGTGACGGAAGCGAAGTCATGCAAGAAGGTGGGGTGATCCGGATACCGGGTTCCCACGGAACGGTGGCATGGCAAAAGAGGGCATCGCAAGGATGATTCGATCACGGTCGGTCATCTCGGTGGTTATACCTTTGAAGCGTATGCTCGGGGCGGAATGCGTCAGAGAGGGAAGTAGACGCTCGCGATGATCGCCGAGGGAAGTAGTCGACACGGCGAGTGGAAGTCGTTGTTCACGTGGCGACGGTAGTTGTACACGCCAGAGATGTTTCAAGAGGGACTTGACGATCCGGCGTCTCCGGGTCGAAGGTAGTGGTACTCGGCAATCCGAAGGGGTACTTGGCGTTCCGGGTTCGGTGGTCGTGCACGTATGTAGGTGAACTCGACGGGTCAACAACCTCCTGGTACTTGGCGAAACTCAAGATGGCCTTGGCGCCCCGGTTCGGTGGTTGTGGAGGCAGGGGACTCCGGCTCCTTGTGGAGTTTCCTGGTGGTCGCCACCAACGGAGGAGGCGGCAGGCGAGGGACCGGGCGCAGGGAGCACCACTCCCACAGCTCGGTGCGGAGGAGGCGACGGCGCGAAGCCTGGGAGGAGGCCGAGCTGGGCAGCAGGGGCGCTGGAGGAGCAAGGCGACGAGGACGGGACGAGGCGGCGGCGCCGAGGTCCGCCGACGCCACGAATGACGCGCGGCAGGGGAGGACCTCGAGGCGGGCGACGAGCGAGAGGAGGGTTCGGGCGCCGGGTGGCCCTCCCGGAGGAGCCGACGGCAAGGGGTGGCGATGGGGATGCGGGAAGGAGAAGAGAGGCTGCGAGGGGATGAGGGAGGAAGGATCGAGAGGAGGAGATGGAATCAGGCGCAGGGGAGGAGAACGAAGGGGAAAAAGGGATCGAGAGGAGGGGGTTCGAGCGAGAGGAAGGAGATGGGATCAAGCGATGAGGGAGAGAAGGGATCGAGAGGGAGGCGAAGGGTCAAGGCCAAGCGGCGCTGGAGGGAGTCGAGGAGGAAGGCTGCGGCTAGGGTTAGAGGGGGTGCGCTGGCTGGGCCTTGGGCGGTCTGGAGGCTAGGCGGCCTGGTGGAGGAGAAAGGCTGGGCCGGGCTGGGCCTAGCTCCTCTCTCTCTCTTTAAACTCTTAAAACAGAGAAAAGAAAGGAAAGGGAAGAAAAGAAAAGATTAGAGAAAGAGTTTGGCCTGGGGATTATTTTCCGAGCTCGCAAAAATGAGCTCGATCCAGGAAAATAAAAGAGGCATGATTGAAAGAATTGAATTCAAATTCATTTGAATTTAAATTGAATGATTTGAATGGAAGTGAGGGTTTGGGAAGGTCCAAAATGTTCGGATTTTTGGTGGAGCTCCGAATATGATAAAAGAAATTTAGGGCAAAGTGTGGAGACCAAACTTGAAGTAGAAAGGGCACGAAATTATTTTGCAAGTGTGTTAAGATCAATTCCAAATAAATGGAATAATTATTATAGCTCCCTAATAATATTGGGACGATATGTTATAAAGAGAAGTCACCATGTGAATCCCTCGGTTTAAATGGATCGAGAAAAATCCATACAATTTATTTAGTTGAGTTTTAAAAAAATAATGATAGGATGGCATGATGACATGATGCAATGCAAGAGCTGACATGATGAATGCACACACAAAACAAATCACACGACAAAACTCGGAAACCCTGGAAGGCAACTGAAGCTCCGGTCTTGGGGCGTCACAACACTCCACCACTACGAGAGGATCTCGCCCCGAGATCTAGGATGGCACCGGAGAAAAGCGGAAGAGGAAGAGGTAAAACAAAGTTGCTTCTCCGACAAACGAGTGAAACCAAAGAACCTTGAGAGGTTGAACAAAATGAAAGAAAGAAAACAACGAAGATGAATAAGGTTGAAAACACTCTGTTAGAAAAGAGGAACATGGGATACGCATTTAAAAACCAAGAGGTTTAGTGATAACATAGATATTGACACCACTCCGGTTAAAACAAGATAGAGAAGGAATAAGAATGATATAATTTGGACAGCACTCCGACTGTAAATGGAAGGAATTGAACATGAACTTGACAAGATGAGAGGATACTTGATGAGATCAACAACACACTACCTCCAAACTATTGAAAGAATGGCACAAGGGTAAGAAAGATTTCAGACAGCTCTCCGGTTGAGGAAGGAGGCAAAACTCGATAAGATGAGAAAACTTGAATGGATGACACAACACTCGGTTAAATGGATAAGCAAGAAAAGAACACGATCCTCACAAAACGAGGTGATTGGTGAAGAGCACAACATCACAATGCCTCTGGAAGAAAGAATAGAAGATGGATCATTTGAATAAAAGAATGGAGAAAAAAATGCCAACTTCTACCACAATTGAATTTGGAAGGCATCCTTGCAAGAAGGTTAGAATAGAGTTGTTGGAAGACCAACAACGAAAAGAATAAGTTTGTAGTGGGCTTATGGAAAACATCTCAAAATTATGAGGTGAGCTTCTGCCACCAACGGAAACAATTGATTGGATTGAGAACAACACGGGATGAAAACTTATATCACCGGGAGGACAAATGAAGAACTTGGGTCCTTTATAAGCACCATAAATAGCAACAATCCTTAGGGAAAGCTTTAGGTGAAATATAGCCCAAGATAACTCCAATGAAGAGAATGATGGATTTAAAATACCTCATTCTTGACAACATGTGAATCATGAAGCATGAAGGAAATTGTCAAGAATGACATAACACCATCTCAAAAGATAAGGTCGAAAGAATTGCACTTCGGAATGCAAGAAGAAGAATGCTTGAACTCCTCAAAACAAAACATGTGTTGAGCACCATGTTCAATTTTGAGTATAGCTTGACGGATCTTAACTCCGAGAGAAATCTTGATGAACAATTGGAGAAATGAAAAGAATCCTTGAGGAAGCACCATGTAGATCCTCCACGAAGAACTCCGTAAACAAAAGGATGATAAAAGAAAGAGAAGTTGACAACACAAGGTGAAGCCTTGCGGTGATAAGATGAAGCTTTGAAATGATATAACCGAGAAAACTTGGAACTCCGGAAAGAAAGATGAACAAATGAAACCAAGAATTTTGATGAACCTCCGAATAAGGAATTGAACTTACTCGACGAAACAAGAATAAGAATTACATTATGCTGATCCTTCACCAATATAGATTGATGATAAGCAACGGATTTGGCATACTACTTATTCCCGTAGAAAGGATTAAGATAGATATGGCGCAAACTTGGGAAGGTATTCAACAATTCACCGGTAGGAATCGGAAAGAACGAATGAATTGATACGATAATAAAGGAATAGGAATGTTGAACAAACCACCGGTAGGATTATGAGAGAACAAATGAATCTATATGATAACGAAGGAAGAGAACTCTTGAACGAACCACCGTAAGAATTAAAAATGAACATAGCAAAGGCACAATTCACCGGGAAGAATTGGAAAACGAATAAAGATGCTTGACAAAATTTAGATACATTAGAACGAAGAGATCATGAACTGATTAGAGGATATTTCGACGACGCACCGGTGAGATTTGGAAAACAAGAGTTGAACGCTTGAATGAATAATTACGAGATGATGGGCTCAAGAATCAAACCGAAAGACTCCTGAAATGCTCCGGGTGGGTTAAAAGAATTCTCACAATCGAAAATAATTATGAGAGGATGGCATCAAACTAGAACCATGAATCTTGAAGAGAAAGGAGCGAGATTTAAGAGAAACTCTTCTTCGGTCTTCAAAATTCGAGAATGACGACGAGAAACATCACCATGAATTATTGAAGCACTCGGGATGAAAATTAGAAAGGTTGAACCAACGATGAAGATAATTTGAAAGATCTTGGAGAAAAGCATTTGATCGATGATAAATCATTCTTACGCCAAACTTTGCAAAGAATTTGAGAATAACTCCAGAAAATTAGAAGAGTCGTGTAAGATCCTCGAAAAGACACGTGGGTTAGGGCCCACTCAAAAGAACCATCGTTGAACTATTGTTTGAAATAGATATTGCACCGGTAGAATTAAATGGCTTGAATGAGATAGCATCCTCAAAAGAACTTGAGTGAATTGAGAATGGAAACTAGAATCTTCTGAGGTATCTTCAACACTCCGGAACAATTGAATAGCGAGAAATGGATGATTAAGAGATGCACCGACATGAGAAAGCATTTGAAACGATGAAAAGAATACGATCAACACCGAAAACTTGACTTAAATCCACCGGAGAAGAAAATTAGAATGGAACAATGATAAGGTTAAGGCTTCCTTAGCGCCTTCATGAGAAATCACCGGATAAAACATTAAAGGAAAAGAATGAAGAAACTTCACTCAATAAAATGGATACTTGATTAAGAAATCTGAGTCCTTGAAGAAAAAGGGGTGGGAGGGTGGGAAAACAAAAACAACTTGGGACGGATGAAATGAACACCGTTGAGAAAAATCTTAGAATTGATCTTGCGAATGTTGGAATGATCGGATCCACTTGAAGAGAAGCACGCCGGTAGGGAAAAGAATTAACATGACGACCTCGATGATCAAGAAGGATTAGTATTCACATAGAAATATGAGAACACATTTAGAATAAGGTATGGAATCAACACTTGACATTGAAGCAACTCGAATACCACAACTTAAAACAAAAGGTTGGCTTCTAGAATGAGCCGGAACAAACACATGATAGAGATTTCGCCCAAAGTGTTCGTGGTGGGGCCCACACGGGCACGACGTATAGCGGACGCCAGAATGACTAACAAGACGTCCCCGAATCAGCATAGCCAAGGATTCTTTAAGACGCCTCGCGACCAATCGTGAAATCGACCGTGAATGGGCGGACCACTAGACGTTGGACCCCAATCTCAAATCATACATCCGTCGGAAAGATATCCCGTAAGCTACTAGAATTCCCACCTAAAACTCCCGAAACTTTCGGTTATGCAACTGGTGTTGGGGATACAGGGACACAAAATATATCACCCAAACTAACAATACCTAGATCCAAATTGTATCCATCCGTCAACACATAACCAAGAAATCCTCGAAATCATGTACCTCGACCTTCAAAAACATCCGTTATACAAGTCATGGCAATACTCTGACTCGCCACAAGATCGGGCTATCAGGGTTATCTCACCAACAATCGCACAAAAGAGATTTCGATGTCGGTAAAACTCGTGTATTCCAGAATCAAGAACGATAAAATTGTGACGACAACACCCTGAGCTCAACTCCCGGACACCGCCACAACCCCTAAATGTCGAGGCACCAAGAACAATGTTCTCGTCACAAAACCATCTAACGATTCCAAGATACCCACGTGATCCTAAAAAAATTTAGTGAAATTTGAGGAGAGAAAAGACAAAACTCTACGCCGGATACCTCACCAGAGCGTATTTAAGGACCGAGGAGTAAAAAGAATCCTACTCCGATATATATAATCCTAAGACTCAAAACATTTTCCGTTCTAGACTCAACAACGCCAAGAAACAATTGCAGGGGCTCCTAAGTCGGGAAGGCTCGATTACCAACTTGAACGCCTCGATGCGGCTATATCTCCCACGTGTCAAGCACGACTTAGAGGCATAACCGCATTGAAAGCAATGTCGCAAGTGAGGTAATCTTCACACAACCCATGTAATAAATAAGGGAAAGAGATACATAGTTGGCTTACAATCGCCACTTCACACAATACATGAGTAAAGCATTACATCATACAGATACAATCAAGGTCCGACTACGGAACCAAAATAAAAGAAGACTACCCCAAATGCTACGATCCCCGATCGTCCCAACTGGGCTCCACTCTTGATCAATCAAACGAAACAACACAAAGAACAAGATCTTCATCGAGCTCCTCCTTGAGCTCGGATGCATCACCGCACGGTTTCATCGGCACCGCAAACTGGTTTTGAAGTATCTGTGAGTCACAGGGACTCGGCAATCTCACACCCGCGAGATCTAGACTATTTTAGCTTAAATGTTTGACTTGGTAGTGTGGTGGAGCTGAAGCAAGCGACTAGCATATATGGTGGCTAACATACGCAAAAGAGAGCGAGAAGAGGAGGCAAAGCACGGTCGAACAACTATGATCAAGAAGTGATCCTGAAATTACTTACGTCAAGCATAACTCCAACACCGTGTTCACTTCCCGGACTCCGCCGAGAAGAGACCATCACGGTTACACACGCGGTTGGTGTATTTTAATTAAGATCAACTTCGGGTTTTCTACAACCGGACATTAACAAATTCCCATCTGCCACATAACCGCTGGCACGGCTTTCGAAAGTTCAAACCCTGCAGGGTGTCCCAACTTAGCCCATGATAAGCTCTCGCGATCAACGAAGGATATTCCTTCTCCCGGAAGACCCGATCAGTCTCGGAATCCGGCTACAAGACATTTCACAGCAATAAAACAAGACCAAAGAAAGCCGCCGGATGTGCCGACAAATCTGATAGGAGTCGACGTACCTCGGTCTCAGGGCACACCGGATAGGTCACCCACGAGTAAAACCAGACCTCGAGTTGCCCTGGTGGCCCCTGATCTGCCTGCTTCGGACCAACACTCGAAGGAGCACCGCCCGGGGCTAAAATAAAGATGACCCTCGGGCTCCGGAAACCCAAGGGAAAAAAGGGCATAGGTGAGGCAAATGGTAAAACCAATGTTGGGCCTTCTTTGGAAAAGTCTTATTCAAAGCGAATCGTCAAGGGGTCCCATAAATCACCCGAAGCGTTAGGGACGCAAAATCCGGGAACATAACACCGGTATGACGGAAACTAGGGCGGCAAGAGTGGAACAAAACACTGTGCATAAGGCCGAGCCTTCCACCCTTTACCAAGTATATAGATGCATTAATTAAATAAGATATATTGTGATATCCCAACAAGTAAGCATGTTCCAACAAGGAACAACATCTCCACGTTCCAACAAGGAACAAACTTCATCTTCACCTGCAACTAACAACGCTATAAGAGGGGCTGAGCAAAGCGGTAACATAGCCAAACAACGGTTTGCTCGGAAGGGTGAAAAGGTTAGAGGCTGACATGGTAACATGGGAGGCATGATAAGCAAGTGGTAGGCATCGTAGCATAGGCATAGCAAAAGAGCGAGCATCTAGCAAGCAAAGATAGAAGTGATTTCGAGGGTATGGTCATCTTGCACGAAATCCCGCAAGGAAGAAGAACGAGTCCATGAAGAAGACAAACGGACGTAGTCGAATGAATCCTCACAACTCCGGAACGGAACCGAAGCTAACGAGAAAAGCAAACCGGAAAGAAGCAAACAACATGGTAAACAACCATCACATAAACATGTCATGATGCACAAACAAGTATGATGCATGTCCGGTTTAATGAGGCATGGCATGGCAATATGCACAAACAACACTACAAGTTAAGTGGAGCTCAATATGCAACGAGTTGCATATTGACGGAACACCACATCACTTATTTAGTTCTCTCCCGATTAGGTACTCAACAATATTATATGTTATTAATCATGGCAAGAGGTGAAGCATAAGTAAACTAACTATTTAGGCAAATTTAAATGAGGCCGGAACAACAAACAACAAATCCGGAAAATCCCCATGTGCATATTTTAGATTCAGTACTGATCTGACCTAAACATAATATTAGAGTTGTTAAACATGCAAAGAAAAGCTACCATGTTAAAATAGGCATTTTACTACCCCATTTACATATATAATTTATTTAAATCCGATTAACGGTTATTTAGTTATGAAATAAATCATTTTAGCATGGCATTTAAGCAAATTAATGCAAACAACAATTTTAAACATTTCTAATGTTGTTATCATGATGCGGATGACATGTGCAAGTTTATGCAATTTTTATGAAAATGTTGACAAGAGCATTATGAAGCATTATGTCACCGTATGAACGAAAAAGGGTGCCACGGCGGCGAAAACGTAAAATGGTGCCACGGCAACAAATCCGAAAATGATGCCACGGCAACATATCGGTTCCGATAACTCGATTGAGATATCGGTACAAAGGAAAGCGTGACGGAAGCGAGTCATGCAAGAAGGTGGGGTGATCCCGGATACCGGGTTCCCACGGAACGGTGGCATGGCAAAAGAGGGGCATCGCAAGGATGATTCGATCACGGTCGGTCATCTCGGTGGTTATACCTTTGAAGCGTGCGTTCGGGGCGGAATGCGTTTCGTAGAGGGAAGTAGACGCTCGCGATGATCGCCGAGGGAAGTAGTCGACACGGCGTAGTGGAAGTCGTTGTTCACGTGGCGACGGTAGTTGTACACGCGTTTCGTAGATGTTTCAAGAGGGACTTGACGCATCCGATGTCTCCGGGTCGAAGGTAGTGGTACTCGGCAATCCGAAGGGGTACTTGGCGCTTCCGGTTCGGTGGTCGCACGTATGTAGGTGAACTCGACGGGTCAACAACCTCCTGGTACTTGGCGAAAACTCAAGATGGCCTTGGCGTCTGGTTCGGTGGTTGTGGAGGCAGGGGACTCCGGCTCCTTGTGGAGCTTCGGTGGTCGCCACCAACGGAGGAGGCGGCAAGGCGAGGGACCGGGCGCAGGGAGCACCACTCCTGCTCGGTGAGGAGGAGACGGCGCGAGCTGGGAGGAGGCCGAGCGCTGGGGCAGGGCGTCGCGGAGGAGCAAGGCGACGAGGACGGGACGAGGCGGGCGGCTGGAGGTCCGCCGACGCCACGAATGACGCGGGCGGCAGGGGAGGACCCCTGGAGGCGGGCGACGAGCAAGAGGAGGGTTCGGGCGCAGGGTGGCCCTCTGGAGGTCGCCGACGGCGCGGGTGGCGATGGGGGACGCTGGGAAGGAGAAGAGAGGCTGAGGGGATGAGGGAGGAAGGATCGAGAGGAGGGAGATGGAATCGGGCGCAGGGAGGAGAAACGAAGGGAAAAAGGGATCGAGAGGAGGGGGTTCGAGCGAGAGGAAGGAGATGGGATCGAGGCGATGAGGGAGAGAAGGGATCGAGAGGGAGGCGAAGGGCCGAGGCCGGGCGGCTGGAGGGAGTCGAGGGAGGAAGGCTGCGGGCTAGGGTTAGAGGGGGTGCGCCGGGCCGGGCCTTGGGCCGGGTCTGGAGGCTAGGCCGGCCTGGTGGAGGAGAAAGGCCAGGGCCGGCTGGGCCTAGCTCTCTCTCTCTCTCTCTTTAAACTCTTAAAACAGAGAAAAGAAAGGAAAGGGAAGAAAAGAAAAAGATTAGAGAAAGAGTTTGGGCCTGGGGATTATTTTCCCGAGCTCGCAAAAATGAGCTCGATCCAGGAAAATAAAAGAGGCATGATTGAAAGAATTGAATTCAAATTCATTTGAATTTAAATTGAATGATTTGAATGGAAGTGAGGGTTTGGGAAGGTCCAAAATGTTCGGATTTTTGGTGGAGCTCGAATATGATAAAAGAAATTTCGGGCAAAGTGTGGAGACCAAACTTGAAGTAGAAAGGGCACGAAATTATTTTGCAAGTGTGTTAAGATCAATTCCAAATAAATGGAATAATTATTATAGCTCCCTAATAATATTGGGACGATATGTTATAAAGAGAAGTCACCATGTGACTCCTCGGTTTAAATGGATCGAGAAAAATCCATACAATTTATTTAGTTGAGTTTTAAAAAATAATGATAGGATGGCATGATGACATGATGCAATGCAAGAGCTGACATGATGAATGCACACACAAAACAAATCACACGACAAAACTCGGAAACCCTGGAAGGCAACTGAAGCTCCGGTCTTGGGGCGTCACAATGTGGTTGAAAAATTGGCATGTTTGACGAAAGTTTGGACACACACCCCTGAAAAACCGGAGCTACTCACTAGAAGGCTCATGGTTCCAAGAGGGAATAATGCATGTTTGATGATGAACGGGAGATAGCTTCCGCTTACGGCCTTCAAATTTTTTCTAAGTTTAACATGCACTGCTACAACTATAATGTGAAAATTAGGAAACTTCTAGAGGTAATTTGACCTTTTAAAGACAATTAAGTGATTTTCTAGCCATTTAATGACCGTAATTCAAATTTGAACTACATCTACATGCAACGCTTATCCATAACGGTTTGAAAAATCATATTTGTGTACTTGTGTGCGAGTTAATTCCAAGAAAAGTAAATTAGAAGGAATTTTCAAACATATTTGTCTCACGACATGGACACATTCATATGTATGCATGTAGTGCCATGGCATTTTAATTCCAAAAAATTAAAAAAAAATCAGAAACACATGAAACCTTACTTGATGTAATGTCATGCCACAAGGATGATGTGGTAAAAATTTGGCATGTTTGACGAAAGTTTGGACACACACCCCTCACAAACCGGAGCAACTCACTAGAAGGCTCGTGGTTCCGAGAGGGAACAATGCATGTTTGATTATGAACGGGAGATAGATTCCTCTTACGGCCTTCAAATTTTTTCTAAGTTTAACATGTACTTCTACAACTTTAATGTGAAAATTAGGAAACTTATAAAGGTAATTTGACCTTTTAAAGACATTTAAGTGATTTTCTAGCCATTTAATGACCGTAATTCAAATTTGAACTACATCTACATACAACGCTTATCCATAACGGTTTGAAAAATCATATTTGTGTACTTGTGTGTGAGTTAATTCCATGTGCTGTAAATTAGAAGGAATTTTCAAACATATTTGTCTCACGACATGGACACATGCATATGTATGCATGGAGGGACATGGCATTTTAATTCCAGAAAATTAAAAAAATATCAGACACACATGAAACCTTTCTTGATGTAATGTCATGCCACCAAGATGATGTGGTAGAAAAATTGGCATGTTTGACGAAAGTTTGGACACACACCCCTCAAAAACCGGAGTTACTCACTAGAAGGCTCATGGTTCCAAGAGGGAATAATGCATGTTTGATGATGAACGGGAGATAGCTTCCTCTTACGGCCTTCAAATTTTTTCTAAGTTTAACATGCACTGCTACAACTGTAATGTGAAAATTAGGAAACTTCTAGAGGTAATTTGACCTTTTAAAGACACTTAAGTGATTTTCTAGCCATTTAATGACCGTAATTCAAATTTGAACTACATCTACATGCAACGCTTATCCATAACGGTTTGAAAAATCATATTTGTGTACTTGTGTGTGAGTTAATTCCATGTGCAGTAAATTAGAAGGAATTTTCAAACATATTTGTCTCACGACATGGACATATGCATATGTATGCATGGAGGGACATGGCATTTTAATTCCAGAAAATTAAAAAAATATCAGACACACATGAAACCTTTCTTGATGTAATGTCATGCCACCAAGATGATGTGGTAGAAAAGTTGGCATGTTTGACGAAAGTTTGGACACACACCCCTCAAAAACCGGAGCTACTCACTAGAAGGCTCATGGTTCCAAGAGGGAATAATGCATGTTTGATGATGAACGGGAGATAGCTTCCTCTTACGGCCTCCAAATTTTTTCTAAGTTTAACGTGCACTGCTACAACTGTAATGTGAAAATTTGGAAACTTCTAGGGGTCATTTGACCTTTTAAAGACATTTAAGTGATTTTCTAGCCATTTAATGACCGTAATTCAAATTTGAACTACATCTACATGCAACGGCTAACCACAACGGTTTAAAAAATCATATTTCTGTACTTGTGTGCGAGTTAATTCCATGAACAGTAAATTAGAAGGAATTTTCAAACATATTTGTCTCACGACATGGACACATGCATATGTATGCATGGAGGGATATGGCATTTTAATTCCAGAAAATTAAAAAAATATCAGAAACATATGAAACCTTTCTTGATGTAATGTCATGCCACCAAGATGATGTGGTAAAAATTTGGCATGTTTGACGAAAGTTTGGACACACACCCCTCACAAACTGGAGCAACTCACTAGAAGTCTCGTGGTTCCGAGAGGGAACAATGCATGTTTGATGATGAACCGGAGATAGCTTCCTCTTGCGGCCTTCAAAATTTTTCTGAGTTTAACGTGCACTGCTACAACTGTAATTTGTAAATTAGGAAACTTCTAGGGGTCATTTGACCTTTTAAATACATTTAAGTGATTTTCTAGCCATTTAATGACCGTAATTTAAATTCGAACTACATCTACATGTGACGCCTAACCATAACGATTTGGAAAATCATATTTGTGTACTTGTGTGCGAGTTAATTCCATGAACAGTAAATTAGAAGGAATTTTCAAACATATTTGTCTCACGACATGGACACATGCATATGTATGCATGGAGAGACATGGCAGTTTAATTCCAAAAAATTAAAAAAAAAATCAGAAACACATGAAAACTTTCTTCATGTAATATCATTGCGACCAATATGATGTGGTAAAAAACTGGCGTGTTTGATGGAAGTTTGGACACACCTATCACAAACCGGAGCAACTCACTAGAAGGCTCCTGGTTCCGAGAGGGAACAATGCATGTTTGATGAATAACGGGAGATAGCTTCCTCTTACGGCCTTCAAATTTTTTTCTACTTTAACATGCACTACTACAACTGTAATGTGAAAATTAGGAAAATTCTAGGGGTCATTTGACCTTTTAAATACATTTAAGTGATTTTCTAGCCATTTAATGACCGTAATTGAAATTTGAACTACATCTACATGCGATGGCTAACAATAACGGTTTGAAAAATCATATTTGTGTACTTGTGTTCGAGGTAATTCCATGTGCAGTAAATTGGAAGGAATTTTCAAACATATTTGTCTCACGATATGGACACATGCATATGTATGCATGGAGAGACATGGCAGTTTAATTCCAAAAAATTAAAAAAAAAATCAGAAACACATGAAAACTTTCTTCATGTAATATCATTGCGACCAATATGATGTGGTAAAAAACTGGCGTGTTTGATGGAAGTTTGGACACACACCTATCACAAACCGGAGCAACTCACTAGAAGGCTCCTGGTTCCGAGAGGGAACAATGCATGTTTGATGAATAACGGGAGATAGCTTCCTCTTACGGCCTTCAAATTTTTTTCTACTTTAACATGCACTACTACAACTGTAATGTGAAAATTAGGAAAATTCTAGGGTCATTTGACCTTTTAAATACATTTAAGTGATTTTCTAGCCATTTAATGACCGTAATTGAAATTTGAACTACATCTACATGCGATGGCTAACAATAACGGTTTGAAAAATCATATTTGTGTACTTGTGTTCGAGGTAATTCCATGTGCAGTAAATTGGAAGGAATTTTCAAACATATTTGTCTCACGATATGGACACATGCATATGTATGCATGGAGTGCCATGGCATTTTAATTCCAAAAAAATAAAAAAAATCTGAAACACATGAAACCTTGCTTGATGTAAGTTCATGCCACCAAGATGATGTGGTAAAAATTTGGCTTGTTTGACGAAAGTTTGGACACACACCCCTCACAAACCGGAGCAACTCACCAGAAGGCTTGTGGTTCCGAGAGGGAAAAATGCATGTTTGATGATGAACGAGAGATAGCTTCCTCTTACGGCCTTCAAATTTTTTCTAAGTTTAACATGCACTGCTACAACTATAATGTGAAAATTAGGAAACTTATATAGGTCATTTGACCTTTTAAAGACATTTAAGTGATTTTCTAGCCATTTAATGACCGTAATTCAAATTTGAACTACATATACATGCAACGCCTATCCATAACGGTTTGAAAAATCATATTTGTGTACTTGTGTGTGAGTTAATTCCATGAACAGTAAATTAGAAGGAATTTTCAAACATATTTGTCTCACGACATGGACACATGCATATGTATGCATGGAGGGACATGGCATTTTAATTCCAGAAAATTAAAAAATATCAGAAACACATGAAACCTTTCTTGATGTAATGTCATGCCACCAAGATGATGTGGTAGAAAGTTTGGCATGTTTGACGAAAGTTTGGACACACACCCCTCACAGACCGGAGCTACTCACTAGAAGGCTCGTGGTTCCAAGAGGGAATAATACATGTTTGATGATGAACGGGAGATAGCTTCCTCTTACGGCCTTCAATTTTTTTCTAAGTTTAACGTGCACTGCTACAACTATAATGTGAAAATTAGGAAAATTTTAGTGATCATTTGACCTTTTAAAGACATTTAAGTGATTTTGTAGCCATTTAATGACCATAATTCAAATTTGAACTACATGTACATGCAACGGCTAACCATGACGGTTTGAAAAATCATATTTGTGTACTTGTGTGCGAGTTAATTCCATGTCCAGTAAATTAGAAGGAATTTTCAAATATATTGGTCTCACGACATGGACACATGTATATGTATGCATGGAGTGCCATGGCATTTTAATTCCAAAAAAATTAAAAATGATCAGAAAAACATGAAACCTTGCTTGATGTAATGTCATGCCACCAAGATGATCTGGTAAAAAAAATGGCAGGTTTGATGAAAATTTGGACACACACCCCTCACAAACCTGAGCAACTCACTAGAAGGCTCGTGGTTCCGAGAGGGAACAATGCATGTATGATGACGAACAGGAGATAGCTTCCTCTTACGGCCTTCAAATTTTTTCTACGTTCAACGTGTACTACTACAATTGTACTGCGAAAATTTGGAAATTTCTAGCGGTCATTTGACCTTTTAAAGACATTTAAGTGATTTTCTAGCCATTTAATGACTGTAATTCAAATTTGAACTACATCTACATGCAACGGCTAACCATAACGGTTTGAAAAATCATATTTGTGTACTTGTGTGTGAGTTAGTTCCATGTGCAGTAAAATAGAAGGAATTTTCAAACATATTGGTCTGACAGCATGGGCACATGCACGGAGTGCCATGGCATTTTAATTCCAAAAAATTAGAAAATATCAGAAACACATGAAACCTTGCTTGATGTAATGTCATGCCACCAAGATGATGTTGTAAAAAATTGGCACGTTTGACAAAAGTTTGGACACAGACCCCTCAGAAACTGGAGCAACTCACTAGAAGGCCCGTGGTACCGAGAGGGAACAATGCATGTTTGATGACGAACGGGAGATAGCTTCCTCTTACGGCCTTCAATTTTTTTCTACGTTTAACATGCACTACTACAACTGTAATGTGAAAATTAGGAAAATTTTAGGGGTCATTTGACCTTTTAAAGACATTTAAGTGATTTTCTAGCCATTTAATGACTGTAATTCAAATTTGAACTACATGTACATGCAACGGCTAACCACACAGTTTGAAAATCATATTTGTGTACTTGTGTGAGAGTTAATTCCACGTGCAGTAAATTAGCTGGAGTTTTCAAACATATTGGTCTCACGACATGGACACATACATATGTATGCACTGAGTGCCATGGCATTTTAATTCCAAAAAATTAAAAAATGATCAGAAAACATGAAACCTTGCTTGATGTAATGTCATGCCACCAAGATGATGTGGTAAAAAAATTGGCATGTTTGACGAAAGTTTGGACCCACACCCCTCACAAACCGGAGCAACTCAATAGAAGGCTCGTGGTTCCGAGAGGGAACAATGAATGATTGATGATGAACAGGAGATAGCTTCTCTTACGGCCTTCAAATTTTTTCTACATTTAACGTGCACTACTACAACTTTACTGTGAGAATTTGGAAAATTCTAGCGGTCATTTGACCTTTTAAAGACATTTAAGTGATTTTCTAGCCATTTAATGACCGTAATTCAAATCTGAACTACATCTACATGCAACGGCTAACCATAACGGTTTGAAAAATCATATTTGTGTACTTGTGTGCGAGTTAATTCCATGTGCAGTAAAATGGAAGGAATTTTAAAACATAGGTCTCACGGCATGAGCACATGCATGGAGTGCCATGGCATTTTAATTCCAAAAAATTAAAAACAATTAGAAAAGCATGAAACCTTGCTTGATGTAATGTCATGCCACCAAGATGATGTGGTAAAAAAATTGGCATGTTTGACGAAAGTTTGGACACACCCCCCTCACAAACCGGAGCAACTCACTAGAATGTTCGTGGTTCCAAGAGGAACAATGCATGTTTGATGACGAACGGGAGATAGCTTCCTCTTACGGCCTTCAAATTCTTTTCTACATTTAACGTGCACTAATACAATTGTCATGTGAAAATTTGGAAAATTTCAGGGGTAATTTGACCTTTTAAAGACATTTAAGTGATTTTCTAGCCATTTAATGACCGTAATTCAAATTTGAACTACAACTACATGCAATGGCTAACTATAACGGTTTGAAATATCATATTTTTGTGTACTTGTGTGCGTGTTAAAAAATCATCAGACGATGTAAATATCTAGTGTTCAAAAAAGAAAATGTAAAGATCTGGCAAGATAACCGGCCCGCACACGATTGGCACTCTATCTCGCGGGTCGAGGTTTGGTAGGTGATGAACTAATGAACAATTAATATATGTATGGATGTATATATATATATATATATATATATATATTATGAATTCCATTTTCTATCTGTTTTTGTATACTAATTTGAATCTAGCTGTTATCATCCACATATATAGAATGGAAAGCGTATATACACACATTGAAACAGAACCATATAAGAACGGAAAACAGAGTACACACATTGAAACAGAGGAATAAACAGAGCAATAATATGAATGTTGTGAATACATAGCTATCCACGTCGAAATGACTCAACAAAATAAAACGCGTCCATGAGACCATGACCAGAAGCCCTTGCCTATGATAGCTCTTGGCTCTGCCTGAACTCGTGCAAGCATTCGTCCAAGCGGTCGACACGCTCGCGGTACATCTGGAGCATGATCTCGAGCTCCAAGTTGGCTATTTCATCAGAGATCACCAGCTAGAGGATGTGACGGCCATGTTCCTCTACTGCGCCCAGGTGGACACCTGGGCCAAGGAAGGCGGTCGAGCCAACCGACCAGCGTGTTGGCATCGAGCGGGCCGCGGACAAGGCGAACGGCGCGACCATGCGAACGGCGCGACGGGCGTCCTGTGCAAGTACGGCGCGGCCGGCCTCTGGTGCAAGAACGGTGCAGTGGGCCTCTGCCCACTCCTGGCGAGGAATGGTGGTACTGACGGGACGTGTACCCAGCTGCGACGCCGTGTCAACAGCAGGCAAGCGCCAATGGATCCGCTCTTGCTGTGCGGCGCGTCGCACCTCTCGCTCTACGGTGCTCCAAGGGTATCGCCGTGTAGTGAGCCACAGCCTATCGGTGCGGAAGCGCCTAGCTTGCTCTGCGGCGCGCCATCGATCATGTTGTGCGGGGAGCTGCAACCTGTCGGTGATGACACGCCTATCTTGATCCGCAGCGCTCAAGCACCATGCACCAAAGGTCTACTGAACCCTAGCGATGACGCGCATCACGGCGTCGTCCACCGCGTTGCCGGGGAGCGCCTCGGCCTCGACGGGCCATTGCGCTTTGGTGGCAGAGGCGGCGCTTTGGTGGGTTGGCATGCTTGGAAAATGTGGATGTGCTACAGGCTGCGCTTGTCGCCTCCGTGCGTCGCGCGCCGCTGTCACATCCCAGATAGACCATGCATTAGGGTGTGCATCATGTTTAAATTTCATTTGAATTTGAAATGGGGAAGGCAGGAAACCCCAGAACACCCCCCCCCCCCTTAAAACAACTAGGGTTTACTAAAATTTATTTCAATGAATCAAATGCCCTTCAAAATGCTCATCCTCTTTGTTTGGGTTCGTAACCCATGTCAAAGGAGGTGCACCATTTTCTAGGTCATCTAAGGGTCCCGAATTAATTCACAAGTTTTTGAAATGAGCATTTTAAATTATGAAAATATTTTAAATGTTCAAAAATTGCCAAACCAAAATGTTTCATGTTGGGAATATTCCAACAAGTGACCAGGAGCATTTTGATGATTTTTAAAATAGTTTTGGTATTTTAAATAAACCCCACAAAGTTCAGAATAATAGGAAAAGACTAAAAAAGGAAATGCTTACTGTCGCCCACGCCTGCCCACTGCTGCCCAGAGCCTGGCCAAATGAGCTTGCTTGGCTCGCCAGCAGCAGCGGTGTCGGCCGGCGAGCGCAGGCGCGCCACGCAGCTGGCCGCCACCGCTTCACCCTTCGTCGCTTCGCCGCCTGGATGACCTCCGTCGTCGCCTCGACCCCTGGACACCCCATTCTCCCCGCCTTCTCTCTCTCTCTCTCCCCAACCTGGCCGACGCCATCGCCGACGCGCCACCGTCGACGCCGTGCTCCCGCCGTCCATGCTCCTCCCCACCATGTCCAGCAGCTCCGCCGCACCCCACTACCCCTAGCTAGCCGAGTCCTGCTCGCTCTAAGCACCAAAGCCTCTACACCGACCTCGACCGAGCTCGAAGCCGCCGGAGATCCCCATCGCTGCCGCCGCCGCATCGCATCGCTTCGACCCCGACGAGGCTCTCTACGGGTTCACCGTGAGCCTGGCTACTCCCCGCCCTCTCCGCTCTCTTCCTCTTGCACCACAGCGAGCGCACGCCGATCACCCGAACGCACCGGCCATGAGCTCGTCGCCGACGAAGCTCCGCCACCCAACGGCCACGCCACCTGTCCATCGCACTCACCGAAGTTGCGCTGGCCTAGCTATGCACTTCCCGCGCCGCCGAGCCCTCTAACACCAAACCCGACATCACCCGAGCCCGCCGCCGCCTCGACTGCCGCCGGTGCCCACTCCGCCACCCCTAACCCAACTGACCCCACCAAACACCGCGGCTCACTTCCAGCTCCACGTAGATGCTCCCAAGGCCCATTTGGTGCCCAGAAGTGCAAAAGCACTTTGCTCCGCCCAGCCTGGCCTCGCCGTGACTAGACGCCAGCGAGTTGACCATCGACCTGACCGTGGGCCTGTTGTTGCTACGAGTCACCGACAGGTGGACCCCCTCGGTTAACTAACTCGGTTAGTTTTAATTAAAGTTAATTAGTTAAACTAATTATCGACATGCGGGTCCCACTGGTCGGTTTGACTGGATGACCCGTTGACCCCTGACGTCCACGCTGACCTCATGCTGACGCATTAACTCAAATTCTGGATTTATTTTTATATAATAAATCCCAGAATATAAATCAAATTTCAAATGCTTATAACTTTTATTCTATAACTCCAAATGCAAAGATTTATATATGAAAAATTATAAGAAAAATCCACTCTATCCATTGGTACAGGTTTCATGCATGTTAAAACAAGTTAACTATGCTGTTTAACCAGAATAAGATAATGCACCTTTAGGACTAACTCAATGAGCTATCATTTGAATCCTTGATTCAAATGAGTTCATCCCTGTTATTTCAGCTTGCATTAGGCCAACACACATCCATATTGCCATGTCATAGCATGCATCATATATGTGCATTGCATTGATTGTGTTCTTTCTCAGTTGCGGTGTTTGTCCCTCTCGATAGACGACGTTCCGACGATTGTTCGATGACACCGATGAAGAACTATATTATCTTCAGAAGTGCCAGGCAAGCAAAACCCCCTTGTTCAGTCCGATATAATCCCACTCTCTCGCTCCTGCTCTATTTTACTGCATTAGGACAACAACGACTCATGTGTTACTTGCTGCGGTAGCTGAACCCCTTGATCCTTTGCATGACCTGTCATTCCACAAGAATTAGATGAAACCCACTAGCATGAGTAGGAGTTGTTTGAGCCATGTTGTGCCTACTCATTTATGCTTGTTGTCATGCCTGCTACTGCTTAGAGTTGAGTCAGGTCTGATTCATCGGGAATGAATTGGAATGGTTATGAACATGTCCTATTGTGTGAGAGCTAAGTGTGTGAACACGATTTGGTAAAGGTAGCGGTGAGAGGCCATGTAGGAGTACATGGTGGGTTGTCTCATTGCAGCCGACCTCGTGAACTGAGTTACGTGTTTGTGACCCATGATCTGATTACTACCACACATTGGGCTCCGGCGCTCCAAGCCCTCTCGACTTATTAACCGACTTGATCTACATCCCAGAGTCGCAACTAGTCTCTGGTGTTTGTAGGTAGTGCTATTTTTCTATCGAGTGGCACCCGCAGGGTGGGCTTGGGACAGACTAGGCATTGTGGCACGGTGTACCAAGTGGCACCCGGATGGTGGGCTTGGGAACCCTGCACACATCATTTGGGGCCGTGAGAGACACCCTGGCCGGATCTCCTTGCGGATGGAACCCGAATAGGCGATAAACCTGGACTAGAGTCTTGTGTGGTTAGTCAGGTCGTGGCCGACACCCTTGCCAGGCTTCCGCTTGAAGGTTGCCGAGATACATGACGTGTATATGGCGGTAAGTGGTGAGAGCGTGTGTGAAGAAGTACACCCCTGCAGGGTTTAATATGATCTATTCGAATAGCCGTGTCCACGGAAAAGGACTTCTGGGTTGCCTATATCAGTTCATAGACAAGTGAAAGCGGATACTCTAAAATGCGCAAGATAAGCGTGAGTACTATGGATGGCGTTCTCGTAGGGAGACGGGAGCGGGTCCATAGTGGTGTATTGATATGGTGAATATGTGGACTCGTGTGTGCCACCTCAAAGAGTTACTTGCAGTCGTTGTTCAGGATAGCCACCGAGTCAAAGCTGGCTTGCTGCAGTCAAACTCCACCACCCCCTTTTGATAATGATGCATATGTAGTTAGTTCTGATGTAAGTCTTGTTGAGTACAATTGTACTCACGTTTGCTTATTTTATGTTTTGCAGAGAGACGTCAGTCTCGCTAGTAGTTCCGCTTGGACTTCGACGTTTAGCTTGTTACCTCAGCTACGATCTTGTGCCCTCGGCAGGATCTGGTAGATAGTCAGGCTTCTCACCTTTTTCATTTATAGTTGTCTATGCTCGGACATGATTAGCTTCCGCTTGTGCTTTGACTTGTATGCTCGAGTGTTGGGTCATGAGACCCATGTTTGTAATATCTCGCTTCTGGAGCCTATTGATAATATTTGAGTCGTAGAGTTATGTTGTGATGCCATGTTGTATCTACGCATATCGAGCATAATGTGTGTATGTACGAAATGCTTGGTATGTGTGGGATCCGACAAACTAGTTGTTTATCCTTGGCAGCCTCTCATATGGGGAAATGTAGTCTCGTGCTTACGAGCGATAGTAGTCCGCTACAGCCCGGTTCACCGGAGTCCTCGCTAGCCCAAAGACTACCGCTTGGACACTTGATCGGCCGGCATGTGTTTCACTTCGCCTTATGTCCTGTCCCTTCGGGAAATGTCACGCGGTGTTATTCGAGTCCTGCCTAGCCTGCTACAGCCAGGGATACCGGAGTCTGTTAGCCAGTGCTACAGCCCGAATATATCGTTGATGACCGACATGTTCGATGTGATTCATGTATGCCTGTCCCCATGGGTTAGCGCCGCTTTGGGTTCACGACTAGCCATGTCGGCCCGGGTTCTTTGTCATATGGATGCTAGCGACACTATCATATACGTGAGCCAAAAGACGCAAACGGTCCCGGGCCATGGTAAGGCGACACCCGTGGGAATACCGTGCGTGAGGCTGCAAAGTGACATGATGTGTTACATGCTAGATCGGTGTGACTTAGGATCGGGGTCCTGACAGCTTTGGTATCGAGCTTTGTTGCTGTCAGGATTACCAAGCCAAACTGGTCAAGTTGTGTCTAGAAATGCTTTAGTTATGTAAGGGAATTGATTGTGGAAGGAACGTAAGGCTCTTTTTACTCCTTATACCTCATGGCCTTCTGATCTGAGTCATCCTCTTCTCTTCTACGGGGTTTAAGAACTAGGCTTCTCATCTATCTATCAGGATGACGTGTTACTAATCCCTAGACTTTTAAGATTGTTGGTTTTAATCCCCAGTTCAGTTCCTACTACTCCTGTATGATAACTGCTGATCTCAGAATCTTGTTATAATGTTGTTGAGTGGTTGTGCCACCATTTTTGCAGGATGTCTCAAATCATTTTGAGCATTTACAGCCGTTATGCTGTCCGAGTCATCCTGTGTCTCTAAATAGTCCGATGCATTGGCAAATTCCTTCTTCCGTTCACGATGTCCTTTTGGGCGGATTAAGCACACCAACCGGTCAATGAGGTACTCCATTTCCTCGACATATATGTTGGAGTTATTATTATGACCCTAGGTGTTTAGGAAGTCACCTAGAAATTTAGCAATGCTTTTGTATCCCCAGTGTGATGATTCTGGCCATCAATTTTCGAAAGCATCCCGTGATGCCATTTAGTAGTAGGTATTCTACTCCTGGGTTGCTGAATCCGAGATTCATCCTACTTCATGTTGTTAGTATTTGCTAGTGCCTTTAGGATATTAGTAACCTTTGCGATAGTCCTCGAGGTCCGTGGTATTTCCTTCTTCCAAATACCATGAACCGCTTATGGCAGAAGTTCTTTTGAGCCAAAAGATCACAACCAGAGTGCTTTTGAGGAGTACTCCATTCATATTGTGGCTCTGCCAATTCTACCTTTCTGCATGGGTTATCCGGAAGAAATGTTGAGCTTCCTTCGACATACTAATCTGTGCATCCACAACTCAGAAAATTATATGTTCCTCTGAGTTGCTCTCTTCGATTGTATTCCGACCTTCGTCTATCAATTGATAGTCGAGGAATAGTCGTGCATTCGTCATCAATGCCTATTATCCTTGTGGTCCGTCAAGCCATTACATTGCTCGGAATGACTAGGAGAAACAAACTCCAAAGACCTCATCCATATCCGTGGTTGGGTCAAAGCGGTTGTATCCCGCAGATCAAAATGCCAATTCAGCTTTTGTTACATTTCTACCTTGGAGTGTTACCATCTTTATGTCAAGAGTGTCATGGGAATTGCACAACCTCTTAGGAATTCTTGACGCAGTTGATACTCTCGCTATCATTGTTCATTCCTCCGTTCGAGTTGTTGTAACCGGAATGCCGACAAGTGAATTGTGATGTGTGAAATCAATACTCCGAGCAATTCGTTGCTTGGCAGTTAATAGACATTATCCTCATTCTTAGCGTGTTGGTTATTAAATCATCATCCTAAGATTGATCGTGCTACCTAGTCCTTAATTACGTGCACCCTTAAATTGATGAGTTAGGATCTGTCAAGTCCTCACTCATTTGATCATATCGTCTTGCCTTGAAAAGCAAGATTGTTCTCGAGCTTAGTAACATACCGGTGGTTCGTGACTTTCCAAATATCTTCTTGGAAGTGTTACCGGTTGTTTCTCGACTGTTATGTTGGGCTCGTGATCAAGTTGGTTTCTTGTGAACCACCCTTCTCCAAGAATCTGTGTTGGATACCCTCGAGCTAGTTGGTTAAGCTAAACAACAACTTGGAGAGTTGGAAGATAAAAGCTTGCCTAACTTAGTTCGATCCAAAGGGATATTCTTGTGAAGTGTGTGTTGAAGAAAGATGATATCTTCATCGATTGGTCCTCGTGATCGGTTGTTGGATCTATTGTCCTACCAATTCTTTGATTTGAGTATGGTCCATTGTCAAGTCAAATCGTAACCAACGATATTCGTAATGTTGTCTTACTCGTGGTTGATCCTCGAGCATACACCATTATATCTTTTGGTCTCGACCAATGCTATCACCGTGTTCACATGATGGTGGAAGTCGATGATATGGAAATTTCGATGAGTTGCCGTTGAGCCCATCGGTAGCATTTCGTCTCCCCATGAGTCGTGTTGAACATCAACCTAGTGTTGGAAAATTGTGTAAGCATTTCTTCGTGTGAAGTTCATGAAGCTTATGCTTGGATGGTTGAAGAGACTTCCTCGAATTTATGTGTTCTAGGTGTAAGTTGCCGCCATGAATTTGAGAAAGGTTTGTTTTGCTTCCTATGGAAACATCCCAAGTCAGTCATGCTCGTGCAAAGTATTCTATGGTGCGATAGACTGATCATCTTCATTCCATATGCAATTCCTAGCACCCCAAGCCACTGACTGATTTGTTCAAGGAGAAGAAGTTCCTTCATAAGAGCTAATCCGGACTTATGAAGTGATTTCAATATCCTCAATGATGGTTCCCCCACCTGAACTCGGTAGTGTTTTATTATAGGACTACCATGTGGTCATGCTTGTCTAGGACAACATGTTCACAGGTTTGTAGCAGAACCAGCTCATGTTTTGGAGCTTGCTATCGTAGTTCATATCCCGAGAATCTCGCAACGCCATCTCGTCAAATTGTGTTGCAACCTTTCCTTTTTCAGACGTCTTTGAGTCTGAAATATCCTAACACCAACCAGATCTGAATCTCAGCGGATATGATGGTTGGAACATTCAACAGTTGCATTTCGTTCCCAGCTTGCACCGTCCTTGTGGCATTTCGTTATGGGCTGCCTTCTTAGTAATTCTTGTCTAGGATCATCCTCAAAAGTGGATTTACCATGGGTCCCCCCACCTTCGATGATAAGCAAAATCATCCATTGCGTTGTCTTCAACAAGGTAGTCTACATCAGCCATTTTAGTCCGGGTGTACCATTCCTTTGCCTTCCACCACATGATCGCTTGCGATTGCCTTAGGCTGGTATAAAGAGTTCCAATGATCTATGGATCAAAAGTAATTCTTTTTGCCACTTAAGGGAATAGTTCTTTGCGCCACCTTTCTCGAGGTGTCACGTTACGGGATCATGATAAATATTTCCTCGCCACCTTGATACCATCCACCATCTCTCTAAGCGTGGAATTGTTGCCACCAATCAAACCCCGACCTTTGTTCTTCCATCCCTCTCGATGTGTTTTGTGTCTTAACTCGAGATGTGTCACCGTCTCAGCCCGTGAGTTGATCATGTTTACTCGATCTTCGTGAAGCTCGAATCATGTAGGGTTTCCCCTTCTTTCTGTTGTCGTGTCAAGTGAGGACCTCGAAAGCAAGGACGTCAAGACCAAGATGATGGAATAAATCAACATCTTCGAGAAGGGCAAGTGGATCATGAGGATTGTGATAGTTTGTGACTTCCCTTTTTCCTCCTACCTCACGTCTTGAATCTCAAGTAGATTCTTGTTTAGTGGGGGTGAGTTGTCACATCCCGGATAGACCATGCATTAGGGTGTGCATCATGTTTAAATTTCATTTGAATTTGAAATGGGGAAGGCGAAACCCGTAACACCCCCCTTAAAACAACTAGGGTTTACTAAAATTTATTTCAATGAATCCGAAATGCCCTTCAAAATGCTCATCCTCTTTGTTTGGGTTCAGAACCCATGTCAAAGGAGGTGCACCATTTTCTAGGTCATCTAAGGGTCCTGGAATTAATTCACAAGTTTTTGAAATGAGCATTTTAAATTATGAAAAATATTTTAAATGTTCAAAAATTGCCAAACCAAAATGTTTCATGTTGGGAATATTCCAACAAGTGACCAGAGCATTTTGATGATTTTTAAAATAGTTTTGGTATTTTAAATAAACCCCACAAAGTTCAGAATAATAGGAAAAGACTAAAAAGGAAATGCTTACTGTCGCCCACGCCTGCCCACTGCTGGCCCAACAAGAGCCCGCCAGCTGCTTGGCTCGCCAGCAGCAGCCTGGTGTCCCGGCGAGCGCAGGCGCGCCACGCAGCTGGCCGCCGCCTGCTTCACCCTTCGCCGCCCTGGATGACCTCCGCGTCGTCGCCTCGACCCCCTGGACACCCCATTCTCCCCCTGCCTTCTCTCTCGCTCTCCCCCAACCTGGCCGACGCCATCGCCGACGCGCCACCGTCGACGCCGTGCTCCCCGCCGTCCATGCTCCTCCCCACCATGTCCAGCAGCTCCGCCGCACCCCACTACCCCTAGCTAGCCGAGTCCTGCTCGCTCTAAGCACCCCGAAGCCTCTACACCGACCTCGACCGAGCTCGAAGCCGCCGGAGATCCCCATCGCCGTCGCCGCCGCATCAGACCGCCCCCGACCCGAGGCTCTCTACGGGTTCACTGTGAGCCTGGCTACTCCCGTCCTCTCCGCTCTCTTCCTCTTGCACCACAACGAAGCGCCACGCCGATCACCCGAACGCACCGCCATGGAGCTTCGTCGCCGACGAAGCTCCGGCCACCCAACGGCCACGCCACTGTCCCATCGCACTCACCGAGTTGCGCTGGCCTAGCTATGCACTTCCCGCGCCTTTGCCGAGCCCTCTAACACCAAACCCGACATCACCCGAGCCCGGCCGCCGCCTCGACTGCCGCCGGGCGCCACTCCGCCACCCCTAACCCAATCGACCCCACCAAACACCGCGGCTCACTTCCAGCTCCACGTAGATGCTCCTCAGCGCTCCATTTGGTGCCCAGAAAGTGCAAAAGCACTTTGCTCCGCCGCGCCTGGCCTCACCGGCGGCTAGACGCCGGCGAGTTGACCATCGACCGATCAGGCCCTGTTGATCGCTTCCGAGTCAGCGATGTGTGGACCCCTCGGTTAACTAACTCGGTTAGTTTTAATTAAAGTTAATTAGTTAAACTAATTATCGACATTCGGGTCCCACTGGTCAGTTTGACCTGGATGACCCGTTGACCCTGACGTCCACGCTGACCTCATCTTTGACGCATTAACTCAAATTCTGGATTTATTTTTATATAATAAATCCTTAATATAAATCAAATTTCAAATGCTTATAACTTTTATTCTATAACTCCAAATGCAAAGATTTATATATGAAAAATTATCAGAAAAATCCACTCTATCCATTGGTACAGGTTTCATGCATGTTAAAACAAGTTAACTATGCTGTTTAACCAGAATAAGATAATGCACCTTTAGGACTAACTCAAATGAGCTATCATTTGAATCCTTGATTCAAATGAGTTCATCCCCTGTTATTTCAGCTTGCATTAGGCCAACACACATCCATATTGCCATGTCATAGCATGCATCATATATGTGCATTGCATTGATTGTGTTCTTTCTCGATTCTTAGGTGTTTGTCCCTCTCGGTAGAGCGATGTTCCGACGATTGTTCGATGACACCGATGAAGAACTATATTATCTTCGGAAGTGCCGTGCAAGCAAAACCCCTTGTTCATTCCGATATAATCCCACTCTCTCGCTCCTGCTCTATTTTACTACATTAGGACAACAACGACTCATGTGTTACTTGCTCATGTAGCTGAACCCCTTGATCCTTTGCATGACTTGTCATTCCACAATAATTAGATGAAACCCACTAGCATGAGTAGGAGTTGTTTGAGCCATGTTGTGCCTACTCATTTATGCTTGTTGTCATGCCTGCCATCGCTTAGAGTTGAGTCAGGTCCGATTCATCGGGAATGAATTGGAATGGTTATGAACATGTCCTATTGTGTGAGAGCTAAGTGTGTGAACACGATTTGGTAAAGGTAGCGGTGAGAGGCCATGTAGGAGTACATGGTGGGTTGTCTCATTGCAGCCGACCTCAGGAACTGAGTTCTGTGTTTGTGACCCATGATATGATTACTACCACACATTGGGCTCGGCGCCCAAGCCCTCTCGACTTATTAACCGACTTGATCTCTGCCAGAGTCGCAACTAGTCTCTCGTGTTTGTAGGTAGTGCTATTTTTTCATCGAGTGGCACCCGCAGGTGGGCTTGGGATGAGACTAGGCATGTGTGGCACGGTGTACCAAGTGGCACCGGATGGTGGGCTTGGGAACCCTGCTCACATCGTTTGGGGCCGTGAGCGACACCGGCCGGATCTCCTTGCGGATGGAACCCGAATAGGCGATAAACACGGACTAGAGTCTTGTGTGGTTAGTCGGTCGTGGCCGACACCCTCGCCAAAGCTTCCGCTTGAAGGTTGCCGAGATACATGACGTGTATATGGCGGTAAGTGGTGAGAGCGTGTGTGAAGAAGTACACCCTGCAGGGTTTAATATGATCTATTCGAATAGCCGTGTCCACGGAAAAGGACTTCGGGTTGCCTATATCGGTTCATAGACAAGTGAAAGCGGATACTCTAAAATGCGCAAGATAAGCGTGAGTACTATGGATGGCGTTCTCGTAGGGAGACGGAGCGGGTCCATAGTGGTGTATTGATATGGTGAATATGTGGACTCGTAGCGCCACCTCAAAGAGTTACTTGCAAATGTAGTTCGGGATAGCCACCGAGTCAAAGCTGGCTTGCTGCGGTCAAACTCCACCATCCCTTTTGATAATGATGCATATGTAGTTAGTTCTGATGTAAGTCTTGCTGGGTACATTTGTACTCACGTTTGCCTATTTTATGTTTTTACAGAGAGACTTCAGTCTCGCTAGTAGTTTCCGCTTGGACTTTGACGTTTAGCTTGTTACCTCAGCTACGATCTTGTGCCCTCGGCAGGATCTCGGTAGATAGTCGGGCTTCTCACCTTTTTCATTTATAGTTGTGCGTGCTCAGACATGATTAGCTTCCGCTTGTGCTTTGACTTGTATGTTTCGAGTGTTGGGTCATGAGACCCATGTTTGTAATATCTCGCTTCTCGGAGCCTATTGATAATATTTGAGTCGTAGAGTTATGTTGTGATGCCATGTTGTATCTACGCATATCGAGCATAATGTGTGTATGTCTGAAATGCTTGGTATGTGTAGGATCCGACAAACTAGTTGTTTATCCTTGGCAGCCTCTCGTATGGGGAAATGTAGTCTCGTGCTTCTGAGCGATAGTAGTCCGCTACAGCCCGGTTCACCGGAGTCCTGCTAGCCCAAAGACTACCGCTTGGACACTTGACTGGCCGGCATGTGTTTCGCTTGCCTTTATGTCCGTTCCTTCGGGAAATGTCACGCGGTGTTATTCGGAGTCCCGCCTAGCCTGCTACTGACCGGGATACGGAGTCCTCATAGCCAGTGCTACAGCCCGAATATATACGTTGATGACCGACATGTTCGATGTGATTCATGTATGCCTGTCCCCATGGGTTAGCGCCGCTTTGGGTTCACGACTAGCCATGTCGGCCCGGGTTCTTTGTCATATGGATGCTAGCGACACTATCATATACGTGAGCCAAAAGACGCAAACGGTCCCGGGCCATGGTAAGGCGACACCCGTGGGAATACCGTGCGTGAGGCCGCAAAGTGACATGATGTGTTACATGCTAGATCGGTGTGACTTAGGATCGGGGTCCTGACAGCCGCCTAGGTTTATGCGCAATATTGCTGGGTGGTAGGAAACAGGTGAGAAATGGCGGGAAACAGTGGCGTGTTCATAAAACACCATCAAATTAATGGAAACTTAGCATAGAAGGAGCATCGAGCTAGCACAAGAAGTAGATGATGATTAGATGAACACGGACCACACTAGGGAACCCGTCGGTGATGAATTCATCAATCGCAAACGGTTGAATACTAGCAAGCGTTTACCCACAACGCACACGGCTTATTCCATCACAAATAGGTCTGATGGATCAACTGTATGCCACGTATCTCACATTGTCAAAAAGTAATGCGGTAGACCTTCTTTAACATGTGTTAAAAAAACAAGGACCTTGAGGTTAAATTAACTCACGGGATGGGTCATATCAGTCATTTGATTTGACAGATATGACCCACCCTATCAGTTAATTTAACATCAACACAACTTCACATCCAGTCACCCATCTGATGGCTGCTCCAGCCTGAGCACACTTAACTTGAGATTCTCTTACATGAGCTACTGGTGGAACAGGTAGTCCTTGCTGATATAGGATGCCTCTTTGCATCCTTATGGCGTATCCGGATGACCGCCCGTCCCCCAATGACCAATAGATGTTGCGTAGACAGAGCCTATCACATACGTCTTATTACAAGCAATCGTCTGTGTTATTATCGGTCTTCGCACACATTTCTGAATACAGACCTGTTTGCCGCGTATCACACACATCTTGATATATTGAACCGTTTATGTTTCGTGTCTCAACGCAAACAGTTCATCCGAGTGAACTGCATGCTGTATATCGCACGCACCTTGATCTGGCTGACCGTTTCTTTTGTGTTGCCTAATCACAAACAGTTCATCCGAGTGAACCGTATGTTGTATATCGCACACACCTTCATTTGGCTACCCGTTTCTTTTGTTCCTCCTCATCACAAACACTTATTTGAACTAAACTGTATGCCCTGCATCGCACACGGAACTAAAATCTGAACCGTGTTTGATGCATCCTCCATCAAAAACGTTTTGTACCTTTTTTGACAGTTTTTTTACACCACCGTTTGCGATTATTGCATCGCACACAGTTTCGTCGAAGGGTCTCTGATCGTAGTGTCACGTTAGCAGCATCCTGCAGTAGTGTACATCCGAGTGGATATTATATATATATATATATATATATATATATATATATATATATATATATATATTCCCTATATATATATCCGGATTTCTCCAAAACATAGTGCTTGCTAAAGGAAAGAGTGTAAAAAGGAAAGGTGATGATCACCATGACTCTTGTATAAGGGTAGAAGATAAAAGTAAAAGATAGGCCCTTCGCAGAGGGAAGCAGAGGTTGTCATGCACTTTTATTATTGGATGCACAAAATCTTAATGCAAGAGAATGTCACTTTATATTGCCGCTTGTGATAAATACATTTATTATGCAGTCTGTCGCTTTTATTTGTTCCATATCACAAGTTCGTATAAAGCTTATTTTCTTCACACTAATAGATCATACATATTTAGAGAGCAATTTTTATTGCTTGTGCCGATGACAACTTACTTGAAGGATCTTACTCAATCCATAGGTAGGTATGGTGGACTCTCATGGAAAAACTGGTTTAAGGGATGTTTGGAAGCACAAGTAGTATCTCTACTTGGTGCAAAGAATTTCGCTAGCATGAGTGGGAAAGGCAAGCTCAACATGTTGGAGGATCCATGACAATATAACTTCTATTTGGATATAAGAAAACAAACCCATTATGTTGTCTTCCTTGTCCAACATCAACTTTTTAGCATGTCATATTTTAATGAGTGCTCACAATTACAAAATATGTCCAAGATAGTATAGTTATATGTGAAATCTCTCTTCCTTCAATATTGTTTCATGAATTGTTCAAGTGATCGATACTATGTTTGCTGACTTTCAATAAATTTACCACCTATACTTATTATATGTGAAGTCATTACTCCCCATGGGATAAGCATATGAAGCATATATAATTTCAGTTCTATGACATTCAATTCATTCAACTATTTACTCATAGGATATAAGTGAAGCATGTGAGTAAATGACAAACTGCTCCAAAAAGATATAAGTGAAGGACAGTGAGTAGTCAAATAATTAACTAGCCATGAGAGGGCTCTCTCTCTCTCTCATTAAAGATTTCAGATCCAATGATTTTATTCAAATAGCAGGTAAAATGAAAATACGCTCCAAGCAAAACACATATCATGTGACGAATAAAAATATAGCTCCGAGTAAGGTATACCGATGGTTTTGAAGAAGAAAGAGGGGATGCCTTCTGAGGCCTCCCCAAGCTTAGGCGCTTGAGTCTTCCTTGAATATTACCTTGGGGTGCCTTGGGAATCCCCAAGCTTAGGTTCCACTCGTTATTCTCCTCGTATCGATATCTCACCCAAAACTTGAAAACTTCAATCACACAAAACTTAATGGAACTTCGTGAGATGGGTTAGTATGAGAAAGACAAATCATTCACTTTGGTACTGTCAACACAAGATCCATAATTGTTCTCACACAATTCCTAGCGTACAATATCATTTCTACCATTTATATTCAGCAATGTAAGCCTTAGAAACTAGAAAACAAGCAAACTATGCATTGAAAACAGAATCTGTCAAAAACAGAATAGTCTGTAATGATCTGAATAACAACCATACTTATGTTACTCCAAAAATTCTGAAAAAATAGGACAACGTAGAAAATTTGTATATCAATCATCTGTAAAAAATTCAAAAAATTTCAACACTCCAGTAATTTCAAAGAATTATGTGACTGTGCGCAAAAGTTTCTGTTTTTGCACAGAGTCAAGTCAACTATCATCCACACTACCCCAAAGGCTTTACTTGGCACTTTATTGAAACAAAAACTATAAAACATGATTACTACAGTAGCTTAATCATGTGAACATGCAAAAAACAGTAGGGGTAAATATTGGGTTGTCTCCCACCAAGCGCTTTTCTTTAATGCCTTTCTAGCTAGGCATGATGATTTCAATGATGCTCACATAAAAGATAAAAATTGAAACATAATGGGAGCATCATGAACAATATGACTAGCACATTTAAGTCTAACCCACTTCCTATGCATAGGGATTTTGTGAGCAAACAACTTATGGGAACAAGAATAAACTAGCATAGGAAGGCAAAACAAGCACGACTTCAGAACTTTCAACACATAGAGAGGAAACTTGATATTATTGCAATTTCTACAAGCATATATTCCTCCCGCATAATAATTTTCAGTAGCATCATGAATGAATTCAACAATATAACCATCACACAAAGAATTCTTTTCATGATTCACAAGCATAGAAAATTTATTACTCTCCACATAAGCAAAATTCTTCTCATTCATAATAGTGGGAGCAAACTCAACAAAATAACTATCATGGGATTGAAAATTAATATCAAGATTACAAGTTTCATGGTTATCATTACTCTTTATAGCATACATGTCATCACAATAATCATCAAAGATAGCAACTTTGTTCTCATAATCAATTGAAACCTCTTCCGAAATAGTGGATTCATCACTAAATAAAGTCATGACCTCTCCAAATCCACTTTCATAATTATCACAATAAGATTCAACACCCTCCGAAATAGTGGGATCGTTACTTCCTAAAGTTGACACTCTTACACACCCAATTTCGATGATAGTCTTATTCGTACTCCAAAAGATATAAGTGAAGTTCGTAGAGCATTATATAATTAATATAGATTTACCAACATCCAAGCTCAAAATATATAAGTGAATCACATGTGGCATTCTATAAAGTCGTACTCAAAAGATTTAAGTGAAGCACAACGAGCATTCTATAAAGCCATACTCAAAAGATCTAAGTGAAGCACAAAGAGCATTATATAAATAAGTGAAGGACTATCTCATACTAGCATGGATCATAAAGGAAAAGAAAAGGGAAACAAACATAAAATACGCAAATCATGTGAACAAAACAAAAACCAAGGTATACCGATAATTATTGAAGAAGAAAGATGGGATGCCAACCGGGGCATCCCCAAGCTTAGATGCTTGAGTATCCTTTAAATATTCACTTGGGGTTCCTTGGGCATCCCCAAGCTTGAACTCTTGCCTCTCCTTATTCTTCTCATATCGGTAACTCCTCATTCTCGAACCTTAACAAAAACTTTATGAGATCCGTTAGTATAATAAAGCAA
Source organism: Aegilops bicornis (assembly GCA_021605145.1). Classification (NCBI taxonomy): domain Eukaryota; kingdom Viridiplantae; phylum Streptophyta; class Magnoliopsida; order Poales; family Poaceae; genus Aegilops; species Aegilops bicornis. Next base: position 206,593,348 of record CM038669.1, on the reverse strand, counting down.
ATCACTACCTTTAGGTACTGTTGTAAACTCATACCAATTTCATATTAGCATTATATCTACTGTATTCCAACTTCACCATGGTTCATACCCCCCGATACAACCCATAGGTTCATCAAAATAAGCGAACAACACATATAAACCAGAATCTGTCAAGAACAGGACAGTCTCTAGCAATCTAGATCTTTCGTATACTTTTGTAACTTCAAAATTTCTAAAAAATAGGAAAATCTAAAAAAATTGCAGATAAGTAATGTGTAAAAATTTCAAGATTTTATCATGCTCCAGTAAAAAAAATAAGAATTCAAACACTACAGCCAAAGTTTGTGTTTTTTCTGCTGCACACACCAAACAAGCAATTTAAACATTCTAAAGCCAAACCTTGGCACATTATTTTTATAATACAATGAATATATACAAGGGGATACTTATTTTTGAGAAACTTCCATGAAAAATTCTACATTGTTTCCATGAGCATGAACACAAGTGTTCAAGGTCGACCCTTGCTTCTCCAATGCATAACTTCCCAGTCACTTCTCTTTTTGAACAAGTTTTTAGGCATAAGAGGCAAGTAATCTTTTTTTGGTATTTTCATTTTGTAATTGTTTTTGTTTGTTTCACCCACAACTACAGAAAAACAAAAGGGAAAACAAAATCTACTTAGTGAAGAAAGCAAACAAGCATACACGAAAATATCAACCCCACGCTATTGCTCCCAAGAACGGGCGCCTTTAAAAGAGCTTGATAATCCTCAAGTGCGAGGAATCATCATAGCACTTTACAGAGGTGGAAGTGACAAGTATGGAGTGTTGAACCCACAAGGAGCTAAAGGTAGATCAATATTCTCTCAAGTCCTATCGTCCACTGATACGACTCTATGTACACCAAACGTTTGCTTCCAACTAGAAACGAGAAATAAAACTATTTGTGGGTATGAAGAGGATAACTTTGCATGATATGAGAGAACTAAAATATAAAAGTAGGTGTTGTTATCATAAAGTTAGAATATATTACTATATATTATAAATAGCGAGTGTGGAATAATGATGGGTCGGAGTGCGTAATTGTCCTAGGAAATTGTTGACATGATCGGTAATCATTATTCCAATTTCATATGAGGGAGAGGCATAAGCTAACATACTTTCTCTTCTTGGATCATATGCACTTATAATTGGAACTCTAGCAAGCATCTGCAACTACTAAAGATCATTAAGGTAAAACCCAACCATAGCATTAAAGCATCAAGTCCCCTTTATCCCATACGCAACAACCCCCTTACTCGGGTTTAAGCTTCTGTCACTCTAGCAACCCATTATAAGCGAATCATGAACGTATTGCAACACCCTACAGTGGGAATCCTTAATGTGTGCGCGGCACGGAAGGCACCATAGGACAGCACCAAAATAAAACATACAACTCAAAACAATCTATATCATAAATTGAACCAAAATACAAAAGAAATCTACTCAAAACATCATAGGATGGCAACACATCATTGGATCATAATTTTTGGCATAAAGCACCATGTTCAAGTAGGGGATTACAGCGGGGTGCGGGAGAGTGGACCGCGTAAAAGAGACGAGGATGGTGATGATGATGATGGTGATGCTGATGAAGACGAACACTGCGGCGATGGTTCCCCCGATGGCACTCTGGCGACACCAAGAGAGAGGGGGAGCGGTTCCCCCCTTTGTGCTTCCTCCTCCATGGCCTCCCCCTTAGATGGGGAAACTTTCTCCCCCTGGTCCTTGGCCTCCATGGCGATGGTGACCCCTCCGACTTCCTCCTCCATGGCCTCCGGTGATGTTGGCCCCCTCCGGCAGGGTGCCAGAGAGGGCCTAGATTGGTTTTTCATGGCTACAAAGGCTTACGGTGGCGGAACTCCCGACCTCTCTTCTGTTCTAGGGTTTTTAGGATTTATAGGAGGGGTTGGCGTCGGTTTCATGTCAGGGCGCCCCACGAGGCGATGACAAGGACGGAGGGCGCCGCCACCCTTGTGGTGGCCCCGGGACTCTTCTTCGGTATCTTTACCTTCCAGTGTTTTCTATATTTTCCAGAAAAATTCTCCGTTAATTTTCAGCTCGTTTTGAGAACTTCTATTTCTGCACAAAAACAACACCATGGTAGTTCTGCTGAAAACAGCGTCAGTCCAGGTTAGTTCTAATCAAATCATACCAAAATCATATGGAATTGTTGTAAACATGGAATGAATACTTCATAAATTATAGATACGTCGGAGACGTATCAAAATGCTATTCAAAACTATGAATCCATGTTATGTCCAATTAAACTTTTCGCTACCTGTATAATGCATGTAACCTACTCATACAAACATTTTAGTGCATTCCAAATGTATATACTACTGCTGCAATTCGAACTAAATTTGAATTTGTTTATCTATTTGAATAAGAATCTACAATCATGATTGTTGCCAAGTTAAACCGAAATTTGTATATTATCTTAACAACACACCACATGATTACTATAGAGTTATGAACTATGTCTACTATATATATGAACTCGAGTCCAAAATTTTGAATACACTTCATCTTGATTTAAAATAATAGTACATTTGATGTACTAGCTAGATCTTCATACTAAACCATGTTTCATATGTACACTGTGTTTATCACACAAAGTATGGTGCTCCGCCTCCTACATTATGACAAGTATTTAGCCCTTAGCTGCAAAAGCCACACATTATCACAAATTCAAATAAATGTTATATGTATATATATATATATATATTATATGTAGTATAACAAGTTCATAACCACAACATGCGTATCAACATTATATCCATGCATGTGTCGGTTTAAAACACAATGAACTCTTGTTCAAATATCAGAATCCACTTTTATAATGAATTATGATCTCTGATCATCTTTTATACCCACACAATCCTCTTCTCTTTGTAGCTACCGCTAAAATTTCTCTCTTGCATGCACACGCCCGCCTCCCTCTCACCCTCCCTCGGCATTCTCTAGCTCCATCGCGCACATTTGTTATTTCTCTTTAGGTCGTTCACCCACTGTGTGTGTATCCCCCCCCCAAGCTTCTTCTTTCTGGCACACACTGATCGAGATGCCTCTCTAGCCAGGAGTACCTACCACCAACACAAGCTTTCCATCTTCTCTTCTCACCGTCCATGCCCCCTCTGTATAATATGGTTACACGCACGTGCACACTCCTGCCCCTCTTTTCATCAATCTCATACTCGCACACTCCTTCCCCCTTGATATAGTAGGCCTCTCGCACCACCTCCTAGCCACATCCCTCTCTCTCTATCCGTTCTCTTCGGGCCTTATTTGCTTCTAACACATGCATGCATGTATACGATCGATCTCCCTACATATAGCTAGGTCGACTATAACTCTTTTTCCCCATGCACCGATCGACGTACCTCACAAGTTATGTCTCCGCTTTCTTTGTCACATGACGATTGATCTTCCTATGTAGTTACGTCTTCTTAACATAGCCATACCGTCCCCCCTCAACATCTATGCATGCCTCCCGACCCATCATCACACGCTGCGACGCGTACGTATGTGCATACATCCCTCTCTTATTGATATTGCAGTTGTACCCTTAGTTTGTCTAGCAGGCCTCTCCCACCATCTGTGAGAAGCAACTTCACCACCAACCATCCGACACTCTAGCTCTCTCTCTCTCTCTCTCTCTCTCTCTCTCTCCTAACCTTATTCCTCTCCTACACATATGCATGGATGCCGATCGATCTCCCTCGATACATAGCTAGGTCTCTCTCCTTCTCCACACATATATACCAGTCGTTCTACCTCTATAGTTAGGTCTCTAACCCCCCCCCCACACACACACACACCGATAGTCGAACACTTTAGGTAGGTATCCATGCCACAGAGACAAACTGCACCTCTCCCATTTCATGTTCTAGCAGGCCAGCCGCCCTATATCTTTGATGTGGGCACACACAAATTCGATGGCACTCTTTATCGATATCGCACACACACACTTCATCCCTTGATACGTCTCCAACGTACCTACTTTTCCTAACGTTTTTCCTCTTGTTTTGGACTCTAATTTGCATGATTTGAATGAAGCTAACCCCGGACTGACGTTGTTTTCAATAGAACTACCATGGTGTTGTTTTTGTGCAGAAATAAAAGTTCTCGGAATGGAACGAAACTTTGCGAGGATTTTTTACCCAATAAAAGGGAATTTCTAGAGCCAAGAACCACAGGAGGGGGGCACCTGGGTCGGCACAACCCACCAGGGGGCGCCCCCCCTCCAGGCGCGCCCAAGTGGGTTGTCCCCACCTGGTGGCCCCGTAGACCCTGAAACCGACGCTATAAAATCACATTTTTCAAGCAAAAATCAAGGAGGAAGAATTATTGCATTTTTCACGAGACGGAGCCGCCGTCACCTCCTGTTCTTCATCGGGAGGCTAGATCTGGAGTCCGTTTGGGGCCCCAGAGAGGGGGATCTTTGATCTTCGTCATCACCAACCTTTCTCCATTGCCAATTCCATGATGCTCCCCATCGGGAGTGAGTAATTCCTTCGTAGGCTCGCTGGTCGGTGAGGAGTTAGATGATATTCATTATGTAATCTAGTTAGTTTTGTTAGGGCATGATCCCTAGTATCCACTATGTTCTGAGATTGATGTTGCTATGACTTTGCCATGCTTAATGCTTGTCACTTTGGGCCTGGGTGCCATGATTTCAGATCTGAACAGTTTATGTTATCACAATTATATCCATGTTCTAGATCCGGTCTTGCAGGTTATAGTCACCTACTACGTGTTATGATCCGGCAACCCCAGAGTGACAATAGTCGGGACCACTCCCGGTGATGACCGTAGTTTGAGGAGTTCATGTATTCACCATGTGTTAATGCTTTGTTCCAGTTCTCTATTAAAAGGAGGCCTTAATATCCCTTAGTTTCCAATTGGACCCTGCTACCACGGGAGGGTAGGACAAAATATGGCATGCAAGTTCTTTCCGTAAGCACGTACGACTATTTACGGAATACATGCCTACATCATATTTATGAACTGGAGCTAGTGCCGTATCGCCCTAGGTTATGACTATCACATGATGAATATCATCCAACAAATTACCGATCCAATGCCTGCGAATTTATTGTATATTGTTTCTGCTAAGTTATTACTGTTACCGTTACTATTGTTGTCGCTACTACTATCAAAACTATCATATTACTTTGGTTTTGATCACTTTGCTGCAGATAATTAATCTCCAGGTGTGGTTGAATTGACAACTCAGCTGCTAATACTTGCAAATATTCTTTGGCTCCCCTTGTGTTGAATCTATAAATTTTGGTTGAATACTCTACCCTCAAAAATTGTTGCGGTCCCATATACTTGTGGGTTATCAAGACCTTCTGGCACCGTTGCCGGGGAGCATAGCTATATTTGTTGATTCACTTGGGATTATTATCAATTTATCACTATGAAGAATCTGAAGGATGCTAAGACTAAGATTTATCCCTCTAAGACGAGGGGAGGTAAGGAACTGCCATCTAGCTCTGCTTTAGATTCACCTTCTGTTATAAGTAAACTTGCAACACCACCACATGCTATTAATCTTGATATGTCACAAGTTATTGATGATGCTACTTCTGCTATGAATGATACTTATGATGATGCTAGTACCTTGCTTGATGATGCTGATGTTCCACTAGGTGACTTTCTTGATGAACAAATTGCTAGAGTAAGACAACATGATGTTGTTGAAACTGATGATGAACTTGAAACTGAAAATCTTGAATATCTTACTAGAACTATCCCTCCTATATATGAATTGCCTAGGGTACCGAAAGGTTATGTTATGAATGAGGAGACAACTAGAGATATTCTTGCTTATAAGGATAGAGATGATCTAAAGAAATTGTTATGCAAGTATAAAGAAAAATCCTTGAATGCTAGAATGCAATATGATCCTAAGTTTGCTACCTCACCTATTTTTATTGATGATAAGGATTATGAATTCTCTGTCGACCTGGAGTTAATAACTTTGGTTGAATCTGATCCTTTCCATGGTTATGAAACTAAAACTGTTGTGGCACATCTTACTAAGTTGAATGACATAGCCACCCTTTTTACTCATGATGAGAAAACTTGCTATTACTATATTCTCAAATTATTTCCGTTCTCATTAAAGGGTGATGCTAAATCTTGGTACAATACTCTTTATTACTTCTCTGAAAAATATTTCCCTGCTCATAAGAAACAAGCTGCCTTACAGGAAATATTTAACTTTGTGCAAATAGAAGAAGAGAGTCTCCCACAAGCTTGGGGGAGGCTTTGCCAATTACTTAATGCTTTGCCTGATCATCCTCTTAGGAAAAATGAAATACTTGATATCTTCTATAATGGACTAACCGATACTTCTAGGGATTTCCTAGATAGTTGTGCTGGTTGTGTTTTTAGGGAACAAACTATTGGGCAAGCTGAAGAATTATTGAATAACATATTGCAAAATTATGATGATTGGAATCTTCCTGAACCACCGCCTAAACCCACTCCGAAGAAGAGGGGTATATTATATCTCAGTCCTGAAGATACACGAGAGACAAAGAAATCTATGAAGGAAAAAGGTATTAAAGCTGAGGATGTCACAAATTTACCCACTATTGAGGAAATACATGGGCTTGATACACCACCACCACCTAAGGTGGTAGAGGAAATTCTCTAATGAAATTCAATGATAATGAAAATCCTCACAATATGCACCCTAGCCAATGCCTTTATGAGTTTGAAAATTACATTGGAAAACAAGATCACTTCAATGCAAATGTTATGAAACAATTGAAATACAATTCTGATATGATTGCTCACTTGAGTGACTTGTTATTTAGAATCTCAAATGATGTTACAGGTGTGGAAAAGCATGCTTCTATGGTTCAAACTCAGCTAGAACAAGTTGCTAAATCTCAAAGAGAGTTGCTTGATGAAATGAATAATAATATAAGTGACTTTGTATTAGAGTAGCAACTAGAGGAGGTAAAATGACTCAGGAACCACTTTATCCTGAGGGACAACAAAAAATAATTGAACAAGACTCTCAAAGAGCTAACACTGATGCACGTAGTCCTACTTTGCATGCTTCTAGTGAACCTGAAGTAGAAAAACCTCCTGGTAATGATAATGAAATTTCTATCTATGATGCTGAAACTCAGTCTGGTAATGAACATTCACCTTCTGATAATGAAAAAGATAATGATGAGGTTCATGAAAATACTCAAACAAATAGTAAAGAACCAGACAATGATGTTGAGATAGAACCTGTAGTTGATCTTGATAACCCACAACCCAAGAAGACATGATATGATAAAAGAGACTTTATTGCTAGAAAACACAGTAGAGAAAGAGAACAGTGGGTTCAATAACCTATGCCCTTTCCACCTAAGTCAACTAAAAATAAAGATGATGAAGAATTTGAATGCTTTGTTGAAATGCTGAGGCCAGTCTTTTTGCGTACTCGCTTGACTGAGATCTTGAAAATGCCTCCTTATGCAAAATACATGAAAGACATCATAACCAATAAGAGAAAAATATCGGGAGCTAAAATCTCCACCATGCTTGCCAATTATACTTTTAAAGATGGAGTACCTAAAAAACTTGGAGATCCAGGAATACCAACTATACCTTGCTCCATCAAAAGAAACTATGTGAAAACTGCTTTATGTGATTTGGGAGGCGGTGTTAGTGTTATGCATTTCTATTTATATAAAAGACTTGATTTGAATAAACTCACACCTACTGAAATATCTTTGCAAATGGCTGACAAATCGACTTCCATACCTATCGGTATTTGTGAGGATGTGCCCGTTGTTGTTGCTAATGTTACTATTTTGACTGACTTTGTTATACTTGAGATGCCCGAGGATGGCAACATGTCGATTATCCTTGGTAGACCCTTCATGAATACTGCAGGGCTGTTATTGATTGCAATAAAAGCAAGGCCACTCTTCATATCAATGGTAATGAGCATACGGTGCACTTTCCAAAGAAACAATTCCAAGTGAATGGTATTAATGTTATTGAAAAATCTCCGACAATCACTATTGGAAGTTTTCAACTACCTCTACCTACTGTTAAAAAGAAATATGAAATGCTTATTGTTGGGGACATTCATATCCCCGTGGAGGTAACTTAGTGATTTATGAAAGTTCTTCGGTTTCATGCTAATTGAAAGTGGTTGTTAATAAGACTTGATCAACCTTATTAATGGATCATTTTTTAGAGGTATGAAGTTGATGAATTTAGTAGGCACTACCTTCTGTCCCTACTTTTTGTTTTTTGTTTTTATTAGTTAAATGAAACAAAATGCCAAGTTTTATTTGTTTTCTAAATTTCCCGTGCAATAAAAAAATGACCCAAAAATAAAAGTTCTCAGAATGCTCTCAAAATTTAATATGACTTTTTCTGAATATTTAAGAATTTTTGGTGCAAATAACATCAGAGGGAGGTGCACCAGGTGGGCACAACCCACCTGGATGAGCCAGGACCCCCAGGCACGCCCTGGTAGGTTGTGGTCCCCACATGGGCCCGCTCACTCATCCCTTCATACCACTTCATCACCTACCTCCTGAAAAAAATCACCATTGCTCTCTCTTTCTCTCGTGTTCTTGCTCTCAAACCCACGGATTTCGATCTCTTTGCTCGACGCTCCGTTTCCGAATATGTTTCATGGGATTGTTGCTTGGTATGTGACTCCTCTGTTTGTCCAATTAGTTTTTGCTTTAGTAGTTTATATTTTGAATGATTAGCTACTCTTGGCGTTGCTGTAGATGAGCTTGCATGTTGAATTCTTAGAGTTCTAAGTAGTTTGAATGCTTGATATGGCCTCTATGTATCCCTATGAGTAGTTGCTATCAATCTTGGAAAGTTTTGTTGATAAATTTTTGTCACCCAAAAATTTTCAGAAAATTGTACGCGAATATGATGAACCTCTTTGGAAGGAGGTCTTCGAAGAGGAGATCCCCGGAGGCATCTTCTAGTGACAACTCTGTTCGCCGGTCTTATGTTGAACCAAGTGAAAGTTCCATATGAGATGCATACCAAAACATGCCTATGGCCATGCGACGATTATATGGTGCGTGTGGGCATTAAGGAGGAATTTGAGCAATATGTTCACAATGCCGGTCTCGGTCCCTGCATTTTAGATAAGTGCAATCAACACCACACTCTCACTGAATCCTTTGTCAAGGGATTTAAATTCCATCCCCGTGAGTCTAGGGTGTCATTTAAACTATATGAAAATTCATTTACCATATCACCAAGGTTTGAGTTCCAAGCATTTTTTACTAGCCTTTGCTATGGTGAGACAAGGGGAGTGACGCAAGGTAGAATAAAGAGCATTCATTTTCCCGAATTCAGTACTTTGCTTTATGTAATGGGAAATGTATTGTACGCAAACAAGATTCTAGTACACTTTGTGCTCCAGACTTGAGCCTCATACGCACCGCTCTCACCGGTGATAGAAGTTATAATCTTGGAGCGATTGTTGCATGCAGGTTGCAACACAGTGCTAATAGTGATTATTTCTATGGTGGAATTTATGCCAGACGTTTAGCAAGAGAGCTGGGTGTTTTACCTTTGCCCTACGACCCTATTTTACCACGCAGTATTTAGACTTTGATGCTATGAAACATCATAAGATCCTTAAAGGATATATTCATAATTTCACCTATAAATTGTTGTTTAACCAAGAATCCGTGGTGTACACATATTTTCCTGCGCCTGCTCTCTTTGATTATCATAGCAAGGGAAGGTATTTTGTTCTTGAGAGCGAGGCCCGAGCTCACAACGCGGCGGCTGTGGCCGCACGGCAGGCTGAGACATCCGCATGAGAGCCTCCATAAGCTACCACCCCGACTATTATCCCGGCTACTGACTGATTACCAAGTTAGGCCAAAATCTTAAGCTTGGGGGAGTATGTATTCCCACCGACATTACATTCATGTTCACACATTTCATTCCAGTTGTCGGTTGATGAAGTCATGTACCTGGGGTAGGGTCATAGACCTGCCCAAAGGTACCCTCCACAAGGACATTCACAAGAGAAGCAGCCTTCCAGTCGACTTGGTAGGCTTCCACTCGACAGATTCAAAGACACTCGACTATGAAGACCCACTCGACCATCAAGAGTCCAAGAGCCACTCGGTGTCCAAAGCGGTGCGTAGTTAAATAGTCTTTATGACCTTAATGACACTTTTATGTAAGGCGTTACCAAGAACGCCTAGCTTTAACGCACCTAAAACCCTCTACTACGTGGGCTGGCTGGGGTCTGGCGCACTCTATATAAGCCACCCCTCCACAGTAGAAGGGTTCGCACCCTGTAACACATACGCATATAATCCAATCGACCGCCTCGGGCTCCGAGACGAGGGCTGTTACTTCCTCGAGAAGGGCCCGAACTCAGAAATCCCTTTGTGTATACAACTACTCCATAGCTAGGATCTTGCCTCTCCATACCTACCCCCATTCTCTGTCGGACTTAGAACCACGACCGTTGGCGCCCACCGTGGGGCAGGTGTTCTAGCGAATTGTTGGAGAAGTTGGGATTCTCTCGATCTCCGGCATCATGGTTTCAGGTGGAGTTCTGGTCGACGGCCACGAGATCCGTCTCGGTGCGCTCACGTTCGTCACCCACGACTCCGCTTGGCTTCAGGAGGCTCCGCTCGACGTGGACGCGCTCCCCATCCGCGGGGCGACGCACTTTCGCACCGTGTGTCCGCGGCGTCCTCCTGCGGCAACCGTCGAACCAGTATGGGTCGGCTCCTACGCTGTCTTCACTCCCAGTCTCCCACCGTCACAAGCGTTCCGTTCGGTCGAGGCTTCAGCGGTGGGTGAGGCATGCGGTGGCCCGCCAGTCGGCCATCCCCCAAGTCGCGGCGATCGAGCCCGACGAATCTCTCTACGGCCTGTTCGACCTGTCGACCGGCTCCAGAGAGACCGCGTCGAATGCGATAGCGATGACCCGGGCGGCAGAGGTTACGATGGTCGATGGACCACGCGGTCCCCTGGATTCACCCGCACCAACGAAGGTGGCGGTGGAGGCGATCCGGTGCAAGCCCACGAAGAGTACTTGCCCGAGCCCCTCACTTCGCTCCAGAGGGAGGAGCTTCGTCGTTGGAACATGGATGCACTTCACACTCCTATCATTGGAGAAACCCCCGAGGCTCGCGCCTTGGAGGATGCGCTGGCCAACTGGCTGGCGCACTCGACCGAGAAACTTCAGCGAGTGCCGGACGAGCGTCTGTGACCGAGGGTTCCATAATCCGATCGACGCCTTGACTCTTTCAGCCGCAACCTGTATATCGAACTCCGATTCAGAATTTAGCAGCTGCCGCCAGTATAGCAGAATCAATTCAGCCTTCCCATTCGGAGGCAGGTAGAGGTTTGCAGCAAATCAGGGATTTGCTCCGGCGGCGAGGAGATGAAAACTCAGTTGTATCGATCGCGAACAGGGTTCACACCGATCCGTCGCTGCGAATTCATTCGATCGCCCATAGTCCAAGATCGCCCCGGGCGCGAGGAACGTGGAGGCCGGCGTGATGATCATTACAAGGGCCGTGAGAAGTATGAGCACCGATTCGATCGCAACGATCGACGTCGAGTGCCCACTCCTCCCCCAAGGGGTGGATCATACGCTCCTCGGCAGCAGGACGACAGACGCCAAAACAGTGTTGGGCGAAGAGTTCCAGTCGACCCCAGGGAACCAGGCTTTGATGCGAGATCCATTATCGTTCAAGGTTTGGTCGACAGGAACAGACCTCACCGAGATGGCCATGATAGAGATGTTCCTTCCAGTAGTAGAGTTCATGTCTCGGGACCAGAGTGTTTCAGCAGGGCCATCAGGGCTGCGGTGATTCCTCCAAACTTCAGGTTGGCGACTGGAGTCAGCAAGTTCACTGGAGAATCCAAGCCTGACACTTGGCTTGAAGATTATCGAGTGGCGGTTCAGATCGGTGATGGCAGCGATGAGGTAGCCATGAAGCATTTACCTCTTATGTTGGAGGGTTCAGCCAGGGCGTGTTTGAATCAGTTAGCACCCAGCAGTATAAAATCTTGCCCGAGTGTTCGTCAGGACATTTGAAGGAACTTGCAAACGACCAGCAGGTTTGACAGAGTTGCAGTCGTGCGTGCAAAAGTCGAGTGAAACCTTGAGAGATTATATCCAGAGGTGGATCACTTTGCACCACACAGTCGAGAATGTATCTAATCATCGAGGCGATCTGTGCCTTCAAGGAAGGCGTCAAGAACAGAGAGAATTGAGTTTGAAATTTGGTCGAACCGGAGATATGACCTCGAGTCGGATGATGGAGATTGCCACCAAATATGCAAATGGTGAAGAAGAGGATCGGCTCCGAGTGGTAAATATAAATCGGACGCCAATGAGACCGGCGGAGGAAATTCGATCGAGCGAAGCAAAAGCCGAGCCAGCGGCTCCGGAGAGGCCTTGGCAGTGACCCTAGGAAAGTTCAAGGGGAAACCCAAGGGTCCTTGGAACCCTAAGAAGGTGAAAGACCAGGATGGGAACGACGTGTTGGATTTACCATGTCATATTCATACAAAGAAAGATGAAGAGGTAAACTCATTTACCCGAAACATACCACTCGATAGTGTCGGCTCTTGATTCAGCAGTTCCAAGGGAAACAGCCCAAGGATAAGCATAAGGAGACAGACAAAGTTGAGGATAGAGATGACAGTGATGGTGGATATCCCCAGGTCAATTCCACCCTGATGATTTTTGCTGACGTCGAAAGCAAAAGTCGATTGAAGGTTATCAATCAGGAAGTAAACTTGGTTGCTCCGGCGACTCCCAATTACCTGAAATGGTCCCAGACCGCCATCACATTTGACCAGTCCGATCACCCGACGCACATTGCCACCCCTGGGAGGCAAGCATTGGTGGTCGACCCAGTTGTCGAAGGCACTCGACTGACCAAAGTTCTGATGGATGGTGGTAGTGGTTTGAATATATTATACGCGGAGACGTTGAAAGGGATGGGCATTCCGATGTCCAGACTCAGTGCCAGTAACATGAGCTTCCACGGAGTCATTCCTGGAAAAAAGGCTGAGTCACTCGGCCAAATTGCTCTTGATGTAGTTTTTGGTGATTCAAAGCATTTCCGGAAAGAAAAGTTGACCTTTGAGGTCGTGGATTTCCAGAGCGCTTATCACGCTATTCGGGAGACCAGCTTATGCACGCTTTCATGGCCCTACCATGTTACGTGTATCTTAAATCGAAGATGCTCGGTCCCAAGGGCGTGATCAACATCACAGCAATCGGAAGAAGGCGGAAGAGTGCTTCCAGAAGGCTCTAAGATCGCCGATGCTCGGTTGGCGATAGTAGAGCTACAAGAGTATCGTAAAACTGCGGATCCGAAAGTGATTTTTGCGAGCTAAGAAGCCCGCCACGGAGTCAACATTCCAAATGATGGCGAGACGAAACAGGTTCACATTCACCCGACCGATCCCGATGCTGCTCCGACCAACATCTCAACAACACTCGACTCAAAATAGGAAGAAGCGCTCATCCGGTTCCTCCGTGAGAACTGGGACATCTTGCATGGAAGCCTCACGACATGCCGGTGTTCCTGTGGGCTGGCTGAGCATCGCCTCTGAGTCGACCCAAAATTCAAACCAGTTAAAGAGTATCTTCGGTCCGCCGTCCGGAAGAGAAAGGCCATTGGCGAGGAGGTGGCTCGGCTCTTAGCAGCAGAGTTTATCCGAGAGATCTACCACTCCGAGTGGCTCGCCAACGTTGTCATGGTCCCCAAGAAGGACAAGTCGTTGCATGTGCATCGATTTCAAGCATATCAATCGGGCCTGCCGAAAGATCATTTCCTCCTCCTCGCATCGACCAAATAGTCGACTCAAGCTGCGGGATGCGAGAGGTTGTCTTTTTAGACGCCTATTCCGGTACCATCAGATCCATCTCGTATGGACCCGATGAGAGATTAAAACAGCGTTCATCACTCCATTCGGTGCTTCGTTATGTCACCATGCCATTCGGTCTCAAGAATGCCGGAGCCACATTCATGAGGATGATTTAGAAGTGTTTGCTCACTCAAATCACCGGAATGTGGAAGCATACATGGATGATATAGTGGTCAAGTCACGAAAGGGTTCCGACCTGTTGGTGACCTTGCCAAACATTTGCCAATCTCAGGAGGTATGATATCAAGCTTAATCCATCAAAGTGTACATTTGGAGTTCCTGGTGGAAAGTTACTCGGTTTTCTCGTTTTGGAGCGAGGAATCGATGCTAACCCAGAAAAGGTTGGCACCATATTCCGAATGAAGCGCCCTGTGCGTGAGCACGATGCCCAGTTTATTATCTTTCTGAAGTACTGACCCCATCAAAGCAAAGATACCCTCACTATAAGAAGCTTGTTTATGGGATCTATATGACCACGAAGAAGGTTGCTCATTATTTCTCCGATCATTCCATTACAGTCGTCAGCGACGCCCCTTTGTCGGAAATTCTTCATAATCTAGATGCAACTGGTCGAGTGGCAAAATGGGCGATTGAATTCCTTCCCCTTGATATCAAATTCGAGGCAAAGGAAGCCATCAAGTCCCAAGCAATAGCAGATTTCCTCGCCGAGTGGACTGAACAGCAACTTCCGACCCAAGTTCACTCGGAACATTGGACTATGTTTTTCGATGGTTCCAAGATGCTGAACGGTTCTGGTGCAGGGGTTGTATTGGTTGGTTTCCCCCCGAGGAGATAGGCTCAAGTACAGGGATGGCACCCACAGGGTATGGGTATGGGTGGAGCCACCCCATACCCTTACCCGTCCACCCTGAACTTACCCATCACCCATACCCATACCCATCAAGGGTACAATTTTTTCCCATACCCGTCACCCGACAGGGTATATGGGTACCCGCGGGTAAAAATACCTGCGTTTACAACACATCACTTGAGTAGAAAATAGTTGTAAAAAGCAACATATAATCATAAATTATTAATAGCAACACATTTTAAAACAACAATGTACAACAACATATTGTGACAACAACACATTCTTATAAACGAAAATACTTGCCTATAAAGCGACACATTAAAATGTTAAACACTAACACATAATCATAAATAATAACACATAGGCATACACTTTAAGTTCACAAAATCATGATAAATTATAGAGATAATTTGACTACACATTATAGTTTTTACCTAGCGTGATTAGGAGGGGAAAATTAATACATTAGGATATTGAAGGAAATCCACTTGTGAACATTTTACATGGGTACATGGGTACGCGGGCATGGGTTATACGATCCCATACCCGTACCCTCTCTACCCGATTGATATGATAATTTCCCATTTAAGTACCCGTGGGTAAAATTTTGTCCCATACCCTTACCCTAATAGGGTTTTTACCCGCAGGGTACGCGGGTAATGGGTACCCATTGCCATCCCTACTCAAGTATGTTCTCCAGATTCACTTTGATTCTTCCAACAACGAAGCAGAATATGAAGCACTCCTGTATGGGTTGCGCATGGCCATTTCACTTTCGGCGTCCAGTAAGCCTTATGGTCTATGGCGACTCGGATCTGGTTGTTAATCAAGTGATGAAGGAGTGGGATGTCAAGCCCAGCTATGACAGGTTATTGTAATGCAAAGTGAGAAAATTTGGAGAAGAAATTCGAGGGGTTAGAGCTTCATCATATACCCCGACCGAAAAATCAAGTCATGGATGATTTGGCGAAGATAGGGTCCAAGAGGGAAGCCATTCCCAGTAATGTATTTTGGAACACATTCATGCTCCATCGCAGGAGGATCCTTTCACGTAAGAAGCCCCGCAGCAAAAGAGTGCCAATGATCCGAAGTTGAGGTCCCACCGTGGTCGACCTGATTATGGAAGTTGTGGTCATCACTCCCGATCGGACAGTGCACAGTATATCGCATATATCCTAAGGAAAGAGCTCCCAGAGAATGAAGAAGAGGCTCGACAGATCGTCCGTCGATCCAAGGCCTTTACAAAGTGATCAAGGGACAATTGTACGAGAAAGCGTGGATCGAGTCGGCCGAAGTGTATCACGCCAAGAAGGTCGAGATAATTCTTGAGGATATCCACTCGGGGACCTGTGGCCATCATGCATCCTCTTGGACCATTGTGGCTAAAGCATACCGAGCGGGATTTTATCGGCAAAGCAAATGAAATGGCAAGAGAAATAGTCGACAAGTGTGAAGGATATCGGTTCTATTCCAACATGTTGCACAAGCCAGCCTCAAATTTTGAAGACCATTCCACCTGCTTTGGCCCTTCGCTGTTTGGGGATTGGACATGATTGGACCGTTGAGAACTGGAAGAAGCAGTTTCACCCATTTGCTAGTAGCAATCGACAAGTTCACCAAGTGGATCGGGCCAAGCCCATCAAGAACCTCGATGCATGCACTCTGCCGCTGGCCATCGAGAGTTGATATTCAGATATGGAGTTCCGCATAGCATCATCACCGACAATGGGTCAAACTTCGATAATGACAAGTTCAAAGCCTTATGCGCCTCTCAAGGCACGCTGGTCGACTATGCTTGATGGCTCATCCTCACCGAATGGACAAGCGTAACGCAAACGGCCTCATTCTCAAAGGGCTAAAACCTCGGTGATGCGTGATCTCAAACACGCAGCAGGAGCTTGGGTCGACGAACTTCCATCAATTCTCCGGGATTGAGGACCACTCCTAATCGGTCGACCGGGAGAACTCCATTCTTCCCGGTCTATGGAGCTGAAGCAATTGCCGAAAGTGACCTACTTCACAATGCGCCTCGAGTCAAGCTATACTCAAGAAGAAGCGGAACAAGCCCGGCAAGAAGATGCAAATGACCTCTTGGAAGAGGAGAGAGCTGGCCTTGATCCGCTCGACTATCTATCGCAAGACTTGCGCCGATTCCATGCCAGAAATGTGAAGAGTCGAGCCTTCCAAGAGGGAGATTTGGTCCTCCGAGTGGATCAACAGAAACCACACAAGCTTGCTCCCACTTGGGAAGGTCCTTCATCGTTTTAGAGTCCTCCACAACGGGCATATCATCTCTACAACGTTGATCGCCAGATCGACGAGCCTCGAGCTTGGAACGCGGAGCTGCTCCGCCTTTTACACTTAAAAACTCACCCGGTTGAGATGTAATAAAAGTACTTTTGTAGTTTGTTTATCCAAGACAAGAATGTTATAATTTTCCCAGTGATTGTTATTGCTTCTTGTTGAAATTACCCCCAGCGGGTGGCTTAGTCGCGAATCCGATTCGCCTAAGTTTGTAAAAAAAATCCTTTCCGAGTGCGAGCCAGACTCTCACTCGGGGGCTTAGCTGTGAATCCGCTTCACCTAAGTATTCAAAATCCTACCGAGTGGCGAGCCAGCCTCCCACTCGGAGGCTTAGCTGCAGTCCATGTACTCGCCTAAGTATCCAAAATCCTACCGAGTGGTGAGCCAGCCTCCCACTCGGAGGCTTAGCTGCAGTCCAAGTACTCGCCTAAGTATCCAAAATCCTACCGAGTGGCGAGCCAGCCTCCCACTCGGAGGCTTAGCTGTAGTCCAAGTACTCGCCTAAGTATCCAAAATCCTACCGAGTGGCGAGCCAGCCTCCCACTCGGAGGCTTAGCTGCAGTCCAAGTACTCGCCTAAGTATTCAAACCCTGCCGAGTGGTGAGCCGCCTCCCACTGGGGGCTTATAACTGCCCAAGATTCGCCTTAAAACATCCAAAGTGATAAAAATCCTACCGAGTGGAGAGCAAACCTCCCACTCGGAGGCTTAGCTGCAGCCCAGTGCTTGCCTAAGTAATAGAAATCCTACTGAGTGGAGAGCAAACCTCCCACTCGGGGGCTTAGCTGCAGCCCAGTGATCGCCTAAGTAATAGAAATCCTACCGAGTCGAAAGAGCTACTACCACTGGGAGGCTTAGCTGCAGCCCAGTGCTCGCCTAAGTAATAGAAATCCTACCGAGTGGAGAGCAAACCTCCCACGCAGGGGCTTAGCTGCAGCCCAGTGCTCGCCTAAGTAATAGAAATCCTACCGAGTGGAGAGCAAACATCCCACTCGGGAGCTTAAGCTGCAGCCAGTGCTCGCCTAAATGTGAGAAATCCTACCGAGTGGAGAGCAAACCTCCCACTGGGGCTTAGCCGCAGCCAGTGCTCGCCTAAGTAATAAAATCCTACCGAGTGGAGAGCAAACCTCCCACTGGGGCTTAGCTGCAGCCCAGTGCTCGCCTAAGTAATAAAAATCCTCCAGTGTGGAGAGCAAACCACCCACTCGGGGACTTAGCTGCAGCCCAGTGCTCGCGTTAGTAAGGTATTCATCCCAGTCAGCAAGGACGACGAGGTGCAGGTCGATCGCTACCTCCTCCTTGAGCTTCGCCACAAGTACAACGTATGCGGTCCATCCCAATCCGCAAGGACGACGAGGTGCAGGTCGACTACTACCTCCTCCTTCGGAGCTTCGCCACAAGCACAACGTGCGGTTCGTCCCGATCCGTAAGGACGACAAGGTCAGTCGCAGTCGGTGTTTCACCTCTACCTGCAGGATTAGATGAAGCACAAGTCGATTGGAATTTCAACGGAATATCTTCTGAATGAGGAATAAAGTTCTCTCAAATGCAAGCAAAGCATGTTAAAGGAAAAACCAAGTTCGGATAAATGTCCTACGGATCCAAAGGCGCCAGCGCTAAGCCCGTTAAAGTTTATCGATTCTGTAAACCACTCGGCATTCCGAGGCAAATTTAAAGTGGGACTTAGAAGTTTTTACTCTCCCGTGGAGGACTGGAAGGTGCAACAAACTGATCGAGGTCGATTCCGTCAGCAATACGGGTAGCAGCAGCGATGAAAGTCTCCATGAAAGATCTGAAGTCGTGCTTCTTGGTATTGGAAACCTTGAGAGACACCAGCTTGTCCTCTTGTGCTTCTTTGCAGTGGACACGAACCAGAGATAGAGCAACATCAGCACCACACCTGGCAGATGACTTTTTCCATTCTTGCACTCGACTTGGAATCTCATTCACCGAGTCATCGTGGATTCAAGATCATTCTCGAGAGTCTGTTACGCCAGAGAGTCGAGTCGATCCGCGACATCGCAACTTTCGGTCGAAAGCAAGATAATCCACCACGCTAGCAACACGAGACTCAAATGGAGCACATTCATAGCAACTTCGTCCTTCACAGGAGAGTTGATGGGGTCCAAGCTGGTTTCCACTGACGGGTTTCTTCTTCAAAGTTTTGGCGTAATGCTGAAAACACAACTCAGACTCAAAATGAAGATCATGTGATGATCCGGTGAGAGCAAGACTGTTGGATAAAAGAGATTACCTTCAAGCATGAGAAACAGCTTCTTGGCAAACCCTCCAAGATAAATCTCTGTGTCGTTTCGCTTCCCGCCACCGCCAACCTTGTCGATGTAACATTCTTGTCGTTCTTTAGTCGACTGACTTCCTTGTTAGCCGCGTCAAGAGAGGCTTTCAGCTTGTCATTTTTATCTTCAAGTTTGTTAACTGAGGCAAGCTTCTCTTCAGCGAGCTTTGTTTTCTCCAAAGCCGCCTTCTGTGCCTCTGCAAGGTCAAGGTCCTTCTTGTTCAAAGTCTCTTCCAGTTTATCTGCAAAGCAACAATGAAAACAGAGTTGAGAATGAGCAGAAAAGCAGAGGCAGTCGTCAAAAATTCTCACCAGCCATACCTTTTGCTTCATCCTTTGCCTTCTGCAAATTCTCCTGAGCAAGCTTCAAATCGAGGTTCAGCTGAATCTCCTTTTTCTCTAACTCAAGATAGCGAGCAAGAAGCTCGCAAGATTTCTACAAAGAGTCAACCAACGAAAGACATCAAAGACAGATCACTTCCGAGTGACTAAGGAAAAATAGTAGCATTTCTAAGACTACGGTCGAATAAAAATATTCGACAAGAGTCTCGGGATTACACCCAGCGGTGCACTCAGCGTTCCCCACTGGTTTACCAATTTGGTTCGATCAGTCGACCAAAAGAGGCAAAAAGGTTATGATTCTAAAAACATGGCTAATTGTCAGCGGTCAGCCGCAGTAAAAAACAGTTCTTTAGACTATCGTCAATCGCTCAATCGACCATAGTCTCGGGGACTACACCCAGTGGGTGCACCCAGCGTGCCCCCACCGGTTTTACAGTTCCATTCGACTTGGTCCGTCCAGGTCAAGTGAAGAAGATCATAGCATAAAGACCATAGCCGACTGCACACAGTCGACCATAGTCTCGGGGACTACACCCAGTGGGTGCACTCAGCGTGCCCCCACAAAAGTTCAAACGACACACACACCTAGTGGGTGTACAGATATGGAAATCTCCAGAAGAAAGCAATTTCAGATAGTATATCCTAACACAAAGAAGTTTATTTAATCGACTTACTTGGACATTGCTCTGGAGAGCTGAACTGCCATCATAGGCCGCCTGACTTGCCTCTCGAGCCGCTTTCACCTACTCCATCATGATCCCTGCCTGGCGTATGGCCTCCTTAGCAGCACTTACTTGGTCTTCCGGGACGTGGTGTGTAGCAAAGAGAGACGGTGGATCAGCAGTCGATGAAGTGGGTCGGGCACTCGTCAACGGTACAGCAAAACATACAGAAGTCCGAGTGGGATTGCCTCCCTCGGAAATCAGCATCTCAGGAGTCGCCGCGACTTGAGCAGCCTTGCCAGCAGGCACTTTCTTGTTCCTCCTCTTCCTCAATGGCGCTTCCTCGTCATCATCGGGGAGATCAATGACGTGAGGTGGAACTACAAGAGAGATCCAGAAGTAAACATGGAAGCCCAATCGACTAAAAAGCTCCAGTCGGCTAAAAGTAAAACCTCAGAGATCTTACCAAGATTGGAAGTGGCCGCATCCTCCATTTCCTGATCATCGTGCTTGGCTGAAGTCTCGGAGGTAGCGGCGCTGAAGATTTCAAGAGTCGGCTGATCACACATCAAGTCGACCGAAAGTTCACTCATGTTGAAAAAGGAAATACAAGGTTACGATTGGTTACCCGGAGATGGTGGGGATGACCATTCGCATCTTGGGCAAGGCCTTCGCCGGCTTTGACGACGCCGCCGAGGTTGCTTGGCGGCTTCTCGATCGGCTGGAGAAGTTGTCCTAGGTCGCTTCGTCGACTGACCGGTGGGCACAACAGCTTTACCGCGCCCGGCCGCCGGGTCGTGCGTCAACTTGGACCTTCCCTCCGAGCGAGGAGGGTCGACGTCTTCCTCCTCTTCTTCCTCCTCCTCCTCATCATCAGAGTCATCCTCCTCCTCATCCTCCTCACTGTTGGACTCCCATTCCTCCGGACTCTCACCTCCACTTCCTTCTTATTCTTCGGCTGTTTCCTGCACCCCGATGGGCATCGAGTACATCTCAATGGTGACCTAGAAGACAACAAAACAAGGTGAAAGTCAATATTTAAATTGACATCAAAACAGAATGAATGCAGCAGAATCACAGTCGGAGATAAGCGGTGATACTTTGTCTGGTTGATAACTCTGGTCGAGTGGTGGAATCCTCCTAGCTCCGCGAGGGTTGTCTTTATTTCCTATGATGGCAGTCATCCACTTCTCCAGTATGGCGTTATCAACCTCCTCCGGATTGACCCGAGTGGTATCATCCGTACTGCAGTACATCCACATCGGATGACCTCGGTATTGGAGTGGCTGAATACGCCCGTCGGGAGAAAAACCTCCAGGAGATCCATGCCGGTCACCCCATCGCGAATAAGCTGGACTACACGCTCCATCAGCAGCTTTACTTGGGCCTTCTCCTCTGGTAACACCTTCAGGGAAGATGGCTTGTTCACTCGACTCATGGAGAAAGGAGGGAGCCAGCCGATCGCCTCAAGGCCGCGGCTGGTCTTGGCAGTAAAACCAGGTCGATCGCCACCCTCTAACCGAGTCGGGAGAGTCATAGCTGGAAAGGCGCTCTTCCCCTCATCCGGACCCCGAGTCCCCACACATTTGGATTACTTGGGTCCTCTCGTCATTCGGGCTCGCTTTTCTTCACCGTCACGAGAGCGACAGGTGAATATGTGCTTGAAAAGACCCCAATGCGGTCGACAACCCAAGAAATTCTCTCAGAGCGAAACGAAAGCAGCAAGATACACAATGGAGTAAGGAGTGAAAAGGTGGAGTTGCGCTCCAAAAAAGTTCAAAACCCCGGAAAAAGGATTTGGCGGCAGAGAAAACCCTATCTACGTGGGTGGCAGGAGGACGCACTCACCCTCTTCAGCTGCGGTTGCCACTCCGTGCCGGAAGCCTCGCCGACCCATGGGGGATCAGTCCTTCGTTGGCGATCGGTGAGATCTTTCTCGGTGATGGTCGACCGGATCCATATCCTTGGACCCAGCCTGCGGCGGCAGCTTGGACCGCTGAAGAGGAACCGCCCGACCGGGCGCTCTCCCTTGGCCTTCGCCGCCGTCTTCTTCACCCGTTCGGCGGCAGTCTTATCCTTCACCATGGTCGCGGCGAAAAGTACCGAGCTTCGCGCTGGGATGCATGAGAGAGCGTGGCGAGAAAGTTTTGGAGGCGGAGAGAGGAGAAGTCCGAGGACGCTGCTCAAAATGCCCGGTCCAACGCTTTATATGGGGTCAGCCCGAGTGGCTGACCGGTAGGCCTCAGTAATCCCGGCCACGATCCCGCGAACAGCGCGTAACGATACGTGGCAAAAAAGGCGACGCGAGGATCGAGGCGTCATCGTCTTATCCCATCCGAGTGTCGCGGTTTTCTCCGCTTCGCGTGCTCCCCAAAATTCGGATCCCGCGAAATCTGCTAACCGCAGAGCAACTCGTCAGATAACAGATTTCCTCAGATCCGTCGCTCGGAAATCCTCAGGTTCACAAAGTTCACTCGACAAACGTGAAGAATGGAACAAGGCGACTGAAAGAGAAGTTTATGCCGTCACTAAAAGGTCGTTGATCCAGAGTAAGACGCACCCACAACACGAAGAACAGGTCAGAAAGATTATCAACTCCTTCCTCACTCAAACCTCGATCCATTCTGGGGCTAATGATGAAGTCATGTACCTGGGGTAGGGTCATAGACCTGCCCAAAGGTACCCTCCACAAGGACATTCACAAGAGAAGCATCCTTCCAAATGACTGGTAGGCTTCCACTCGACAGATTCAAAGACACTCGACTATGAAGACCCACTCGACCACCAAGAGTCCAAGAGCCACTCGGTGTCCAAACGGTGCGTAGTTAAATAGTCTTTATGACCTTAATGACACTTTATGTAAGCATGCTACCCGAACGCCTAGCTTTAACGCACCTAAAACCCTCTACTACGTGGGCTGGCTCGGTCCCGGCGCACTCTATATAAGCCACCCCCCTCCATGGTAGAAGGGTTCGCACTTCGTAACACATACGCATATAATCCAGTCGACCGCCTCCGGGCTCCGAGACGTAGGGCTGTTACTTCCTCCTAGAAGGGCCTGAACTCGTAAATCCCTTGCGTATACAACTACTCCATAGCTAGGATCTTGCCTCTCCATACCTACCCCCCATTCTACTGTCAGACTTAGAACCACGACATCGGTGTCCACACTTTTTCATTGTATTATCCATGTTAAATTTATTTTCTCGCTTTCTTCTTGTGTGTTTGAAAAACCTTGAGAAAATACAAAAATATTTCATGCTTCTTTTTTATTTTTCTTTCTAGAATAGTTAGTTGTAGAACTAAAAAGAAAACCCAAAAAGATTTCCTTGTTCTTATTGTGCTTGTTGGAAGCTTTCCCATGTAAATAGTTTTTCTCGGTTTTGCTTTTCCCTTTTATTTGCTTGTTCAAGAAAACCAAAAACCCCAAAAATATTTCAATCTGTTTCTCTGCATTTCTTTTCTTTTTATCGAGTCGTACTGAGGAGAAGACCACGATGAAAATGTTGAGTGGCTCTCATTTGCATAATTGTTGATCTGACAAAGAGCCCATTTTACCTTTTCTTCTCCTGTTGAATAAAATGTTTGCAGATTCCATCTTAGTCCACGGCACTCTTGCACTATTATTATTTTCATATCATTCGGTCGTGCAAGTGAAAGGCAACCCCGGAGTGACAATAGTCGGGACCACTCCCGGTGATGACCGTAGTTTGAGGAGTTCATGTATTCATCGTGTGTTAATGCTTTGTTCCGGTTCTATATTAAAAGGAGGCATTAATATCCCTTAGTTTCCAATTGGACCCCATTGCCACGGGAGGGTAGGACAAAAGATGTCATGCAAGTTCTTTCCATAAGCATGTATGGCTATTTACGGAATACATGCCTACATTATATTTATGAACTGGAGATAGTGCCATATCGCCCTAGGTTATGACTGTCACATGATGAATATCATCCAAGAAATTACCGATCCAATGCCTATGAATTTATCTTATATTTTTTCTCCTAAGTTACTACTGTTACTGTTACTATTGCTGCTGCTACTACTATCAAAACTATCATATTACTTTGCTACTGATCACTTTGCTGCAGATAATTAATCTTCAGGTGTGGTTGAATTGACAACTCAGCTGCTAATACTTGCAAACATTCTTTGGCTCCCCTTGTGTCGAATCTATAAATTTGGGTTGAATACTCTACCCTCGAAAACTGTTGCAGTCCCATATACTTGTGGGTTATCATCCCTCTCTTCAGTTCTATGGATATCTCACGCCAATGATCCCTCCACTCTCTTCTCATGGATCGCCCCCTCTATATATGATATATCCATGCCTCTGTTTCACACACATTGCATATGTTACATTTTTGTTTGAGATATCATCGACACATATTCAATGTTTATCTCTCAGGCACCCAAAAAACACTCACGAACCCACGCACCATCTCTCTCTAGGTTTGTATCTCTCTCTCACACACACACAAGTAGGTGGTGTATGTACATGAAGAGAATAGGTGCACGTACTCACGCCTCGTTCCCAGCCATACCCGCTCGGGGGTACACGGCGGAGCTCATTTCTATACGACATGGCAGCCCACATGCTAAGTTGAGAGCGTGTAGCTGTTGTTTACGTACGGAGGTCGTGTACCACGCGCGCACAAAACAAAGTTTGACTTGACGTGTTGGCGTGTTATTTTTAAATAAAATAAATATTGCTCAATGGCACGTACAGAATATAAAATGATTGTTATTGAGAAAAAAGTAATCCGCTCCACTATATACAATGGAGCTTGCCTGCTGGGGTTGGTCTATCTTCACACTCTCTCACCCAAGATAGCGGTGGCCTCTCTCTCTCTCACCGCTGGTCACTGAAAGTGCGTTAAGTCGACTAGAGGGGGAAGAATAGGCGATTTTTATGAATTCTTCTCTGAGGAATTTCAGGGTGAGGAAATTCCTAAGAGAAGAACTACTTGCAAATGGAATAAGTACTCAGATGCAGACATGACATAACATAAGCATGGACATCATGATGAAATGAAAACAAACACAGAGTACAGAAAGCGTAAGCATAGGATAAAACAGGGTGAAGACAAACAGACTGAAGAAATTGAACTGAGGAAATTGTGGAAGTCTCCAGTCAAAGTCTTCAAACAGATATGAACAAGCACACAACACAGTAATGAGGAAAGGAAAGGGTTGAGGAAATAGAACCAGTAGGCTTGGTGAAGATAGTGATTTGGCAGACCAGTTCCAACTGTTGTGACAGTTGTATGTCCGGTTGGAGCGGCTAGGTATTTAAACTTGAGGACACACAGTCCCGGACACACAGTCCTCACCGTATTCTTCTTGAGCTAAGGTCACACAAACCTCACCCAATCACTCAAGGTAAGTCTTCAGGTGACTTCCAAACCTTCACAAACTCGGTCACTCGATGATCCACAATTTCCTCTTGGATGCTCTAGACCATGACGCCGAACCGTCTGGAAGATGCACAGTCTTCAAAGGTAACAAGCATCGGATCCACACAAGATCAATCTCTTCAGTGATGCTCAATCACTTTGGGGTTTGTAGGTGTTTGGGTTTGGGTTTTCCTCACTTGATGATTTTCGCTCAAAGTCCTCGGAGGATGGGATGCTCTCAATGACAAGTGTCAGTTTCTCTCGGAGCAGCCAACCAACTAGCGGTTGTAGCGGGGCGGCTATTTATAGCCTAGGGAGCAGCCCGACATGATAAGACATAAATGCCCTTTAATGATATGATTGTTAGGTGGGTAGATATTTCGGGACAGCTAGCGCGTAGCACAGCAACGGTCGGAAATTTGAGGTTCAAATTCCTCAGGGCTATCATGTTCCTCACTTGTAGGCAATCCGCACTGGCGAATTCCTAACTCCTCAGTCAGAACAAATTCCTCAGAGACCAGAAGAACTTCGTCTCTATCACTGAAAAAATTGACTGAACTGTATGAGATTTCCAATGGCTTCACTCGAAGGGATTGGTAGGTGTAGGATTTTATGGTGAGCATCACATGGAAAATTTTCCTTAGTTTTTCCTCGGCCCCCTTTAACAATACGGTGTTTCCTATGACTCAAGAAAGAGAAAATGAAACTATGAAAACAAAAGTCTTCACGCTTCATGTTCCTCTCATGAATACCAAGTCTTCAGGTTCACACCAATTTCTTCAGTTTCAAAGTCTTCAGAAGGTCTTCAGAAATCCAAAGTCTTCAGTTGAAGATTCATTTTTAGGGGTCTACTTTCTCTGTAAATATCAAAATCCGCATAGACTTATAGGCATGTGTACACTCACAAACGCATTAGTCCCTTAATCTATAAGTCTTCAATACACCAAAATCACTAAGGGGCACTAGATGCACTTAAAATCTCCCCCTTTTGGCGATTGATGACAATATAGGTTAAGTTTTCAATGGGGATAAACATATGAAGTGTAAATGCTAACATTGAGGAATTTGATATCAAGATATAGAAGAACTCCCCCTAAAGATGTGCAAAGTGAGGAATTTGCTTTTAAAGCAATGCACATTTGAAGAGTAGAATCATGGAGATCTCCCCCTATATCTTGTAATTCATACACGCATTTAACATATGATATGAAGAATTTGAAATGCATGATGAAATATGGTGACTGATGTAATTCAGCATGCGTGCATTAACATATATGAGGAAATAGCATGCAAAAGAACACAACAAAAGTATCAGACCACCATCGGGTTTAAGTTTACAACACTACTAGAATCAGCTACTTTGCCATCTGCCAGATCTTTGTCGTCCGCTAGCGGACGGCAAAGAAGCTCTTTGCCATCAGCTACCGAAAAGCAGACGGCAAAGAAACGGCAGACGGCAAAGAACCTCTTTGCCATGCGCCATTTCGTTTCCGTCCGCCAGCTGACGGCAAAGAGGGAGGTGGCCCCCACCCACACGCTCGTTTTAAAAAAACTTAACACCCCCACCTCTTTGCCGTCTGCTAGCAGACGACAAAGAGAGATAACGGCGGACGGAAAAGAGTGGCGGACGGCAAAGAGATGAGTAACCAACTGACGCCACCCCGCTCACATTCTCTCCTTCTCTTCCTCTCTCCTCCCGACGCCCGCCTAGCTAGATCCACCGACGCCACGCCTGGCGCCGCCCCGCCCGCACCCTTGGCCCGTCGCGCCACCACCCTCCGCCTCACCCCACCGGCCGACGCCTGCCGCCCCACCACCCTCCGCCACCGCCGCCTCGCCGCCCGCCTCGCACCCTTGGCCCGCCGCCCACCACCCTCCGCCTCACCCCACCCGCCGACGCCTGTCCGCCTCACACTCCACTGCACCCGCCTCCGGGCGGGTGCCCCGACCGTTGTCCCATTGTTGGGTGAGGGACTACTACTTTTTATTTTTTTGCTGTTTAATTGTTAGTGCTAAATTGTGTTAGTGTTAGTGTTAGAAAAGAATTAGAAGAAGTAGAAGAAGTAGAAGTAGTAGAAAGATGAAAAAAGAAGAAGAAGAAAAGAAGTAGAAGAAGTAGAATAAGAAGAAAACAAGAAACGAAAAGAAGTAAAAAAGTAGAAAAAAGATGAAAGAAGAAGAAGAAAGGAAAGAAGAAGAAGAAGAAGAGAAAGAAAGAAGAAGAAGGATAGAAGGAAATACCCCACTAATTCTCGACTAATTCCTAATTCTAATTCTCGACCCCGATAATTCCTAATTCCGACACCACACCCCGACAACGACTCCAAAGGAAGAGGATTATGAACCTCACATTAACCTGCACACATATGAAGGAGAATGCTTCCTAGAGACACGTCTTTCAAAAAGGCGTTTCAAGAACCGGTATACTTCACCCCAAAACATTGAAGTAGACAGCGACAGTGAATCCCACATCACCCCAGAGGAGGAACAAGAAGAGCCGGAACAAGAAGAGGTTACTGCTGCGGACGACCTCTCAATGCTTGACTGATTACGTAAAGGTGGCCTTCCACATTTTGATGCCACTGAACCCTATGAGCCCGTCATTGATTATAGTGATGATGATGATTATGCATTTATTGATGATACTGATCGAGATTATTGATGATACGGTGAGTTTAATTTGAATGGACGTTACTTGCTAGTCTTAACATTTGAGTGTCATCATGCTAACGGAACATTGGAAATGATCTTTGGTGCAGTGTAACTCCACACAAGCATCACACGATCCTTCTCCAGCTATTGGCATGAGCCAGCCCGCTCCCACACCTCCATGATCAATGTAAGTTTCTCTAGTTTTTTGCTTAACAAATGCATAAAGACCTAGACTTAGCTTTATTTCATCCAATATGCTTACCTTAATGACCTAGAGTTAGCTTCTTTTCCGCAAAATGACTTAATAAGCTTATCGACCTCCAAAACCAGCCATTTTACCTAAGTTAGCTCTAAAACGATCTATACTTAGCTTTGTTTCCTCCAAAATGACCTAAGTTAGTTATAATATGCTTAGTTAACTAGGTTTGCTCAATAATGACATGTACTTACCTTACTTATGTAAAAAGCGGCATAATTAGCTTAGTTAGCTCATAAGCGATCCATTTTACCTATGTTAGCTCTAAAATGATGCATTTTACCTAAGTTAGCTCATAAACGATCCATTTCACCTAAGTTACCTCACAAACGATGGCGTGCTTCTTCTTCTAGTCTTCTTCTTCTAGTCACCTTTTGCAGATTTCATTTACTTCTCGGAAGCTAGCTTGCTATGATGGAGTGCTTGTTTTTTATTTCATTCTCTTCTAGTATTCTTCTAGCTTGCTACGATGGAACTTGCTATCTTGATGAAACTTTGCATTGTAATATGTATGTGCAACTTCCTAATGGTTGCAACTTATGTGTATGTGCAACTTGCTATATATGTATGTACAATGAAACTTATGTGTCGTTAAATGGCCTGTGAAATATATCTATATATGTCATATATATTTCTGTGAAAATTGTTGGATTTAAAAAACAGGGAAAAAAGCCAATATGCAGGCTCTTTCCGCCGCCACCGACGGCAAAGGGCTCTTTGCCATCGGCGGACGGCAAAGAGGCCACGTGGCGTGCAATCGTAAGCTTCGGGAGGTGACCAATTTGGTCGGTTTGCCTCTGATGGTCGACGGCAAAGGCCTTACGAAGTTTGCCGATGGCCGATTTACAAAGGCGTTAACCACCTAATGGAAGTAACAGCGCATTTATTGCCGTCTGCATTCTTTGCCGTCGGCTGCTGATGGCAAAGGCTCCTTTGCCGTCAGCCGCCCGAAGCAGATGGCAACGTAGCTCTTAGCCGTCCCGTACTTTGCCGTCCACTTTTGCCGTCCTCCATCCATGCATTTGTCGTCCGCCATGGCAGATGGCAAAGTAGCTGATTCCTGTAGTGCAACTTGATCCAACAAAGTCTTCAAAAGAACAAGAGTTGTAAGTTAGCAAAAAAATGCCCATAGATAGAGACCCGCTTGAAGACTAACTCAAATTTCTCCCCTTTTGTCATCAAATGACCAAAAGTGACGAAAAATGAGGACTAACACCCCTGAAGGATATCATGAAGTGGATGGAGGAGCACGAGCGTTGTTGGGGTCGGTTGTTGAAGTAGGGCCTGCCGCAGTGTCGTCCAAATCTTCATGCTCATCAGTCTCACGCGATGAAGAATATGAGCTAGCCACCAAGTGAGGAACTTTGACTTTCTTGAATTTCTTCGACGGTGGCTGAGACTAGTCAAAGTCCTGCTTGAAGCCCATCAGTTTCAGATCTTCTTCACCATAGAGATGAGATAGAATAGCCCAGGTGCAATCAAATACTTCATGGAGATAGTAATGGTTCTTCTTCACTGAATTCTGAGTGATGGTCATGTTCTGAAGAATTGAACCAAACTGTCTTTTTACCCACTTATGGTTGCGATCGACCTTTTGGTGAAGACTGAGGAGTAGCTCACGATCAGTCGTCACCCTTGGAGCTGTGCCTTGAGGATTTTGCTTTGAGGCATTGGCGGCAGAGTCATGAGTGGCAGAGTCATCATTGGTGGAGTAAGATGCTGCTTTGCGGAACTGACCATCCAATGGACGAACACCTTCATCAATAATAGCAGGTGCCTTGCCCTTCTCATCAGCTGAGGAAGATGTCCGCTTGAGGACTTCGATAGGGGGCAAGTAGCTGAGATGATTTTGAAAGTCAGCCTTGTAATTGATTGAAGACCTTGATCTGAGGAATCTCATAATCCAAGGAGTGTAAGGCTTCAATTCAAAAGGCGACAATGCAACATTTGCCAGAGTCCTGATGAAGAAATCATGGTAGTTGATTGGAACTCCATGGATGATGTTGAACAGCAAATTCTTCATGATGCCAACGACCTGTTCTTCATTCAAGCCGTGGCCTTTGATGGGACTCATTGTCTTGGTCAGAATGCGATAGACATCCCATGGCACATATAACAATTCCTTCATGAGGAATTTGGTTCTTGGGGATTGACCAGGCTTCAGAGGTTTCATCAAAACTTGCGTGTAATGGTCAGATAGCTCAGGTTCATGATAGATACAACGTGCACCTTCAAGGAGAGGACTGACAGACAGGGCATGAAGCAATTCAGAGGCCGGTGCTTTGAAGTGAGTGTTTTCTGTTATCCAGTCCAACACCCAAGAGTTCACATCTTCAGCATTTCCTGTGATGTGCAGCGTTGCGTAGGACTGAAGAATTAGCTCTTCGTTCCAGTCTACGATGTCGGTGCAGAAGTTTAGCAGCCCAGCTTCATGAAGCACATTGAGGACTGGTGTGAAGCAATGCAGTGATTCCATGTCCACATGAGGAATATGCTCATGGTCGAAGACTTTATTCTTATCGAAAAGCAGTGAAGAATAGAAGTTGGCTTGGCTTGCGGTCCAGAAATGCTTCCTTCGCAGACGAGCAGAGTCATAAGAATTGTAATCTGTGATGAATACATGCTCATGGAAGAAATCATCAACCTTGAAGTTCTGCTTCTTGGAGAAGGGATTCTTCGGCTTGGGCTGAGGATTGTCAGTCAAAATCATCACAGCCTCACGAATCACATTCTCAGGAACCACAGGCTGAGGAATTTTAGTTTCTGCTTCAGTAGCAGCCTGGGTCTTCAATTCTTCATCACATTGACATCAGCACTAGTTGCTGGAACTTCTTTAGGAATGGAAGGAGTGGAGTGATGTTCTTCAGAACACATTTGAACTTCAGTGTGCACTGGGGACTGAGGAATTTGTTGCAGTGGCGTGAACATGGGAGAGTTGGGGTGTTGACTTTGCCAAAAGTCATCATTCATCACAGGAGTGGTGCTCCCAATGTCCACATCTTCATCTTCTTCATTCAATTCTTCAACGCCTGCCTCATCAGCTGTGAACTGAGGCATAGGCGATGAGATGACTAGGGTTGAAGAGATATTATCCACTTCAATTTCTTCGTCCAACTGCTCTGAAGAAGCAGCAGAAGGAACGTCTTCATCAGATCCACTTGGGATCTCATAATCTTCACCAAAGGGAACGAGTTCCTTTGATGGCATACTTGAGACAGGAACAACATCAATAGCATTCTCAGAAGAGCTTGTCAATGTCTTCATCTTCTTCGATGCTGAAGAATCTGATGAAGCAGATGCTTTCCTTTTCTTCAATGTTGCTCGCTCTGCAGCCTTGGTTTTCTTTGCTTCTGATGTAGAAGGAAGAAATGGACTTGGTGTTGGTGCAGGAGGAGCAGAGGAAATTGGTTCATTTACCTCAAGAACAACAGATGCAGTTGGCCTGGTTGGTTTAGTTTCTTCAGGCTCGGCAGTTGATGTCTCAGCTGGCCTAGATTGTTCCTCAAGCGCAACACTAGTGGTTGCCCTGGCAGTTTCATCAGCGGGTGGAATAGCTTCATCAGCCTTGGTACTATGTAACGCCCTCGATGCGGCTATATCTCCCACGTGTCGAAGCACGACCTAGAGGCATAACCGCATTGAAAGCAATGTCGCAAGTGAGGTAATCTTCACACAACCCATGTAATACATAAGGGAAAGAGATACATAGTTGGATTATAGTCGCCACTTCACAAAATACATAAATAAACATCCATCATCCAGATTACACTCAAGGTCCGACTACGGAACCAAAATAAAAGAAGATACCCCAAATGCAACACAGATCCCCGATCGTCCCAACTGGGCTCCACTATCGATCATCGTGAAAAGACACATAGTAACGAACACGTTCCTCGTCGAACTCCCACTTGAGCTCGGTTGCGCCATCTCACCGGCATCGCCGGCACCGCAACTGTTTTGGTAGAATCTATGAGTCACGGGGACTCGGCAATCTCACACCAGCGAGATCAAGACTATTTAAGCTTATCGGAAGGACGAGTTGTCGGTGGAGCTGCGACAAGCGACTAGCATATATGGTGGCTACACTCGCAAAAGAGAGCGAGAAGAGAAGCAAGGCACGGTCGTGAAGCTAGTAGCGATCAAGAAGTGATCCTGAAATACTTACGTCAAACATAACTCCAACACCGTGTTCACTTCCCGGACTCCGCCGAGAAGAGACCATCACGGTTACACACGCGGTTGATGTGTATTAATTAAGGTCAACTTCGGGTTTTCTACAACCGGACATTAACAAATTCCCATCTACCTCATAACCGCGGGCACGGCTTTCGAAAGATAATACCCTGCAGGGGTGTCCCAACTTAGCCCATAATAAGCTCTCACGGTCAACGAAGGATATTCCTTCTACCGGGAAGACCCGATCGATCTCGAATCCCGGACTACAAGACATTTCGACAGCAATAAAACAAGACCAGCAAAGCCGCCCGAATGTGCCGACAAATCCCGATAGGAGCTGCACATATCTCGTTCTCAGGGCACACCGGATGAGCCAGACGTCGGGTTGGCATAGACCCTGATTGCCCAAGGGGCGCCGGACATCGCTCAAGTTGGACCAGCACTCGAAGGAGAACTGGCCCGGGGGAAAAAGGCTTAGGTGGCAAATGGTAAAATCAAAGTTGGGCCTTGCTGGAGGAGTCTTATTCAAAGCGAACTGTCAAGGGGGCCCATAAATCACCCAACCGTGTAAGGAACGCGAAATCAAGGAACATAACACCGGTATGACGGAAACTAGGGTGGCAAGAGTGGAACAAAACACTGTGCATAAGGCCGAGCCTTCCACCCTTTACCAAGTATATAGATGCATTAATTATAGCAGATATATTGTGATATCCCCAACAAGTAAACATGTTCCAACAAGGAACAACATCTCCATGTTCCAACAAGGAACAAACTTCATCTTCACCGCAACTAGCAACGCTATAAGAGGGGCTGAGCAAAGCGGTAACATAGCCAATCAACGGTTTGCTAGGAAAGGATGGTTAGAGGTTTGACATGGCATTATGGGTGGCATGATAAGCAAGTGATAGGCATCGTAGCATAGGCATAGCAAAAGAGCGAGCATCTAGCAAGCAAAGATAGAAGTGATTTCGAGGGTATGGTCATCTTGCTCGCAAGGTTCTCGAGTTGTCGAAAGCTTGATCCTCGTAAGCGTTCTCAACAGGTTCCTTGTTTACGTACTCGTCTCCCGGCTCTACCCAAATCAAGAACACAAACAATGGAACCACAATAAATCACGGTGCAATGCACAAGCAACATGATGCAATACATGGCATGATATGCGAGATGTGATATGCAATGCGTATGCGTGCTCCGGAAGGAAAATGATGAACCAGGCATCAACTTGGCAAACCAAGTATGCCGCTAGAAAGGTGAGATGATTTCGGTTGAAATCGATATAAAGATCACCGGAATCGGATGCACGGTTTGCAAATGACAAGCAAAACAAGAATGGCACAAATCTGCCATTAACAGCATGATGCCACATAGCAAGCAACAAGAAATTAAGGTACAGCACCCAAACGTACCAGAAAAGCATATGGCCGTGATCTACTCAAGAAGCTTGACAAAAGATGAACACTGAGCTACGGCTAAATCACATCATAACAGGTCCAAACAAGCATGGCAAAAGTGCAAGATATATCAGCTTCACAGACTTAGTGAAAATACTGAACATGGCAGAATCAGCATCAGGAAGCAATGTTCAGAGCAAGCAAACAGCATGCTACAGTGCCTTATAATAGCAAAACAAGGCATGGCATGAGTCTACCCAAAGCATAGAACAAAAGTTCCTTACTGACCATGAGCCAAAAGGGACTAAAAATGTAATAGTACCCATGTCAAAATAGCAAGTTTCGTTAACAGATTCAGCAAAAGGGCATGACATTGACAGAATTATGTAGGCACCTTCGCGAGCTCGATGCAATCACTACAGAGCATTAAATGATAAACTAAGCATACATCCATCAAGAAGGCATGGCGTAGAAGCTATACATGGCAAGAACAACATCATAGCATACACGGATCAACTGCAACAACCTTGGCAAAATTGAATAACATGTAAACAATCTGCCAGGAAACATTTTATAGCAAACGTAGAGCTCGATTGACTCAATCTATGGCACTTCATAATTGCAAACAAGGGCATGGATGGATAGAGAATAACCATATGTTCAAAACATCCTTACTGAAGTATCTCAAAATATGCATGGATCTCTCGGTTGCATCTAGTTAACATGGCATAAAAATATCAAGAAAACAGGGGCTGAAATCAGCAACATCATGAAGCCTAGTTTGCATGCTTGTGCTAGTCACCACAGAGATCACAAAAATACATGGCATACACCCATGTAAATATGGCATGGCATATTACTATAACACATGTAGGGCTCAAGATCATAGGGTGCACACATCAATCATGGCAAAAATGACAAAAGTGCATGTTCTGATAAAAATCTGAAACTAACATCACATAGCCCTCTTCTAACAGCATTTCGGGCATCAAGATGAGCTCAAATGAAAATTATGCAATGAGACTAAATGATCTACCCATCTAGACTAACATTTCGGTATGCTATACGCCCCAAACGGAGCCACGGGTGCAAAGTTATGGCATGATGAAAATGCAACAAATTACTGACAGAAAATGACTTAGAGGAATTTCGGGGGAGAAGGAGAAGTCAACCCTCGTGATTTTCGGATCCAGATCCGATCGAGGCGCCGGATCCTCGCCGAAGTGGCGCGGGAGAGAGAGGAGGAAGGAGGGCGGAGGGATGAGGCCGGGCGGTGGGCGGTGGCCGGGCGACGGGCGGCGCGGCGGCGGTGGAGGCATGGCATGACAAGGCGGCCAGCGGGGCGGCGACTCCACGGCGGAGAGGCGGACGCGCTGGGAGGCGGGCGGCGGGGCTGAGCTGGGGCCGGGCGGCGTTGCGGTGGCCGGGCGCCACGTGGCGGCTCCCGATTCGCCGGGTCGGCGGCGGACGCGTGCCCGCCGGATGTGTCCGGCGGCGCGGAGAGGAGCGGGGCTAGGGTTAGGGGTGGAATGACCCGAAATTTCGGGAGGAGGGGTGTTTTTATAGGTAGAAGAAGCTAGGAAGCTCCAAATGAGGTGTAATTTTCGCCCACACGATCGTGATCGAACGGCGATGGACATGGAAGTGACTTAGATGGGTTATTGGGCTGTTTTGAGGGTGTTGGGCTGCAACTCAAAAGAGGCCTTCATGAGAGTGCGGTTAACCGTTGGAGTACCAAACGAGCTCCAAATGACCCGAATCTTGACAGGTGGTCTACCGGTGGTGCACCAAGGCCTCTTGACAATACTTGGTCCATTCCGAGAAAGTTTAGTACCGCTCACGGAAAAATGTAAAAGGGGACGCCGGGAACATAGGAGTGCGGATTGCAAAAGCGGACAACGGGAAAATGCTCTAATCATGAGACGAACACGTATGCAAAAGAGATGCACATGATGACATGATATGAGATGCATGACATAAACAAAATGCAAAACAAAAGACAAAAACCCAACCACGGAGGGAATATCATATCACAATGCCGAAAATGGCAAGAGTTGGAGTTACAAATATGGAAAGTTACATCCGGGGTGTTACATACTAGCAGTTTCATCAGCAGCCTGATTTTCATCAGCGGTGCTGGCCTGTTCTTCAGTGGGCTTATCAGAAGCTTCACCTTGAAGAGATTCATCATTTGAAGTGAATTTTTCAGTTAACTTCACAAATCTGACTTTGGCTCCAAGCCAGTCAGCATAGTAGCGATCAAATTCATCACTAAGATTCTTGTCTCTAATTGCAGAGCTACAAGTTGTTTAGGTGAAAGCTTCAACACATTTTTCTTTAGAAAGCGCTCTTTCTTGTAATGTGCTTTCTTCACCTTCCTCCCATGTTCATATTTCCATTTCTCCTCACCAATGAAGGCAGTCAACATATGAATTTGACCAGGAGTGAGGTTCATCTCAGGCAAAGGTGTATTGGGGTCCTTATGCCATAAGTCAATGAAATCGAGGATCAACTTTGGATCCAGCATCAATGGCACATTGCTGCCTTTGCCTCTAGCGGCCCTTTGTTGTCTGCCTCTGATCATTTCGGCGAGTTCCTCATCATCAGCTTTGTCATCACTGTACGGTACTTGGAAGGCGACCTGCTTCTTGTGAGGACTTGGTCTAGTGCCTCGTCCAGTAGTGGCCTTGGTGTTCAGCAAGGTGGGGTCTGATGAGGAATGTGGAGGAGCTGAAGAACTTGCAGAGGCTCCTGAGGCAATTGATTTGTCTGGGGTCCTTTGACACAAGGCAAGGTGCACACGTGCGGAGGACTTTGCTGGAGGAGCTGAAGACTTTTGAGTAGCAGGAGCAGCATGAGGAATTTTCTATGAGGGATTTGCAGAACTGGGCCGTGAGGGCCTTTTTTAGGTGCTTGGCCATCAGGGCATTGAAGCAGAAGCACTGGGCTTGTGTGCGGCTTCTTGGGCATAGCCTTCTTAGGATTGCTAGTAGAGGCCTCAGTAGTGGCAGCAGCAGAATCTTCATTGAATTTCTTCACTGCCTCTTTTGCCATTTTGGCCAGTTTAGCTTGACGCTTGGCCCATTCAGCGGGAAATTCCTCACCACGTCCGATGCTTGTGGGATCAGCCTCTTGGCCAGGTGCCACCGGAGGTCTTGGGCATGGAGGGTGTACAATGAAGTTTCTTCATGTACTTTGGAGTGACATAGCGATATTCCCTCCATTCTCTGGCCCATCTCCTCTCTATCTTCTGAATGCGCACTTTGCGCTCATTCTTCGTTTCATGAGGAGGAGTGCAGTACCCTTCATAGATGTCATCAGGAATCTCAAACCCAGTGTTGACTCCAGGTTTCTTCCCTCCCTTCTGAGGTTTCTTGCAAGTCAGCCATTTTCTTCAGCTGAGGAATCTGAACAACAGAATTCTCTAAAGAGGTATGCAACTCTTCTTCGAGGAACGCTGCAAATGAGTTAAGTTGATGAGAACCTAGTGATTCAGCAGCGGACATGTGTACCTGCGAACAGAGTATAGTTGTGAAGAATTTGGAGAGGTCATATGCGTTCTCAGAAGTTTTTGCAAAAATAACAAGTTTGAGCAATTTGACCAGATGTGTCTTGAGGAATTTCACTAAGCGTTCTTTGTCTTAGGTTCCAGAGTTGTATAGATTGAAAATCCACACAATTGAGGAATCTTGAAGAAAAACGTTGCTTAGAGAAACAGATCAAGAACAGATGTTTGTGTGAGGTGTTTAGAGTGTGAAGATTGAAGAATAAACACCTTTTGAAGATTTTGTAGAAATCATAAGAATCAACAAGGGCAGTAAAAATGACTTTTAATTACCCTTGACGAAGAACACGACAAACTGAGAATAGTAGATTTGAAGCTCGTCGGTTCAGATCTTCCACGCCCTAACTTGGCAGAGGAAGACAGCTATGGCGGAGGCGGGGTGAGGAAATCCGCGGCCGGCGCGAGTATGACGGTGACGAGGTCGAGGCAGCGAAGCTCTTCCTCACCGGCGAAGATGGAAGTAGCGGTGATGCTAGGTTTTGAGAGCTTGAGCGAGGGAGTGAGGTCGAGCGGAGTAAAAACAAACTAAGGAAGGGGAGGGGTATTTATAGCCGAGGTGAAAAACCGTTCACCCGAGGAAAATGGACGAACGTGCCACTGACCCTTCTCATTCTTGTGACATGTGTCACCCACGTACCGTGAGGTGGAGATCGTGTGAGATCGTGAGTGAATAGGATAATCATATCAAGGAATGTGGAACGGTTTGAGCGGCAATAGCCGAAAATTCGGATATGAAAATTTTAGCATTCCGTTCGCAAATTCTTCAGCTGACAAGGACACAGTGAAGATTTTGAACGGATTTCAACTAGAACACACATGAAGAATTTGTGAACAGACTGGGTTGAGTTTAGCATAGAGGGGGAAGGGTCCAATCACATTCACTTAGCAGAAAAAACAACTTCAAGAAATAGTAATAAGTGAATGTTGTAGAGGACATAAACTCATATATATATATATACATATATATATACATATATATATAGCCAATGAAGAAAAATGATGGAAGCAGTAAAGATAATGCAAAGTTGAAGAAATTGAACAACTGAGGAATTTCAAAACTGAAGAAAAACTCAGATTGAAGATTTTCAACTTTTGTTGGTGGCATAACCCACCGTATAAGAATGCTGATTTCAGACGCCACGTACAATTGTGGTAGGGCTCTGAGAATCAAATTATTTGTTAATTTCTTCACACTTAGATTGTTCGTCTTCATTGGTTGAAGAAAAATGTTACTTCATGTGTTTCACATCTAAGTCATCAATTTTACATAAGTGTTAGGATGTGTGTCCTTTTCAAAGGACATTCGAAGATTCTAAGATATTGAGCTCACACCGCAACTTGCTAAATCTCTTCTCATCCAGGGGCTTTGTGAAGATATCGGCTAGCTGTTCTTCCGTCTTCACGTGCTCGATGGAGATGTCGCCCTTCAACACATGATCATGAAGAAAATGATGGCGAATCTGAATGTGCTTTGTCTTCGAGTGCTGAACTGGGTTATGAGCAATCTTGATGGCACTCACATTGTCACAATAGATTGGCACATTCTTCACATTGATGCCATAGTCCTTGAGGGTTTGCTTCATCCATAGCAATTGAGCACAGCACGAACCAGCAGCAATGTACTCAGCTTCAGCAGCAGAAAGTGATACGCAGTTCTGTTTCTTCGATGACCAGCAGACCAAGGATCGTCCGAGGAAATGGCATGTGCCTGATGTTGACTTGCGGTCCACACGATCACCAGCATAGTCGGAGTCTGAATATCTAATGAGATCAAAAGCCGAGCCCTTGGAATACCATAATCCAAGTTTTGGAGTGTGAGCTAGATATCAAAGAATATGCTTCACAGCCTTATGGTGTGATTCCTTCGGTGTTGCTTGAAAGCAGGCACACATGCAAACACTAAGCATAATATCTGGCCTAGATGCACATAAATACAATAAAGAGCCAATCATGGAGCGGTATGCCTTATGATTGAAGTCAATACCATTTTCATCAGTGCATAGATGGCCATTTGTGGGCATAGGGATTTTGACGCCTTTGCAATCTTGCATGCCAAATTTCCTCACTACATCCTTGAGGTATTTCTCATGAGATATGAAGATGTCGTTGCGCTGTTGACGAATCTGAATACCTAAGAAGAATTTCAATTCTCCCATCATAGATATTTGATATTCTTCACTCATCATATAGGCAAATTCATCACTGTAACGTTGGTTAGTACAGCCAAAGATGATATCATCAACATATATTTGATGCATTTAATAGTTCATCATCATAAGTTTTGGTGAAAAGAGTTGGGTCAAGTGAACCGGGTTTGAAGCCTTTCTTCATGAGGAATTCCTTCAAAGTATCATACCACGCCCGAGGGGCCTGCTTGAGGCCATAGAGGGCCTTGTTGAGTCTGAAGACTTTTTCAGGATGCTTTGGATCTTCAAAACCTTGGGGTTGAGCAACATATACTTCTTCCTCAAGCTTACCATTGAGGAATGCACTTTTCACATCCATTTGATATAAGATGATGCATTGATGGTTAGCATAAGCAAGTAATATGCGAATAGCCTCAAGTCTAGCAACAGGTGCAGAAGTTTCATCAAAATCAATTCCTTCAACCTGTGTGTAGCCTTGAGCTACAAGCCGTGCCTTATTCCTCACCACAAAGCCATTTTCATCTTGCTTGTTGCGGTAGATCCACTTTGTGCTGATATATTGTGCTTACGAGGATCTGGTCGCTTGACAAGCTCCCATACATTGTTGAGCTCGAACTGATGTAGT
This sequence comes from Aegilops bicornis, assembly GCA_021605145.1. Classification (NCBI taxonomy): domain Eukaryota; kingdom Viridiplantae; phylum Streptophyta; class Magnoliopsida; order Poales; family Poaceae; genus Aegilops; species Aegilops bicornis. The sequence goes on along the minus strand of CM038669.1, from coordinate 206,552,780 downwards.
TCCTCTTGCATAGATTGAATTCACTCAGGCTCCAGAAATGCTTCATCTACCTTAGTGGGCTCTGTGATAGGGACGAAAGCAAAGTGCCCACAAAAGTTAGATAAATGTGAAGCTTTTGAGAGTGTGAGAGGACCTGGTGCATTGATGTCGCTGATGATTTTCTCAATCTGCACTTCATTTGCAACGCGAGGATGAGCGGGTTGGCGTCGAGGGATTGGATCAGCATTTTCTTCAGAGCCATTTTCCTCAGGTGCACCAGAATGATGTTCTTCACGGTCTGGAATGACTTCTTCAGCAGATTCTTCGGTAGGAATGACATCCTCAGTAGCCTTGAACTTGATTGTTACCTCAGGTGACTGTTCATCTAGCACAGGAGGTAGGTGCTCTCTTTGCGAGTCATTAGTTTCATCGAACCGCACGTCTACAGTTTCAACAACCTTGTGGAGAACATTGTTGAAGACTCTGTAGGTGTGCGAGTCCTTTCTGTAACCAAGCATAAGACCTTCATGTGCTTTCAGTGCAAATTTAGAATTGTGATGAGGATCTCTAATCCAACATTTAGCACCGAAGACTTTGAAATAACTCACATTGGGTTTCTTGTCAATGAGGAGATCAGATGCAGTCTTCTTGAAGAATTTGTGAAGATATACCATGTTGATGATGTGGCACACAGTATCAATTGCCTCAGTCCAGAAATGACGAGGCGTCTTGTATTCATCAAGCATAGTGCAAGCCATCTCAACAAGAGTCCTGTTCTTCCATGACGCCATTCTGCTAAGGAGTATAAGGAACAGATAACTCATGAGTAATACCAAGTTCATCAAGATAGTCATCAAGACCAATATTATTGAACTCAGTTCCATTGTCACTTCTGATGTGCTTGATCTTCACACCAAAGTTGGTTGAAGCCCTCGAGGAAAATCGTTTGAAGACTTCCTGCACTTCATGTTTGTAAGTGACAATATGCACCCATGTGTAACAAGAGTAATCATCAACAATAACAAAGCCATATAGAGATGCTTCATTGGTGAATGCAGAATAATGGTTAGGACCAAAGAGATCCATGTGAAGCAATTCAAATGGATGAGTGGTAGTCATGATAGTCTTCGTGGGATGCTTGGCCTTGGTCATCTTTCCAGCTTCACAAGCACCGCATAGGTGATCCTTGAGGAATTTGACATTCTCAATGCCAATGACATGCTTCTTCTTCATGAAGGCAGCAAGTTCCTCATGCCAGCATGACCGAGTCATCGATGCCATAGCCAGCCTTCTGAAGCTTTTGCAAGTAGGCATATAGCAGGTTGTGGTCCTATAGAGAAATCAACAATATACAGATCTCCTCTCCTAAATCCTTCGAAGACTTTGGAATGGTCAGCTTCCATGGTCACAACACAACGATACTTGCCAAAGATAACAACCATATCAAGATCACAGAACATTGAGACTGACATGACGTTGAATCCTAAGGACACGACAAGCATGACTTTGTCCATGTGTCTATCCATTGAGATTGCAACCTTACCTAGACCCAATACCTTGCTTTTGCCTTTGTCAGCATAGGTGATATGCTTCAGATGTGATGGAGATAAGGGAGCGTCCATCAATAAGTTCTTGTCACCAGTCATGTGATTTGTACATCCACTATCAAGGACCCACTCAGTGGCTTTGGGTTGATCATCCTGCAGATGAATTAGTGTAGCTTATGAACTCATATACTTCATCAGTGAAGAATATGGCATCAAATTCATCAGATCAATTTTATCAAGCAATAGAAGAGATATAGCAATATGAGGATGTGATAAATGAGAATTCATTTCTTCATGATTAGCTTGCGTCCTTTCAAGCATATTCAGGTCTCCAGCAAATTCTTCAGACGCTTAAGTACGTCTGGATACCTGACCCTACATAAGAGATTAGTTCTTTTTCTTCACCACCCACATCTGAAGGGGTGGCAAAGAGTTCATCATTCTGCAAGCTCCATAAGATAAAGGTGGCATAGAAGCTAGTGCACATCGTTTCACATAAGAGGAGTTAGGCTAAGCATATGAATAAGGAGAGAAATTCTTCGAGGACTTATGAACATAATGGTTTGAAGAATAATGCACATATTCATAGCCCTTAGTTCTTCCCTGTGAAATAGAAGTGCTGGCACGATGATGTTCATATGAGGACTTTGATCCTTCTAAGGAATTTGGTTTGTATGAGGACATGGATCCATATGAAGAATTGGATCTGGGGTTCCTGTTCTTCACGGGTGGTGTCATGATGGCATTCACCGGAAGGCTTTCAAGGCATCTTTTGGGAACCCAGATTTTCTTCATAGGGGAACCGTTCCTGCAGTTAGTGCCAACATATCTAGCAAATACTTCACGATTCTGATTTTTGAATAGCTTATAGTTGGTGTCAAATGACTCATCAGAAGAATGAGGAGATTCACATGTAAAACCAGATAAAGTAGATGGATCTACTGGAGGTCCCTTTGCAGCAACCCATGAGGTTTTGGGATATCACGAGGCTTCCGGTATGTTCCATCAACATTGAGTTTCCCCTCAAAGGCAATACCCTCTTTCCTAGGGTTCCTGTTGAGGATCTGCTTTTTAAGCACATCACAAAGAGCCTGCTGCCCTTTAAGGCTTTTGTACATGCCTGTCATATACAATTCCTTCAGCCATGCATTGTCAGTGATACTAGTAATATCCTCTGATGAGAAATTAGTGATAGCAGAGACAAGTGAAGAATTTGCAGCAATAGAAGCATTTGAACTTTCAGGTGAAGAATTAGAAGATTCACATTCAATGCACTTCAAACATGGAGGAATAAATTCTTCCTGAGCAGCGCTGATTTGTTGTGCAAGTAATGAATCACGCTCCTTCTGAAGATCTTCATAACTCACCCATAGCTTCTCAAGATCTTGCTTTCTTTGAAGAAATTCATAAGAAAGCTTCTCATGATCAGATAAGAGAGTGTTATGATGACTCTGAAGATTGTCAAACTTGGACTGAAGTCTTTAAAGATTTTCAGTCAAAGTTTTAGTGTGATCCGTTTCTTCACCCAACATATCATCACTTTTATCTAGCATATTTTTAACCTTTTCAAAAGCCTTTTGTTGCTTCACGGCAATCTTAGCAAGTTTAGAGTAGCTAGGCTTGATGTTTTCATCAGATTCATCCTCACTTGATTCAGAGGAGGGATATTTGAGTACCTTGGCACCCTGCAATAAGTGGGAGCGTAGTCATCATCGTCGTCATCAGCTTTGTTGTGGAAGCCATTTTCTTCAGTGTTGAAGATGGACTTGCTGACGAACGCAGTAGTGAGGGCTAAGCTCACCACACCAGATTCTGACTCCTCAGATGCCTCCTCTTCCTCATGTTCCTCAGACTCAGCATCAAAGTCCATTTCCTTGCCAATGAATGCCCGAGCCTTCTTGGAGCTTCTCTTCTTGTGAGATGAAGACTTCGAGGATTTTGATGATGAGGACTTTGAAGATTTCTTCTTCTTCTTTGAGTCATCAGAACTGTAATCCTTGTATTTCTTCTTCTTTGATTCCTTTTCCCACTGAGGACAGTCTTGAATGTAGTGACCTGGTTTCTTGCATTTGTGGCACAGTCTCTTCTTGTAGTCAGGGATGAGGAATCATCACTTCTTGAGGATTTTCCAAAGCGGCCACGTCTTTAGAACTTCTGGAATTTATTCACGAGCATTGGTAGCTCCTGGTTCAGTTCTTCACGGTCAACAAGGCTGCTACCAGAATCTTCACCTTCAGATTCAGACATCGCCTTGGCCTTCAGAGCACGTGATCTGCCATAGCTCGGTCCATAGAGATATCTCTTCTCAGCAAGCTGGAACTCATGAGTGTTTAGCCTCTCGAGGATATCAGCGGGATCAAGTGACTTATAGTCTCCACGTTCTTGTATCATCAATGCTAGAGTACCAAATGAGGAATCAAGCGATCTCAGCAATTTCTTCACCACCTCATGGTCGGTGATGTCAGTGGCACCAAGTGCTTGAAGCTCATTTGAGATGTCAGTCAGGCGATCGAAGGTTTGCTGAAAATTTTCATTGTCGAGTCTTTTGAAGTGGTTGAAGAGATTGCGAAGAACGTGAACTCGAGAGTCATGCTGTGTTGAGACTCCTTCATTGACTTTGGACAGCCTATCCCAGATTAGCTTTGTTGTCTCCAAAGCACTCACTCTTCCATACAGCCCTTTGCTCAGATGGCCACATATGATATTCTTCGCTTGAGAGTCGAGTTGCTTGAATCTCTTCACGCCAGCAGCGTTGATGGTAGGAGTGACAGAGGGGACGCCATTCTCCACAACGTACCAGATATTGTTGTCAATTGCCTCAAGATGCATGCGCATCTTATTCTTCCAGTAGGGGTAGTCTGTCCCATCGAAGGTAGGACACCCAGCAGAGACCTTGATCATACCTGCGGTCGACATAACTAAAACTCCAAGCGGTTAAACCAAAATCACACAGAACAAGGGAGTACAAGTGTTCTTGTGGTGGTCCGTAGACACCACCTAGCTGCTTCACTTGCTCGAATTCGAGCCACGGCGCCACACCCGCGCACATCCGAGCTATGATGTCTACTACACAACCTTCTTCTTGTAGACGTTGTTGGGCCTGCAAGTGCACAGGTTTGTAGGACAGTACCAAATTTCCCTCAAGTGGATGACCTAAGGTTTATCAATCTGTGGGAGGCGTAGGATGAAGATGGTCTCTCTCAAACAACCCTGCAACCAAATAACAAAAAGTCTCTTGTGTCCCCAACACACCCAATACAATGGCAAATTGTATAGGTGCACTAGTTCGGCGAAGAGATGGTGATACAAGTGCAACATGGATGGTAGATAAAGGTATTTGTAATCTTAAAATATAAAAACAGCAAGGTAACAAGTGGTAAACGTGAGCGTAAACGGTATTGCAATGATAGGAAACAAGGCCTAGGGTTCATACTTTCACTAGTGCAAGTTCTCTCAACAATAATAACATAGATAGATAATATAACAAGCCCTCAACATGCAACAAAGAGTCACTCCAAAGCCACTAATAGCGGAGAACAAACGTAGAGATTATGGTAGGGTACGAAACCACCTCAAAGTTATTCTTTCGGATCAATCTATAAAAGAGTTCGTACTAGAATAACACCTTAAGATACAAATCAACCAAAACCCTAATGTCACCTAGATACTCCATTGTCTCCTCAAGTATCCGTGGGCATGATTATACGATATGCATTACACAATCTCAGATTCATCCAACCAACACAAAGTACTTCAAAGAGTTCCCCAAAGTTTCTACCGGAGAATCAAGAACGTGTGCCAACCCCTATGCATAGTTTCATGGGCGGAACCCGCAAGTTGGTCATCAAAACATACATCAAGTGGCACATGATATCCCATTGTCACCACAGATAATCACGGCAAGACATACGTCAAGTGTTCTCATAAAGACTCAATCCTATAAGATAACTTCAAAAGGGGAAACTCAATTCATCACAAGAGAGTAGAGGGGGAGAAACATCATAAGATCCAACTACAATAGCAAAGCTCGGGATACATCAAAATCGTGCCATAGAGGGAACACGAGAGAGAACACGAGAGAGAGAGAGAGAGAGAGAGAGAGAGAGAGAGAGATCAAACACATAGCTACTGGTACATACCCTCAGCCCCGAGGGTGAACTACTCCCTCCTAGTCATGGATAGCGCCGGGATGATGAAGATGGCCACCGGTGATGGGATCACCCTCCGGCAGGGTGCCGGGACAAGGTCCCAATTGGTTTTTGGTGGCTACAGAGGCTTGCGGCAGCGGAACTCCCGATCTATCTTTTGTTCTGGAAGTTTTAGGGTACGTAGGTATATATGGGTGAAAGGAGTACGTCGGTGGAGCTACGGGAGCCCCACGAGGCAGGGGGCCCGCCCAGGGGGTGGGCGCGCCCCCCACCCTCATGAGCACCTCCCGTATCTTCTGACGTGGGGTCCAAGTCCATCAGGTGGGTTTCCTTCCAAAAATAACTTCTCCAGTTGATTTCGTTTCGTTTTGACTCCGTCTGATATTCCTTTTCTTCGAAACACTGAAATAGGCATAAAACAGCAAATCTGGGCTGGGCCTCCGGTTAATAGGTTAGTCCCAAAAATAATATAAAATTGGATAATAAATCCCAATATTGCCTAAAACAGTAGATAAAGTAGCATGGAGCAATCAAAAATTATAGATACGTTGGAGACGTATCGAGCATCCCCAAGCTTAATTCCTGCTCGTCCTCGAGTAGGTAATTGATAAAAAAGAATTTTGATGCGGAGTGATACTTTGGCATAATTTCAATGTAATTCTTCTTAATTGTGGTATGAATATTCAGATCCGAAAGATTCAAGACAAAAGTTCATATTGATAAAAAGAAATAGTAATACTTCAAGCATACTAATCAAAGTAATCATGTCTTCTCAAAATAGCATGGCAAAAGAAAGTTCATCCCTACAAAATCATATAGTTAGGCTATGCTTCATTTTTGTCACACAAAGATGTTCCCAACTTCTATACCCCCGATGACAAGCCCAGCAATTGTTTCATACTTAAATAATCTCAAACTTTTTCAACCTTCACGCAATACATGAGCGTGAGCCATGGATATAGCACTATGGGTGGAATAGAATATGATGATGGGGATTGTGTGGAGAAGACAAAAAAGGAGAAAATCTCACATTGACGAGGATAATCAATGGGCTATGGAGATGCCCATCAATTCATGTCAACATGAGGAGTAGGGATTGCCATGCAACGGATGCACTAGAGCTATGAATGCTCAACAAAAGAAAACTAGTGGGTGTGCATCCAACTTGCTTGCTCACGAAGACCTAGGGCATTTGAGGAAGCCCATCGTTGGAATATACAAGCCAAGTTCTATAATGAAAGATTCCCACTATTATATAAAAGTGATAACATATGAGACTCACTATATGAAAAACATGGTGCTACTTTGAAGCACAATATATGAGACTCGCTATATGAAGAACATGGTGCTACTTTGAAGCACAAGTGTGGAAAAAAGGATAGTAGCATTGCCCCTTTTTATTATTATTTTTTATTTTTTTATTTATGTTTTTTTGGGCCTTCTTTTTTTTCTTTGGCCTTTCTCCCCTTTTTTTTGGGGGGAACAATGCTCTATTGAATGATGATCATCACACTTCTATTTATTTACAACTCAATGATTACAACTCGATACTAGAACATAGTATGACTCTATATGAATGCCTCCAGCGGTGTACCGGGATGGTGCAATGAATCAAGAGTGACATGTATGAAAAATAATGCATGGTGGCTTTGCCACAAATACGATGTCAACTACATGATCATGTAATGGCAATATGACAAAAGTAAAGTATGTCACGATGATGATGAACGGAACGGTGGAAAGTTGCATGGCAATATATCTCGGAATGGCTATGGAAATGCCATAATAGGTAGGTATGGTGGATGTTTTGAGGAACATATAAGGAGGTTTATGTGTGATAGAGCGTATCATATCACGGGGTTTGGATGCACCGCCAAGTTTGCACCAACTCTCGAGGTGAGAAAGGGCAATGCACGGCATCAAGAGGCTAGCAAAGGCGGAAAGGTAAAAGTGCGTATAATCCACGGACTCAACATTAGTCAAAAGAACTCATATAATTATTGCAAAAATTTAGAAGTCATCAAAATCAAGTACTACGCGCAATGCTCCTAGGGGATAGATTGGTAGGAAAAGACCATCGTCATTCCCCGACCGCCACTCATAAGGATGCACAAGCCAGGTACACTTCATGTTTCAAATTTGTTACACAACTTTAACCATACGTGCATGCTACAGGACTTGCAAACTTCAACACAAGTATTTCTAAAATTCACAACTACTCAACTAGCATGACTTTAATATCACTACCTCCATATCTCAAAACAATTATCAAGTATCAAACTTTATCTTAGTATTCAACGCACTCAAAAGAAAGTTTCACATATCTTGAACACCAAGTATATTAACATTAAGCAAATTACCATGCTATTAACGAAACTCAAAATAATGTAAGTGAAGCATGAGATTTCATATATTTCTTCAAAATAAAACCACCATTGTGCTCTAAAATATATAAGTGAAGCACTAGAGCAAACAACAAACTACTCCAAAAGATATAAGTGAAGATCTGTGAGTAGCCGAATAATTATGCAACTATGTGAAGACTCTCCCATTTAATAATTTCATATCTTGATACTTTATTCAAACAGCAAGCAAAGCTAAAGAAAACTACATTGCAAGGATAGCACAACTCATGTGAAGAAGCAAAACTTAGGCTCAACCGATACTAACCGATAGTTGTTGAAGAAGAAAGGTGGGATGCCTGCCGGGGCATCCCCAAGCTTAGATGCTTGAGACTTCTTGAAATAATATCTTGGGGTGCCTTGGGAATCCCCAAGCTTGAAATTTTTTGTCTCCTTAATTCCTCTCATATCATGGTTTCTCTTTTTATCAAAAGCTTCATTCACAACAAACTCAACAAGAACTCGTGAGTTAGGTTACTATAAACCAATGCAAAACCTTATCATTTCCTACTGTAACAAATCACTAACATTATTATTCAACATTTCATACTAAATGCCTCTGCATATTTAATACTCCTATCATCAAATAGAATCATTAAACAAACAAACATATGCAAACAATGCAAACATAACAGCAATCTGCCAAAACAGTACAGTCTGTAAAGAATGCAAGATTCATCATACTTCCCTAACTCCAAAAATTATGAACTAAAATTACCACTGTAATAAATTTATCAGATCTCATTATTCAAAAAGATTCAACATTATACCACTCTCTGACTTTTCTAGAGAATTTTTGCAACAGCGGTAAACTTTCTGTTTTCAAACAGCAACATGTATACTAGCAAAATAAGCATGGCAAAGGCTATCCTTGACTTTTTTATTGAAACTAAAGATGCAAAGCATTAATATAATTAACATCAAGCAAATACTAACAGGATAAAATGATGCTCCAAGCAAAACACATATCATGTGGTGAATAAAAATATAGCTCCAAGTAAAGTTACCGATGAACGAAGACGAAAGAGGGGATGCCTTCCGGGGCATCCCCAAGCTTAGACACTTGGTTATCCTTGAATATTACCTTGGCGTGCCTTGGGAATCCCCAAGCTTAGGCTCTTTCCACTCCTTATTCCATAGTCCATCGAATCTTTACCCAAAACTTGAAAACTTCACAACACAAAACTTAACAGAAAACTCGTGAGTCTGCTAGCTTAAAGAAAACAAAACACCACTTCATGGTACTGTAATGAACTCATTATTTATTTATATTGGTGTTAAACCTACTGTATTCCAACTTCTCTATGGTTTACAAACTATTTTACTAGCCATAGATTCATCAAAATAAGCAAACAACACAATGAAAACAGAATCTGTCAAAAACAGAACAGTCTTTAGTAATCTGTAACTAACGCAAACTTCTTGAACTCCAAAAATTCTGAAATAAATTGGTGGACCTGGAGAATTTGTGTAGTAATCATTTTCAAAAAGAATCAACTAAATAGCATTCTCCAGTAAAATGTTCTAGCTAATCTCGTGAGTGCTAAAGTTTCTGTTTTTTACAGCATGATCATAAAGACTTCACCCAAGTCTTCCCAAAGGTTCTACTTGGCACAAACACTAATTAAAACATGAAAACACATCTAACCAGAGGCTAGATGGATTATTTGTTCCTAAACAGAACCAAAAAGCAAGAAACTAAAATAAAATTGGGTTGCCTCCCAACAAGCGCTATCGTTTAACGCCCCTAGCTAGGCATTATGATCTCAATGATGCTCATATAAAAGATAGGAATTGAAACGCAAAGAGAGCATCCTGAAGAATATGACTAGCACATTTAAGTCTAACCCACTTATTATGCATAGGGATTTTGTGAGAAAACAACTTATGGGAACATAATCAACAAGCATAGGAAGGTAAAACAAGCATAACTTCAAAACTTTAAGCACATAGAGAGGAAACTTGATATTATTGCAATTCCTACAAGCATATGTTCCTCTCTCATAATAATTTTCAGTAGCATCATGAATGAATTCAACAATATAACCAGCACCTAAAGCATTCTTTTCATGATCTAATTGCATAGAAATTTTACTACTCTCCACATAAGCAAATTTCTTCTCATGAATAGTAGTGGGAGCAAACTCAACAAAATAACTATCATAAGATTGAAAATTAAGATCAAGATGACAATTTTCATGGTTATCATTATTCTTTAGAGCATACGTGTCATCACAATAATCATCATAGATAGGAGACATGCTTTCATAGTAAATTTGCTCATCAAAGCTTGGGGGACAAAAAATATCATCTTCGTGAATCATAGCTTCCCCAAGCTTGTGGCTTTGCATATCATTAGCATCATGGATATTCAAGGAATTCATACTAACAAAATTGCAATCATGCTCATCATTCACATATTTTATGCCAAGAATTCTATGTAATTCTTCTTCTAAAACTTTGGCACAATTTTCTTTTCCATCATACTCACGAAAGATATTAAAAAGACGAAGCGTATGAGACAAACTCAATTCCATTTTTTGGTAGTTTTATTTTATAGACTAACTAGTGCTAAAACAAGAAACAAAAAGATTCGATTGCAAGATCTAAAGATATACCTTCACTTACCTAGCCTCCCTGGCAACAAATTGAGAAAAGAGCTTGATGTCTACTACGCAACCTTCTTCTTGTAGACGTTGTTGGGCCAGCAAGTGCATGTGTTTGTAGGACAAGAGCAAATTTCCCTCAAGTGGATGACCTAAGGTTTATCAATCCGTGGGAGGCGAGGGATGAAGATGGTCTCTCTCAAACAACCCTGCAACCAAATAACAAAAGTCTCTTGTGTCCCCAACACACCCAATACAATGGCAAATTGTATAGGTGCACTAGTTCGGCGAAGAGATGGTGATACAAGTGCAATATGGATGGTAGATAAAGGTATTTGTAATCTTAAAATATAAAAACAGCAAGGTAACAAGTGGTAAATGTGAGCGTAAACGGTATTGCAATGATAGGAAACAAGGCCTAGGGTTCATACTTTCACTAGTGCAAGTTCTCTCAACAATAATAACATAGATAGATAATATAACAAGCCCTCAACATGCAACAAAGAGTCACTCCAAAGCCACTAATAGCAGAGAACAAACGTAGAGATTATGGTAGGGTACGAAACCACCTCAAAGTTATTCTTTCAGATCAATCTATAAAAGAGTTCATACTAGAATAACACCTTAAGATACAAATCAACCAAAACCCTAATATCACCTAGATACTCCATTGTCACCTCAAGTATCCGTGGGCATGATTATACGATATGCATCACACAATCTCAGATTCATCCAACCAACACAAAGTACTTCAAAGAGTGCCCCAAAGTTTCTACCGGAGAATCAAGAACGTGTGCCAACCCCTATGCATAGGTTCATGGGCGGAACCCGCAAGTTGGTCACCAAAACATACATCAAGTGGCACATGATATCCCATTGTCACCACAGATAATCACGGCAAGACATACATCAAGTGTTGTCATAAAGACTCAATCCGATAAGATAACTTCAAAAGGGGAAACTCAATTCATCACAAGAGAGTATAGGGGGAGAAACATCATAAGATCCAACTACAATAGCAAAGCTCGGGATACATCAAGATCGTGCCATAGAGGGAACACGAGAGAGAGAGAGAGAGAGAGAGAGAGATCAAACACATAGCTATCGTACATACCCTCAATACGAGGGTGAACTACTCCTCCTCGTCATGGATAGTGGGGATGATGAAGATGGCCACCGGTGATGGGATCCCCCTCCGTGAGTCCGGAACAGGGTCCCGATTGGTTTTTGGTGGCTACAGAGGCTTGTGGCGGCGGAACTCCCGATCTATCTTCTGTTCTGGAAGTTTTAGGGTACGTAGGTATATATGGGTGAAAGGAGTACGTCGGTGGAGCTACGGGGGGGCCACGAGGTAAGGGGCGCGCCCAGGGGGGTGGGCGCGCCCCCACCCTCGTGAGCACCTCCCGTATCTTCTGACGTGGGGTCCAAGTCCATCAGCTGGGTTTCCTTCCAAAAATAACTTCTCCAGTTGATTTAGTTCCATTTTGACTCCGTCTGATATTCCTTTTCTTCGAAACACTGAAATAGGCATAAAATAGCAAATCTGGGCTGGGCCTCCGGTTAATAGGTTAGTCCCAAAAATAATATAAAAGTGGATAATAAAGCCCAATATTGCCTAAAACAGTAGATAAAGTAGCATGGAGCAATCAAAAATTATAGATACGTTGGAGATGTATCAAGCTCCGGCCACTGCGCCTGCTCCCCGTGGCTGCTCCCGGCGGTTCCTTCGCCCCCTGCACCGGCGCTCCGCTCCTGCGCCCGCGCTGGACGAACCGCCCACATGTCCCTAGCATAGCGAACATGGAACAATCCCCCTCCGGTTCATTTGTCTGAAAATGCCAAACACCGGGAATACTTTCCCGGATGTTTCCCCCTTTGCCGGTATCACCTAATACCGCGTTAGGGCACACTTAGCGCCGTTAACTGTCATGTCATGCATCGTCATGCATATGTTTGCATTATATTTATTGTTTCTTCCCCCTCTTCTCTTGTTAGACACTGATACCGACGCCGCTGCTGCCCCGATCGACTATGATGTTGACGACCCCTCCTTCTCTACTGAGATTCCAGGCAAGCCCCCCCCCCTTGATCAACCCGATATCGCCTATACCTTCTCTCTACTGCTTGCATTAGAGTAGTGTAGCATGTTACTGCTTTTGGTTAATCCTATTCTGCTGCATAGCCTGTCATTGTTGCTACAGTTGTTACCCTTACCTGCAATCCTAAATGCTTAGTATAGGATGCTAGTATTCCATCAGTGGCCCTACATTCATGTCCGTCTGCTATGCTTTATTATCGAGCCGTGGTCACTTCGGGAGGTGATCACAGGTATATACATGCTACACTATTATACATGATACATGGTGGTGACTAAAGTCGGGTCGACTCGTAGAGTACCCGCAAGTGATTTCGATGTGGGGGCTGAAAGGACAGGTGGTTCCATCCCGGTAGTGGTGGGCCTAGGTTCCTGACGGTCCCCGACTGTTACTCTGTGGCGGAGCGACAGGGCAGGTTGAGACCACCTAGGTGAGAGGTGAGCCCCTAGTCGGCGTCAGCGGTTACTTCAAAATAACACGCTTAACGAGATCTTGGTATTTGATCTGAGTCTGGCCACTGGCCTATACGCACTAACAAACTACGCGGGAACAGTTATGGGCACTCAACGTCGTGGTATTAGCCAAAGCTCTTTTAACGTCAGTGACGGAGCGACGCGCGCCGGATTGGATCGTAAGCCTGCGCTTGTATTAAGGGGGCTTTGTCTGCTTTCGGTCGCCCTCGCAACATGCAGGAGTGCAATGGGCAATGGGCCCAGACCCCTGCGCACTTAGGATTTAGACCGCGTCAATTTCTCTTTGTTGAGTCTAGGTGGGGCTGCGACGTGTTGATCCTCTGAGGCCGGGCATGACCCAGGAAAGTGTGTCTAGCCAGAGGGATCGAGCGTGTTTGGTAATGTGGTGCACCCCTACAGGGAAGTTGATCTATTCGAATAGCCGTTTCCCTTGGTAAAAGGACGACCCGGAGTTGTACCTTGACCTTATGACAACTAGAACTGGATACTTAGTAAAACACACCCTTTCAAATGCCAGATACAACCCGGTGATCGCTCTCTCACAGGGCGACGAGGACAGGATCGTCGGGTAGGATATGCTATACGATGATACTTGGTGAACTTACCATTTACTCTCTTCTGTATGCTTCTAGATGGAGGCTTCCAGAAGCGTAGTCTTCGATAGGACTAGCTATCCCCCTCTTATTCTGGCATTCTGCAGTTCAGTCCATAAATACTACCCATTTCATTAATACTAATGCATATGTAGTGTAGATCCTTGCTTGCGAGTACTTTGGATGAGTACTCATGGTTGCTTTGCTCCCCCTTTTCCCCCTTTCCCATTCTTCTCGGACGTCGTAGCCAGATGATGGAGCCCAGGAGCCAGACGCCACAGACGATGACTCCTACTACACCGAGGGTGCCTACTACTACGTGCAGGGCGCCGCCAACGACCAGGAGTAGTTTAGGAGGATCCTAGGCAGGAGGCCTGCGCCTCTTTCGATCTGTATCTTAGTTTGTGCTAGCCATCTTATGGTAACTTGTTTAACTTATGTCTATACTCAGATATTGTTGCTTCCGCTGACTCATCTATGATCGAGCACTTGTATTCGAGCCCTTGAGGCCCCTGGCTTGTATTATGATGCTTGTATGACTTATTTTTTTAGAGTTGTGTTGCGATATCTTCCCGTGAGTCCCTGATCTTGATCGTACACGTTTGTGTGTATGGTTAGTGTACGATTCAATCGGGGGCGTCACAGGCTGTGTGCGCCCGTTAGTGCAGCACCAAATAGGAATTGCCCCGGTAGAGTGCTTTCTGCAAACCGATGCACACCACACCACAGCACTGTAACTCTAAATGAGCCGGTCCATGCATGTATTTTTTCACCGGTTTTTTGGAACCTTTCCATGATTGTTATGATGGTTTGTATGGGCAGGTTTTCTTCTAGTTATTCCGAGCATGGTTTTTGCATCTTTTCTCAATATTTTTTTATTTTTCTTGTTCATTTCATTTCATTTTCTTTTTTTATGCTTCCGAATCCCTCTCTAGGTTGCCTTGGGCCTCTTTTTATAGCTTAAGGGGTAACCACAATGTCAAAACAGACATTATCTCGCGATTAGATAGCTAACAGTGCTATCATACCTAACTCTGGCACTTAGGACAAAATGCCATAAATGCTACCTTAGGTGGCGAGCGGGGGTGCATCCCCGGCAAGCTTATACCACCGCCTAGCTAGCTTTGCTTATCATCTTGACATGCCCTGAGACAGGTGTCACCAGGGTGTGATCTGTCCTCCAGTGAAACGCCACGTGCTTAGTGAGAGCCACTTAGCTGCTTGAGGGCTTGACACCGCATTGATAATCGACTCGCGTCGTGCTGCGGTGGAGCGGTGGCAATCTGGCATGCGCCTGCCGGGGGCAGGGCTTGCCGGGACTTCTTGAAGGGGTGCGCGCCATGGTCTCCGGTCACCCCGAAGGCGCAGCTGGCGCAGTTTCGCTGCGTTCCTGCTTGTTGTATCGACCTTGCCGACCTCGCCTGGCCGGCAAGGGACACTCCTCTTGGAATCCCTGTTGGAAAAGATATTGAAGAAGTGTGATTAGAATAATAGCAGTGCACTGGTTCATGAAACATAAACTCATCACAAATAGAATCCGGTAGAAGTAGAGAAACATCCACATGTGGAGATGGAGCTACGTGGGGAGCTTCGGCAGTGGAGCAAGCCGGCTCCAAAGGAAGTTGTACCTGGGACATCGGGGTGTAGCTAGAAGGGCGGTGGAGGCGGCATCATCCCATACCACGGGAGCCCGGCCGGATGCACCAATAATGGGTTTTCTCCTCGCCGCCAATCAAGGCTTCACGCAGTAACATCCTCCCTTCCCCGGGCGGGAACACGCCGGATCTGTGGACCAGCGGTGTGGCCACCGTCGTTCTATGCGAGAGAGAGTGTGAAGAGAGCAACCCAAGCAAGCGGGCTTGTAGCTTAGGCTCCTACTAGTGTGTATATAGTGGAGCGGTTTTCTTTTTCTCTCCATATCAACCTTTTTTATATTGCGTATGTGTCATTGAAGAGTGAAATGATGTTTTTCTTCGTCCGACCAACTTACTTTGTGATTTGACTGCTCATTTAGTCATATTACCGCGGCCCCTGCACGTACTCCCCCTACGTGTATGACCGTTCTTGAGTCTCATTTGTACTTATCTCTATTTTCTTGCACGTGGACCCAGATGTTGGATGTCCCACGTGTCGGCGAAAGAAAGAAAAACGAGTTCTGACGACCGAGAAGTAGTAGTATTTCCATGCAGAAGGATCTTACGATGCATGAGCTGTTTGTTGTGTTATCGACCAAAATAACCCTGCGTGCAGGTTGGCTCACTCCTATGTGCCCTACCTGCTCTAACATCCATCATTTCAGCAAGGGGTAATGCCGTCTAAAACTGCGTCCATGCAGTACATTATGGGATTTTGGCCAAAAGCTTATGCGCACTATAAAACGGAACAGAGGGAGTTTGTTATACGGTGCTCGCATTTCCATGCTAATACTTGGTCGTTGAAAAGAGAAGGTCATTGAATCATTGATCTATCACTTGTTTTCTGAATGAGATAGTGAGTTGGTGATACCGTGATCTCGATTTGAAGGTCAATGGTGTACGCATGAGTAAACGGAACAAAATGCCTCTACGCGCATCCTGTCCAATACTCCCTCCTTTCTCGTTTATATGGCTCATCTAAAAAAGTTTGTTTTTCTTTTTTGTAAGTCTCAATTCTACTACTCCCTCCGTCTAGGTGTATAAGTCATCTTATGAAAACCAAATAATCCCAAAACACTTAGACGCGGTGCATTAACTTTCACCTTGTTTCTTGTTTCTTGACATAAATAAAGGAATCAACCAATAAGAGATGTGGGCGGTATGACTCAATGACTTGAGACTTTCAAACATGACATGCAGTGGTCAGTTCATTGCATGCAATGCTATTAATTAGCAAATAAGCATTAGAATCTCTCATTTTCCCTTCGCCTTGGTCACGGTGCACAACCTAAGATGACTTACCATCACATGAGTAGTACTTACCATCACATGTTCAGATTTCAAGGTGTATTAAGTCACTGCATGCAAGGATGAAGAAAAAACTCACTAATGCATGTAGAAGTTCTTGGTCATTAAGTGGCCATGCATGCATGTGGTGTAATTAATGCATCGGTATACACAAAAATTTGAGAAAAACGAGAGTACTAATTAAGTACTTTTGCAAACTATGGAATTAATTCCATCATTCATCATCTACCTTGGTTGAAGAGATTTTCAAATTAAGCCCTATAAGTCGGAAAGGAGGGAGTAACAAGAACCATTGGCCAAGGATCCGAGCGCCAATTATTACGTATCTACTCCCTTCTTCCGGTTTAGTACTACTAGTAGTACTCCCTCTGTCCTAGTTTATTGGTCCCCTTTGTACTCAATTCATGTGCTCGTTTTCCTCAAGAATTTGTCTTTACCAACGTATTAATATCGGTAATGCATGTCTGAACAACGAATGATTAACCCTTGCATGCAACATTTTGACAAAGCTTTGAAATATGAACATGTGAATGTGAGGGACTACAATCTCGTGCATGCATGCAACAGTCACACGTACACATGCACATAAAAACGTACGCGACGCCCTAATGCATGCATGCGCGAGCACACGATGGAACACACACACTCACGATCAAGTGCTCAACCTACACGTGCATGCACACACGTACCGAGCCAGGGTGAGCTAGTGACCATATAAACACCAGAAAATGTATATATTGACCGCAATGAGCGTATTATGAAGTCCAATGACCGTATTTTTACAAATATACAGTGACCACCAGTGTATTTATCTCATTTCAAATTAAGCCATATTAACTGGAAAGGAAACAGTATGGACTACCATTACTTTGTTGTGTCCCGACAACTTGCAGAACATGGAGAATCTTGCACGATGAGGAGAAGCTTGCGCATGGTGGCTCGCAAGACAAGGAGAAACTTTTGACTAATGTACGCTCTCCTCGCTCAGGCGGTGGACGTGCAACAGTTAATTCGGTGTCGACCGCGAAGCATACACTGTAGTACCATCATTGTTCGACTTCCCGAAGACGCGAAGAGCAAAGCGCAAGGTTTACTAGTAGTACTATGAGTATTACATACTACTAGTACTATTATACAGGTATTACTAGGAACCACATGGTGGAGTGTCTACACTCTTATTTTATTCTAATATGTGATAAAGTAATCTTCAACACATTTGTTTCTCTTCGAGGGTTCTCGCATGTGATAATGGAAGTTCATCGCAGGGAGTTGGTGACACTCTGGAACACTCGCCACAATTCTCACTTAATTCGAGCTCCTATCCTGTTAGAAATAGGAGAGTTCAGCAATAGTTTCTCTTCTTTTGTTATTCAGCATGTAAACAGGTCAGCAAACCTTCCGGCGCATCTTTGTGCAAAGCGTGCTTGCACTTTGAATGTGACTGAGAGCTGGCTTGATGAAACACCTAGCTTCCTAGTGACCAGTCTCTTGGCTGATTGTCCTAATAATGCTTTTATATGAATAGACCTCTATCATTTACCCGCAAAAAATTAAGCCATATTAACCAGAAAGGAGGCAGTACGGACTAGCACTACTTTGTTGTGTCCCGTTAACTCGCAGAACGAGGAGAAGCTTTGCAGGACGAGGTGAAGCTTGCTTATTATACTACATCCTCTCTGTCTACCACAAGCGCGGTGGCTCGCAGGATGAGGAGAAGCTTTTGACTAATGCAACATCTCCCTCGGCCAGGCGGTGGATGTGCAATAGTTCATTCGGTGTCAGACTGCCAGAGGCATACATTGTAGTACCATCATTGTTTGACTTCCCAAAGAGGCAAAGAGCCAAGCACAAGGTTTAGTAGTATGAGTAGTACTACTAGTATATGCTGTAGTACTAGGAACCACATGGTGGAGCGTCTGCACTCTTATTTTATTTTAGTATGTTATAAAGTACACATTTATTCCAGAGAAGTGCGGAAAATGACAGCCCAATGAAGTGGTACTATTCAAAAACATTGAACATGTAATGATGACATCGATCAACCATGCTCTAACATTTCTTGGCCTCCATGCGACACCTAGCCCGTCTATGTTCTCGCTCCTCGTATCTCTCAAGGAGCGGCGGGTTGGCCATTTTGCCATCAATTGAGATCGATTTCCTCACACTCCAGTCCCACATGTCAACGATATGCCAAGAGGAAGCGCATTGACCAACAGGCCATACGCGCACTTGGTTTTGCACCTTCATACTAGTAGGAGCGGATTCAAAGAAGAGCGTAATGATGGTTGCTTAGTCCGAGCAACTTACTGTGGGAAAGTTGGGGATTATGATTTGACTGCTCATTACTCACTATTAGTGCGGCGCAATGACCGGGCCGAGTCTCCTATGCGGTTGTGAACTCTAATTTGGTGCATGGCACATGGACCCGGATGCTGAATGGCTTCTGGCAATGCTATCAAGCTTCCAGCATTTTTTTTACATAATTGACATACCATAATTTTTCAGCGACATGAAATTGTACAATGTTATGAAGCTTTTAGCTTTTGTTTCATGTGTCTTACCAGCTGGAAGGTTGTCTCATTACAACATCAATCAAATAGAAAGGAAACTAACATCCATGCTCTTTCACAAAAAAAAACTAACTTCCTTGCTAATGCATCTCAATGATTAGCATATCGGAGCTAATATTTACATCACAACTGAAGACAAAGCTGTGAGAAGGTGTTATAAAGAAATAAAAATAAAAATTGATCCATGCTTTCATTGGCAGCAACTTCCTCACGGCTCTGTCTAAATCAACAAGACATGTTTGAAAAAAAATAGCTGTCAGGAGCATGGAACATTCCGATCATTTTGTGCAGTTGTACTAAAATAGAGCTGAGCGTTCCTATTCCAAAGATATTGATTAAGTGTGGTTACAATAATAGAGGACTATTGATGAAACAATAAAGAGACAAATAGAAGCCGGTCACTTTTGCAGTCTCTCTTAAGACTAACTAGTTGGAGAAGATTAAGCAAATAGTTGGAGAAGATTAGGCTTGGAGTTGGATGAGGAGGATAGAGAAAAACCAATCTCCCTTTGTGCAGTCCCACTTAAATGTAGAAACATTGCCCATGTGACATTTTAGCAAAACCGCACAAAACACTCTTAAGAAAAAAGGATTCGTGCAGTTCACCAAAAGGTCACAATAGCAACGAGGTGAAATGGATAGCCCTGTTTGCAAAAAGAGGTAGAAAGGAAACAATTACTAGCCAGTAACAGTTTATGACAAATACACTGACAAAAAAGAAGCATATTCCTTGTCCTAAGGGAAGATAGCAACACAGTTGTTTATCTAAAATGGTGTGAGGACGAGATTGCAACATGGAAAGTATGCCGACCGAGCTACGTTTTGGGCAAAGTACTAGGGAAGATCCACATGCAGGATTTTCCACATGCAGCTACGTTGGAAGATGGTAGTGGAGCAAGGCCGGAGGGGAGGAAGTTGTACCTAGGGGTCATCGGGATGTAACTAGGATGCGGGCGGGATCTGCCCTACCACACCGGAGCTTGGTCAGAGAGAACGGCGAGTACCGCTGACCGGGACGTGCTGCCTCGACACCGTCAAATGGAGCAACGATGCATGTCCTCCCTTTCGGCCGATGGATGGGATCTGGCCGGATCAGTGACTGTAAGTGCATCTAGTGCCCCTTAGTGATTTTTGGTGTATTGAAGACTTATAGGTTAAGGGACTAATGCGTTTGTGAGTGTACACAGGTCTATAAGTCTATGAGGAGTTTGATATTTATAGAGAAAGTCGACCCCTAAAAATTAATGTCTTCAACTGAAGACTTTGGATTTCTGAAGACCTTATGAAGACTTTGAAAGTGAAGAAATTGGTGTGACCCTGAAGACTTGGTATTCATGCGAGGAACATGAAGCGTGAAGACTTTTGTTTTCGTAGTTTCATTTTCTCTTTCTTGAGTCATAGGAAACACCGTACTGTTAAAGGGGGTCGAGGAAAAACTAAGGAAAAATTTCCATGTGATGCTCAACTCAAAATCCTACACCTACCAATCCCTTCGAGTGAAGCCATTGGAAATCTCATACAGTTCAGTCAATTTCTTCAGTGACAGAGACAAAGTTCTTCTGGTCTCTGAGGAATTTGTTCTGACTGAGGAGTTAGGAATTCGCCCGTGCGAATTGCCTACAAGTGAGGAACATGATAGCCCCGAGGAATTTGAACCTCAAATTTCCGACCGTTGTTGTGCTACGTGCTAGCTGTCCCAAAATATCTACCCACCTAACGGTCATATCATTGAAGGGCATTTATGTCTTATCATGTCGGGCTGCTCCCTGGGCTATAAATAACCGCCCCCTACAAACACTAGCTGGTTGGCTGCTCCGAGAGAAACTGACACTTGTCATTGAGAGCATCCCATCCACCGAGGACTTTGAGCGAAAATCATCAAGTGAGGAAAACCCAAACCCAAACACCTACAAACCCCAAAGTGATTGAGCATCACTGAATAGATTGATCTTGTGTGGATCCGACACTTGTTACCTTTGAAGACTGTGCATCTTCCAGATGGTTAGGCTTCATGGTCTAGAGCATCCAAGAGGAAATTGTGGATCACCGAGTGACCGAGTTTGTGAAGGTTTGGAAGTCACCTGAAGACATACCACGAGTGATTGGACGAGGTCTGTGTGACCTTATCTCAAGGAGAATACGGTGAGGACTGTGTGTCCAGGACTGTGTGTCCTCGGGTTTAAATACCTAGCCGCTCCAACCAGACGTACAATTGTCACAGCAGTTGGAACTGGTCTACCAAATCAGTGTTTTCACCAAGCCTACTGGTTCTATTTCCTCAACCCTTTCATTTCCTCATTACTGTGTTGTGTGATTGTTCATATTTGTTTGAAGACTTTGACTGAAGACTTTCTCAATTTCCTCAGTTCAATTTCTTCAGTCTGTTTGTCTTCACCCTGTTTTATCCCGTGCTTACGCTTTCTGTACTCTGTGTTCGTTTTCATTTCATCATGATGTCCATGCTTATGTTATGTCATGTCTGCATCTGAGTACTTATTCCGCTGCATGTAGTTCTTCGCTTAGGAATTTCCTCACCCTGAAATTCCTCAGTGAAGAATTCATAAAAATCGCCTATTCACCCCCCTCTAGTCGACTTAGCCCAGGTCATGCGCTACCCACAACGACGACATGGCCGGAGGCAAGGAGCTTGCGGTCATGGCGGAGATACGCCCTAGAGGACGAAAGAGACGGCGAGTATATGGGGGAAAGGTGCGGGGGCTCACTGATACGTCTCCAACGTATCTATAATTTTTGATTGTTCCATGCTATTATATTATCTTTTTTGGATGTTTAATGGGCTTTATTATGCTCTTTTATATTATTTTTGGCACTAACCTATTAACCGGAGGCCCAGTG
This sequence comes from Aegilops bicornis, assembly GCA_021605145.1. NCBI lineage: Eukaryota > Viridiplantae > Streptophyta > Magnoliopsida > Poales > Poaceae > Aegilops > Aegilops bicornis. The sequence continues at coordinate 206,530,568 of CM038669.1, read as the reverse complement.
CCAGTTGCTATTTTTTGAGTATTTCAGTGTTTCGCAAAAAAGGAATATCAAACGGAACGAAACCTTCGCGAGGATCTTTCTTGGAACAAACACAATCCAGGAGACTTAGAGTAGAAGTCAGAGATGCAACAAGGCGGCCACGAGGCAGGAGGGCGCGCCCAGGGTGAGTAGGCGCGCTCCCCACCCTCATGGGCCCCTCGTAGCTCCACCGACCTACTTCTTTCGCCTGTATATACTCTTATACCCTGAAAACATCCAGGGGAGGCACGAAACCACTTTCCCACCAGCACAACTTTCTGTACCCGTGAGATCCCATCTTGGGGCCTTTTCTGGAAATCTGCCGGAGGGGGATACGATCACGGAGGGCTTCTACATCAACACCATACACTACAAAAAAAAGACACATTCGTGACATTTTGGGCCGAACAAATTTTTTCTGTCATACATATGACACTTCTATGACGATAATTGTGACAAAACCCGGTATCATCATAGATGTGGTGGGCTCCTAATTCTATGACAAAAAATCATGACAGAAAATGGGCTTTTCGTCCTGGGCGGGCCGGAGACGCAGCTGCATGACATTCTTTGGGCCGTCCATGATGGAAAAAACCGTGGTAGAAGCGAGGGGGAGGAAAATTTCGGGGAGTTGTCGGTTACGGTGGGAGGCCGGGGGCCGAGCGATGCGCGTTTCTCTCATACACGTACGTGCGTGTGTGCGAGGCGTTGGCTCTAATTGAACCCAAGCGAGGCGTTGGGCTCTAATCGAACCCGGCGACAGCACCGCAGTTACGCTACATCGAACCCGACCGATCGATTGGATGAACCCGATGGAGCGATTCCTTCTTGCTGCTGCTAACTGAAGCCGATCGATTGGATGAACAGTGAGCGTTGCGGGGGGTTTGGATGAACAGTGAGCGGTGGCGTTGCCTCTGGATGAACAGGACCCCGTGGTGTGGAGGGCTGGATGAACAGTAGACGGTGGAGGGGTGGACGTGGTGAAGGAAATATGCCCTAGAGGCAATAATAAAGTTATTATTTATTTCCTTATATCATGATAAATGTTTATTATTCATGCTAGAATTGTATTAACCGGAAACATAATACATGTGTGAATACATAGACAAACAGAGTGTCACTAGTATGCCTCTATTTGACTAGCTCGTTAATCAAAGATGGTTATGTTTCCTAACCATAGACATGAGTTGTCATTTGATTAACGGGATCACATCATTAGGAGAATGATCTGATTGACATGACCCATTCCGTTAGCCTAGCACTTGATCGCTTAGTATGTTGCTATTCCTTTCTTCATGACTTATACATGTTCCCGTAACTATGAGATTATGCAACTCCGTTTACGGAGGAACACTTTGGTGCTACCAAACGTCACAACGAATCGGGTGATTATAAAGGAGTACTACAGGTGTCTCCAAAGGTACATGTTGGGTTGGCGATTTAGAGATTAGGTTTTGTCACTCCGATTGCCTGGAGAGGTATCTCTGGCCCTCTCGGTAATACACATCACTAAGCCTTGCAAGCATTACAACTAATGAGTTGGCTGTGAGATGATGTATTACGGAACGAGTAAAGAGACTTGCCAAGAACGAGATTGAACTAGGTATTGGATACCGACGATCGAATCTCGGGCAAGTAACATACCGATGACAAAGGGAACAACGATGTTGTTATGCGGTCCGACCGATAAAGATCTTCAGAGAATATGTAGGAGCCAATATGGGCATCCAGGTCCCGCTTATTGGTTATTGACCGGAGACGTGTCTCGGTCATGTCTACATTGTTCTCGAACCGTAGGGTCCGCACGCTTAAGGTTTCGATGACGGTTATATTATGAGTTTTGTGTATTTTGATGTACCGAAGGAGTTCGAGTCCCGGATGTGATCACGGACATGACGAGGAGTCTCGAAATGATCGAGACATAAAGATTGATATATTGGACGGCTATATTCGGACACGAAAGGTTCCGGAAGTTTCCGGAGAAAACTGAGTGCCGAGGGGTTACCGGAACCCCGGGAAGTAATGGACCTTATTGGGCCAAAAGGAGAGAGAGGGCCGCACCAGGAGGTGGCGCGTGCCCCCCATGGGGAGTCCGAATTGACAAGGAGGGGGCGGCCCCCTTTCCCTCTCCCTCTCCCTCTCTTTCCTTCCCCCTTCCTCCTTCCTAGTGGGACTAGGAAAGGGGAGTCCTACTCCCACTAGGAGGAGGACTCCCCCTCCTTGGCGCGCCCCCTAGGGCCGGCCGGCCCTCCCCTTGCTCCTTTATATACGGGCGGCAGGGGGCACCCTAGAACACACAAGTTGATCCTTGAGATCGCTCCTTAGCCGTGCGGTGCCCCTCCACCATATTCCACCTCGGTCATATCAGAAGCGGTGCTTAGGCGAAGCCTGCGTCGGTAGAACATCAAGATCGCCACCACGCCGTCGTCTTGTGGAACTCTCTCTCCCGGAGCTTTGCTGGATCGGAGCTCGAGGAGCGCCACCGAGCTGAACGTGTGCCAAGAACTCGGAGGCGCCGGAGTAACGGCGCTACTGGGATCGGTTGGATCGCGAGGAGAACGTCGACTACTTCCTCTACGTTGTGATCGCTTCCGCTTTGGTCTACGAGGGTACGTAGACAACACTCTCCTCTCGTTGCTATGCATCACCATGATCTTGCGTGTGCGTAGGGAAAATTTTTGAAATTACTACGTTCCCCAACAAAGTGGCATCGAGCCAGGTTTTTATGGTTTGATGTTTTGCACGAGTAGAACACAAGTGAGTTGTGGGCGATACAAGTCATACCGCCTACCAAAGCATGTCATACTTTGGTTCAGCGGTATTGTGAGATGAAGCGGCCGGACCGACATTACGCCAGACGCTTACGCGAGACCGGTTTCACTGCTACGAGCACTCGTGCTTAAAGGTGGCTGGCGGGTGTCTGTCTCTCTCACTTTAGTTGAACCGAGTGTGACTACGCCCGGTCCTTGCGAAGGTTAAACGGAGTCTATTTGACAAACTATCGTTGTGGTTTTGATGCGTAGGTGAGAACGGTTCTTGCCGAGCCCGTAGCAGCCACGTAAAATTTGCAACAACAAAGTAGAGGGCGTCTAACTTGTTTTTGCAGGGCATGTTGTGATGTGATATGGTCAAGACGTGATGAGATATAAGTTGTTGTATAAGATGATCATGTTTTGTTGAAGTTATCGGCAATCGGCGAAGCCCTATGGTTGTCTCTTTGTTGCATAAGATGCAAGTGCCAAATAATTGCTTTACTTTATCGCTATGCGATAGCAATAGTTGCAAGAGCAATAGTTGGCGAGACAACCATGTGATGACACATTGATATAGATCAAGATGATGAAGATCATGGTGTCGTGCGGTGACGATAAAGATCATAACGATTACTTTGGAGATGGAGATCAAAGGCGCCAAGATGATCATGGCCATATCATATCACATATTTTGATTGCATATGATGTTTATCTATTATACATCTTATTCTTGCTTTGATTGACGGTAGCATTTTAAGATGATCTCTCACTAAAATTATCAAGTAGTGTTCTCCCTGAGTATGCACCGTTGCCAAAGTTCGTCGTGCCGAGACACCACGTGATGATCGGGTGTGATAAGCTCTACGTCCATCTACAACGGGTGCAAGCCAGTTTTGCATGCGCAGAATACTCAGGTTATACTTGACGAGCCTAGCATATGCAGATATGGCCTCTAACACGGAGACCGAAAGGTCGAGCGTGAATCATATAGTAGATATGATCAACATAAGATGTTCACCATTGAAAACTACTCCATCTCACGTGATGATCGGTTATGGTTTAGTTGATTTGGATCACGTGATCACTTAGATGACTAGAGAGATGTCTATCTAAGTGGGAGTTCTTAAGTAATATGATTAATTGAACTTTAATTTATCATGAACTTAGTCCTGGTAGTATTTTGCAAATTATGTTGTAGATCAATAGCTCGCGTTGTTGCTTCCCTATGTTTTTATATGTGTTCCTAGAGAAAATTGTATTGAAAAATGTTAGTAGCAATGATGCGGATTGGATCCGTGATCTGAGGTTTATCCTCATTGCTGCACGTAAGAATTATGTCCTTAATGCACCGCTAGGTGATGGACCTATTGCAGGAGCAAATGTAGACGTTATGAACGTTTGGCTAGCTCAATATGATGACTACTTGATAGTTTAGTGCACCATACTTAACAGCTTAGAATCGGGACTTCAAAGACATTTTGAACGTCATGGACCATATGAGATGTTCCAGGAATTGAAGTTAATATTTCAAGCAAATACCCGAGTTGAGAGATATGAAGTCTCCAACAAGTTCTATAGCTAAAAGATGGAGGAGAATCGCTCAACTAGTGAGCATGTGCTCAGATTTTCTGAGTACTTCAATCGCTTGAATCAAGTGGGAGTTAATCTTCTAGATAAGATAGTGATTGACAGAATTCTCTAGTCACCATCACTAAAGTTAGTAGAACTTCGTGATGAACTATAGTATGCAAGGGATGACGAAAAATATTCTCGAGCTCTTCGCGATGCTAAAATCGGCGAAGGTAGAAATCAAGAAAACATCAAGTGTTGATGGTTGACAAGACCACTAGTCTCAAGGAAAAGGGCAAAGGGAAGAAGGGGAACTTCAAACGGAACGGCAAGCAAGTTGCTGCCGAGTGAAGAAGCCCAAGTCCGGACCTAAGCCTGAGACTAAGTACTTTTGCTGCAATGGAACTGGTCACCGGAAGCGGAACTACCCCTGAATATTTGGTGGATAAGAAGGATGGCAAAGTGAACAAGGTTATATTTGATATACAGGTTATTGATGTGTGCCTTACTAGTGTTTGTAGTAGCCCCGAGTATTTGATACTTGTTCGGTTGCTAAGATTAGTAACTCAAACAGGAGTTACGTATCAAACAGAGACTGGTTGAAGGGAAGTGACGATGAGTGTTGGAAGTAGTTCCAAGATTGATATGATCATCATCGCACACTCCCTATACTTTCGGGATTAGTGTTAAACCTAAATAAATGTTATTTGGTGTTTGCGTTGAGCATGAATATGATTTGATCATGTTTATTGCAAAACGGTTATTCATTTAAAATCAGAGAATAATTGTTGTTCTGTTTAAATGAATAAAACCTTCAATGGTCATACACCCAATGAAAATAGTTTGTTGGATCTCGATAGTAGTGATACACATATTCATAATATTGATGCCAAAAGATGCAAAGTTAATAATGATAGTGCAACTTATCTATGGCAATCGCCGTTTGGGTCATATCGGTGTAAAGCGCATGAAGAAACTCCATGTCGATGGGCTTTTGGAATCACTTGATTATGAATCATTTGATGCTTGCGAACCGTGCCTTTTGGGCAAGATGACTGAAACTCCGTTGTTCGGAACAATGGAACGAGATACTGACTTATTGGAAATAATACATACCGATGTATGCGATCCAATGAGTGTTGATGCTCGTGGCAAGTATCGTTATTTTCTGACTTCCACAAGATGATTTGAGCAGATATGGGTATATCTACTTGATGAAACATAAGTCTGAAATAGTTGAAAGGTTCAAAGAATTTCAGAGTGAAGTGGAAAAATCATCGTAACAAGAAAATAAAGTTTCTGCGATCTAATCGCAAAGACGAATAATTGAGTTACGAAGTTTGGTCTTCAATTAAAATAATGTGGAATAGTTTCACAGCTCACGCCACCGAACACCACAATGTTATGGTGTGTCCGAACGTCAGAACCGCACTTTATTTGATATGGTGCGATCTATGATGTCTCTTATCGGTTTACCACTATCATTTTGGGGTTATGCATTAGAGACAGCTGCATTCACGCTTAATAGGGCACCATCTAAATCCGTTGAGACGACACCATATGAACTATGGTTTAACAAAGAAACCTAAGCTGTCGTTTCTTAAAAGTTTGGAGTTGTGATGCCTGATGTGAAAAAGTTTTCACCGATAAGCTCAAACCCAAATCGGAGAAGTGCGTCTTCATAGAATACCCAAAGGTAACTATTGGGTACACCTTCTATCACAGATCCGAAGGCAAGTTTTTCGTTGCTAAGATGGATCCTTTCTAGAGAAGAAGTTTCTCTCGAAAGAAGTGAGTGGGAGGAAAGTAGAACTTGATGAGGTAATTGTACCTTCTCCCTTATTGGAAAGTAGTTCATCACGTAAATCAGTTCTCGTGGTTCCTACACCAATCAGTGAGGAAGCTAATGATGATGATCATGAAGCTTCAGATCAAGTTACTACCGAACCTTGTAGGTCTTCCAAAATAAGATCCGCACTAATGTGGTACGGTAATCCTATTCTAGAAGTCATGTTACTAGACCATGATGAACCTACGAACTATGAGGAAGCGATGATGAGCCCAGATTCCGCGAAATGGCTTGAGGCCATAAAATCTGAGATATGATCCATGTATGAGAACAAAAGTATGGACTTTGATTGACTTGCTCGATGATCAGCAAGCCATGTTAAATAAATGGATCTTCAAGAGGAAGACGAACAATCGATAGTAGTGTTACTATCTACAAAGCTCGACTTGTCACAAAAAGGTTTTCGACAAGTTCAAGGTGTTGACTACAATGAGATTTTCTCAACCGAGCGATGCTTAAGTCTGTCCGAATCATGTTAGCAATTGCCACATTTTATGAAATCTGGCAAATGGATGTCAAAACTACATTCTTTAATGGATTTATTAAAGAAGAGTTGTATATGATGCAACCAGAAGGTTTTGTCAATCCTAAAGGAGCTAACAAAATTTGCAAGCTCCAAATGATCCATCAATGGACTGGTGCAAGCATCTCGGAGTTGGAATATACGCTTTGATGTGTTGATCAAAGCATATGATTTTATACAGACTTTTGGAAAGGCCTGTATTTACAAGGAAGTGAGTGGGAGCACTACAGCCTTTCTGATAAAGTATATGTGAATGACATATTGTTGATCGGAAATAATGTAGAATTATTCTGTAAAGCATAAAGGAGTGTTTGAAAGGAGTTTTTTCAAAGAAATACCTCGGTGAAGCTGCTTACATATTGAGCATCAAGATCTATAGAGATAGATCAAGACGCTTGATAAGTTTTTTCAATGAATACATACCTTGACAAGATTTTGAAGTAGTTCAAAATGGAACAGTCAAAGAAAGAGTTCTTACTGTGTGACAAGGTGTGAGATTGAGTAAGACTCAAAACCCGACCACGGCAGAAGATAGAAAGAGAATGAAAGTCATTCCCTATGCATCAGCCATAGGTTCTATAAAGTATGTCATATCAGGTACTGATCTATTGCATACCCTACCACTAAGCTTGGCAAGGAGTGCAATAGTGATCTAGGAGTAGATCAATGGACAGCGGTCAAAATTATCCTTAGTAGAATAAGGATGTGTTTCTCGATTATGGAAGTGAAAAGGTTCGCCGTAAAGGGTTACGCCGATGCAAGTTTTAAACACTAATCTAGATGACTCGAGTCTCAATCTGGATACATATTGAAAGTGGGAGCAATTAGCTAGAGTAGCTCCGTGCAAGAGCATTGTAGACATAGAAATTTGCAAAAATACATACGGATCTGAATGTGGCGAGACCGTTGACTAAACTTCTCTCACAAACAAAACATGATCACACCTTAGTACTCTTTGGGTGTTAATCACATAGCGATGTGAGCTAGATTACTCGACTCTAGTAAACCCTTTGGGTGTTGGTCACATGTCGATGTGAACTATGGATGTTAACCACATATAGATGTGAACTATTGATGTTAAATCACATGGCGATGTGAACTAGATTATTGACTCTAGTGCAAGTGGGAGATCAAGGAAATATGCCCTAGAGGCAATAATAAAGTTATTATTTATTTCCTTATATCATGATAAATGTTTATTATTCATGCTAGAATTGTATTAACCGGAAACATAATACATGTGTGAATACATAGACAAACAGAGTGTCACTAGTATGCCTCTACTTGACTAGCTCGTTAATCAAAGATGGTTATGTTTCCTAACCATAGACATGAGTTGTCATTTGATTAACGGGATCACATCATTAGGAGAATGATCCGATTGACATGACCCATTCCGTTAGCCTAGCACTTGATCGCTTAGTATGTTGCTATTGCTTTCTTCATGACTTATACATGTTCCTCGTAACTATGAGATTATGCAACTCCTGCTTACCGGAGGAACACTTTGGTGCTACCAAACGTCACAACGAATCGGGTGATTATAAAGGAGTACTACAGGTGTCTCCAAAGGTACATGTTGGGTAGGCGATTTCGAGATTAGGTTTTGTCACTCCGATTGTCGAGAGGTATCTCTGGGCCCTCGGTAATACACATCACTAAGCCTTGCAAGCATTACAACTAATGAGTTGGCTGTGAGATGATGTATTACGGAACGAGTAAAGAGACTTGCCAAGAACGAGATTGAACTAGGTATTGGATACCGACGATCGAATCTCGCAAGTAACATACCGATGACAAAGGGAACAACGTATGTTGTTATGCGGTCTCGACCGATAAAGATCTTCGTAGAATATGTAGGAGCCAATATGGGCATCCAGGTCCCGCTATTGGTTATTGACCGGAGACGTGTCTCGGTCATGTCTACATTGTTCTCGAACCGTAGGGTCCGCACGCTTAAGGTTTCGATGGACGGTTATATTATGAGTTTTGTGTATTTTGATGTACCGAAGGAGTTTCGAGTCCCGGATTTGATCTCGGACATGACGAGGAGTCTCGAAATGATCGAGACATAAAGATTGTTATATTGGACGGCTATATTCGGACACCGGTAAGGTTCCGGTAGTTTCCGGAGAAAACCGGAGTGCCGGAGGTGTTACCGAAAACCCCGGGAAGTAATGGACCTTATTGGGCCAAAGGGAGAGAGAGGGACGCACCAGAGGTGGCGCCCCCATGGGGAGTCCGAATTGGACAAGGAGGGGGGCCCCCCTTCCTCTCCCTCTCCTCTCTTTTCTTCCCCTTCCTCCTTCCTAGTTGGACTAGGAAAGGGAGTCCTACTCCCACTAGGAGGAGGACTCCCCCTCCTTGGCGCGCCTCCTAGGGCGGCCGGCCCTCCCCTTGCTCCTTTATATACGGGGCAGGGGGCACCCTAGAACACACAAGTTGATCCTTGAGATCGTTCCTTAGCCGTGCGGTGCCCCTCCACCATATTCCACCTCGGTCATATCGTGGCGGTGCTTAGGCGAAGCCTGCGTCGGTAGAACATCAAGATCGCCACCACGCCGTCGTCTTGTGAACTCTCTCTCCCGGAGCTTTGCTGGATCGGAGCTCGAGGAGCGCCACCGAGCTGAACGTGTGCCAAGAACTCGAGGCGCCGGAGTAACGGGCTGGGATCGGTTTGATCGCGAGGAGAACGTACGACTACTTCCTCTACGTTGTGATTGCTTCCGCTTTGGTCTACGAGGGTACGTAGACAACACTCTCCCCTCTCGTTGCTATGCATCACCATGATCTTGCGTGTGCGTAGGAAATTTTTTGAAATTACTACGTTCCCCAACACGTGGAGGGGTGGTTGAACAGGACCCCGTGGTGTGGAGGGCTGGATGAACAGTAGACAGTGGAGGGGTGCCCGTGGAGGGCTGGTTGAACAGTAGCCGGTGGAGTAGCGCACGGTGGAGGCTGGATGAACAGGAGCCCGTGGAGGCTAGAGGAGGTCGACGGTAGCTCGTGGAGGCTGGAGGAGGTCGACGGTGGAGATGAACATTATCCCTTGGAGTCCCGTTTTGCGGTACGCCACACCCCTCCCGATGAATAGGACCCCTGCTTGACCGTAGGCGCTCCAACACAAGTCCGCTTTCATCCGCTTTTGCGGTACGTCACACCCTCCCGATCAACAGACCCCCGTTCGACCGTAGGAGGTCCGTTTGCCTGCTTTGGCGGTACGCCACACCCCTCCCGATCAACAGGACCCTGTTTGACCGTAGGAGGTCCGTTTTCGTCTGCTTTTGCGGTACGCCACACCCTCCCGATCAACAGGACGCCCGTTTCGACCGTAGGAGGTCCGCTTCCTCCGCTTTTGCGATACGCCACACCCTCCCGATCAACAGGACCCGTTCAACGTAGGAGGTCTGTTTCACCGCCAGCGGTACGCCAGGCCTCCTTTCCATCGCCTGTTCCGTCCAAGCCCTCCCGATGAACACGACCATGCATTCTGTTCCGACCCAGCCGGTTGGCGCCCCATGAACACGACGACGACGCTGTTTCTCCGTTCCGACCCAGCCATGATGCGCGAGTAGGCGTTCGAGACCCTTCCTGTATGTACGTACATGGCCGTATTTTCTTTCTTGCACCCTCGCCGATGTATGTATGTGTACATGCTACGTGCGCGCCTCTACTATGACACGTGCGCGCCTCTACATCGACCAGTATGTACGTACACATCGACCAGAATGACAACGCTACGTACGCTTCGACCAGGTGGGTCCCGACTGTCAGGCACTTCCTTGCCTGCGAAGATGTAGCTGGTGGGTCCCAGCAGTCAGGGGGGCGAATCATTTTGTTTTTTTTTTTGCCCGGACGCACTTCCTTGCGTGCGAAGATGTAGCTGGTGGGTCCCAGTAATCAGGGGGGGCGAATCATTTTTTTTTGCCCGGATGCACTTCCTTGCGTGCGAAGATGTAGCTGGTGGGTCCCAGCAGTCAGGGGGAAACAATTTTTTCATGAAATATGGTGGCCTGTCCGGTGGGTCCCTGCTGTCAGGTGGAGGAATAATTATTTTGCACGTAATAAGGAGGCACTTCCTTGCTGCGGCCGTGGACCCGGCTGTCAGCCTCTCCACGCATCTGATCCCACGTCCGATGGAAGCCGTTCCTTGACCACGTTGACCATGCCGCGCCGAGAGCACCAGGGCGGTGGACAATGGCGAGGCCTAGGAAGGGGACGACGCGGAGCCGGGGAAGACGCGGCAGTGGATGCCCACGCGTAGAGGAGTACGAGGGTTCACTGGTTCGCTGCGGTGTGAGGCTGCCGTCGCTGCAGAATAACAGGGGGTGTGGGTGAGTAGAGGGATGGCCTGGCCAGCGGTGGGAGTAGTAGGGGGCGGTGACGCCTCCGCCGCATCGCAGACGGCCACGAGAGGCAGGAGCATGAGGCACGACCGGCGCTGGTTTGGGCGGCTGGAGCAAGAAGACCAGAGGTTGAAGAAGCACTACGGCCGTTGGATGGACATCGTACGGTCATTGGAGCTAGAATCGTGCATATTGACTAAGTTGACAAAGCCCTCCGTCCCTGTCAAATTAGTAGGCCCACAAGTCAGCCTGCCACTATATTGGGTCCCAGCTAACAGGGGGAGTATTCATTTTTTGCCTGCGAAGATATAGCTGGTGGGTCCGAGCTGTCAGCGGCGGTAACGTTTTTTTCGCGAAATACAGAGGCCCTTTCGGTGGGTCCCCGATGTCAGGTGGAGGAATCATTATTTTGCGGGTAATAAGGAGGCATTTCCTTGCGTGCGGCCGTGGACCCAGCTGTCAGCCTCTCCACGTACAGTCCACTTCAGATGCATGTCGTTTGTTGACCACGTTGACCAGGCCGCGTCGAGAGCACCAGGGCGGTGGACGACGGCGAGGCCTAGGAAGGGGACGACGCAGAGGCAGGGAAGACTCGGCAGTTGTTTCCCACGCGGAGGGGAGTACGACTGTACGAGGGTTTACTGGTTTGTCTGCCGTCACCGGAGAATAACAGCAGGTATGGGTGAGTAGAGGGATGGCTAGGCCAGCGATGGGAATACGGTGGGGCGGTGAGGGCTGTGGCAGCCTGACTGCCGCAGGGAGGAGGAGCGAGCAGTCCACGGCGCTTCTTTGAGCGGCTGGAGGAGGAAGAGCAGAGATTGAAGAAGAACGACGGCCGTTGGATGGACATCGTACGGTCACTGGAGCTAGAATCGTTCATATTGACTAAGTTGACAAAGCCCTCCGTCCCCGTCAACTTAGTATGCCCATTAAGTCAGCCTCCCACCATGGTGGGTCCCAGCTAGGAGGGGAGTATTCATTTTACGTATGCGTAATAAGGAGGCACTTCCGGTGGGTCCAAGTCGACAATGGGGAACGTTTTTTTCGCGAAATACGGTGGTCCGTCCGGTGGGTCCCAGCAGTCAAGGGCAAACGTTTTTTCACGAAATACGGTGGCCCGTCTACTGGGTCCTCAGTCGGGAAACGTTTTTCGCGAAATCTTGGTGGCCCGTCCGTGGGTCCTCTTGTCAGGTGGAGGAATAATTATTTTGCACGTAATAAGGAGGCACTTCCTTGCGGCTGCCGTGGACCCAGCTGTCAGCCTCTCCACGTACAGTACTCTTCCGATGGAAGTTGGTCGTTGACCACATTGACCACGCCGCGCCGAGAGCACCACGGCGGTGGACGACGGCGAGGCCTAGGAAGGGGACGACGCGGAGCCGGGGAAGACGTGGCAGTGGATGCCCACGCGGAGAGGAGTACGAGGGTTCACTGGTTCGGCTGCAGTGTGAGGCTGCTGAAAGTGCAACTATCCCTAGGTGGTTTTGGTAATTCATAACAACATATAGCTCATTGAGCTAATGCTATTCCAAGACAAATATTTCAGGAAAGGTCAATGAATGGCATGGCATGGATGATGAAAGTGGATCCCTCAAAATATTCAGGACAAAGGATTGGCTCAAGCTCAAAAGCTCAAGACTCTACATTTTACATTTTAGTGATCCAAGATCACATTGAGTCTATAGGAAAAGCCAATACTATCAAGGAGGGATGAGGTGTTTTATTAATGAGCCTCTTGCGTCATGTGCTTAGTGATATGCTCCAAAAACCCTCAACTACTTTCTCACATCCACATATGACCTAAACCTAAAGTCAAAATCAGTCCTACCGATTCTTTCTATCCGGCGCCACCGAGTTCAAATGTCATAGCCACTGCCACAAACCCTAGGCAAATCGGTTTCACCGAAAGGGATCTCGGTCTCACCGAGACGGGATTGTAATCTCTATGTTTCCCTTCGTAACGTTTCGGTCTAACCGAAGTGAGCGATCGGTCCCACCGAGATTGCAATGTAAACTCTCTGTTTCCCTTTCGTAACATTTCGGTCTCACCGAAAAGAGCGAATCGGTCCCACCGAGTTTATCTAACCAACTCTCTGGTTAGCTAATTACCAAAATCAGTCTCGCCGACTTTGTGTAATCGGTCTCACTGAGATTACGTTATGTCCTAACCCTAACCATATCGGTCCTACCGAGTTGCATGTCGGTCCCACCGAAAACCCTAACGGTCACTAGGTTTACTGAATCGATCCGACTGAGTTTGTTGATTCGGTCCCACCGAGTTTGGTAAATTGTGTGTAACGGTTAGATTTTGTGTGGAGGCTATATATACCCCTCCACCTCCTCTTCATTCGTGGAGAGAGCCATCGTAACAAACCTACACTTCCAACTTGCTGGCCTCGAGAGAGAACCACCTACTCATGTGTTGAGGCCAAGATATTCCATTCCTACCACATGAATCTTGATCTATAGCCTTCCCCAAGTTGCTTTCCACTCAAATCTTCTTTCCACCAAATCCAAATCATGTGAGAGAGAGTTGAGTGTTGGGGAGACTATCATTTGAAGCACAAGAGCAAGGAGTTCATCATTAACACACCATTTGTTACTTCTTGGAGACTGGTGTCTCCTAGATTGGCTAGGTGTCACTTGGGAGCCTCCGACAAGATTGTGGAGTTGAACCAAGGAGTTTGTAAGGGCAAGGGGATCGCCTACTTCGTGAAGATCTACAGCTAGTGAGGCAAGTCCTTCGTGGGCGACGGCCATGGTGGGATAGACAAGGTTGCTTCTTCGTGGACCCTTCGTGGGTGGAGCCCTCCGTGGACTCGCACAATCGTTACCCTTCGTGGGTTGAAGTCTCCATCAACGTGGATGTACGATAGCACCACCTATCGGAACCACGAAAAAAACATCCGTGTCTCCAATTGTGTTTGAATCCTACAAACCCTTCCCTTTACATTCTTGCAAGTTGCATGTTTTAAATTCCGCTGCTCATATACTCTTTGCATGCTTGCTTGAATTGTGTGAAGATTGCTTGACTTGTGCAAAGATAGCTAAAATCTGCCAAAGTCTAAAATTGGAAAAAGGTTAAGTTTTTAATTGGTCAAGTAGTCTAATCCCCGCCCTCTAGACATACTTCAAGGTCCTACAAGTGGTATCGAGCTTTGGTCTCCATTTGCTTTGATTTCCATAGCTTTTGGTGGTCATAGCCTTGGTTTCACAACCTAGGAGAGTATGGCGTATAGCGAGGGAAATTATCACCGTAGAGGTCCTTACTTTGATGGCACTAATTTTGCTAGTTCGAAGCATAAGATGAAAATGCATATTCTCAGACATAACCCCGCCATTTGGGCTATTGTGTGTATTTGCTTGCAAGGTGAATTCTTTGATGGGAGAGAAACGAACCGTGAAGCTAGTCCGGAGGAATTGAAGATGCTGCAATACAACGCTCAAGCTTGTGATATCCTCTTCAATGGATTGTGCCCCGAAGAAATCAACAAAATCAGCCATCTTGAGAATGCAAAGGAAATTTGGGATACTTTGATTGATATGCATGAAGGTACCGACTCCGTCAAGTAATCCAAGTTGGATGTGCTCCAAAGTCAGCTTGACAAGTTCAAAATGAAGGATGGTGAAGGTGTCACTGAAATGTACTCTAGGCTTGCTCTTATCACAAATGAGATTGTCGGCTTAGGAAGTGAAGAGATGACCGACAGATTCATCATCAAGAAGATCCTAAGAGCATTGGATGGAAAATATGATACCGTGTGCACATTGATCCAAATGATGCCAAATTACAAAGATCTCAAGCCAACAAAAGTCATTCGAAGAATTGTTGCTCATGAGATGTCACTCAAGGATAAGGAGGAACTTCACAACAAGTCAAGTGGTGCTTACAAAGCCTCATGTGAAGCCCCCACATCATCAAGTGAGAAACAAACCTTCAATGAAGAATTGAGCTTAATGGTGAAGAACTTCAACAAATTCTACAAGAGTAGAAGCAAAGAAAGAAGCTCTAAGTCAAGGTCCTACAATGACAAAAGGTCTTCTAGTCGAGAGCGCAATTGCTACAATTGTGGGAGACCCGGACACTATTCCAATGAGTGTACGGCACCCTACAAAAGAAGAGAATACTCTCCAAAAAGAAGAAGTAGAAGAGAAGAATCACCACCAAGAGAGAGAAGGA
This sequence comes from Aegilops bicornis, assembly GCA_021605145.1. Taxonomy (NCBI): domain Eukaryota; kingdom Viridiplantae; phylum Streptophyta; class Magnoliopsida; order Poales; family Poaceae; genus Aegilops; species Aegilops bicornis. Next base: position 206,515,330 of record CM038669.1, on the reverse strand, counting down.
GTAGAGATGATCATTATGAACAAAAACCCTCACGGAGAAGCAAGGATTCGGAAAGGAAGGACAAGTCATCAAAGAGCTACACAAAACGAAGACATCAAGCTCATGTTGGTGAATGGGTATCCGGCTTCGACTCCGACAATCACTCCGAGAGAAGCTATCACTCCGACTCCAAATATACTCAAGATGAAGGTGTTGCCGGTCTAGCACTTGTGTCAACCAACTCCTACGACATATTTGATTCACCAAATGAAGGAATTGGAAGATGCTTCATGGCCAAAGGTCCTAAGGTAACACACCTCGAGTATGTTGATTTTAATAGTGATGAAGATGACTTGTTAGGTGATGATGATTTACTTATTGACAACTCTAGTGATGAATACTATGATGAAACGTCAATTAATCATGCTAATAAGATGAAACGAATGACAATGATAAGGAGAAGATTGATCTTCTAACTAAAGAACTAAACACTCTTAAGTTAGCTCATGAAACTATCTTCGAAGATCATCGAGAACTTTTAAGGGCTCATGAGAAGTTACGCTTTGAAAAGCTCAGTCTTGAGCAAGAGCATGAGTTCCTAAAGGCAATCAATGATGATCTCCGAAAGAAAAGTTCTTCTTAAATTGCCAAGCATGTACTCTTATCTACTTACATGCCTCAAGTCAAGTCTAGTAACAAGAACAAGAAAGATTCCTCCTCTAGTAGTAACAGTAACAATGCTAAATCCAATATTGTTGTGTAGCGACCCGACCTCAGACGGTCAAGCCTCTGTGTTGCTGTGCCATCCCTGGATCAGTATGCTGGCACCCACAGTACATCAATGTATATATCAAAGCGCAATCACATGTATAATTAACGTAAAACTGATATATACCTCATAATCACAGCGGAAACAAATAGTCGGGTGTGGAGTCCCATCAACGCCATCGGCAGGTTGAGTGTAGACCGTAACCTGCACTGGTACTCTTACTGCTTGAAGAAAGTATCTGCAACATGATACGTTGCAGCCGTGTAGGTCAAGACATTGAATGTACCGCAAGATCACAACATGAGAAAACAGATGGTAAAACTATACTATATGCAATATGGCTTTTGTGGCTCAGATTCGAGTTTTGTTTGCGTAAAAGCTGGTTTTATTTGCCCTACATCAAAGGAATAAATGAAGTCTGTACTATAGAGTTTTCTATCATGACATGGTTCCGCCAACCGATGTCTCATAGCCCAAATTCATCATGAGTTGCCCACAATTAAGTTATCAGTCCGGTGTTGAGAGTTCCGAGATAGATCCAAGTCCAGATGCCCAAGTTGTCCGTGAATCGGGACACGGCTAATCGATTAGGTTTTAACCCTCCGCAGAGGTTTGTACACTTTGCCCGCAAGATTCGATCCCTCTCTTTACGTTCTCGCACTTCGTGGTGTTTGAGAACAAGATGACCAAACATGGTCTTCGAAGAGTTCCTCGACCACCGTCCGGTGCTCATCCAATCCTACCGTAGTTCTACATCCGCCAAAGATCGTCCCAGCCAGAGTCACAACTAAGGTCAACCAAGCCAGAGCCCATATTGACTTGCGGTTGCGGGTAAGCTTCCGGGCATGAAGTGTTCTTCCGTCTCTTTGAGTCTGGGTGAAGCTTTCCGCAAGATGTCATGGCGCTTCTCCATGCATCCCGCCAACCACCGGTTTCTCCAGGTGCCCGTCAACAAATCCTTCACCCAAAGAGTGTGTATTGAATTCTTGTCTCGAGTCTTGAAGTCTTGAGGCCTTGAAGATGCAGTCCTTGCAGATTCCATCATGGAGTTGTCGCCATTGACGTAGATCCTCCATTCTCACACCACTCCTGCACTCATACCAACCCGTCTACTATAGCGTAGCATTAAAATAAAATATCGCCCGGGCTTGGTAACAGGGTGATGGGTTCCTACCTCATGCATACTACTCAACTACAAGGATTCAATGTCACTATCGGAGGGATTGTTGCGAAGATGACACTAAATGCGATAAAACATAGGTATGAAAGCATGGTCAAAGTGAACTTGCCTTGCTGACGATCTTCGAAAACTAGGGACTCGTGGTAGCAAGCTTCGCACTCCGGAAATTCTACCGAGGCAAAGAAAAATCATAATAAGCATATAGCATATGATCACTTAACATAATAGCATGCTAACATAACACACCAAACAAACGAATCAAAACCCAAAGGAAAAACTCGAAGAAATCCAACTCAATGCTTTCCTACTTCAAGCAACAACTAAAAATAGTTTTACATAACAAAACTTTTCTTAACAGAACCTAAGCATGGGTTTATGCTACCTAACAGAAAAGGATTCACCAAGCAACTAGTAGCAAAAAGAATCACCTTAAAAGCTATTATAAAACTCCTATTAGGCCTAAAGCAATTTCTAATAAGAAAAATAAAATAAAAGTTTTATTTGTTATAAATAAAAGTCCATGCTCTAAAGTTACAGAAACTAACCTAGAATAATCTATCTCTCACGAAAAATAAATTTATTTGCTAAGTAAAACAATAGGAAAACAGTAGCTAGTTAATTAATTAAGAATAACATGATTCTGATTAAAACTAATTTTTTTATTGATCCTAAAATTCCCAAATAAATTCCTACGGTTAGGCAATGTCAAAACAAAGTTGTGTCAAAAAGAATCACTAAAAAATAATATTCCTAACTCATTTTATAGCAGAATTACTAATCTATCTAAAACTAAAATAAAGCAATTTTAAATAATTTTAACATGACTAAGCATATTTTCTACAGAAACTACAACAAATTTTCAAACCAACAAAAAAAGAATCAATTAAAAATATTAAGTAGATTAAAAGATATGAATTTTACAAAACTGAAACTATTCTGTTAAAAACAGAAACGAAAAAATTAACTAAAAGGAAAAACTGGGCTAATGGGCCTATCTAACGCATCGGCGTAATATAACTAAAACGCGCCGGGGAATTAAACCGAGTCGGGCCGGTCTAATAAAACCGTGACTTAAACCGGAACTAAACCGGATCTAAACCGGTTTATTTAAAATAAACCTATTCTTCGGGATTCTAATCTAACGTTCGTTTTAGATCGGACGATGGGGAAGATCTCCGGCGACTTACCGACGGGCGGCGGTCGACGGCGTTTCAAGGCGTCGTTGGAAAGCGGCGGCTACGGTGGTCGGGGACGACGGCGAGGCCTCCGGCGGTGCGGGCGGAGCAAGGGAGTTCGGGGTGGACTCGGCGAGCTCGAGGTGGTCGGGGTGGCTTAACGGGCTAATGGGCGGGCGGCTTCGGATCTCCGGCGAGAGCTTGCGGACGAGGGGAGGGGTTAGGCGAGGGGGCGAGGGGGCGAGGGGGGTGTATATATAGGGGGGGCACCGACTTGGACGAGGGGAAAGATCGGGGAGGAGATCGGGGAGGATCCCGGAGATCGCGGGATCTCCGGCGAGGCGACGCGGTGGCGCTGGCGTGGGGAGGAAGAAGGTGGCGGGGTCCACCCGTCAGCGGGAGAGGGGAGGGGCGTTCGGTCGGGCGACCGGTGGCTAGGGGGTTCGACTCGGGCGCGGCTCGGGCGTGGGCTCGGGCATACTGGCTGGCCGGGTCACTGGCTCGGTTTTGGCACGGCCGCCTGCCCGTGGGTGGGCCTCGGCTGCTGGGCTACTGGCCGGTCACTGGGTCCCTTTTTTTCTAATTTTTTTGAATTTAAGAGAGAGAGGAAATATAATTAAATATAAATATTTTAAATAGGACATATATATATCAAAATGAACAGGGGAAAATTCCCTATAATTTGAACATTTTTCCAGGCAAAACACAAACTTTATAAAAATCATTTTTCTAAAATTTCAAATAGAATTCAGATTTGAATTCAAATTTTTGGCAATGTTTCTTCTGACATATTTGGAGTGTCATGTTACTCCTCTCATACTTTTTCTCAAGTATTTGTCAGGCATGGTTTTTTGAAATAATTTTCAACTGCCAAACTTTGAATTCAAATTCCAACAACTCAAAAACTTCTGAAACTTCAAATGCCACTCAAATTTCAAAAAAAATGCATAGATGCTTAGCTATAATTGTAAAACATTCCAAATAGGAAATTTGGGATGTTACAAATCTACCACACTTAAAATGAATCTCCTCCTCGAGATTCGAAGAGGCTAGCAAGAAAAGTTTAGGGGTTGGGGGTCTTCTAGCAAATCCATTGATCTGTATGGTCTAGTGTGCTACCACACTTAGAAGCATGGTTATGGTTCCATCAAAACTTATATACTCCATCCTTACAGTTGATGATGTCGGTCTTCTCAAATCGTAAGGATAATTCCTTCTCTGGGCTCTTCCGGTGGTGGCATAACCTTTTCCTCAATTCTTTTGTCCTTTTCCTCTTGGTAAGGTTATTCCGAGACTGGGTCTTCATAGTCGATAGGTTCATGTCCATTCTAGACAACTATCGAAATACTCATGGTTGTCTACCATTAATGGTTTTTCCTGCAGAAAAACGGGTCTGGGTTGAACCTCACCGTATAACCTACGATTGGCAACGGTTGCCTGTACAAGGGAAAAAAATACCTATACCTTTCTAAGGTTTAAACAAGGTTTTGATCGTCGTCTCTCTACTATAGGTAAGTCACTCAGATTTTACCATCCCACACAGCAAAGCGAATAATAAGAGTAAGTCGGTATGGTGATCAATCCATCCCGCACCCAAATCATTACCTTGTACATGGTTTAGCGAATCTCGCATTCTAACACTCGGTCATCCTCACAAGCATTGCAGAATTTCTCTTGTCGACGAACTGAGTTCGGAAAATCCATTGATTCTGCAAGCCAAACAAAACATCTATCGTTTCTTCACAACTCTCAGGTATAGCTAAAACTCCTATATAATCTACGGTTGATCGAATAATAGTCTATTCCCAAAATTTCTTTCTCGGTGGGTACTTGATCCTTAATAATTCCCGGCCTGTGGGTTATGAGCCCACTTCAACACTTGTACCAATTTCACTCATCCTTGGAGTTACAATTGCTCCATTTTCCAACATTACACCACTTTAAATCCAATAACATCTCATTTCTTAATACCATCATATCAAAGATAAAGCGCAACTCATTTTTCCATACTCCAACCTGTGGGACACATTTCCATTTCCATTGGTCTAGTGTTCTTCATAGGGTACTTTCACCCTTAAAATGAAATTCACAAATCCATCCATAGACCATATTTCTCATATCCTCGAAAATGGTCAAAATCTTTGTTCACAGAGTAACAACTCATACAATTAAACATATGAAAACATGTCACCTTAACTTTATTGATTTCATGAATCCATTACAAACTCGAGCACCCATTACATAACTCAACTCATTGAACTCATGAAAATGAAATTGCTTTCTACTACTCTTGTTTCCAATATTAAAATTCCAACTACTCAACTCCAGCTTTCATCTTGTTGTGACATTTAGTAGCATAATGTCCTGCTTCCTTGCAGCGAAAACAAATGACTTCCGACATGTCTCGGGGCTTCTTTGTGATTATGTAGGCTCCTTGGATTCTTGGCTTCTTTTCTGGACATTTACTAGCGTAATGACCTAAATCCTTGCACCTGTAACAAGTGATATGACTCAGGTCCTTCTCTGCGAAAATTGTGTTGTTCTGGGGTTGCCTTCTTTTTCTCTTCCTTTATTTCTCTGTAATGATCAGAGCTTCTATTTCCCGAGGGTCAAACTTCACTTCTGCCGGGAAATATCCCAGATACTCTTTTCTTTCCTTGGTGCAATACTGTGAAAAATGTCCTTCTTCTCCACATGAATAGCAGGCATTGGAGTAATCTGTTGAGGCCTTCTCCATCAGGGTCTTCAACACATTCCTTCATCACAGGTTCTTTCATAACTTCTTGGAGGGCTTCTTTCATTCCTTCTTCCTGCTCCTGAATAGTTTGTTGCACCATGGGGTAAATGTGACACTGGGTCGGGTAGTGGGTGGTTCATTCACACAAGAAACAAGTCACCTGACTAGTTGGGCATTCCTCATGGGTGTTTCTCCTCACAATGAGGGCATCCATCCTTGTGTTCCTCCCGAGTGTGTCCTATTTCTCCATAAATCTTGCGAGCACAAGGTTTATTTCTTGGTGTATCATGGTGCTTCCGGATAAGACGAGATCTTGTCAGAGTCTTGTTGAATTCGTCCCAAGTTCTTGCTCCATTAAATCCTTGTATGGCTTGATGCATTTTCCACCAGGTTGCAGCACTTCCTTCAAAGTACTGAAGAGCGTAAGATACTTCATTCTTCCTTGAAACCAAATTGCTCGAAGTGATTCTCCATGTTCGCATCCATAGCTACGCCTCCGGCTGAAGTCTTGGTCCAGAAGAATATCAGTCCAACTTCATTCATCATCTATGGGGTCCAAAAGTTTTGGGACGAGATATGAGAGAGGTGGGGTGGGATACACACAATACAAACGATAGTTTTTGAAGAAACAAGTTTTACTTTGTGGCTGTCGGAAAACATCAAACAAATGATGGCTCACAAATCGTCGCATCTAACGTAGGTGTATAACAGGGTTTGGTCTCTAAAAGTCAAATAATTCTTCAGGAACTTCAAATTCTTCAAGTCTTCGGAGTCTTCAATTGTTGCAGCTGCAATTCTTCCAACGCATGGTGAAATCCTCTTTACTCTGAAATGGCCATCAGTTGTCCGATATCTTTAATTCTTGGAGCGACTTGATTGATCTTCCGTATGGTCAAAAGGGAAAGGTGTATATTCTAACTATTTGAGGTGAGAGTGTCTATTTGATAAAATCAGAAAAGATGAGGAGTAAGAGTCTTTTGAAAATAAATTTTTGAGATATCCTGTCCAAGGGCTTTCCGATTTCTAGGGTCACGTCCTACAGTCAACATGTGCTCGATACCATTTACATGGCGACCCGACCTCAGACGGTCAAGCCTACGTGTTGTCATGCCATCCTCGGATCAAGATATCCGGCACCCACAGTACATCAATGTATATATCAAAGTGCAATCACATGTATAATTAACGTAAAACTGATATATACCTCATAATCACAGCGGAAACAAATAGTCGGGTGTGGAGTCCCATCAACGCCATCGGCAGGTTGAGTGTAGACCGTAACCCTGTACCGTACTCTTACTCGTCGGAAGAAAGTATCTGCAACATGATACGTTGCAGCCGTGTAGGTCAAGACATTGAATGTACCGCAAGATCACAACATGAGAAAACAGATGGTAAAACTATACTATATGCAATATGGCTTTTGTGGCTCAGATCTGAGTTTTGTTTATGTAAAAGCTGGTTTTATTTTCCCTACATCAAAGGAATAAATGAAGTCTGTACTATAGAGTTTTCTATCATGACATGGTTCCGCCAACCGATGTCTCATAGCCCAAATTCATCATGAGTTGCCCACAATTAAGTTATCAGTCCGGTGTTGAGAGTTCCGAGATAGATCCAAGTCCAGATGCTCAAGTTGTCCGTAACCGGGGACACGGCTAATCGATTAGGTTTTAACCCTCTGCAGAGGTTTGTACACTTTGCCCGCAAGATTCGATCCCTCTCTTTACGTTCTCGCACTTCAGGGTGTTTGAGAACAAGATGACCGAAACATGGTCTTCCGAAGAGTTCCTCGACCACCGTCCGGTGCTCATCCAATCCTACCGTAGTTCTACATCTGCTAGCACCGCCCCAGCCAGAGTCACAACTAAGGTCAACCAAGCCAGAGCCCATATTGACTTGCGGTTGCATGTAAGCTTCGGGCATGAAGTATTCTTCCGTCTCTTTGAGTCTGGGTGAAGCTTTCCGCAAGATGTCATGGCGCTTCTCCATGCATCCCGCCAACCACCGGTTTCTCCAGGTGCCCGTCAACAATCCTTCACCCAAAGAGTGTGTATTGAATTCTTGTCTCGAGTCTTGAAGTCTTGAGGCCTTGAAGATGCAGTCCTTGCAGATTCCATCATGGAGTTGTCGCCATTGACGTAGATCCTCCATTCTCACACCACTCCCGTGCACTCATACCAACCCCGTCTACTATAGCGTAGCATTAAAATAAAATATCGTCTCGGGCTTGGTAACAGGGTGATGGGTTCCTACCTCATGCATACTACTCAACTACAAGGATTCAATGTCACTACTGGAGGGATTGTTGCGAAGATGACACTAAATGCGATAAAACATAGGTATGAAAGCATGGTCAAAGTGAACTTGCCTTGCTGACGATCTTGAAAACTAGGGACTCGTGGTAGCAAGCTTCAGACTCGGAAATTCTACCGAGGCAAAGAACAATCATAATAAGCATATAGCATATGATCACTTAACATAATAGCATGCTAACATAACACACCAAACAAACGAATCAAAACCCAAAGGAAAAACTCGAAGAAATCCAACTCAATGCTTTCCTACTTCAAGCAACAACTAAAAATAGTTTTACATAACAAAACTTTTCTTAACAGAACCTAAGCATGGGTTTATGCTACCTAATAGAAAAGGATTCACCAGGCAACTAGTAGCAAAAAGAATCACCTTAAAAGCTATTATAAAACTCCTATTAGGCCTAAAGCAATTTCTAATAAGAAAAATAAAATAAAAGTTTTATTTGTTATAAATAAAAGTTCATGCTCTAAAGTTACAGAAACTAACCTAGAATAATCTATCTCTCATGAAAAATAAATTTATTTGCTAAGTAAAACAATAGGAAACAGTAGCTAGTTAATTAATTAAGAATAACATGATTCTGATTAAAACTAATTTTTTTATTGATCCTAAAATGCCCAAATAAATTCCTTCGGTTAGGCAATGTCAAAACAAAGTTGTGGCAAAAAGAATCACTAAAAAATAATATTCCTAACTCATTTTATAGCAGAATTACTAATCTGTCTAAAACTAAAATAAAGCAATTTTAAATAATTTTAACATGACTAAACATATTTTCTACAGAAACTACAACAAATTTGCAAACCAACAAAAAAATCAATTAAAAATATTAAGTAGATTAAAAGATATGAATTTTACAAAACTGGAACTATTCTGTTAAAAACAGAAACGAAAAAATTAACTAAAAGAAAAAACTGGGCTAATGGGCCTATCTAACGCATCGGCGTAATATAACTAAAACGCGCCGGGGAATTAAACCGAGTCGGGCCGGTCTAATAAAACCGTGACTTAAACCGGAACTAAACCGGATCTAAACCGGTTTATTTAAAATAAACCTACCCCTTCGGGGATTCTAATCTAACGCGTTCGTTTTAGATCGGACGGTGGGGAAGATCTCCGGCGACTTACCGACGGCGGCTCGGGCGTCGTCGGTGCGGCGGCTACGGTGGTCGGGGACGACGGCGAAGGCCTCCGGCGGGTGCGGCGGAGCAAGGGGAGTTCGGGGGTGGACTCGGGCGAGCTCGAGGTGGTCGGGGGTGGCCGGAACGGGGCTAATGGCGCGGCGGCGGCTTCGGATCTCCGGCGAGAGCTTGCGGGCGAGGGGAGGGGTTAGGCGAGGCGAGGCGAGGGGGTGTATATAGGGGGGCACCGACTTGGACGAGGGAAAGATCGGGAGGATCCCGAGATCGAGATCTCCGGCGAGGCGACGCGGTGGCGCTGGCGTGGGGAGGAAGAAGGTGGCGGGGTCCACCCGTCAGCGGGAGAGGGGAGGGGCGTTCGGTCGGGCGACCGGTGGCTAGGGGGTTCGGCTCGGGCGCGGCTCGGGCGTGGGCTCGGTCGGGCGCTAGGTCACTGCCGGGTCAGCCGGGCTGGCTCGGTCGCGCTGCCTGGTGGGCCTCGGCTGGCCGGGCTGGGCTTATTCTGGCGCCTGGGTCCCCTTTTTTTTCTAATTTTTTTTTGAATTTAAGAGAGAGAGGAAATATAATTAAATATAAATATTTTATATAGGACATATATATATCAAAATGATCAGGGGAATATTCCCTATAATTTGAACATTTCTCCAGGGGCAAAACACAAACTTTATAAAAAATCTTTTTTCTAAAATTTCAAATAGAATTCTGATTTGAATTCAAATTTTTGGCAATGTTTCTTCTGACATATTTGGAGTGTCATGTTACTGCTCTCATACTTTTTCTCAAGTATTTGTCAGGCATGGTTTTTTGAAATAATTTTCAACTGCCAGACTTTGAATTCAAATTCCAACAACTCAAAAACTTCTGAAACTTCAAATGCCACTCAAATTTCAAACAAAATGCATAGATGCTTAGCTATAATTGTAAAACATTCCAAATAGGAAATTTGGGATGTTACATGTTGCTTCTAGTAGTTCTCTTGATTCCACTAATGATTCTCTTAGCCAGGTTACACTTGAGCAAGAAAACAGCTTATTGAAGGGAATTATAGAGAACGGTGTATACAAGAGCCTTGACGGGAATAAGCAATTCGAGGAAATTGTACGCAAGCAAGGAAGGCACCGGAAGAATCAAGGTGTTGGTTTTGAATGAAAGTTCAATTCCAATGGAGTTGAGTGGGAAGAAGATCAATACCCCAAGACGAAGTTTGTTCCTCAACAAGAGAAGTATGATCCTACTTCCTTCAAGGGAGCACAAGCACAAGATGATGTTCCACCACAAGGCCACAAGAACAAAGGCAAGGACAAGCTTCAAGAGGAGATTGATGCATTTGAAGAAGCACCTCAGGCCTTGGTCAAGTGGGTTCCCAAGACTACGCCAAGTTCTACTTCATCAAGTACAACTACAACACCAAGGATTCCCATCAAGATGATGTGGATCCCAAGAAGAAGAACTAGAGTGTTCTTGAGGGTGACTCCGCCAACATTCTTCACTCATATCATTATGGCAAGGACAAGTGCAATCATCTTCCATATCTTGCACTAGTTCAAGGAGTCACAAACCCTCATGTTGGTAAGGCAAGGGACAAGGTAACCTAATGTTTTCATGGACATCATCTTGTGTGTGCATCACTCTATGTCTATGGATATTCTTGTTTGTTCCTTGTGGGACTAACCCATGTAGGTATTGAAAGTGCAACTCACTCCAAAGGATTGCTCCAAAAGATCTACATCAACATTGAGCATCCACATCCTCAACACCTACATGAAGTCATCATCGACAAAACCCAAGGTTAGTTCATCCCTCTAAGGGGGGATCTCACATCTAGGGGGAGCTTAACTCTAAGAATGAGTCAAAGCAACTCTAATGATGTGAACACATAAATGCTTTATTTAAAAGTGGTAACCCCACTTGAGCTTAAACAATGAGTATGACCTATGATCAAATGTTCTCATTTGACTCCTAAGTTAATATACTCATATATAGATGACCTAGTCATCGCCAATTGTTTGATAGATGCTAGAATTGTTTGTGCATGCTTTATCACATATTTCATTTGTCATTTTATTGTGTGAGCATGTTGGTAGCATATCTTACTCATTCGAGGACATCCACTTGTTGTTTTGATTGATTTGATTCTTTTCTTTGGCCAAGTGGATGGACAAGAATGCCTAAGAACCTTCTCTAGCTATCTATGCTTTACTTGTCTCAAACTCTATTCATGCTACATCACAAAATTTGATCAAATCAGATTCTAACCACTCTGTGTGAGGAGCACTCGGAGTCCCCGATTCGTCATAGACTTAAACTTCCAAAACTTCTTTGTGCTTTTCGGTCTGACCGATTCCTCCATTTCGGTCATACCGAGATCACTAAGTCGATCTAGGTTTTCATCTCGGTGCAACCGATTTGAACTTTTCGGTCACACCGAGTTGCTGTAACTGTCAATAGTTATGCATCTCGGTGCCACCGAGTTGTTCCACTCGGTCACACCGATAGTGTCGGGCTATATATTCGCACGGGAAAATTTTTGGAAAACTTTCTCCAAACCTCTCCGCCCACGCATAGCTCACTCTGCCTTCTAGGTCTCCGGATCGTCGACTTCGTCGCCAGCCGCCTCCTGTCGCTGGTCTCCACCGCCGTCAACGGATTTCATCTTCGCCATTGCCGCCGTAGCGAGTTCATCGCTAAACTAGGGTATGAACACGATCACAGTGCTATCCTCGCCTGATTCTCAGCACATTGTGTTCATTATGATTCTTGCCACGATTGAAACACCTCTATCCAGTCAAAACAATCCTTAGAATAGATGCGATTCGAAAATTTAGGGTTAGGTTTCCGCCGAAACAATCTCGGACCCACCGAGTTGAAAAACTCGATCCCACCGATTCGGCTAACGCCATTGCATTAGTAACTCTCAGTCTGACCGAGAATTGCTAATCGGTGTGACCGATTTTAGAACTTTGTGAAACCCTAGCAGTCTCGGTGCCACCGAACTGTGACTCGGTCTGGCCGAGTTCACTAGTTTAGGATCCAAAACTGCTTCGGTATCACCGAGTTTGAAAATCGTTTGATCCGAAATGCTTTCTGTGGAAAACTAAAACTAAGTTTTTTTGAATCATTCTTTTGCAAAAATCTCTGCATTTTGTGATGCTCATCCACTCTATCTCATCTATAACTATTCACAAGGTCAGCAGTCAGTGTGTTCAGCATGTCAGACCAAAGTGACAGCCAGAACAAGTCAGAGGAGCTGATACAGATGAGTGAGGGCACTAGTCCCTCTAGCAGCTCAGATGATGGAAGCAGAAGCACTCCCAGAAATTTTCCCAAAGCTGCCACCAGGACAAGGAAGAAGAGAACCTCAGAATCTGAGAATGAGGATTATGTGGCAATAGAAGATGAGGCCATTTCAAAGAATAAAGTGCTCAAGGAGTATAGCTCAACTGCAGTAAAGCCAGGGATGAAGATCAAAAGGCCTGCAGGAAGACAACCAATGTCTAAAGCCAGAGTCTCCACTCAAGCATCGTTGCAATCCCAACACAAAGAGCCTGCTACAAAAGGAAAGAAAAGGAAGGAAAAGGAAGGAAAGGGTCAAGAAGACCATGGCCAGAGTGATTGGAAATCCTTCCATGATGGAAGAAGAAGAAGAAGAAGATGTTGTTGCACCAGCACCCAAGGTACAAAAGCTGATGGGTGATGCTATAAAGTCAGGGGCTGCAACATCAAAGCCCAAAGTAGCACCCAAAGCTGCCTCCAAGCCCAAGAGTGCACCTAAGAGGAATACCAGGAGTATACCATCTGCTGAAAAGAACAAGGCCCCAGTGCCTGATGTTGCTGCTGAGGAAGATGATGAAGGACAAGTCTTAAGGAAGCTCAAACCCAAGATTCCAGACCACAATGATGTTCATCCTGTGGCTGAGAACATGAAGATCAGGAGAGACTTAGGGTTGAGGCTATGGAGAGAGTTAGATCCATATGCCACCAGGAGAAGGACTGCTATTGATTACAGGTTCCACACAAAGGAACAGCAGGATTTCTATGAGACAATCTTGTTGGACAAGAAGCCCATAGTGTGTGATATGAGGTGGGTCGACTGGAACTACATAAAGGAGAATGAAGAACATTATCCTGGAGTGTATGACAGCTTCAGTGTGTGTGGAGTTGCAGACTTTGTTGGGAAGAAGCTCACAAACTGGAATGATGAGCTCATTATGCAATTCTACTCCACAACACATTTCTATCCAGATGGCAGGATAGTTTGGATGTCTGAAGGAACGAGATACCAATCAACTATTGAGGAATGGGCAAGTAGGATCAATGCCCCAAAGGAGAGTGAAGATGACTTGGACGTTTATGCCAAGAAAAAGATTGATCACAACTCTATGTCACAGATGTACAAGGAGATCCCAGACAAAGCTCTTGAGACTTTCAAGCTTGGGTCAGTCCATTTTCTTCTGTCAGGGCTGTCAACGATCAACTGGATCCTAAGGCACACTCTTTTGCCCAAATCAGGTGACTACAACATGATCAGAGGGCATGCAATTAATTTGCTACACATATCTGATGTGCCACAGAAATTCAAGGTCATGAGCCTCATGGTTGAGACTATCAAGAGGACAGCAGACCAAAAGAGAAGTTGTGGATATGCCCCACAAATTCAGGAGTTGATTAACTCAAAGATGGGCACAGGAAAGTATCTGTTGGATAAGGAACACTTTGTTCTCTATCCAGACTTTGAGGACAATCAAGTTGTGATGAATGAGAATGAACCATCATCAGTATAAGCTCAAGAGAAGAATGAGAAAGCAAAGAAAGAGAAGGTTGCCAAGATGCCAACACAAGAGGAGGCATCTGAGTACTTTTTGAAGAGCAAGCAGGACCAGCTTAGTTACTTGATAGCATCAACTCTGAGGATTGAGAAAGGGTTGGCCACCCTAACTCAAAACCAGGAGAGCCTGGAAAGAATCATGGAACAAAAAATTCTATGATCTTGATGTCAAAGTAACTGAGATTCAGTCAGTTCTGGAGCAGCTACAGGATGAAATGCAGGAGATGAAGGGCAGGACAACTACTGATGCATTTTCCACAGTGCCTCGAGCTCAGAGATCAGCTGCAGAGCCAAGAATGCATACACGAGTCACTTCATCTCGCTCGGCTACAGCTCCAGCGCAACCAGCTCCAAGCACCAACTCCTTCAGCTCCTTCCACATCAACTAAAGTCTTGCCCAAGGAGCCATCTCTACGCCACCAACTGAAGACCAAGCACGAGAGACGATATAGTACTATGCATTTTCTATGAACTTTACGGTAACTTGTTGCCAAAGGGGAGAAAAATGTATAGATCATAGGCTTCGAGAGAGAGAGAGAGTTTGCTTTTGTTCTCTCTTGTCTTCTTGGTTGAACTTTGTTTTCTTTTGATTGCTTAAGATACTATGCTATTATCTGTGAGACATTGATGATCATGTGTTTGATCATAAGCTACACGTATGCTTGTTAGATGATATTATCTTACTTATCCTTATATGATCATTCACTTTGCTTGGTGATGATTGCATGTATTCAATCTTTATTATTTTGAGCGCTCCACCAAGATGTATGTGACATGGAAGAGTAACCCATGAGCCTAATTTCTTGTGCATTTGCAGTCCAAAGCAAATCTTAAAATATGCACAAATTTAGGGGGAGCTCTTGCTTATCACATACTTCTCAAAGCGACGGTGTTTTTCAATCTTATTATCATTTATCGAAGCTTTGATCTATATGTTGTCATCAATTACCAAAAGGGGGGAGATTGAAAGTGCAACTATCCCTAGGTGGTTTTGGTAATTCATAACAACATATAGCTCATTGAGCTAATGCTATGCCAAGACAAATATTTCAGGAAAGCTCAATGAATGGCATGGCATGGATGATGAAAGTGGATCCCTCAAAATATTAAGGACAAAGGATTGGCTCAAGCTCAAAAGCTCAAGGCTCTACATTTTACATTTCAGTGATCCAAGATCACATTGAGTCTATAGGAAAAGCCAATACTATCAAGGAGGGACGAGGTGTTGCTTAATGAGCCTCTTGCTTCATGTGCTTAGTGATATGCTCCAAAAACCCTCAACTACTTTATCACATCCACATATGACCTAAACCTAAAGTCAAAATCGGTCCTACCGATTCTTTCTATCCGGCGCCACTGAGGTCAAATGTCATAGCCACTACCACAAACCCTAGGCAAATCGGTTTCACCGATAGGGATCTCGGTCTCACCGAGACGGATTGTAATCTCCGTTTCCCTTCGTAACGCTTCAGTCTAACCAAGTGAGCGATCGGTCCCACCGAGATTGCAATGTAAACTCTCTGCTTCCCTTTCGTAACATTCCTGGCCTCACCGAAAAAGAGCTTAATCGGTCCCACCGAAGTTTATTCGACCAACTCTCTGGTTAGCTAATTACCAAAATCGGTCTCACCGAGTTTGTGTAATCGATCTCACCAAGATTACATTATGCCCTAACCTTAACCATATCGGTCCTACCGAGTTGCATGTCGGTCCCACCGAAAACCCTAACGGTCACTACGTTTACTGAATCGGTCCGACCGAGTTTGTTGATTCGGTCCCACCAAGTTTGGTAAATTGTGTGTAACGGTTAGATTTTGTGTGGAGGCTATATATACCCCTCCACCTCCTCTTCATTCATGGAGAGAGCCATCAGAACAAACCTACACTTCCAACTTGCCGCCTCGAGAGAGAACCACCTACTCCTGTGTTGAGGCCAAGATATTCCATTCCTAACACATGAATCTTGATCTCTAGCCTTCCCAAGTTGCTTTCCACTCAAATCTTCTTTCCACCAAATCCAAATCCTGTGAGAGAGAGTTGAGTGTTGGGGAGACTATCATTTGAAGCACAAGAGCAAGGAGTTCATCATCAACACACCATTTGTTACTTCTTGGAGACTGGTGTCTCCTAGATTGGCTAGGTGTCACTTGGGAGCCTCCGACAAGATTGTGGAGTTGAACCAAGGAGTTTGTAAGGGCAAGGAGATCGCCTACTTCGTGAAGATCTACCGCTAGTGAGGCAAGTCCTTCGTGGGCGATGGCCATGGTGGGATAGACAAGGTTGCTTCTTCGTGGACCCTTCGTGGGTGGAGCCCTCCATGGACTCATGTAATCGTTACCCTTCGTGGGTTGAAGTCTCCATCAACGTGGATGTACGATAGCACCACCTATCGGAACCACGACAAAAACATCCGTGTCTCCAATTGCGTTTGAATCCTCCAAACCCTTCCCTTTACATTCTTGCAAGTTGCATGCTTTAAATTCCGCTGCTCATATACTCTTTGCATGCTTGCTTGAATTGTGTGAAGATTGCTTGACTTGTGCAAAGATAGCAAAAATCTGCCAAAGTCTAAAATTGGGAAAAGGTTAAGTTTTTAATTGGTCAAGTAGTCTAATCACCCCCCTCTAGACATACTTCAAGGTCCTACAGCTGCCGTCGCCGTAGAATAACAGGGGGTGGGTGAGTGGAGGGATGGCCTGGCCAGCGGTGGGAGTAGTATGGGGACGGTGAGGCCTCATGGCAAAGACAGCCGGCCACGGGAGGCAGGAGCATGCGGCACGACCGGCGCTGCTTTGGGCGGCTGGGGCAAGAAGACCAGAGGTTGAGGAAGCACTACGGCTGTTGGATGGACATTGTTGACCACGCCGCGCTGAGAGCACCAGGACGGTGGACGACGGCGAGGCCTGCGAAGGGAACGACACGGAGCCGGGGAAGACACCTCAGTGGCTGCCCACCCGGTGGAGAGTACGAGGGTTGACTGGTTCGGCTGTCGTCGGCGGAAAATAACAGGAGGTGTGGGTGAGTAGAGGGATAGACAGGCCAGGGATGCGAGTATGATGGGGCCGTGAGGCCTGCCCGGCAGCACTGCCGGCCACGGGAGGCGGGAGCAGGCGGTTCCGACGGCGCTGGTTTCGGGCGGTCAAGGTGAAGATCGAGATCGAAGAAGACGATTGCCGTTAGATTGACATCTAACGGTCTCGACGCTGGTAGAGTCGATTGTTGACTAAGTTTCTTTTTTGCGAAACCTTGTGTACGCATGAACTTGGTAGGCCCACAAGTCAGCCTCCAAATCTGTGGCAGACAACATAAAGCCCATTTGCTATTTTCTATAATTTGCAGCCTATTTGCTAATTCTTAAGTAATTTATTACAACCCATTTTCTGCCCAGGACCACGGTCAAAAAGCTCAGCCTTATTATGCATATTTCGGTGGAGTCCGAATTGTTGTAATCCCAAAATGATAAACATTTTTTTAAGAACTTATTGATTTTCCAAAAAAAATCGTTTTGTTGTTGTGAGCAAATAAGACGTGGGACAATTGAGTTGGTTTAAGGGAAAACCAGTGGTAAAAAAATCAGCGCTGGGTGGGAAAAAACAACAAAAATAAGGATGTAAATATGAAAAGGGAATTTCATGTGTTTTCCATATAATGATACGTGTATATGAACTAGTAAAACTATAGGTAGAGATTAGAAAACGGATGTAGGACATGCGTTTAAAGAGGAAAATAGAACTGGGATGTGTGTTTGATTCAGTAAAAAAACTGCCTGCGGATCTTGTAAGACAAAATCAACTAACGCTGGTGGGCCAGAGGCCAGTAGATACCTGTTGGATCTTTGTGCCCCGTTGTCATCATGGGCTGGGCTTGTTAAAAACAAAACCAACCCTGGGCAGTCTGCAGCCCAGTTGAAACTTGCTCGACCTGAAAAAACAATATACGTGCTCAATAAACGAGAGAATTCTGCAAGTAAATGCATCGATAACTGGGATGCAGCACGGATATTTTTTTTTATCGTGATAATAAGTGCATGCACTTGTTCCAAAAAAATTGGAGAACTGTGAATTCGAACGGCGGGTGCTTATGCTACCCATCAAATAAAAATCAGGTGCCTGAAAATTTGTTTCGAAACAAATGATTCAGCTTTATATCCACGCCGACCCTCGGCATGATGGTTGGAAGCAAATGCAAGTTCATACCAAAAGATCATTAACAACAATACCAACTTGCGAACGACAAGGTAGTACAACTACCAATACCTAACTAACTTATAATCTTTTATTATCGGCCCTAGTGTTCGCCGATAGAAAATCTTGCAGAGGACCAGTTCCGCTCCTTCTCTTGCTCCAAGTCCCGGGGTGGTACTGGTGCATCACCGATTGGTCCTCTGCTGGTCGAAGTTCTTGTTGGTGTGCAGCACTGTAACCTTTTTGCCCGTCTGCCCGGCCGTTGACCATCACCGCAAGGTATTGCCGGTCTTGTGCCACATCGCGTGCATGTCGTGACCGATTGTATCTTTACGCTGGCCCCACGTGCCCTTTTGAACGCCCTGGAATTGCGCTGGAAGAATTGGTTCCTTAGGGCACTTAGTGTGATACCTGCAGTATTGTGGAATACAGGTTTTAGTGTATGTAGTTGGCATTTTCATAACATCTTTGGCATGTTGCAGTCACTTGTTTCACTTTTTATTAACTGTCAAATTTTAATTGCTTCACCAGGTCTGCGTCTAAAAAGAAAAATAGAGCTATAAACAAAGGAATATGTTTGTGCAAGTAGACGGCCGATCGGTGTCTTACCTGGAAGTTTCTCAGGTTGGGTGTAGCATATGTTGTACTCGCGGTTGATGGTTGGTATGAACAAATTGATGAGAGACTGAAATCTCATTGTCGGCCGCGACTTTGGCCTCAAGGTGCTCGATCAAGTCCTGATCCGTGGGATCGAACTTGACGCCTTGACGGCGACAAAGCAAATCCTTCTTCGACTTGCATCGGTAATTCTAGTTATATGGTACTCAAAGTATGATCAATCGATCGCTTTTAAGTGAATGATGAAAGATTTGACAGATAAGTGGTACTCCAAATCTGAAGTCCGAATACCCGAACACGCCGGCCGGGATTCTTGTGTCACCTCGTCAGCTGCGTGTTGTCACGTCAATTCAATGTGTGGACATGATGAATAATTTGATGACGATACTAATATCAAGCATCTTGTACTACTTACTAGTCGTATTTAGTGTCACAATTTATACATAGGTTTAACTAACAAGTACGCACTTGAAGCCTAACTGATATATATGTATGGCTTCTGCACAGCATCTCCATCATCATTATCAGTACTGTAGCCACCCGACCCGAATGGATCAAGTCTCTGTGCTTAAGTGCCATCCCTGGATTGGTATGCTGACACACACAGTACTCGAGGATTTATAACAGAGGTAAATCACATGTATAAATAATGTAAATACTATTACCTCAATCCAAAATATAGCGAAAGCAACAAGGTTGTGGATTCCCATCAACACCAACGGCAAAGTTGAGTGTAGAAATCGTAACCCTAACGTATCACTTACTCGTCATCTGGAAAGTTTGCAACATGAAACGTTGCAGCCCGAAAACGGGTCAAAGACATGGAATATCTTTGGCAAAGTAACACATAGAGAATAATGAAGGAATAAGCCTATACTACATGCATATATTGCTGGTGGAAAGCTCTATGGTTACAGTTTTGCATAAAACCAATTTTTTCCCTACATCAAAGGAATAATTTTAATTTAACTATCATGGTGGTTGAAACATCATTGAGAAGGTATAACCCCAACTCAATCCCAATTAAAATAATTAACATCCCAGCAATATTAATTTAGAGTGATGAGAAAGTACTAGATACTCAGAATTGTCCATAACCGGGGACACGGCTAACCATGATTAGATTGTACACTCTGCAGAGGTTTGCGCACTTTTCCCCACAAGACTCGATCGCCTCCGTTGATTTCTCGCACTACATGGTGTTTGAGAAAGCGGATGATCGAGACACGATCTTCGTAAACATTAACTCTCTACTCGGGTAGACCATAACAAACCTACAAAACCCACTACCTGCTGATCCACCTCTTCAAGAGCTTCACATAACTTACTCAACTATGCTAGAGCCCATAATAGCTTGTGGCTGCACACGGAAGTTTCTAGCATGAATAATCTCCGTTCCCTTTGAGCCTGGGTGGCGGTCCATAGGAAGATCACACGGGTACCCCGGGATTTCCAAAAATAAAACAGGCAACACTGGGTTCCCCAGGTGCCTCAGTCCACCTAGATGTGTATTAAAGTTGCCACCTTAAGTTAACCATTAATTAACAATCTCACATCTGTCATGAATAACTCTCAAACCCAAACCACGTCTACGAGCATAGCATAGCAATATAAGCAACACGTAGAAGTAACTCCCAAGGGTTTGATAGTAATAGGGCAATAGAATCCTACCTCATCATCTACTTCCCAACCCACAAATTAATGACATCCTAACCATGCAATGTTTGAGGGTTGAACTAATGCATAAAAACTGGGTATGAAAAGAGTATGATCAAAGTGTTACTTGCCTGCAATGTTGATGAAGATGATTCGCACTCAAAACTCTAGATAGTTCTACTCGTCACACTCCGGTCAATCTATCGTTATCAAGCAATAGTAACCACACATAAGCGATCACTCAAAAGATCGGAAAGAACGAAGAGAACAAATCGGAAAACATCAAAACCAAGCAAATAACTCTTGCAACATAAAACAATTTCTAACAGTACCAAAATTATGTGAATTTGGCCTTATCAGAAAGTTTAGGTCAAGAGCTTGATTTGCAAAAAGAATCAACTAAATCGAGATTCTGAAACTCAAGTTATGATCAAACGAAGTTTGAATTCAAAACTGATCTAATTCAAATTTTAAACTTTCAAAAATATGTTTGAGTTGTTTTACTGGATAGAGGATATCATAACAAAGACGTGGGCGTTGGTTTCGTTGAATTTGGACAAACGGGCAAAAAGTTACGAAGGTTTGAAAATCAGGGGCTAAACGGTAAAGAAACTAATTACGGATAGGTCCCTGACTAAAATAAAAAGAAAAAAGAAAAAAAAAATCTACCGGGCAAACGCCCGCTACAGAAAGCTAACGAACGAACTCTTTCACTACCGGACCCTAACTAATGAACGCTCACAAACTAAACTATTCAAAAAAACAAAAACCGATCTAGAATAATAAAGAAAAACCAGGCGGGTTTTTAGCGGGTTTTACCGGTTCACGGCGGTTTGGCGGTTTTCGGCGGAAAGCCGGCAGCGGCGAGGTCGAACTCCGGCAACGGCGTTGACGGTGGCGGCGGCTCTGGTCCGGCCGGGGCGGCGGCTCCGGTGGTCCAAAGCGGGCGAAGGGGCCGAGGGCGGCGGGCGAGGCAAGGGGTTGGCGTTGGCGGTGGTCCGCGACGAAGCGAGGCGGCGGGCGGATCTCGCTGGGCGGGAGCTCCGGCGAGGGCGGCGGGGTGGCCCGGGAGGAGAGGAACGGGCCCGGGGCCGCGATTTAAGGAGGCCAGGGGGAGGCGCAAGGCGTGGAGGAGGGGGCAAGGCGGGTGGTGGCCTCGGACACGGTGGCCATGTCGTGGGCGGCACGGCGAAGTAGAGTCCCATGAGCTCGGGACGGGCGTGGGCCGGATGGGTCATGGCTGGCTGTGGCTGGCCGGTTAATTTGGTCAGCCGCCTGGGCCCAAGGGGAAGAAGTTTTTTTTTAAACAACGAAAATAAAATAAAAGCAAACCAAAAATAAAATAGAACCTAGGCATATTATATATCAAAATTTTCAGAAAAATATTTCCTACAACATGGACATTTCTATAGCATTAAATAAATTTCACACAAATTCAAATAAAGCAAAGAGTGCTTCTGGTCCAATAAAATCCAACAAAAATCATTTTTAAAATACCAAAATGACTTCAAATTAATTTCTCTCCAATTTTACGATGTAGGGAATCATGTTACCCTATTTTCCATATATTTTATTTTTTGGAGAAAAATAATTTGAATAAAACTCAAATAACTCCAAATTGAAAATAAATTCAAAGAACTTTGAATTTAATTCTTTGAAACTCCCAACTCATATTTCATTTGTTTTGAAGAAGTCATTTTATCTTTGCTCGTGAAAATCATTGAGATGCATAAAGTTCCAGAATTGGAAATATTCTCAAATGAAATTCAAATATTTTCAACACCCTTGTCATTTAAATAAATGGAAGAAGTCATGTCATCTTCTCTCCAGGGTTTTGTGGTGAAAAAGAATTTGAATTCACGGAGATCTTAAAATGCAAAATGAAAGTTTGGGAAAGTCCTTTTATTCCCTCTCATTTAAATTTCAAAAAGTTTCAAATTCACTCACTTTCAGTCAATCAATCAAACAATCAATCAAAACTATCTATTTGTTTATAACATTCCAAAATTTAGAATTTTGGGATGTTACAAACTACCACTTTAAAATGAATCTCGTCCTCGAGATTCGAGAGGCTAGAAAAGAAATAGGTTAGGGTTTGGGGTCTTCTCAAAAATCCATCGATCGTCTCTGTGGTCTCGGGTGCTACCACCCTTAGATGCATGGTTATGGTTCCATCAAAACTCATATACTCCATCCTTATTGTTGGCGATGTCGGTCTTCTCGATCTTCAAAGATAATTCCTCTCTCGACTTTTTCCGGTAGTGGCATAACCTTTTCCTCAATTCTTCTGTCCTTTCATCTTGGTAAGGTTATCCCGAAACTGGGTCCTCTTGGCTGACGGGTCTGGCGCCAATTCTAAACAACTACCGATATCTCATGGTGGTCATCAATTTATGGTTTGACCTGCAGAAAACGGGTCTGGGTTGAACCTCATCGTATATCCTACGATTGGCAACAGCTGTCGTGTACAAGGGAAAATACTTATACCATTATAAGGTTCAAACAAGGTTTTGATCGTCGTCTGCAACTATAGGTAGGTCACTCAGATTTACCATCCCATATAGCAAAGCGAATAATAAGAGTAAGTCGGTATGGTGATCAATCCATCCCGCACCCAAATCATTACTTTGTACATGGTTTAGCGAATCTCGCATTCTAACACTCGGTCATCCTCACAAGCATTGCAGAATTTCTCTTGTCGACGAACCAAGTTCGGATAAATCCATTGATTCTGCAAGCCAAACAAACATCTATCATTCCTTAGCAACTCTCAGGTTTTGCATAAACTCCTATAGAATCGTTGGTTGATAAAGGCATATCCTCTTCTTCTAGGATTTCTCCTCCAACAAGAGTGTGCTTGCTTCTCGGCAGGTCCTGAGACCTGTGGGTTATGGCCCATCTCATCACTTGTAGTCCTTGAACTTATCCTCGGGCTTCTGATCATTATTCCAACTTCCAACTTCCTAGTATTCTTAAATCCATCCAATTGTAATGTCTTCCTTCCTTCTATTGGCACCAAACTAGGACATGATTACTCAGACTCATCTTGGAATTTTCCATTGATCCATGTTTCCAACATCATACCTCCTTTATCTCCAATAGTAATTCATCTCTTCATCCTCGTGGGATGTCCCACATACCGAGATAAAAACTTATACTTATGAAGTCCATACTCCACTTCGTGGAACATCATTATCCTTTCCAGGTCAAGCGTCCTTACAGAGGTAATTTTGGCCATCTCTGCATGGCACTTCTTCAATCGGGAAACATGAAACACATCATGAACTCCCGACAGTCCTTGGTGACTCCAACTTGTTAGCCAATTCTCCCATACGTTCCAAAACTCGGTATGGTCCTACAAATCTCGGGGCTAACTTTCCCTTAACTCTAAATCGTTTTACTCCTCGCAGAGGGGACATACGAAGACATGCTATGTCTCCAATTTCATAGACTACCTCCTTGCGTCTGCATAATTATTCTGCCTAGACTGAGCTACCTTCAGTCTATCTCGAATCCACTTAACATTCTCTTCTGACATCCTTGATCACATTTGGTCCAAACAATCGACGGTCTCCAACTTCATCCCACATCAACGGTGTCCGGCTCCTTCTCCCATACAAAGCTTCAAAAGGGCCATCTTCAAACCGGCTGGTAATCGTTGTTGTATGAGAACTCCGCGTAAGGTAGATTATCATCACTACTAGATCCAACATTTAGCGCACACGCTCTCAACATGTCCTCCAGAATCTGATTGACTCTCTCGATTTATCCATCTGTCTGCGGATGAAAGGCTGTACTGAACTCTAGCCTGGTTCCCAAAGTTTCACGCAATTGATTCCAAAACTTTGAAGTAAACTGGGTTCCTTTATCTGATACAATGGTCCTCGGAACTCCATGCAGACATACGATCCTGGTCAAATATATATTGGCCAACTTCTCACTTGTATAGGTGGTTTTCACTGGGGTAAAGTGAGCTACTTTGGTCAAGTTTAATCAACTACTACCCAGATAGAATCATATCCCGTTCGGGTTCTGGGAAATCCGGTAATGAAATCCATGCCAAGCTTATCCTACTTCCATTCGGTTATCGGCATAGGTTGAAGTAATCCTGCTGGCTTCTGATGCTCTGCTTTTACTCTCTCTGGCATACATCACCTACGACTACATAGTCTGCAATATCCTTCTTCATACCAGTCCACCAGAAACGCTCCTTCAAATCCAAATACATCTTGGTGTTTCTAGGGCGAATCGAGTATGGTGAGTCATGAGCCTCCTGAAGCATTAACTTCTTGATCTTTGCATTATTGGGTACATGTACACGATCCTCGAACCATAAGGTGTCGTGCTCATCCTTACGAAAGCCTTTGGCCTTTCCTTTTCTCATCCTCTCTTTTACCTCAGCAATCTCTTTGTCATCCTTCTGAGCTTCACAGATCTTTCCCAACAATGTAGGCTGAACTTCCATTGCTGCAACAAAACCTCTGGGAACAATCTCCAATCGAAGTTCCCTGAGTTCCTCGGCTAACTCCTTTGGTAATCCCCCACTTATGGGGTATTCATCCTGGTGTTCTTTATGGTTGTGTCCTGTTTCTCCACAAAGCTTGCATGCACTTTCTCCATATCATTTCCATAAGGCTTCAACTTCTGGGACACAAGCCGAGACTTTAACAAAGTCCACTTAAATTCCTTCCAAGTGGTTATTCCTTGCCATCTGTTGATGGTTTGGTACATCCTCCACCAGGTAGCAGCACCTCTTTTAAAGAATGGAAGAGCATGCTGGGTCATATCCTTTCCGGCTATAGGGTTATTCTCCATGTGAATCCTCCATGTTCTGAATTCATCAGTCCGTCTCCAATTGACTCATCGGTCCAGAAAATACAAGCTCATCTCCATTCATCCTCTAATGGGTCCATGGGTTTTGGGGTGAGATAAGATAGATAGAGAGGGATACACACAAGACAAACAAAAGTTTTAAAAGACAGATTTTATTGTGGCTCTCGGAAAAACATCAAACAAATGACAGCTCACAATCGTCGCATCTAACGCAGGTATATAATAGGGGTTTGGTCTTCTAAAGGTCAATAAATCTTCCAAGTCATCAAACTCTTCCAGTCTTGATCATGTCTCCAATGGCTTCTTCTGATCATGCTTGTCCTTCTAAAATTCTTTTGCCAGATCATCTCTGTTGACGCAAAGTCTCTTGTGGCGTCCTTCATTATTTCTAAATTGCGTTCCAAACTTCTGGGTTTCATCAACCTCGATATGAACGATGATCCTATTGTCCTTCAATTCCTGACAAATCTTTGATGTCTCAAGGTTTTGCTCCTCTAGCTTGGCTATTTTAATCTTCTGGAACCTGGTTCTTCACGAACTGCTTCCTTGTCAAATACGGCTTCCTGCAGATCCATCTTAAACTTCTTGATGTAATACTCCAGATCCGGTGTTACATCAGCTAAGGTTAAAACTTCATCTTTTACTGATTGGTGCTCCATCAGCCTTCTACCATCCAATCCTTCCATGCATATGCATGCTTAACTCAGCACGGTGGCAATAGCATAAATGGGCGATAACATCATGGATAGTCGGGTTTCTGCTCTTGTCATTTCCATGAGCTATCTCTCCATAGTTGATATCTCCTGCCTTAGGGTTTTCCTTGACAGAACTTTGAGTTTCTAACTCTCCATGTTCCGGTCTTACTCCAATACACCTTGATCTCGGGTATTGATGACTTCCATAGTTTGTCAAGTTCCATAAGTGTAGCCTTCCTTGGTCATACCAAAACTGGAAATTCTTCATATTCTCCTAGTCCTTGAAGTCTTTATCTGTTGTAGTTTCCATCATTACAATGCTCGGTAAAATCCTCTTCATTCTGAAGTGGTCTCAGTTGTCCGATATCTGGTCCTTCTTGGAGTGGTCTCATCAGTCGAATCTTTGAGGGGTCAAAAAGGGAAAAGGGGTATGGTCTCACTAAAAGGGAATATTTGAATAAGCTCAGAAGAGAAGAGAGGTAAAAGATTCTTTTGAAAATGGAGTTGTAGAGAAAAATCTTTCCTATGGGCTTGCCAGTTTCTAGGGTCACGTCCTACAGTCAACTTGGCTCTGATACCATCTTGTAGCGACCCGACCGAAATGGATCAAGTCTCTGTGCTTAAGTGTCATCCCTGGATCGGTATGCTGACACACACAATACTCGAGGATTTATAACAGAGGTAAATCACAGGTATAAATAACGTAAATACCATTACCTCAATCCAAAATAGAGCGGAAGCAACAAGGTTGTGGATTCCCATCAACACCAAAGGCAAAGTTGAGTGTAGAAATCGTAACCCTAACGTATCACTTACTCGTCGTCTGGGAAGTCTGCAACATGAAACGTTGCAGCCCGAAAACGGGTCAACACATGGAATATGCTGGCAAAGTAACACATAGAGAATAATGAAGGAATAAGCCTATACTACATGCATATATGGCTGGTGGAAAGCTCTATGGTTACAGTTTTGCATAAAGCCATTTTTTCCCTACATCAAAGGAATAAATTTTAATTTAACTATCATGGTGGTTGAAACATCATTGAGAAGGTATAACGCCAACTCAATCCCAATTAAAATAATTAACATCCCAGCAATATTAATTTAGAGTGATGAGATACATGTGAATACTCAAGTACTAGATACTCAGAATTGTCCATAACCGGGGACACGGCTAACCATGATTAGATTATACACTCTGCAGAGGTTTAGCACTTTTCCCCACAAGACTCGATCGCCTCCGTTGATTTCTCGCACTACATGGTGTTTGAGAAACGGATGACCGAGACACGATCTTCGTAAACATTAACTCTCTACTCGGGTAGACCATACCAAACCTACAAAACCCACTACCGCTGATCCACCTCTTCAAGAGCTTCACGTAACTTACTCAACTATGCTAGAGCCCATAATAGCTTGTGGCTGCACACGGAAGTTTCTATCATGAATAATCTCAGTTTCCTTTGAGCCTGAGTGGCGGTCCATAGGAAGATCACACGGGTACCCCGGGATTTCCAAAAATAAAACAGACAACACTGGGTTCCCCAGGTGCCTCAATCCACCCAGATGTGTATTAAAGTTGCCACCTTAAGTTAACCATTAATTAACAATCTCACATCTGTCATGAATAACTCTCAAACCCAAACCACGTCTACGAGCATAGCATAGCAATATAAGCAACACGTAGAAGTAACTCCCAAGGGTTTGATAATAACAGGGCAATAGAATCCTACCTCATCATCTACTTCCCAACCCACAAATTAATGACATCCTAACCATGCAATGTTTGAGGGTTGAACTAATGCATAAAAACTGGGTATGAAAAGAGTATGATCAAAGTGTTACTTGCCTGCAATGTTGATGAAGATGATTCGCACTCAAAACTCTTGATAGTTATACTCGTCACACTCCGGTCAATCTATCATAATCAAGCAATAGTAAACACACATAAGCAATCACTCAAAAGATCAGAAAGAACGAAGAGAACAAATCGGAAAACATCAAAACCAAGCAAATAACTCTTGCAACATAAAAAAATTTCTAACAGTACCAAAATTATGTGAATTTGGCCTTA
This sequence comes from Aegilops bicornis, assembly GCA_021605145.1. NCBI lineage: Eukaryota > Viridiplantae > Streptophyta > Magnoliopsida > Poales > Poaceae > Aegilops > Aegilops bicornis. The sequence continues at coordinate 206,487,147 of CM038669.1, read as the reverse complement.
TCAGAAAGTTTAGGTCAAGAGCTTCGATTTGCAAAAAGAATCAACTAAATCGAGTTCTGAAACTCAAGTTATGATCAAACGAAGTTTGAATTCAAAACTGATCTAATTCAAATTTTAAACTTTCAAAAATATGTTTGAGTTGTTTTACTGGATAGAGGATATCAGAACGAAGACGTGGGCGTTGGTTTCATTGAATTTGGAAAAATGGGCAAAAAGTTACGAAGGTTTCAAAATCAGGGGCTAAATAGTAAAGAAACTAATTACGGATAGGTCCCTGACTAAAATAAAAAGAAAAAAGAAAAAAATCTACCGGGCGAACGCCCACTCTGAAAAGCTAACGAACGAACTCGTTCACTACCGGACCCTAGCTAATGAACGCTCGCAAACTAAACTATTCAAAAAAAAAAAACCGATCTTGAATAATAAAGAAAAATCGGGCGGGTTTTTAGCGGGTTTTACCGGTCCACGGCGGTTTGGCGGTTTTCGGCGGAAAGTCGGCAGCGGCGAGGTCGAACTCCGGCAACGGCGCGTGAGTGTGGCGGCTTCTGGTCCCGGCCGGCGGCAGCTCGGTGGTCAGGCGGGCGAAGGGCCGAGGCGGCCTTGGCGAGGCAAGTGGGTTGGCGGCGTCGGCGGTGGTCCTCGACGACGGGACGGCGTGAGGCGGCGGCGGCTGATCTCGTCGGGCGGGAGCTCCGGCGAGGGCGGGCGGCGGTGGCTCGGGAGGAGAGGAACGGGCCCGGGCCGCTATTTAAGGAGGAGGGAGGCGCAAGGCGTGGAGGAGGGCAAGGCGGCGGGGTGGCCGGTCGGACACGGCGGGCCATGTTAGCGCGGGCGGCGTGGCGGTGAGTAGAGTCCGCCCATGAGCTTCGGGACGGGCGTGGGCGGATGGATGGGTCATGGTCATTACTGGCCGGTTTGGGCCAGCCCGATTCAGGAAGAAGTTTTTTCTTAAACAACGAAAATAAAATAAAAGCAAACCAAAAATAAAATAGAACCTAGGCATATTATATATCAAAATTTTCAGAAAAATATTTCCTACAACGTGGACATTTCTATAGCATTAAATAAAATTCACACAAATTCAAATAAAGCAAAGAGTGCTTCTGGTCCAATAAAATCCAACAAAAATCATTTTAAAAATACCAAAATGACTTCAAATTAATTTCTCTCCAATTTTCTGATGTAGGGAATCATGTTACCCTATTTTCCATATATTTTATTTTTGGAGAAAAATAATTTGAATAAAACTCAAATAACTCCAAATTGAAAATAAATTCAAAGAACTTTGAATTTAATTCTTTGAAACTCCCAACTCATATTTCATTTGTTTTGAAGAAGTCATTTTATCTTTGCTCGTGAAAATCATTGAGATGCATAAAGTTCCAGAATTGGAAATATTCTCAAATGAAATTCAAATATTTTCAACACCCCTTGTCATTTAAATAAATGGAAGAAGTCATGTCATCTTCTCTCCAGGGTTTTGTGGTGAAAAAGAATTTGATTTCACGAAGATCATAAAATGCAAAATGAAAGTTTGGGAAAGTCCTTTTATTCCCTCTCATTTAACTTTCAAAAAGTTTCAAAGTCACTCACTTTCAGTCAATCAATCAAACAATCAATCAAAACTATCTATTTGTTTATAACATTCCAAAATTTAGAATTTTGGGATGTTACAAGTACATCCTACGCATGTGAGTTAGGATGCACTTGATCCCAGGAAGGTATCTATCCTTCAAACCAGAGGAGTGCTTCAAACTAACAACAGTACATAATATCCAACAAAAGACGGTCGTATACAGCAGAGAATACATGGCTCGGTCTAGATAGCAGCACGAATCAAGTTGTGCATATTTGCTGTTGGCATGAACCACATCGCCGCATGTCGGGTTTGCAAAAGCCATCCATCGCATGGAAGCTTGATGTCTTTCGCATAATGAAGATTACCTGGCAACAAGCTGTGTCGAGGAATCTCTGGATATGGTGATTCATGAAACCCATGGTATGATGTGTAAACACAGCCCCCCCCCCCTCACGAATGGAAGTTGCGTAGCACAATAATCATCACCAGTGATATGATCGAAGATTGGTTGGATGATCGGATAATTGAGCCCGAGGAACATGGAGTGGTTGCCGAGGCTGTAAACCCGCCTCCACTTGAATACGCCTGGCCCAACGGAGCTGGGATCTTTCTCGAACACGAAGCAGCCATAGCCATCAATGTCACGAACGCATACGCATTGTACTGCATGTGGTTTGATGTAATGGTTTGGTCAATTTGGTACGTGCGAATGCGCATCACATGACCGCAGTCAGCTGAACGAGCGATAAACCACCACCCATCGGCTGGTATGATTCCAGGTCCTGGAATCATGAAGGCCAGCGCATTTGCATCTGCTGCAACAATTCAAATTGGAGACCAAAACGACAAAAATAAACAATCATGTTCAGAGTAAATGTGGAATTAAGATTATTATAACAGTGACACATATCATAGACAGAGAATTGCAATGCCGTGGTCATAATCATACCCCAAGTTAAAAAAATAAGCCAATGGCTTTCATATTCTAGCAACATGTCATGGTTCAAACATCATGTAACAATGAGAGGAAAACAGCTATGACAGCGCCTACTCATATTCTACCATTGCACTTACTACTCATTCTCATATCAACTCTAAGCAATAACATGCGTTGTTATAAAAATCTTGTAAACGAGTAACATATAGCAATCATGATGTTATGCTCATAATATGTATTATAACAATCATTAGATGCCAATTGTTCTCACATCAACTCTAACAATAACATGTGTGGTCATAAAAATCTAGGAAATGAGAGGAACACATAGCAATGATGTGGTTATAGACATGCTATGCATTCTAAATTTGTAACAAATGAACAGTGATGCATTATTGATAAGGTAAAGATGAGATGAGATAGAACAATTACACGACGATAGATTCCACCAAAGATAGGCAGCCAATCGTGGCGTCGATCACGTAGAACGATGCCATCGTGCACTATAGCATCGCATGTAAATGTTGCCTCAACAGGATTGATGATGAGCCATAACCATGTATGGCGACCGGATTCCGAATAGACTAATCCCATGTTGAACAAGGCAATGAGCTTGTAATCCATGTAGTCTTCGATGGTGTGGGCACTTCGCAGATTACAACTTTTGCAAGCAGAGGTCGAGCCAAAAGCTTGACGTCTCGTCTGCGTAGTAGGCGTGGAGTGTCCGGTGGGCCACGAGGCTCGATGTCGGCGGTATCCAACGATGGAGGGTGATCTCGCTGGGTGTAGATATCCACGAGGCGCCACGGACTACCTGTGTGGTGGATGAGGATGATCCGGTTGGCCTTCATGCCCGCCCGATGGTGGCCGCGCATGAAGGGCGGTGGGCAGTAGTGGTAGCATGTCGAGGGGGCACCACGGCAACCTTCGTAGGATCTCAAGTCGGTGTCTGGGCCACCTGCGAGGATCGTGCATTGAGGGAGTCCTGGATTAGGGGGTATCCGGACTGCCGGACTGTGTACAACGTCCGGACTATTGAAGCGTGAAGATACAAGACTCAAGACTTCGGCCCGTGTCCGGATGGTACTCTCCTTTGCGTGGAAGGCAAGCTTGGCGATCTGGATATTGTGTTTCCTTTCTTGTAACCGACTCCATGTAAACCCTAGCCCTCTCCGGTGTCTATATAAACCGGAGAGGTTGGTCCTAGAAGGCCGATCACAATTACAATCATACCATCATAGGCTAGCTCTTAGGGTTTAGCCTCCACGATCTCGTGGTAGATCTACTCTTGTACTACCCATATCATCAATATTAATCAAGCGAAGTAGGGTTTTACCTCTATCGAGAGGGCCCGAACCTGGGTAAACATCTGTGTCCCTTGCTTCCTGTTACCATCAGCCTTGACGCACAGATCGGGACCCCCTACCCGAGATCCGCCGATTTTGACACCGACATTGGTGCTTTCATTGAGAGTTCCTCTGTGACGTCGCCACAAGGCTCAATGGCTTGTCTCATTGTCAAGGACGACATTACCTCGGAGGAGGCTCTGGCTATAGGCCAGACGCTCCGGCTCGGCGGCTTCATCATGGCCGCCCCATCAGCGGTGGCACCGACGATGACTTCTCGGGTCATCAATCGTAACCTTCGCGTCAGTTCGGAACTTGCCGAACAGATGGATCCAATGGAGCTCTTCTCCCTTAACGAACTCTTGGATCGCATCGCCGCTCTGGGAGTCGCTACAGACTACGACCGGATTGGGCTTAAACCCGACCAAAGGGATATCAGGTCCCCGCCGGCCACCCATGAGATAGCGATAGTGGAGGAACCACACGCGGATTGCCCCCCAACTTTGAGGACAAGTTATGTTCGGATCACCGAACTCCTTGAGTCAAAGACCTGCTGTCGGTGTCAAAACCGGCGGATCTCGGGTAGGGGGTCCCGAACTGTGCGTCTAGGCGGATGGTAACAGGAGACAAGGGACACGATGTTTTTACCCAGGTTCGGGCCCTCTCGATGGAGGTAATACCCTACTCTGCTTGATTAATATTGATGATATGGGTAGTACAAGAGTAGATCTACCACGAGATCAAGGAGGCTAAACCTAGAAGCTAGCCTATGGTATGATTGTTGTTCGTCCCACGGACTAAAACCCTCCGGTTTATATAGACACCGGATAGGTTAGGGTTACACAGTCGGTTACAATGGTAGGAGATCTACATATCCAGACGCCAAGCTTTCCTTCCACACCAAGGAAAGTCCCATCCGGACACGGGACGAAGTCTTCAATCTTGTATCTTCATAGTCTTGGAGTCCGGCCGTGATGATAGTCCGCTATCCGGACACCCCTAGTCCGGGACTCCATCAAGAGCCCAGAACCAGGCTTCAATGACGACGAGTCGGCGCATATTGTCTTCGGCATTGCAAGGCGGGTTCCTCCTCGAATACTTCATAGAAGGTTTTGAACACAAGGATAGTGTTCGGCTCGCAAAACAAGTTCCACATAACACCGTAGAGAGAATAATGTTTGCACAGGATCTGCCGACGTATTCCATGGCGTGACATCACACCACGGCCAGGCCTTTATATGAATCGTTTTTTATTGTTCCACCTCAGTGTGTTTAGCGAGGCGGTTTCCTTGGCACGTCTTATCAAAGCATAGATCATGCCCCCTTATTCCGAGATTCTCATCAATACGGACGTGGGTAACCCATCCGCACCATTGATTACGGCGCTTGGGAAATAAGCGAGTTTTACCAGGCTGGTGGGGGACGCATAGCATCGTCTCGTCCATATAAGGGATAAGGATCCACCTTTTCACCCACGCCTTCTTCCTCCTTTGCTTATCCATTCCCGCCAAGATTCGAGCTCCAGCCAGAAGTCCGCACATCCCACCTCAACCTTCTCCAACCATGTCGAGGCGGGAGGCGGGTGGATGGCCTCCTCCGTCACGGAGGGGCACATCACAAGATTGCGGGAAGCCGGATACTTGTCCGGCGACATCACAAGACAAAGCTGCCCGATGCGGGCAGCTTATTCCAACCCCCAGGCCCCATGAGAGGGTAGTGTTTCTCCCCCCACTTCCTCCGCGGACTAGGTTTTCCACTTCACCCATTTGTCCGGGGGCTCATGTTCTATTACGGCCATGACTTCCACGACCTGGCCCCGAATTTCATCCTCAACATCTCGGCGTTTATAAATGCGTTTTGCAGGCTTTCCCTGCATCCAGCCCCACTTCGCTTATGGCTGAAGATCTTCAACGTCCGCCAAAGGTAGTGGGCGGCCGTCCGGAGTGCGGAGGCGCCATGGTTGGCAAGATGGCCAAAGTCCCATGGCTCGAAGGCGCCTTCATGGAGACAATAAAGGGGTGGCAACCGGGGTGGTTCTACATCACCGAGCCCCGCAACACCGAATGGGTGGCGGCCCCGACCAGATCTGGCTTCCCACACGGCTCTCGTCATGGAAAGAGACGGCCCGACGTGGGGGAATTCGGATGAGACATCCGGACTTCAAACATGCGTCCGAAACCTGGTGGCAAAGAATCTTAGGCTTGTCGACGTAATCCAGGTGATGCTCATCCGCCGGATTCTCCCATGCCAACAACGGGCCTTCAATTTGTGGGAGTTTGATCCGGCAAGCACCGAACCTTGAGCCGGCTCTTCGACACTCACGCACGAAGACGCTGGAAGGTGCTGTTCAAGGGCGCTGAAGCCCAAAGATCCGCTACCAAAGACCGCGGATACAGCTCGCAGCGTCAAGCCAGCGAGGTAAGTTATTTTACCCTTTACGGGACTCTTTTTTCATAGATTGACTCTACGTGGGATCTAAAACTCCCTAATCTCTGACAGGACTGGCTGAAGACGTCCGGACAGATTAACTATCCGGCTCCTTTGCCGAAAGATGCGGAGGACGCCCGATTGACAGGGTTGCTGGCTCCGGCGCCGTACGTGGTGCCGGAGAAGAAGGCCAAGAAGGAGGCCACGGGAACTCGAAGGAGCTCCCGACGCCAGGTGTTGTCATATTCTGAAGCAGAATCTTCTCCTGAAGACGAGGAGGAAGAAGAAGAAGCTCCTTCCCCACCGGGGGAGGAGAAGAAAAGGAAGGCCGCCCCAACTGGGGAGGCCGGAGGGTCCAAGACGGGAAGAACCCTTCCTCCGGACTTCTCCACCAACGTCGACGACGAGGAGGAGGATTGGCCTACAAGGGCCAAGCCCCTGGCGAGATCGTAAGTGTCCGGATACCCATGGTTTTTTATTATTGTAGAGTGTTCTCTAATGTCGAACAACCGTGCAGCCCGCCCAAGGGCGAGTTCGTCGATTCATCGAGCGGGTCCCTGGGCTCGTCGGAAATGGAGAGTACCTCGCTTCCGACCGCCTCCTCGCCTCATCTTTGACGGCCTTGTGGAGGGAGCCCCAAGAGGGGCTTGGTCAAGAGGAGGTAGCGCAGGAGGTGCCACAAGGCAACCTCCCGGACTCCAGCGACGGGGGCAAGACCCCAGGCTCTAGGCCCGACCCTTGTCCGGTCTCCATGCCGGAACCTTGATGGTTCTCGAGTCCGGCAAGCGGACCCTTCGGAAGAAGGGTAAGACGCCGTGTCCTCCGGCCCAACCGGAGGCACCGGATAGCTCTTGGAGGCGCTTAACGGCGCTTCCATCGAGGAGGAGCACCGCACTGTTATGAGTGCGGTGATCCGGACAGTTCCGTCCGCCAAGAGCGGACTGACCGAAGCATGTACCAGCCTTCTAACAGGCTTTGAGGTAAGCTTTAGAATATGTTAAAATATAACCGCATAGACAGTAGCCCCTGATGCTTAGTTCGGTGTTCGGAAAGAAAAGCCGGACTAAGGATATAAAAAGATATACGCAGGAGTCTAACATAAGTATGTCAATATGGGAATGCAGGCTGCCTTCTTGACCTCTGCCAAGACCGACTGCGAAGGTCAATGCATTAAAGCGTAACCTCGAGCGGTCCGAGAACGAGCTCGGACAAGCCAAGAAGCAGCTCGAGGACAAGGAAGGTAAGTAATACCTTATTAAAGAAATACCTTATAGAAAAGGTTTTGGTTACAAAAATAACAGGAATAACTTGGGTACTACAGGGCCACGAACGAGGTGGCGACTCAAGGAAGCGGTGTCCGTGGCGAAAACAAAGCAGCTGCAGGAACGCACCGAGCGAGAGAAGGGGAGGCGCAGCTGGCCAAGGTATGGCTAGAGCTCCAAGCTCTCGTGGAAAAACACGAGATTTTGGAGCGTGACTCGAAGACTCGAGAGTCCGAGCTCGCCTCGGCTCTTGAGAGTGCCAAAGTTGCTAAGGCCGAGGCCCAAAAAGCCCTCCAAGAAATTGAGTCTTTAAAGAAGATAGCGGCGGTAAGGCATTCTTTATGCAAAGCAAGCATGTGAAAGTGAATTACCTATTACTTACCCGGATTCGGAGCTCTCCAGGAGCATTCGCAGATTTGCCCGTGGTGTGTCCGATCTTGCCGCATTCTACCGCGCCAAGGAGGGAGCTCGACGGAAAAGGTGTTCTGGTCTCGGTATCTTTGAGGCCGACCATCCAGTGCCCCCGAGCGACCGGTTGAAGCAGCTTGGTCGAGCTCCATAAGGTTGCCGAACATGCCATGAAGGGCCTTATAAGCGGTTGTGGCCATTGGAGGCCATGCCCGGAGCTACCGGGTTGGTGCGGTGGTGGTGGATGCCTGTCCGTGGCTTGAAGTCATCAAGCGCTCCGTCTGCATTGAAGGTGTCCGTCGGGCCCTTTCCCGTGCTAAAGTGCACTGGGGCAAGCTGGATGCAGAGAGGCTTGTGACGGACGGGCCACCGAAGGGCCATGAGCATCGCACGCCCGAAATGTACTATGAGGGCCTCCTGAAGGGTGCCCGGCGAGTAGCGGATGAGTGCTCCAAAGATGTAATTTTTGAATAAATTCGCATTTGTTATCCTGCGACGCTAAAAACTTGTTCATATCGCTAAGCAACACTTATTAATTTAAAATATTACCTTCATGCGGCCGTTTATCAAATTTGAGAGATGGCAAGTCGTTGGCTTCAGCCCCCATGCCACGAAAGTCTTTGGGGTGTTCGGGATAAACTTGAGCACTCTTGTTCCCATTCTTGGGTCCATCTAGGGAGGCGCTCAACACAACGAACAAGGCAACCGGACTTATAATGCTTGAACACTCTCACTTAGCCATAGAATTCTATAATTTTAAATTTCGTGAAGCCCCTAGTATTCGGAAGACCGAGTTTGGGCGCTATCCACGCCTTTGGCCGGACAATTCCTGTTCCTCGCTCAAGCGGCATAAGTCTTTAGGGACCAAGAAACCTCTCGAACAGCGACCGGCTCTCGCCCTATCATGACGGTCAGTTTTAGCTTTCTCATCGAGGTGCTAGACCCGGCATAAGCGGGGCACAATCGCGATGGTTCTCCCGGTGCTACCTTAGCCGATATAGCGGAACGTAAGGTACCAAAACACGGAGCAGGAAAATCCAACTATTGACCCAAGACATGATTCGAGCCAGTTCATATAATGCTATAAGTTCGGGTGCCCCACTTGTGAAAGTGTTCGGACTTATCACACCATAATTTTGGGATACTTAAGCCCCGGGTGTATTGGCCGTACCAAAGTGTACGGTTGCAACATGTCGTGAAATGAACATATGTATATATAAAGGAAGTAGAGCAATAATAAGCAAAAGCTATGTATTGTTCATTCAAAAAGGTACTGCAATGGAAGCAGAGCGATACAAATAGTGTGATAAGCAAGGGATGGGACTATCTAACATGTCCCCCTCCAGGGGTAAGCTGTTGGATGATATGTAAAACAGGTATAATGCTCGTAATGGAGACCACCTGAACACTTGACGTGGCTTTCCGCTTCCCTAGCTGTTGCATCGTGAGTTCGGTGATTCAAGTGCCGGACATGACTTCTCAAAGACGGAGTCCCGAAAGTAAAAAAGGAAGAAAAAGGAAAAGAAAAGGAAATGACACAAACGGGAGCCCCTGGTGCGGTCGAACCGCATTCTTGGCGTGCCGTTGTCTTGCCCCTCCCCGTATCCCCATGGTATCTCCAGAGCGTAATTATGTACGCGTAATACTAGCTTCGCAATTTCGCGAGGGTTGGGTTTGGGGCCGGATTGCTACTCGTGCTTGAATTGTGCCAGGTGGTCTTGTTGCAGGTTACTCCGGGCATGCTTGGCGGTGTCCGGCCGCTTAGTGGCCGGACTCGAGAATTGCCGGAGAGGCTGCTTTGCACCTCCGCCGCGAGGGCCGCTGTATGCTCCTCCGTTCGGAGAGAGCGTTCGGTGTTTCCATTGACCGTGATTATGTCACGCCCAATATGCGACCCTATCCAAAAGGAACTCGACGGTCCCACCAAGGATAGACCCGCATATTGAAACGCTTTTGCAAGGTGGATATCATTACATCAACATTACATAATAGATGGGGATACATACATAAGGCACAAATGCCACAAGAATACATCAACATCATATACAAGATCAACATCCGACTACGGATGAATCATAAACGAAACTCAAACAATATCCACCACCGCTAGCTGTGCGACTGGAACCTATCCCCGATCGAAGAAGAAGCGGAAGAACTCCAACACAAGCAAACATCGCTCTCGCGTCATGGTCATCGCAAACCTGTACACTGCAATCGGTGTTGTAGTAATCTGTGAGCCACGAGGACTCAGCAATCCCATTACCATGGGTATCAAGACTAGCAAAGCTTAAGTAGGAAAGGAAGGGATAAAGTGGTGAGGTTGCAGCAGCGACTAAGCACATATGGTGGCCAACATACGCAAAAGAGAGCAAGAAGAGAAACAAAGGAACGGTCGTCAACTAGTAATGATCAAGAAGTGATCCTGAACTCCTACTTACGTCAGACATAACCCAGAAACCGTGTTCACTTCCCGGACTCCGCCGAAAAGAGACCATCACGGCTACACACACGGTTGGTGCGTTTTAATTCGGATCTGGTGTCAAGTTATCTACAACCGGACATTAACAAATTCCCATCTGCCTATAACCGCAGGCACGGCTTTCGAAAGATTATACCCTGCAGGGGTGTCCCAACTGAGCCCATGATAAGCTCTCGCGATCAACGAAGGATATTCCTTCTCCCCGGGAAGACCCGATCAGTCTCGGAATCCTGGCTACAAGACATTTCGACAGTAATAAAACAAGACCAGCAAGATCTCCCGGTGTGCCGACATCCTGATAGTAGCCACGCCAGATCTCGTCTCGTGCCACGACCGGATGAGCAGTGACGCATACAACTAGAACCAGCCCTCAAGTTTCCCGAGGTGGCACCGCAAGTGGCTCTAGTTTGGACCAACACTTAGACAAGCATTGGCCCGGGGGGCTAAAATAAAGATGACCCTTGGGATGCGCGACTCCCAAGGGAAAAAGGTAATAGGTCAGACAAATGGTAAAACCAATGTTGGGCCTTCTTTGGAAGAGTCTTATTCAAAGCGAACTGTCAAGGGGGTCCCATAAATCACCCAACCGCGTTAGGGACGCAAAATCCGGGAACATAATACCGATATGACGGAAACTAGGGCGGCAAGAGTGGAACAAAACACCGGGCATAAGGCCGAGCCTTCCACCCTTTACCAAGTATATAGATGCATTAATAATATAAGAGATATTGTGATATCCCAACATAAACATAATCCAACATGGACCAATCTTCATCTTCACCTGCAACTAGCAACGCTATAAGAGGGGTTGAGCAAAAGCGGTAACATAGCCAAACAACGGTTTGCTAGGAGGGGTGACAAAGGTTAGAGGTTCATGGCAATTTGGGAGGCTTGAGTAGCAAGTGGTAGGTAAAGCAGCATAGCGATAGAACGAAGCAACTAGCATAGCAATGATAGTAGTGAGATCCAAGGTGACGGTCATCTTGCCTGAATCCCGCAAGGAAGAAGAACGAGTCCATGAAGAAGACGAAAGGGAGTAGTCGAACGAATCCTCACAATCGCAACATTACCGAACATGGAAGCAACACCGGAAAGAAACAAACAACATGGTAAATGCACAAGCATAAACATGACACGATGCATAATCAAGTATGATGCATGTCCGGGTTTAATGAGGCATGGCATGGCAAAGTGCAACAAACAATGCTACAAGATAAATGGAGCTCAATATGCAACGAGTTGCATATTGACAAAACACCACATAGACATATTTAGTTTAATCTCGTTATAAGCTACTCAACAATATTAAATGTTGTTAAACATGACAAGAGGTGAGGCATAAGTAAACTAACTATTTAGGCAAGTTTAAATGAGGCCGGAAACAACAAACAACAAATTCCGGAAAATCCTCATGCATATTTCGAATTTGGTAATGTTCTGCCCTAAACACAATTTTAATGTTGTTAAACAGCAAAATAAAGTGCACCATGTTAAACTAGGCATTTTTTCACCCCATTCGCATATAAAGTTTATTAAAATCCGAGCTACGGTTATTTAGTTATGAAATAAATCATTTTAACATGTCATTTTAGCAATTTAAACAAACAGCATTTTAAATATTTTAAACATGGATGAAAGCAGCAGATTATGAAACTAGACAAAATTCTAAGCATTTTACATATATAAACCATTTTAATCCGAAGCACGGTTCAAGAGTTATTATATGCATGAAGATGAGGGTCTTTTCTGCAAATCTGATATCTCAGGATAAATGCTAAAATCGCTGGACAGGAAAAAAAACACGCATGGCCGAAGTCAGGCTGGGCCTTGACGATCTGAAGGGAGGGGGGCAGTCAACGGGCGGGCGAGCGGGACAAGCGAAGCCCCTCTGCTCGATTCAGAGCGAGCAGAGGCTGGCGACGCTGGGACTTGGCGAAGGTGGAGCCTCTCCGGCAAGGCGAGGACGGGGCAAAGGCGACTGATCCCGTGGCGGGGGCCTTGGCGCCTCGCGGATCTGGCGGAGACGGCGACGACGAGCAGGCAGGGCGGCAGCTGAGCTGCAAGGCCATGACGGGAGAAATTCAGAGAAAACAGAGGAAGGAAGAAGAACGAGGGAAGGAGGCGGGGCATGGCGCTGGACCCGTGGCTGCCGGAGTCGCGCTCGCCGGCGCGGAGGAGGAGGCCAGGGCGGCGATGTCCTGGAGACCCTGGGCTCGGGCGCTCGGCCTTGGGAGCGTCTGGGCTGAAAGGGGTCCGATGAGGCGAGGCCTCGGACGCCATGGCTTGGGGGACGAGGAGAGCTTGAGCTGGACGGCGAGGTCCTGCCAAAGATCCCGGTATAGAGAAACGGGAGAGAAAGATGAGATCTGAGAGAGGAGGAAATCGGGGAAGGAGAGAGGCGCGACGGGGCTCATCTTCTGGTTCGATGGCGGCGGTGGGCGCTGAGCTGCTGCTCGGGGACGAGCACGGGAGGTGGAGGCTGGGGTGCTGCGGGAACGAGAGGAGAGGTGCTCGGGGACGCGGGGGCTGCTGATGTTGTCGCCGGTGGCGTGGACGGGCAAGGCGACGGGGAGGCGCTCGGTGCTCATGATCCATTCGGGATTGAGCAGAGGAGGGAAGAGGAGGCACATCCTCAGGCGCTGGTTGGAGGGAGATGGATCTGGGAGGATCCCGAGGGGGATTCGGTGGAGTGGCGGCGGCGTGGGGATAAGATGGATCGATGCGATAGGGCTAGGGTTGGACTGGTTATATAGGTAGGTTGGTTAGCTTAGGGCAAAACAGACCCTCCGATTAGAATCGAACGGTCGAAAACAAATAGGTTAGGGAGTCCAATTAAGAAAACGGAGATGTTTTATAGATGTTAGGGGATGAACCGAATGCAACGGTGATGACTAAGCGGATTGGGTTCGGGGCAAGTTTCGGACGCGCGAGAGGGGGTCTGCACTGTGCAAAGAGGGGTCAAACGGTCGGGCAACAAAAGAATGGTTGGTCCAAGAAAGGTCAATGGACGCAACAGAGAGAAGCGAGAAGCGGCAACTACGAGCGGATGCAAGTTTTTAAAAACGATGACAGCAACGAGTGCCGATGCAATGCAAATGATGCGATGATGAAATGCATGACATGAACAAAATGCAAAACAAAATATAAAAACCCAACCATGAAGGAAATAACATATCACATCTCCGGAAAAGGCAAGAGTTGGAGTTACGAATATGGAAAGTTGTATCCGGGGCGTTACAACACTCCACCACTACGAGAGGATCTCGTCCCGAGATCTAGGGATGGCACCGGAGAGAAACGAAAGAGGAAGTTAAGAGGTAAAACTAAGTTGCTTCTTTGACAAACGAGTGAAACCATGAACCTTAAGAGGTTGAGCAAAACGAAAGAAAGAAAACAACAAAGATAAACAAAGTTGAAAACACTCCGTTAGAAAAGAGGAACAAGGGATACGACGAGAACCAAGAGGTTTAGTGATAAGATAGATATTGAAACCACTCCGGTTAAAACTAGATAGAGAAGGAATAAGATTGATATAATTTGGGCAGCACTCCGACTGAAAAGAAGAAGGAAACTAGAAAAGATGATAAGAACTTGAAGAGATGACACAACACTCTGGTTAAATGGATAAGCAAGAAAAAGAACACGATCCTCACAATTCGAGATGTGAGTGAAAAGAGCAACATCACCATGCCTCCGGAAGAAAGAATAGGAGATAGATCATTGAAATAAAAGAATGAAGAAGAAAATGCCAACTTCTGCCACAAATGATCTTGAAAAGCATCCTTGCAAAGAAGAATTGAACGGAGTTGTTGGAAAATCAACAACAAAAAAACACAAGCTTGTTATGGGCTTATTGCAAACATCTCAAAATGATGAGGTGACAACCCGCCATTAACAGAAACAATTGATTGGTTGAGATCAATGAAGATAAGAGAAACTTCTTCACCGAGATGAGAAGGAGAAAATTGGATCATAGATACGCACCACAAATAGCAACATTCCTTAGGGAAGGCTTCAAGTGAAATATGACCCAAGATAACTCCAACAAAGGGATTGATGGATTTAAATACCTCATTCTTGACAACAATATGAATCATGAAACATGAAGGAAATTGTCAAGAGTGACATAACATCACCTCAAAAGATAAGGTAGGAAGAATTGCACTTCGAAATGCAAGAAGAAGAATACTTGAATGCCTCAAAATAAAACATGTGTTGAGCACCATGTTTATTTTGAAGTATGGCTTGACGGATCATAGCTTCGAGAAAATGTTGAAGAACAATTGAAGAATGAAAAGAATCCTTGACAAACCATCATGTAGAGCCTCCATGAAGAACTCCGGTAATAAAAAGGATGATAAAAAGAAAGAGAAGTTGAGAACACAAGTTGACGCCTTGCGATGATTTAGATGGAGCTTCGCGATTATATAACCGAGAGGACTTGGAACTCCGGAAAAGAAAAGATGAAAACACTTAACTAGAATTACTTCATCATGAACAATCTCCGGAAGAAAAGAATTAATCAACTCGAGGAAATAGGAATAAGATTTATTGTATGCTTATCCTTCATCAAATTAAATTGATGACAAGCAATGGATTTGGCATACTACTTATTCCCATAGAAAGGATTAAGAGAGACATAGCGCAAACTTGAGAAGGTATTGATGGAACCACCGGTGGAATTTGGAAACAACGAATGAATTGATATGATAACAAAGGAAGTGAAATCTTGAACGAACCACCATAAGGATTGAAAATGAACGTAGCAAAGGCACAATTCACCGGGAGGAATTAGAAAACGACGTTGATACTTGAGGAATTTAGATACAAATGAGCGAATAGATCACGAGCTGATTAGAGAATACTTGAATGATGCACGGTAAGATTTGGAGAACGAGAGCTGAAAGCTGAGAATGAGGAATTATGACATGATGGCCCTACGGAGGAAAGAAATGGAAACAACTCATGAAATGCTCGGATGGGTGAAAAGAATTCCCACAATCGAAAACAATTATGAGAGAATGGCATCAAGCTAGAACCATGAATCTTGAAGAGAATGGAGCAAGATTTAAGAGAAACTCTTCTTCGGTCTTCAAATGTTGAGAATGACGATGAAAAACATCACCATGAATTGTTGAGATACTCCGGGATGAAAATTAGAAAGGTTGAACCAACGATGAAAAGAATTTGGAAGATCTTGGAGAAAGACATTTGACTGATGAAAATTCATTCTTACGTCAAACTTTGAAAAGAACTAGAGAATACCTCCGGGAAAATAGAAGAGTCAGGTAAGATCCTGGAAAAAGACCTGTGGGTTAGGGCCCACTCAAAAGAAAACACCGTTGAAGGATTTTAAAGAGAGGTTGCACCGGTTGAATTAAATGGCTTGAATGAGATAACACCCTCGAAATATCTTGAACGGATTGAGAATGGAAACACAAGTCTTGTGAGATATTTTCAGCACTCCAGAACAAATGAATAGGAAGAAGTGAATGATTAAGAGGTGCATCGGCATGAGAAATCATTAGAAGCGAGGAAAGGAATATGATGAATATCGAAAGCTTGAATTGGATCCACCGGAGAAGAAACAACAATGAAGGATGATGAACTTGGAGCTGTTGAGCATCTTCATGAGGGATCACTGGATCAGAACATTGATTGAAAAGAGTGAAGAGACTTCACATGAATAAATGGATACTTGATTAAAATATATAAGTCCTTGCAGAAAAGGGTGGGAGGGCGGGAAAACAAAGACAACTTGGGACGGATGAAACAAACACCGTCGAGAAAACTAAGAATTGATCTCGCAAATGTTGAAATGATCGGATCCACTTAAAGAGAAGCACGCCGGTTTGGAAAAGAATTAACATGACGACCTCGATGATCAAGAAGGATTAGTATTCATATAGCAATATGAGAACACCGTTTAGGAAAGGTATGGATTCAACATTTGACTTCGAAGCAACTCGAATACCACAAATAAAACAAAACAAAGGATTTGGCTTGCAGAATAAGCCGGAACAAATACATATGATAGAGATTTACCAAATCTCATATCATGCATCTGTCGGAAAGATATTCTAGGAGCTACTTGAATTCCCACCTATAAACTCCCGAAAATTTATGGTTATGCAATCTGGTGTTGGGGATCTGAGGGGACACAAAATATATCACCCAAACTAACAATACCTAGATCCAAATTGTATCCATCCGTCAACACATAACCAAGAAACCTTCGAAATCGTGGTACCTCAACCTTCGAAAAGCATCCGTTATACGAGTTACGGCAATACTCGAACTCCCGATCTTGGGTGGCGCCGAGGTTATCTCACCAACAACTGCATAAAAGAGATTTTCGATGTCGACAAAACTCAGGTATTCAAGAATCGCAGAACGATAAAATTGTGACGACAACACCTCGGAGCTCAACTCCCGGACACTGCCACAACCCCTAAATGTCAGGAGGCACCAAGAACAATGTTCTCGTCACAAGACTATCGGAACGATCCCAAGATACCCGCGTGATCCTAAAAAAAATCGTGAAATTTGAGGAGAGGAAAGACAAAACATCTACGGCAGGAGGCCTCACCAGAGCGACGAAGGGACTGAGGAGTAAAAAGAATCCTACTCTCCGATATATATAATCCTAAGACTCAAAATAGTTTTCTTCTAGACTCAACAACGGCCAACAAACAAGGGGGCTCCTATGGTGGTCGAGGCTCTGATACCAACTTGTCACGCCCAATATGCGACCCTATCCGAGAGGAACTCGAAGGTCCCACCAAGGATAGACCCACATATTGAAACGCTTTTGCAAGGTGGATATCATTACATCAACATTACATAATAGATGGGGATACATACATAAGGCACAAATGCCACAAGAATACATCAACATCATATACAAGATCAACATCCGACTACGGATGAATCATAAACAGAAACTCAAACAATATCCACCATGCTAGCCCAGGCTGCCGACCTAGAACCTATCCCCTGATCAAAGAAGAAGCAGAAGAACTCCAACACAAGCAAACATCGCTCTCGCGTCATGGTCATCGCAAACCTGTACCTACAACTGGTGTTGTAGTAATCTGTGAGCCACGAGGACTCAGCAATCCCATTACCATGGGTATCAACACTAGCAAAGCTTAAGTAGGAAAGGAAGGGATAAAGTGGTGAGGTTGTAGCAGCGACTAAGCACATATGGTGGCTAACATACGCAAAAGAGAGCGAGAAGAGAAACAAAGGAACGGTCGTCAACTAGTAATGATCAAGAAGTGATCACGAACTCCTACTTACGCCGGACATAACCCGAAACCGTGTTCACTTCCGGACTCACCAAAAGAGACCATCACGGCTACACACACGGTTGGTGCGTTTTAATTCGAATCTGGTGTCAAGTTATCTACAACGGACATTAACAAATTTCCATCTGCCTATAACCGCAGAACCACGGCTTTGAAAGATTATACCTGCAGGGGTGTCCCAACTTAGCCCATGATAAGCTCTCGCGATCAACGAAGGATATTCCTTCTCCCCGGGAAGACCCGATCAGTCTCGGAATCCCGGCTACAAGACACTTCGACGGTAATAAAACAAGACCAGCAAGACCTCCCGGCGTGCCGACATCCACGATAGTAGCCGCGTATCTCGTCTCGAGCCATGACCGGATGAGCGATGCATACAACTAGAACCAGCCCTCAAGTTTCCCCGAGGTGGCGCTGCAAGTGGCTCTAGTTTGGACCAACACTTAGACAAGCATTGGCCCGGGGGGGCTAAAATAAAGATGACCCTTGGGATGCGCGACTCCCAAGGGAAAAAGGTAATAGGTGAGGCAAATGGAACCAATGTTGGGCCTTGCTGGAAGAGTCTTATTCAAAGCAAACTGTCAAGGGGGTCCCATAAATCACCCAACCGTGTTAGGGACGCAAAATCCGGTAACCCAATACCGATATGACGGTAACTAGGGCGCCAAGAGTGGAACAAAACACCAGGCATAAGTCCGAGCCTTCCACCCTTTACCAAGTATATAGATGCATTAATTAAATAAGAGATATTGTGATATCCCAACATAAACATAATCCAACATGGAGCAATCTTCATCTTCACCTGCAACTAGCAACGCTATAAGAGGGGCTGAGCAAAAGCGGTAACATAGCCAAACAACGGTGTGCTAGGAAGGGTGACAAAGGTTAGAGGTTCATGGCAATTTGGGAGGCTTGAGCAGCAAGTGGTAGGTAAAGCAGCATAGCGATAGAACGAAGCAACTAGCATAGCAATGATAGTAGTGAGATCCAAGGTGACGGTCATCTTGCCTGAAATCCCGCAAGGAAGAAGAACGAGTCCATGAAGAAGACGAAAGGGAGTAGTCGAACGAATCCTCACAATCGCAACATTACCGGAACATGGAAGCAACACCGGAAAGAAACAAACAACATGGTAAATGCACAAGCATAAACATGACACGATGCATAATCAAGTATGATGCATGTCCGGTTTAATGAGGCATGGCATGGCAAAGTGCAACAAACAATGCTACAAGATAAATGGAGCTCAATATGCAACGAGTTGCATATTGACAAAACACCACATAGACATATTTAGTTTAATCTCGTTATAAGCTACTCAACAATATTAAATGTTGTTAAACATGACAAGAGGTGAGGCATAAGTAAACTAACTATTTAGGCAAGTTTAAATGAGGCCGGAAACAACAAACAACAAATTAGGAAAATCCTCATGCATATTTCGAATTTGGTAATGTTCTGCCCTAAACACAATTTTAATGTTGTTAAACAGCAAAATAAAGTGCACCATGTTAAACTAGGCATTTTTCCACCCCATTTGCATATAAAGTTTATTAAAATCCGAGCTACGGTTATTTAGTTATGAAATAAATCATTTTAACATGTCATTTTAGCAAATTTAAACAAACAGCATTTTAAATATTTTAAACATGGATGAAAGCAGCAGATTATGAAACTAGACAATATTCTAAGCATTTTACATATATAAACCATTTTAATCCGATGCACGGTTCAAGAGTTATTATATGCATGAAGATGAGGGTCTTTTCTGCAAATCTGATATCTCAGGATAAATGCTAAAATCGCTGGACAGGAAAAAAAAAACACGCATGGCCGAATCTACACAGGCTGGGCCAACAGAGGGGGGCTGCTCACCACGGCACTTGGGCCGGCTCGGTGGTGCGGCCCACGCGATACCGGGCGCTGAGCCGGGTCAAGTCAGCCGGGCCTTGACGATCCAAGGCAGGGGCGCAGCCAACGGCGGCGAAGGACAGCGAAGCCCCTCTCGCCGATTCAGAGCGAGCAGGCCGGCGACGCCGGGACTTGGCGGGCGAGCCTCTCCGCAAGGCGAGGACGGGGCAAAGGCGACCTGATCCGGCGGCGGGACGCGGCGCCGCCGGATCTGGGCGGAGACGGCGATTTAACGGAGCAGAGGCGGCGGAGCTGCAAGGCCATGACGGGGAGAAATTCAGAGAAAACAGAGGAAGGAAGAAGAACGAGGGAAGGAGGCGGGGCATGGCGCTGGACCCGTGGCTGCCGGAGTTGCGCTCGCCGGTGCGGAGGAGGAGGCCAGGGCGGCGAGGTCCTGGAGACCCTGGGCTCGAGCGCTCGGCCTTGGGAGCGTCTGCCTGAAGGGGGGTCCGATGAGGCGAGGCCTCGGACGCCATGGCTTGGGGGACGAGGAGAGCTTGAGCGCAGGACGGCGAGGTCCCGCCAAAGATCTGCACAGAGAAAACGGGAGAGAAAGATGAGATACAGAGAGGAGGAAATCGGGAAGGAGAGGGCGCGACGGGGGCTCATCTGCTTTGGTTCAGCCCAGCGGCGGGCGCTGAGCTGCTGCTTTCGAGGACGAAACACGGGAGGCAAGGGAGCTGGGGTGCTGCGGGAGCGAGAGGAGAGGTGCTCGGGGACGCGGGCTCTTGATGTTATCGCCGGTGGCGTGGACGGGCAAGGCGACTAGGAGGCGCTCGGTGCTCATGATCCATTCGGGATCGAAAGGAGGAGGGAAGAGGAGGCACGGCCTCAGGCGCTGGTTGGAGGGAGATGGATCTGGGAGGATCCCGAGGGGGATTCGGTGGAGTGGCGGCGGCATGGGGATAAGATGGATCGATGCGCCAAGGCTAGGGTTGGACTGGTTATATAGGTAGGTTGGTTAGCTTAGGGCAAAACAGACCCTCCGATTAGAATCGAACGGTCGAAAACAAACAGGTTAGGGAGTCCAATTAAGAAAACGGAGATGTTTTATAGATGTTAGGGGATGAACCGAATGCAACGGTGATGACTGAGCGGATTGGGTTCGGGGCAAGTTTCGGACGCGCGAGAGGGGGTCTGCACTGTGCAAAGAGGGGTCAAACGGTCGGGCAACAAAAGAATGGTTGGTCCAAGAAAGGTCAACGGACGCAACGGAGAGAAGCGAGAAGCGGCAACTACGAGCGGATGCATGTTTTTAAAAACAATGACAGCAACGAGTGTCGATGCAATGCAAATGATGCGATGATGAAATGCATGACATGAACAAAATGCAAAACAAAAGACAAAAACCCAACCACGAAGGAAATAACATATCACATCTCCGGAAAAGGCAAGAGTTGGAGTTACTAATATGGAAAGTTGTATCCGGGGCGTTACAGATTACTCCTCGAGGGCCTGGCATCTTGAGCTTGAGGTATGCGTAGTGCGGCACCGCATTGAACTTTGCAAATGCGGTTCGCTCGAGCAGTGCAAGATAGCCGCTGCGGAATGGGACGATGTCGAAGATTAACTCTTCACTTCGGAAGTTATCCGGAGATCCAAAGACCACTTCGAGTGTTTCTGAGCCTGTACAATTGGCCTCTACACCCGGTACGACGCCTTTAAAGGTCGTCTTTGTAGGTTTAATCCTTGAGGGGTCTATGCCCATTTTATGACCTGTATCCCGATAAAGCAGGTTCAGTTGCTACCGCCGTCCATCAGGACTCTGGTGAGGTGAAATCCGTCAATAATTGGGTCAAGAACCAATGCGGCGAAGCAGCCGTGACGGATGCTAGTGGGGTGGTCCCTTCGATCGAAGGTGATCGGGCAGGAAGACCATGGGGTGAACTTTGGGGGGACTGGCTCCATCACATATACGTCCCGTAGTGCACGCTTCCGCTCCCTTTTGGGTATGTGGGTTGCGTATATCATGTTCACCGTCCGCACTTGTGTGGGAAAACCTTTATGTACTCTATTGTAAGGCGGCCGGGGCTCTTCCTCGTCATCGCTATGCAGCCCCTTGTCATTGAGTTCGGCACTTAACTTGCCTGCTTGCTTGAACACCCAAAAATCCCTGTTGGTGTGATTGGCTGGTTTTTCGGGGGTGCCATGTATTTGGCACAAGCGATCGAGTATGCGGTCCAAGTTGGACGGGCCCTGGGTATCACTTTTGAATGGCTTCTTCCGCTGACCGGGTTTAGAGCCTCTGAATCCGGCATTGACGACCGTATCTTCAGTATTATCGCTGTTAATGTGGCGCTTGTTCTTGTTGCGACGCGACCTGCCATTGTTGTCCTTGGTATCCGGACTATCAGGATGTTTGGCCAAGTTGTTGCTTCGAGCTAGCCAGCTGTCCTCTCCCGCACAAAAGCGAGTCATGAGGGTTGTGAGGGCTGCCATAGATTTCGGCTTTTCCTGTCCTAGGTGCCGGGCAAGCCACTCGTCATGGATGTCATGTTTGAAGGCTGCAAGGGCCTCTCCATCCGGACGGTCAACGATTTGATTTTTCTTTGTTAGGAACCGAGTCCGTAATTGTCGGCCGATTCTTCTGGCTGCTGAATTATGTGGCTAAGGTCATCGGCATCTGGTGGTCGCACATATGTGCCCTGGAAGTTATCAAGGAATGCGGCGTCCAGGTCCTCCCAACAAACAATTGATTCTGCTGGCAAGCTATTGAGCCAATGTCGAGCTGGTCCTTTAAGCTTGAGTGGGAGGTATTTGATGGCATGTAGATCATCACCGCGGGCCATGTGGATATGGAGGAGATAATCCTCGATCCAGACCGCAGGATCTGTGGTACCATCGTATGATTCGATGTTTACGGGCTTGAAGCCCTCGGGATTTGATGATCCATTACTTCATCTGTGAAGCATAGTGGGTGTCTTGGCGCCTCTTTATTGGGCTATATCACGGCGTAGCTCATATGAGCTTTGTCTATCTGTATTCGGCCCTACTGCTTTTGTCAGATCCGCGTGACGGTAATCATCCCGCATTGCTGGGCGCCCACGCGATCCGTAGATCGATCTTGTATGTTTTGACTTATCCTCCAATATATCTCGCAAGTCCGACGCGTTTTCCCGTGCCTTGGTACTTTTTGAGCGGCGTCGGGGTGTGGCTTGAGCGGAGGGCCAAGAGGCTTCTCTGTCGCCGCGCAGGGTGGCCGGTCTGCCATGTCATCTTGTTGGTGACTTGGGTGCTTCCTCCTCTAGTCGAGGCAACGGCTTGCGTTTGGGGTAGCTTTTGGAGGCGTTCGAGTTCATACTCCTCGGCTGCAAGGACTTGATCCATCTGTCAGCTAGCAGGTCTTGGTCAGCTCTAAGCTGTTGCTGCTTTTTCTTGAGGCTGCTTGCCGTGGCTATAAGCCTGCGTTTGAAACGCTCCTGTTCGACGGGATCCTCAGGCACGACAAATTCGTCGTCGTCGAGGCTTGCCTCATCTTTGGAGGGAGGCGCATAATTATCGTCCTCGACCTCTCTTTCTGCCGCAGCCGTCATGGCGGGCTTGCTTCTCCCTCCTCTGTCTTTGAGTCCTGCTGGAGGGGTTATCTTCGACCTTGTCCGGGGTGTTATTATGTCCCGTGCGGAATCACCGCTTTTATTGTGGCGGGATTTAGAGCGGGCGCCACGACGTCGGCGCTTCGGCTGTTTCTTGGAGGGGTCATCCTCCGTTGTTCCATCATCGTTCCCATCTTTTGGGATGTCCACCATATATATGTCATATGACGAGGTGGGCTTCCAGTGCCCTGTAGCCGCTGGGTCTTGGCCGTCTCCGGCATCGTCGTCCATACCGTTGATGTCTTCGGAGTCGTAGTCTAGCATGTCGGTTAGATCATCGACAGTGGCTACAAAGTGGGTGGTGGGTGGGCGTTGAATTTCTTCGTCGTCCACATCCCAACCTTCCTGTCCGTAGTCCGGCCAGGGCTCTCCGGATAAAGAGAGAGACTTTAGTGAATTCAGGATGTCGCCAAAGGGCGAGTCGAAAGATGTCCGCGATGAACTCCATGACGGCGCCCAATCGGATTCGATTGGCGAAGCGCGGAGGGTTCGGAGTCGAGAGAGGAGTCCGGCACCACAGTCGACGTCTTCGCAAAGGGCGAGGGATGGAGTTCGGCTCAATCGCCAGAGATTGTAGCCCCGAGGCGGTGTCCAACCACTCGTCCTCGATCGGGGAATCCGGCCCGGATTAAGGGTCGGAGCGGATGTTGGTGCGGCCTCGAGCCTTTGTTCGCCGCGAGAGCTAGATCATGCAAATCAAGACAGCTGGCGGCGCTTGGCTGCGGCTCGAATCCGTCGAAGATCAAGTCTCCGCGGATATCGGCCGTATAGTTTAAATCTTCAAGTCTGGCACGATGGCGGGGGCGAAGCTTCGATCTGCTCGAGATGGCCAAGCTTAATTGCCCGCAGCAAAGCCGCCGAATACGAAGATCTGTCGCGGGGAGAAAAGTCTCACCTGGACCGCGTCGTTGTTGATGATCGAAGGAGCCATCGGGCCTATCGGTGACGACATACGAGGAACTCTCAATGAAAGCACCAATGTCGGTGTCAAAACCGGCGGATCTCGGTAGGGGGTCCCAACTGCATGCGTCTAGGCGGATGGTAACAGGAGACAAGGGACGCGATGTTTTTACCAGGTTTAGGCCCTCTCGATGGAGGTAATACCCTACTCTGCTTGATTAATATTGATGATATGGGTAGTACAAGAGTAGATCTACCACGAGATCAAGGAGGCTAAACCCTAGAAGCTAGCCTATGGTATGATTGTTGTTCGTCCCACGGACTAAAACCCTCCGGTTTATATAGACACGGATAGGTTAGGGTTACAGTCGGTTACAATGGTAGGATATCTACATATCCGTATCGCCAAGCTTGCCTTCCACGCCAAGGAAAGTCCCATCCGGACACGGGACGAAGTCTTCAATCTTGTATCTTCATAGTCTTGGAGTCCGGCCGTGACTATAGTCCGGCCGTGACGATAGTCCGGCTATCCGGACACCCCCTAGTCCGGGACTCCCTCACCTGCTCAAAGGAGAACCTGACCCAGGTCCCGGACTTAGAATCGGGCATTGGGCCGAAGAAATTGGGCACTCCGGATTCTGAGCTGTTGAGCTCGGGACCGCCCGCGCCCTTGGGCGTTAGATCGGATCAAAATCCGGATTCTGCTAACAACACCTGCCTGGACCTAAACTGTCTCTCCCGCATCAGGCAAGAGCCCCAGGAAACCGTACATTGCTACTGGGCCAGATTCCTCCTTCTGCTTAACAAGGTCAGGGACTACCGCGAAGAGAACATGGTCTCACTTTTCTGCAAAAACTGCACGGATGAAGGACTCCTCAATGCTATAAGCCGCCGCGACATAGTACGCTTCGCAGACTTGGCAACCATAGTACGGAAGTACTGTGCGATGGAGAGCGCTTGGAGGACCCAAACAGAATTTTGGGATAGTACTGCTCTCACCAAAACCTTTGTCCGAACTAAACGGACGAACTCTCGTAAGTCATCCGACCTAACCCCCAAGAAACCAAAGCCCACCCCAGGGCGGGGATCCGTATTGGAAGAATAGCTCGACAGGCCATGTAAGCTCCACAGTACTCCGGATACAACACCTACTCATAGCCTTAAGGCATGTCGGATACTCCGGCAGGTGGCAAAAAGCGGCGAGGATCTTCTTGTGGGCCATAGAGCGGAACAACATCCTGCCCGCGAACACAATACGGTACTAACAGTCTTCGAGAGTTTTGCCTCGAACAATAGGCGCAAGCGAGCTCGTCGAAGCTCCGCTGAAATTTACCATGTGGCAAAAATAAACCCTTGGAATGACACTGCTATAACTTTTAATGCCAGTGACGAACCTCGATTCCGGGCTGTCCGGGCACCAGCCGCTCTGGTCCTTAGTCCGATCGTAGATGGCTTTCGGCTCACTAAAGTACTCATGGACGGCGGAAGTGGATTAAATCTGATCTATGAAGAAACACGCAGCAAGATGGAGATTGATAAAAGCCGCATTGAACAAAGAGGCACGACCTTCAGGGGAATTATCCCTACTCGGGAAGCACTGTGTGCGGGAAAAATCACACTCGATGTGGTATTCGGCACCCCGGAGAATTATAGGTCCGAGGAAATCACATTCCAGGTGGCTCCTTTTAGCAGCGGATACCACGCCCTTCTAGGGCGGGACGCATTTACAAGCTTTCAAGTTGTACCCCATTATGGGTACATGAAGCTTAAAATGCCCGGACCCAATGGAATCATCACTCTAGCCAGTGATCCGGATGTTGCACTTCACGCCGAAAATAAAACCGCAGCTCTAGCCTTGGAAGCACTATCAGAAGCCCTAGCAGCCGAAGAGTTAACAACACTGCGGACCACCGTGGACAGGGACGACATGATACTAGACAAGCGACCCAAGTCCACCTCATTTAAGCCTGCAGACGAGATAGTGAAATTCCAGGTCCATCCAACTGACCCCACGAAGACAGCTTCCATCGGGACACAGCTGAGCCCCGCGATTGACGCTGCACTACGAGATTTCTTACGCGAGAATTGGGACATTTTCGCCTGGCACCCATCGGACATGCCAGGCATCCCAGGCAGACTGGCCGAACACAGCCTCAATATTCTAAAAGGATACAAACCAGTCAAGCAGACCCTAAGGCGATTCTCAGAGCCCAAACGACAGGCAATGGGGGAAGAGTTAGCCAAGCTACTCGAGGCCGGATTCATCAGAGATATCAAACATCCGGATTGGCTGGCAAATTTGGTGATGGTACCAAAGAAGGACAAATCATGGCGCCTATGCGTCGACTTCAAAGACCTCAGCAAGGCTTGCCCCAAGGATCCCTTTCCCCTCCCTCGCATCGATCAAATCATCGATGCCACAGCTGGACACGACTCGCTGTGTTTTCTCGACGCATACTCTGGATACCATCAAATAAAGATGGCAGAGTCTGACCAAGCTGCAATAGCTTTTATAACGCCATATGGCCCTTTTTGCTTCAACACTATGCCCTTCGGGCTCAAGAATGTCGGCGCAACCTATCAACGCATGATTCAAACATGCCTAGAAAAACAAATCGGCAAAACAGTGGAAGCATATGTGGACGACGTGGTCATAAAAACTAGACACGTCAAAACCCTGATAGATGATTTGAGGCTCACATTTGATAACCTCCAGACATACGACAATAAGTTGAATCCGGAAAAATGCGTCTTCGGCGTCCCATCAGGGAAACTGTTGGGCTTCATTGTTTCCAATAGAGGAATTGAAGCGAACCCGGCAAAAATCCGAGCTCTGTCTGAGTTGTCTATACCAACATACCTCAAGCACATCCAGAAGCTAGCCGGATGCATAGCCGCTTTGAGCCGCTTTATCTCCAGGCTAGGAGATAAGGCATTGCCTCTTTCCAGCCTCCTTCGGCGCACCGAACACTTCGTATGGACGGATGCAGCCACGGCCGGACTCGATGAAATAAAGACCTTACTGGCCAGTAATCCAGTCCTAATAGCGCCGAACACCGGCGATCCTATGCTATTATACATAGCGGCAACACACCAAGTTGTAAGCGCAGTACTTGTCATCAAACGAGAGGTTGACAGATACAAATTCCCGCTCCAAAAGCTGGTTTATTACGTATCCACAGTCCTCGCCCCATGCAAATCCCAATACCCACACTATCAAAAAATAGCGTACGCGGTCTTCATGGCATCCCGGAAGCTGCGACACTACTTTCAAGAGTGTTCGATCACAGTAGCCTCTGAAGTACCACTCAATGACATAATAAACAACCGCGACGCTACGGGCCGGATTGCCAAATGGGCCATCGAGCTCCTTCCGATTCGACATAATGTACAAACCACGGCGGGCCATCAAGTTATAATCTTGGCCGACTTTGTCGCCGAATGGACGGAAGTCGAACTCCCTAAAGAGTACAGCGCATATTCCAACTGGATCATGCACTTTGACGGCTCTAAAATGCTGGCCGGACTGGGAGTAGGTGTAGTCCTGACGTCTCCCACCGGAGACACGGTCCAGTACGTCCTCCAAATACTTTACACAGACTCCAACAATGCAGCCGAATATGAGGCTTTGTTGCACGGTCTTCGGATGGCGGTCTCTATGGGCATCCAACGCCTGGAAGTGTGCGGGGATTCGAACCTCGCAATATCACAAATAAACGGAAACTTCGATGCCAAGGATCCAAAAATGGCGGCCTACCGTAATGCCGTCCTCAAAATATCAGCTCGGCTCGAGGGGCTCGAATTCCACCATGTGGCTCGAGAAAACAATCAAGCGGCGGACGTCCTTGCCCGCATCGGCGCCAAACGCGCCCAGCCCACCTAACATATTCCTGGAAAGGCTGTTCAAGCCATCCGTAGCATGGGAAGGGGAGTCCGGCAATACCAGCACGGACCCGAGCACATCCCCAGATTCCGAACCATCAGACACAATCGGAGGCTCTGCCACCGAAAAAACATCTTCGGCCCACGAAATCATGGTCGTAATAGCCCCGTGGACCGAGCCGTTCTTGGCCTACCTAAATAGGCAGGAGCTCCCGGAATACCAAAACGAAGCATGCTGCATAGTTCGGCGCTCTAAAGCTTACAAGGTCCACGAAGGGGAACTCTACAAGAAAAGCGCAACCGGAGTGCTCCAAAGGTGCATCTCTGAAGAGGAAGGGCGGAAACTCTTGGCTGAAATCCATGCCGGACTGAGCGGACATCACGCCGCGGCTCGAGCGCTAGCCAGCAAGGACTTCCGTACAGGCTTCTATTGGCCAACGGCCCGAGCAGACGCACAGGACCTTGTCCAACATTGCGTTGGTTGCTAGCTCTTCGCCAATCAGAGTCACATGCCCCCTACCGCTCTCCAAAAAATCCCCATAACTTGGCCCTTCGCGGCCTGGGGGCTGGATATGGTAAGACACCTTAAAGGGGGAAGCCATAAGAAAAAATACCTACTGGTCATGGTGGACAAGTTCACCAAATGGATAGAAGCCAAACCAGTCAAAACGGCCGAATCTGGACCTGTGATAGACTTCATATCCGGGGTCGTACACCGATATGGTGTCCCCCATAGCATCATCACTGATAATGGCTCAAATTTCACGGTCGACGAAGTGAAAAATTGGTGCGGCAAAATGGGCATTAAGCTCGACTACGCTTCCGTCTACCACCCCCAAACAAACGGCCAGGTCGAACGGGCAAACGGCCTCATCATGAGCGGCATCAAACCCAGACTAGTGCGATCTCTAACAGAATCGGATACGCACTGGATAGAGGAGCTCGACTCCGTACTCTGGGGGCTGCGGACCACATTGAATTGCACCACCGGATATTCACCATCTTTTATAGTGTACGGTGCGGAAGCAGTACTACCCTGCGACATAATACATGATTTGCCACGCGTACGCATGTACGAAGAGAAGGAAGCCGAGTTAGATCGGCATGACAACTTGGATGCCCTGGAGGAGGAGCGCGATGTCACAAAATCCCGTTCCACATTCTATTAGCAGCTGGCTCGATGATATCAAAGCAGAGAAGTGCGGGCCAAAACTTACAATATTGGCGAGCTCGTTCTACGCCTACCGGAGAAGAAGAAGGACAAACTCAAACCCAAGTGGGAAGGTCCCTTCGTCATTGACAAAGTTCTCACTGGAGGAGCGTACCGTCTACGTAATGCATCCGATAACAGACTCGAGCCGAACCCATGGAGCGCGGCCAGACTCCGGAGATTCTACGCCTAACGCCGAACTCAGTGTTCGTCTCCTTACCCCTCCTTTTTAATTAGGGCGATGCTAGGCGCCGGCGCACCGGCCGAACCGTTTCGACCGGTCCACCCCTAGCCGTTCGATGCGAGCCGCGCGGCGATTGGATCTGGAGTTGAAAAAAATTGCCCCCAGCTTCTTCTTCCCTCGGCTCGATCCCCTTGCTCGGCTGCGCGGCGTCGTGCCTGGGTCACCCGTTCTTGCCGGCCACCCATGCCGTCGCACTCATCCTCGTCGGCCGCCCCCACCGCCGTGCTCGTCCTCATCGGCCGCCCGCGCCGCCGCGCTCCCGTCGCTGTCGAGTGGTTGCAACTTACTCGCCGGTGTTTCCAGCTTCCTCGATGGGCAGTTCCAGCACTGCCGGTGGTGGCCGCCGCAACTCCGCGGATCAGCGTCGCCGGCGCTCCATCGGATTGGTTCCGACATCGATCTCGTTGTGCCGGTCCAAGGTAGCATCATCCCCAAAAATCGAGAGGTCGGCCCTTGCAGCTCCACCGCACCACGGTTCCAGCTCGCCGAACAAACGGTTGCAACATCCCAGCAGCAGGGGGTCGCCTTTGTAGCTCCACCGGACCACCGTTGTAGCTCCGCTGGACTGCGGTTCCAACTCTTGTGGCCATGGTTGCAGCTCCCCTTGCCTGGTTGTTGGATGCCATGCCAGTGGCCGTGTCGTCCGCCGTCACTGATGTAGCAAAAAAGGTCGCTGGTAGTAGCAAAAATCAATAATGGTTGTAGCAAAAATCTCGTCGCCCGTCATCTCGCCGTGACTGTTTGTAGCAAAAACCGATGCAGGTTGTAGCACCGAGGCTCATCGGTTGTAGCAAAAAATGACCATGGTTGTAACCTCGATCCAGCAAACTTGCGCCGAGAGGGTTGTAGCACCGATGCTCGTCGGTGGTAGCAAATAACACCATGGTTGTAGCCTCGACGTCCGCCGGTTCCGGCAAACTTGTGCATGGTGTAGTCCGGCGTGGCGGTTGCAGCTCGGCGTGGCCGGGTCTGACGAGGTAGGCAGAGCTCCGGTGGCGCGGAACCAAGCGGATCTGGCCGAGGACAGCCGGATCGGCTGATACCCATGGCGGCGGCGGCCTGGGAGGCCTCCGGGCGACGACGATTGACCAAGGCAGTGGGGCCTGAGAAGGAGCAGAGAAAGAGAGAGAGACGAGCGACGCGCGACGGGGACAAGAGAAAATGGTGGGAGAAGACCCACATGGGCAGGGTCCCATCCTACGTGCCGTTAGCCGAGTGGCTGGGAGGAGGCGCGCGTGGATTGGACCGGTGCAACGGTTCGGCCGGTGCCCTGGCCACAAACAGTTCCCTTTTAATTATGCTCCACCCCTTTTCTCTCCTTTCTCGACCCTTTTTCTCTTCACACAAAGTATTTAATACAGTGCGGACCCCCGGATCACTCCGGCCATACTATGTGTGTAAGCCATACATGGGGGCTTCCTATTCGGAAGCTATACATAATTACTTTAAATGGCTTTTTGCCCATCGCATATGCGTTCTCATTCCATATGTGCCTTTTCTTCACCATTATATGCATCGATATGACTTAAGATGTGGCCAAGTTGGGTTGCCTGGCTCTTGTGTTTATGCCCTACGTTCCCGTTAATTCGGCTAGGGCATAAGGGGAGCACCTCTGCGATTGTTACTGCCGGTTCAGCCAGATGTGTACCTCAGACTGGGTGAAGCCGAAAGCTAGTTTCCTTAAGAGAATATTCGATCAGTGAACAAAGGATGTATTCGTTTATTACAATGTAAATCCCCATAAGTCGTGTATCCTGCGCCATCGTTCGCAGTCCGGACATGTGCATCGTCGCATGCGTACCCAGGGAAAGGAACCCCTAACGGAACTATTATCCCTGGAAGATGTTTCTTACTATCCATGTAATATAACAAAACTAGTTGGGTACTTGTATGTTCAAGCACTTATGACCCCTACGCCTTGTTTCCACGCATACCCCGGTTTTGTATAACTGAGTGGGTATTCGGGCACACCCCGGACTATAGGATCCGGGGGCTGAAGCGAAAAGGTCTGCCATGACAAATGATTATAATCCGGCTAGGGGCTAATCGTTCCCATTAAATTACACAGTCACTTGGACTGACTATATTCCTCCTCTATACCGTCCAACAGGCTATCTAGCTTACAATCCTGTTGAGAATACTTAGCGGCTAACGCTACCTGGTCATACACCAGACTAATGGGAATTTCTTGCCCATCGGGCCCCTTGATCCTACTTCGCCATATGGTTCGGGTCCAGCTTGGTGTAGCGCGTCTTCACCATAGCCCAGGCTTCTCTTGCGCCTTGCCGGCAAGCGGACACCTTCCACAGTCGGAAGCGCTACCGTGCTCCTTGAAGCATATTCACAAGCTCCCCCATGCCATTCGGCAGCAAGCTTGATGGCCACAAAGCCTGAGCAACACCCTGCATCACTTGC
Source organism: Aegilops bicornis (assembly GCA_021605145.1). Taxonomy (NCBI): domain Eukaryota; kingdom Viridiplantae; phylum Streptophyta; class Magnoliopsida; order Poales; family Poaceae; genus Aegilops; species Aegilops bicornis. The sequence continues at coordinate 206,455,244 of CM038669.1, read as the reverse complement.
CGAGCTCGCTCGTGCAGTTGCGAAAGGTCTTGCAGTAAATCACTTGCAGATGAGGGCATCTCCTCCTCAGGGCGACCCGTTAACATTCCTGCAAGCAAAATTCTTTCAATATACTTCCTCGCCGAACTATACTACAGTTCGTCTAGGCACTTACCGTAAATGTCGCGTCGAAGCCTTTTGTTCTCCTTCATGGAGTCTGCCAGCTAAGCGTGGAGATCTTTTAACTCCACGTCCAGCTGGACTTTAGCATCTTGAAGATCGTTCTTCTCCTGCCTAACTCGCGTAAGAATGCGCCGCCCGACCTCCAGCTGCCTTTTGAGATGCGTCGTCCTCTCTTACGCCCTCCGGATTCACCCCGGGATTGTCTGCAGAATTTTCTGTTAGACTTGTCATATCCGCCATTTACTAACGGGTGCATCTTCGTACAATTGTGACAATTGTTACCAGATGAGGGCTTTTGGGGTTCCTCTACCTTGGCAACTGCGGCCCTCAGTTCGGCCTTGCATTCCTCCAGCTCCCGAGACAATTGCTCATTCTTATCTACAAGGACTGTGCATAAATTGATCCTTAAAACAGTTGTTCCAACCATTTCAAGTCTCGTGGGCTCTTGCTACACATGCTTATCAAATTTTCTTACCCGTATATCTTTGGTATCTTTGGTCCGTCGCTTCGGGCAAGCCCGCCTTGAGCAGCTTCGGATGTATCGTCTCCCGAATTGAAGGCATTAAATGCCTCTTCGGAAAAAAGATGTTGTTCTGGCACGCCTGCCGGGCGCCTGTGATTCATGGCGCTCTCTACTTCGGAATTCGTGGCTGAGAGCATATCCGCACTCTCCGTCGGGGAACTATGCGGTGCTGGCCCCGTGTCCGCCCCGGCCCCCGAAGCCGGTTCTGGAACCCGGCTGGTGGAGGCGTGATTGGTGGGGTCTCCGGATATAGTCCGGTTATTCCTCTTCCTGCCAGACACAAAGGGCGCTGTCACATTTCAAATTCTATAATTACAGGACAGGTTATTACTTTACCTCTGTAGCGGTGTGTCAACCCTCACCGCCTTCCTCTTGAGCCTGCCTGATCCGGACGCCCGTGGTTGACGAGTCCCTAGGGGCTCGGCCCCTCGCTCCGGCCGTCATTTCTGCAAATGGAACGACTCCTCAAGGGTAAATTATAATACCTGGGGGGAGTCCTCTTCGAAGGATAGGGTTTTTTAGTTCGGCTTACACGCGACACGGGGAGCAGTCTAGGGTAGTCTGCCGTAATGGCCACTAGGGCGCCATCCCAGCTCGCTTGATAGAATACCCCGTTGACAAGCTCCACAGTGATATCCGGATCCACTTTGAGTCCCAGATCTAGGGCCCTTCCAGGGTCCTCACGGTTCTTGAGGAGGGGCTGAAGATTCCTTCTACGGCCCTCCTCGCCCAGCTTCGAAGCATTGATGCAAGTAATCTTAGCAGAAGAACGCTAGAGTAAGCAAAGCAGGGAAAAGAATGGCAACTTACCCACTCTGGGGGGTTGTACATGGAGAATCCGTCCCGCATTTTTATGCGAAGGAATTCCTCCTCTTCCCCATTGTACAAATTGGACAATATCCTTGCCAAAGCAGCAGCGGAGTCCGGACCCTTACGGCCGCAGCGGGTGGCGTCGTCTTCCCCGTTGAAATGCCACATGGGCTTCCCCCGATATTGGAGCGGTTGCACTCCCCGCCTTATGCATATCGCCATAACCTCAACTATCGTCAGTCCGGATTTGGCCAGTAACTTTATCCTGTTCATCAGGAGGAATATTTCCCTTGTGTCCTCTTCTTGAGGGCCCCGGGGGCGCCGGCTTAGGCATGCCCTCGGCGGGGCGTTGCTGAACTTGGGGAGACCTGTCCGGACTGGATCCGGGAGGGGAACGTCGTCTATATAGAACCACTCTGAAGGCCAGTTTTCTGGTGCCTTCTCAGGAGTGCCGGACAGGTATCCGGTCTCGGCGATGCGCCATACTTCGGCCCCGCCCACTTGACATAGTGACTCCCCCTGGTTGCGGGGGACGAGGCAGAACAGCTTCCTCCATAATCCGAAGTGTGGTTTGCAGCCTAAAAACAGCTCGCAAAGGGCAACATGCCCCGCTATGTGCAGAATAGAGGCAGGGGTAAGATCGTGTAACTGGAGACCGTAGAACTCCATGAGCCCGCGAAGAAACGTGTGGATAGGGAACCCGACGCCCCTCAGCAGATGTGGGATGAGACATATACGCTCCTCCGGAGATGGGTTAGGAGATCCCTCAGCCTGTTCCCCTCCGTCATAAGTGGCTATTCCGGCTCGGACGGGGACCATGAACGCCGGTGGGAGAAACCCTTGGGTTTGTAACTCTATCAAAAGGCTATGAGGAACTGAACACTCTCCCCAATCCCCCGACTTGGAACGAGAAGGGCGAGAAGAAGAGCTGCGACGGCCGGCCATGCTGGAATGGCTTTTCGCGGGCACTCTGTTGGATGCTAGCTCTGGGAGGGAGAGTGAGGTTTGGATCTGAGAATCCCCGTCCCTTCAAATAGACGGTTAGCCCGGAGGATCGAGGGTGGCAGATGCAAAAATGCCTCGACTCCTTGCATTCGCTCGACACATGGAGATGGTCATTACTGAGGCACTAAAGCCGAGGAGCACAACATTGATTGGAGGCCGGACACTATTCGTCGTAACAGGTACTTTGGAGTATTCGAAGAAGGAACCCGCCTTGCAATGCCGAAGACAATACTGCACGCCGGACTCATCGTCATTGAAGCCTGGTTCAGGGGCTACTGAGGGAGTCCTGGATTAGGGGGTATCCGGACTGCCGGACTGTGTACAACATCCGGACTATTGAAGCGTGAAGATACAAGACTCAAGACTTCGGCCCGTGTCCGGATGGGACTCTCCTTTGCGTGGAAGGCAATCTTGGCGATCCGGATATTGTGTTTCCTTTCTTGTAACTGACTCCATGTAAACCCTAGCCCTCTCCGGTCTCTATATAAACCAGAGAGGTTGGTCCTTAGAAGGCCGATCACAATTACAATCATACCATCATAGGCTAGCTCTTAGGGTTTAGCCTCCATGATCTCGTGGTAGATCTACTCTTGTACTACCCATATCATCAATATTAATCAAGCAGGAAGTAGGGTTTTACCTCCATCGAGAGGGCCCGAACCTGGGTAAACATCTGTGTCCCTTGCTTCCTGTTACCATCAACCTTGACACACAGATCGGGGCCCCTACCCGAGATCCGCTGGTTTTGACACCGACAGGCATCAGCAAGCAGGGTGAATTGAAAAGAGCCGGCCGGTTGCAGACGAGTAGACGGTACAAAGACACCGAGCATGCGGCCAGACGGACGGTGTTGAGTAGGTCCATACGACTACATATCTGCTCCAAGAGAACATCGGGGAGGGAATTCCAATCGCAGCTCTACGTGTCAGTCGGTTCTGCCATTGGGGTTTTCGGTGCCTGCGAGCCAGCGGGGAAGTGGATTCGGGCGGGCGAGTGAAGAAGCTTCTCCTTGTGTGGCCGAGCAAAGGATGGGGATATGGTATGCGCGAGCTACCAAGGAAGATGGTGCGGCGGCGAGCAAAGTGAGCGGGGTAAATGGTGTGCGGCCGATGATGGGGAAGAGAGGAGGAAGAAGAAGAGAGGAGGAAGAAGAGTGGAAGACGGGAAGAAAGTGCATTAAATCTCAATTCTACTAGTACTACTACCAGGATATACCGTCCTTGAGTGTAAATAGTTACACCGATGACATGTGGGTCTACCACAAGAGGGCCCATATGTCGCTTAATGGAGGATGAGGTGCGAGGCGTATTTGGCGAAGCGTGCTCTCTTGGCAAACATGATGGCGATCTTGGGTAAGGCTGCTTTAGTAACAACAACACGCTAGTTCAGCTTATTAATTACGTGTCCCATCTCGGCCGCAGCGTGTATTGTCACTACACCGCAAAGACTAGTTGAATAGTTCTCTCGACCGAGATGGGGAATAATGGATCATGAGGACTTCCTTTCTACAAGATCCCTATGCCTCACGCTCACTTCACTCATTTTGCTCCGCACCTAGTCACTTGTTGAAATCTGTAGAAAGACAAATACTCCGTATTTGGGAACAGAGGGAGGCTTTTACTCCGTACTATTTGGGAACAGAGGGAGTATCACCATATGGAGGGAACAGAGGAAGCTTGAAATATGAACATGTCAATGGCAGGGAGTAAGCCCCATGCATGCATGCATGCAACATGCAACACTCACACGCACACATGGACGCATGCAACACTCACGCACCCATGCGGCACACAAAGACACGCACGCAACACACACAGCTCACGGTCAAGTGCTCAACCTACTCCCTACGTCTGTGAAAGACTGTACATTTAGAGATTTACACATTGACAAGGGCATAATTAACGCCCAAAAGTAGCAGAGACTTATGTGTGCATGCGACCATTGAGATAAGAAGATTAAATGAAGGCCGTTGCATGCTGTAATTAAGGATAGACATGTAGCCTATACCTACAGCACAAGTTGGTGCATTAGTCAATCAATATCAATTTAGATTAAAGGCTAAATGCATTGGAAGTGTAGATGTACATTATGTACCACACTCTTTGTTTTGTAGCCGATGTACACTCTTTGTTGGAAGACCGAGGGAGGACACGCGCATGCACTCACATACACAGCCAGGCGGTATGTTCGCGCAAGGGTTGGACTCAGATCGCGCTGCGTAAAGTTTTGTTTAACTGATTTCTTTGCTCGCCAACCGATGTGTGTGGGACCCGAAACCAGGTGACAATCTAACCAGTCAACAAAGTGCCACGTCGACTATGTGGCCGGTCAAGAGGGTGCAATACTGCGTTTCACGATGAGCTAGTGATCGTATAATCGCCGCAAAACTATATAGTGACCGTAAAGAGCGTATTGTTACATACGTTGACCGCCAGTGTATTTTTCTCATTTAAAATTAAGCCATATTAATCGGAAAGGACGCAGTATGGACTACTACTAGTACTAGTACTCCTTTGATGTTTCCCGTCAACTCGCCGAACGAGGAGAAGCTTGCTTACTACGCCTCTCGCCCACGCCTTGGTGGTTCACAGGACGAGGAGAGGGTTTTGACTACAGCGCCCTCTCCCTCCCCCTCCCTCTCCCTCTCCCTCGCCCTCGCGGTGGATGTGCAGCAGTTCAATCGGTGTCAGATTGCCAGAAGCATATTGTACAATAGTATTATCATTGTTGGACCTTCCGAAGAGGCGAAGAGCCAAGTGCAAGGTTCACACGAGTACGAACTGTTGAACCTCCCGAAGAGGCAAAGAGCCAAGCACAAGGTTTTATAGGAGTTGTCGTCCTAGTAGGAGTGTACTACAACTATAACAAACGATGCTACTGTATGATGCCGCCACGTCACTTATATCCAAAGTTGTGCCACCTTTTTTCTCAAAGAGCGTGTTGGAGCCCGTGCAACAACCACACAAGTTGCACGTACACATAACACATTTACTAGTAATAAATTCTAAAGGACAAATGCCAAGATGCCACACAAGGTCCTCTCCAATTCATGTGATAAATTTGTGCACGACTAGTCTACATATATTCACAGCGCTACCGTTCACAATTACCGTACTCCACTTACACGTTATAGATGGACTACATGCATGTCCTCCTCCAGGTTCCTGTCCCAGGTGTTCTTCGTGGATGGCACAATCCATAGCGGTGGGCAATGGGAATCATTGTCGCAGCTTTCTAGTCCGGTTCCACACGATGGAGACTCATCCAAGCTGAAGCGGCATAAATCAGGGATAGCGTGTCCCAGCATGTCGTTCATCCGGCGGTGCGCAATGAAGACACAACCATGCTTCATGAACGGCAGGCCTTCCGTGTCGTGCACGGAAGGTGGCATCCGCTTCACAATAGGGTAGGTGTCCCCGATGAAAAGCGAGTACTCTCCAAGAGTGTTCCTCGGCACCCACGTAGCATCACGGGGGTGGAACTCGGCGTTGTTCATCTGGTACACGCGGCATCCCAGATCTGGACACATGGTGACGTACATAGTCAAGGTCCATACATAATAATGTTGTGCTCAAATATGGCGGTCAGTAATACTGCGCAGCAAATAGTACTACTCCGGTATAGAGGAAGTAAAATAATCGGCTTATTATATATAGCCACTCTTGGCTACATGGATGAGATAGTAAGACATGGAAAAACAAAAATGGTGGCAGCTAGTGGGTTCAAGTCTTCAAGGGCCTAGCTAGCTATACGCTGGCGTCCTCCAAGGTAAAAGTACTCCTACTAGTACTACTAAGTATACTACTAGTACAACAATGAAAGAGAAGGCGAGAGGGTTAAAAAGCGGAATACCGGGTAGATGGTGACGGTCCGATCGTGGTAGATTGTGTGACCATGTTGCACATCAGTGGTACCATGGGTAACGACTGCTAAGATAGTTGATCCCAATATGCCAAAGTCAGCTACAAGATTCCAGGTTAGACCGAATCACGGATGCAAATGCACATCCAGGATCGGCGATCTTATTTTGATCGGGGGATGACTGGTCCCTACAAAATAATGGAGTACAGTTAGGGATGCAAATGATGGTTTGTGCATTCTGTTTGTAATCTCCCGTACCGTAGGATGGCAACCAGATGAAACAAGTTCCCTGGCTTGTCACCGCGAAGAAGCGGCCTAGATGGCGCACGGCGTCTTCGAACGTGTAGGGGTACAAATCTGCCGTCGCCAACATGCGATAGCCTCTGCCGTTACTGCATCTTGCATTGATGGCAATCCTTATGTCGAATACTGCTACCTCTTGAGCACTGCGTTGGATTTCCCCGAAGAGGAGAGGATGATGCAGCAAAGTAGCGTAAGTATTTCCCTCAGTTTTTGAGAACCAAGGTATCAATCCAGTAGGAGGCTACGCGCAAGTCCCTCGTACCTGCACAAAACGATAGCTACTAGCAACCAACGCGATTAGGGGTTGTCAATCCCTTCACGGTCACTTACGAGAGTGAGATCTGATAGAGATAATATTTTTGGTATAAAGATGCAAAGTGAAAAGTAAAAGGAAAGCAAGTAAATAAAGTGATGGAGACTAATATGATGAGAATAGACCCGGGGGCCATAGGTTTCACTAGTGGCTTCTCTCAAGAGCATAGATATTCTACGGTGGGTGAACAAATTACTGTTGAGCAATTGACAGAATTGAGCATAGTTATGAGATTATCCAGGCAATGATCATGTATATAGGCATCACGTCCGTAACAAGTAGACCGAAACGATTCTGCATCTACTACTATTACTCCACTCATCGACCGCTATCCAGCATGCATCTAGAGTATTAAGTTAAAAACAGAGTAACGCCTTAAGCAAGATGACATGATGTAGAGGAATAAATTCATGCAATATGATAAATACCCCATCTTGTTATCCTCGATGGCAACAATACAATATGTGCCTTGCAACCCCTTCTGTCACTAGGAAAGGACACCACAAGATTGAACCCAAAGCTAAGCACTTCTCCCATTGCATGAACTACCAATCTAGTTGGCCAAACCAAACGGATAATTCGAAGAGACTTGCAAAGATAACTTAATCATACATAAAAGAATTCAGAGAAGAATCAAATATTTTCCATAGATAAGTTGGATCATAAACCCACAACACCGCAAAAAGAAGATTACATCAAATAGATCTCCACGAGAGAGGGGGAGAACATTGCATTGAGATCCAAAAAGAGAGAAGAAGACATCTAGCTACTAGCTATGGACCCGAAGGTCTGAAGTAAAACTACTCACACTTCATCGGAGGGGCTATGGTGTTGATGTAGAAGCCCTCCGTGGTGGATGCCCCCTCCGGCGAAGCTCCGGAACAGGCCCCAAGATGGGATCTCGTGGATACAGGAAGGTACGACGGTGGAGTTAGGTCTTTTGCTCCCTCTATGATCTGTTGGGGTACGTAGGTATATATAGGAGGAAGGAGTACGTCGGTGGAGCGTCAGGGGGCCCACGAGGCAGGGGGCGCGCGCCCACCCTCGTGACCGCCTCTGGCACTCCTTGGAGTAGGGTCCAAGTCTCCTGGATCACGTTTGGTGAGAAAATCACGTTCCCGAAGGTTTCATTCCGTTTGGACTCCGTTTGATATTCCGCTTCTTCAAACACCGAAATAGGCAAAAACAAGCAACCTGGGTGGGCCTTCGGTTAATAGGCTAGTCCCAAAAATAATATAAAAGTGGAAAATAAAGCCCATTATAGTCCAAAACAATAGATAAAGTAGCATGGAGCAATCAAAAATTATAGATACGTTGGAGACGTATCAGGCATCCCCAATCTTAATTCATGCTCGTCCTCGAGTAGGTAAATGATAAAAAGAGAATTTTTGATGCGGAGTGATACTTTGGCATAATTTCAATGTAAATCTTCTTAATTGTGATATGAATATTCAGATCCGAAAGTTTCAAGACAAAAGTTCATATTGACATAAAAATAATAATACTTCAAGCATACTAATCAAAATAATTATGTCATCTCAAAATAACATGGCCAAAGAAAGTTCATCCCTACAAAATCATATAGTTAGGCTATGCCTCATTTTCGTCACACAAAGATGTTCCCAACTTCTATACCCCCGATGACAAGCCAAGCAATTGTTTCATACTTAAATAATCTCAAACTTTTTCAACCTTCACGCAATACATGAGCGTGAGCCATGGATATAGCACTATGGGTGGAATAGAATATGATGATGGGGATTGTGTGGAGAAGACAAAAGGAGAAAGTCTCACATTGACGAGGATAATCAACGGGCTATGGAGATGCCCATCAATTGATGTCAACATGAGGAGTAGGGATTGTCATGCAACGGATGCACTAGAGCTATGAATGCTCAACAAAAGAAAACTAGTGGGTGTGCATCCAACTTGCTTGCTCATGAAGACCTAGGGCATTTGAGCAAGCCCATCGTAGGAATATACAAGCCAAGTTCTATAATGAAAAATTCCTACTAGTATAAAAAGGACAACTTATGAGACTCACTATATGAAAAACAAGGTGCTACTTTGAAGCACAAAATATGAGACTCATTACATGAAGAACATGGTGCTACTTTGAAGCACAAGTGTGGAAAGAGATAGTAGCATTGCCCTTTTTTTGGGCCTTTCTTTTTTTTGGCCTTTCTCTTTTTTTGGGCAATGCTCTAATAATGATGATCATCACACTTCTATTGATTACAACATAAAGATTACAACTCGAAACTAGAACAAGGTATGACTCTATATGAATGCCTCCGTGATGTACCGGGATGGTGCAATGAATCAAGAATGACATGTATGAAAATAATGCATGGTGGCTTTGCCACAAATACGATGTCAACTACATGATCATGCAATGGCAATATGACAAAAGTAATGTATGTCATGATAATGATGAACGGAACGGTGGAAAGTTGCATGGCAATATATCTCGGAATGGCTATGGAAATGCCATAATAGGTAGGTATGGTGGCTGTTTTGAGGAAGATATAAGGAGGTTTATGTGTGAAAGAGCGTATCATATCACGGGGTTTGGATGCACCGGCGAAGTTTGCGCCAACTCTCAATGTGAGAAAGGGCAATGCACGGTACCGAAGAGGCTAGCAATGGCGGAGAGGTAAAAGTGCGTATAATCCATGGACTCAACATTAGTCAAAAGAACTCATATACTTATTGCAAAAATTTAGAAGTCATCAAAAATCAAGTACTACGCGCATGCTCCTAGGGGGATAGATTGGTAGGAAAAGACCATAGCTCGTCCCCGACCGCCACTAATAAGGATGCACAAGCCAGGTACACTTCATGCTTCAAATTTGTTACACAACTTTAACCATACGTGCATGCTACGGGATTTACTAACTTCAACACAAGCATTTCTTAAATTCACAACTACTCAACTAGCACGACTTTGATATTATTACCTCCATATCTCAAAACAATTATCAAGCATCAAACTTATCTTAGTATTCAACGCACTCAAAAGAAAGTTTCACATATCTTGAACACCAAGTATATTAACATTAAGCAAATTACCATGCTATTAACGACTCTCAAAATAATCTAAGTGAAGCATGAGAGATCAAGTTTCTTTAAAACAAATCCACCACCGTGCTCTAAAAGATCTAAGTGAAGCACTAGAGCAAAAATTATCAAGCTCAAAAGATATAAGTGAAGCACTGTGAGCAAAAACTATCAAGCTCAAAAGATATAAGTGAAGCACATAGAGTATTCTATCAAATTCTAATTCATATATGGCTCTCTCAAAAGGTGTGTAGAGCAAGGATTATTGTGGTAACTAACAAGCAAAGACCCAAATAATACAAGACGCTCCAAGCAAAACACATATCATGTTGGTGAATAAAAATATAGCTCCAAGTAAATTACCGATGGAAGTAGATTTAAAGAGGGATGCCTTCCGGGCATCCCCAAGCTTTGACTTTTTGGTGTCCTTGGATTATCTTGGGGGTTCCATGGGCATCCCCAAGCTTAGGCTCTTGCCACTCCTTGTTCCATAATCCATCAAAAGAATTCACCCAAAACTTGAAAACTTCACAACACAAAACTCAATAGAAATCTCGTGAGCTCCGTTAGAGAAAGAAAACAAAAGACTACTTTAAGGTACTGTGATGAACTCATTCTTTATTTATATTAGTGTTAAACCTACTGTATTCCAACTTCTCTATGGACCATAAACTATTTTACTAGCCATAGATTCATCAAAATAAGCAAACAACACACGCAAAACAGAATCTGTCAAAAACAGAACAGTCTGTAGTAATCTGTAACTAACGCAAACTTCTGGAACCCAAAAAATTATACCAAAATTAGACGACCTGGAAAATTTGTTTATTGATCAGAAGCAATTAGAATCAGTATTTTATCACGTTCTGGTGATTTTTAACAATTCGGGCACTGAGCACAAAGATTCTGGAAATTACAGCAAGATCAAATAACTATCATCCAAGAAGATCCAATAGGTTCAACTTGGCACAAACACTAATTAAAAGATAAAACCACATCTAAACAGAGGCTAGATGGATTATTTATTCCTAAACAGAACCAAAAACAAAAAAACTAAAAATAAAATTGGGTTGCCTCCCAACAAGCGCTATCGTTTAAGGCCCCTAGCTAGGCATAAAAACAAGGATAGATCTAGGTAGTGCCGTAGTAATAAGATAGATTGGTGAAACTCATTTCATATTATCTACGTTCAGCAGCAAGTTTTCTTTGAGGCAAGCAAAATTAATCAAAAGGGCTAAATTTAATAGGACAAAAGTCCCCAAGATCAATTTTAGGAGGTATAGGTTCCTCTTTTGCCCCTTCGTATTGCACAAGAAATTCATCATTATAAGCATTCTTTTGACAGAATTTGGTGAGCCTATATTCAAGAGAGCATCCTAGCTCATTATTTTGAATAGCCAAATCATCATTAAGCTCAGAGATTCTATCACTTAAAATATTGGTAGGCACCTTTTTTCTAAGATTTTCATTGAAAGCAACATAGTCGATGGATTGAAAACGCATTATTTCTTCTTGATCAAAAAGGATAGATTCTATGGGAGGACGGCCAAGGCCCACCCTATAATGCGCGAAGATTTCTTTGGCTTCTTTTATTATAAATCTGAATTCATGAGCCCAAAAGATAGTAGCGGCACGCTTAACAGAGGAGTGTTCAATATTTGAAAATTCTAGAAAAATTCTTTGTATAGAAGGGTGCATATGCATAAATTGCCTTTCAAGTTCAACGATAAGCATGGCAATAGCGTCCGCAAGACTACTAGTTCTATGGAGAATAGAAGCACCGATAGAGGGTAAAGCACCAGCACAAGTAAAGAAATCTTGAATAACTCCTTTTCCAATAATATTACCACTACCGATTCGAAATCTTTTTGTGTGATAGGTAGGGGATTCTTCAGCAGGAGCTTCAGAATTTTCCATATTATTATCACCCATATTGGCGATAATTTCCCCATTTCAGACATAGCGACAAGCAAGCAAACTAACATACGAGCAAACAAAAGGCAAAGGGAAAAAGAGGAGGAGATTGGGAGAGAGAGGGCGAATAAAACGGCAAGGGTGAAGTGGGGGAGAGGAAAACGAGAGGCAAATGGCAAATAATGTAATGCGAGAGATAGGGATTGTGATGGGTACTTGGTATGTTGACTTTTTGCGTAAGCCTCCCCGGCAACGGCGCCGTAAATTCTTCTTGCTACCTCTTGAGCACTGCGTTGGATTTCCCGAAGAGGAGAGGATGATGCAGCAAAGTAGCGTAAGTATTTCCCTCAGTTTTTGAGAACAAAGGTATCAATCCAAAGAGGAGGCTACGCGCAAGTCCCTCATACCGCACAAAGCGATAGCTACTGCAACCAACGTGATTAGGGGTTGTCAATCCCTTCACGGTCACTTACGAGTGAGATCTGATAGAGATAATATTTTTGGTATTTTTGGTATAAAGATGCAAAGTGAAAAGTAAAAGTAAAGCAAGTAAATAAAGTGATGGAGATTAATATGATGAGAATAGACCCGGGGGCCATAGGTTTCACTAGTGGCTTCTCTCAAGAGCATAGATATTCTATGGTGGGTGAACAAATTACTGTTGAGCAATTGATGTAATTGAGCATAGTTATGAGGTTATCCAGCAATGATCATGTATATAGGCATCACGTCCGTGACAAGTAGACCAAACGATTCTGCATCTACTACTATTACTCCACTCATCGACCGCTATCCAACATGCATCTAGAGTATTAAGTTAAAACAGAGTAACGCCTTAAGCAAGATTACATGATGTAGAGGAATAAATTCATGCAATATGATAAATACCCCATCTTGTTATCCTCGATGGCAACAATACAATACGTGCCTTGCAACCTCTTACATCACTAGGTAAGGACACCGCAAGATTGAACCCAAAGCTAAGCACTTCTCCCATTGCAAGAACTACCAATCTAGTTGGCCAAACCAAACGGATAATTCGAAGAGACTTGCAAAGATAACTTAATCATACATAAAAGAATTCAGAGAAGAATCAAATATTTTCCATAGATAAGTTGGATCATAAACCCACAATTCATCGGTCTCAACAAACACACAACAAAAAGAAGATTACATCGAATAGATCTCCACGAGAGAGGGGGAGAACATTGTATTGAGATCCAAAAAGAGAGAAGAAGCCATCTAGCTACTAGCTATGGACCCAAAGGTCTGAAGTAAACTACTCACACTTCATCGGAGGGGCTATGGTGTTGATGTAGAAGCCCTCTGTGGTGGATGCCCCCTCCGGTGGAGCTCCGAAACAGGCTCCAAGATGGGATCTCGTGGATACAGGAAGGTACGGCAGTGGATTTAGGTTTTTGGCTCCCTCTCTGATCTGTTGGGGGTATGTAGGTATATATAGGAGGAAGGAGTACGTCGGTGGAGCGTCAGGGGGCCCACGAGGCAGGGGGCGCGCCAGGAGGGCGCCCCCACCTCGTGACCGCCTCAGCACTCCTTGGAGTAGGGTCCAAGTCTCCTGGATCACGTTCGGTGAGAAAATCACGTTCCCAAAGGTTTCATTCCGTTTGGACTCCGTTTGATATTTCGTTTCTTCGAAACACTGAAATAGGCAAAAAAACAGCAATTATGGGTTGGGCCTCCGGTTAATAGGTTAGTCCCAAAAATAATATAAAAGTGGAAAACAAAGCCCATTATAGTCCAAAACAATAGATAAAGTAGCATGGAGCAATCAAAAATTATATATACGTTAGAGACGTATCAAACACCACGATGAGATAGTAATCGTCGTAGCCGCGTCGCTTTGTCAGCGGGTTCGCAATTGCTATCTTCTTCAATCTCATGTAGGCATCACCATACGTATTCAAGCCCAGCCAGTCCGGAAGGTCGATCCCAATGGTGGAGAAGGGGTATACCGGAACGGTCGCACTGCTGTGGATGTTGTGCAAAATGATGGTGGTATCCGGCCGGAGGTATGCAAGCCAATCTTCGTTGGCACCGACCCAGACCTATATATAAGACGGTGGGCAGCGGAGAAATTACGGGATGGAAATGGAATAACTAAATAATACATGATCAAACTACATTACTGAACCGCTCATCTGACAAAATCCGAATACCTCTCAACGCCGGCAACTCTAAGCGGAGTCAACGTGCAACCATGGCCGTGGAGCGGTGGACTGTTCGAAGGATTGTCCCATAGAAGAACCTTCTCCTCGAGGACGCATGGAAGACCAACAAGCATGGCCTTTTCCCAAGCCTGTTTAAGTAGCGTCTTGAAAAAGTTGGTGCAGGAAGCACCGAGTCTTGCGGCGGTGAGGACGTCGGAGCGGCGTGCGATTTCTCCCAGAGGATCGTCGTCCAAGGTCTCCCAGCCCCGACGAGAAGGAGAACCGCCTGGCGAATCCATGGGAGCAGCGACGAACTGCCTTCTCTTCGGGGGGAGGGGAATTGGGGAGGAGGAGATAAGAGCATAGTAATCATGCAGGCCTCGTCCCTTCCAACTGTAGAGATCGCTCCTCGTGAAGGGGTGAGGCTATTATTTACTACTATTACTAGCATTATGGAATGTTATGGGATTGCATTATACTGTAAATAATAGCACTAGTAAGAAATTTTTGGCACTAGGTAGTAGTTTTTGGTGTGGATTAAGAAATTTTGGGTATGTTTTTGCCATATTTTGTACACGCCAACTAGTGTCAAAAACGCCTTACATTACGTGATTTGAGGAGTACGATTGCACTATAGCGATACCAGTACTACTTTTCTCAACTAGTAGTGCGATGTACCTTTGTACTTCTAGTCTAGTCTAGTATAATGCACTAGTTTTGAACTCTTGAATCTCGGGGCCAAGGAGCTACAGTTGGAAGTGGAGGGTACTATCGTTCTCTAGAACCATCGATGTACTATCAATGTAGGGGAAGTACACTGCGTAGTGGCCTAGTGGGTACTCTCGGTGCTATATTCAGCCGCTCCTCTCACGTAGGAGTAGCTGGCCTACTCAGCCGCCTCCTCTCACGCACACACTAGCAGCATGTTTATCGGCGACGTTATCACAAGCGTAACATTTGAGTTATTTGATACAATGAGACTAGGCTTTTCGCTTCCATTTGTGGAGGTGCAATGGATCTCGTCGAACTTCGTTAGTAGTAGTTCCTTCTTTATGAATGAGATGAAGCAAAGCTTTTGCCTCCGTTTAAAAAAAACACATCAAGAGGAATTTCTTTTATAGTAGAGCCGATAATGGAGTGAAGTCCATGCATGCAACGCCACAAGCTATGAGTAGTAGTAGAGCACTTTACGACGGAGCCATATTGCGATTCCCAATGCCCCGCCAGCTTTTCCCGGCCTCGGGCTTAATTGGGAGGCGCTAGTTTAAATATGCTACTAGCTGATGAGGAAGCTGCAAGCGAGGTGCGGCTAGGGCGAGCACGCGAGCCACGAGATGCTGGGAAGGAAAACCCGTTCACGTGGCTAGGCTGTCCAGTGTACCCAGATTGTGCGGCGGCACGTCCGTTCGACTTCAAAACTCAAACTACGCGTGTAAAATATGGCTCGCAGCAAAGTGTAGTAGTACTATTTTTTTTAAAGGCCGTCGTGCGTTCGGCCGGGATCGAACCCACAAAATGAGGTATACACTCCCGCAACCACTAGTAGTACTCGTTGGAGTACAACGCAACCTAGAATCGCCTTTTGTCGCTAGTAGTACGTACATTTCCTTACAAGAAACCCCTAATAATACAAGAAACCACTAAAATGCCAAGAAACTACTACCACTTGCATATGTGGCAGACTTAAGATAAGACTACATTATCAACCATTGTACATGCTCTTACCAACAAAAATCCTCGAGTGACCTCCTACCTCCGGCCTGTCCACCTAGTCATCCTCGGCCATGGGACGCAGCTACCGCCGCCGGCAGAAGGCGAGGTCAAAACCGCCGGCGGTGCGGAGCCCATGTTGCGGCAGCCCAGATGCCAGCTCCGTCCGGCGCAAGGCCGCTTAGCTAGCCAAGATAGCTCTGTCCACCGCTTGTGCGCAAGGTTTGCTAGCTAGATTGGCACGGCACAAGGGCGGCTTGTTTCACAAGACGCCTTGGCCAGGCCAGCCATCCGGCTCGAGCGAAGGCCAGCGCCAGCGGCTTGCTCGCTCGTGAGTCACGCCGGGCCAGCCTGCCAACCTGCAAGTGGAGGCCAAGGCGCCTGCCCGTCCGGGCGGAGCGGGCGGCCAACTCGCTCATCACCGGTGCCACCGATTTAACACGCATCAAGACTGTTTGAAGTAATGTTCTTGAAAAATAATGATTTGAGGGGGAATAACAGGATAGAAGGTTAGATGTGGGTCCCTCATGTCAACGGTCAAACAAAATGTGTTGGTTTAAGCTGCCTCGTCAGCACGGACGTGTGGGCCAACCCTGTCATAAATGGGTTTAAACGAACCTAATCGGTAGGAGTACTAGGTAGTAGTTTTTGGCGTGGATTAAGAAATTTTTGGTATGTTTTTGCTATTTTTTGTCCAATAGATTCTTCCTAGGGCTGGTTGAAAGTTGTCGTTTTTTGTTAAATACTCTACATATTGTAAGTAGGAGTGAAAGTTAAGCTTTGGAAGCCAATAAGCAAGGCTAGTTACATAGTGCATATGTGTACATGATTGAAAGTAAATATCAACCATGAGTGACTAATATCTTGATGGAAAACTCGAAACTATGGAATGCTAGGAAAAAAATGCATGGTTGGAGATACTAGCAATGTTCATGTCTGTTGCAACGAATCATAATTAGAATAATACTTATTCACAAACTTGGTACAAAACACTCTAATTTTGATATACATATGTTTCAATTAGAATATATTCCTTGGGCTGCTTTGGTGAGGTCGTGGAGGGATGTGGTTGGTTTTAAGATACTAATTATGGGTTTTTCTGCAAATTGGTAGACAAGTGGGATGTTGGTGAGAAAAGGCAACAACTTACCTCACAATCGTTAGATGTAGATCTAATGGTCGAAACGACGGATGGCGTATACACCAAAGATCACCAACTTAGTCTTGTGTAGGAGTATTAGCAAGATCCGCGGCATTGCACGGAACATCAAGATGCATTTTTTTATAAAACACTTGTTGTGATTGACCCTTGCAGGAGTAATCCCATGTGTAAAAACTAATGATATCTCGAGAAATATGAGATAAGGTGTGGTGGTGGTTGGTGGTCGGACTGAGCGGAGGCATGGGGATTGACGACGCCGGGCGTGCCACCGTGCCAATTTGTTCCAGAGGTTTCTTTTCTTAATTGCTCAACAATGAGGTTTGTTGGAGATAGGGATGAACGAGGGAAGGCCTTGTCCGCAAATGTGGAGAGAGGTGCGGGTATCTTTTAGTTTAATTTCCATCCACGATATAGATCGGATGGTCTATATTGCAAGATGGCACACGCATCATCATCACCACCTCGGTTTTTATAAGAGAAGAAATATAAGTATGGAGATACAAACGTATTATCGATACTTGCTTCCGTAAACTAGCATCTACATTCTATGCAACGCCTCGGCATGTGGGGCCTTAGCACAATGACTTCTCGACTGTGTAAAACAAAGATTTTCCCGTCGTCGACAAGGAGGGGGTGACGGCGGCGCGCTTTTTGGCTTGCTCTAGTCCTAGTAGTCACACTAGGTGGTCTAAGCACGTGCAGATTTATTCTTTTTCACGTCTCGTGTTCGCCAGATCGCCATGACTGTTGATGAATAGACGATAAGTTATTCACGGGAAACCCTTGATGAGCGTGTTTTAGAGAGAGAGAGAGAGAGAGAGAGAGAGAGAGAGAGAGAGAGAGTGCGCAAGGCAGTGATATGTTAGAGACTGAGGCAATGATAACAGATTCTTTGTGTCTATGTGTGTGGAGGATAGAGAGAGACATGTACATGGGGCTTTGTGTTGTGTAACGTGAAGACACATATACATAATTAGAGAGTGAGTGTGAGATACACATGCGGACATGGGGAGAGATGAGGATCCAGATAAATGGGTGTTTGTGCGTGTTTGTGTGTGTTTGTGCACGCGTTTGTGTGTGAGAGGGAGAGAGTGTACGTGGAATAGAGAGACCACTGATGATGAAAACCTAGTATAAGGGAAGGGGGAATGGTGTGACATGTGTAGTAGCGGGATAGCCCGGGTGCAGGCTGGGGGAGCAGACTATTTGGAAGAGACATCGAGTGTGTGTGTGGGAGAGGGGTGTGAGAGCGAGAGAAAGAGAGAGCTAGCAGCGGAGAGAGAGAGAGGAAGAGAGGGGGCGAGAGGGGTCGTTTGTGTCCATAGATGGCGTATAGATAGGGAGACAATGTTGATGTTGTCCGAAATTGGCCTATGAACGGAGACGCAAGGGAAGCGAGTCGTCGTGTGTGTGATAGGGACTTCATGAGAGATCTAGAATAGATGGTGTAGAGAACAATGTGCTAAATCGAGAACGATTATACATTAGGGAGCTATGCAAAGAGTCACGACATATATGTATGCAGGGGAAGGAGTCGGGTCCGCATGTGGGAGAGATAGAAAGAGGAGAGTGGTGCACAAGGAGACAAAGTGTGCTTGTTTGCAGTGGGGGTGGTGTGAGGTGAGTGCGCGAGAACCACATAACTAGGGAGATAGACGTTTGGGGGCGACGTTTTGTGTGTATGGGAAATATACACTCTACATAGTGCGTATGCTTGGGTAAGAGAGAAGCGGGAGACCTAGAGAGTGAGCGAAGAGATGTGTGCATGCCCGAGAGACAAAGTGTTAGAGACCTATGTTGGGGTCCGGACTTTACAAGAGAGAGGGTGTTAATGTGCTCGTGTTGGTGTTTGGGGAGAGAACTACTTCTCTGTGTGTGTGTGTGTGTGTGTGTGTGGTGGTGGTGGGGGGGTTGACTTTATAAAGAGTGAGGTGTCTATATTTGAGGGACTTTAGCGTAATTGAGATATTGTGCACTCATGGTTGATCCATTTGTTTCACAGTTTATACTATGAGATAACGATACTTTTGAACATGCGTGATATACCTTGATGTACCAATTACAAACCTAAGATTGGAATTTTGGAATTCGCTCCATCATTAGCTTTTGTAATTCATTTAAACGGAGGTACATTTTTAAGCCGGATTTCGCTATTTCAAATTACTATCTCAAACCTAGAGATATACTCATACGGGCATGTTCAAACTTTATAATCATCCACTTTATTCATACACATACACATTTTTGCTTTTGTCATCATATTTAGGATAAACACATTTGGAATTTCATTTGAATTGGACTGTATGATGGTATTTGCTTGTAGTAGCTCAATGATCCATATTTGAATTGAATGGACAATCTAAGTTTCGAGTTCGAGACATTGATTTTCAAAACTTGCACCTTTTTTTTTGCGTGCAACACAAACAAATTGTCGGCCATGATATCATAGTCGGCCGTACGAGAGCAGAATACTTATAATTTTAGGCGCCAAAAGCTTTCAAACTTCCCGCTCACATCGAAATATCACGCGCCCGAAAGTTTAGCCCTGCGATATTCCTGTTTTACCCCTGCCACATGAACGGAAAAGGGCTGCTTTGGTAACTCCATTGTTTTCCCCTCTTTGCCCCCAACATTCTTCCCCACCGCTCCAGATCTCCTTGACCGCCATCATGGTCCACTGCACCGGATCTGCTTAACCGGCGCCCTCCACCACAACGTAGGCCCTTCACTGACTCCCTCGTCCGCCCCTTCGCTGGCCCTTCATACAAGCCCTCGTCCGATGCAACAGATCCGCCTCACCGAAAGCACTATACAACGCTTGGCCAAGCCTTCATTCCACTACACCGACCCGCTCCATGACGCCATATTCAACTCCACCGCCTCGCTTACCGACGCCGCAGCCTCATCAGGTTATTTCGATTTGTACTCCTTCGTTTTTCTCTTTATCGTGCAAATGTTCACTTACCACAGATGAGCTTTCTTGTATGTCGACAAAGCGCCGCAACCGTAGCACCGAGCAGTTTCAAAGAACGGCGATACCGCCCAAACTCAACCGCAACACGAGCACCATCGACGATCCTTAGCTATCAAGTATGACAACGATACCCATACGCTGCCGAGAATCAGGTACTATTATCCAACGGCCGGCGCCTACGTTCACTTTCCTAGCATAAGCACCGCACCTTTGAATTTCTTCAGGGCATCATTCAGTTTTTCATGAGACGCGTTATTCTGCCTGCACCGATAGGGCCATACTTCCGGCAAAGGAACATGTTACATGTGTTAAATTGCATACCAAAGTGCACATATAGTTAATATGCTTTAGTTTTGTTATGATGCCACCTGTTGGTTCCATCGCATCGCTTAATGTTCTCTATGCTTAATTACACATCAGCAAACTAGCATGTGGTTCCGCCGCTTTTTGTTCGCTTTTACCCTACATTTTCTGATGCTTGCTATTACATCACTGCTCCGAGCCTCTGTTCATTACTTGTTTGTGTGTTCTTGATCTTCCCAAGTTGCATGACTAATTTGATGCTTCTATTAATTATGGAGCTGCCAGCCCCATCAAGGAAAAATTTTGTTCTTTTGGTGCTGGCACCTCGAACAAGCATAAAAATAGATGGAAGCAGATATATTGTCGTGTATGCACACACCCTTCTTTCATTAGTTTAGATGAACCATTTATGATCAATTCGGACCAGTGCATGCAATTAAAATTAATTTTACCTAAATAGATGGTGCAGAATAAACTACAACAACTAGATTTGCAACCACGGATGTCGATTTATATCTTCAAAGAACATTGCAATAGCAGCTAGGCTTCACAACAACATATGGTAAGCCAGTGTGTTTTAGTACATGTTAAATGTAATGCGAGTGGGCTGCTTTCTTGGCTTGTGCCCTCAACGTGTAATCCTACCGAATTACAAATAGTTCAGTTGTTCCGCTTTCTTGTATTGCTTGATTCAATGCTTGTTTGTTGTTATGTTATACCCGAGTTGGCCAATATGTCAATAGTGCTCGTTGTACTATCGTAAAGAAATGCATGCCTATTTCATTTGAGTCCTTAACTTTTCCTCTCAACTTCATCACAAGACTGTCTTTGTAGTTTATATGAGGCCACACTGTTAAGTGCTTTCTCAGATTATTTCAACTGCTTAGATGCCTTGGCAACTTAAATATAGCGGTTGTACACTCCCTTTTAACTTTCATCTTACCATTTTAATTTCTTTTCGGCTGATGTTGCTTCGAACCATTTAAATATAGTTTGCCATGCTCGGCAATAATTCTTCCGTCGTTTACCATGTAAGTTTACTGCCTGGATCATACGATAACTATCTCTTACTTATGTCCAGCGGAAACCTTTCAGGATGCCGTTCACACTAGGACACAATGTACAACCCCAGAATCTATTTGTGGAAGCAGTGCGCCATCCATGTTACCAGATGGTAGCAGTTCAGAGGCAACACCATCGGAGAGCAGTCTGAGCACAGATATTATAGTGCTTGAGGCTCTACTAGAGGCAGAAAGAGATGGTGTGGCTGACATGAATGAGGTAATCTTTATCTTGAGGCTGGAAATTACGGAATTAGCGGCACGCATTAAGCAATCAACCCAAGAATTGGAGGAAGTAAGGATGTTGCATTTGAAGACGGAGGAGGTCCTGCATTGTTTCGCTTATCTGAAGCCCAAGGTAATCCCGGTTCTTCTTTAGATACCAATTGAAATTGTCATTAGATTATTGTACTTGCATGTTGTGTCATGTCTCTGAATGGATTATGTTGCAAGAACCCCTATGTTGTCCGGAATTCCATGTTGCCCATGTGTTGTAATGATCCGAATTTTTTAGGCAAGGTAATCCTCAGTACGTGTATGATTGACATAAGGTGAACTGTTTTTCATGTGAGCATATTGTATTGGATGAAATAACTGTTTGAATCAGAGTGTATCCAACCTCTTTGAATTCAAGATCACGGCATTTCTAAATCATAATCATATATAAAGGTGGAATAAATCTTTGTTGTGGTTTTGAAGAAATAAATAACAAAACGTATAATTATCTGTGGATATTCGTAATCGAATACAAACTCGATTTGAATTTAGTTTGCCAGTCCTGTGGCAAACGTGAATGCTAATTCTCCCAAGTTTTGAACGAAGCGGCTAAACACCCACTATAATTTGTGGGCTGCCCGAAGCAAGTGTTTGCAAGATGGAAATTACTGTCTCCCCCTGACACTTGACATCCTTATCGACCAGATTTACACTGTTGTCGATAGGGGTAGACTAGTAACTTCAATCAGACGTGACACGACGGCCTCTGAGCCCATTCAGACACGGTGGGCGCCAAACGTGGGCGGCAAAACACATTTGATTCAAGCTCGTCCGAAAGACATGTGTCTCTTCCTCCATTTCCCCATTCATACACGGTGGGCGGCAAAACAAACTCTCCTCGTCCAAATCGATGTAGGCTAATATTTTAAATAGGGCGATGTGTAACTTCCATCGACGTGACACAACCGCCCTACCTGTCCAGCCCTGCTCATACACTGGGCGCCAACCGTATGCAAAACACCCTCTCCTCGCCTCAAATAGTTACCGCAAATATTTGGGAGATGCGAGATTACCGCCCTATCCCCAACCGACGCGATGTTCGATATTTTAAACGGGGATAAGTTCAGAACTTTCCCCCATTTCAGAGAAGCGTCCCAAAGTTTGAGATCGCCCCCCCCTCCATTTTTCCATTCATACACCGTCGGCGGCACGACAACCTCCGCACTACGGCCAGCCTCCTCCGTCCGCCACCCCATCCTCCACCTTGTCGGAGCTGCTACTCCTACCCCGTCGTCCACTGCAAGAGATGGACGTCTCTCATCCACGGCGCTGGACCAGGATCCTTTCATCGCCTCCTCTCGCTTCATCGGCACCATCGTCCACCTTGCCGTTGCCGCTCCTACGACCGCCTCGTCCACGGCAACATGATATATCCCCCGACCCGACCGTCTGTCGTCTAAAGTCTTCTTCCCCGCCGCCGACAGCCATCGCACCCACAGCACCCTCAACATATCAGCATAGGCCTACACGGCGTCGCAAGAGAGGTGGTACTCTTCCATATGTGCTTAAGTTATTGATCTCACCCGGAAAATAGATCGTAATTTCTTTACTGTACTTTTCTTGTCCGTACCAAATCATAGTGGCTAGTTGAAAGCAAACATTGGTTGCGAAGTAGCTTTGTCCGGTTTGCACCTTCAGATCCGCCATGGCACGGGCACTATACTCGTAAAGCTTATGGTTTCCCCCCTTCATATTCACTACCATCATCGTAGGTGCTTCGTGTCATGCTAGCACTGTCGGCGTTCTGGGAACGGGGGTCCCCAGACTTGCCTGCCTGCGGCCTGCGGCGTGACTCAAAGGAGGCCCAAGACAACCCATCTTCATCTACACAGGCTCAAGACCCTCGCGAGGGGCCAAGCCTCGTAGGGCGGACGACCAGGAGCTTCCTCAGGCACGGCCTCGTCAGGCTGGCTCACGAGGAGGCGGAGAGTTCAAGGCAGGGTACCTCGCGAGGTGCCCATGATGCAAGCCATGACGACCAAGGGCGCCGATCAGGCGCCCGATCCAGCTGGCGTCCTCCTTTCTTCTTTGGTGCAAAGGGAGCAAGCGCAGCGAGGGCATCAAGCAAAGGCATCCGCTTCGATTGCAACAAGACCAAGACCAGCCCCAATGGCTGGAAGGGAGTCATCGTGGAGCCCAAGAAGGCGTCATCACCAGAGCCTTTGGCAGGCGAGGACCAACTTTAGTCAGGATAAGTGTACCCGCAGTTCCCCTTCAAAATGGCCAATTGTTGGCGCCCTTCCCGCTCAATATTTGGGGAAGAGGCCCAGGGCCTTCGTCTATATAAGTAGAGCTAGCCACCATAGTAGGGAGAGATCCGACATTCGGAATCCAGAGAGAGAGATAGAGGTCCGATCCTCAAGCTAGAGCGACGGGACACCACCTAGCAGTTCATCACACCCACCAAGAACAGACCCTCGCGAGGCTGTTCTTCCCTGTACTGTTCTCCATCAGCCCAAGAGGCAATCCACCACACCACAAACTAGAGTAGGGTATTACACCACAACGGTGGCCCGAACTAGTATAAATCTCGTGTCTCTTGTGTTGTTCTTTCGAGTAGTTTAGGTCCCTGCGATTCGGCGAGGTACGAGACGGTGGAGGGTTGGATCTCCGCGCGCACCCCAGAGTTCGAACCTTAAGGGTCTGCCGGAACCCGAAATCACACAAGCACTACTCCTCAAGACCTCAACCCAAAGCTTACGTGTTCAAATATGAATCTGATATGATGCTCATATAACTAAAACAGAGAACGTTTAATTGGTCACCTAATGTTCCTATATTCGTTTCGAAAAGCATGTGCGCCACCCATCGTCCAGCTAGTTCCACTTTCTTGATTTTTCTCTTGATGCTTAGGGTTTTCCCTTTTATCTACTCTACTATGATCTCCGTAGGTGCTTTACGTCAGACTAGCATTACTCCACCCTTCAAGCTAAACAACACAACACTCGTAATTCAAAGCTTAGTTGTTCAAGTATGGTTGTGATATGATACTGATATTAGTTAACCGACACATTTAATTGGTTAGCTAAAGGTCCCACTTGAGTTTCCAAATGCATGTCGCGACATATAGATAGACAGCATAATTGCATTTCTTTGTCACTTGTTGACCGTACTTTTCTTGTCCATACCAAATCTTAGTTGTTATTTCAAAGCAAACATCGATTGCTAACTACCCTTTATGCGGGTTTGCGCCTTCAGATCTGCCATCCCACCGCCACGGTCAACACTGCATCGATCATGCTTATGTTTTCACCATATTATGATGACCACAATCAGCCTACGTGGTTCGTGTCGTAATAGCACTGCTCCACCCATCGAGCTAAACAATCTTAGTTGTACAAATTCATATCTGATATTATTGCTGATATTAGTAAAACTAAGAGATGTTTAATTGGTTAGCTAAATGTTCCTACTTTAGTTTCAAATGCATGTGAGCCACATATGGAGAGACCGGAAAGAATAGTATTTCTCTCAGGCGCCTGGGTTCATCATGGGTGGCCAACCGACATTGTATTGAAACACTTGTAATATCTTCAATATGCTTGCTCTTCCGCTTCTTCTTTAAGATGATACTCTTCTCTTCTGGTCGATCGTCAGTCGAGTTGTTCTCCTTAGTATATTTTGAATCACAGTCGTCAGTCGACTTGTTCTTCTTTACTATATGTTGAAGCTATCATCTGCTAAGTGTCATCACTTCGAGCTCTCATATTTTGAGTAGTAGGCCACATTATATTAATGCACACAACAAATTATAGCATGCATGGCATCTTTTAAAAGAATTACAGAGATAGCACAAAGGGGTTTACAGGGAGGCGATTGGATTAGAATCACTTCGCATTACAAAGAAAATCTCACTTGTTTTTACGCTTTTCATGCATGTCGATATTGAACATTATCAAAATGAATATGAGAATGGGCATTTAGAGGAATATTGCGGAAAGATCCAATCGCTAACAAACTTGGCATGGTGGAGGATGGCCTATCTTATTCACCCATCAAGGTGCTTGCTCTAACTTTGCAAAGTTGTATTGGTCGCACATATTTTGCATCGACCTCTTGCATTTCTTCTACTTTGTTACACCATCTCGCTTAGTTTAAGCATCATATATGAGTATATGCCATAACTATCCATTTTCTGTACCTATTCCATGTGTCGTCACACTATGTTTTTCCAACAAATGTTGTTCTTTCGTGATAGATGTCCAAAAGGAAGAGGGTGAGTGCAGATCCTCAAGGAGTACAAACTAGGTATTTGGAAAAGGTAGTGGTACTGTTAAATCAGATAGATCAAGAGCCACGTAAAAACACAGCCCAACTGCACCACACTTTACCCCTACTCCAAAGGGCTAAACCCTATTAGAACTGGCTGGGAGCCCAGTCAGTAATCGTCTATGATATCAATTCATAATTTGAACTCCTAAATTTATGCTTGTGCCTTACCTTCTCTCTTGTATGAAAACTAATTTTAGATGAATCTCCTTGCTCAAAGGATCATACGATCTCAAAACAATAATGGGCTCTGCATTGCTCTTGTCAGTACCTATCTCCCTTTTGCCTTGTAACGATGTACTTAATTAATTGCTATTTGATTATGTATCATCGATGCACTTTTGAGCTTCATTATCCTCTGTTTCTTCCAATATTATTTGATCTATATTTACTCTTTGCAAAATGTAGAATAATGGCAACGCTTATAAAGAATTTTCTTTTCCGAATTTATTGAATTATCCTTCCATCAAAATGGAGAAGGGCTTTGTCTAGCCCGTGTTAACATGTAATGTAAGTTCATCCTTCTCAAGCCTTCAAACTTTGTTCTAGTATAGATTTGGATAGGCATCATTACCTCCACTGCTGTTTGCTTTGCTGTTTACATCTGATTGGATGTTTGCAACAACTACCAGTTTCAAATTGTAGTTGTAAAAACATGTTCCTTATGTCAATGAGATCCATTTATTTGCTTATATAATTGTGAAACCTGTTACATGTCTCCTTGTATCTCTTTCAGAGTCGTATCTCTTACGCTAGGCAGAACTTTAGGGAATATAGTGAGCCAAACCATCTTGAGGAAAGCGAGATGACCCCAAGGTCCTGCCTTGATGAAGACAGTGAGTTGAAGCTACTCACCAGCAGGTGTGAGACAACCTCTCAGGCAAATAAGGTTTCAATTAGTTCGACTTCTTCGGTCTTAACTTAAAGCGGAAAGGCTTGCTTCACTTAGCTCCGACTTGAAGTCAAAGATGCAATGAAGATGTTAGAGGATCGCCGTCGCACCATCATGCCTTAAATCTAGTGTTGATGCATCTATCGTTGACACAACCGAGGTCTACTCAGCTTCTTCAGCTGTTTGGGGGGCCCGACCTGGCCAGGCCTAGTGCCTTCTGAAGTGCTCTCAGTTTTGTATATTCTTTTGTCGGCGCTTTTATTTGCACTGGTGGCGAACTTTGATGCCCAGTGGATGTGATATGTGTGATAGCCGTGATAGCCTAGTGTAAGTTGCTTGCTTATTTATTTCCTTGTTGTCTTGTTTATTTGTTTGCTTGTAGTCATTGCAGTTCTTTTTCCGCGGTTTGCTAGCGCTGCAATAACCTATTTTTTAAAATTAGGCCACAGTAACCATGGGCTAATATTTACTGTAGTGACACTGGGCCTCCTACGGGCCATAGAAACAGTGGGCCTTCTATGGGCCGTAGAAACAGTGGGCCTTCTATGGGCCTTAGAAACAATGGGCCTTCTACGGGCCGTAGAAACAATGGGCCTTCTACGAGACGTATCATCAATGGGCCTTATACGGGCAGTATGATCGATTGGCCAAACATTGGCCAATAATAGGTCAGATTATGGCCGTGAACGGGCTAGAGTTGGAATCGTCTGCTCATGGGCCGACCATAACGGGCCATCGTTAATAGGCCATATTTCATGACGCTATGAAAACGGCCCAACGTGTTAACGGACCACAAACGGGCCGACTGTAACCATGGGCTGAATTTGGCCCATAAGCAGAAAATGACAGTAACGGGCCGTAAGTAAACAAATGCTGGAAATGAACCCAAGAATAAATGGGCTCTAAGAAGGCCGAAAGATAACATGGGCTGGAACGGCCCAACAGAATAACGGGCCCTTAATGGGTATAAAGTGATACACTGTTCATTACGGGCCAGTTTCACCACGGGCCGTTAATGGGTGTAAAGTAATACATCGCTCATTATGGGGCCGCTTTCACCACGCCGTTAATAGGCCAAGAGTTACATAGGGCCTCATATGGGCCAAAAGACGTCATGGGCCATACATGGGCCGAAGTGAAACCGGCCGAATCATATTGGGTGGCCCAGATGACTGATCGGGCCTAATTCGGATAGGGCATAACGGGCCTTGGGTTAGCGGGTCAGAATGGGCTATATGTGAACAAAGCCATTAATGTGCTTTACATGGGCGGCCAGCCACCTTTTCACCAAGTCAAACGGGCCGGTCTTTTCACATGAATGGGCCTCTGTTATCGTGCCACGTGTCGACGTATCATAGGCGCCTTCTGTCCAATGAGTGGATGACATATGTCCCAACGGTGAGCCGACACGTGTTTCCTCCAGCCAATGATGATTTTACAAGTGGAAAATTCCCATTGGTCGGGGCTGTTAACGGGTTATCGGATCCAAAACCCGACCCAATAGCTTAACGTCGTTCCTTTACGGTGGATGCCACGTGTCGGTCACCCTTGATGAAAGCACTTCTGTGACCGCGATTTATCGTCATGGAAGTGGACACTTTCGTGATGATAATTTTGGTAATGTCATGGAACACTTCTACGACAAAGATGTGTATGACTATCTTGATTCTGTCATAAATTTGTCATGGATGTACATGCATGACAAAAACGCGACTCCATCGTGACAAACACGTATCATCATGGAAGTGTATTTTTTTGTAGTGATAGCCTCCGATGATGTGTGAGTAGTTTACTGCTGACCTTCGGGTCCATAGTTATTAGCTAGATGGCTTCTTCTCTCTCTTTGGTTCTCAATAAAAAGTTCTCCTCGATGTTCTTGGAGATCTATTCGATGTAATACTTTTTGCGGTGTGTTTGTCAAGATCTGATGAATTGTGGGTTTATGATCAAGATTATCTATGAACAATATTTGATTCTTCACTGAATTCTTATATGCATGATTTGATATCTTTGAAAGTCTCTTTGAATTATCGGTTTAGTTTGTCCTACTAGATTGATATTTCTTCCAATGGGAGAAGTGCTTAGCTTTGGGTTCAATCTTGCGGTGCTCGATCCCAGTGACAGAAAGGGAACCGACACGTATTGTATTGTTGCCATCGAGGATAAAAAGATGGGGTTTATATCATATTGCTTGAGTTTATCCCTCTACATCATGTCATCTTGCTTAATGTGTTACTCTATTCTTATGAACTTAATACTCTAGATGCATCTTTGGATAGCGGTCGATGTGTGGAGTAATAGTAGTAGATGCAGAATCGTTTCGGTCTACTTGACACGGACGTGATGCCTATGTTCATGATCATGCCTAGATATTCTCATAACTTTGCACTTTTCTATCAATTGCTCGCCAGTAATTTGTTCACCCACCGTAATAAATGCTATCTTGAGAGAAGCCACTAGTGAAACCTATGGCCCCCGGGTCTACTTTACATCATATAAGTTTCCGATCTATAATTCTAGTTTACTATTTATTTTGCAATCTTTATGTTTCAATCTATACAACAAAAATAACAAAAATATTAATCTTATTATCTTTTATCAGATCTCACTTTTGCAAGTGGCCGTGAAGGGATTGACAACCCCTTTATCGCGTTGGTTGCAAGGTTCTTGATTATTTGTGCAGGTACTAGGCGATTTGCGTGTAGTCTCCTACTGGATTGATACCTTGGTTCTCAAAAACCGAGGGAAATACTTACACTACTTTGCTGCATCACCCTTTCCTCTTCAAGGGAAAACCAACACATGCTCAAGAGGTAGCACTCGCTACGGTCATAGAGTAGGGGACGGCGAGGTCGGGGACGACTTGGTCACAGTGAACCGACGACGAGTAGCTCCGGGCACCGAGGACGAAGACGGGATGATGGTGACGAGTTGGGGCGGCGAGGCGACGAACCCAAGGGGTGGAGAGTACCAGCGTGATGTGGCAGTTCTTCTGCTCATGCTAGCACGGAGAGGGGAGGCCAGTGGCCACGGCAACGACTACGAGCTTGGCGGTTGTGGTTTGGCCATGTATGCGGAAGAGGAAAGCGGCGCAAGGGGGAGAGGGAAAGAATGCTAGGGTTCTGCTTGGGTGCTCGAGGGAGGACTTGTAGGCGACGGGGAGGAGCTGGATGGCCGGCACCTGGCCATCCATGGCCATGGACGTGTGAGGGGAAGCCACCCAGCCTCCTGTGAATAGGAGGTGGAAGATGAGAGGGGGAGTTGGGCTGGTTTCTGTTAGATGGGCCAAGTGGAGTAGATTAGGTCTGCTGTTTTGTTTCTTTTTTATTTTATTCATGCTTTATACTAATATGTTTTATTATCTAATTATTATAGTTTTATAAAATATAAAATCAGTTCCTAAAATAGTATTAATAGTTATTCTAATTCCACAATAACTTGAGCACCCAAACAAGTTAGTTTAACGTATTAGATATGATAAAAGGCATTTAATTATTGGTTTTAGCTACTGTTTATTAACTTTAGAGCATTCAGTTATTTTATAACAATGTGGTTTCTCCACCAATACTTCCTATGGATTATTTGGCACCTTACGAACACGTTTGTTTTAATGTCTGAAATCTTTTATCGTTTAACTCAATTTTGAATACAAACGGGATTTGAATCAGAGTGAGTTTAGTAACAGTAACAATGGCGACATGGCATCATTAGTAGAGGGTTACTTTAGCTTAATTATCTGGGCGTCACAATTCACCTCCACTACAAGAAATATTGTCCCGAGATTTAAGGGGTGGAATTAGGGGGAGAAACTAGGTTACGAAATTTCTAACGATTCTTCTCAGTCTTGGTTGCTCTTCTCGAAGAGGTCGGCCCACTACGTTGATGTCTTCAATTCTCTGCTCCAGTTCATCATGATGAGTCCAGCATCCTATCTTCAGGATCTCCATCGTACTTACAGTAGAATAAGGGGGGGTTATTCCGAAGGAACGGACCTCTGCAAGGTTGACCACCTGGTAGCTAACATCATGGAAGGTGGCGGAAAGTAACTCTCGAACTGAAACTTAAGAAAATTTCAATAGCAAAGTAAGAAGGTACTATGAGAAGTTTAAGCAGGTAGGCAATCGTTCGATGCCTGGAAAAAAGTGTGAAAGGGGTCCAGAGCAACGGGAATAAGTATTATGCCTCATACCATAGTAGATTACTAGGAAGATGACCCACGAATTACATACAAAATCAAGCGCGGGGAATAACTTTGGCAACATTGGTGTACAGGAGAGTCAGGTTTCGATCCTGTGGAACTATGGGTTATGGGGCCACCATGTGGGTTAAAAGTAGAAGGAGCGGTGACATCTTGCATGGTCATGATACCAAGGCATGTTAGAGGGTAGCCTGCCAGTTATGTCGGCAACAATGTTGGTACCAAGGGCGAGGGGCGAGGAGAACCATTTTCCTGCTTGTTGAACGAGGCAGACCAATAGGCAAATTTCTCGGCCCATCGGTGGCTACCGGAATGTCATCAACATTAGTAATGTGGTCTTGCCGATGTAATTGTACACCGAGGTGTTTACATAACCGTAAGAATATTACTGCTTAGATCATATAGATCACAAGAAAGGTTAAACCAAACAATGGAAAGGAAAATATGATTATCAGATTAAACAGAACAATGGAAAGGAAAATGTGTTTAAACACATATTTCAGGGGGATATCCTTCCCAAGGACAAGCAGAGCATGATATCCGCTATAGGATAGAAAGTAGAAAACCATTTAGGGAAGGGGAGAGGAATTTCACCACTTTACCCGTATAGCGGTGTTAGGATAATTCACAAAGAAAATTTAGCATCGTGCTTCAAATGTTCTTAATGAAGATCGGAGTACCACAAACATGCTTCGAGATAACATTGACATGGTCTTCAAGCAAATCTCAAACTTTGGATACTCAAAGGATTCATCAGGAACAACTTATAGAATAAGTCTTACAATTTCCTCATGGAAGAATGGTTAACACTGCTAAAAAGGAAACTATAACAATAGGGCCTCCGGACAGGTGGGCTAGGTATGACACCACCTTACCGGGTCAAATTAAGACCAATGTTATAACTCTTGGAAATATGTTCCAACCATCATATCAGACCGATATTTAGTTCTGATTGGTGGCAGGATACCTCAGACTCAGGATGCCTGGGAAGAAAAGGTGCAACACAAATTGACGAGATGACATTGCAAGATTCTCGAGAAATGAACTATGGAAACGAGTTTCGAAACAAGAGTTCATCATTAAACCAAGGAGAGGATGAGGAGGTGGCGAATGGACTTGGCGACAACTCATTGAGATTTCCAAAAGATGGATCTCCTCAATAATGTAAACAAGGAGATAACATTTGTCAGATCAAATGATATTATGATGTATGCCTGAGGAAAACATACGCAAGTAAACATTGGTTGAAAGGTGCAGCCGAAAGATGGGCTTAGGTAGCATGATCAACGTTATAATGGTGGTTCAACAACCAATAGTCTAAGAACGAACTATTGACAATCAACTTCAAAGCAATAGGGTTGCTAGAAGTACGGAATCCAACCAGCATCGTTCACTTGTTGGTATCCCGGTTAGAATCAACACGGGGACTGATACGTCTCCAACGTATCTATAATTTTTGATTGTTCCATGCTATTATATTATCTATTTTGGATGTTTAATGGGCTTTATTATGCACTTTTATACTATTTTTGGGACTAACCTATTAACCGAAAGCCCAGAGCAAATTGTTGTTTTTTGCCTATTTCAGTGTTTCGCAGAAAAGGATTATCAAACGGAATCCAAACAGAATGAAACCTTCGGGAGAGTTATTTTTGGAACAAACGCAATCCAGGAGACTTGGAGTGGACGTCAAGGAAGCAACGAGGCGGCCACGAGGTAGGGAGGCGCGCCCAGGGGGTAGGCGCGCCCCCCACCCTCGTGGGCCCCTCGTGGCTCCACCGACCTACTTCTTTCGCCTATATATACTCATATACCCTAAAAACATCCGAGAGCAGCACGAAACCCTATTTCCACCGCCGCAACCTTCTATACCCGTGAGATCCCATCTTGGGGCCTTTTCCGGTGCTCCGCCGGAGAGGGAATCTATCACAGAGGGCTTCTACATCAACACCATAGCCTCTCCGATGATGTGTGAGTAGTTTACCACATACCTATGGGCCCATAGTTATTAGCTAGATGGCTTCTTCTCTCTCTTTGGATCTCAATACAAAGTTCTCCTCGGTTCTTTTGGAGATCTATTCGATGTAATTATTTTTGCAGTGTGTTTGTCGAGATCCGATGAATTGTGGGTTTATGATCAAGATTATCTATGAACAATATTTGGTTCTTCTCTGAATTCTTATATGTATGATTTGATATCTTTGCAAGTCTCTTGAATTATCAGTTTGGTTTGGCCTACTAGATTGATCTTTCTTGCAATGGGAGAAGTGCTTAGCTTTGGGTTCAATCTTGTGGTGTCCTTTCCCAAAGGATGTTAGGGCAGCAAAGCACGTATTGTATTGTTGCCATCGAGGATAAAAATATGGGGTTTATATCATATTGCTTGAGTTTATCCTCTACATCATGTCATCTTGCCTAATGCGTTACTCTGTTCTTATGAACTTAATACTCTAGATGCATGCTGGATAGCGGTCGATGTGTGGAGTAATAGTAGTAGATGCAGAATCATTTTGGTCTACTTCTCGCGGACGTGATGCCTATATACATTATCATGCCTAGATATTCTCATAACTATGCGCTTTTCTATCAATTGCTCGACAGTAATTTGTTTGTTCACCCACCGTAGATTATGCTATCTTGAGAGAAGCCACTAGTGAAACCTATGGCCCCCGGGTCTATCTTCCATCATATTATTTTCCTATCAATTTGCTATTCCTGCCGTTGTTTATTTTGCAATCTTTACTTTCCAATCTATACAACAAAAATACCAAAAATATTTATCTTATTATCTCTTGATCAGATCTCACTTTTGCAAGTGGTCGTGAAGGGATTGACAACCCCTTTATCGCGTTGGTTGCAAGGTTCTTATTTGTTTGTGCAGGTACAAGGCGACTTGCGTGTAACCTCCTACTGGATTGATACCTTGGTTCTCAAAAACTGAGGGAAATACTTACGCTACTTTGCTGCATCACCCTTTCCTCTTCAAGGGAAAACCAATGCATGCTCAAGAGGTAGCAGGGACCAAGAAGGGAAGGTTATGGTGAGAAGTATTACTTGCATCAATAATTCATAAGAGGTGGTGAAATTCTCACGACATTCTTGACACAAACGATGGTAATACTCCAAGGTAGAGCATAACATAAGTCAGATAGCAAGGAACTCAAGGTACAACACAAAACTAGAACAAGTTTTGTGTTGGGAGGAAAATCAATAATGTTGTCGATGTTAACACAAATCATCGAGGGGGCAAGCATGGAATTTCTCATCAGGAACTCAATGTATGTCCCGGAAGAAGTTAAAATGTTGATGATGATCACAACCCATTTATCGAGAGGTTACAAGAAGATGTAATCGATCGGCAATGACATCACACCAAGGGAATGGTGAAGCAAATGTTTACTGTAACCATAGATAAGATGCCATCTCAGAATTCGGAGTTGTCTCTCAAGACAAAAAGTATGATGTGGAAAGTTTGATGTAAGCTTAGAGCACTGTCGGGATTGTGTCCTGGGGATGAAGGGCATATGTAGAATGGTCAAGCAGTCACCTGAAGATGATGATGTAGTCAATCAGTTGGGAATGACATGATCGAGTACAAACTCGTAAGCAATGAAGATTACTAAGAGTTGTCGAATCGCAGTGCGGACTCGATTCACTATTCGGTGTTGTCGGTTGATGACAACCCAGAACTCGTGGAGTGACTCTGATAGGGAAAGGTGTTACTCCAGCACAAATTCATAAGATGTAGTGCAATGGCATGATATCCTCAAGATACCAGGGGGATAATACTCGAAGGAATATCAAATTAAAGGTTGAAGTGGGGTGCATTGATCTATAGAAGACAAGCGTTTTAACTTGTCTGAGAAATGGAACCAAAGGAAGAAATTATGGCCGGAACCACAATCATAAATGATCAAACCACGGATACAATATGAACTTATAATAAGGGAGTAATTATTTTTACGAGCAGCTTCCATGATAAGTTCTACATCGTGTCCATGTGCATGAACACAAAGTTCAAGGTCGACTCCCACTTCTCCAATGCATAACCTTTCATTCACTCCTCGCGTCCGATGAGGTTGTAGTGCTGAAATTTTATTTGGCATAACACCCTTAGAGTATGACCTGTAGAAGCTTTCGGGTTTACACAGATTAGAAAAGGCATAGCTTCAACCCATCGGGGCATCTTAGAAACATATACCACAACTTCGGGACTGATTTATACAAGCTTGAAAGCAGAGCATGGTTGAGAAAGCAGAGGATACAATTTACCAAAGGCACTATGTACCCGAGGGAAGGCTCACGAGGTTATTGAATATGAGGGACGCTGTTGGATAAAATCCAGCAAAGGATCTGCCAGTCCACAATGGAGCTGATGTGAGCATTGGAACACAACCAGAGGAAGTAACAATGCAAAGGCATTGGATTATAGAAACAGCTGACCAATTCAGATCTCAAATGCAAAGGAATTGTGTTTTTCACATCAAGGGCTCAGAAGCAAACGCTCCGATTAAGGATGGATAAGTTGAGTAGACTTAGGGATACAATCGATGGTAATTT
Organism: Aegilops bicornis; assembly: GCA_021605145.1. Taxonomy (NCBI): domain Eukaryota; kingdom Viridiplantae; phylum Streptophyta; class Magnoliopsida; order Poales; family Poaceae; genus Aegilops; species Aegilops bicornis. Next base: position 206,419,720 of record CM038669.1, on the reverse strand, counting down.
GTTTGGTCGAGAACCAGCTCCTGTTCAAAATGACATCTGAGCCAGAAGGATGAATTATAGGATCTGATTGAGGATTGCGAGCATTGCAACATATTGAATCAAGAGACTCGAAATGATAATGACAAAGGATACTAAATGAATAATGCTAGTCTTAAGGAACGCAACCAAAATGCAAGCACACAATTGCAGAGCAATAGCGGGCAGAGGATTACGAGAAGATTAGCTACCATCTCAATGTATCTTGTGAATCATATGAACAACGGGGGAAGAACAGATACTCGGTAAGTGCGAGAATTATCCGTAGGGGGTATTCATAAGGCAAGAACTGCAGGATAGTAAGCTCAAAGAGTTCTCGAAACAATGGAGAGCAGTTCGGGGCATATTATAATAACAAGATCAATGGGATTGAATGTAAGCAAGTGTATGCAGTTATCCATACGGATATAATAGTGGTAGGGAATTTGCAAAGGCGGTGGGCACAAGCGTCTCAGGAAAACATCAAATAGCATCTTTGGAACCTTCTGGTGAAGCAGTCGACCATCTGGAATGAAGGGGCCTTCCGGCAGGAAGTGGTAATGAGAACCTAGAGTTATAATTAGTAAAATCATTTAACTTGACAGAAGAGAGAGATCAGAATCCCAGAGTACAACCAAATGGCGACATGGGCCCGTAAGCCACACAACCATGTTAGTAAAAGTTTTGCAATGACTAGACTCAACTTCGGCCAAGGAGTTGGAAGGGGGATTCCTACAGGCAGTCGGCTCTAATACCAACTTGTGACGCCCCCGATTCAATCATACACTAATCATACATAAAAACGTGTACGATCAATATCAGGGACTCGCGGGAAGATATCACAACACAACTATAAAAAAAGTAGGTCATACAAGCATCATAATACAAGCCAGGGGCCTCGAGGGCTCGAATACAAGTGCTCGATCATAGACAAGTCAGCAGAAGCAAGAATATCTGAGTACAGACATAAGTTAAACAAGTTGCCATAAGATGGCTAGCACAAACAAAGATACAAATCGAAAGAGGCACAAGCCTCCTACCTGGGATCCTCCTAAACTACTCCTGGTCGGTGGCGGCGGCCTGCCCGTAGTAGTAGGCACCATCGGTGTAGTAGGAGTCTTCGTCGATGGTGTCTGGCTCCTGGGCTCCATCATATGGTTGCGACGTCCGAGAAGAATGGGAAAGGGGGAAAAGGGGGAGCAAAGCAACCGTGAGTACTCATCCAAAGTACTCGCAAGCAAGGATCTACACTACATATGCATTGCTATCAATGAAATAGGTAGTATCTATGGACTGAACTGCAGAATGTCAGAATAAGAGGGGGTAGCTAGTCCTATCGAAGACTACGCTTCTGGAAGCCTCCATCTTGAAGCATATAGAAGAGAGTGATGTCCCACAAGTATAGGGGATCAATTGTAGCTCTTTTCGATACGTAAGAGTGTCGAACCCAACGAGGAGCAGAAGGAAATGACAAGTAGTTTTCAGTAAGGTAATGTCTGCAAGTGCTGAAATTGTTAGTAGCAGAGTAGTTTGATAGCAAGATAATTTGTAACGAGCAAGTAACGGTAGTAGTAACAAAAGTGCAGCAAGGTAGCCCAATCCTTTTGAGGCAAAGGACAGGCCAAAACGGTCTCTTATGATAAGCAAAGCGTTCTTGAGGGTACACGGGAATTTCATCTAGTCACTTTCATCATGTTTATTTGATTTGTGTTCGCTACTTTGATAATTTGATATGTGGGTGGACCGGTGCTTAGGTGTTGTTCTTACTAGAACAAACCTCCTACTTACGATTAACCCTTCTTCAAGCATCCGCAACTACGAGAAAAGTATTAAGAATAAATTCTAACCATACTGAGGGAGTCCTGGATTAGGGGGTGTCCGGATAGCCGAACTATCACCGTTGGCCGGACTCCTGGACTATGAAGATACAAGATTGAAGACTTCGTCCCGTGTCCGGATGGGACTTTCCTTGGCGTGGAAGGCAAGCTTGGCGTCTGGATATGTAGATCTCCTACCATTGTAACCGACTCTGTGTAACCCTAACCCTATCCGGTGTCTATATAAACCGGAGGGTTTTAGTCCGTAAGAAGAACAACAATCATACCATAGGCTAGCTTCTAGGGTTTAGCCTCTGTGATCTCGTGGTAGATCTACTCTTGTACTACCCATATCATAAATATTAATCAAGCAGGAGTAGGGTTTTACCTCCATCGAGAGGGCCCGAACTCGGGTAAAAACATCGTGTCCCTTGTCTCCTGTTACCATCCGCCTAGACGCACAGTTCGGGACCCCCTACCCGAGATCCGCCGGTTTTGACACCGACATTGGTTCTTTCATTGAGAGTTCCTCTGTGTCGTCATCTTTAGGCCCGATGGCTCCTTCGATCATCAACAACGACGTGGTCCAGGGTGAGATTTTTCTCCTCGGACAGATCTTCGTATTCGGCGGCTTTGCACTGCGGGCCAATTCACTTGGCCATCTGGAGTAGATCGAAAGCTACGCCCCTGGCCATCAGGTCAGGTTTGGGAGTTTGAACTACACGGCCGACATCCGTGGAGATTTGATCTTCGACGGATTAGAGCCACAGCCAAGCGCGCCGCACTGTCTCGATGGGCACGATCTAGCTCTGCCGTCGGACAGTGCCCTGGAAGCCGCACCAGCGTCCGCTCCGACCCTTAGCTCGGAGCCGACTCCGCCGATCGAGGACGGGTGGTTGGACAACGCCTCGGGGGCTACAATCTCTACGGCGATTGAGCCGAACTCCATCCCTGTCCTTTGCGAAGACCGTGACTCCAAGGTGCCGGACTCCTCTCCGGACTCCGAACCCTTCGCTACCGCCAATCGAATCCAATTGGGCGCCGGTTATGGAGTTCATCGGCGGACATCTTTTCAGCACTCGCCCTTGGGCGACATCCTAAATTCACTAAAGTCTCTCTCTTTATCGGAGAGCCTGGCCGGACTACGGTCAGGAAGGTTGGGATGCGGACGACGAAGAAATTCAACGCCCACCCACCGCCCACTTTGCAGCCACTGTCGAAAGCTTAAACGACGTGCTCAATTTCGACTCCGAAGACATCGACGGTATGGACGACGATGTAGGAGACAACCATGAACCAGCAACTATAGGATACTGGACAGCCACCTCATCCCATGATGTATACATGGTGGATACACCTAAAGGAAGTGACGACGAGGAACAACGGGACACTACGAAGGATAAAGCAGTCAAAACGGCAACGTAAACGCCGCGCAAGTCCCGCCGACAAAGACGACAGCCACGTACTCCAGCCATAGAGCAGGGCAAACCGGTGGACGATGAACATGTTATCGAGCAACCGTCCGAACAGGACAACTTGGATAAACAACCCGTCCCCGGTGAAGATAACAGTCCGTACTATCTCACGCCGGACAAATTGTTGGAGCAGAAGAACCTCCACAAAAGGCTCGTCGCCACTGCGCGTAGCCTGAAAAATCAGAAGCGGAAGCTCAAAACAGCGGAAGATGCACTCTGAATCAGATGGAGCAAAGTACTCAACACCGCAGAGAAATACGGCGACAGTCGCCACACAAAGAGCTACCCGAAGCGCAAATTACTGCCCGAATTCGATGAGGAGGCCGTAGAGCCCCCGCAATCAAAGAACAAAGAGGCCGCCAATCGGATAGACGACCACATGGCAAACATGGAGCGGCAAGCGGCGCCAAGACACAAGCCGCACGCGATCCGCATAAGGATTCACATCAAAAGGATGGCCCAGTTAGGTCCATCTATGGGCCGAGAAAGCAAGCTCTTCCAAGCAATGCAACACGCCAAATATCCGAACATCATGGCACACCCAAATATAGGGGTGCCGCACACCCCCTGTGTTTCACCGATGAGGTGCTGGATCACGAATTCCCAGCGGGATTCAAACCCGTGAACATAGAGGCATATGACGGAACAACAGACCACTGAGTGCGGATTGAGGATTACATCCTCCACATACACATGGCTAGAGGAGATGATCTCCACGCCATAAAATACTTACCCTCAAGCTCAAAGGGCCAGCCCGGCATTGGCTCAAAAGCCTCCTGAAAATACCATTGGAAGTTGGGAAGAGCTCGAGGATGTTTTTGGGGCAAATTTTCAAGGGACTTATGTCCGTCCTCCGGATGCACGATTTAAGTCACATAACTTAACAACCCGGAGAGTCAGCCCAAGAATTCTGGAACAGGTTCCTCATCAAAAGAACCAAATAGTCGATTGTCCGGACGCCAAGCCTTAGCAGCTTTCAAACACAACGTCCGAGACGAATGGCTCGCCAGACACTGGCCAGAGAAGCCGAGAACAATGGCTGCATTAACAAACCTCATGACCTGCTTTTGCGGGAGAGGATAGTTGGCTGGCAAGATGCGCATCAATGACCCAAGTACATCCAAGTCAGGGATGGAAATGGAAAACCACGACCAGCAAGGACCAAAGACCGGACAAAGGGAAACAGCCCAAGAGCACGATACCAACGCCGGATTCAAGCTCCGGCAGAATCATAAAAAATGCCCCTCAAGGACAACAATGACGAGCTATCCAACCTAAACAAAATCTTGGACAAAATATGCCAAATCCACAGTACTCTGTGAAGCCCGCAAACCATACCCACAGAGATTGTTGGGTCTTCAAGCAGTCCGCAAACTCAATGCCGAACACAAGGCTCGACACACCAAGCGAGGACGATGATGAACCCCACAAGCAGAGCACCGGAAAACAAAAGAATTTCCCACAAAAAGTCAAAACAGTGGACTCACTTCAAGTGACAAAAGGGAAAAACAGAGTGGCGCCCATAGAAACACGCGCCAAGACGGTCTATCCCAGCAGAGTCCCAACGATGGTTGTCAAAACCAATCACCTTCGATCATCAGGACTATTCCGGAAGTATCCGAAACGCAGGATGGACTGCCTTGATATTAGATCCTATAATCGACGGACTCCAATTTACACAAGTCCTAATGGACGGAGGTAGCGATCTAAACCTGCTATATCAGGACACAATCCGCAAAATGGGGATAGAGCCAACCAAAATTCGCCATAGCAACACCTCCTTCAAAGGGGTAATGCCAGGCCTATATGCCCATTGTACGGACTCCCTACTGCTAGAAGTTGTGTTCGGCTCATCCGACAACATCCGCCGTGAAAAGTTAACCTTCCACATCGCCCCATTCGAAAGTAGCTATCAAGCACTACTGGGACGTGAAGCTTTACCGCTTTAACGCAATACCGCATTATGCATCTCTTACACTTAAAATGCCCGGTCCACGCGGCATCATCTCATTAAAAGGAGTATCAAGTGTTACTCGAAAGACGGAAGAATGTGAGACCGCCTTGACAGCCCCACACTAATCCGCCCGCTAATCAAAGCACCTGAATAGGTCATTCGAACCTGTGACATGGCTAGACGAGTCCGGCGTAAACATATAAAGGCCTACCAAATGCATACCCCGTACAAGGGCTGCACGCATGTACAACAAGAGACAATAAAGCTCAATTTTATTCACTTTTCGAACTGCACTCGCTTTATTTAATATAAAGTACATTTTTCGCACGATCTTTTTTTCTTTTCAACTAAGTTCTTCTCTTTTACAGATGAACACCGTGCTACACCCGTCGAGGATACGGCACAACGGAGACACAGGTGCAGACGTGCAGAGGGACCCATTGCAAGGATTCTTTTCAGATTAAGACCCTACGTAAACCTTTTTTTTGTCTCTTGTTGATACACATCCCTGGTTTCTTGCTATAACCGAGGAGGAGGTGGCGCTTTGGCATCGGGCCGCACCAGAATTTTTGCAAGTACTGGACACTGTGGGCTTAGGGCATTATTCTGCCTGCTTTCATAAAGACCGAATACCTTAGGGAGTGTTCGCGTCTCGAGTTAGGCCTTATAGGCATCAGCTCCGAATCATGTCTTTGGTCAAATGTTGGGTTTGCCCGGCTCCTGTGTTTTGCTGCCTTACGTTCCGCTCGCCCTAACGAGGCACCGGAGAACCATCTGCGATTGTGCCCCGGTTCGGCCAGGTGAGCACCTCAGTAGAGAAAGCCGAAAACTGACTTTCATGATATAGCGTGAGACTAGTCAACCACTCGATGACCCACCAGAATGTTTAGAATTCCCCTGCATTGATGAAGGACTGCTTTCCGGTCAGTACATACGCTACCAATTCGGGAGAGCGCTGGTATTCCCCTGTGGGCTATATAGTAGCCCCACCGTCGAACTCCTATGGCTAAGTGAAAGTGATAAAGCATTATAGTCCGGTTGCCTAGTTTGCTACGCTATCACCTCCTTTACAGGACCAAGACGTTGGATTAAGTGTGAAAATGCGCATTTTTGCAAACACCCTCGCACTATGTGCGTAAATGTCAAGACCGCCATCTTTCGTGTTATATACACATATACATCAACTGCCGCAGACAGAGGTGTTTTAATACTTGAACGCACAAGTATAAAAAGCTCTTATATTATATTGAAACATTGTTTTCACAAATCATACATGTCATTAAAGCATAATATCCTTCGAGCACTGCGTCTCTATTAAACGAAGCGCCTGCAGGACTTCCTCAAAATAGTGCTCGACAGTACTCGCTTCGTCTCAATCTCGGGATGCAACGTCGCTGGCCTTCATCTCCGCCAAGATGTCTTGACACGGCCAAGAGCCATCCGCGCACCCTCTATGAATGCTGACCGCTTCATTGCATCGATATGCGGCACCGCACAAAGGAACTGTTGCACCAAGCCAAAATAACTCTTCGGCTCGGGCCTTTTTGGCCACAAATGAGTCACGACAGCCTTCATGGCATGTCCGGACAACCTATTCAGCTCAGCCCATTCGGCCAAATGATCAGTTAATTAAAGTGGACGCTCCGGACTATGGAACTGCGACCAAAAAAGCTCTTCCATTCCGTGATCCTTTTGACCTCGGAAGTGTTCGGCCGCGTCTGCGGCACTCGCCGCCAAGTCCAGATAAGCATCCTCCGCACCCCACAGCCGGTCCAATTGAGCGTACCTAGGATCCGTGAATTTCCTCCGCAACAAAATGGGCTTTCCAGCCGCAATATCTCCGGCCTGACGTAGCTCCTCCTTCATAGCTCTCATTGCAAAGCGAGTATCCTTGGTCTCGGTGGCGGCCTTTTTCAGGTCCTCTTGTTTCGCTCGATCTTCTTTTTCAAGAAGCTCGCAACGGTCAGTAGCATTCTTCAATTTCACGGCCATCTCGGCCATTTATTTCTTGCTTCGGCAGTTAGCAGCCTGTTCGGCTTTTAGCTCTGCGGCCGCCTTTAAAGCAGCCGCATCACTTTTTCTGGCTTGCTCCTTTGCTCGGGCGAGCTCTACCAAGGCTCTCCATAGCAGCGGCACCATCTGCATTAAGCATACATGTTGTAAGGCATGGGCGTCAAGCTCCCTTACCAGGTGTCCGCGGAGAAGTTGCATACCTTGTGACTCGTCAAGCCGCTTATTAACAAGCGTGATGTCCGCATCCGCCACGTCAAGTTGCCGCTTCAGTTTGGCAAATTCATCAGCCTGGCTAGCCATCGGATGCTTCGCCACCTACATAGGAAGAGCGCATATTATACCTGGGGTTATGATCCTCGGCGCGCCGTCATTTTCACATACCGCACCAAGTCTCAGGGGCTACTATCTATACAGGCGCATTTTATATGCAAAATCGCCGAAGGTACATCATTTTGCGTACCTCAAAACCCGTCAGTAAACTTACGACGGCTTCATGCAATCCGCTCTTAGTGGATGAAATCCTTTCAATCACCATACCCATTAATGTACGGTGATCTTCCGAGATAGACGCTCGCCCGAGCAGATCCTTCAGCTCCTCCGACCGCACACCTGTTGGTGCCGGACTCGTCCGGTGGCCTTTTTCGAAGGCCGGGCACGGAGGGTTTTGAGGGGACATACGGCTGCCTTCTGGCTCCGCCGGATTCGGAGGAGCCCGCCGCGACGACACCTCGGGGTAGTACACCTCGCATAACGGTACGGCAGGCGGAGGCGTTTCGCTCTCCATCATCTCCAGACCAAGATCCCCTGAAGACGAGCTCTGCTGTGAAGGGCTGAGATCCGAACTACAAGGTAAACTTTCGGTTACCTTCAGAAATAAAACGGGGATGTCTCTCTTTTAAAAACGCCCCTTTACTTACGGCTTCTTTGGAGGGCTGATCTCCTTGGGAAATAGTGCGGCCGGGCATCTCCGGCGCAGGACACTCTGGTGAAGATTTCTTCCCCGCCGAGGCTCTGGTCTCCGGATCTTGAAGCGGTCCTCTTCTCCCTTGGAGGAGGGATTCTCGATCCCCTTTCTTGATACCCTCCTTCATGAAGGTAGTAGTTCCCTTGTTCCCCCTTCGCCTTCTTCAAAAGGCACAACCTCTAGCATCTTGGTTAATACAGGATCCGGCGTGGTCTCAGGGAGGGGGGCCGGACACCTGATCAGTTTTGCTTTTGCTATCCACTCCTGTTTAAAGGATAGCTCTTTTAAGGGCAAGTGTATGATAAATATGCGGATAGCATGTCCGGGTACAGGACTACTTACTTGAGTATCCGGGCGATTGCAGCTCAGACCTGCGTCCTCGGTTAAGTCCGGACGCTTGTGATCCGAAGAACAGTTGGTACATCTCCACGGGCGTTACGCCCATAAAATGTTGGAGAGCTCGTGGTCCCTCCGGATTAAACTCCCACAGGCGGAGGGGCGACGTTTGCAGGGCAAGGTACGACGAATCAGCATGACCTGCGCTACTACGACCAGATTGATCTCTCTCTCGGAGGTCTCGAATACGGCCCCTGCAATGTAGGTACGCCCTGACGGTCCCAGTCGAGCCCTTTATTGACCCATGACGCCTTGCAGTGGAGGACCCGAGCGGAAGGCAGGTGGCGCCGCCCATTTGGTGCCCCTGGGAGCGGTGATATAAAACCACTCCTGTTGCCATAAATTGAGCTCCTCTTGAAAAGAGCCCTTGGTCCATGGAGCGTCCGCATTCTTGCTTATAACAGCCCCTCCGCACTCTGCCTGATGCCCCTTGATCATCTTCGGCTCCACTTTGAAGGTCTTGAGCCACAATCCGAAGTGAGGGGTAATGCGGAGGAAGGCTTCACAATCGACAATGAACGATTTAGATGTGGAGGATGGACTCGGATCCAAGTCATGGAATTCCAGCCCATAATAAAACATGAGCCCCTCACAAAGGGGTCCGCGGAAGCCTAAACCCGAAGGAAGTGAGACACAAATACCACGCCTCACCAGCTCGGGAGTGGGGACAACCTGCCCTTGAGCAGGCAGCCTATGCGAAATTTCGCAGTTAGATACTGGCGCCTCTCGGCTTTATCACATCTTCTTCCGTGACGGAGGAAGACATCCACCGCCGTGCAGGTCGGAGCCGGACATCATTGAAGGTCCAAGCGCCTAAATCTGGAGCTTTGGGTGTTGGAACTCAAGCGAAGGGCGGATTCGATTGAGATTGAAAGAAAGGAGCGGGCCTTGGTCTGCGTTATAAAGAGGTTGAATACCAAGAGCCCTCCCCGTGACCGTTCGGGACTCGCCTTCGATGGAGGAGGCGTGCCAACGGGCACGACTGGGTTACCCACGCCCGTATTGATGAGAATCCCGGAATAAGGGGGCACGATCTCCGGTTTGGTAAGACGTGCCAAGGAAACCGCCTCGCTAAACACGCTGAGGTGGAACAGTAAAAACGATTCGTATAAAGGCCTGGCCGTGGTGTGATGTCACGTCGCGGGATACGTCAGCAGATCTGTGCAAAGGTTATTCTCTCTATGGTGGTATGTGGAACTTGTTTTGCAGAGCCGGACACTATCCTTGTGTTCAAAATCTTCTATGAAGTATTCAGAGGAGGAACCCGCCTTGCAATGCCGAAGACAATATGCGCGTCGGACTCGTCATCATTGAAGCCTGGTTCAGGGGCTACTGAGGGAGTCCTGGATTAGGGGTGTCTGGATAGCGAACTATCACCATTGGCGGACTCTGGACTATGAAGATACAAGATTGAAGACTTCGTCCGTGTCCGGATGGGACTTTCCTTGGCGTGGAAGGCAAGCTTGGCGATACGGATATGTAGATCTCCTACCATTGTAACCGACTGTGTAACCCTAACCCTATCCAAAGGTCTATATAAACCGGAGGGTTTTAGTCCAGAGGACGAACAACAATCATACCATAGGCTAGCTTCTAGGGTTTAGCCTCTCCGATCTCGTGGTAGATCTACTCTTGTACTACCCATATCATCAATATTAATCAAGGTGAGTAGGATTTTACCTCCATCGAGAGGGCACGAACCTGGGTAAAAACATCGTGTCCCTTGTCTCCTGTTACCATCCGCCTAGACGCACAGTTCGGGACCCCCTACCCGAGATCCGCCGGTTTTGACACCGACACATAGAATTAAACTTTTGGATCCAATCGGTCCCTTACAAAATAGCGCATAAACTGGGGTTTAAGCTTCTGTCACTCTCGCAACCCACCATCTAATTGCTACTCCAAAATGCATTCCCTTAGGCCCAAATATGGTGAAGTGTCATGTAGTCGACGTTCACATGACACCACTAAGGGAACAACATACATACTATCAAAATATCGAACACATATCAAGTTCACATGATTATTTGCAACATGATTTCTCCCGTGACCTCAAGAACAAAAGTAACTACTCACAAATGATAAACATGTTCATGATAAGAGGAGTATTAAATAGTATAATGGATCTGAACATATGATCTTCCACCAAATAAACCATATAGTAATCAACTACAAGATGTAATCAACACTACTAGTCACCCACAACCACCAGTCTATAGTTCCGGTAACAAGATTGAACACAAGAGATGAATTAGGGTTTGAGAGGAGATGGTGATGTTGAAGATGTCGATGTAGACCCCCCCCCCCCAAGATGGGAGAGTTGTTGGTGATGATGATGACGATGATTTCCCCCTCCGGAAGGGAAGTTCCCCTGATGGAATCGCTCCGCCGGAGGGCAAAAGTGCCCCTACCCAAGTTCCGCCTCGAGGCGGCGGCGCTTCGTCCCGAAAGTCTCCCTTATTTTTTCTAGGTCAAGATCACTTATATACCAGAAGACGGGCACCGGGGGTGGGCCGAGGAGGCCACAACCTACCAGGGCACGCTTGGGGGGGCCTGGCCCGCCCAGGTGAGTTGTGCCCACCTGGTGGCCCCCCTATGGTGTTTATTGGCTCCAGTATTTCTTAAATATTACATAAAAAATCTCTGTGAAGTTTCAGCTCATTTGGAGTTGTGCATAATAGGTGGCCTGATGTAGCTTTTCCAGGTCCAGATTTCTAGCTGCCGGAATTCTCCCTCTTGGTGTGTTCCTTGCAAATTATGAGAGAAAAGGCATTAGAATTACTCCAAAAAGCATTATTATGGATAAAAACTTATAAATAACAGTAAGAAAACATTATGCAAAATGGACGTATCAACTCCCCCAAGCTTAGACCTCGCTTGTCCTCAAGCGAAAACCAAAACCGAAAAACATGTCCACATGCTTTGAGAGGGGTGTCGATAGAAACAAAATACGGACATAGAAGCATCATGTTCATTATTATAACAACAACAAAATTAAACATAGGACTTTTATCATAGAAATTTTATCATATACTTCTCATGAATAAGTAATAGTTCATCACACAATCGAAGGATAAAGCATAAACTCTATTAGAAACCAACAAGCTATGTTCTCACTCAACTTTGCAACTGCAATTCATCATCTTTTCGGGAAGGGTCACGTGTCGGAGCCTTTAGGCAATTCCACATACTCAACCATCATATAGTCTTCTATGATTGCTAACACTCACCGTGTACCATGAGCAAAACGTTTCAATCGGACACATAGAAAGATAGGGGCTTATAGTTTCGCCTCCCAACATACTCACCTCAAGGGTGATGTCAACAATAATAACTAATGCTATCTATATTCAACTGGACATATGTGCCTATATCTTTACTCACCACATGATGCTTGCCAAAGGAGATAAATAAAAGGAATAGAAGGAAAACTTTGACTCTTTGCATAGAAGTAAGTGCATAAAAATAAAGGATAGGCTCTTCGTAGAGGGAAGCAGAGGTTTCCATGCACTTATTTGTTTGTATGCTCAATCCCTTAGTGCAAGAGAACGTCATGTTGTATTGCCCCTTAAGATGACAACCTTTTTTATGCAGTCTATCGCTTTTATTCTTTATCATCCAAGTTCGTACAACGCTCAATTTTCTCTTACACTAAATGATTTCACACTTTTAGAAGCAATTGTATTGCCTTTTGCACCGATGACAACTTACTTTAGGGATCTTTCTCAATCCCTAGGTAGGTATGGTGGACACTTGAAAGTAAGATTTGGGTTTAAGGGTTTTTGGATGCACAAGTAGTATCTCTACTTAATGCGGAATTTTTGGCTAGCAAAGATAGGGGCAAGCATCACATGTTAAAGGATCTATGACAATATGACTTCTATGTGAATATAAACAAACATAAATCATTAAGTTGTCTTTCTTGTCCAACATCAACAATTTTGGCATATAATATTTTGATGAGGGCTCACAATCACAAAAGATTTCTAGGATAGTATATCTATATGTGAATCTTCTCTTCCCTTATTAATTCTTTCATGAGTTGCATCATTGACTACCTTCGGGTTAGTACCTTTGGAGTTATTTATTTTGACGGCTCCAGATCAATAAACCTCCTCGATGATGTATGGGCCTTCCCATTTTGAGAGGAGCTTTCCTGCAAAAAAATCTAAAACGAGAGTTGTACAAAAGAACATATTCTCCAACTTTAAACTCACGCTTTTGAATTCTTTTGGCATGCCATCTTTTAACATTTTCTTTGAATAACTTGGCATTTTCATAAGCTTGGGTTCTCCATTCATCTAAAGAACTTATATCAAATAACCTCTTTTCACCAGCAAGTTTGAAATCATAATTGAGTTCTTTAACTGACCAATATGCTTTATATTCTAACTCAAGAGGCAAATGACAAGCTTTTCCATAAACCATTTTATAAGGAGACATACCCATGGGATTTTCATATGTTGTTCTGTAAACCCAAAGTGCATCGTCTAATTTCTTAGACCAATTCTTCCTAGACCTATTAATAGTCTTTTGCAAAATTAATTTTATTTCTCTATTGCTAAGTTCAACTTGACCTCTAGACTAAGGATGATAGAGTGATGCAATTATATGGTTAACATCATACTTAGCAAGCATCTTACTGAAAGCACCATGAATAAAGTGTGAACCACCATCATTCATTAAATATCTAGGGACTCCAAACCTTGGGAAAATACCTTGCTTAAGCATTTTAATAGAGGTGTTGTGATCGGCACTACTGGTTGGAATGGCTTCTACCCATTTAGTAACATAATCAATAGCAACCAAAATATGTGTATACCCATTAGAGGAAGGAAAAGGTCCCATGTAATCAAATCCGCAAACATCAAATGGTTCAACAGTAAGTGAATAATTCATAGGCATTTCTTGATGCTTACCGATATTACCTATTATTTGACATTCATCACAAGAAGAGACAAACTTACGGGCATCCTTGAAGAGAGTAGGCCAATAAGATCCAGATTGCAATACCTTGTGAGCAGTTCTATCTCCATCATGATGCCCTCCATAAGCCTCGGAGTGACATTTCCATAGGATTTGTCCCTGTTCATGCTCAGGTACACAACATCTAATAATACCATCTACTCCTTCTTTATAAAGATGTGGGTCATCCCAAAAGTAATGTCTTAAATCATAGAAGAATTTTTTATTTTGCTGGTATGTAAAGCTAGGTGGTAAATATTTAGCAACAATGTAATTAGTATAGTCAGCATACCAAGGAGTACTATGAGAAACATTTATTGCAGCTAACTGTTCATCAGGAAAACTATCATCAATAGGTAGTGGGTCATTAAGCACATTTTCAAGCCTAGACAAGTTATCAGTTATTGGGTTCTCAGCTCCTTTTCTATCAATGACATTTAAATCAAATTATTGTAACAAGAGAACCCAACGAATAAGTCTAGGTTTAGCATCTTTCTTTTCCATAAGATATTTAATAGCAGCATGGTCTGTGTGAACAGTTACTTTGGAATCAACAATATAAGATCTAAATTTATCACAAGCAAACACCACTGCTAAGAATTATTTTTCAGTAGTAGCATAATTTATTTGAGCACTATCTAGAGTTTTACTAGCATAACGAATAGCATTCAATTTCTTATCAACTCTTTGTCCTAGAACAACAAAGAACAAAGATAATCACTAGCATCACACATAATTTCAAAAGGCAAGTTCCAATCAGTGGTTGAACAATAGGTGCAGATATTAAGGTTTTCTTGAGTGTTTCAAAGGCTTCTAAACAACCATCATCAAAAACAAAAGGAATATACTTTTGCAAAAGATTAGTAAGAGGCCTAGATATTTTAGAAAAGTATTTGATAAAACTCCTATAGAAACCAGCATGACCTTGGAAACTACGAATACCTTTGATGTCCTTAGGACATGGCATTTTCTCAATTGCATCAACCTTAGCTTGGTCCACTTCAATACCTCTTTCAGAAATTTTATGACCCAAGACAATGCCTTCATTAACCATAAAGTGGCACTTCTCCCAATTCAAGACAAGATTTGTTTGTTCACATCTCTGCAAAACTCGCTCAAGATTTCTTAAACAATCATAAAAAGACTTCCCATAAACATAAAAGTCATCCATGAAAACCTCAACAATCTTTTCACAAAAGTCAGAGAATATAGCAGTCATACATCTTTGAAAGGTAGCAGGTGCATTACATAAACCAAAAGGCATACGTCTATAAGCATAAGTTCCAAAGGGACAAGTAAAAGTGGTCTTTTCTTGATCAGGTTGAGAAACAGGTATTTGTGAAAAGCCAGAGTATCTGTCTAGGAAGCAAAAGTGTGTGTGCTTAGATAATCTTTCAAGCATTTGATCAATAAAAGGCAAAGGGTAATGATCTTTTCTAGTTGCTTTGTTTAGTTTTCTGTAATCAATTACCATTCTATAGCTTGTAACAATTCTTTGTGGAATAAGTTCATTCTTATCATTAGGAACAACAGTTATACCTCCTTTCTTAGGGACACAGTGAATAGGACTTACCCATCTACTATCAGCTATAGGATAGATTATACCTGCTTCCAGAAGTTTTAAGATATCCGTTCTTACCACTTCTTTCATTTTTGGATTCAACCGACGTTGGTGATCAACAACGGGTTTAGCATCAGGTTCCATATTAATTTTTTGCTAACATAGAGTGGGACTAATGCCCTTTAAATCATCAAGATTATATCCAATAGCAGCCCGGTGCTTCCTTAGAACTTTCAATAATCTTTCTTCTTCATGTTACGAAGGTTAGCACTAATAAGAACATGATATATTTTCTTTTCATCAAGATAAGCATATTTCAAAGTGTCTGGCAATTGTTTTAATTCAAACACACGATCACCTTTAGGTGGAGGAGGACCTCCTAGAGTTTCAATAGGCAAATTGTGTTTAAGCAATGGACGTTGTTCAAAGAAAACCTTATCTATTTCATTTCTTTCATGCATGTGTAAATCATTTTCATGGTCTAGCCAATATTTTTCTAAAGGATCAGTAGGTGGAACAACAATAGAAGCAAGACCAATTAATTCATCCTTACTAGGCAATTCTTTTTCATGATGATTTCTACTAAACTTGGAAAAATTAAACTCATGAGACTCATTACCAGAGCTAACACCAACAGTTTGTTTCTTACAATCTATCTTAGCATTAACTGTATTCAAGAAAGGTATACCAAAGATAATAGGACAAAAGTCATCTTGTGGGGAACCAAGAACAAGAAAATCAGTAGGGTATTTAATTTTCCCACACAAGACTTCAACATCTCTAATAATCCCAATTGGTGATATGGTGTCTCTATTAGCAAGTTTAATAGTAACATTTATTTCTTCTATCTCAAAGAGGTGCTATGTCTTTCATGATTTCTTCATATAAAGTGTAAGGAATAGCACTCACACTAGCACCCATGTCACATAAACCATGATAACAGTGATCTCCTATTTTAACTGAAATAACAGGCATGCCCACAACAGGTCTATGTTTATCTCTTTTATCAGGTTTAGCAATTCTAGCAGCTTCTTCACAGAAGTAAATAACACGCCCATCCATATCTTCTTCTAGGAGATCTTTAACCATAGCAATACTAGGTTCAACTTTAATTTGTTCATCAGGTTTAGGTGTTCTAATATAGCTTTTGTTAACCTTAGTTGAAACTTTAGCATGTTCTGTAATCGTAACAAGGAAAGGTGGTTTCTCAATATAAGCAGAAGGAACAACTGGATCAACATTATAAAGTATAGTTTCTTCTTTAACTGGTACTGGTTCTTTAATTTCTTATTTAATAGGTGGGTGATATTTAAACCACTTCTCCTTAGGGAGTTCAACATGAGTAGCAAATGATTCACAAAAGGAGGTTACTATCTCAAAGTCAAGTCCATATTTAGTGCTAAACTTTTGAAAAGCATCGGTATCCATAAAAGTTTTAACACAATCATACTTAAGTTTAATACCTGACTCTTTACCTTCGTCGAGTTCCCAATATTTAGAGTTGCATTTAATTCTTTCCAAAAGATCCCACCAGAATTCAATAGTCTTCTTCATAAATGAACCAGCACAAGAAGTATCAAGCATGGTTTGATCATTACGAGAAAGCCGAGCATAAAAATTCTGGATAAAATTTTCTCTTGAGATCTCATGATTGGGACATGAATATAACATTGGCTTAAGCCTCCCTCAAGCTAGAGCGATACTTTCTCCTTCACGAGGCCAAAAATTATATATATAATTCCGATCACGATGAACTAGATGCGTAGGATAAATTTTTTGGTGGAACCCAATTTCAAACGATTCCAATTCCATGATCCAATATCATCACATAGCCTATACCATGCCAATGTTTTTCCCTTCAAAGATAAAGGGGAAACCTTTTTCATCACTTTATCCCTGGGTAAACCTGCAAGCTTAAAAAATCCACAATTTTGTTCCACATATATCAAGTGCATATCAGGATGTTCAGTTCCATCATCTGCAAAAGGATTACCCGAAGGGATTTCATATTCAATATTTTCAGTAGGTGCAATAGGTTGAGGGGTAGATAATGGTGGTTCAGGACGAGGTGAAGATACCTTGAACAAACCCCTCAAAGGATTGTTTTCCATAGTAACAAGTGACAATAAATTTCAGCACACTATATAAATGTTTCCTTACCAAAGGCACTTCACTCCCCGACAACGGCGCCAGAAAATAGCCTTGATGACCCACAAGTATAGGAGATCAATTGTAGCTCTTTTCGATAAGTAAGAGTGTCGAGCCCAACGAGGAGCAGAAGGAAATGACAAGTAGTTTTCAGTAAGGTAATGTCTGCAAGTGCTGAAATTGTAAGTAGTGGAGTAGTTTGATAGCAAGATAATTTGTAACGAGCAAGTAACGGTAGTAGTAACAAAAGTGCAGCAAGGTAGCCCAATCCTTTTGGGGCAAAGGACAGGCCAAAACGGTCTCTTATGATAAGCAAAGCGTTCTTGAGGGTACACGGGAATTTCATCTAGTCACTTTCATCATGTTGGTTTGATTTGTGTTCGCTACTTTGATAATTTGATATGTGGGTGGACCGGTGCTTAGGTGATGTTCTTACTTGAACAAACCTCCTACTTATGATTAACCCTCCCGCAAGCATCCGCAACTATGAGAAAAGTATTAAGAATAAATTCTAACCATAGCATTGAACTTTTGGATCCAATCGGTCCCTTACGAAATAGCACATAAACTGGGGTTTAAGCTTCTGTCACTCTCGCAACCCACCATCTAATTGCTACTCCACAATGCATTCCCCTAGTCCCAAATATGGTGAAGTGTCATGTAGTCGACGTTCACATGACACCACTAAGGGAATAACAACATAGATACTATCAAAAGATCGAACACATATCAAGTTCACATGATTACTTGCAACATGATTTCTCCCGTGACCTCAAGAACAAAAGTAACTACTCACAAATGATAAACATGTTCGTGATCAGAGGAGTATTAAATAGCATAATGGATCTGAACATATAATCTTCCACCAAATAAACCATATAGTAATCAACTACAAGATGTAATCAACACTACTAGTCACCCACAAGCACCAATCTATAGTTCCGATAACAAGATTGAACACAAGAGATGAACTAGGGTTTGAGAGGAGATGGTGCTATTGAAGATGTTGATGGAGATTGCCCTCCCCAAGATGGCAGAGTTGTTGGTGATGATGATGACGATGATTTCGCCCTCCGGGAGGGAAGTTCCCCCGGCAGAATCGCTCCACCGGAGGGCAAAAGTGCTCCTGCCCAAGTTTGTCCCGAAAGTCTCCCTTATTTTTTCTAGGTCAAAATTACTTATATACTAGAAGATGGGCACCGGAGGTGGGCCGAGGAGGCCACAACCCACTGTATGCCGCTTAGGGGCTGGCGCGCCAGTGGGTTGTGCCCACCTGGTGGCCCCCCTTTGGTGTTTATTGGCTCCAGTATTTCTTAAATATTACATAAAAATCTCCATGAAGTTTCAGCTCATTTAGAGTTGTGCAGAATAGGTGGCCTGACGTAGCTTTTCCAGGTCCAGATTTCCAGTTGCCGGAATTCTCCCTCTTGGTGTGTTCCTTGCAAATTATGAGAGAAAATGCATTAGAATTACTCCAAAAGGCATTATTATGGATAAAAACATTATAAATAACAGTAAGAAAACATGATGCAAAATGGACGTATCAGAGAGTAGATGGTAAGTTCACCTAGTATCATCGTATAGCATAATCCTACCCGGCGATCCTCTCCTCGTTGCCCTGTGAGAGAGCGATCACCGGGTTGTATCTGGCACTTGAAAGGGTCTGTTTTTACTAAGTATCCGGTTCTAGTTGTCATAAAGTCAAGGTACAACTCCGGGTCGTCATTTTACTGAGGGACACGGCTACTCGAATAGATCAACTTCCGTGTAGGGGTGCACCACATTACCCAACACGCTCGATCCCTCTGGCTGGACACACTTTCCTGGGTCATGCCCGGCCTCAGAAGATCAACACGTCGCAGCCCCACCTAGACTCAACAGAGATGTCAGCATGCCGGTCCAAATCCTAAGCGAGCAGGGGTCTGGGCCCATCGCCCATTGCACTCCTGTATGTTGCGAGGGCGGCCGAAAGTAGACCTAGCCCCCTTAATACAAGCGCAGGCTCACGATCCAATCCAATACAGTGCCGCTCCGTCACGACGCCAAAAGAGCTTCGACCGATACCACGACGCCGAAAGTGCCCATAACTGTTCCCGCGTAGTTGGTTAGTGCGTATAGGCCAGTGGCCAGACTCAGATCAAATACCAAAATCTCGTTAAGCGTGTTATTTTGAAGTTACCGCAGACGCCAATTAGGGGCCAGGCCCACCTCTCACCTAGGTGGTCTCAACCTGCCCTGTCGCTCCGCCACAAAGTAACAGACGGGGGCCATCAGGAACCCAGGCCCACCACTACCGGGATGGAACCACCTGTCCTTTCAGCCCCCACATCGGAATCACTTGCAGGTACTCTACTAGCCGATCCAACTTTAGTCACCACCATGTATCATGTATAATAGTGTAGCATGTATATACCCGTGATCACCTCCTGAAGTGACCACGACCCAATAATATAGCATAGCAGACGGACAAGAATGTAGGACCACTGATGGAATACTAGCATCCTATACTAAGTATTTAGGATTGCACGTAAGGGACAACTGTAGCAACAATGACAACCTATGCAGCAGAATAGGATTAACCAAAAGCAGTAACATGCTACACTAGTCTAATGCAAGAAGTAGAGAGAAGGAATAAGCATCAGGTTGATCAAGGGGGAGGGGGCTTGCCTGGAAGCTCAGCAGAGAAGGAGGAGTCGTCAACACCGTAGTCGATCGAAACAGCAGCAACATCGGTCTCGGTGTCTAACGAGAGAAGAGGGGGAAGAAACAATAAATGTAATGCAAACATATGCATGACAATGCATGACATGACAGGTAACGGCGCTAGGTGTGTCCTAACACGGTCTTAGGTGATACCGACAAAGGGGGAAACATCCTGGAATTGGCATTTTCGGACAGATGAACCGGAGGGGGATTGTTGCATGTTCGCTATGCTAGGGACATGTGGCGGATGAACGAACTGCGTATTCAAATTCGTCTCATCTTTCTGAAAATTCTGGAATTTATATTAGTTTTGAAATTTAAAAGGAAAATTGTTAGGTGCACCCGGCAGTGCACAGAGGGGCTGATTGGTGGGGCCAGTCAACTTCACAGACAGCAGTTGACTAGTCCACGTTGACCAGTCAAAGGGGCACCGAGGCCCACCTGCCATTGACTATTAGTTAATAGCTTTTAGTTAAAAGGATTTAATTAACAGGGGTGGTCCCACATGTCATACACATTGACTAAACTAACATGGTTATTTATTTTAAAAACACGTGGGGCCCGTGTGTTAGTGGGGGTTAGTAGGGGGTCAGGGCCTTAATGGCCAATTAGGCCAGTGGGTTACTTCTGGTGGCCAGAGGCCACGGCGGAGGGCGGAAGCGGCAGAGGAGGGGCGCTGGTCACGGCGGTGTGCACGGTGGGCAGCGGAGGAGCGCACGGCGGGCATTGGTGGGCGCGCGAGGAGCGGCCGAGCCGGGGCAGCGAAGCGGCGGGCGCGGCAGCGGTGGCGGTGGCGGCCGGAGCTAGCGGCAGCGCAGCTGCAACAGAGCAGAGGCAGTTAGCACAGGCGGACGGCGGGCGAGCATATGCGAGCGCATGGGCGCGCAGGGAACACGGGCATTGCCGCGGCAACCATGAGCTCACCGGGAGCTCGGGCACGGCGATGGCGAGCAGGAGCTGTGGGCACGTCTTGGTGACGGCAGCAGGCGTGCGACCGAGGGGGCTCTGGGCCGGTGACGGGCGAGGCAAGCGGCAATGGGCGCAGGAGCGCAAAGACCGTGCAGGGCGAAGGAACCGCCGGGAGAAGCGGCGGGATGCTGAGCAAGCAGCACTAGCCACGGGTAGCGGGCACGGTGGTCGGAGCTCGGATGTGCACAAGTGTGGTGTTGTGGCTCGAATTCGAGCAAGTGAAGCAACCAGGTGGCATCTACGGACCACCACGAGCACACTTGTGTTCTCGATTTGGCCCAGGTCATGCGCTGCCCACGATGACGACATAGCTGGAGGTAGGGAGCTTGTGGTCATGGCGGAGCTACGCCCTAGAGGACGAAAGAGACGGCGAGTATAAGGGAGAAAGGTGTGGGGGCTCACTACGGTCGCAGAGTAGGGGACGACGAGGTCAGGGACGACTTGGCCGCAGCGAATCAGCGACGAGTAGCTCCAGGCACCGAGGACGAAGACAGGATGATGGTGACGAGTTGGGGCAGCGAGGTGACGGACCCAAGGGGTGGAGAGGACCAGCGCGATGTGGCGGTTCTTCTTCTCATGCTAGCACGAAGAGGGGAGGCCGGTGGCCACAACAACGACGACGAGCTTGGCGAGTTGGTTCGGCCATGTATGCGGAAGAGGAAAGCGGCGCAAGGGGGAGAGGGGAAGAATGCTAGGGTTCGGCATGGGTGTTCGAGGGAGGACTTGTAGGCGACGAGGAGGAGCTGGATGGCCGGCACGTGGCCATCCATGGCCATGGACGTGTGAGGGGAAGCCACCCAGCCTCCTATGAACAGGAGGTGGAAGATGAGGGAGGGGACTTGGGCTGTTTTCTGTTAGATGGGCCAAGTGGAGTAGATTAGGTCTGTTGTTTTGTTTCTTTTTTCTTTTATTCATGCTTTATACTGATATGTTTTATTTTCTATTTATTATAGTTTTATAAAATATAAAATTAGTTCTTAAAATAGTATTAATACTTATTCTAATGCCACAATAACTTGAGCACCCAAACAAGTTAGTTTAACATATTAGATATGATAAAAGGCATTTAATTATTGGTTTTAGCTACTGTTTATTTACTTTAGAGCATTTAGTTATTAAAAGTGTGGTTTCTCCACCAGTACTTCCTATGGATTATTTGGCACCTTACGAACACTTTTGTTTTAATGTTTGAAATCTTTTACCGTTTATCTCGATTTTGAATTTTGAATTAGAACGGGATTTGAATCAGAGTGAGTTTAGTAATAGTAACAGTGGCGACGTGGCATCATTAGTAGAGGGTTGCTGTAGCTTAATTATCCGGGCGTCACAGAACCCCTCCGAGCTGGGCCGGCCCATCTCCCAAATCAAACCACCGCCTCACGACGAGGAGCATTTGAGTAACCACCACGCCACATAGGCCAATCTCGTAAGTTACATCTTCTTTCGTCTATTCTTCATTCCTTTTTCTTTTCCCCCTTTTCATTCTCTGTTTTTCCTTTTTTTTTCTTCCTTACTCGATGGAAAAAATTCAAATTCTTGTACTTTTTTATTCAAATCGATGAACTTTTATCCTTCTTTCGATAAACTTTTTTCAAAGTCGATGAACTCTTTTAATTATTTGATGAAGTTTTTATCAAAATTGATTAACTTTTTTCAAATTGATGAACTTTTTTATTTTCATTGATTTTTTTAAATTGATAAACTTTTTTCAAATTTGATGTTTTTTTCTCAAAATCGATGAACTTCTTTCAAATTTGATGATTTTTTTTGAAATTGGTGAACTTTTTTTTCGAATTTGTGAACTCTTTTTTGAAATTTCATGATTTTTTATCAATGCCATTGAAGTTTTTCTTAAATCCATGAACTTTTTACAAATTTGTGATATTTTTTCATAATCGATGAACTTTTTTTTAAGTTAACATGGTCAACTACGAGAGGTCAATGGTCAATGCTCAACTGACGCCCCAAGTTTTTTTTTTGAGAATCAACTGATGCCCGAGCAAGGAGGGAGTTTTTTTTTTGAAATTTATGCTTTCTTTTTTGAAATAGTTTATACTAGTCAAATAGATGTGTGCCTTGGTGATCCTACTGGTTGTTGCAATGGGCCGTCAAAGTTAATGTCGTTGGTTCGAATCCCCACTCTACCAAATTGTTGCACGCTTCCATTTTTCGAGTCCGTTGTTTCATTCGTTTTCTAGGCCGGCCCACTGTGTGTCTCTTGTTCGCCAGCAGCCCTAACCGGCGCTTAAAGTGCCGAGTAGGAGGGAACCTCCTATTTGACACGTTTTGCGTCCACACAGAGGAGCGACTCACAAGGGCGAGCGCCACTGGGCCGACCCAATAGAGGCTGCCGCGAGCGCTGTAAACTAGTTTCGGCACAGTAGCTGCTAAAATCCACGATAAAAAACATACGCTCGCATGGGTTCGATCTCAGGATCTCATGTACATGTGCTTGCATTACTAGCCAACAGAGCTAATTCAAGGAAATATGCCCTAGAGGCAATAATAAAGATGTTATTTATATTTCCTTATATCATGATAATGTTTATTATTCATGCTAGAATTGTATTAACCGGAAACTTGATACATGTGTGAATACATAGACAAAACAAAGCGTCCCTAGTATGCCTCTACTTGACTAGCTCGTTAATCAAAGATGGTTAAATTTTCTGACCATAGACATGTGTTGTCATTTGATGAACGGGATCACATCATTAGGAGAATGATGTGATGGACAAGACCCATCCGTTAGCGTAGCATGTTAATCCTTCAGTTTTATTGCTACTGCTTTCTTCATGACTTATACTCCTTTGACTATGAGATTATGCAACTCCCGAATACTGGAGGAACACCTTGTGTGCTATCAAACGTCACAACATAACTGGGTGATTATGAAGATGCTCTACAAATGTCTCCAAAGGTGTTTGTTGGGTTGGCATAGATCGAGATTAGGATTTGTCACCCCGAGTATCGGAGAGGTATCTCTGGGCCCTCTCGGTAATGCACATCATGATAAGCCTTGCAAGCAATGTGACTAATGAGTTAGTTGCGAGATGATGCATTATGGAATTAGTAAAGAGACTTGACGGTAACGAGATTGAACTAGGTATGAGGATACCGACGATCGAATCTCGGGCAAGTAACATACCGATGACAAAGGGAATGACGTATGTTGTCATTGTGGTTTGACCGATAAAGATCTTCATAGAATATGTAGGAACAAATATGAGCATCTAGGTTCCGCTATTGGTTACTGACCGGAGATGTGTCTCGGACATGTCTACATAGTTCTCGAATCCGTAGGGTCCGCACGCTTAACGTTCAATGATGATTTGTATTATGAGTTATGTGTTTTGGTGACCGAAGATTGTTCGGAGTCCCGGATGAGATCATGGACATGACGAGTAGTCTCAAAATGGTCGAGAGGTAAAGATTGATATATTGGAAGGTAGTATTCGGACACCAGAAGGGTTCCGAAGTGTATCGGGTACATACTGGAGTACCACAGGGGTTACTGGAACCCCCCGGGGAAAGATATGGGCCATATGGGCCATAGGAGGGAGGCTAACCAGCCCACAAGGGGCTGGTGCGCCCCCCACAAGGGAGGAGGCCGAATTGGACTAGGGAAGGGGGCGCCACCCCCCTTTCCTTCTCCTACTCCCTCTCCTTCGCCTTTTCCCCCTCCGGTAGAAAGGAAAAAAAGGGGGGCCGAATCCTACTAGGACTGGAGTCCTAGTAGGACTCCCCTGTCCTTGGCACGCCCCTGGTGGCCGGCCTCCTCCCCTCCTTCTTTATATACAGGGGCAGGGGGCACCCCAAAGCACATCAATTGTTCTCTTAGCCGTGTGCGGTGCCCTCCTCCATAGTTCACTCCTCTGGTCATAGCGTCGTAGTGCTTAGGCGAAACCCTACGCGGATCACATCACCATCACCGTCACCACGCCGTTGTAATGACGAAACTCCCCCTCGACCCTCTGCTGGATCAAGAGTTCAAGGGACGTCATCGAGCTGAACGTGTGCTGAACTCGGAGGTGTCGTACGTTCGGTACTAGATCAGTTGGATCGTGAAGACGTTCGACCACATAAACTGTGTTAACCTAACACTTCCGTTTTTGGTCTACGAGGGTACGTGGACACACTCTCCCACTCTCGTTGCTATGCATCTCCTAGATAGATCTTGCATAATCGTAGGAATTTTTTTTTTGAAATTGCATGCTATGTTCCCCAACAGTGGCATCTGAGCTAGGTCTATGCGTAGATGATATGCACGAGTAGAACACAAAGAGTTGTGGGCGATAATAGTCATACTGCTTACCACCAACGTCTTAATTTGATTCGGCGGTATTGTTGGATGAAGCGGCCCAGACCAACCTTACATGACCACGTTCATGAGACTGGTTCCATCGACAGACTTGCAACTTGTTTTGCATAAAGGTGGCTGGCAGGTGTCTGTTTCTCCAACTTTAGTTGAATCAAATTTGACTATGGCCGGTCCTTGTTGAAGGTTAAAAAAGCACACTTAACGAAAAATCATTGTGGTTTTGATGCATAGGTAAGAACGGTTCTTTCTAGAAGCCCGTAGCAGCCACATAAAACTTGCAACAACAAAGTAGAGGACGTCTGACTTGTTTTTGCAGGGCATGTTGTGATGTGATATGGTAAAGACGTGATGAGACATAAGTTGTTGTATGAGATGATCATGTTTTGTAAAAGTTATCGGCAACTGGCAGGAGCCATGTAATTGCGTTACTTTATCACTAAGCGGTAGCTATAGTCGTAGAAGCAATAGTTGGCGAGACGACAATGACGCTACGATGGAGATCAAGGTGTCAAGCCGGTGACGATGGAGATCATGACGGTGCTTTGGAGATGGAGATCAAAGGCACAAGATGATGATGGCCATATCATGTCACATATTTTGATTGCATGTGATGTTTATCTTTTTATGTATCTTATTGTGCTTAGTACTGCGGTAGCATTATAAGATGATCCCCTCACTAAATTTCGAGGTATAAGTGTTCTACTGAGTATGCACCGTTGCGACAGTTCATCGTGCTGAGACACCACGTGATGATCGGGTGTGATAAGCTCTACGTTCACATACAACGGGTGCAAGGCAGTTTTGCATGTGCAGAATACTCGGGTTAAACTTGACGAGCATAGCATGTACAGACATGGCCTCGGAACACTGACACCGAAAGGTCGAATGTGAATCATATAGTAGATATGATCAACATAGAGATGTTCACCATTGAAAGCTACTCCATCTCACGTGATGATCGGACATGGTTTAGTTGATATGGATCACGTGATCATTTAGATGACTCGAGGGATGTCTATCTAAGTGGGAGTTTTTAAGTAATATGATTAACTGAAGTTAAATTTATCATGAACTTAGTCCTGATAGTATTTGCATATCGATGTTTTAGATCAATAGCTCGCGTATAGCTTCCCCATTTTATTTATGATATGTTCCTAGAGAAAACTAAGTTGATAGATGATAGTAGCAATGATGCGGACTAGGTCCATGATCTGAGGATTATCCTCATTGCTGCACAGAAGAATTATGTCCTTGATGCACCGCTAGGTGACAGAACTATTGCAGGAGCAGATGCAGACGTTATGAATGTTTGACAAGATCGGTATGATGACTACTTAATAGTTTAGTGCACCATGCTTTACGGCTTAGAACCGGGACTTCAAAAATGTTTTGAACGACATGGAGCATATGAGATGTTCCAAGAGTTGAAATTGGTATTTTAGACTCATGCCCGTGTTAAGAGGTACGAGACCTTTGACAAAGTACTTTGCCTACAAATGGAGGAGAATATCTCAGCTAGTGAGCATATGATCAGAATGTCTGGGTACTACAATTGCTTGAATCAAGTGGGAGTTAATCTTCCAGATAAGATAGTGATTGACAGAGTTCTCTAGTCACTATCACCAAGTTACTAGAACTTCATGATGAGCTATAATATGTGAGGGATGATCAAAACGATTCCCAAGCTCTTCGCTATGCTGAAATCAGCGAAGGGAGAAATCAAGAAAAAGCATCAAGTGTTGATGGTTAACAAGACAACTAGTTTCAAGAAAAGGGCAAGGGAAAGAAAGGGAAAACTTCAAAAGAATGGCAAGAAAGTTTCCACTCCCATGAAGAAGCCCAAAGCCAGACCCAAGCCTGAAACTGAGTGCTTCTACTGCAAAAGAAGTGGTCACCGGAAGTGGAACTGCCCTAGATACTTGGCGGATAAGAAGGATGGCAAAGTGAACAAAGGTATATTTGATATACATATTATTGATGTGTATTTTACTAGTGTTTATAGCAATCCCTCGGTATTTGATACTGGTTCAAGTGCTAAGAGTAGTAACTTGAAATAGGAGTTGCAAGATAAACAGAGACTAGTTAAGGACGAGGTGATGATGTGTGTTCGAAGTAATTCCAAGGTTGATACGATCACCATCACACACTCCCTCTACCTTCGTGATTAGAATTGAACCTAAATAAATTTTATTTGGTGTTTGCGTTGAGCATTAATATGATTAGATCATGTTTATTGCAATACGGTTATTCATTTAAGTCAGAGAAGAATTGTTGTTCTGTTTATATGAATAAAACCTTCTATGGCCATACACCCAATGTGAATGGTTTATTTAATCTCGATCGTAGTGATACACATATTCATAATATTGATGCCAAAATATGCAAAGTTGATAATGATAGTGCAACATATTTGTGGCACTGCCGTTTAGGTCATATTGGTGTAAAGCGCATGAAGAAACTCCATGCTGATGGGCTTTTGGAATAGCTTGATTATGAATCACTTGATGCTTGTGAACCATGCCTCATGGGTAAGATGACTAAGACTCCATTCTCCGGAACAATGGAGCGAGCCACTAACTTATTGGAAATAATACATACAGATGTATGCGGTCCGATGAGTGTTGAGGCTCGCGGCGGGTATCATTATTTTCTGACCTTCACAAACGATTTGAGCAGATATGGGTACATCTACTTAATGAAACATAAGTCTAAAACATTTGAAAAGTTCAAACAATTTCAGAGTGAAGTAGAAAATCTTCTTGACAAGAAAATAAAATTTCTACAATCTGATCGCAGAGGCGAATATTTGAGTTCTGAGTTTGGTCTTTATATGAAACAATGTGGAATATTTTCGCAACTCACGCCACCTGGAACACCACAGCGTAATGGTGTGTCTGAACGTCGTAACCGCACTTTATTAGATATGGTGCGATCTATGATGTCTCTTACCGATTTACCACTATTGTTTTGGAGTTATGCATTAGAGACAGATGCATTCACGTTAAATAGGGCACCATCTAAATCCGTTGAGACGACACCGTATGAACTGTGGTTTGGCAAGAAACCTAAGTTGTCGTTTCCTAAAGTTTGGGGTTGCAATGCTTATGTGAAAAAGGCTTCAGCCTGATAAGCTCGAACCTAAATCGGAGAAATGCATCTTCATAGAATACCGAAAAAGAAATTGTTGGGTACACCTTCTATCACAGATTCGCAGGCAAGAATTTTTGCTAAGAATGGATCCTTTCTAGAGAAGGAGTTTCTCTCGAAAGAAGTGTGTGGGAGGAGGGTAGAACTTGATGAGGTAGTTGTACCTTCTCTCGAGATGAAAGTAGTTCATCACAGAAATCAGTTCCAGTGATGCCTACACCAATTAGCGAGGAAGTTAATGATGACGATCATGAAACTTCAGATCAAGTTACTACCGTACCTCCGAGGTCAACCATAGTGCGTTCCGCACCAGAGTTGTATGGTAATCATGTTCTGGAAGTCATGTTACTAGACCATGACAAACCTACGAACTGTGAGGAAGCGATGATGAGCCCAGATCCCGCGAAATGGCTTGAGGCCATGAAATCTGAGATGGGATCCATGTATGAAAACAAAGTATGGACTTTGGTTGACTTGCCCGATGATTGGCAAGCCATAGAGAATAAATGGATCTTCAAGAGGAATACGGAAACTGATGGTAGTGTTACTGTTTACAAACTCGACTTATCGCAAAAGGTTTTCAACAAGTTCAAGGTGTTGACTACTATGAGATTTTCTCACTCGTAGTGATGCTTAAGTCTGTCCGAATCATGTTAGCAATTGCCACATTTTATGAAATCTGGCAAATGGATGTCAAAACTGCATTCCTTAATGGATTTCTTAAAGAAGAGTTGTATATGATGCAACAAGAAGGTTTTGTCAATCCTAAAAGTGCTAACAAAATGCGCAAGCTCCAGCGATCCATCTATGGACTGGTGCAAGCATCTCGGAGTTGGAATATACGCTTTGGTGAGTTGATCAAAGCATATAATTTTATACAGACCTGCGGTGAAGCCTGTATTTACAAGAAAGTGAGTGGGAGCACTACAACCTTTCTGATAAGTATATGTGAATGACATATTGTTGATCGGAAATGATGTAGAATTTTCTAGAAAGCATAAAGGAGTGTTTGAAAGGAGTTTCTCAAAGAAAGACCTCGGTGTAGCATCTCAAATATTGAGCATCAAGATCTATGGAGATAGATCAAGATGCTTGATAAGTTTTTTCAATGAGTACATACCTTGACAAGATTTTGAAGAAGTTCAAAATGGAACAGTCAAAGAAGGAGTTTTTGCCTGTGTTGCAGGTGTGAAGTTGAGTAAAGACTCAAAACCCGACCACGGCAGAAAATAGAAAGAGAATGAAAAGTCATTCCATATGCCTCAGTCATAGGTTCTATAAAGTATGCTATGTTGCGTAACAGACCTATTGTGTACCTCACCATGGGTTTGGCAAGAGGGTACAATAGTGATCCAGGAGTGGATCACTGGACAACGGTCAAAATTATCCTTAATGGAATAAGGATATGTTTCTCGGTTATGGAGCTGACAAAAAGTTCGTCGTAAAAGGTTACGTCGATGCAAGCTCTGACACTGATCCGGATGACTCTAAGTCTCAGTCTGGATACATATTGAAAGTGGGAGCAATTAGATAGAGTAGCTCCGTGCAGAGCTTTGTAGACATAGAAATTTGCAAAATACATACGGATCTAAATGTGGCAGACCCGTTGACTAAACTTCTCTCACAAGCAAAACATGATCACACCTTAGTAATCTTTGGGTGTTAATCTCATGGCGATGTGAACTAGATTATTGACTCTAGTAAACCCTTTGGGTATTGGTCACATGGCGATGTGAATTATAGAGTGTTAAATCACATGACGATGTGAACTATTGGTGTTAAATCACAAGGCGATGTGAACTAGACTATTGACTCTACTACAAGTGGGAGACTGAAGGAAATATGCCCTAGAGGAAATAATAAAGATGTTATTTATATTTCCTTATATCATGATAAATGTTTATTATTCATGCTAGAATTGTATTAACCGGAAACTTGATACATGTGTGAATACATAGACCAAAAAAAGTGTCCCTAGTATGCCTCTACTTGACTAGCTCATTAATCAAAGAGACATGTGTTGTCATTTGATGAACGATATCACATCAATAGGAGAATGATGTGATGGACAAGACCCATCTGTTAGCTTAGCATGTTGATCCTTCAGTTTTATTGCTATTGCTTTCTTCATGACTTATACATATTCCTTTAACTATGAGATTATGCAACTCCCGAATACCGGAGGAACACCTTGTGTGCTATCAAACGTCACAACGTAACTGGGTGATTATAAAGATGCTCTACAGGTGTCTCTGAAGGTGTTTGTTGGGTTGGCATAGATCGAGATTAGGATTTTTCACTCCGAGTATCGGAGAGGTATCTCTGGGCCCTCTCGGTAATGCACATCATGATAAGCCTTGCAAGCAATGTGACTAATGAGTTAGTTGCGGGATGATGCATTACGGAACGAGTAAAGAGACTTGCTGGTAACGATATTGAACTAGGTATGAGGATACGACGATCGAATCTCGGGCAAGTAACATACTGATGACAAAGGGAATGATGTATGTTGTCATTGTGGTTTGACCGATAAAAAGATCTTGGTAGAATATGTAGGAACCAATATGAGCATCCAGGTTCCGCTATTGGTTATTGACCGGAGATGTGTCTCGGTCATGTCTACATAGTTCTCGAACCCGTAGGGTCCGCACGCTTAACGTTCAATGACGATTTGTATTATGAGTTATGTGTTTTGGTGACCGAAGATTGTTCGGAGTCCCGGACGAGATCACGGATATGACGAGGAGTCTCGAAATGGTCGAGAGGTAAAGATTGATATATTGGAAGGTAGTATTCGGACACCAGAAGGGTTTCGGAGTGTATCGGGTACATACCGGAGTACCGTAGGGGTTACCGGAACCCCCCGGGGAAAGATATGGGCCATATGGGCCATAGGAGGGAGGCTAACCAGCCCATGAGGGGCTGGTGCGCCCCCCACAAGGGAGGAGGCCGGCCGAATTGGACTAGGGGAGGGGGCGCCACCCCCTTTCCTTCTCCTACTCCCTCTCCTTCCCCTTTTCCCCCTCCGGTAGAAAGGAAAAAGGGGGGGGGGCGAATCCTACTAGGACTGGAGTCCTAGTAGGACCCCCCTCTCCTTGGCGCGCCCCTGGTGGCCGGCCTCCTCCCCTCCTCCTTTATATACAGGGGCAGTGGCGGAGCCACGGGGGAGGGGTGGGGGCGAGCGGGGGCCAGACCCCCCTATCGATCGACCCCCCTCAATGATACTCAGTGGGGACTAGCGATGGACCAGGAGAATTAGTTGCCTAGCTTGACGCCTGTTGCTAGTTGATATTTTGCTTGTCGGATGTGGGGTTCCGGCAAACCCTTAAGGTTCGAACACTGGGGTGTGCGCGAAGTCTTTCCCTCCTACCGATCTACGCCCTGGCTCGCTAAGATCTCGCAGACGAACTCAACGAACTCACAACACAGAGAGACACGAGGTTTATACTGGTTTGGGCCACCATTGTGGTGTAATACCCTACTCCAGTGTGGTGGTGGTGGATTGCCTCTAGGGCTGATGATGAACTGTACAAGGGAATAACAACGTCCTGAGGTTGAGGTGTTCCTGTGCTTGTCGAACTTGTGTGTGTGAGAGCTCGACCAGTTCAACCTTCCGCCCCTACTGTGGTGTCTAGTTCTACTTATATAGGCCCTGGTCCTCTTCCCAAATATTGAGCGGGAAGGGAGCCGACAACGGCGGGCAAATTTGAAGGGGGCAGCTAGTACAAGCTATCCTGACAAAAGTGGTCTTCGCCTGCAAAAGGCTCTGGTGGTGACGCTGATGACCCACAAGTATAGGGGATCTATCGTAGTCCTTTCGATAAGTAAGAGTGTCGAACCCAACAAGGAGCAGAAGGAAATGATAAGTGGTTCAAAGAAGGTATTCTCTGCAAGTAATTGAAATTAGTGGTAACGGATAGTTTTGTGATAAGATAAATTGTAATGAGCAACAAGTAACAAGAGTAAATAAAGTGCAGCAAGGTGGCCCAATCCTTTTTGTAGCAAAGGACAAGCCTGGACAAACTCTTATAATAGGAAAAGCGCTCCCGAGGACACATGGGAATATCGTCAAGCTAGTTTTCATCACGTTCATATGATTCGCGTTCGGTACTTTGATAATTTGATATGTGGGTGGACGGTGCTTGGGTGCTGTTCTTACTTGAACAAGCATCCCACTTATGATTAACCTCTATTGCAAGCATCCGCAACTACAACAAAAGTATTAAGGTAAACCTAACCATAGCATGAAACATATGGATCCAAATCAGCCCCTTACGAAGCAACGCATAAACTAGGGTTTAAGCTTCTGTCACTCTAGCAACCCATCATCTACTTATTACTGCCCAATGCCTTCCTCTAGGCCCAAATAATGGTGAAGTGTTATGTAGTCGACGTTCACATAACACCACTAGAGGATAGACAACATACATCTCATCAAAATATCGAACGAATACCAAATTCACATGACTACTAATAGCAGGACTTCTCCCTTGTCCTCAGGAACAAGCGTAACTACTCACAAAGGATATTCATGTTCATAATCAGAGGGGTAATAATATGCATAAAGGATCTGAACATATAATCATCCACCAAATAAACCAATTAGCATCAACTACAAGGAGTAATCAACACTACTATCAACCTACTAGCACCAATCCCGGACTTGGAGACAAGAATTGGATACAAGAGATGAACAAGGGTTTTGAGAGGAGATGGTGCTGGTGAAGATGTTGATGGAGATTGCCCTCTCCCGATGAGAGGAACATTGGTGATGACGATGGTGATGATTTCCCCCTCCCGGAGGGAAGTGTCCCCGGCAGAACAGCTCTGCCGGAGCCCTAGATTGGTTCAGCCAAGGTTCCGCCTCGTGGCGGCAGAGTCTCGTCCCGAAAGGTTGCTTCCCCTTTTTTTCTTGACGAAAGACTTCATATAGGAGAAGATGGGCGTCGGAGAGCCACCAGGGGGCCCACGAGGTAGGGGGGCGCGCCCCCACCCTCGTGAGCAGGGTGTGGGCCCCCTGGCCTTCATCTTTGGTGACAATTTTTCTTTATTTATCTTAAGATATTCCATGGAGTTTCAGGACTTTTGGAGTTGCGCAGAATAGGTCTCCAATATTTGCTCCTTTTCCAGCCCAGAATTCTAGCTGCCGGCATTCTCCCTCTTCATGTAAACCTTGTAAAATAAAAGAGAATAGCCATAAGTATTGTGACATAACGTGAAATAACAGCCCATAATGCGATAAATATCGATATAAAAGCATGATGCAAAATGGACGTATCAACTCCCCCAAGCTTAGACCTTGCTTGTCCTCAAGCGAAAAGCCGATAACAATAAATATGTCCTCATGTTTAGAGGTAGAGGCGTCGATAAAAATAAAATACGGACATGAAGGCATCATGATTGTTCTCATAACAGCAACACATATAGATTTTGTCATATGATTACTTATGTTCAAGTGATGATCTTTTCACAATGCAAAAGTATGAATCGAAACCTTATTGAGCACCAACAAATTATAACCTCGGTCATTGAAGCAATTGCAATTTATCATAACATCGAGAAAGAGTCTATGTCAGAGCTTAAAAGCAAGTCCACATACTCAACTATCATTTAGTCCTTCATAATTGCTAACACTCACGCAATACTTGTGGTTACGGAGTTTTAATCGGACACAGAGAAAGATAGGGGCTTATAGTTTCGCCCCACAACCTTTTACCTCAAGGGTAATGTCAACAATAATAACTCATGCTCCCCTACATCCAATTAGATATATATATATATATATCATGTTCTTTCCAACATGCTGGGCTTGCCAAAGGATAAATTGAAAAAGGAAAGGTGAAGATCACCGTGACTCTTGCATAAGGTAGAGGATAATAATAAAAGATAGGCCCTTCGCAGAGGGAAGCAGAGGTTGACATGCGCTTTTATGGTTGGATGCACAAAATCTCAATGCGAAAGAATGTCACTATCGGGGCAGGCTGATCTGACCCACGAACACCTATGGGACCGGCAGACCGAGCCCCTTTCGGTTCGGCAGGGGCGGAGGTCGCACGAAGAGCAGATCGAGGCGAAGCACACGAGCGGTTTACCCAGCTTCGGAGCTCTCCGGAGAGATATACTCCTACTGCTGCATGTCTGAGTGTATTGAGTTCTTGCTCAGGAGCGCTTGAGTGCTACAGTACACACAAGCTGCTAACGAGACCGAGCGCCAGTGTTCTCTGGAACCCCCCCCCCCCTCCCTCTACGTTGCGCATGGGCCTCCTTTTATATGCTCAAGGGGTTTCCGACAGGTGGCAACGTAGACAAGGGTAAAAATGGAAAAGGAGTGGTTGGTACAGCTACTTATGCAAAGGTGTATCATACCTAACCCCGACGGCAGGGGACAAAGGCATTAAATGCCCGTCACGCCGCCTCTAACAAAGGCAAACAGGGACCGTCGGGCGCCACCG
This sequence comes from Aegilops bicornis, assembly GCA_021605145.1. Classification (NCBI taxonomy): domain Eukaryota; kingdom Viridiplantae; phylum Streptophyta; class Magnoliopsida; order Poales; family Poaceae; genus Aegilops; species Aegilops bicornis. The sequence continues at coordinate 206,384,820 of CM038669.1, read as the reverse complement.
CTTGCCACGATGGCAATCTTGTCGGCGCCGCTTGCCACCTCGACCACCGGCTGCCTGACCTCTCGCCATGCGCTGGGAAAGGTCCTAGGGCGACACGTTAGTGGATGTCTTTGCGCAGTCTGAGTGGTGGTCTGCCGCGGCAAGCACCTTGCCGCGGTTGTTGTCTTGTCGCATCCGGAAGCTTGTCACTCACCGGGCCTTCCCGGCAAGCTCCTCTTGCCGGGGCCTTGTCTCCTAGGTGCCTTGAGTGGCCTTCCCGGCAAGCTCCTCTTGCCGGGGCCTTGTCTCCTAGGTGCCTTGGGTGGCCTTCCCGGCAAGCTCCTCTTGTCGGGGCCTTGTCTCCTTGGCTTGAATACTTTGTTCTTGAATGACTCCAAAGGAACCACGGAGGACCTTGGCGGTCACCCGGCAAGCCTTGTCATGAGGGCTGCAATCGCCCGTGCACAAGTTCGGGATACTAGGGTACCCCTACTCTAGTACACCGACAGAGCCCCGGCCTGGGCCATACACGGTGCCGAAGCGCTGTTGGGCCAGCCCAAAACAGGCACGGGCACACGCGCCCGGGTTACGCCGTAACTCCTCCAGACCCACCATGCCCTCCACGAGCGGCACGCTGGCGTCGAATGCGGCGTCGTGGGAGAGATCGTGGGTGGTTTCTTTATTCGGAAGAGCGGGCGTCCGCCCCCCCTCTTTATAAGCGGGGAAGCAGGGGGCAGTTGCCCATCTCGCTTGATTCTTGTCCAATCTCGAAAAACCTCCGCTGCTCCCCCCTTCTTCCCAAGGCTGAAGAGAGAGAGCAGCGCTCCACCCCCCATCGCCACCAGCATCACCAACGCCGTCGATCTCCCTCACCACCTCCGCCATAGCTCCGAAAGCCGACAAGGGGAAGGCCGTGAAGTCGGCCGAGGCGCGGCTTGCGGGCCGCGGAAGGAGCGGGCAATCTTCCCATTTCGCCGCGAGGGAGCTGAGGGAGTACTACTACCTCTTCCGGTCGACGGAGACGCTTGGCGCATCCAGCGCACGAAGGTACTCCTACCGGCCGCTGAATCGCTCGAATGGGTACCCTTTCTTCTGTTGTTCTTCTCTGCGGGCTCGCCCGCCTTTCTCTGAATTTTTCTGCGATATCATGAACACCTACGGGTTCCGCCTCCTTGACTTCACCCCCAATGCTGTTACGACCATGGCATTTTTCGCATCTCTGCGAAAACTTTGTCGGAGTCCATCCAAACGTAGCCCTTTTCCGCCACTTCTTTATGCCCCGAGTTGAGAGAGGGGAGCCTCTTTTCCGGTGGGATCGCTGGATCTCGAGGACCGCAAGAAGGAAGCCTATCTGGAGGGAGAGCTCCGCAGCAAATGGGATGAGTGGAGAGCGGTGGTGCTGGATTGTCGAGGAGAACCCGCAGCCGTTTACCGCCAGCCAAACCTCGTGAGGCGCTTGGCAACGATCGGAGCAGCCCCGAAGACGCTTAGGGCTGAAGATTGCCGTCATCCGGATCCCTACGCTGAGGCTTGCCGGACTCATGGCGCCCGTTGGCGCAGATTTCCTTCGCCGCCGTGACGCTTCTACTGTGAGAGGAGGAGACCCGCCTGGGAGTTCCGGAACGCGGCAGATATCATGAGGCTGCGCCCGGGCCTCAACTTCAATTTCACTGTCCTAGAACTGGACGCGATGCTCTTGGAGCTGTTCAAGCACGATCCTGAGCATCCCGGAGCGTTCAGGTTGCCGAAGAATGTCGTCCCGCTGTGCAACAATTCCTCGCTTGACCGCATTTGTGCAATGATGCCGTTGTCAGCGACTTCGCATGGAATCGTTCCAACCTTGGCAAGAGCCTGCAGATGACGTCGGCGAGTGTTCTTTGACAACTGGTAGAAGTGCCGGTCCGCCCGATGAATGTAAGAGCCTCACCCGCGACACCACCGATGATGAGATGCGCGCGACGCCACAGCCGGAAGAGGCGGCGCAGCGGCCGCCGCGGGCGAAGTTCGGATTCACCGTGGAGGAGGCAGAGGCAGCAGAGGCGGCAAGCCTTGTCGAGCGAGGGGAGTTTGCCGGCGAGGAAGAGCTTGTCGGGCCTGAAGCTGAGTTGAGCGAGCCCGCCGAGGGCGCCTCCTCCCCTCCTTCAGACAGCTTGCCGTGAGCGGAGCCCCCAGCTCCACCAAGAAGGCGTCTCCGCAAAGCCGGAGACGAGCGTGGCGAATACGGGTCATCTGGTCAACAAGGCCACATGACGCTTCCACCGCGGCAAGCATCAAACCGCTGGAGCACCTCACGCCACAAGTAATCGGAGCGGGCCCTCGCAGACCACCGCTTCTCCCGCCAAGCGGCCAAGGAAACTACTCCTCCGCCTCATCGTACTAGAGGCGAGCCAGAATTTGATCTCTCCGCTCGGCTCGACGAGGAAGAAGAAGAGTAAGATTCTTTGCAGCATTTGTAGTTCTTGACTTGTTGCTTTGTCTTGTATCTGATTTGCTTCACTCTCAACCCATTCCTTTTCGTGACGCCGCCCGTAGAGCGTCGAAGAGAGCCAAGGCCCCGTGATTGTCATCGAGGACGAACCCACCGCGACCGCAGGAGGCGCGCCGAGACCACCTTGCCGGACGCTGCAACTCTTCCTCAAAGCAGCCCTCGGCGCAGCCCCCAAATAAGTATATGGTTTACTTCCTGCTGTTAGGCGTGCATGGGTTCTCCTTCTTCTTGATATCTCGATCGCTGATTTGTGTAGGAGCATAGCAGCCTTACCAGAGTGCCACAAGCCGCTCCTGACATGCCTTCTGCTTCGACTACACCGCCAAGGGAGGATTCCCCGGCAAGGGAGCGTTCTCCGGCAAGGGAGACTTCTCCGGCAAGGGGCAGTTCTCCGGCAAGGGGCAGCACCAGCGATCCCTTGGTGGCGGAGACCATGACTGCAGAAGGTAATCCTCTTGCTTGAAAACTTTCCTTGTGTTCTTCTTCTTCTGATTTTCTTTTTGAATATTTGCTTGACTTTTCTTCATTTTCCGGTCGCCAGGTCCATCCGCCACAGAGCCAATGGAGACCGAGGCCGGCGAGGAGGACGCCTTGGCAATCTTGTCGACGCCGCTGCCATCAGAGAAGAAGTGGCCGACGAGCCCGCGGTGAAGAGGCCGCCAAAGCTGCCGCCGCAGAAGTGGGCGAGGTCCGGCGATCGCCGACGGCCCTGAGGCCGCAGGAGCGCCAGGCGCTACGCCGACCGCCGATCCCTCCGCCGCTGCGGCAACGTCGGGCTCCGAAGAGCCCCAGCCCGGCGCCTATTTGAAGGCCGGTGATGGCGTCTTCATCAGGCTCCCATGGGCGTCGAGCTCCAGGCGCCGTGAAGGAGAAACTTTGATGAAGAGCTGCTCGCCTCCATTGGATCGACGCCGGTCGACGCACCAAACAACAAAGCAAGTAGTCCGAGGAGGAGGAGCTGTTATGGAAGGCTTGCCGCTCTACCGCGCCTCGACAAGCCAAGCTGGAATCCCGGAAGCGCTTGTCGCGAAGGCGGGAGCAGACATCGAGAAGCGCGTGGAGGAGCTCCGGGGCCTCAACCAGGAAGCTCTCCGGTCCTTGGCAGAGGAGCGGGAGCGACTCACCGAGGAGCGCAAAGCCTTCCTCCTCGAGAAGGCTGAAGCTGAGGAGCAACAGCGGCTTGCCGCCGAGAAGCTATCTGCGCAGGAAGGCGAGTTGGTGCAGAGGAAGGTTAATCTTGACAGCCATGAGGAGGATCTAGCTGCGCGCGAGCAAACATTTGGCGGGGCTCTCAAGGAAGCAAAGGATCTTGCCGCATGCCGAGGCCGCCAAGAAGGAGCCGGAGACGAAGGTGATGCACTGGAGGCCAATCTCAAGGAGAGCGGCGAGGAGCTTGCTGCACTCAAGCATGAGCGCGAGAAGGACGCCTACACTCTTGGCGAGCTGCAGGGCCGTCTCGCCGAGAGGAGCAAGGAGCTCAGCGCCGCCAAGGACTCCAACGCAGATCTTGAGTTGAAGCTAACTACTTTGACTCAGACGCTGGACGACGCCATGGAGCAGGAGGTGGCCTTGAAGGAGAAGATCAAGGCCGACGAGGCGTTCTTTGGCAGTCTTCTTGCCGCCGCCTGCAACACTTTTAGGGAGAATGTGGAGCCTTTGGACCGAGGGTCTCGTGGATGTTCTTTGCAGCCATCGACAGGGAGCTGGCGCAGCTGGGGATGGAGGATCTTGGGTATTCCTCCGATGAGCACCTCCAACCCAGCGCCAAGCTCAGCTTGTTCTTCAAAGGCGTGGTGACGGCCCTCCAGCGACTCCGGGAAGAGATCCCAAAGCATCTGGCCGAGGAGTCGCGCCAGATCTGCGCGGGAGCTCTTCAAAAGGTGCTGATGAAGGTGGCCTTCCGCAATCCAGGCCTCAAACTCACCAACGTCCTCAAGTCCTTGCCACGGATGTCGACGTGGAGGCGCTCAAGACCCTTTGTCGCACCCATCGTGGACAGGGTGAGCGGGATCAAGAGGGTTGAGGGCGATCGCGTAGATTAGGCCGCCCGCTTTCTCTTTTTCTTGCTGCTGCTGGTCATGTTATGAGAACAATCTATTAGAGCTGCGACAAGCTATCTTGTAACATAACTCTATTTCGGGTAGTGATTGCGATGTTATTTCCTTTACTTGATTCCTTCCGGTGTCTGTTTTGCCCTCGCTTTTAGGGAACTTGTCCACAGGCACTGGCCATGAGCGCCGAAAAGTGGACGTCATCAGCCTGGCGGTGCCGCTTCCGACAAGTAACCTTGTCGCAACTAGTCGCAGCTCACTTAAGTTGTTGAGCGGACTCGAAACAAAGTAAGGGCGCAACTAGCTACGAGTTGGTTCCTCCGCGCACAGGTTTTCCATACAAAGTACGGTCGTTCGAGGAAGATAACTTAAAAATAATTTTAAAACTGATTGCTCAAACTTTAGCAACTTAGCTTTTCTGTCGTTTGCTTCCTTGAAGGCTAGACTTCCTTGAGCGACGCTTGGCCCACACCATTATCTTCTCCTTTCCCCGGCAAACTTGTGGGCGAGGAACCTTCCTTTCTTTGAGAAAGAGAAAGAAGAGAAAATAAAGATATGGAGCCTTATGGCTCGTTATTGCTTACGGGGTAGGTGCTGCACAAAGTGTCGATAACGCATGCAAAATAGAAGTAGAAAGCATGAAATTGACAAGATGTGCGAAGCACATTAGGTTTACTTATGCACGGGTCTGCGCCGGCTTTGTACCAAGGATTACATGCAACATCGGCAAGACTTGTACAAAAGGTGGTTGCCGGAACAGGTTAGAACCGCGCTTCTCACGGGTATAACTTACGAAGATGCTCAATGTTCCGAGTTGCTCACCGGAATGCCATCTTCGGTCTCAAGGCGACAGCGCCAGCCTAGTGACTCGCTTCACCGGTAAGGGCCTTCCCACTTCAAGGCGTCAACTTGTTGGAATTCTTGGCGGATCGAACGCTACCGAAGAACAAGGTCGCCTTTCCTCGAGACTTCGTGCATTAACTGCGGCTATGGTAGCGGCGCAAAGCTTCTTGGTATCGAGCAGCTCGTCTGACAACTGAAGGCGATCCTCCTCAAGGAGCAGCGCGTCATCTTGTCGCAGCTGCTCTTGCTCAAGCTCATCTTAAGAGAGCACTAGAGGTGATACGTATACGAGTTCCTTTGGGGAGTACCGCCTCGCTCCATAGACTAGAGCGAAGGTGTCTAGCCGATGGCTCGATTTGGCGTCGTCCGATCGACCAAAGAACCACCGGCAGCTCCTCAATCCAGTTCTTTCCGCACTTGTGCGACTGTCAAAAGTCCTAGTCTTGAGCCCGCAGCACTTCAAAGATTTGCCCTCTCCGGCTTGATCGTTACTTCTCGGATGAGCAAGCGAAGCGAAAGCGGAACCTTGGCGCCAAGATCTTGGACGTCTGCATGAAGGTGCGGCTCGTGGAATTGTGTGTCGTTGTCGGTGATGATCCTATTAGGGATTCAAACGGCAAACAATCGACTGAAGAACTTTCTTGTTGTCTTGTCACCTTCCTCATCGCTTCCACTTCGGCCACTTTGTGAACTTGTCGATTGCAACGCATAAGTACTCAAAGCCCCGACAGCTCGGGGAAAGGGGCCGAGGATGTCGAGCCCCGCATCAAAATGGCCAGGATAAAGGGATCGTCTGGAGAGCTTGAGCTGGCTGGTTTATCTGCTTGGAATGGAACCGCACGCTTCACACTTGGTTACTTGTGCGATTGCATCTGGAGGGCTGTCGGCCAAAAGAAACCTTGCCGGAACGCTTTGCCGGCAAGTGCTCTGGCGCCAATGTGGTGACCACATATGCCTCCATGTATCTCTTCCAACAGCTTTTGTCCGTCTTCCCGGTGAATACACTTCAATTTCACACCGTTGAGTCTTCTTCTGTACAGTGTGTTGTCGACAAACTGGTACATACTTGACTGCCGGGCTACTCTTTCCGCTTCTTCTTGCTCTTGGGAAGTTCTCCTGTCTCAAGGAAATGGACAATCTGTTGTGCCCATCTTTGGAGCTATGCGGCTCGACAACAAGGACTAAAGGCACATCCGCTGTTGCGGGAACATTTGCTTCCACGGCGAGAACTCGCGGCTCAGCCGAGCTTGACGTTCCCGGCAAGCTTGCCGGAGCAAAACTTGTCGGGAGCGCTCGCTTCAATGAAACAAACCCTAGGGCTTGTCGAGCAGCATCGCTCCTCGGCCTGCTGGTGTTGAGCTTGGGGACCTTCTTGGCAGCGGCTTCGGGAGCTCGGCCGAAAATAGTCACCGTAAATCAACTTCCTCTTCTTGCTCTGTCCGGTTGATGGCGTTATGACGGTTGAGTCAGCTTGAGCACAAAAATCCCTGGTTCCACAGGTAACTTAAGTGCAGCAGACTTGACGAAGCCATCGGCAATGTCGTTCTGAGCTCTTGGAATATATTCCATCTCAGAGGCCGTCAAAGTGCTCTTCTAGCTTTCTCACTTCATCAACATAAGCTTCCATCAACGGACTCGATAACTCTTGTTCACTTGGCGGATGACAAGCTGTGAATCACCCACGACAATGAGCTTCTTGATCCCAAGGTCTCTGCATGATCTCGAGACCGGCAAGCAAACCTTCATACTCTGCGGTATTGTTTGTTGCTTGCTCCTTGGGAAAGTGCATCCGGACTACGTACTTGAGGTGCTCTCCGGTGGGTGCAACAAGTAGCACGCCCGCACCGGGCGCCTTTGCAGCAAGAAGGCACCATCAAAGTACATCAGCCACTCCTTGCTTGCTTCCTTGACGGGATGCTCGTTTGGAATTTCTTCATCTTGTGTTGGCGTCCATTCTGCTATGAACTCCGCCAATGCTCGCTTTGGATAGTTGAAGTGCTCTCGAACTTGAGGCCAAAGCTTGACAGTTCCGGTGCCCACTCGACAATCCCACTGTTGCCTCTGGATTTTGCAAGATCCTCTTCAATGAAAACGAGTGACGAATGTGATCTCATGTGCCCGGAAGTAATGGCGCAGCTTTCTCGAGGCCATGAGGAGGCCGAAAGCAATTTACGCACACCGTAGTACCTTGATCTAGCCCTGCAGAAGGGAACCGATAAAGTAACCGGGCGCTGCACCATTCTTTTCTCGCATCTTCTCATGCGTCTGCGTAGATCCATCTTTGTCGGGACCAGAGCTTGCCGGTGAAGCCCCGCCGTCATTGGATGCATCTCGCCATGGTTGCTAGCTCATCATCCGCCTCCCTCTCCGCTACTAACGCAGCACTAACCACTTGATTGGTTGCCGCTATATATAGCACAACTTCTCTTGTGGCTTAGGTGCGACAAGTGTTGGAGTGGAGGATGTATCTCTTCAAGTCTCGCAGTAGCGCAGCCTCCGCTTGAGTCCATTTCATCGGACCTGCCTTTTTCAAAATTTTGAAAAATGGCAGGCACGCTTCAGCAGAACCTAGAGATAAACCTGCCGAGAGCAGCTACGCAACCGCAAGTCTTCATACATCCTTGACGCGCTTTGGTGCTTCAATCTGCTCAATGGCCTTGATCTTGTCGGGATTGGCTTCAATTCCGCCGAGACCACGAAGAACCCGAGAAGCTTGCGGAAGGGACTCCAAACACACACTTCTCGTGGTTGAGCTTGAGGTTGATCTTGCGCAGATTTGCAAAGGTTTCGTCTAAATCTTGAATCAGAGTCGCCTAGTCCTTGCTTTTGACCACTATGTCATCCATGTAGGCTTCCACATTTATGTGCATTTGCGGCTCAAAAGCGTCATGGACCACCCTTGCAAATGTTGAACCAGCATTCTTTAATCCGAAAGGCATCCGTACGAAACAGTATGTGCCACATGGGGTGATGAATGCGGTCTTCTCCTCATCCTCTTACGCCATGAAGATCTGATGATATCCACGAGTATGCATCCAGAAATGAAAGCAAATCACATCCGCCGTGGAGTAAACAATCTAGTCGATGCGCGGCAAGGGAAATGGGTCTTAGGGACAAGCTTTATTAACATCAGTACAGTCGATACAAAGCCTCCATATCCCGGTTGCCTTGCGTACAACTACAGTATTGGCCAAACACGTAGGATGGAACACCTCCTCGACAAGGCCCGCTGCTTCCAATTTCTTGATTTCTTCTGCGATGAATTCTTGGCGCCCACCGCTCGCTTCGACTTTCGCTTGACGGGCCGTGCATGAGGACAAACGGCAAGATGGTGCTCAATTACTTCCCCGGGAACACCGGGATGTCGACGGTTGCCACGCAAACACGTCGATGTTCAGCCCGAGAAAGCAACGAGCGCCTTCCTATTTAGGGTCAAGAGTGGCACTGATGGTGAAGGTACCACCAGTGCCGCCCTCCTTGGCGGACACCTTCTTGGTCTCTGGTGGAGCTGCCATCGTCTTCTTACACTTGCCGGTGGAGCTCGTTGGTGCGTCCTCGATGGTAGCGCAGCACTCCGAAGAGGTGCGCTTGCCGGAGTGGGCATTAGAGCTCTTGCCGGACTTGTCCGAAGAGGTGCGCTTGCCGGAGTGGGCATCAGAGCTCTTGCCGGACTTGGTCTTCTTCTTCGCCCCGGGAGCTTCAGCGGCAAGTGGCTTGCAATCTGCTTTGCCTTTGCTTCCGGTAGATCTTGTCGGCGCAGATAAGAGCATCCTTCTTGTCGCCAGGATGAGATGACACTTATCGGGCCTGGTATCTTGACATGTTGTATGCATAGTGAGAGGCTGCCATGAATTTGGCGAGTCTTTGGACGGCCAAGTATCCCATTGTAAGGCAATGGAAAGTCAAGAACGTCAAAAGTGACCCTCTCGATCCTGAAGTTCAACTCGCTGCCAAATGTCACCAAGCAACGTGATCTTTCCTTCGCTTGCTCCTTCCGGACTGATTCCTTGGAATGTGCCGTCTCTTCGAGCTCGCCATCGAGGATCTGGAGTTTCGGAGCACCGCGAGGAGATCAGGTTCAAGCCGCCCCGCCAATCAACTAGCATCTTAGTGACCTTGAGGTTGCGGATAGTTGGTGAAACCAACATCGGCAAGCACCCGACCGCAGATTACTGCGATCGGGGTGGTCCTCAATATCAAAGATGATAGGCGTACTGGACCATTTCAGAGGCTTGCGTGACTCGACGGATGGTTCTGCTGCATTGACTTCCCGCATCCACTGCTTGAGCTGGCGGTGTGAAGTATGCAGAGAAGCACCGCCGTCAACGCACAGGACCTCTGTGGCTTTCTGGAACTCCTGCTCATCGGTCTCGTCATCATCCATGTCTTCATCATCGTCGTCGTCTTCATCCTTGTCGCGGCCGCGGGGAGGTCTGTCTCCTTGCCGCTGCTTGGCCTTGCCGCGGCGTCCTCCTCGGCCGGGACATTTCTTGCTAGCTCCTCCAGCACCTTCCTGGGCTTTCTCCTTGTCGCGTCATTCGTATTCAGCCTTCTGCTGCTCGACAAGCTGTTCAACTTTTTTGCAGCTCTGGAGGTCATGGCCCTTTGTGCGGTGGATCTTGGCAAGATCGCTTTGTTGGAGCCGTCACCGCTTGTCGGCGACCGCCACAACTGGCAGTTGGTGCAGGCAACCTCCTTGCCGGAGCTACCAGCTTTGGCTTTCTTGGCGCTACCTCCGTTGCGGACTGCTCAACAACTAGCACATCTTTGCCTTTCTTCTTCCTGTTGTTCCGCCGCCGGTTTTTCTTTGCCGGGCGGTCTCCTCACTATCGATCCTCCTTCTTCAAGATTCTCTCCGGGAGTCTCCTCCCTTCCTCAAAGACGCGTGCACACTTGTCGGCCGGGCATATAGCTCAATCGACGCTTCGATCTTGCACATCACCATCTCCTCCCGCATCCTGCGGTTTCGCACGTTCTGATGGAACGCGCTGATTACCGCGGCAGGGTGGACATCTGGGATGTTGTGTTGTACACGGCTGAATCTTTGAATATACTTGCGCAGGGGCTCTCCTTCCTTCTGGGCGAGCAGATGAAGGTCGCTCTCTTGGCCATGGGGCTTGTGGCCGCCTGTAAAGGCGCCGACAAACTGATGGCATAAATCTGCCCAAGAGGATATGGAGTTGTCCGGCAAGTGCATGAGCCAGGATCTGACATTGGGCTTGAGCACCAGCAGGAAGTAGTTGGCCAGGATCTTGTCGTCTCGCCCCCCGGCAGCTTGCACCGCGATGGTGTAGATGCTGAGGAACTCTGACGGATGCGTCTTGCCGTCGTACTTCTCTGGTACGTCTGGCTTGAAATTCTTCTTGCTGGGCCACTGGACTTGCCGCAGCTCACGAGTGAACGCAGGGCAGCTCATCACAGACGGCAAGTCGCTGGTTCCCTTCGGGCGCATGCATGTCGACAGAGGGCCCAGCCGCTGGTCGGATTGACGCCGCGCTTCTCTTGGCGCTTCGATGCGAGTTCGGCGTCTTCTTCTTGTCGTTCGTGAAGAACTTAGCGCTGATCGCGACGAGCTCGTGGATCCGGCGATGCGGTGGAGTCGCCGTCGAGGTGGATCCGGCGATTCGGCGATCTTGGCCTTCGGGCGGAGAGTGCATGGTGGTTGCACCCCACGGCTCTGTCGCCATCGGCTCGTGTTTGGCGATCCTGCCGCGGCAGCGATGCACTCATTGCCGCGGGCGTCAAGGTTAGCAAAGCCGATGAGACTACGAATGGTGGCCCTCCATTCATCAACCTTGTCGGCTGTTGGAGGGTAATCCAGAGCGCTTGAGCTCTCGCCAAAGCTTCGCTGGAGTGGTGGGTGGCGATGGCGAACGGCGCGAGGAGCGGATATGCTCGGACTTCTAACTATGTTAGAAGGAGCGATATCCCGCCCAGCGATCGCGTTTCGCTTCGCGCCAAAGATGTTGGCGTGCATGCCGGTCTTGAGCATCCCGAGATCCACCAGCTCGATCTTGGTCCAACGAGCGTATGGCGTTGTGAATACCATGACGTTGCCGGTCCCGCGCCCCGAGACAAAGCGGTGCATGTACGGACGCCGAGGTCTGCGCAGCCTTGTCCTTGGACTTGGCAGCACCGTGGGCTCCCCCGTCGACGTCCATTCTTCCGCCGGCGTCTACCCCACCACTCGTTTGCTCCGGTGGCGGTGGGTTCGACGCGGACGGAACATCTGCCGCCGAAGCCTTCTTCTTCGGTGGCATGTCGATGCAGATGATGAAGATCTAGCTCGTGTGGACGCCTGTCGGGTTCACACAATCTCGACGCTCCCCTACCTGGCGCGCCAAAGATGTCGGGGCAGGCTGATCTGACCCACGAACATCTATGGGACCGGCGGACCGAGCCCCTTTCGGTTCGGCGGGGGGCGGAGGTCGCACGAAGAGCAGATCGAGGCGAAGCACACGAGCTGTTTACCCAGCTTCGGAGCTCTCCGGAGAGATAATACTCCTACTGCTGCATGTCTGAGTGTATTGAGTTCTTGCTCAGGAGCGCTTGAGTGCTACAGTACACACAAGCTGCTAACGAGACCGTGCGCCAGTGTTCTCTGGAACCCCCCCCCCCCTCTACGTTGCGCATGGGCCTCCTTTTATATGCTCAAGGGGTCTCCGACAGGTGGCAACGTAGACAAGGGTAAAATGGAAAAGGAGTGGTTGGTACAGCTACTTGTACAGTGTATCATACCTAACTCGACGGCAGGGGACAAAGGCATTAAATGCCCGTCTCACGTCGCCTCTAACAAAGGCAAACAGGGGACCGTCGGGCGCCACCGCTTGCCACGATGGCAATCTTGTCGGGCCGCTTGCCACCTCACTGGCTGCCTGACCTCTCGCCATGCGCTGGAAAGGTCCTAGGGCGACACGTTAGTGGATGTCTTTGGAGCGCAGGTCTGAGTGGTGGTACGCTGACAGCGCCTTTGCCGCGATTGTTGTCTTGTCTCGTCCAGGAAGCTTGTCGCTCACCGGCCTTCCGCAAGCTCCTCTTGTCGGGCCTTGTCTCCTAGGTGCCTTGAGTGGCCTTCCGGCAAGCTCCTCTTGCCGGGCCTTGTCTCCTAGGTGCCTTGGGTGGCCTTCCGGCAAGCTCCTCTTGCCGGGGCCTTGTCTCCTTGGCTTGAATACTTTGTTCTTGAATGACTCCAAAGGAACCACGGAGGACCTTGGCGGTCACCCGCAAGCCTTGTCAAGGGTCAAGAATCGCCTGCGTGCACAAGTTCGGGATACTAGGGTACCCCTACTCTAGTACACCGACAGTCACTTTATATTGCCCCTTGTGATATGAACATTTATTATGCAGTCCGTCGCTTTTATTACTTCCACATCACAAGATCGTATAAAGCTTATTTCTCCCACACCAATCAATCATACATGTTTAGAGCAATTTTTATTGCTTTGCACCGATGACAACTTACTTGAAGGATCTTACTCAATCCATAGGTAGATATGGTGGACTCTCATGGCTAAACTGGTTTAAGGGTATTTGGAAGCACAAGTAGTATCTCTACTTGGTGCGAGAATTTGTCTAGCATGAGGGGAAAGGCAAGCTCAACATGTTAGAGGATCCATGACAACATACTTTATCTCGGATATAAGAAAACATAACTCATCACGTTGTCTTCCTTGTCCAACATCAACTCTTTAGCATGTTATATTTTAATGAGTGCTCCCAATCATAAAAGATGTCAATGATAATATATCTATATGTGAAACCTCTCTTTCCTTATTACTTCCTATTAATTGCAACGATGACCAAAGCTATATTTGCCAACTCCCAACAACTTTTAATCATCATACTCTTTCTATGTGAAGTCATTACTCTCAATAAGATCAATATGAACTCTTTGTTTATTTTTATTCTTTTTCTTCTTTCTTTTCTTTTATTCGCCCAAGATCATGGCAAAATAATCAAGCCCTTGACTCAACTAACTTTATTATATATATAGCTCATGGACTCGATTACATAGAGAGATCATAAAGCAAAACTCAAAACTAGATCATGCCATAAACTTTATTCTACTAGATCAAGATACTACTAAAAGGATCAAACTAAGAAAAACGGTAAATATAGGAGTTGTGATGGTGATACGATACCGGGGCACCTCCCCCAAGCTTGGAAGCTGCCAAGGGGAGTGTCCATACCCATGTGATTATGCCTCCTTCTTTGTCGGTGAAGGTGGAGGTGATGGATAGTCGCACATCGAGCGTAAGAGGTCCTCCAACTTGCGAATAATTCCCTTGAGTGCAACGATATGCTCCTTCAACAAAATATTTTCACTTGTGAGATACTTGTTTTGAATACGAGCTAACTCAATCATCTTGAAAGCTTCGATTTCAGTTGGGGTAAGAAGGTTGTGATCAAGTTGAAGGATGTCTTTTGCTGCCGGAGTTTGGTTCTCCGTGGCCTTCTTGATCCCTTCATCCTTGTTGATCTCCATGGGTTCTTCCCTCTTCAGCTCTATCTTCATTAGAAAAGCATCTTTGTCACTATTGTTAGAGGAGGGAGACGACATGATGCCTGGCCTTGACAACCCTGACAGAGAACAGCTCGAAACAAGAACAAAAGAGATTTGCGTGATACGAGAGTCAAAACCTTCGAGAGAATATATAATGAATTTTTACCGACCAAAATACGTATCGTGCAAGAAAACAGAGTCTGGAGGGCACACGGGGTGCTCACGAGGTAGGGGGCGCGCCCAGGGGGTAGGGCGCGCCCTCCACCCTCGTGGAGCCCTCGAGTCCTTCCTGGACTGTCACTTATTTTTCTATTTTTCTAAATATTCCAAAATGGAGAAATATTGCCTTGGAAATTGTTTTGGAGTCGGTTTACTTACCGTACCACATACCTATTCCTTTTCGGAGTCTGAAACGGTCTGGAAAGTGTCCCTTATGTATTCCTCCAGGGTTACGGTTTCGATAATATTGATTTCAACATTTATGGGATTACCTGAGATATGATGTTTTATCCTTTGACCGTTTACCACCTTCGAATTTGTTCCTTCGAAGTTGTTGATTTTTATGGCACCGGAATGATAGACCTCCTCGATAACGTAGGGACCTTCCCATTTAGAGAGAAGTTTTCCTGCAAAAAATCTTAAACGAGAGTTGTATAGCAATACATAATCACCTACATTAAACTCATGCTTTTGTATCCTTTTGTCATGCCATCTTTTGACTTTTTCTTTAAACAACTTGGCATTTTCGTAAGCTTGGGTTCTCCATTCATCAAGTGAGCTAATATCAAATAACCTCTTCTCACCGGCAAGTTTAAAATCATAGTTGAGCTCCTTAATAGCCCAATATGCCTTATGTTCTAGTTCGAGAGGTAAGTGACATGCTTTTCCATAAACCACTTTATACGGAGACATACCCATAGGATTCTTATATGCAGTTCTATAGGCCCATAATGCATCATCAAGTTTCTTGGACCAATTCTTTCTAGACTTATTGACAGTCTTTTGCAAAATTAATTTGAGCTCTCTATTACTCAGTTCTACTTGACCACTAGACTGTGGGTGATAAGGAGATGCAATTCTATGATTAACATCATATTTAGCAAGCATTTTACGGAAGGCACCATGAACAAAATGTGAACCACCATCAGTCATTAAATATCTAGGGACTCCAAACCTCGGAAAAATAACTTCTTTAAGCATCTTAATAGAAGTGTTATGATCAGCACTACTAGTTGGAATAGCTTCTACCCACTTAGTAACATAATCAACAAAGAACTAAGAAATGTGTATATCCATTAGAGGCAGGAAAAGGTCCCATATAATCAAAGCCCCAAACATCAAATGGTTCAATAACAAGTGAATAATTCATAGGCATTTCTTGATGTCTACTAATATTACCAATTCTTTGGCATTCATCACATGACAAGACAAACTTACGGGCATCCTTGAAGAGAGTAGGCCAATAAAAACCGGATTGCAATACCTTATGTGCAGTTCTATCTCCCTGTGTGGTGTCCTCCATAAGCTTCGTAGTGGCACTTGCGTAGGATCTGTTCTTGTTCATGCTCAGGTACACAACGTCTAATAACACTGATAACCCACAAGTGTAGGGGATCGCAACAGCTTTCGAGGGTAGAGTATTCAACCCAAATTTATTGATTGGACACAACGGGAGCCAAAGAATATTCTCAAGTATTAGCAGTTGAGTTGTCAATTCAACCACACCTGGATAACTTAATATCTGCAGCAAAGTGTTTAGTAGCAAAGTAATACGATAGTAGTGGTAACGGTAATAAAAGCGGAAGCAAAAGTAAATATTTTTGGTATTTTGTAGTGATTGTAACAGTAGCAACGGAAAAGTAAATAAGCGAAAACCAGTATATGGAAAGCTCGTAGGCATTGGATTGGTGATGGATAATTATGCCGGATGCGGTTCATCATGTAACAGTCATAACATAGGGTGACATAGAACTAGCTCCAATTCATCAATGTAATGTAGGCACGTATTCCGTATATAGTCATGCGTGCTTATGGAAAATAACTTGCATGACATCTTTTGTCCTAACCTCCCGTGGCAGAGGGCTCCTAATGGAAACTAAGGGATATTAAGGCCTCCTTTTAGTAGAGAACCGGAACAAAGCATTAGCACATAGTGAATACATGAACTCCTCAAACTACGGTCATCACCAGGAGTGGTCCCGATTATTGTCACTTCAGGGTTGCCGGATCATAACACATAGTAGGTGACTATAGAATTGCAAGATAGGATCAAGAACACACATATATTCATGAAAACATAATAGGTTCAGATCTGAAATCATGGCACTCGGGCCCTAGTGACAAGCATTAAGCATAGCAAAGTCATAGCAACATCAATCTCGTAACATAGTGGATACTAGGGATCAAACCCTAACAAAACTAACTCGATTACATGATAGATCTCATCCAACCCAACACCGTCCGGCAAGCCTATGATGGAATTACTCACGCCTGGCGGTGAGCATCATGAAATTGGTGATGGAGGATGGTTGATGATGATAACGGCGAATCCTCTCTCCGGAGCCCCGAACGGACTCCAGATCAGCCCTCCCAAGAGGTTTTAGGGCTTGGCGGCGGCTCCATATCGTAAAACGCGATGATTTCTTCTCCTTGATTTTTTTCTCTCCGAAAGCAAATATATAGAGTTGGAGTTGGCGTCGGAGGAGCCTCAGGGGGCCCACGAGGTAGGGGGCGCGCCCTAGGGGAGGCACCCCCACCCTCGTGGACAGGTGGTGGGCCCCCTGGCCTTCATCTTTTGCAATGATTTTCTATTATTTACGAAAAGATGTTTCGTGAAGTTTCAGGTCATTCCGAGAAGTTTTGTTTCTGCACATAAATAAAACTATGGCAATTCTGCTGAAAACAGCGTCAGTCCGGGGTTAGTTCCATTCAAATCATGCAAATTAGAGTCCAAAACAAGGGAAAAAGTGTTTGGAAAGTAGATACGATGGAGACGTATCAACTCCCCCAAGCTTAAACCTTTGCTTGTCCTCAAGAAATTCAGTTGATAAACTGAAAGTGATAAAGAAAAACTTTTACAAACTCTGTTTGCTCTTGTTGTTGTAATTATGTAAAGCCAAGATTCAAGTTTTCAGCAAAGATTATGACTAACCACGCTTGCAATAATTCTCAGGTCTCATGATTACTCATATCAATAGCATAATCAACTAGCAAGCCATAATAATAAATCTCGGATGACAACACTTTCTCAAAACAATCATAATATGATATAACAAGATGGTATCTCGCTAGCCCTTCCTGAGACCGCAAAACATAAATGCAGAGCACCTTTAAAGATCAAGGTGACTAGACATTGTAATTCATGGTAAAAGAGATCCAATCATAGTCATACCCAATATAAATTAACAATGATGAATGCAAATGACAGCTGTGCTCTCCGGCTAGTGCTTTTTAATAAGAGGGTGATGACTCAACATAAAAGTAAATGGATAGGCCCTTCGCGGAGAGGCGAGGGATTTGTAGAGGTGCCAGATCTTGGTTTTGAAATAGAGATAAATTATATTTTGAGCGGTATACTTTCATTGTCAACGTAGCAACTAAGAGATGGCGATATCTTCCATGCTAAACAAATTATAGGCGGTTCCCAAACAGAATGGTAAAGTTTATACTCCCCCTCCACCAACAAGCATCAATCCATGACTTGCTCGAAACAACGAGTGTCTCCAACATACATCAGGTCCCAGGGGGAGTTTTGTTTGCAATTAATTTTGATTTGGTTTGCATAAAGCATGGGACTGGGCATCCTAGTGACCAGCCATTTTCTCGTGAGTGAGGAGCGGAGTCCACTCCTCTTGAGAATAACCCGCCTAACACGGAAGATAAGGATAGCCTTGGTTGATACATGAGCTATTCGAGCATACAAAACAGAATGTTTGTTTGAAGGTTTAGAGTTTGGCACATACAAATTTACTTGGAACGGCAGGTAGATACCGCATATAGGAAGGTATGGTGGACTCATCTGGAACAACTTTGGGGTTTAAGGGATTGGATGCACAAGCAGTATTCCCGCTTAGTACAAGTGAAGGCTAGCAAAAGACTGGGAAGCGACCAACTAGAGAGCGACAACAGCCATGTACATGCATTAAAATTAATAAACATTGGATGCAAGCATGAGTAGGATATAATCCACTGTAGCGACCCGACCCGAATGGATCAAGTCTCTGTGCTTAAGTGTCATCCCTGGATCGGTATGCTGACACATATAGTACTCGAGGATTTATAACAGAGGTAAATCACATGTATAAATAACGTAAATACTATTACCTCAATCCAAATAGCGGAAGTAACAAGGTTGTGGATTCCCATCAACACCAACGGCAAAGTTGAGTGTAGAAATCGTAACCCTAACGTATCACTTACTCGTCGTAAGATCCTGCAACATGAGATGTTGCAGCCAAAAAGGGTCAGTACATTGAATGTACTAGCAAATTCACACCATAGGATAATGATGAATAAAGGCTATCACTACATGCATATTTGGCTGGTGGAAAAGCTCTATGGTTATAATATTTTTGCGAAAAGCCAATTTTTCCCTACTGCAAAGGAATAAATTTTATTTAACTATCATGGTGGTTGTTAAACATTGAGAATGGTTGACAGCATTCTCAATCCCAATTAAAAGTATCATCATTAACCCAACAAAATTATTTAAAGTAAAATGATGAGATTCACATGATAATCCAAGTACTAGATACTCAAGATGTCCATAACCGAGGACACGGCTAACCATGATTAGCTTGTACACTCTGCAGAGGTTTGTGCACTTTTCCCCACAAGACTCGATCTCCTCCGTTGGGATTCTCGCACTACATTGAGTTTGAGAAACGGATGACCGAGACACGATCTTCGTAAGCGCTTAGTACCTTACGATGGGTAGACCGTTACACCTACTTTCCCCTACATCCGCTAGTCTACCACCGTAAGAGTTCGTGACGACTTAATCAACTATGCTAGAGCCCATAGTAGCTTGTGGCTGCACACGGAAGTTTCTAGCATGAAGAATCTCATGATCCCTTTGAGCACGGTGGCGGTCCATAAAGAAAAACAGGCAATCCTGGAATACCCAGGTACCTCAATCCACCCAGATGTGTATTAAAGTTGCCACCTTAAATAAACCATTAATTAATAACCTCACATCTGTCATGGATACACTTACACAATCCACGTCTACTAGCATGGCATGGCATAAGCAAACGTAGAAGTAACTCCCAGGGGTTTGATAATAAAATAGGTAATAGGTACTACCTCATCTACTTTCCCAAAACCCACAATTTAATTAGATCCTAATCATGCAATGTTTGAGGATTGATCTAATGCATAAAAACTGGGTATGAAAGGGAATATGATCAAAGTGTGAACTTGCATGCAATGTTGATGAAGATGATTCACACTCAAAACTCTTGATAGTTCTACTCGTCACACTCCGGTCAATCTATCGTAAGAAAGCAATAGTAACCACACATAAGCAATCACTCAAAAGATCGGAAAGAACGAAGAAAACAATTCGGAAAACATCAAAACCAAGCAAATAACTCTTGCAACATAAAACAATTTATAACAGTACCAAAATTATGTGAATTTGGCCTTATCAGAAAGTTTAGGTCAAGAGCTTAGATTTGCAAAAATAATCAACTAAATCGGAGTTATAAAACTCAAGTTATGATCAAACGAAGTTCAAATTCAAATCTGATCTAATTCAAATTTTAAACTTTCAAAAACATGTTTGAGTTAGATTACTGGATAGAGGAGATCGTAACGAAGAAGTGGGCGTTGGTTTCATCTAATTTGAATGAACGAGTAAAAAAGTTATGGTTATTTGAAAAATCAGGGCCAAGCTGTTTTACGGAAGAAAAAAAATAGCTACGACTAAGGTCTAATGTATAAATACAGAGACTATTTGGTAATCAAATTATTGTATCGTACTAGTCTAGAAAATAATAAACTACGGAAGTATAAAAAAATACGAAGAAAGTTACCTTTATAAGGCAAGAAAAGATAACTTCGGCGAGAGAAGACAATTTCCAGAAGTCGCGCTGGAGAGGAGAAAAATATTTTTCTTAAATGTCTAGTCAAACCAAAATATTGATTTAACCTGAATCGGATGATTTTTTAAGGCTCTATGGGTCTATATTTATAGGTGGAAAAGAGGTTTAGGTGTCAAAAACTAGGCAATGTGGGACTAAACGTAGACGTAATTTAAACGAAACAGAGGAGAAAAAGGCTAACGCCACGCACGGGCCTAAAGCCCATCGGCCGGCCACGCGCGTACGTGCTGCAATTTTTTTTTGCCAAAGGAAAATAAAATCTGAAAAGGAAAGGCTGGCTGGGCCTGGCCTATTTAAGAGAGAAGAAAAAACAAAGAGGCGCCAGAAGCTACTATATTGTGCGTGTAGGCGATAAATAAATATGGGCCGCACATACAGTTTTTTTAAATAAAAATAGAAGGAAAACCGAAATAACGAAAATAAACGTAAAACTATATATAGGCATATAATATATCAAAATTTTCAGAAAAAGATTTTCTACAACATGAACATTTCTCTAGTACCAAATAAAATTCAAGGAAATTCAAATAATTCAAATAGTGCTACTTCTACAATAAAACCCAATAAAAATCATTTTAGAAATACCAAAATTAATTCAAATTTATTTCTCTCCAATTTTCTGATGTAGGGAATCATGTTACCCTATTTTTCATACATTTTATTTTTGTAGAAAAATATTTTGAATAAAACTCAAATAACTCCAAACTGAAAATAAATTCAAAAGAACTTTGAATTTAATTCTTTGAAACTCCCAACTCATATTTCATATGTTTTGAAGAAGTCATTTTATCTTCGCTCGTGAAAATCATTGAGTTGCATAAAGTTCCTGGGTTGGAAATATTTTCCAAATGAAATTCAAATATTTTCAACACCTTGTCATTTAAATAAAAGGAAGAAGTCATGTCATCTTCTCTCCAGGGTTTTGTGGTGAAAAGAATTTGAATTCATGGAGATCACGAATGCAAAATGAAAGTTTGGGAAAGTCCTTTTATTCCTTCTCATTTAATTTTCAAAAAGTTTTGAATTTCACTCAATATCAGACAATCAATCAAACAATCAATCAAATCTATCTATTTATTATAACATTTCAAAATTTAGAATTTTGGGATGTTACATCCACCATGAACATAAATATCATGAAGGCTATGTTGATTTTGTTTCAACTACATGCGTGAACATGTGCCAAGTCAAGTCACTTAAATCATTCAAAGGAGGATACCACCCCATCATACCACATCACAACCATTTTAATAGCATGTTGGCACGCAAGGTAAACCATTATAACTCATAGCTAATCAAGAATGGCACAAGCAAGTATGATCTCTAATTGTCATTGCAAACATGTTTATTCATAATAAGCTGAATCAAGAACGATGAACTCATCATATTTACAAAAACAAGAGTGGTCGAGTTCATACCAGCTTTTCTCATCTTGGTCGCTCCATCATATATCGTCATAATTGCCTTTCACTTGCACGACCGAACGAAGTGAATAATAATAAGAGTGCACGTGCATTGGACTAAGCTGGAATATGCGAGCATTCAATAAACAGGAGAAGACAAGGCAATATGGGCTCTTGGTTAAATCAACAATAATGCATATAAGAGCCACTTCAACAATTTAATCATGGTCTTCTCCTATCGATCCCCAAAGAAAAGAAAAGAAATAAAACTATTTACACGGGAAAGCTCCCAACAAGTAAAAGAAGAACGGGAAATATTTTTGGGTTTTCTTTTTAATTATTACTACTACAGCAAGAAAAGTAAACTACAACTAATTTTTTTGGTTTTTCTTAAGGTTTATCAAACACACAAGAAGAAAGCAGGAAAAAGAAAAAAACTAACATGGATATTACAGTGAAAGAGTATGTGCACCGACATCTAGCAACGAGTGTGTGTAAACATAAATGTAATGTCGGTGGGAAATACGTACTCCCCCAAGCTTAGGATTTTGGCCTAAGTTGGTTTATTGCCAGGGGTAGCCTGGCGGATACCCGTCGGTGTAGCTGGGGTCGTACTGTGATGAAGAAGACTCTGACTGCCACTGGCTGGCAGCCATCTCCGAATCCCAAGAATAAACGGACTGGCGTGGAGGCTCGTATTCTGGTTCCGGCTCCGGGGCTGGTGTAAGGTTCCGGTAGGCTTGAACGGCCGCCCACGGAACGAGATAAAGAACTTCAGACAAATTAAACAAAGAATTAGCAGGCAAAGTAATAGTCTCAGGATGATGTTTATTAAAGTACAATTTATATTTAAGCTCCCCTTCTCTGCCCTTAACAATAAAATCATGCGCTAGCATACTCTTATAATCTAAATAAGCACTAGGCAGCAATTTTTCTTCTTTCTCATAAAGCCTAATAGGTATGTTAAAATGTGCAGCTAGGCGTGAAGCATAAATACCTCCAAAGATGGGGCCCTTAGTATGGTTCAAACTTAACTGTTTAGCAATAATTCCGCCCATACTGATAGTGTTATCGCGGAATAAACCATGGAACAAAATGATAATATCAGGAACACTAAGGTTCCCACAGTTCTCGCGACCAATCAAACAACGACTAGCAAATATGGCAAAGTAGTGTAAGACATGAAAATGTATGCTAGTGATTCTGGCATCGGAAACCTTCCTGGTTTCCCCCACAGTGACGGTGTTAATAACTTCTTCCACATCTTTACGGTGTGGTTCATCTAAGGTACCCTCAGAGGGTATTTTGCAAACCTCGCAAAATTCAGCTAATGGCATCTTCTTAACAACGTCATATAAATGAAACTCTACTGAAGGAGGTGATTCCTTAGGAAAATAGTAGAAGTTCTGCACAAAAGTATTAGTGAGTAAGAGATACTGATGACATTGGTCGTGGAGGAAGTCGGTGAGGACAGCATTATCAGTCAATGAATAAAAATCCTCATAAATCCCGGCTTGTCTCAAGAAGTCATCGGAAGGCCATTCACACGTTCGGACCTCCGCGGTACGAGGAAAATTATATTTGGGCCTCTGTGCTTCTTCATTTTGCTTTTCCTTCGAGCTTCGGCTCGATGAGCCCCTCAAAAGTCTCTTCATCATTTTCTGAAATATTCTGAAATTTTTAGTAACTTCAAACAAAAGTGAACAAAGCTCAACAAAATTGATAGCAACTACTCCTACAAGTGCCTAGAGCCTATATCAAGCATTAGAACTACTTGGAACCATATAAATTTGACATGCAAGCTCAAGAACATGGTCACCTATGCAGCACAAATTTGCAATGAATAAAGCACTAGAGCAAAAACTAATTGAACCAATGAAGGAGTCACATACCAAGGAGCAATCTCCCCAAGCAGTTTTGTGAGAGGTGCTTTGAGCAAGGAGATCGAAAATCACATCAAAGTGAGCTAGAACTCGTGCTTGAGTTGGCTATTCGTGTTTGGGGGAGGAAGAGGAAGAGGATGGGTGCAGGAATAAGTGGAGGAGGGCCACCGTGGGCCCACAAGGAAGGGGCGGCATACAGGGGTAGGGCGCGCCCTCCACCTCGTGGCAGTGGCAGCTCCCATGATGTTTTCAGTACAATAAATCCTCAAATAGTCCAGAAAAAATCATATTACATTGGCCTGGCATTAGGAGGACTTTTATTTTCGTGGTATTTTTATATTGCAAAGATAAACCAGAAAACAGACAGAAAAAATACTATTTTTACTTTATTTCAACTAAATAACAGAAAGTAGAGAGAGGGTATAGAAGGTTGTGCCTTCTAGTTTCATCCATCTCAGGCTCATCAAAAGGAATCCACTAACAAGGTTGATCAGGTCTTGTTAATAAACTCATTCCGAATAACATGAAACCGGAGAAATTTCGAATAACACTATGTTACCTCAACGGGGATATGCACATCCCCTATAATAAGAATATCATATTTCTTCTTGACAGTAGGAAGAGGGAATTCAAAACCTCCAAATATAATCGATGGAATTTTTCCAATAGAGTTGATACTATGAACTTGAGGTTATTTCCTCGGGAAGTGTACCGTATGCTCATTACCATTAACATGAAAAGTGACATTGCCTTTGTTGCAATCAATAACAGCACCTGCAGTATTCAGAAAAGGTCTTCCAAGAATAATAGACATACTATCGCCCTCGGAATATCAAGAATAACAAAGTCCGTTAAAATAGTAACGTTTGCAACCACAACAGGCACATCCTCACAAATACCAATAGGTATAGCAGTTGATTTATCAGCCATTTGCAAAGATATTTCAGTAGGTGTCAACTTATTCAAGTCAAGTCTATGATATAAAGAGAGTGGCATAACACTAACACCGGCTCCAAGATCACATAAAGCAGTTTTAACATAGTTTCTTTTAATGGAGCATGGTATAGTGGGTACTCCTGGATCTCCAAGTTTCTTTGGTATTCCATCCTTAAAAGTATAGTTAGCAAGCATGGTGGAAATTTCAGCTTCCGGTATCTTTCTTTTATTAGTAACAATATCTTTCATATATTTAGCATAAGGATTCATCTTGAGCATATCAGTCAATCGCATACATAAAAGATAGGTCTAATCATTTCAAAGAAGCGCCCAAAATCCTCATCATCCTTTTTCTTGGATGGTTTGGGAGGAAAAGGCATGGGTTTATGAACCCATGGTTCTCTTTCTTTACCATGTTTCCTAGAAACAAAGTCTCTCTTATCATAACGTTGATTATTTGATTGTGGGTTATCAAGATCAACAGCAGGTTCAACTTCTACATCATTATCATTACTAGGTTGAGCATCATCATTAACATTTTCACTAGGTTCATGTTCATTACCAGATTGTGTTTCAGCATCAGACAAAGAGATATCATTTGGATTCTCAGGTGGTACAGCAATAGGTCCACTAGAAGTTTGCAAAGTTCTATCATTTTTCTTTTTCTTCCTTTTAGAAGAACTAGGTACATCAATATTATTTCTCTGAGAATCTTGCTCAATTCTCTTAGGGTGGCCTTCACGATACAAAGGTTCCTGAGTCATTCTACTAGTTCTAGTAGCCACTCTAACAGCATAATCATTTTTCTTACTATTCATTTCATTGAGCAAATCATTTTGAGCTTTAAGTACGTGTTCTACTTGAGTGGTAACCATAGAAGCATGTTTGCTAACAAGTTTAAATCCACCTCTAATATTAGCCATGTAATCACCCAAGTGTTTAATCATATAAGCATTTTGTTTTAATTGTCTACCAAAATAAGCATTGAAATCCTCTTGCTTAAACATAAAGTTATCAAACTCATCCAAGCATTGGCTAGCAATTTTAGTAGGAGGGATTTCATCTCTATCATATCTATAAAGAGAATTTACCTTTACTACCTGTGTCGGGTTATCAAGACCATGAGGTTCTTCAATAGGTAATGGATTAAGATCATAAGTTTCTTCAACAGGTGGTAGATTAAGACCATGTATTTCTTCAATAGGAGGTAAATTCTTAACATCTTCAGCTTTAATACCTTTTTCTTTCATAGATTTCTTTGCCTCTTGCATATCTTCAGGACTGAGAAATAGAACACCTCTCTTCTTCGGAGTTGGTTTAGGAATAGGCTCAGTAATTGGAGCAGGGGCTGGCTCAGGAGGTGCCCAATTATTTTCATTTGTCAACATATTATTCAATAGAATTTCAGCTTCATCCGGTGTTCTTTCCCTGAAAAGAGAACCAGCACAACTATCCAGGTAATCTCTGGAAGCATTGGTTAGTCCATTATAAAAGATATCAAGTATTTCATCTTTCTTAAGAGGATGATCGGGTAAAGCATTAAGTAACTTGAGAAGCCTCCCCCAAGCTTGTGGGAGACTCTCTTCTTCAATTTGCACAAAGTTGTATATTTCCTTTAAAGCAGCTTGTTTCTTATGAGCGGGGAAATATTTAGCAGAGAAGTAATAAATCATATCACAGGGACTACGCACACAACCAGGATCGAGAATTAAACCATATCTTAGCATCACCCTTTAATGAGAACGGAAATATTTTAAGGGTATAAAAGTAGCGAGATCTCTCATCATTAGTGAACAGGGTGGCTATATCATTTAATTTAGTAAGATGTGCCATAACAGTTTCGGATTCATAGCCATGAAAAGGATCAGATTCAACCAAAGTAATTATACCAGGATCAATAGAGAATTCATAATCCTTATCGGCAACACAAATAGGTGAAGTAGCAAACGCAGGGTCAGGCCTCATTCTATCTCTAAGTGATTGCTTATTCCATTCAGCTAATAACCTCTTGAGTTCATATCTATCTTTGCAAGCTAAAATAGCGGCAGAAGATTCCATATCACCTTTAGGAATAACAGGCCCATCTTCATCATCACTTTCATCATTATATTTAGTTTCAATAATTTCTTTCTCTCTAGCCCTAGCAATTTGTTCATCAAGAAATTCACTAAGGGGCACAGTAGTATCAAGCATAGAAGTAGTTTCATCATAAGTATCATGCATGGCAGAAGTGGCATCATCAATAACATGCGACATATCAGAACGAATAGCAGAAGCAGGTTTAGGTGTCGCAAGCTTACTCATAACAGAAGGTGAATCAAGTTAGAGCTAGATGGCAGTTCCTTACCTCCCCTCGTAGTAGAGGGATAAATTGTTGTCTTAGCGTCTTTCAAGTTCTTCATAGTGTCCAGCAGATATAAATCCCGAGTGACTCAAAGAATAGAGCTATGCTCCCCGGCAACAGCGCCAGAAACTAGTCTTGATAACCCACAAGTATAGGGGATCGCATAACAGCTTTCGAGGGTAGAGTATTCAACCCAAATTTATTGATTCGACACAAGGGGAGCCAAAGAATATTCTCAAGTATTAGCAGTTGAGTTGTCAATTCAACCACACTGGATAACTTAATATCTGCAGCAAAGTGTTTAGTAGCAAAGTAATACGATAGTAGTGGTAACCATAATAAAAGTAACGGAAGCAAAAGTAAATATTATTGGTATTTTGTAGTGATTGTAACAGTAGCAACGGAAAAGTAAATAAGCGAAAACCAGTATATGGAAAGCTCGTAGGTATTGGCTCGGTGATGGATAATTATGCCGGATGCGGTTCATCATGTAACAGTCATAACATAGGGTGACATAGAACTAGCTCCAATTCATCAATGTACTGTAGGCATGTATTCCGTATATAGTCATACGTGCTTATGGAAAAGAACTTGCATGACATCTTTTGTCCTACCCTCCGTGGCAGCGGGGTCCTAATGGAAACTAAGGGATATTAAGGCCTCCTTTTAATAGAGAACCGGAACAAAGCATTAGCACATAGTGAATACATGAACTCCTCAAACTACGGTCATCATCGGGAGTGGTCAAGATTATTGTCACTTCGGGGTTGCCGGATCATAACACATAGTAGGTGACTATAGACTTGCAAGATAGGATCAAGAACACACATATATTCATGAAAACATAATAGGTTCAGATCTGAAATCATGGCACTCGGGCCCTAGTGACAAGCATTAAGCATAGCAAAGTCATAGCAACATCAATCTCAGAACATAGTGGATACTAGGGATCAAACCCTAACAAAACTAACTCGATTACATGATAGATCTCATCCAACCCATCACCGTCCAGCAAGCCTGTGATGGAACTACTCACGCACGGCGGTGAGCATCATGAAATTAGTGATGGAGGATGGTTGATGATGACGACGGCGACGAATCCCCCTCTCCGGAGCCCCCAACAGACTCCAGACCAGCCCTCCCGAGAGGTTTTAGGGCTTGGCGGCGGCTCCGTATCGTAAAACGCGATGATTTCTTCTCCTTGATTTTTCTCTCTCCGAAAGCAAATATATAGAGTTAGAGTTGGCGTCGGAGGAGCCTCGAGGGCCACGAGGTGAGGCGCGCCCTGAGGCGCCCCCACCCTCGTGGACAGGTGGTGGCCCCCCTGGCCTTCATCTTTTGCAACAATTTTTTATTATTTCTGAAAAGATGTTCCGTGAAGTTTCAGGTCATTCCGAGAAGTTTTGTTTCTGCACATAAATAACACTATGGCAATTCTGCTGAAAACAGCGTCAGTCCGGGGTTAGTTCCATTCAAATCATGCAAATTAGAGTCCAAAACAAGGGCAAAAGTGTTTGGAAAAGTAGATACGACGGAGATGTATCAAACACCATCTACTCCTTCTTTATAAAGATGTGGGTCATCCCAAAAGTAATGTCTCAAATCATAGAAAAAACTTTTTCTTTTGCTGGTATGTGAAACTAGGTGGTATAAATTTAGCAACAATGTAATTAGCATAATCAGCATATCATGGAGTACTACGAGAAGTATTTATGACATTTAATTTCCCATCAGGAAATCTATCATCAATAGGTAGTGGGTCATCAAGAACATTTTCTAACCTAGACAAGTTGTCTGCAACGGGGTTCTCAGCTCCCTTTCTATCAAACATATGCAAATCAAATTCCTGTAGCAGGAGAACCCATCTAATAAGTCTAGGTTTAGCATCCTTCTTCTTCATAAGATATTTAATAGCAGCATGATCAGTGTGAATAGTTACTTTAGAATCAACAATATAAGGTCTGAACTTATCACAAGCAAATACAACTGCTAAGAATTCTTTTTCAGTAGTAGCATAATTTCTTTGAGCATTGTCTAGAGTCTTACTAGCATAATGGATATAACATTTAATTTCTTATCAACTCTTTTCCCTAGAACAGCACTGAGGGAGTCCTGGATTAGGGGGTATCCGGACAGCTGGACTATATCCTTTGGCCGGACAGTTGGACTATGAAGATGCAAGATTGAAGACTTCGTCTCGTGTCCGGATGGGACTCTCCTTGGCGTGGAAGGCAAGCTTGGCGATACGGATATGTAGATCTCCTCCCATTGTAACCAACTCTGTGTAACCCTAGCCCCCTCCGGTGTCTATATAAACCGGAGGGTTTAGTCCGTAGGACAACAACAATCATACCATAGGCTAGCTTCTAGGGTTTAGCCTCTACCATCTCGTGGTAGATCAACTCTTGTAATACTCATATCATCAAGATCAATCAAGCGGGAAGTAGGGTATTACCTCCATCGAGAGGGCCCGAACACAGGTAAACATCGTGTCCCCTGCCTCCTGTTACCATCCGCCTTAGACGCACAGTTCGGGACCCCCTACCCGAGATCCGCCGGTTTTGACACCGACATTGGTGCTTTCATTGAGAGTTCCACTATGCCGTCGCCGTAAGGTTTGATGGCCCCTTCGATCATCGCTAACGATGCGGTCCAGGGTGAGGTCTTCCTCCCCGGACAGATCTTTGTATTCGGTGGCTTCGCACTGCGGGCCAACTCGTTTGGCCATCTGGAGTAGATCGAGAACTACGCCCCTGGCCATCCGGTCAGGTTCGGAAACTTGAATTACACTGCCGACATCCGCGGAGACTTGATCTTCGACGGACTCGATCCCATGCCAGATGTGCCGCACGACCGCGACGAGCATGATATAGCTCTGCCGTCGGATAGTGCTCGGAAGATCACACCGGCAACTACTCCGGCCTTCAATCCGAAACAGATCGCGCCGTCCGAGGACGGGCGGATAGACCCCGCCTTGGAGGCCGCACTGTCAACGGCAATAGAGCCGAACACTGACCTTACCCTTCACGAGAGTCGTGACGCCGAACCAATGGACTCGTCTCCGGCCACGGACTCCGATCCACCTGCGCCCATACCTATCGAATCCGATTGGGCGCCGATCATGGAGTTCACCTCCGCGGATATCTTTCAGCCCTCGCCCTTCGGCGATGTACTAAACTCGTTAAGGTCTCTCTCCCTGTCAGGAGAACCTTGGCCGAACTATGTCCGGCTAGGATGGGATGTGGATGACGAAGAAATTCATTCCCCACCCACCACCCACTTAGCAGCCACTTCGATGATTTAACCGACATGCTAGATTTCGACTCCGAAGACATTGATGGTATGGACAACGATGCAGGAGACGAACAGGAACCACCGCCAACAGGGTGTTGGACCGCCACTTCGTCACATGACATATACATGGTGGATACGCCCAAAGAAAATGATGACGAGGAACGGAAGGATGCACCGAAGGATAGCTCCCTCGAGAAGCGATCAAGGCGGTGCCGTAGGCGCCGCTCCAAACCTCGCCTCGGCAAAAACATCTATAACAGCGCAAGAAAAAACATTACCCCGGACGACTCCGGAGGAAACGACGACCAAATAGACCCAATGACAGAGCGGGTGAGCCAATGACGACGAACAAAATGCACGGAGCCACTGTCCGAACACGGCGATGTCGAGCGCCAAGTTAATCAACCTGTCTTCGAAGAAGAGAACAGTCCGGATGATGATGAACACATCATCCCGGAAAGGCAGCTGGAGCAAGAGAAACTCCATAAAAGGCTTATCGCCACCGCGAGGAGCCTAAAGAAGCAGAAGCAAAGGCTTAAGGTCGCGCAAAACACACTGAACAGTAGATGGAACAAAGTGCTCGATACGGCAGAAAAATATGGTGACAGTCGCCACACGAAGAGCTACCCAAAGCAAAAGCTGCTGCCTGAACTCGACGATGAGGCCTTAGAGCCCCCACATCCAAAAAATAAACCTGCCGACCGGCCGGATCGGCGACCTCGTGGCCGCGATAGAGCGGCCAACGAGGCCGCACACAAGTCAGTACATGACCCACGCGAGGACTCGCATCAAAGGGCCGGCGCAACCAGATCCATCTACGGATCAAGGAAACGCGCTCCAGCACTCGACCAAAACCAAATATCACAACCGTCCGAACGCCATGGTTCAGCTAAATACAGGGGTACCGCACACCCCATATGTTTCACTGACGAAGTACTGGACCATGAATTCCTAGAAGGGTTCAAACCAGTGAACATAGAGGCGTACGACAGGACTACAGACCCAAGGGTCTGGATTGAGGACTTTATCCTCCATATTCATATGGCTCGCGGAGACGATCTTCATGCCATCAAATACTTGCCCCTCAAGCTCAAAGGACCAGCTCGGCACTGGCTAAAAGCCTCCCCGAAAACTCCATTGGAAGTTGGGAGGAGCTCGAGGATGCTTTTCGGGCTAACTTTCAAGGGACTTATGTCCGACCTCCGGACACAGACGATTTGAGTCATATAATTCAACAGCCCAGAGAGTCAGTCCGAAAGCTTTGGAACAGGTTTCTCACTAAGAAGAACCAAATTGTCGACTGTCCGGACGCCGAAGGCCTAGCAGCTTTCAAGCACAGCGACCGAGACGAATGGCTTGCCAGACACCTCGGCCAAGGAAAACCGAGAACAATGGCAGCCCTAACAAGCCTCACGACCCGCTTTTGCGCGGGCGAGGACAGCTGGTTAGCCTGAAGCAGCACCAGTGACCCAAGTACATCCGAAGTCCGGGATGGCAATGGAAAACCACGACGCAGTAAAAACAAGCGCCGGAATAAAGAGGACAGCCCGGATAACACGGCGATGGCGTCGGATTCGGGGCTCTCGACCAGGTCGTGAAAAAAGCCCTTTAAAGGCAACAAAGATGGGCCGACCAGCCTAAACAAGATTCTAGACAAACTATGTCAGATCCATGGCACCCCCGATAAACCTGCAAATCATACCCACAGAGAATGTTGGGTCTTCAAGCAGGCCGGCAAGCTAAACGCCGAACACAAGGGGGAGGACACACTGAGTGAAGACGAGGATGAGCCTCGCTAGCAAGGCACTGGTGGACAGAAAAAATTCCCACCAGAAGTCAAAACAGTAAACGTGATCCACGTGACAAAGAGGAGAAGCAAATATGCACTCCAAAATACACGAGCCGTAGAGCCCGTTACCCCTGAGTTCAACCCCTGGGCGGCCTACCCGGTCACTTTTGATTGCGAGGATCACCTAACAAGCATCTGGCATGAAGGATCAGCGGCCTTGGTGCTGGACCCAATAATAAACGGATACCATCTCAAAAGAGTCCTTATGGACGGCGGCAGTAGTCTAAATCTGATATATCAGGACACCATCCGCAAACTGGGGATAAACCCAACAAAAATCAGCCACAGTAATACTACCTTCAAAGGAGTAATACCAGGCACAGAGGACCGTTGCACGGGCTCTCTAGTACTAGAGGTTGTGTTCGGCTCGCCCGACAACTTCCGAAGCGAAAAGTTAACCTTCGACATCGCTCCATTCCTAACTGGCTATCAAGCACTACTCGGACGAGCGGCTTTCGCTCGCTTTAACGCAATACCGCATTACGCTTTCCTCAAGCTTAAAATGCACGGTCCGCGTCGCATCATCACAGTACATGGAAATGCTTTGGCGCTCCTTGCGGCGAAGAACGCATTTAACGCTTTAATGACCGAACACTAGGCGGCCTCACCACCAGAATAGATAATCAGTCGTTAAGACCACGGACACGGCTAGACGAGTCCGGCTAATCATTGGATAGATATTGGTTTGATGGTTATACCCTTATAGACGGTACCAGGGGCTTCTTAGCGATAATTCAGCTCAACTTTACCCATCTTGACTTTCAAATGGTTTATTTATAATAGCCAATTTTTTGCACGGCAACTTTCAATTAAGTTTCTCTCTTTTACAGATGACAATCGTGCTACACCCGTCCAGGATACGGCACAACGGAGACACAGGCGCAGACATGCAGCAGGGACCCGTTCAAAGCTTTCTCTTTACATTAAGACCCTGCGTCAAACTTTTTTACTGTCTTTTGTTGTTCACATCCTCCGGATTCTCCACACAATCGAGAAGGATGCTAACGTTCTTGGCATGTGGCCACGTCAGAATATTGCTCGTACCCGGACATTAGGGGCTCATTATCCAAGGGCATCATTTAGCCCGGTATATATTTCAAAGACCGAGTACCTTAGGGAGTGTTCGGCGTCGCGAGTTAGGCCTTATATGCATCAACTCCGAATCATGTCTTTGGTCAAATGTTGGGTTTTCCCGGATCTTGTGTTTTGCTACCTTACGTTCCGCTCTATCGGCTAAGGCGGCACCAGGAGAACTACTGCGATTGTGCCCTGGCTCGGCCGGACGAGCACCTTAGTAGAGAAAGCCGAAAACTGACTGTCATGATAAAGCGCGAGGGTGGTCAACCACTCGATGACCTAGCGGAATCTTCGGGGTTACTCCGCATCAACGAAGGGCCGTTTCCCGGCCAGGCATGTACGCGCCTCGTATTCGGACGAGCGCGGAGCCACCATGGGCTATATAGTAGCCCCACTGTCAAACTCCTATGGCTAAGTGAAAGTGTTAAAGCAATATAGTCCGATTGCCTAGTTCGCTGCGCTATCACCTCCTTAATGGACCAAGACGTTGGATCAAGTGTGAACATGCGCCTTCTGCGAACACACCCGCGTTATATGCGTGGGGGCTGAAGCCGACGACTGCAAACTTTCAGGTTATATATATATATACATAAACGGCCGCACAGGAGGCATCATAATACTTTCAGGCAAAAAAGTATAAAAATAGCCTTTATAAATCAGTAAAACATTGTTTTTCAATGGGAATACATGTCACTAAAACATAATATTCTTCGAGCACTGAGCTTCCATTGAACGAGCGCCTTCAAGGACTTCGTCAAAGTAGTGCTCGACAGCTACTCGGCTAACAACCAAACTCGGGGTTGCAATTCTGGTGGCCTCCATCTCCGCCCAGTATGTCTTGACACGGGCAAGTGCCATCTGTGCACCCTCGATGCACGCCGACCTCTTCATAGCGTCGATGTGCGGCACATCACCAAGGAACTGCTGCACCAAACCAAAATAACTGTTCGGTCGTGGCCCTCTCGGCCACAGATGATCCACAACAGACCCCATGGCAAGCCCGGACAACCTATGGAGCTCGGCCCACTCGGTCATGCACTCATTTAACAGCAGCGGAAGCGCTGGACCGTTAAACTGCGACCAAAATAGCTTTTCCACTTCACGATATTTTTGATCCTTGAAGTACTCGGCTGCATCAGCCGCACTGGCTGACAGATCCGCATATGCGTCCGCAGAACTCCATACCTGATCAAGAGGGGCATACTTTGGATCTCCGAACTTTGTCCGTAGCAAGAAGGGCTTCCCAGCCGCGATATCTC
The DNA here is from genome assembly GCA_021605145.1 of Aegilops bicornis. Taxonomy (NCBI): domain Eukaryota; kingdom Viridiplantae; phylum Streptophyta; class Magnoliopsida; order Poales; family Poaceae; genus Aegilops; species Aegilops bicornis. Next base: position 206,350,807 of record CM038669.1, on the reverse strand, counting down.
CAGCTTGACGCAGCTCCTCCTTCGACGCTCTGATCTTCGAGCGGGCTTCCTTGGCTGCTACCATGGCCTTCTCCAGCTCCATCGCCTTCGCTTGGTTTTCCTTTTCAAGAAGTTGGTACCGGTCGGCGGCATCCTTTAACTCAACGGCCATCTTGGCCATCTTCTCCTTACTTTGGCAATGGGCAGCCTATTCGGCCCTCAGCTCTTGATGCGCCTTGAGTGGCGCATCACTATTCTGGCTTGTTTTTTGGCTCGGGCAAGTTCCGCGAAGGGTCTCCACGGCCGCAGCTCCATCTGCGATCCTGACATATTAAAGATCGGCATTATGCTCCTCTTACTACGTGCTGATAACCGGAGAAATCACGTACCTTGCGCCTCGTCAAGCCGCTTGTTGACAAGCACGATGTCGGCATCCGCCGCATCAAGTTGTCGCTTCAGCTCGGCAAACTCACCAGTCCGGCTAGCCACCGGACCTTCCGCCACCTGCATATGAGGGCGGCCGGATTGTTACCTGGGACTATGATCCTCTGTTTTCCGCCATTTGTGACAGCAACTAGAGTCTCAGGGGCTACTATCTGCATAGGACACACCTTAACGTGTGCGGTACTGTCAAAAAATACACACTATTTCACGTACCTCAAAACCTTTTAGCAGACTCATAAAGGCTTCATGCAACCCGCTTTCCGCGGACGAAATCCTCTCAACCACCGTACCCATTAGTGTATGATGCGCTTCTGAGATAGCCGCTCGCTCTAGCAGATCCTTCAGTGCGTCCGACCACATAACAGACGGTGTCGGACTCTTTCGGTTGCTCCCTTCAAGAGCCGAATACTGAGGACTTTGGGCGGCCAAAGGATTATCCTCTGGCCTTGCCGGATCAGGAGAAGCCCTCCGCAACGACACCTTGGGGTCGCCCGCCTCATAAGGCGGGAGGGCATGGGGAGGCGTTTCGCTCTCCATCATCTCCAGAAGAAGATCCCCCGAAGACGAACTCTGCTGAGAAGGGCTATGATCCGGACTACAAGATAAATATTTCGGTTATTTTTCTCAGAAGCTAAGCAGGACATTTTTTATTAGAGTCCCCTTTCTGCTTACAACTCGGTTGAAGGCTGACCCCCTTGCGTGCATTGTGTGGCCGGGGTATTCCCCGGGCTAGGACCCTCTGGCAAAGATCTCTTCCCCCGTTTGGAGACCATTGTCTCCGGGTCTTCAGAGGCGGTCCTCTTCCTTCCTTGGGAAGGGGGAATTTCAGTTTCTTCCCTCCGGTTATCCTCCTTCGCGGAGGCTCTAGCCTCTTTCTTCCCCCCTTTGTCTTTTCCTGAGGGCGCTCGATAAGGCGCGAGCTCCAGCATCCTTGTCAGTACAGGATCCGGTGAGACCTCGGTGAGGGGGGTCGGATACCTGATCATCTTCGCCTTTGTTACCCAGTCCTGGTCAAAGAGCGGCCTTTCAGAATGATGTTGTGACAAATAAAGATACAACGTGTTCGATTACAGGGCTACTTACTTGGGTATCTGGACGATTGCAGTTCAAACCCGCATCCTCGGTGGTGTCCGGACACATTATTTGTGGTCCGAAGAACAATTTGTACATCTCCTCGAGCGTCATGCCAAGGAAATGATGGACAGCTGGCGGTCCCTCCGGGTTGAACTCACACATATGGAGGGGACGACGTTTGCAGGGCAGGACTCAACGAATTAACATGACTTGCATCACCATGACTAGACTGATGTCTCTCTCTAGGAGATCTTGGATGCGGCTCTGCAATATTGGCACATCCTTTACTGGCCCCCAGTCCAGCCCCTTGTTGACCCATGACGCTAGTTGTGGCGGGGGCCAGCGAAAAGGTGGGGGCCACCCACTTGTTACCCCTGGGAGCTGTGATATAAAACCATTCTCGTTGCCATAAGTTGGACACCTCCTGGAAAGAACCCTCGGGCCTTGGGGCACCGGCACTTTTGCTTATTACGGCACCGCGCATTCTGTGTGCCGCCCCTCGATCATCTTCGGCTCCACCTTGAAGGTCTTGAGCCACAGGCCAAAGTGAGGGGTAATACAGAGGAAAGCTTCACACACGACGATGAAAGACGAGATGTGGAGGACAGAATTCGAAGCCAGATCATGGAAATCCAGCCCATAGTAAAACATGAGCCCCCTCACGAAGGGATCTAGAGCAAGGCCTAGCCCTCGGAGGAAGTGAGATACGAACACGACGCTCTCGCCGGGTTTGGGAGTGGGAATGACCTGCCCTTGAGCAGGCAGCCGGTGCGGGATCTCGCCGGTCAGAAACCCGGCCTCTCTTAACTTTTTGACGTCTTCCTCCGTGACGGAGGAAGGCATCCACCGACCTTGAAGGTTGGATCCGGACATAGTTGAAGGTCCGAAGTGTCTGACCTGAGCTTCGGGTGTTGGAACTCGAGGCAGGGGAAGGATTCGATTGAGTTCAAGGAGTAAAAAAGGATAGGCTTTGGTCTCTTTATAAAGAGGGTGAATACCAAGCGTCCTCCTCGTGACCGTTTGGGACTTGCCTACAATCGAGGAGTCATACCAACGGGCATGATTGGGTTACCCACGTCCGTATTGATGAGAATCTCGTAATAAGGGGACACGATCTCTGCTTCGAAAAGACGTGCCAAGGAAACCGCCTCGCGATATGCGCCAAGGCTGGTTGAGAAAAACGGTTCGAATAATGACCGGGCAGTAGTATGATGTCATAATATCAAGTGTGTCAGCAGATTAGATTGGTGGAAATATTATTCTCTCTACGGTGGCATGTGGAACTTGTTTTGCAGAGCCGGACACTATCCTTGTGTTAAAAATCTTCTATGGAGTATTCGGAGGAGGAACCCGCCTTGCAATGCCGAAGATAATCTGCGCGCCAGACTCATCGTCGTTGAAGCCTGGTTCAGGGGCTCTTGAGGAGTCTGGATTAGGGGTATCCGGACAGCCGGATTATATCCTTTGGCCAGACTGTTGGACTATGAAGATACAAGATTGAAGACTTCGTCTCGTCTCCGGATGGGACTCTCCTTGGCGTGGAAGGCAAGCTTGGCGATACGGATATGTAGATCTCCTCCCATTGTAACCGACTCTGTGTAACCCTAGCCCCCTTCAGTGTCTATATAAACCGGAGGGTTTAGTCCATAGGACAACAACAATCATACCATAGGCTAGCTTCTAGGGTTTAGCCTCTACGATCTCGTGGTAGAACAACTCTTGTAATACTCATATCATCAAGATCAATCAAGCGGGAAGTAGGGTATTACCTCCATCGAGAGGGCCCGAACCTGGGTAAACATCGTGTCCCCTGCCTCCTGTTACCATCCTCCTTAGACGCACAGTTCGGGACCCCCTACCCGAGATCCGTCGGTTTTGACACCGACAAGCACCTACAGCATAATCACTAGCATCACACATAATTTCAAAGGGTAAATTCCAATCACGTGGCTGAACAATAGGTGCAGAGATCAATGCTTTCTTAAGTATTTCAAATGCTTCTACACAATCATCATCAAAGACAAATGGTATATCTTTTGTAATAAATTGGTCAAAGGCCGAGAAATTTTGAGAAGTCCTTAATGAACCTCCTATAAAATCCGGCGTGACCAAGGAAACTTCTTATACCTTTGATGTCCTTGGGACATGGCATCTTTCAATAGCATCAACCTTGGCTTTATCAACTTCAATACCTCTTTCGTAAACTTTATGCCCCAAGACAATACCTTCATTAACCATAAAGTGGCACTTTTCCCAATTCAATACAAGATTAGTTTCTTCACATCTCTGCAAAACTCGATCAAGGTTGCTCAAGCAATCATCAAAAGAGGATCCATAGACGGAGAAGTCATCCATGAAAACCTCACAAATCTTTTCACAAAAGTCAGAGAATATAGCCATCATGCATCTTTGAAAGGTAGCAGGTGCATTACATAAACCAAAAGGCATACGTCTATAAGCAAAAGTACCAAAAGGGCAAGTAAAAGTAGTCTTCAATTGATCATTGGCTGATACAGGTATTTGAGAGAAACCAGAATAACCATCTAGAAAGCAAAAATGTGTATGTTTAGATAATCTTTCTAGCATTTGATCGATAAAAGGTAAGGGGTAATGATCTTTCTTAGTAGCCTTATTTAATTTGCGGAAATCAATTACCATCCTATAACCTGTAATAATTCTTTGAGGAATCAATTCATCTTTATCATTAGGAACGACAGTAATACCTCCTTTCTTAGGGACACAATGGACAGGACTTACCCACTGACTATCAGCAACGGGAAAATTATACCTGCCTCCAGAAGCTTTAGTATTTCTTTTCTTACCACTTCTTTCATCTTAGGATTCAGACGTCATTGATGATCAATAACTGGTTTGGCATCTTTCTCCAAATTTATTTTATGTTGACATAGAGTGGGACTAATGCCCTTAAAAACATCAAGAGTATATCCAATAGCAGCACGGTGCTTCTTCAGATTTTTCAATAATCTCTCTTCTTCATGCTCTGAAAGGTTAGCACTGATAATAACAGGATATATCTTCTTTTCATCAAGATAAGCATATTTAAGAGTATCGGAGTAACGGTTTAAGCTCAAACACGGGATCACCCTTGGGTGGAGGGGATCCTAGGATTTCAACAGGCAAATTGTGTTTTGAGAATAGGTTCATGTTTAAAGAATACTTCATCTATTTCCCTTCTTTCATTCATAAACATATCCTTTTCACGGTCTAGCAAATATTGTTCTAAAGGATCACTAGGAGGTACGGCAATAGAAGCAAGACCAATAATTTCATCCTTACTAGGCAATTCTTCTTCACGGTGTTGTCTACTAAATTTAGAGAAATTAAACTCATGAGTCATATCACCCAAACCTATAGTAACATCATTCTTTTCACAGTCTATTCTAGCATTGATAGTGTTCAAGAAGGGTCTACCAAATATAATGGGAAGCTATCTTGTGGGGAACCAAGAACAAGAAAAACAGTAGGATATTTAGTTTTACCACACAAGACTTCAACATCTCTAACAATTCCCATTGGTGAAATAGTATCTCTATTGGCAAGTTTAATTGTGACATCAATATCTTCTATCTCAGCGGGTGCAATATCATGCATAATTTCTTTATATAAGTCACAAGGTATTGCACTAACACTAACACCCATATCACATGAGCCATGATAACAATGATCTCCTATTTTAACAGAAATAACATGCACGCCTACCACATGTCTATGTTTATCTTTAGCACAAGGTTTGGCAATTCTAGCAGTTTCACCGCAAAAATAAATAACATGCCCATCAATATTATCAGCCAAGAGATCTTTAATAATAGCAATATTAGGATCAACCTTGACTTGCTCAGGAGGTGTATAAGTTCTAATATTGCTTTTACGAACTACAGTTGAAGCTTTAGCAAGATCCTTTATTCTAACAGGGAAAGGTGGTTTCTCAACATAAGAAGTAGGAACAATAGGATCATTATAAGTGGCAGTCTTTTCTTCAACTTTAATAGGTGCAACTACTTTTACTTCTATGGGAGGATGATATTTAAACCACTTCTCCTTGGGGAGATCAACATAAGTAGCAAAAGATTCACAGAATGAAGCTACTATCTCAGAGTCAAGTCCATATTTAGTGCTAAATTTACGGAAAACATCGGTATCCATAAAAGATTTAACACAATCAAACTTAGGTGTCATACCTGACTCCTTACCTTCGTCGAGATCCCAATCTTCAAAGTTGCGTTTAATTCTATCAAATAAATTCCATTTGAATTCAATAGTCTTCATCATAAAACAGCCAGCACAAGAAGTATCGAGCATGGTTTAATTATTATGAGAAAGTCGAGCATAAAAACTTTGAAGAATTATTTCTCTTGGGAGCTCATGATTGGGGCATGAATATAATATTGATTTAAGCCTCCCCCAAGCTTGAGCGATGCTTTCTCCTTCGCGAGGCCAAAAATTATATAGATAATTGCGATCATGATGAACAAGATGCATAGGATAATACCGATGAAATTCCAACTTCATTCGTTTATAGTTCCATGATCCCGTATCATCACATAGCCTATACCATGTCGATGCATCTCCCTTCAAAGATAAAGGGAAGACCTTCTTCTTAACAACATCATCGGGTATACCTGCAAGCTTAAATTATCCACAAACTTCATCCACATAGAGTAGATGCTCATCAGGATGCTTTGTTCCATCTCCTGCAAAAGGATTATCTAGCAGTTTTTCTAACATACCCGAAGGAACTTCAAAGGGAACATTTTCATTTTCAGTAGGTTCAGTAGGTTGAGGAGCAATTCTTTGCTCTACTGGTCGGGGTGAAGATACCCCGAACAAGCCCCTCAGAGGATTACTCATAGTAACAAGTGACAGTAAATTTCAGCACACTATATAAATTTTTCCATACCAAATTCCACCTACCAAAGGCGCTTCACTCCCCGACAACGGCGACATAAAAGAGTCTTGATGACCCACAAGTATAGGGGATCTATCATAGTCCTTTCGATAAGTAAGAGTGTCGAACCCAACGAGGAGCAGAAGGAAATGATAAGCAGTTTTCAGCAAGGTATTCTCTGCAAATCTTTGAAATAAGTGGTAACAGATAGTTTTGTGATAAGATAATTTGTAACGAGCAACAAGTAACAAAAGTAAATAATGTGCATCAAGGTGGCCCTATCCTTTTTGTAGCAAAGGACTATCCTGGACAAACTCTTATATAGAGAAAAGCGCTACCGAGTACACTTGGGAATATCGTCAAGCTAGTTTTCATCTCGTTCATATGTTTCGCGGTCGGTTCTTTGATAATTTGATATGTGGGTGGACGGTGCTTGGGTGCTGTTCTTACTTGAACAAGCATCCCACTTATGATTAACCTCTATTGCAAGCATCCGCAACTACAACAAAAGTATTAAGCTAAACCTAACCATAGCATGAAACATATGGATCCAAATCAGCCCCTTATGAAGCAACGCATAAACTAGGGTTTAAGCTTCTATCACTCTAGCAACCCATCATCTACTTATTACTTCCCAATGCCTTCCTCTAGGCCCAAATAATGGTGAAGTGTTATGTAGTCGATGTTCACATAACACCACTAGAGGCTAGACAACATATATCTCATCAAAATATCGAACGGATACCAAATTCACATGACTACTAATAGCAAGACTTCTCTCGTGTCCTCAGGAACAAACGTAACTACTCACAAAGCATATTCATGTTCATAATCAGAGAGGTATTAATATGCATAAAGGATCTGAACATATGATCTTCCACCAAATAAACCAACTAGCATCAACTACAAGGAGTAATCAAAACTACTAGCAACCTACTAGTACCAATCCCAGACTTGGAGACAAGAATTGGATACAAGAGATGAACTAGGGTTTTGAGAGAAGATGGTGCTGGTGAAGATGTTGATGGAGATTACCCTCTCCCGATGAGAGGAGCGTTGGTGATGACGATGGTGATGATTTCCCCCTCCCGGAGGGAAGTGTCCCCGTGAAACAGCTCTCTAGGAGCCCTAGATTGGTTCCGCCAAGGTTCCGCCTCGTGGCGTGAGTTTCATCCCGAAAGGTTGCTTATGATTTTTCCTCGATGAAAGACCTCATATAGCGTAACATGGCCATCGAGAGAGCCAGGGGGCCCACGAGGCGGGGGAGCGCCTTGGGGGTAGGCGCGCCCCACCCTCGTGGCCAGGTGGGTCCCCTCAGTGTACTTCTTCCGCTCAATATTTTTTATTATTTCCAAAAATGACTTCCATGGAGTTTTAGGACTTTTGGAGTTGTGCGAGAATAGGTCTCTAATATTTGCTCCTTTTCCACCCGTAATTCCAAATTGCCGGCATTCTCCCTCCTTATGTAAACCTTGTAAAATAAGAGAGAATAGGCATAAGTATTGTGACATAACGTGTAGTAATAGCCCATAATGCAATAAATATCGATATAAAAGCATGATGCAAAATGGACGTATCACTGGTATGCCAGGTCGCGATGCCGTGGTCAAGGCCAGGGGGTGAGGGCTGGAGAGCCAGTAAGAGCTCCTGAGTCGCGATGCTCAGGAGCCCCCCTTTTTGACGCGCAAGCGAATTGCACGAGAGAAAAGGAGACTCGCGGCACCGCCTGCTATCCTCCCCGTGGAATCCCTGTGGACAGGCACAAGAAGAAACATTGTTCGCTGTTATAGCTGCCAGCCTGCCGCTGCTTGGTCTGGATGAAGTGAAGGCACTGAGGGCCTGGTGAGGTGACGATGCGCAGGCGTGCATGAGCGAGCTCGACCGCTCAGATTTGTCGACGTGGCAGGGATGGACCTGTGCACCAGCGCCGTGCCTGTTAGAAGGCCCAGTGGGAGGTGGTGATCAAGCAGGCAATAGCCATAGGCAGGTTAAGCATGGCAAGCAAATCGACTTGGGTAAATGCAGGAAGATACACGCCACCGGGTCCGGCCCGAGCGGCTAGGGGATGATGCAGCCCGAGGGGCACCCCCATCAAGGTAAGCTAAAGACATAAGCACAAGGGATACGTGCCGCAGTGATGGACCCACGCGGCCTGGGAATAATGCAGCCCGAGGGGCGCGCCCAGCTAAACGAGCTTGGAAGATGTCACCTGGTTCTGTAGACGAAGTAGAGTTGGTGTAGCTGAAGGCGTGCGTCGAAGAATGAGTCCTCATGAGCCACCGGAGCCCTGAGCCTCGGAAGGCTCTGGTGGCTCGGGAGGTTCCCTAAAGACCGTCTTCATTTCCTCCAGGACGGCGTGGTACCTGGCCTCCTGAGCCGCCAGGACACGCCGCATGTTGCGCTGATAGGCTGACGCCACGCTCGGCAAGCCGAAGGGCATGCGAACGTAGCTGTGTGGCGGACCCTCGCAGCCGCCCTGCGTGAAGGCCGAAGCGCTCTGAGATGCGGCCATGTTGAGCCACAGGGACGTTGATGCGAACACGCAGCCCAAAGCATCCTCGCCGGGATGGGGTGCTGCGCCTCGTGAGCGGCTGTCGCCGCGCATGGCCCTTGCGTCTTGCAGTTCCTGAGTGGTCTTGGTGATGAACTCCTGAGTGGTGGGCACTCCTTGCCCTGTGCTCTCCTGAGGGACACGTGCTGCGAAGTATGCTTCCAAGTGGTGCCCAAGCGCCTCCCTCGTGAGGTTGGCAAGGTCTGAGGCCCTCCAGAAGAGAGCCCCCGAGCCCTGCCCGTGAAGGGCGCCGAGCGCGCCTTCCTATGCAATTGAGGGAGGCACCCCTGGGACGGACGCTGATCCTGATGAGGCTCCTGCCGCGATGCCATCCTCCTGAGGTCCTGCGCGATGCATCTGCTTCTTCTTTGGGATGGCCTCCGGAGGGCCTTCACTTCTGCTGTCGGGGTCGTCGATTGCTGCAGCTTGGAAGGCACGCTCATGGGAGCACACCGCATCTCTCTCTTCACATGGGACCGTGATGATTCCTCCGCTTCCCGGCATCTTGAGGACGTTGTAGCCGTGATGGGTGACCGCCATGAACTTGGCCAGGGCTGGATACCCGAGGATGGCATTGTACGGCAGGCGGATGTGCGCGACGTTGAAGTCAATGAGCTTGGTGCGGTAGTTCTTGCGCTCTCCGAAGGTGACAGGCAGGCGGACCTGCCCTATCAGTGTGGTAGAACCGTCGGTCACCCCTGAGAAGGGTTTGGTAGGCTGGAGCTGCTCGTATGGCACTTGGAGGTTGTCGAACGTGTCGACGGACGGGAGTTGAGCCCTGCGCCGCCGTCGATGAGGGTCTTGGTAACCTGCACATTGCTGATGACTGGGGAGCACAACATCGGGAGGGCGCCGGTGGTGGCCGCGCACTTGAGTTGATCTGCCGAGTTGAAAGTGATGGCGCACTGGGACCACTTGAGCGGGCGCGTGGCCTCGAGCTTGGGGAGCACCGTGTTCACCTTGCGGGCGAACTGTTTGAAGATCTTGTTGAGAGGTGGGGCACGGGCGCCGCCAAGATCTGCGATTGCACGCAGCTCCTGGAAGCCCCCAGCCCCCTCGTCCTGATGGTGGTCGTCGTTCCTCCTTGGTGGCGGTAGTGGGGGAAGACCGGCGTTACTTTGAGGGCGATCCTCACGAGGCTGGTCTCTCCAGGCCCCCTCACGAGGATGGTCCTGCCAGCGGTCCTCGCGAGGCCTGTCGCGCCATTCCTGGCGTGGGCCACGGTCGTCCCAGCGACCGCCTCCACGTCCTCCTCCTCGGCCGTAGCCCCGATCGCTGCGCTTGGCGCGTCGACCGAAGCGTCCTTCTCGTATGGCTCTGAGCTCTTGACAGTCGCTGGTGTTGTGGGTGTTCAGGTTATGGAAGGCGCAGAACGGTCTACCGTTCTTGGATGATTCGGGTTGATCTCAGCCTCGCTTGGTGTCGGGCTCCGTTGCAAGCACAACTGCTTCCTTGCGCTTCACGTCCTTGGCCTTGGCTTTCTTCTCCTCTGCGCCCGCGGCTGGCAGCTCAAGGAGAGAGAGGCGCCCCTCCTCAGCTCTTGCGCACTTGGTCGCCAGGTTGAACAGCTCCTGAGATGTGCAGAGCTCCTCATGGATAGCGAGCTCTTCCTTCATCTTGACGTCACGGACGCCGTCGGAGAATGCAGAGATGATGGCCTCATCCGTGACCTTGGGGCGGGTGTTGTTGAAGCGCTCGATGTACTTCTGGAGGGTGCTACGTCTTGAGCTTGCGTTGGTTTTCCTCGAAGAGGAGAGGATGATGCAGCAGAGTAGCGTAAGTATTTCCCTCGGTTTTTGAGAATCAAGGTATCAATCCAGTAGGAGGCTACGCACAAGTCCCTCGTACCTGCACAAAACGATAGCTACTCGCAACCAACGCGATTAGGGGTTGTCAATCCCTTCACGGTCACTTGCGAGAGTGAGATCTGATAGAGATAATATTTTTGGTATTTTTGGTATAGAGATGCAAAGTGAAAAGTAAAAAGCAAAGTAAAAACAAAGCAAGTATAAAAGTGATGGAGATTGATATGATGAGAATAGACCCGGGGCCATAGGTTTCACTAGTGGCTTCTCTCAAGAACATAAGTATTCTACGATTGGGTGAACAAATTCTTGTTGAGCAATTGACAGAATTGAGCATAGTTATGAGTATATCTAGGTATGATCATGTATACAGGCATCACGTCCGAGACAAGTAGATCGAAACGATTCTGCATCTACTACTATTACTCCACTCATCGACCACTATCCAGCATGCATCTAGAGTATTAAGTTAAAAACAGAGTAACGCCTTAAGCAAGATGACGTGATGTAGAAGAATAAATTCATGCAATATGATAAATACCCCATCTTGTTATCCTCGATGGCAACAATACAATACGTGCCTTGCAACCTTTTACATCCTTTGGGTAAGGACACATAAGATTGAACCCAAAGCCATACACTTCATCCATTGCAAGAACTACCAATCTAGTTGGCCAAACCAAACGGATAATTCGAAGAGACTTGCAAAGATAACTCAATCATACATAAAAGAATTCAGAGAAGATTCAAATATTATTCATAGATAAGCTGGATCATAAACCCACAATTCATTGGTCTCAACAAACACACCGCAAAAATAAGATTACATCGAATAGATCTCCACAAGAGAGGGGGAGAACATTGTATTGAGATCCAAAAGAGAGAAGAAGCCATCTAGCTACTAGCTATGGACCCGAAGGTCTGAAGTAAACTACTCACACTTCATCGGAGAGGCTATGGTGTTGATGTAGAAGCCCTCCGTGGTGGATGCCCCCTCCGTGAGCTCGAACAGGCCCCAAGATGGGATCTCGTGGATACAGGAAGTTGTGGCGGTGGAATTAGGTTTTGGCTCCTGTTACGATCGTTTGGAATGCGTAGGTATATATATAAGAGGAAGGAGTACGTTGGTGGAGCAATAGGGGGCCCACGAGGCAGGGGACGCGCCCTAGGGGGGCGCGCCCCCCACCCTCGTGACCGCCTCTCTTGTGCCTTGGCGTAGGGTCCAAGTCTCCTGGATCACGTTCGGTGAGAAAACCACGTTTCCGAAGGTTTCATTCCGTTTGGACTCCGTTTGATATTCTGTTTCTTCGAAACACTGAAAAAGGCAAAAAACAGCAATTACAGGTTGGGCCTCCGGTTAATAGGTTAGTCCCAAAAGTAATATAAAAGTGGAAAATAAAGCCCATTATAGTCCAAAACAGGAGATAAAGAAGCATGGAGCAATCAAAAATTATAGATACGTTGGAGACGTATCAGGCATCCCCAAGCTTAATTCATGCTCGTCCTCGAGTAGGTAAATGATAAAAGAGAATTTTTGATGCGGAGTGATACTTTGGCATAATTTCAATGTAAATCTTCTTAATCATGGTATGAATATTCAGATCCGAAAGATTCAAGACAAAAGTTCATATTGACATAAAAATAATAATACTTCAAGCATACTAACTAAGCAATTATGTCTTCTCAAAATAACATGGCCAAAGAAAGTTATCCCTACAAAATCATATAGTCTGGCTATGCTCCATCTTCCCCACACAAAGTATTTAAATCATGCACAACCCCGATGACAAGCCAAGCAATTGTTTCATACCTTAACATTTTGAAAAAAAAAATCAATCTTCACGCAATACATGAGCGTGAGCCATGGATATAGGACTATATGTGGAATAGAATGGTGGTTGTGGAGAAGACAAAAGGAGGGAAGATAGTCTCACATCAACTAGGCGTATCAACGGGCTATGGAGATGCCCATCAATAGATATCAATGTGAGTGAGTAGGGATTGCCATGCAACGGATGCACTAGAGCTATAAGTATATGAAAGCTCAACAAAAGAAAATAAGTGGGTGCTACGGGAATCACAAACTTTAACACAAGTATTCTTTAAATTCACAAATACTCAACTAACATTACTCTAATATCACTATCTTCATATCTCAAAACAATTATCAAGCATCAAACTTATCTTAGTATTCAACGCACTCAAAAGAAAGTTTCACATATCTTGAATACCAAGTATATTAACATTAAGCAAATTACCATGCTATTAACGAATCTCAAAATAATCTAAGTGAAGCATGAGAGATCAAGTTTCTTTAAAAAAATCCACCACCGTGCTCTAAAAGATCTAAGTGAAGCACTAGAGCAAAAATTATCACGCTCAAAAGATATAAGTGAAGCACTATGAGCAAAATTATCAAGCTCAAAAGATATAAGTGAAGCACATAGAGTATTCTATCAAATTCCAATTCATGCATGGCTCTCTAAAAAGGTGTGTACAGCAAGGATGATTGTGGTAAACTAACAAGCAAAGATGCAAATAATACAAGACGCTCCAAGCAAAACACATATCATGTGGTGAATAAAAATATAGCTCCAAGTAAATTACGGATGGAAGTGAACGAAAGAGGGGATGCCTTCCGGGGCATCCCCAAGCTTTGACTTTTTGGTGTACTTGGATTATCTTGGGGGTGCCATGTGCATCCCCAAGCTTAGGCTCTTGCCACTCCTTGTTCCATAATCCATCAAAAGAATTCACCCAAAACTTGAAAACTTCACAACACAAAACTCAATAGGAATCTCATGAGCTCCGTTAGAGAAAGAAAACAAAAGACTACTTTAAGGTACTGTAATGAACTCATTTTTTATTTATATTGGTGTTAAACCTACTGTATTCCAACTTCTCTATGGATCATAAACTATTTTACTAGCCATAGATTCGTCAAAATAAGCAAACAACACGCACAAAACAGAATCTGTCAAAAACAGAACAGTCTGTAGTAATATGTAACTAACGAAAACTTCTGGAACTCAAAAAATTCTACCAAAATTAGACGACCTGGAAAATTTGTTTATAGATCAGCAGCAATTGGAATCAATATTTTATCACGTTCTGGTGATTTTTAACAATTCGGACACTGAGCGCGAAGTTTCTGGAAATTACAGCAAGATCAAATAACTATCATCCAAGAAGATCCAATAGGTTTAACTTGGCACAAACACTAATTAAAAGATAAAACCACATCTAAACAGAGGCTAGATGGATTATTTATTCCTAAACAGAAGCAAAAACTAAAAACTAAAAATAAAATTGGGTTGCCTCCCAACAAGCGCTATCGTTTAACGCCCCTAGCTAGGCATAAAAGCGAGGATAGATCTAGGTGTTGCCATCTTTGGTAGGCAATCCATAAGTGGCTCTCATGATAGATTCATATGGTAATTTTATTTTCTTTCTAGGAAAGTGTTCCATGCCTTTCTTTAATGGAAATTGAAATCTAATATTTCCTTCCTTCATATCAATAATTGCACCAATCGTTCTAAGGAAAGGTCTACCAAGAATAATAGGACATGCAGAATTGCAATTTATATCAAGAATGATAAAATCTACGGGCACATAATTACTATTTGCAACAATAAGAACACCATTAATTCTTCCCATAGGCTTTTTAATAGTGGAATCCGCAAGATGCAAGTTTAGAGAGCAATCATCAAAGTCACGGAAATCTAGCAAATCACACAAAGTTTTGGGAATAGTAGAGACACTAGCACCCAAATCACACAAAGCATAAAACTCATGATCTTTAATTTTAGTTTTGATAGTAGGTTCCCACTCATCATAGAGTTTCCTAGGGATAGAAACTTTCAACTCAAGTTTTTCTTCATAAGATTGCATCAAGGCGTCAACAATGTGTTCGGTAAAGGCCTTATTTTGACTATAAGCATGAGGAGAATTTAGCACGGATTTCAACAAGGAAATACAATCAATTAAAGAGCAATTTTCATAATTAAATTCCTTGAGATCCAATATAGTGGGTTTATCAACATCTAGATTTTTATTTCTTTCAATCCCACTTTTATCAATTTCATCATCAAGATCTAAAAACTCCGAATTCTTAGAACGCCTTCTAGGTAACGGAAGATCATATTCAGTTTCATCAAGATTCATATTGCAAAACAAAGATTTAATAGGGGACACATCAATAACTTTTAGATCTTCATCTTGATTTTCGTAGGAATTAGAAGAACACGCTTTAATAAAAGGCATCTTTGGAAGCACGCATCCTAGCGGTTCTTTCTTTGCACTCATCAATGAAAATTCTCATAGCTTTGAGAGACTCATTGATATCATGCTTAGGAGGAATAGATATAAGCTTTAAAGAATCAACCTCAAGAGAAATTCTATCAACGTTCCTAGCCAAATCATCAACTTTAAGCAATTTCTCTTCAAGCAAAGCATTAAAATTATTTTGTGAATTCATAAACTCTTTAACACTATTCTCAAATTCAGAGGGCGTCTTATTAAAATTTCCATAAGAGTTGTTATAGGAATTTCCATAATTATTAGAAGTATTGCTAGGATAAGGCCTAAGATTAAAATTCCCTCTATACGCGTTGTTACCAAAATTATTCCTACCAACAAAATTCACATCCATAGATTCATTATTATTCTCAATCAAGGTAGACTAAGGCATATCATTAGGATCAGAAGAAACACTCTTAGTACCAAATAATTTCATAAGTTCATCCATCTTTCCACTCAAAACATTGAATTCTTCTATCGCATGCACTTTTTTATTAGTAGATCTTTCAGTATGCCATTGAGAATAATTAACCATAATATTATCTAGGAGTTTAGTAGCATCTCCTAAAGTGATTTCCATAAAAGTGCCTCCCGCGGCCAAATCTAAAAGATTTCTAGAAGCAAAATTCAATCCGGCATAATTTTTTGTATAATCATCCACAAGTTCAAACCATGAGTAGGACAATTACGTATCATTAATTTCATTCTCTCCCAAGCTTGTGCAACATGTTCATGATCAAGTTGCTTAAAATTCATAATGTCGTTCCTAAGAGAGATAATCTTAGCGGGAGGAAAATACTTAGAGATAAAAGCATCTTTGCACTTGTTCCAAGAATCAATACTATTTTTAGGCAAAGATGAAAACCACGCTTTAGCACGATCTCTAAGCGAAAAAAGAAATAGCTTCAATTTAACGACATCATTATCGACATATTTTTTCTTTTGCATATCACATAAATCAACGAAGCTATTCAGATGAGTAGCTGCATCTTCACTAGGAAGGCCGGCGAATTGATTTTTCATAACAAGATTCAACAAAGCAGTATTGATTTCACAAGATTCAGTATTGGCAAGAGGAGCAATCGGAGTGCTAAGGAAATCATTATTATTGGTATTGGTGAAGTCACACATTTGGTAGCATCTTGAGCCATTGCGACAAACAAGCAATCCAACACACGAGCAAACAAATGGACGAGGAAAAGGCAAAGGGAAAAAGAGGAGGAGATTGGGAAAGAGAGGGCGAATAAAACGGCAAGGGTGAAGTGGGGGAGAGTAAAACGAGAGGCAAATGGCAAATAATGTAATGCGAGAGATAGGGATTGTGATGGGTACTTGGTATGTTGACTTTTGCGTAGACTCACAGCAGCGGCGGTAAATCCTTCTTGCTACGTCTTGAGCTTGCGTTGGTTTTCCTCAAGAGGAGAGGATGATGCAGCAGAGTAGCATAAGTATTTCCCTCGCTTTTTGAGAACCAAGGTATCAATCCAGAGGAGGCTATGCACAAGTCCCTCGTACTGCACAAAACTATAGCTACTCGCAACCAACGCGATTAGGGGTTGTCAATCCCTTCACGGCCACTTATTTAGAGTGAGTTACGATAGAGATAATATTTTTGGTATTTTTGTATAAAGATGCAAAGTAAAAAGTAAAAGCAAAGTAAAAACAAAGCAAGTATAAAAGTGATAGAGATTGATATGATGAGAATAGACCCGGGGGCCATAGGTTTCACTAGTGGCTTCTCTCAAGAACATAAGTATTCTACGATTGGGTGAACAAATTATTGTTGAGCAATTGATGAATTGAGCATAGTTATGAGTATATATAGGTATGATCATGTATATAGGCATCACGTCCGAGACAAGTAGATCAAAGCGATTACGCATCTACTACTATTACTCCACTCATCGACCGCTATCCAAAGATGCATCTAGAGTATTAAGTTTAAAACAGAGTAACGCCTTAAGCAAGATGACGTGATGTAGAGGAATAAATTCATGCAATATGATAAATACCCCATCTTGTTATCCTCGATGGCAACAATACAATACGTGTCGTGCAACCCTTTACATCCTTTGGGTAAGGACACCGCAAGATTGAACCCAAAGCCATGCACTTCTCCCATTGCAAGAACTACCAATCTAGTTGGCCAAACCAAATGGATAATTCGAAGAGACTTGCAAAGATAACTCAATCATACATAAAAGAATTCAGAGAAGATTCAAATATTATTCATAGATAAGCTAGATCATAAACCCACAATTCATTGGTCTCAACAAACACACCGCAAAAGAAGATTACGTCAAATAGATCTCCACAAGAGAGGGGGAGAACATTGTATTGAGATCCAAAAAGAGATAAGAAGCCATCTAGCTACTAGATATGGACCCAAGGTGCAAGTAAACTACTCACACTTCATCGGAGAGGCTATGGTGTTGATGTAGAAGCCCTCCATGGTGGATGCCCTCCGGTGGAGCTCCTAACAGGCCCCAAGATGGGATCTCGTGGATACAGGAAGTTGCGGCGGTGGAATTAGGTTTTGGCTCCTGTTACGATCGTTTGGGAATGAGGTATATATATATAAGAGGAAGAATGCGTCGGTGGAGCAACAGGGGCCCACGAGAGAGGGAGTGCCTGGGGGCGCCCCACCCTCGTGACCGCCTCTCTTGTGCCTTGGCGAGGGTCCAAGTCTCTGGATCACGTTCGGTGAGAAAATCACGTTTCGAAGGTTTCATTCCGTTTGGACTCCGTTTGATATTCTGCTTTCTTGAAACACTGAAAAAGGCAAAAACAAAGCAATTTCGGGCTGGGCCCCCGGTTAATAGGTTAGTCCCAAAAGTAATATAAAAGTGGAAAATAAAGCCCATTATAGTCCAAAACAGTAGATAAAGTAGCATGGAGCAATAAAAAATTATAGATACGTTGGAGACGTATCAATGGGTCTCTCCTGGTTGTTGCTTGATGCGGCGCAGGTCACCCGTGGCTGGTGGGCGGTCGCGAGTGCCCTGGAAGTTGGCGACGAAACGGTCGCACATCTCGTCCCAGGAGGAGATCGAGCCGTGCTGCAGGTTCAGGAGCCAGGAGCGGGCTCCGTCCTTGAGAGTCATGGGAAACCAATTCGCCATGACTTTCTCATTGCCGTTGGCTGCCTCGTTACTCAGCTTGTAGAGCTGCAGGAACCCCACGGGGTCGGCGGTGCCGTCGTAGCGAGGAGGCAGATCCGGCTTGAACTTGCCTGGCCAGGCAACGCTACGCAGCTTGGGGGTGAAGGCACGGCAGCCGGCCGTGGTTGCTGGGGCGCGCTTCGGAGGTGGAGCTTGGTCTTGACGAGGTCCGCACGGCGCTGCTGCGGGCTGTGCGCAGTCTTGATGAGGCGGCGCGGGAAGCACGGGTGCTGCTTCTCGTGGCCGAGGGATTTCTTGGTAGCTTCTCTCTTCGCGCGCGGGCATCGGGCGTGGTGGATCACGCCGCGGAGCCGCGCGCCTTGGTGACAAGGCACTGTCTTGGGGCAGAGGTGGTGGAGGCACGCCTTGAGCCTCATCGCTCGTGGCTGGCTGAGGGGGGGGGTAGAGAGAGGGACGGCGTCGGGGAGCCCCCTGCGGCACGGACGAGCTCGGCGACGCGGTCGAGCCACTCCTCATAGAGGTCGTCGACGGGGAGGTAGCGCAGGAGTTCGTTTGCGGCGAGGAGTGCGGCCCGTGCCTCCATGGGAGCGCGACGAGCGTGGGACGAGGAACCGGCCAGGGTCAGCGATGGAGTGGCGGTGCGGCCGTCCTGCCGCACCGAAGGATGCAGCGAGGACGCCTGCTGCTCGTTCCCCGCCGGGCCGGTGGCAGCATTGGCGGCAGGAGACGGAGAACAACGAGGTGGCCCGCCGACGGGGGCCGTCTGAGCAACGCGGGCGGTGAGGGCAGCCCGACGCTCAGCTCGAGCACGGCGAGCGTCCGCCATGGAGACGACGGAGCGACGAACTGATGGAAGGGAATCTACGGCGCACCCCTACCTGGCGGGCCAAATGTCGGATGTGGGGTTCCGGCAAACCCTTAAGGTTCGAACACTGGGGTGTGCACGAAGTCTTTCCCTCCTATCGATCTACGCCCTGGCTCGCTAAGATCTCACGGACGAACTCGACGAACTCACAACACAGAGAGACACGAGGTTTATACTGGTTCGGGCCACCGTTGTGGTGTAATACCCTACTCCGGTGTGGTGGTGGTGGATTGCCTCTAGGGCTGATGATGAACAGTACAAGGGAAGAACAACCTCCTGAGGTTGAGGTGTTCTTGTGCTTGTCAAACTTGTGTGTGTGAGAGCTCGACCAGTTCAACCTTCCGCCCCTACTGTGGTGGCTAGTTCTACTTATATAGGCCCTGGTCCTCTTCCCAAATATTGAGCAGGAAGGGAGCCGACAACGGCGGACAAATTTGAAGGGGAACAACTAGTACAAGCTATCCTGACAAAAGTGGTCTTCGCCTGCAAAAGGCACTACAAGAAATATGTCAACTAGTGACCTTCTGTCAGTGACCCTGGCAGAATTGGTCATAGATCTATGACCATTTCAGACCAATTGGTCAAAAGCTGTTCGAGGGGCTCCAAACCCTAAACCATTGCGACCATTTTGGTCGAAGGTCGTAATGTCCTTCCTCGAAAAGGTCATAAAGCAAACAGCGCTAGTCCGCTGCCTTATTTCTAGTTGATAACGACCAATATAGATGGTCATAGCCTTGTAAATTGTGGTGGGTTGCTATGACTAGGCGCCACCTCATCGGTTTTGCCTATGTGTCATGTCCATGTGGCGCTTTTGCCCTAGGTTGTGAAGCAAACTATATTTACATCATTCCCAAAATTCCCAAAAAAATCTCATAAATTCTTTGGGTCATATCTTCGTCAAATATGTAAAAACATTCCTTGCCTAGTTCAAAAATAATTCAAAAATATTCATTTTCCTATTCTGTTCAGAGCAGCACTTTGTGAAGGAAGTACCACTTTGGCATGTCCAAATGGTATCCATTTTCTCTGATGCTTTCCTATGCCCAAATAACCATCCTCCACCAAATGCCAGCTCAATCCATTCATTATTTTGAGCCCAGCTTCAACATTCAGATTTATGTCCGGTGTGGTAGTTTGTAAAGCAAATACCACCTAGGCTCCTCCTTTTGAGGTGAAAAGTTGTGAAGACGGTCTTCTTAGTAACTGATCATCCTCAGCCAAAACTCACGCCCATTAGCCATGTGCATTTCCCGTACCACAAATCAAACACTTGGCTGCTTATTCATGTTTGAGCATCGATCGGTCTCCTCGTTAGAATCTTATGTTGTGATTTTCTTCCTAGCACCTACCTGGGGAGTGCCCAACCCACTAGACATGCCTAGGCCGCCCAGAACACAAGGCAACGCCACATTCACGCGATGACCACGCGGCGGGCATGCGAGCTTACGCGCTCTAGAGTTGGGGCCCTCGGCCACCGTCCAAACCTCGATGTCTCGCCATCAAACCATGTATTTCTGATTAAATAGATACTTATTTACCTAGAAATGATTTTTGGAAAAAATAAAGAGCAAACTATGAGGCAGCTGCAGTTCAAATTTGACCCGCTTCCAGCTGAATCGACGGGAATTTGTCTTTTTCACCAGAGGTGGATCAAAAATTTTGACACCCAACCATTTTGTCAATTATGCATTATATATGGCCTAGTATTTTATAAAATTGATTAGGTCCAATTTTGCAACAATTATTTGGTAGTTCCTTCACAAAAAACCCTCCTTTTGGGCACTCGGAAAATGAAAAATGAATTTTCCGTGCAAAGAAAATGAAAACTTCCTTAGGCAACATTGTTTGGAATTCCAAGATGCACCCTCGTCCACAATATGAGATCATTTGTACAAACTATGCCATGAATGTGGCCATAAGATTGATCATTTGGCTTGAAAGCCATGAATCTTCACGCATGATAGCTCATTTCTGAGAACACTTTGTTAAAATAATTACCGTATTACAAGTTTATTATTTTTCCTGGAAACTTGGTCACATATAATGACACAATGCGAAGGTTTTCCGATTTTTTGATTTTTTTTTGAATTTTTATGCCCGTTTCAAAATGCGGTCAAAACGGCGGGCTTGACCGTTCCTAGCTAGTGGTTGAATCTTGGATTTTTTTTTGATGTTTCTATGATAAAATAGATACTTATGTACCTAGAAATGATTTTTGGAAAAAATAAAGATCAAACTATGAGGCAGCTACAGTTCAAATTTGACCTGTTTCCAGCTGAATCGACGGTAATTTGTCTTTTTCACCAGAGGTGTATCAAAACTTTTTACACCCAACCATTTGGTCAATTGTGCATTAAATATGGCCTAGTATTTTATAAAATTGATCAGGTCCAATTTTGCAACAATTATTTGGTAGTTCCTTCACAAAAAACACTCCTTTTGGGCACTCGGAAAATGAAAAATGAATTTTCCGTGCAAAGAAAATGAAAACTTCCTTAGGAAACATTGTTTGGAATTCCAAGATGCACCCTCGTGCACAATATGAGATCATTTGAACAAACTATGCCATGAATGTGGCCATAAGATTGATCATTTGGCTTGAAAGCCATGAATCTTCGCGCATGATAGCTCATTTCTGAGAACACTTTGTTAAAATAATTACCGTATTACAAGTTTATTATTTTTCCTGGAAACTTGGTCACATATAATGACACAATCACGAAGGTTTTCCGATTTTTGAATTTTTTGAATTTTTATGCCCGTTTCAAAATGCGGTCAAAACGGCGGGCTTGACCGTTCCTAGCTAGTGGTTGAATCTTGGATTTTTTGGTGTTTCTATGATTAAATAGATACTTATGTACCTAGAAATGATTTTTGGAAAAAATAAAGATCAAACTATGAGGCAGCTACAGTTCAAATTTGACCCGTTTCAAGCTGAATTGACGACAATTTGTCTTTTTCACCAGAGGTGGATCAAAACTTTTTACACCCAACCATTTGGTCAATTGTGCATTAAATATGGCCTAGTATTTTAGAAAAATGATTTGATCCAATTTTGCAACAATTATTTGGGAGGTCCTTCACAAAAAAACCTCCTTTCGGGCACTCAAAAATGGAAAAATGATTTAAGAGAACTCATTTCTCATAACTCTTTTAAAAAATATTTGTCTTATTTCAATTTGTGATTATTCACGAAAACTATAGTCAAATTCTTTGACACAATGAGAAGTTTTTTTCTTCATAATTTCAGGTCATAATAAAATAGCTAACATGATTTAGCACATTACTTTTAGTCAATTACGACCAATTAAAATGGTCAAAATATTATTACCTGTATCTTTGCGTTACGATTGGTCCAAGGGCCTCTCACGCGGATCATGGATAAATCACCATCGGATCCTCCTGGATCCAACGGCCCTCACCTCACCCTCTCACGGTCTCACCCACCCACTGAGCTACCCCTGAAAAAACCACCGCACACCACTCCACTCTCTGCCCGCGCAGCGAACCCTAGCACTCTCTCCCTCTCTCTGGATCCACCGCCGCCGCACTCCTCCTTCTGGATCTCGACGCGCCGCTGCCCCCACCCCACTCCCACCTCCTCCTCCCTCCTCGGATCTCGACGCCGCCGCCCCACCCCACTCACGATCACCGCCGGACCTCCCCACTCTCAGATCCAAGCGGCCCGAGACGGAGGCCGTCGTGGACATGGCCGCCACCACCGACCGCGAAAGTGGTGGCCACAGTCATCGCTACCGAGGCGCTGCTCCTAGCGCTCTCCCTCGCGTTCAAGCGAAGATCACGCCAAGGAGGTCGTTCGAGCGCCTATCGCTCGTTGTCTCCGGCGGCGGCCCCCTCCTCCCCTCGCGCCGCACCTACCACGCCCGATCCTGGCGAGGACATCGCAGCCGACGCCCTCGCGTGCGATGGCGGCAGCGAGGTCGGTGCCCTCGTGGAGCGGCACGCGGCGCTGGCGGCGTGGTCTGGCCAGCGATTCCGAGTCTGCTGCGGTGCGACGCCGACGCGGTCCGCCACGACCGCCTGCAGCTTCCGCACGCCCGGCGACGGCTACACGGTCACCGTGCCTGTCTACCCTCCGCTCCCGATCCCAGCCTCCCTCCCCTCCGCCGGATCATCGCTCCCGTGAGCCTAACGCGGTCGTCTTCCCGTGAGGTCGGAGGTGCATCGGGGCCAGGTGGTGCAGCGCTGCACCGATTGCAAAGACTTCGTGGCCCGGCCGGTGGGACATCTCGGCGCCGGCCACATCTCCGTCGTGGACTCCTCCCTCTCCTCCGCGCGGTGAGTGAGCTTGCTGGCCTCGGCGCTCTGTTGCTTCTTTGTAGCAAACTCGGATGGCTTTGCAGGGGAATCTTACTCCTGTCACAAATAGTCAACTTATGGGATGTGTGGTTGCGCATGCGTTACGCTACTCTGTGACAAATTGATTAGCTCTTGATTAGCTCTTGATTATGGGAGGTGTGGTCGCTCATTCTTCTTCTCTCAAAATGTGACATCCACGCTTCACCGTAGCTCCTCACTTTTTGCACACTCAGCCTCCGGCCCCTTCAAATTTTACTGTTGATCTACATATTTCAACCTCTGTTACCATATTAGTAATATCATAGGCTTACCAGAAGAAATTCAGACATGGGCCATAATGCTTCAAATGACGACACTTCCAATAATATGCATTCCTACATAAGCTCAACTCCAGCTCCAACCACATTTTATTTTATACTACTCCCTCAGTAAAAGAAATATAAGAGCATTTAGAATACTAATTTAGTGATCTAAACGCTCTTATATTTCTTCTGAAGGAAATACCCTAAGTTCAAGAACTACTCCTTCTCTGTTCTCATTCCTCTCTTGAGATGAGAGGCAACAAAGCTCTTAATTCTTGAACTTGTTTGGCTTGTTTATGCAGTGATTAGATTCGCTTTGCACATGAGGCGCTTGATGAGAAGGATTTGGAAAGGAAGCTGAAGAAAGAGCAGAAGGTGCTTGTTCTAATCTGGTTCTGTGCTCTTCACGATGGAGTGGAAGAATACTATACTCGAATTGTATCATGTGTGAGCAGTTTTACTCACAGGTGATCTGTGTTATGTGACAAAGTAAAGAGAAGGAGGAAAAGAAGCTCAAGGCGAAGCGAAGGAGGCGGCCAGGCTACGGTGGCGGCCGGCGACGCCAACTCATTTCTTGATTTGAAGGAGAGGTTACATTTGGTGATGTGATTGTTCAGTAGGTCCATCGACATCGATGGAGCTAACAAGAGTGAGAAGAAGCAAAAGAAGAAAGGCGCCACCAATGAGAATCCAGAGGATTTCATTGATCTAGATACTCCCAATCGGACAAAAGAAACTGATTGCTTCTCAAATGGCCAAACAAAGACAGCCGTCTGCTTTGTTGAGAAATCGTATGTTGCCTTTCTCACTTTAGTTGAATCATGCCATCAAAGCTTTTGCAGTCCATGGTCGTAAATTTATCAACGAACTATGTGTTTTCCTTTTCTTCTTGTCATGCATGTGGGATCCTTGGTGGGAGTCATCCACGGTATTTTGTAGCAGATGCCGCAAGCTCAAAGCCACCCTTTGTAATAGTAAGTCCCTCCATGACCCAAATGGTAAATGCTTATATTCAGAATAAGCATCCGCTTTGCGATCGCTATGTGAATTGCTCACGGATGATTTCGCCTTGTAAATGTTAGATAGAACATGTACAAATGAGGATTTATTGTTGTGAATGACGAGCTGGATACTATGTGTTGATTCCTGTGTATTATTGTGTTGATTCCTGTGTGATGCGAAGCTATGGTGTTTTGTTTTGAGTCTGTTGTAAATTGAAATTGATAATGAATAGTGTAGAACATATATCTTGTTATCTTAATTTGTTCGTGCCATGCTCAATGAACCATCTAAGATTGAATCATTTTCCGCGTTCAACTTCTAGAACCATTACGGGAGTTTTGGTATTCATGCAACAACTGTGCGTTCTTGTCTTTGTGTTGTTTACGTGAGTTGGTTCTTGTGGTTATTCTTGTTACATGTTACATGTAGAGATGCTTCATGATTTAGTCCCTAACTGCTTTCTATATTTTGTTTTTATTTTGTTTCTAACTCTTTTGGTTTATTGTTAGATGCCTTTGTTCACTGTCATTGAACATATCCGTAATTGGTGTTTCCTCTCATTGAAGGTGCTCGGCTTGAAAGTGACGAAGTCTGGAGTATATTTTTAGTAGTAGTTATATGTTGTGATAGTATCACATGTAATGGTGAAATGAATTATGTAAAGATTGTGCTATTAGCCAAAATTGGCATGTGGTTTGACAATTTTCATTTCTTTCCTGTTCTCACTGAAATAATTGTGTGGAAATTGAAACTTGGTTTGTCTTTAATTAGAACCTGACAAGTGGGACCTAATAGTATTTTGCATATAAAAGGGCATTTTCCAAGTAATATTCACAGGGAAAAACTAAAAATTAAGGAAATGGACTGTAAAAAGGCTGAAGCCCAATTGAGAAATAGATGCTACCCAAAAAAGAAATGGTCTAAAAAAGGATCACGGCCCTGGAAATAAAAAGGCTAAAATTATGCGCCTGGCCCATGTGGTTGACTAAAATTTATAGGAAAAAAAATGTAAAAAGGCTGAATTAATGGGCTCGGCCCATCTAAAGCACCGAAATGGACCGGGCTGATTCTAATTTTCGACCTTTTCAATTGGTCATAGTTTTGCCACGTCAGTTGCCACGTCCGGATCCGGCGTGGCACGAAGCGAACGACCGAGGACCAAAACAAAAGGTCATGGGTTCAATGACCTTCTGTTTTGGTCGTAAACGTCTATGACCTTCTCACAAAGAAGGTCGCTATAGTCAGTTAACGACCCTCAGCTTTTGACCTTCTGTTTTTGGTCACAAAAAGGTCACAAATTGAAAACTATGACCTTTTAGTGACCAATAGTGGAGGTCACTAGTTGACATATTTCTTGTAGTGAGGCTCTGGTGGTGACGCCGTATTGGGCTCCACGATGACCTCCATCTGGCCGTCCTCCTGGTCTTGGTCTCATTGCACCAATATAGCAACCTTTTCATGATGCCTCGGTACTCCTCGCATGCGCTGGCCTCCTTAGCACCAAAGAGGAAACAAGGGGGCTACCGGGCGCCTGGCATCACTTTGGTGTCGTTCGTCATGGCTCACGTCACGAGAGTCTCGTGAGGTTTGCCCCGCCTTGATATCTCCGCTCCTCGTGAGCCTGCCTGACTAGGCCACTCCTGAGGAGGTCTTGCGCCGTCCGCCTCGCGAGGCTTGGCCCCTCACGAGGGTCTTGGACGCCTTGCTGATGAAGATGGGCCATACGGCCTGCTGGCTTAGCCACGCCATGGGCCGCAGGCGGGCAGGTCTGGGGACCCCCGTTCCCAGAACGCCAACATTGCTATTAGAATTTTTAGTCTAAATATTTAGCCATTAGCAAACACGTAGTCCTCGCCTGACCTCTACGGTATGTGGTGTTGAATAGCCAAAATTGCTAGCCCACAGACCACATGCTAGAATTGGGCTGATCTGCTGGTCTGCACGCCCTGAGTATTACTTATCGATTGGACACAATACATCGCTTTGCCATCTGTTGGCTCGACTCCATCCTCGATCATTTCTGCCGCTTGCATCATGAGCTAGGGCTTAAACGAGTGCAGGACCATCAACATCACCGGTGAACTGGTGATGAAGGTGCGAATTCCATGATCTACCACAAGCTGATCTAATTGGCAAACATCTCCGCCTCTCGGCTCTCACAGACGGCTTGTGGGTCTATCTAATCTCATCCTAAAGTATGCTACATAGATGTATTATTTTACAATTACTACAACTGGTTAGAATCAATTACAAAGGATACACCTGTTTTTGTACTGACTAGAAGTCTATAATTGCATAAAGCATGAAGAGGAAGAGACCACCAATAACTAACAATTGAAGCCATTTGTTTTAACCACCCACTCTACTGATAAGAATGCAGAGCGACATGTATATGTTTTAGGAGTGAAATCACTACAAAGTTTGACGTTTGATGGTTTCATGTGTCTGTTGTGCGTAGATATCCATCTAAGCCATTAAAATATGTAGCTATTTCAATGTAATTGCAAAACAAATATTGTCATTGTTTGTTTGATATCGATGCTATATTTAAGAAATTTTATACTTTGGTGTGAGGGAGTCCTGGATTAGGGGGTATCCAGACGGTCGGACTATACCCTTTGGCCGGACTGTTGGACTATGAAGATACAAGATTGAAGATTTCGTCTCGTGTCCGGATGGTTCTCTCCTTGGCGTGGAAGGCAAGCTTGGCGATACGGATATGAAGATCTCCTCCCATTGTAACCGACTCTGTGTAACCCTAGCCCCCTCCGGTGTCTATATAAACCGGAGGGTTTAGTCCGTAGGACAACAACAATCATACCATAGGCTAGCTTCTAGGGTTTAGCCTCTACGATCTCGTGGTAGATCAACTCTTGTAATACTCATATCATCAAGATCAATCAAGTAGGAAGTAGGGTATTACCTCCATCGAGAGGGCCCGAACCTGGGTAAACATTGTGTCCCCTGCCTCCTGTTACCATCCGCCTTAGACGCACAGTTCAGGACCCCCTACCCGAGATCCACCGGTTTTGACACCGACGTTGGTGCTTTCATTGAGAGTTCCACTGTGTCGTTGCCGTAAGGCTTGATGGCCCCTTCGATCATCGGTAATGATGCGGTCCAGGGTAAGGTCTTCCTCCCCGGACAGATCTTTGTATTCGGCGGCTTCGCACCGCGGGCCAACTCGCTTGGCCATCTGGAGCAGATCGAGAGCTACGCCCCTGGCCATCAGGTCAGGTTTGGAAACTTGAATTACACTGCCGATATCCGCGGAGACTTGATCTTCGACGGATTCGAGCCCATGTCAGGTGTACCACACGATCACGACGAGCATGATGTAGCTCTGCCGTCGGACATTGTTCGGGAAATCACGCCAGCAACCACCCCGGCCTTCAATCTGGAACAGATCACGCCATCCGAGGACGGGTGGATAGAGCTCGCCTTGGAGGCCGCACTCTCAGCGGCGATGGAGCCGAATACAGACCTTACCCCTCACGAGAGCCGTGACGCCGGACTACTGGACTCGTCTCCGGCCACAGACTCTGAACCGCCTGCGCCCATGCCTATCGAATCCGATTGGGCGCCGATCATGGAGTTCACCTCCGCGGATATCTTTCAGCACTCGCCCTTCGGTGATGTACTAAACTCGTTAAGGTCTCTCTCCTTATCAGGAGAACCTTGGCCGAACTATGTCCGGCCAGAATGGGATGCGGATGATGAAGAAATTCATTCCCCACCCACCACCCACTTAGTAGCCACTGTCGACGATTTAACCGACATGCTCGAATTCGACTCCGAAGACATCGATGGTATGGACAACGATGCGGGAGACGAACAGGAACCACTGCCCACAGGGCACTGGACCGCCACCTCGTCATGTGATATATATATATGGTGGATACACCTAAAGAAGGCAATGGCGACAAGACAGCGGAGGATGACCCCTCCAAGAAGCAACCCAGGCGCCGACGTCAGCGGCACCGCTCTAAGTCTCGCCACAGCAAAAGCGGTGATACCGGCACAGGAGATAATAGTACTCCGGACAGTGCCGAAGACGATGACAATCTCCCCCAGCAAGATCTAGGGCCGGAGGATGAACAAGCCAACTCTCCTCAGCGAGTGACAGAGGGAGAAGCGGAGGATTACAATTACATGCCTCTCTCCGAAGATGAAGTGAGCCTCGGCGATGAATTTGCCGTGCCTGAGGATCCTATCGAACAGGAGCGCTTTATGCGCCGTCTTATAGCCACAACAAATAGCCTGAAGAAAAAGCAACAACAGCTTCGAGTTGATCAGGATTTGCTAGCAGACAAATGGACTGAAGTCCTTGCGACCGAGGAATACGAACTCGAATGCCCCTCCAAGGGTTACCCAAAGCGCAGGTTGCTACCCCGACTTGAGGAGGAAGCATTGAAACCTACATCACCAACGTACGACGCAGCTGATCGACCACCTCGTGGCCGAGATAGAGAGGCATTCCAGCCTGAAAATCAGCCCGCACCCCGCCGCCATTCAAACAAAAACACCAAGGCACCGGGAAACACGCGAGACCTGCGAGATGTATTGGAAGACAGGGCAAAATACGGAAGATCGATCTACGAATCACGAGGGCGCGCGCCCACACACGACAATGATCGTCACGCCGGATACACTAAATGTAAATCCAGCCAGGCCAAATACAGCAGGCGGGACTCATATGAGTTGCGTCGCGATATAGCCCAGGATAGAGGCGCGGCACACCCCCTATGCTTCACTGACGAAGTAATGGAACATGAATTCCCAGAGGGTTTTAAACCCGTAAATATCGAATCATACCATGGTACAACAGATCCCGCGGTATGGATCGAGGACTTCCTCCTCCACATCCACATGGCCCGCGGTGATGATCTACATGCCATCAAGTACCTCCCGTTAAAACTTAAAGGACCAGCTCGACATTGGCTGAATAGCTTGCCAGCAGACTCCGTGTGCTGTTGGGAGGATCTGGAAGATGCATTCCTTGACAACTTCTAGGGCACTTATGTGCGACCACCATATGGCGATGACTTGAGCCACATAATTCAGCAGTCAGGGGAATCGGCCAGGCAATTCTAGACATGGTTCCTAACCAAGAAAAATCAAATTGTCGACTTTCCGGATGCAGAAGCCTTAGCGGCATTTAAGCACAACATCCATGACGAGTGGCTCGCCCGGGACCTCAGCCAGGAAAAGCCGAAGTCTATGGCAGCCCTCACGACACTCATGACCCGCTTTTGCGCGGGAGAGGATAGCTGGTTGGCTCGCAGCAATAACATATCAAGGAACCTTGGCACTTCGGATACCAAGGACAGTAACGGTAGGCCACGCCGCAGCAAACACAAGCATCGCAACAACGGCGATAACGCCGAGGATACGGTAGTCAATGCCGGATTCAGAGGCTCTAAACCTGGTGAGCAGAAAAAGGCATTCAAAAGAAGCACTCCGGGCTCGTCCAGTTTGGACCGCATACTCGATCGCTCGTGTCAAATCCACGGCACCCCCGATAAGCCAGCCAATCACACCAACAGAGAATGTTGGGTGTTCAAGCAGGTCGGCAAGTTAAACACCGAAAACAAGGACAAGGGGCTGCACAGCGATGACAAGGAGGAGCCACGGCCGCCGAACATGGGAGGACAGAAGAGGTTCCCCCCGCAAGTGAGGACGGTGAACATGATATACGCAACCCACATCCCCAAGAGGGAACGAAAGCGTGCACTAAGGGACGTATATGCGATGGAGCCCGTCGCCCCAAAGTTCAACCCATGGTCCTCTTGTCCGATCACCTTCGATCGCAGGGACCACCCCACTAGTATCCGTCATGGCGGATCTGCCGCATTGGTCTTAGACTCTATCATTGACGGATTTCACCTCACTCGAGTCCTTATGGACGGCGGCAAACTGAACCTGCTCTATCGAGGATATGATGTGCAAAATGGGTATAGATCCCTCGAGGATCAAACCCACAAAAACGACCTTTAAAGGCGTCATCCCAGGTGTAGAGGCCCATTGTACGGGCTCAATCACACTGGAATTTGTCTTCGGATCTCCGGACAACTTCCGAAGCGAGGAGTTAATCTTCGATATCGTCTTGTTCTGCAGTGGCTATCACGCACTGCTCAGGCGAACCGCATTTGCAAAATTCAATGCGGTACCGCATTACGCATACCTCAAGCTCAAGATGCGGGACCTAGGGGTCATCACGGTCAATGGAAACACAGGCGCTTCGCTCCGTATGGAGGAGCACACCGCTGCCCTGTAGCGGAGGCACAAAGCAGCCTTTTAAGGCAGTCCACGATTCGGCGATAAAGCCCCGGACACCGTCAAAGCGCGTCCGGAGTAACACCTGTGAGATCGCTGGCACGTTCAGAGCTCGCCTAGCAATTCGGCCCCCGCCCAAGTCTCAGTCGAACGGCGAAATTCGTGCAGCACGTACATAATTACGCATTGAAAATACCATAGGTACAGGCGGGGGCACGATCATGGCACGTCCCACAATGCGGTTCAACCGCACTAGGGGCTTACTACCTTTATTATTCTATCCCTTTCAGGACTTTACTCTCTGGAAGACCTATCCGGCAGCACGATTGCCGGACACATGATACAACATCCAAGGAGGCAGGAAGCTACGTCGTACAATGGAATCCCCAACACCCATACACTATGGTATGCGGCCCGACGCCCGAAACTGTATACCCCATGTCTGGCGTGAGAAGTCCGAACACTTTCGACGGTCACGGCACCGAACTTATAGCATTATATGCCTCGGCTCGAATCATGTCTTGGGTCAATAGTTGGGTTTGCGGCTCCCATGTTTTGGCACCTTACGTTCCGCTATATCGGCTAAGGTAGCACTGGGAGAACTACTGCGATTGTGTCCGGTTCTTGGGACGAGCACCTCGAGAGAAAGCTAAAACTGACTGTCATGATAAGGCGAGAGTTGGTCGCTGTTCGAGAGGTCTCAAGTCCCTAAAGACTTTTTCCGCTACGGGCGAGGAGTCGGCCTTGTACGACTTAGGCGTGTATAGTGCCCCAAATTCGGCCTTTCGAATACTAGGGGCTTCGCCAAAATTTAAAATTGTAAACTTCTATGGCTAAGTGAGAGTGATAAAACATTATAGTCCGATTGCCTGGTTCGTTGCGCTGAGCACCTCCCTCGAAGGACCCAAAAATGGGAAAAAGATTGCTCAGATTTATCCCGAACACCCCAGCACTAGTTGCATGGGGGCAGAAGCCGACGACTGGCCAACTCTCAGATTTTATAAACGGCCGCACAGAAGGTAATATTTTAAATACAAAAGCGTTGCACGGTGCACATGAACTAGTAGGATCACATGAGCAAGTTCATTCAAAAATTACATCTTTGGAACATCGTCCGCCACAAGATGGGCACCCTTCAGGACACCCTCATAATACATTTCGGGGTGGCGATGCTCCTTGCCCTGCGGCGGCCCCTCCTTCACCAGCTTCTCGGCGTCCATCTTGGCCCAGTGCACCTTCGCACGGGCAAAAGACCTGCGTGGACCCTCGATGCAGACGGACCGCTTTATGACTTCCAGCCGTGGGCAGGCATCCAGCAGCCGCCTCACCAAGCCGAAGTAGCTGTTGGGAAGGGCATCGCCGGGCCACATCCGGACTATAAGGCCCTTCATGGCCTGTTCGGCCGCCTTGTGGAGCTCGACCCGGTTGCTTGGTGGTCGCTCATGGGCATCGGGTGCTCGGTCCCAGATATCGAGACCAGAACATCTTCTCCGTCGAGCTCCCTCCTCGGCTCGGTAGAACTCCAGCGGCATCGAGACACCTTTGCAGGCAGATCTGCGAACGCATACAGAGCTCCGAACTCGGGTAAGTAAATAGAAATTCTCTTTCACATGCTTGCTTTGCATAATGAATGCCTTACCCGCCGCTATCTTCTTCACCGCCTCAATCTCCCGGAGGGCCTTTTGGGCTTCGGCCTTGGCATGTTTTGCGCTTTCGAGGGCCTTGGCAAGCTCGGACTCTCGTGTCTTCGAGTCAAGCTCCAAGGACTCGTGCTTCTTCACGAACGCATGGAGCTCTTGCTGCACCTCGCCTACTCGGGCTTCTTGCTTTTCTCACTCGAGGCGCTCCTTGGTCGCTTTGTTTTCGGCCTCGGACAGCGCCTGCTTCAGGGTGGCCACTTCGGTCATGGTCCCTGACACGTTCATGATGATCCTATTATCTTGCAACCAAAATTTCCTTTCTTTTATATATAGACAAGGTATTGCTTACCTTTGTTCTCCTCGAGCTGCTTCTTGGCACGGCCGAGTTCTTCCTCGGACCACTCGAGGTCCTGCTTCAGCGCGGCGACCTCCGCAATACGTGCGGCAGCGGCCAGCAGCGAAGCCTACATACCCACACAGACATATTTGGTTTAGACTCCTGCGGTTCTTATTTGATCCTCTATTCGGCTTTTCTTCGCGGACGCCGAACAGAGCATCAGGGGCTACTGTCTATGCGGTAATATTTTCCTATATTCGATTACTCACCTCAAAGCCTGTTAGGAGGCTGGCACAGGCTTCAGTCAGTCCGCTCTTGGCGGACTGAACTTTCTTGATCACCACACTCATTATAGTGCGGTGCTCTTCGTCGATGGAAGCGCTGCGAAGCACTTCCAGCAAGTTGTCCGGTGCCTCTGGATGGACAGAGGTCACCGGCACGGGTGGCTTGCCCCTCTTGGCACGGGGCCGCCTGCCGGAGTCCGGGACCACTGGTGGGTCCGGTGCAGTGTTCTGCTGAGGGCCGGACTTGGAGCCCGTGGGAGTCTTGCTCCCTTTGCGCCCAGGGTCCAGAAGGTCGCCTTGAGGCGCCTCCAGGACTACCTCCCCTCGGCTTGGTTCCCTTCGAGACAACACCTCGGCGTTGTCCATAGGGCGAGGGGAGGAGGCGGTCGGAAGTGAACCGCTACTCGTAGCCGACGGGTCCAAAGAAACGTCCGATGAAGATACGTCGATGCGGGCTCGAGGAGGACTGCATAATCATATTCGGCGTAAGGAGAAGCAGTGCAATAAAAGCATACCATGAATTACTCTGGTATCTGAATACTTACGACTTCGCCAGGGGCTTGTCCCTGGTCAACCAGTCATCTTCGCTATGAGCGGTGGAACAGTCCGGAAGGAGAGTCCTTCCCTTCTTGAACCCTTCGGCCTCCCCGGTTGGGGCGGCCTTCCTTTTCCTGTCTCCCCCGGCTGGAGGGGGAGAACCTTCATCTTCCTCCTCCTCGTCTTCACGAGAGGAGTGCGTCTCGGAGTTATCGGACGATGAGTCCGATATCACCTGACGCCGGGAACTCTTTCGAGTCCCCGCGGCCTTCTTCTTGGTCTTCTTCTCCGGCACCTCATAAGGTGCTGGAGTCAGCATCTCCGTTAGGAGAGTGTTGGCGGGATCTTCGGGCAGGGGGGGCGGGCAGTCGATCTGCTCCGCTGTCTCCACCCAGTTCTGTTAAAGGCATGGAGCTCAGATCCCGCATATGATTAAACTGGGGAAAGTAAATACCCTATAAGGTGTAAATAACTTACCGGATTCACAGGGCGCGTCACGCTAAGTCCGCGGTCCTCGGTAAGGGAAGGGGGGACCTCGGCGCCCTTGAACAGCACCCTCCAGACGTCCTTGTGCGTCGTGTCAAAGAGCTTCGCTCGAGTGCAGTCTTTGGGCGGGTCGAACTCCCATAAATTAAACGCCCGTTGTTGACACGGGAGGATCCGGCGGAAGAGCATGACACGGACCACGTTGACAAGCTTGAATTTCTTGCTTATAATGTTAGGATACATTTACGAGTCGGCCAGCTCCACCGATGAACCCGGGACATGCCCTTCTCTTTCCGGAGGTAAGCGGCGTGGGGATTCGGATCGGAACTTCGAGGGCCGCCGCCCGATTGGTGTCCGCAGCGGCTCGGTGATGTAGAACCATCCCAATTGCCACCCCTTTATGGTCTCCACATAGGAGCCCTCGAGCCATGTGACATTGGGCATTTTGCCCACCATGGTGCCTCCGCATTCCGCTTGCTGGCCACCTACAACCTTCGGCTTGACATTGAAGGTCTTCAGCCACAGGCCAAAGTGGGGCTGGACGCGGAGGAAGGCCTCGCACACGACGATAAATGCCGAGATGTTGAGGATAAAGTTCAGGGTCAGATCATGGAAGTCCAGCCCGTAGTAGAACATGAGGCCGCGGACGAACGGGTGAAGGGGGAACCCCAGTCCGCGGACGAAGTGGGTGAGAAAAACTACCCTCTCGTAAGGTTCCGGGGTAGGGACGATCTGCCACTCGTCGGGCAGTCGGTGCGTGATATCCGCGGCCAATTATCTGGCTCCCCGCAGCTTTTTGATGTCCTCCTCCGTGACGGAGGATTTCATCCACTTGCCTCCCGCTCCGGACATGGTTGGAGCGGTGTGAGGAGAAAGGTGCAAACTTGGGTGTTGGAGCTCGACTGCGCAAGAATGGATGAGCAAGGAGGAAGAAGGCGTGGGTGAAAAAAGGTGAACCCTTATCCCTTTATAAAGGCGGACGAAACCATACGCCCCCACTAGCCTGGTAAACTCGCTTATTCCCCAAGCGCCGTAATTGATGGCGCAGTTGGGTTACCCACGTCCGTATTGATGAGAATCCCGTAATAAGGGGACACGATCTATGCTTCGACAAGACGTGCCAAGGAAACCGCCTCGTGATATGCGCCAAGGCTGGTTGAGAAAAATGGTTCGAATAATAACCGGGCCGTAGTATGATGTCATGATATCAAGTGTGTCAGCATATTAGATTGGTGGAAATATTATTCTCTCTACGGTGGTATGTGGAACTTGTTTTGCAGAGTCGGACACTATCCTTGTGTTCAAAATCTTCTATGGAGTATTCGGAGGAGGAACCCGCCTTGCAATGCGAAGACAAACTACGCGCGGACTCATCGTCATTTAAGCCTGGTTCGAGGGCTCTTGAGGACTCTGGATTAGGGGGTATCCGGACGGCCGGACTATACCCTTTGGCCGGACCGTTGGACTATGAAGATACAAGATTGAAGATTTCGTCTCGTGTCCGGATGGGACTCTCCTTGGCTTGGAAGGCAAGCTTGGTGATACGGATATGAAGATCTCCTCCCATTGTAACCGACTCTGTGTAACCCTAGCCTCCTCCGGTGTCTATATAAACCGGAGGGTTTAGTCTGTAGGACAACAACAATCATACCATAGGCTAGCTTCTAGGGTTTAGCCTCTATGATCTCATGGTAGATCAACTCTTGTAATACTCATATCATCAAGATCAATCAAGCAGGAAGTAAGGTATTACCTCCATCGAGAGGGCCCGAACCTGGGTAAACATCGTGTCCCCTGCCTCCTGTTACCATCCGCCTTAGACGACAGTTCGGGACCCCCTAACCGAGATCCGCCGGTTTTGACACCGACATGGTGCTTCATTTCTTGCACGTGCATTTTCCTCTTCGCCCCCCCTATGATCAAATCTTGGCTCCGCCCCTGGGCAGGGGGGGACCCCAAAGCACATCAATTGTTCTCTCAGCCATGTGCGGTGTGTTGGGGAATGTAGTAATTTCAAAAAAATTCCTACGCACACGCAAGATCATGGTGATGCATAGCAACAAGAGGGGAGAGTGTTGTCCACATACCCTCGTAGACCGAAAGTGGAAGCGTTAGTACAACGCGGTTGATGTAGTCGTACGTCTTCATGATCCGGCCAATCAAGTACCGAACGCACGGCACCTCCGAGTTCAGCACACGTTCAGCTCGATCCAGCCAAGCTTTGAGGGAGAGTTTCATTAGCACGACGGCATGGTGACGATGATGATGTTCTACTGACGCAGGGCTTCGCCTAAGCACTGCTACGATATTATCAAGGTGGATTATGGTGGAGGGGGGCACCGCACACGGCTAA
The DNA here is from genome assembly GCA_021605145.1 of Aegilops bicornis. Lineage (NCBI taxonomy): Eukaryota > Viridiplantae > Streptophyta > Magnoliopsida > Poales > Poaceae > Aegilops > Aegilops bicornis. The sequence goes on along the minus strand of CM038669.1, from coordinate 206,314,225 downwards.
GAGATCAAGAGATCAATTGTTGTCTCTATGGGGTGCCCCTGCCCCCGTATATAAAGGAGCAAGGGAGGGAGAGGCGGCCGGCCTAGAGGAGGCGCGCCAGGAGGAGTCCTACTCCCACCGGGAGTAGGACTCCCTCCTTTCCTTGTTGGAGTAGGAGAAGGGGGAAGGAGGAGGGAGAGGAAGGAAAGGGGGGCGTCGCCCCCCCCCTCCTTGTCCAATTCGGACTAGAGAGGGAGGGGGCGCGCGGCCTGCCCTGGCCGCCCCTCCTCTTCTCCACTAAGGCCCATGTAGGCCCATTAAACCCCGGGGAGAGGGGGTTCCGGTAACCCCCGGTACTTCGGTAAAATCCCGATTTCACCAGAACACTTCTGATATCCAAATATAGGCTTCCAATATATCAATATTTATGTCTCGACCATTTCGAGACTCCTCGTCATGTCCGTGATCACATCCGGGACTCCGAACTATCTTCAGTGCATCAAAACACATAAACTCATAATATAACTATCATCAAACTTTAAGCGTGCGGACCCTACGGGTTCGAGAACTATGTAGACATGACCAAGACACGTCTCCGGTCAATAACCAATAGCAGAACCTGGATGCTCATATTGGCTCCCACATATTCTACGAAGATCTTTATCGGTCAGACCGCATAACAACATCGTTGTTCCCTTTGTCATCGGTATGTTACTTGCAGAGATTCGATCATCGGTATCTCAATACCTAGTTCAATCTAAATTCCGGTAGAAGTCTCTTTACTCGTTAAAGTAATACATCATCCCGCAACTAATTCATTAGTTACAATGCTTGCAAGGCTTATAGTGATGTGCGTTACCGAGTGGGCCCAGAGATACCTCTCCGAGCAATCGGAGTGACAAATCCTAATCTCGAAATACACCAACCCAACAAGTACCTTCGGAGACACACAGAGCACCTTTATAATCACCCGATTACGTTGTGACGTTTGGTAGCACACAAAGTGTTCCTCCGTAAACGGAGTTGCATAATCTCATAGTCATAGGAACATGTATAAGTCATGAAGAAAGCAATAGCAACATACTAAACGATCAAGTGCTAAGCTAACGGAATGGGTCAAGTCAATCACATCATTACATCATTATCCTAATGATGTGATCCCGTTAATCAAATGACAACTCATGTCTATGGCTAGGAAACATAACCATCTTTGATCAACGAGCTAGTCAAGTAGAGGCATACTAGTGACACTCTGTTTGTCTATGTATTCACACATGTATCATGTTTCCGGTTAATACAATTCTAGCATGAATAATAAACATTTATCATGATATAAGGAAATAAATAATAACTTTATTATTGCCTCTAGGGCATATTTCCTTGATCTCCCACTTGCACTAGAGTCAATAATCTAGTTCACATCGCCATGTGATTTAACATCAATAGTTCACATCTTTATGTGGTTAACACCCATAGTTCACATCGATATGTGACCAACACCCAAAGGGTTTACTAGAGTCAGTAATCTAGTTCACATCGCTATGTGATTAACACCCAAAGAGTAGTAAGGTGTGATCATGTTTTGCTTGTGAGATAATTTTAGTCAACGGGTCTGCCACATTCAGATCCGTATGTATTTTGCAAATTTCTATGTCTACAATGCTCTGCATGGAGCTACTTTAGCTAATTGCTCCCACTTTCAATATGTATCCAGATTAAGACTTGGAGTCATCTGAGTCAGTGCCAAAAATTGTATCGACGTAACCCTTTACGACGAACCTTTTGTCACCTCCATAATCGAGAAACATATCCTTATTCCACTAAGGATAATTTTGACCGATGTTCAGTGATCTACTCCTTTATCACTATTGTACTCCCTTGCTAAAATCAGTGTAGGGTATACAATAGATCTGGTACCTGACATGGCATACTTTATAGAACCTATGGCTGAGGCATAGGGAATGACTTTCATTCTCTTTCTATCTTCTGCCGTGGTCGGGCTTTGAGTCTTACTCAATTTCACACCTTGTAACACAGGCAAGAACTATTTCTTTGACTGTTCAATTTTGAACTACTTCAAAATCTTGTCAAGGTATGTACTCATTGAAAAAACTTATCAAGCGTCTTGATCTATCTCTATAGATCTTGATGCTCAATATGTAATTAGCTTCACCGAGGTCTTTCTTTGAAAAAACTCCTTTCAAATACTCCTTTCAAATACTCCTTTATGCTTTCCAGAAAATTCTACATTATTTCCGATCAACAATATGTCATTCACATATACTTATCAGAAATGTTGTAATGCTCCCACTCACTTTCTTGTAAATACAGGCTTCACCGCAAGTCTATATAAAACTATATGCTTTGATCAACTCATCAAAGCGTACATTCCAACTCCGAGATGCTTGCACCAGTCCATAGATGGATCGCTGGAGCTTGCACATTTTGTTAGCACTTTTAGGATCGACAAAACTTTCTGGTTGCATCATATACAACTCTTTTTTAATAAATCCATTAAGGAATGTAGTTTTGATATCCATTTGCCAGATTTCATAAAATGTGGCAATTTGCTAACATGATTCGAACAGACTTAAGCATCGCTACGAGTGAGAAAATCTCATCGTAGTCAACACCTTGAACTTTGTCAAAAACCTTTTCCGACAAGTCTAGCTTTGTAGACAGTAACATTACCGTCAGCGTCAGTCTTCTTCTTGAAGATCCATTTATTCTCAATGGCTTGCCGATCATCGGGCAAGTCAACCAAAGTCCACACTTTGTTCTCATACATGGATCCCATCTCGCATTTCATGGCCTCAAGCTATTTTGCGGAATCTGGGCTCACCATCGCTTCTTCATAGTTCGTAGGTTCGTCATGGTCTAGTAACATAACCTCCGAGAACAGGATTACCGTACCACTGCAGTGCGGATCTTACTCTGATTGACCTACGAGGTTCGGTAACAACTTGATCTGAAGTTTCATGATCATCATCATTAACTTCCTCACTAATTGGTGTAGGTGTCACAGAACCGGTTTACGTGATGAACTACTTTCCAATAAGGGAGCAGAATGCGATTACCTCATCAAGTTCTACTTTCCTCCCACTCACTTCTTTCGAGAGAAACTCCTTCTCTAGAAAGGATCCAAATTTAGCAACAAAAGTCTTGCCTTCAGATCTGTGATAGAAGGTGTACCCAACAGTTTCCTTTGGGTACCCTATGATTTGGGTTCGAGCTTATCAGGTTGAAGCCTTTTCACATAAGCATCGCAGCCCCAAACTTTAAGAAACGACAACTTTGGTTTCTTGCCAAACCACTATTCATATCATCTCAACGGATTTAGATGGTGCCCTACTTAACATGAATGCAGCTGTCTCTAATGCATAACCCCAAAACGATAGTGGTAGATCGGTAAGAGACATCATAGATTGTACCATATCTAATAAAGTACGGTTACGATGTTCGGACACACCATACGTTGTGGTGTTCCAGGTGGCGTGAGTTGCGAAACTATTCCGCAATGTTTCAAATGAAGACCAAACTCGTAACTCAAATATTCTCCTCTACGATCAGATTGTATAAACTTTATTTTCTTATTACGATGATTTTCCACTTCACTCTGAAATTGTTCGAACTTTTCAAATGTTTCAGACTTATGTTTCATCAAGTAGATATACCCATATCTGCTCAAATCATCTGTGAAGGTCAGGAAACAATGATACCCGTCGTGAGCCTCAACACTCATTGGACCGCATACATCAGTATGTATTATTTTCAACAAGTCAGTGGCTCGCTCCATTGTTCCGGAGAACGGAGTCGTAGTCATCTTTCCCATGAGGCATGGTTCGTAAGCATCAAGTGATTCCAAAAGCCCATCAGCATGGAGTTTCTTCATGCGCTTTACACCAATATGACCTAAACGGCAGTGCCACAAATAAGTTGCACTATCATTATCAACTTTGCATATTTTGGCTTCAATATTATGAATATGTGTATCACTACGATCGAGATCCAACATACCATTTTCATTGGGTGTATGACCATACAAGGTTTTATTCATGTAAACAGAACAACAATTATTCTCTTAAATGAATAACCGTATTGCAATAAACATGATCAAATCATATTCATGCTCAACGCAAACACCAAATAACACTTATTTAGGTTCAACACTAATCTCGAAAGTATAGGGAGTGTGTGATGATGATCATATCAATCTTGGAACCACTTCCAACACACATCGTCACTACACCTTTAACTAGTCTCTGTTCATTCTGCAACTCCCGTTTCTAGTTACTAATCTTAGCAACTGAACTAGTATCAAATACTAAGGGGTTGCTATAAACACTAGTAAAGTACACATCAATAACATGTATATCAAATATACCTTTGTTCACTATGCCATCCTTCTTATCCGCCAAGTATCTAAGGTAGTTCCACTTCTAGTGACCAGTCCCTTTGCAGTAGAAGCACTTAGTCTCAGGCTTAGGTCCAGACTTTGGGCTTCTTCACTTGAGCAGCAACTCGCCTGCCGTTCTTCTTGAAGTTCCCCTTCTTTCCCTTTGCCCTTTTCTTGAAACTAGTGATCTTGTTAACCATCAACACTTGATGCTCTTTTCTTGATTTCTACCTTCGCCGATCTCAGCATCGCGAAGAGCTCGGGGATTACTTTCGTCATCCCTTGCATATTATAGTTCATCACGAAGTTCTATTAACTTGGTGATAGTGACTATAGAACTTTGTCAATTACTATCTTATCTGGAAGATTAACTCCCACTTGATTCAAGTGATTGTAGTACTCAGACATTCTGAGCACATGCTCACTAGCTGAGCAATTCTCCTCCATCTTGTAGGCAAAGTAAATCGTCAGAGGTCTCATACCTCTCGACACGGGCATGAGTATGAAATACCAATTTCAACTCTTGGAACATCTTATATGCTCCGTGGCGTTCAAAACATTTTCAAGTCCGGTTCTAAGCCGTAAAGCATGGTGCACTAAACTATCAAGTAGTTATCATACCGAGCTTTGTCAAGCGTTCATAACGTGCGCATACGCTCTGCAATAGGTCCATCACCTAGCTGTGCATCAAGGACATAATTCTTCTGTGCAGCAATGAGGATAATCCTCAGATCACGGATCCAATCCGCATCATTGCTACTAACATCTTTCAACTTAGTTTTCTCTAGGAACATATCAAAAATAAAACAAGGGAGCTACACGCGAGTTATTGATCTACAACATAGATATTCTAATACTACCAGGACTAAGTTCATGACAAATTAAAGTTCAATTAATCATATTACTTAAGAACTCCCACTTAGATAGACATCCCTCTAATCCTCTAAGAGATCACGTGATCCAAATCAACTAAACCATGTCCGATCATCACGTGAGATGGAGTAGTTTCAATGGTGAACATCACTATGTTGATCATATCTACTATATGATTCACGCTCGACCTTTCGGTCTCGAGATTCGAGGCCATATACGCATATGCTAGGCTCGTCAAGTTTAACCCGAGTATTCGCGTGTGCAAGTGTTTTGCACCCGTTGTATTTGAACGTAGAGCCTATCACACCCGATCATCACGTGGTGTCTCAAAGTACGAAGAACTTTACATAGCGGTGCATACTCAGGGAGAACACTTATACCTTGATAATTTAGTGAGAGATCATCTTATAATGCTACCGTCGATCTAAGCAAAATAAGATGTATAAAAGATAAACATCACATGCAATCAAAATATGTGACATGATATGGCCATCATCATCTTGTGCCTTTGATCTTCATCTCCAAAGCATCGTCATGATCTCCATCGTCACCGACATGCCACCATGATCTCCATCATCTTGATCTATATCAATGTGTCGTCACATGGTCGTCTCGCCAACTATTACTCTTGCAACTATTGCTATCGCATAGCGATAAAGTAAAGCAATTATTTGGCGCTTGCATCTTATGCAATAATGAGACAACCATAAGGCTTTTGCCAGTTGCCGATAACTTCAACAAAAACATGATCATCTCATACAACAACTTATATCTCATCACGTCTTGACCATATCACATCACAACATGCCCTGCAAAAACAAGTTAGACGTCCTCTACTTTGTTGTTGCAAGTTTTGCGTGGCTGCTACGGGCTGAGCAAGAACCGTTCTTACATACGCATCAAAATCACAACGATAGTTTGTCAAGTTAGTGTTGTTTTAACCTTCTCAAGGACCGGGCGTAGCCACACTTGGTTCAACTAAAGTTGGAGAAACTGACACCCGCCAGCCACATGTGTGCAAAGCACGTCGGTAGAACCAGTCTCGCGTAAGCGTATGCGTAATGTCGGTCCGGGCCGCTTCATCCAACAATACCGCCAAACCAAAGTATGACATCTTTGGTAAGCGGTATGACTTATATCGCCCACAACTCACCTGTTCTACTCGTGCATATAACATCTACGCATAAAACACGGCTCACGATACCCTTTGTTGGGGAACGTAGTAATTTCAAAAAATTTCCTACGCACATACAAGATCATGATGATGCATAGCAACGAGAGGGGAGAGTGTTGTCCACGTACCCTCGTAGACCGGAAGCGGAAGCGTTAGCACAACGCGGTTGATGTAGTCGTACGTCTTCACGATCCGACCGATCAAGTACCAAACACAAGGCACCTCCGAGTTCAGCACACGTTCAGCTCGATGACGTCCCTCGAACTCCGATCCAGCCGAGCTTTGAGGGAGAGTTTCGTTAGCACAACGGCGTGGTGACGATGATGATGTTCTACCAACGCAGGGCTTCTTCTAAGCACCGCTATGATATTATCAAGGTGGATTATAGTGGAGGGGGGCACCGCACACGGCTAAGAGATCAAGAGATCAATTGTTGTCTCTATGGGTGCCCCCTGCCCCCGTATATAAAGGAGCAAGGGAGGGAGAGGCGGCCGGCCAGGAGGAGGCGCGCCAAGAGGAGTCCTACTCCCACCGGGAGTAGGACTCCCTCCTTTCCTTGTTGGAGTAGGAGAAGGGGGAAGGAGGATGGAGAGAGGAAGGAAAGGGGGGCGCCGCCCCCCCTCCTTGTCCAATTCGGACTAGAGGGGGAGGGGGCGCACGGCCTGCCCTGGCCGCCCCTCCTCTTCTGCACTAAGGCCCATGTAGGCCCATTAAAACCCCTGGGGGTGGGGGGTTCCGGTAACCCCCGATACTTCGGTAAAATCCCGATTTCACCCGGAACACTTCCGATATCCAAATATAGGCTTTCAATATATCAATCTTTATGTCTCGACCATTTAGAGACTCCTCGTCATGTCCGTGATCACATCCGGGACTCCGAACTATCTTCGGTACATCAAAACACATAAACTCATAATATAACCGTCATCAAACTTTAAGCGTGCGAACCCTACGGGTTCGAGAACTATGTAGACATGACCGAGACACATCTCCGGTCAATAACCAATAGCGGAACCTGGATGGTCATATTGGCTCCCACATATTCCACGAAGATCTTTATCGGTCAGACCGCATAACAACATACGTTGTTCCCTTTGTCATCGGTATGTTACTTGCCCGAGATTCGATCGTCGGTATCTCAATAGCTAGTTCAATCTCGTTACCGGTAAGTCTCTTTACTCGTTCCGTAATACATCATCCCGCAACTAACTCATTAGTTACAATGCTTGCAAGGCTTATAATGATGTGCATTACCGAGTGGGCCCAGAGATACCTCTCCGACAATCGGAGTGACAAATCCTAATCTCGAAATACGCCAACCCAACAAATACCTTCGGAGACACCAGAGAGCACCTTTATAATCACCCGATTCGTTGTGACGTTTGGTAGCACACAAAGTGTTCCTCCGGTAAACGGGAGTTGCATAATCTCATAGTCGTAGGAACATGTATAAGTCAAGAAGAAAGCAATAACAACATTCTAAACAATTAAGTGCTAAGCTAACGGAATGGGTCAAGTCAATCACATCATTATTCTAATGATGTGATCTCGTTAATCAAATGACAACTCATGTCTATGGCTAGGAAACGTAACCATCTTTGATGAACGGGCTAGTCAAGTAGAGGCATACTAGTGACACTCTGTTTGTCTATGTATTCACACATGTATCATGTTTCCGGTTAATACAATTCTAGCATGAATAATAAACATTTATCATGATATAAGAAAATAAATAATAAATTTATTATTGCCTCTAGAGCATATTTCCTTCACGGTGCCCCCTCTACAGTTCACTCCTTCGGTCATAGCGTCGTAGTGCTTAGGCGAAGCCCTGCGTGGATCACATCACCATCACCATCACCACACAAATATTTCTTGAATTTTCCAAACAATTTTTTTAATCTAGAAATGTTTTTTTCGTGTTTACAAAAAGTAAAAAAATAAAGAATATGAATATTTTATGAAAACGCGAACAATTTTTAAATTATTTCAACATATTTAAAAAAACTCAAATATTGTCAAAAAAGATGAACAATTTAATGAATATTTTTTTTAAAAGGGAACATTTTCTAAATCTAATAACAAAATTTGAAAATGTGAACAACTTTAGGAAAAGCACATATTTTGAAAACATGTTTTTTAAACTCCACGAATAAAATTGAAATGACGAACATTTATTGAAATTTGGGGAGATTTTTTTTAAATGGCAACATTTTTTAAAAATACAAACTTTTTTTGCACACGTGAACATTGTTTGAAACTCATGAACAAATTTGGAAAAGTGAACAATTTTTGGAAACATGAATATTTTTTAAATTTGTAATTTTTCAAAAAAGACGAACATGTAAAAATATTGAAAAGGGAAAAAAGTAAACATAAAGAAGAGAAAAGCAAGAAAAAAAAGAAGGACAACGCTAATGCCCACACGTGTGGTGAGAGCGAAACTCGCCCACACGCCCTACAACACACAGACTGCGTCACGTCATCGCATGCATGCATGTAGGAATATTTTTGGATTTTCAGTTTTTAAAATATTTTATCTCTTAAATGAAAAATCCGATTGAAGATCCGTTTACACCATTAAATCCCTTGCGACGATATCTTCGAAACTAGATCTCATATTAATATATTTTGATGATTTTTTTGGGTTTAAAGTTGCCATGTCTATTGCACATGAATTGCCATGGTGTTTACACCAAAGTTGGCATGATATGTTTTAGCTATTTTCTTCTATATTTGAAAGTAAATTTTGTCATATTATAAAACGTGGAATTAAGAAACTAGACTTGCCATGAACCATAAACTAAAATTGCTATGATACATGCACTTAAAATTGCCATGGTTCATACAAAAAATAATTTTTATGGTCAAAGTACTGGAATTGCCATCATCAAAATACTAAACTTGCCATGCTCTACAAACTAAAATTGCCACATGGCAACTTTAGTTTAAGTACTATGGTAACTACAATGTAAACATCATGACAACTTTTGAGCAATTTTTTTTCCTCGAAACATATCAACATGGGGTCTAGTTTTGAAGATCTCGTTGAGACGGATTTAATGGTGAAAACGGATTTTTAATTCAAATTTTTAATTAGGAAATAAAACATTTTAAGCCGAAAACCAAAAAAGTTTCTGCTGATGTCATATGTTTACACGTAGCAAAATAAATGATAATGAAGGCGTGTGAACGATGTACAAGATGCCACACGTGTGGTCGTAAGTTTTTTCGAAAAAGCAACAGGAAAGAAGAAGAAGAAAAGAAACAGCAACAGGAAAAAGGAAAAAAAGAGACAAAACGGAAAAAACCGTCTGATTATCTCTAGAAGGTTTGCAAAATCAGGATAGCTGAAATGATGAATGGGCCGGCCCAGATCGCGTCGCTCGCTCGAGAAACCCGTGCGAATCCTCGTCGTATAGGATTTTCCGAGTAGGAGCTCGCCTAGAGCGCCGAATAGGAGTTGGGTCGTTGCGAGGGGAGTCCAACCCACGGCCCGTTCACCACAAACCCAACACGGGCCCAAGAACGAGGCACTAGGTCACCACACCGACTCCCCTGCACGGTGCACCCGGGGCACGGAGTATCCGCTCGCTCAGGTTCTCCTCAAGTGGTGTGGTCCACATGTCAGGGAGCAAACGGTGCACGGACCAGGTCCATAGAAACCCCAACCCTTCCTCCAGGCTCCAGCCAGTTTTTGGCGGGAAGAATTGGCGCCAAGCCGCCGCCACCTTCCCGCCAACAATACCCCCCCTCCCCCTTTCATCCCCAACCCGAAACCCTTGCCTCTCTCACCGCGCACTCAGACGCCAGAACCGCCCCCCCTCCCCCCTCCCCCCCCCCCCCCCAAATCACCAAACACTCGTCTAGATCCCGAAGGTTCGCCGGCCATGGAGGCGTTCGGCGGCTTCTTCGTGGACGAGAAGGCGGCGCGGGTGGAGAACATCTTCCTCGAGTTCCTTAAGCGGTGAGACCAGCGCCGCCGGCGGCGCCCCCCCCCTCCATTTCTAGGGTTTCCTCATGGTCCTCTGTGTTTCATACCTTCGGCTTCGGGTCCCTAGGTTCAAGGAGCCGGATGCGGCGGAGCCGTTCTACGATGTAGAGATGGAGGCGATGCGGTCGCGTGAGTCCACCACCATGTACGTCGATTTCGCGCACGTCATGCGCTTCAACGACGTCCTCCAGAAGGCCATCTCCGAGGAGTACCTTAGGTGAGATGGGGATGTTTCCTTTTTCTTTTCCTGCGAGTTACTAGTACCCATTGATTTGTTTCTTCGTTTGTTACAAGGAGGAAATGGTTGCCCATGGCGTTTTTGATTGCATCAGGTTTGAGCCGTACCTTCGCAATGCGTGCAAGAGGTTTGTGATGGAGCACAGAGCTGGCGAGAACCGTGCGCCAATAATCTCCGACGACAGCCCCAACAAGGATATTAATATTGCCTTCTACAACATTCCGATGCTGAAAAGGTCTGCACTTGCTTCTGAAGTATGTTTTGTGTGGTTAATGAACCAATTAATGGTACAAATGTGGCACAAGCTTTATAATTGTTTAAACTTCTGTCTTTAACTGCTGCATACTAATACTATTACAGACATTAAATGAATTCAAGGAGCAGTGTCTGCAGAATTTGATTTTAGATCCAGTTGACTCTGCAGTCTAAATTCTATACACTTTGCTCTGTTAGATCGTAGGTGTAATTTAATATCTTGGTGGCTGCCAATTTTTGACTGAATTTTCTACTATATTAGGTTGAGAGAGCTGGGGACAGCAGAGATTGGTAAGCTCACAGCTGTAACGGGGGTTGTAACAAGGACGAGTGAGGTCCGACCTGAGTTATTGCAAGGCACCTTCAAGTGCCTTGATTGTGGAAATGTTGTTAAAAATGTAGACCAGCAGTTCAAGTATACTGAGGTCCCTACTCTCAACCATATCTTCTATTAGTTATTATTTCTCAAGCAATGTATCTAATGATGTACTCATGTACTTCAGCCAATAATATGCGTTAATGCAACATGTCAAAACCGATCAAGATGGGCCCTTCTCCGTCAGGATAGCAAATTTACAGATTGGCAGCGGGTCAGGATGCAGGAGACATCAAAAGAGATACCTGCTGGGTCACTACCTCGTTCCCTGGATGTCATTCTGCGCCATGAGATTGTTGAGAAGGCTAGAGCTGGGGATACGTGAGTGGAGGAACTCTTTCACTGTTACTTTGTTGTGGTTTGGTTGAGTTCATTTTATCAAAATGTTCTGTTTTGCCAATTTCAGGGTCATATTTACCGGAACGGTTGTTGCTGTTCCAGATGTTATGGCATTAACTTCACCTGGTGAGAGAGCAGAGTGTCGCCGGGAAGGTCCTCAGCGGAAGAATGGGTCAGGTGTCCAAGAAGGTGTAAAGGGCTTGAAGTCCCTTGGAGTACGAGATCTCTCATATCGCCTTGCTTTTGTGGCCAACTCAGTGCAGGTGCGCACCATTTTCAGCAATAGTCTTTCCTCAGTTTTTCTCCTGACTGAAATCTAATTTGGTAAATGGTAATTTCTCATGCAAGTTTCTCATCTCTCTTTAACATTGCTAGGTGGCGGATGGCAGGAGGGACGTGGACATCAGGGACCGTGACATAGATGGTGATGGCAGTGAGAGACAGAAGTTCACTGTAAGTTCTGCTTATGCCACAAGAACTACTAATGTTTCCATAAAAGAAATTAGAGGAGAGGTACTGTTTCAAAAATATGACTAATCACTTGCCCATTCCAAGAAAAACATTGCAAGTGCTTATCTTTGCATAGCAATATTGTTCTGTCATGTTGGTTTGATCAATGCCCGTCTTGTTATTTTTCATTTGAGCATGCATACCAAGTAAGCTCATCTTACTATTTTTATTTTCTGAAGTGTTATGTGAACCTATTACATTATGAACATGGAGTTTTGCATGTGAATCTATTATATACTCCCTCTGTCCCACAATATAACATCGTTTTGAAAATGATCTTATATTGTGGGATGGAGGGAGTATTAGATTACATATTGATTGAGCAGCCACGAGCATTCCTTTCAGTTTTTTGTAGGTTTATAACAAACTATTTCTCTTGACTGTCTCTTTAACAGGAAGAGGAGGAGGATGAGGTTGTTAGGATGAGAAACACTCCTGATTTTTTTAATAAGATAGTTGATAGCATATGTCCTACTGTCTTTGGTCATCAAGAAATAAAGAGGGCACTTCTCCTTATGCTCTTGGGTGGCGTTCACAAGATAACACATGAAGGCATAAACCTTAGAGGAGACATAAATGTCTGTATTGTTGGAGATCCAAGTTGCGCAAAGTCTCAGTTTTTAAAGTAAGTTTTTTTTCTCATGTATTCTTATGTCCATGGTTCTTTTTCCACCCATAGTATCATTCAGAGAATGCTTCCATGCATTCAATAGAAGAACCATTGGTGAATTCTGGATTAATTTTAAAAACTAATGAATTTAGGAATGACTTTTGTTGAATTTGGCCAATCTATGTCTGTTATTTGTTGTATATTATCTTTTAAAAGACCACAAATATGGCCAAATTTATAGAAATGTAATCGTCTAGATTAAAAATTACTAATGGACCACACAGATTTGCTGGTCGAAATACCATACAAGGTGTCATGATTTCTGTTGGTTAAAATGCTGATGCTCAGATTTGTAGCTGCTGTGGAATTTGTTTCCTGGAATTCAAAATTTGTCCTTGACTTGATGCTTCACCAGTCAATGAAATTTAAAATGTGTAATCCAATTTTCAGATACACTGCTGGTATTGTTCATGATCTGTTTACACATCAGGGAAGTCCTCGTCTGCTGCTGGCTTGACAGCAACTGTTGCGAAAGAACCTGAAACCGGTGAATTTTGTATTGAGGTAATCTGAATTTTAAGCAACCCAATCCATTTCTATCATTACCACAAAGTCTGCTTTGATGAAGCCATTATATTTTATCATTTGCTTGATAGAAGTCTGCTTAGGTAAAATGTTTTTTCTTCAAAATCTCTCTTGATAGAGATCATACCGTATATGTACAAGTATTAGCTTTTCTTATTGCATTTTAACATGTTTTCTCACTGTAAATGCTAAACTGAGTTGGACAGAGCTAGAATCTGTTGTAAACTGCTGGCTAGGTTTCACTTGGTTTATGTACAATCTTGCTAGTTCTTATGTCTTTCCTTTGCTGCGGCCAATTTTGTTTCTTGCAGGCAGGTGCACTAATGTTAGCTGATAATGGCATCTGTTGTATTGATGAATTTGATAAGATGGATATTAAGGATCAGGTAGGCCTATCAAAATTTGGCTATTACTGCCCATGCCTTATTTTTCTCACTAATCTGAAATCTTGAGTGACAATTTTATTTGTCCATTGTAGGTTGCTATACATGAAGCAATGGAGCAGCAAACCATCAGCATAACAAAAGCTGGAATACAAGCAACTTTGAATGCACGAACTTCAATACTGGCAGCAGCAAATCCCACAGGAGGACGGTATGACAAGTCAAAACCACTTAAGGTAAGTCAAGAAATTTAAATTAAATCTAGTGAATCCAGAAAGTTCAAATCCCTTTCTGTTTGAATCATGAGATCTTAATTGAATCTAATACTGCTGCAATCCCTGCCAGTACAATGTGGCACTACCTCCAGCCATTCTTTCAAGATTTGATCTGGTATACATCATGATTGATGAACCTGATGAAAACACTGACTACCACATCGCTCATCACATTGTGAGAGTCCATCAAAAACGTGAAGAAGCACTTTCCCCTGCATTTAGCACTGCAGAATTGAAGCGCTACTTTGCTTTTGCAAAGTCTTTGAAACCTCAGGTTTGCCCTTAACTCAGTTAAGAAAAGGGAGCTTGGCTATTAATCAACTTACTGTTATTATTTATGTCATTGCAGTTGAGTTCTGAAGCAAAGAAAGTTCTGGTCGAATCATATGTTGTCCTCCGTAGAGGTGACAGTACTCCTGGTACTAGGGTTGCTTACAGGATGACAGTTAGGCAACTGGAGGCGCTAATCAGGCTGTCAGAAGCTATTGCCAGAAGCCATTTGGAAAGAATTGTAAGTTAAATTGCATGCATATGTCAATATTAGGATTGGTTGTCTGCAATTTTGTTCTTGAAGCACCACCATATATGTTTGTAAAGTAAATGTACTTGCTGTAATTGATAGTAGGATCAACTTACAATCTGCCTGTGTTTACCTTGCATTGATTGATTTGCCTCCATAATTTGCTGCTAACTTCTTTTGGTATTAAAATCTTTTAGGTTCTCCCCGCTCATGTCCGCATGGCAGTTAAATTACTCAAAACATCCATAATAAGGTGAGTTTGCTTACTATTTGACCTTTTGAAGCACTTATATTTTCATGATGATATCAGTAACAAAGAAGCTTATTAACTTTTGCAGTGTGGAATCAAGTGAAGTTGACCTATCTGATTTTCAAGATGCACCTCTTGATCATGATGATGAACAGCCAGTACAAGGAGATGCTACTCAACAAGATGGTCCAGGTGAGTTTCTCACTATTTCTTTGGATATTGGTTTTGCTCAGTTTGCTTTTTTCTAATAATCATTGCCGCTTGTTTTCAATGTCAAAACTCTAAAAGATGAACCAGCAGAGGTGATTAAGAAGAAATTGGTTATTACTGAAGAACATTTCCAGAGAGTTACACAAGCTTTGGTCATGAGACTGCGGCAACATGAAGAATCAGTCAAGAAAGATGGTACTGATGCTGATACATACTTACATTCTTGATTTTGTGGCTTGCTTCCTTGTTTTATCCTATCAGCAATCATGGTCACCTCACCATTACCAACTTCCCATGAAGAATGCAAGTATCTTGTAATTCTAGATTAGAAGCCATTCCAAACGCCATGAGCCATCTAAACTACACTCTAGCTACAGTAGCACGATCCCTTTCCTGGACAAGTGAAAAGGCACTCTGCGGTAGGCTCTAGGTTCAAGCACAAAAGTGTTTTAAAATGCTATGCTTATTTGGTAATACCGTGAAACACAAACGTTACCCTTATTTGGTAATTTATGTCTTATGTATGTGCTAATTATGCTTCTTCCTTAAGTCTCCATGGCTCAATCTTTTAGGGATGCTTGGAACTGGGAAATTTCATAGATATTTTTTAAGAATTTTACAGGAAAATAGAGTAGTTATGTGCCTGTGATTTTATACACTTGCCCCCACTTGTAATATAATGTGTGATGCTTAAGAATTTTGTAACAACTGCAAACTTTCACTCTCCCAGCTAACCCAGGAATTGAAAGTGATGTTCTTTCACTTTGGTGACGCAGGGGATGGTCTGGCTGGCATGAAGCAAGGGGATCTAATCATTTGGTATGTTGAGCAGCAGAATGCCCAAGGCGCATATAGTTCTACAGAAGAGGTGAAGGAGGAAGTAAAGTGCATCAAGGCCATTATAGAGGTATAAGCCTATCATTTATCTATGTTAATATGATGAAAATTTCCGAACTACTTGCATTGTAAAAGGGTACATGAAAGGCATGTAGTCACGAGTCATTTGCATGTTTACTGAAATTTTGTCAATGGGTGTGCATCTGCAGAGGCTGATACAGAGGGAAGGCCATCTTGTAGTCATAGATGAAGGAACAGCGGCAGCAGAAAGTGCTGCGGTAAGGGCATCGGAGCACAGAATCCTGGCTGTTAACCCAAACTACGTCATTGATTGATTAACCAGCTGAGGTCACACAGCTAACTAGATCCATCATATGTGGTTGACCAATATAGCAGACATTCAAACGGAAGACATCCTGTTGTCATGCTCTAGAAATGATATGTTGCACCTGCCATCCCCTTCCCAAGGAAGCACAAGATCTCTGGAATTGTATCTTCCTTCCAAGGTTGAAGTGTGGTAATTAATTTGCCACCAGTATTGGTTGTGTATTTTCCACCGTTTCATGGTTATGTAAACTGCAACTCTGTAAGACAAGTGCATCTTAATTTATGTGCTTCTGAATTTCTAAGGTTTGCTCTCAGCTATTGTTTGCTCATATGACGGCCTACAGATGTCATCTCTCCCTAATAATAAAGCGTGGATTGAATCTGTCGGGTCCACCGTCGCGCGCTTTTTGCGAAAGAGTCCCTGTGGTTTTTGGTAATTAGACCCGTAGTACTTGAAACAAGTCAGCCGAACCGGTACGGTCGAGATAAAAAACACCCTCACGACCCTGCCTCCCAATCCTATCTTCGCCTCCATCACGCCGCCGCCTCCTGCCACGACCCGCCGCTGGCCGCTGCTGTTAGCCCAACCCCCGCCACTCCCCACCCCCACCCCCATCCTCGCATGGTTTCCATGGTTGGATCTGCCGCCACCCGGTCGATTTTGCCTTAAACGCGAACGTGAGCTCGTGGGCGCATTGCATCCGCTCCGAAGGAAGGAGCAGGAGATGGCACTGCCGGAGGCCGTGATTTGGGGAAGACGGCGGGAGTATGACGAGGTCGGGAGGAGACGTTGGAAGGATGGACGCGGGACTCAAGCCGCCACAAACGACGAGTCAAGCCGCAGACGGCACGCGACCACCGTGTCTCCGTCAATCCACATCGCCCATGAGAGGGACTAATGCGACCATGAGTTCATGTCCATGTCTTTGGCGGGCGGAGGAGGCGGAGGACGGCTCAACTCGAGGTGGCTCATCCTTGCGTCGGGTCGCCGACGGGGATCAATTGACCACCGGCATGCAAGCTCAGTCCGGATTGTCGCGCAGCCATGGGGCCATGGCCAGGCGGATCCACAACACCCGGGTCAACGAGAGCGTCGTCCTAGACATCTACTCCTTCAACACGCTGATCCAGGGCTGCGGGCAGGTGATCTGGAGCGTGCACGGAAGGTGTTCGATGGTCCGTTCTTTGGGCAGTTATGAAGAAAAGTGTGGATTATGCTATTCCCTGTTCCGATTCTTGCACCTGTTGGTTTTACTTGAGCTCTGGAAAATATGAGATGGTATGTGTCTTCTTTTCTGGTAAAAGTACTTTAAACTGGCACCGTATCATTGCTACAATGAACAAAGGTTGTATTTTTTTACATTGATTGGTACGCAAATAGTTGTCTTAGGCTCTTAGCTGGTCACTTGCTGCGTATGTATGCTTTCACTTAACCTTGCTCATGTTTGTCTGTTATTCTTTCCTAGCTGTATCTGATTATGGTTTACTGCTTGCTCCTATGCTGTGCTACAGAACTTACCTAACATGCAGAAACCTGGATGCGGGAAGGGCTCATGGTAGATCGATCAAGGAACAGACTATTGGGTAAATTAATTTTCTGTCAATTTTTGTTTCCGGTCTCTTCTTGCCTGCATGAATTAGTCCTTGTTCACTCTGCTTTCTTTCTCTCTCTACAGAGCAGTGAAAAAGAAAATGAAGGAACAGATGGATGATTTTCAGGTATTGTTTTCAACTGGAAATGTCCAAATTGACATGTATGTGATGATTTTCCTCCTCTGCCTGTGAATAAATGTTCCCTCTAATCTTTTCTTTAGATACATACACAAAAAGTTAAAACCAGTCCTTATTTCTGTTTACTACTACGGCTATTTGATTTGATATACCTTCATAGAGCAGCAGCAGGGAGAAACCACTCTACTTTGCCATGTCTATGAGCCATCCAGGCTAGAACCCATAGGAATTCTGAACATCTAGCAGGGTGCAAGTTACTTCACTAATGCTTATATGTTCTAGAAAGTAAAAGAAAGATACTACTCAACTATGTTTTTGCCAATTGTCCTATGGACTTTGAGTAACTACACACAAATGTTTCTTAACCATTGTGGTAGATTATTGATAGTATGCTATCAGCCTGATATCTCTGAAGATAGAATAGTATAATGTGTGTGATTCGGTGTTGTTTCCCTCTAATGCAGGTAATGAGAGAATCAATCGGGCAGGAGTACCGGGAAGTCGTTGAAAGAAGGGTATTCACTGTAACTGGTAATCGCCTTGATGAAGAGGCATAGTGGCAACATTTTTTCTTCTATGGTTAAATTTGTGCTTTTTTTTTTCTTTCTATTGTTTATCTTTCTTATAGTGTGCCTCCTTTATAACTTTGGAACCTGGAGACAATTGATGGTTTAATCGAGACATGAAGAATCATGCGGATGACAAAATTAACTACACATTTGAGGATTTTTTTGTTACCAAAAAATAATATTATGTGCAAACAATCAAAACATCTTTCCAAAAAATATAATCAGGTGCAAACAATCAAAACATGTATGCTCATATTTCTAAATAAAATAAAATTAACTACACATTTAAGTTTTTGTTTTATTTTTCCTACAAACATAGTCATATTTCAGGTACAATGACCAAGGAAGATCATATAAAAATAAAACTTCGTTTTAGAAAATTAAATAAACTAACAATGAGATTTTGAATATTCCTAAGAAAAAATGAATATAGGGTCTCACCTAAAAGAAATATTAGCCTGTTAGATTTCATCAATTTAATTTAAAATTGTTACAGTAGGATAACGTTTTAAAATTTGAAAATTTGTTATTAATGTCATGAAATGAGATTTGGCATAGTAAAAATCTCTTATTCTAAGCAGGAAGGGTACAATTCAAGCTAGAAAATCCACACTAGCAGTAGATACTCCGTAGCTATCAATCCATGTACAAAACAATGCATGCCTTTGTAACTTTTTTTGGCACTATTAAACTTGAACAGGAAATTAAGCTTTATTAATATTTCATATTCACGGTTTATGCTATTAGTGCTTCTCCGCTGTGTTATGCTATTAGTGCTTCTCCGCTGTGTTCAAATGATGGGCGTGTACCTGTGTGGGGACTTGAACCTTATTTTTAAGATTGAGGCTTTTTCTTTTCCACCGTTGCAACGCACGGGCATTTGTACTAGTAATGCAAAAATGTGCATATTGCCTTACGGATGGATTACTTCCACGCCATTAGCAATAATGCATACAAGGCCATCGTTGACTCGTTGTACATTCAGGTGGTAGCACCAAATCCGCTTCAGCAAGAATGAGCCATTTTTTTTCCAATCTCTACTAATAAAGTAAATTTTATGTGATAATGTGACTAAACCCAAAGAGTTGGTATCAAATGTTAAAAAGAGTTGGCATGAAGCGGACCCCACGTACGATTTAGGGCATCTCCAGCGCTAGCCCTTAAGGCCTCATTTGGCGCGAGTGGGTTGACGGGGTTTGGAGAGGATTTTCCTCGCGAGGGCCAGAAACCCCCAGAAATCACGTTGGCCCATTTGGTACAGGGGGTTTGTATGGGCCAATCCTCTCTAATCCACGCGAACCCACGCGGCTCGAAACCCTCGTCCAGCGACTCAGGGAATCGCTCGTCCCCGCACGCCGCCAGCGAGAGGAAGAGACGACGCCGCCGCCACCACCGAGGGGAAGAGCCCCGCCTCCGCCACCGAGGGGAAGAGCCCCGCCGGCGAGAGGAGCCCCCACGCCGCCGCCCGACTCTGCCCGACGCCGGCGTTACGCCTTCTCCCCGGTGGTAAGCCATCTCCGCCTCATCGACGCCGGCGAGCTCGCCAAGAACGCTGTCCTCTTCTAGCCACTCATCGACCCTAACCCTACCCGACGAGATTGCCGTGATTTTCTGATGGTGATGGTGATGGTCTGATGGATCTAGGAGGATTGACAGTTTGTAGCAATATTGTGTTTCTATAGAATGAGATGTTTATTTCATTTTATTTGAAATGGATGAGTGCTCTGCATATTTGTTAGGAGAGAATCCATGTTTCAAATGTCCATTGCCGGAGATGTCAAGATTTGTTAGTAGTTGATGCAAAGGAGTAGGACTTGTTGGGTTGTGGTGACGACCGACCTTGTTCTTCAGTCTAATTTAGCGATAGTCATCTGAACTTGCAAATCTACAACACTTGCGACTAATGCTACTGTCTCTTCATTCCAAGAGTTTGGCAGTGAAATATGTTGTTTGGTATATAATCTTGTTGTTAGCTTGTTTGGAAGTTTGATAAAATGCATGGACCTTGTAGTGTAGTGTTGCTTGATTATGTTGTCACAACTCACAACACGAGTATGCGTTCAACAGGTTTAAGCTGATCTGCTTGCGCCAACTTGCAGTGAGAAGCCGTTTTAAGCTGTACTGTACTTCTTTGTTTCAGAATGTACTTGTTCCATCCATGTCCTGGACTCTAGAGTTTGGTTTAGAAAGCAGTACTTTAGTACTACTAGCAAAATCTTCCTTTTTGTGCAACTCGGCCTAAAAATGTCAGATAAATAAATAAGTTTGCCCAACAGGATTTCAACTATGGAGTCGGGTTTATGTTGTTGATATCTTTCTTGGAGACTGCATCCAGAGAGGCAGTGGAGGATGTATTATCTCATCTTCAGTAGCTGATCATTCATTACAGTTTCTTTGCAGTGCTCTTTCTAGCCAGCAAGGAAATAGTCCACATTGCAAGCTTCATTGAATAGTTGTTTGAATTTGAAGGAAATAAACATACATACATCCAGGGCAATATTTCATTGCGAGCTTTGAACACATTCTAAGAATTTTAGAAGTCCAGACGTATTCTAGTTAGTTTCAAATGTGCTTTGCTTCACTTCGGAAGATGCCAGTTGTTTGAATTTTAACTCTGCATTCTGCTTGAGATTTTTTGTTTGTTTGTTATGAACCTTGTGCTTCTGCCTTTGACGATTTCATTGAATTCACCATTGACCTAGGTCTTGGTTTTAACTCCATCATCATGCTGTACATGTGTACTACTTTTTCTGCTTAATTCTTTTGATCTGATGTTTGGGTGCCAACAGATAACAGGAGATGTACAGACTAAGGACGGAAAGTTTTTATTTGACCAGATAGGGTCACTTCACACTGAATTTTGTTTTCAGCGGCAAGATTGCAGTGTGGGCTTTAATATCATTTACTCAAAATACATCTAACCCTTGGACCAATTCATCTGTTTTTTATAGGGACCTGATCTCGCGGAAGACGGGTGACCACTTTGCTGCCACAAGTCTCCTTCACACCGTGTAGCCTGCAAACATGTCTCAGAGCATTTGCCGATCAAATTTATGTTGTAATGAACCGTTGACTTTCGTTGATTGAACATCTTGTATTTTTCATTTGGACCGTGGCATGTATGCATGTAACATTTCATTTGAACAGTTGATAGTACATGCAACAGATTATACAAGCCTTTTTGTTATTTTGCATAATCTAGTTGCACCATTGTTGCAAGTACATTTCTTCTATGAGCTTTTGAAGCTTTTGAAGTTGTAAAAATTGCATCTTTAATTATAGTATACTAATTTTGCAAACACTCTGTATCAATCCCTGTGTACCAAATAGAAGGGGTATGTGAGGGGTTTGGGAGGATTGGGTGGAAGAGAGGGATTCACCAAATCCTCCTTTCCACCCAATCCTCCCAAATACTCTTCTACCAAACGAGGCCTAAACGGACATCACGCAGGCTTAAAATTTTATGCTCGTCCGTGGACATAGTCTGGATGTAAAAAAAAAGCTAAATCTGCAAGTTAAAATTAGTTGTACTCAAAATGAGATTGCAGATTTCTTAGCTAAATTTGCAAGGTGGGAACATCTAACCAATGTTTGGTTTCAGGATGTCCCAAGTGATAGTTCTATTAGCTGCAGACTGCAATCCTATTCTAAATTAATAAAGCTCTCGATTTTCAACGCAAAAAAGGCTAAGTCAGGCAGCCATGGGTGCGGGTAGCCACGGGCTAAGCCAACGTGGCCACGGGCGCCGGAGCGGAGCTCGAGCTTGAGCTTGAGCTGCCCATTCATGGCGGCGTGTGGGAAGATGAGAGGCGGAAGGTGAAGGGAGGGATGAGGAGGGGAAAGATAGGAGGAGGCGGCGACAAGGATGGAGCACTCGCCGATTTTTGGACTTAGCTCACCCTCTTGTCGCCTCTCCTCTATTCCAATAAATATTCTACATAGCAGATGAAACAATCAATTAATATCATGCCTTTGTATATGCTAGATGTTACAATCCCGATCTACTCTTTCTCTCAATTACGCATGATTAGAGGTAATTGTCACTACACTTGTCTCTAAGGAGGGAGACACAAAAAACAGTGGGCCTCACGCAGTATCCTCCTCCCCTAAAAATTAGGGTTCCTCCGCCTCCCGCCGGCGCCGCCGCCGGTCCGCCTCGTCTCTGGTGGCCTTAGGGTCATGGGGGCCCGGTGGATCCCGGACCTTGCCGGTGGGAGGGCTCCATTTTTAGACATGTTTTCGAGTTTTGGTAGGGTTTGTTAGGATCGACAAAACCTTCTGGTTGCATCATATACAACATTTCCTTAAGGAAATCATTAAGGACCGTTGTTTTGACGTCCATCTGCGAGATTTCATAATCGAAAATTTGCAGCAATTGCTAACATAATCCTAACAGACTTCAGCATCGCTAAGGGTGAGAAATTCTTATTATAGTCAACCCCTTGTACTTGTCGAAAACCCTTTGCGACACGTCGAGCTTTATAGACGGTCACATTACCATCATCATATGTCTTCTTCTTAAAAATCCATTTGTTCCCAATGGCCTACCGGTCATCGGGCAAGTTTATCAAAGTCCATACTTGGTTTCTCATACATGGACCCTATCTCAGATTTCATGGCCTCAAGCCATTTGTCGGAATCCGGGCTCATCATTGCTTCTTCATAGTTCGCAGGTTCGCCGTTATCTAACAACATGAATTCCAAGACAGGATTACCATACCACTCTGGTGTGGTACGTGTCCTGGTCGACCTATGAAGTTCAGTAGCAGCTTGATTCGAAGTTTCATGATCATCATCATTAGCTTCCTCTCCGGCTTGTGTAGGAATCACATGAACTTCTTTCTGTGATGCACTACTCTCCAATTCGAGAGAAGGTACGATTACCTCATCAAGCTCTACCTTCCTCCCACTCACTTCTTTCGAGAGAAGCTCCTCTCTAGAAAGGATCCATTCTTGGCAACGAAGATCTTGCCCTCGAATCTTTGATAGAACGTATACCCAATGGTCTCTTTAGGGTATCCTACGAAGACACACTTCTCCGCTTTCGGTTTGAACTTATCAGGCTGAAGCCTCTTGACATAAGCGTCGCATCCTCAAACTTTAAAAACGGCGACTTAAGTTTCTTGCCAAACTATAATTCCTACGATGTCGTCTCAATGGATTTAGACGGTGCTCTGTATAAAGTGAATGCGGCTGTCTCTAACGCATAACCCCAAAATGATAGTGGAAAATCGGTGAGAGACATCATAGAACGCACCATATCTAATAGAGTACGATTATGACGTTCGAACACACCATTATGCTGTGGTGTTCCAGGTGGCGCGTGTTGTGAAACAACTCCACATTTTATTAAACGCGTGCCAAAATCATAACTTAAATATTCACCTCCACGATCAGATTGT
This sequence comes from Aegilops bicornis, assembly GCA_021605145.1. Lineage (NCBI taxonomy): Eukaryota > Viridiplantae > Streptophyta > Magnoliopsida > Poales > Poaceae > Aegilops > Aegilops bicornis. Next base: position 206,290,392 of record CM038669.1, on the reverse strand, counting down.
AGAAATTTTATTTTCTTGTTATGATGACCTCCACTTTACTCTAAAACTCCTTGAACTTTTCAAATGTTTCAAACTTGTGTTTCATTAAGTAAATATACCCATATCTACTCAAATCATCTGTGAAGGTCAGAAAATAATGATATCCACTGCGTGCTTCAACACTCATCAGACCACATACATTGGTATGTATTATTTCCAATAAGTCACTTGCCCGCCCCGTTGTACCAAAAAACAGGGTTTTAGTCATGTTACCACGAGGCATGGTTCACATGGTTCAAATGATTCATAATCAAGTGACTCCAAAAGTCCATTAGCATGGAGTTTCTTCATGCGTGAAAGCACAAGTGCTCCCTAGGTGGTTTTGGTAATTAATGACAACATATCTCTTGTTGGACTAACACTTTTATCTAGTATTTTTCAGATAAGTTCAACAATGGAGTGGCATGGACTAAAGTATGTGGGAACTCCTTCAAGATGCTAAGGACAAATGATTGGCTAAAGCTTCAAGCTCAAGACTCTTCATTTTACATTTTAGTGATCCAAGATCACATTGAGTCTATAGGAAAAGCCAATACTATCAAGGAGGAATGATGTGTTGCTTAATGAGCCTCTTGCTTCAAAGTGCTTAGTGATATGCTCCAAATACCCTCAACTACTTTCCCACTTCCACACATATGTCCTAAACCTAAAGTCAAACTCGCCCCACCGACTCTTTCTATCCGGGCGCCACCGAGTTTGGATGTCTTAGCCACCGCCACAAACCCTAGGCAAATCGGTCTCACCGATAGGGATCTCGGTCTCACCGAGATGGGATTGTAATCTCTCCGTGTATGTCCATTATCAAAATCGGTCTCACCGAAGTTTGAGCAATTGGTACTACCGAGATTACAATGCAAACTCTCTGGTTAACTTATTATCAAAATCGGTCCCACCGAGTTCGATAATCGGTCAAACCGAGTTTGCCTGACCAACTCTCTGGAAAGCTTATTACCAAAATCGATCCCACCGAGTTTGTGTAATCGGTCTTACCGAGATTACGTTATGCCCTAACCCTAATCGAATCGGTCCCACCGAGTTGCATTCAGTCCCACCGAAAACCCTAACGGTCACATTATTTGCTAAATCGGTCCGACCGAAGTTTAACGATTCGGTCCCACCGAGTTTGGTAGACTGTGTGTAACAGTTAGATTTTGTGTGGAGGCTATATATACCCCTCCACCTCCTCTTCATTCGTGGAGAGAGCCATCGACCGAACCTACACTTCCAAAGCATCCTATTTACGAGAGAGAACTACCTACTCATGTGTTGAGGCCAAGATATTCCATTCCTACCATATGAATCTTGATCTCTAGCCTTCCCCAAGTTGCTTTCCACTCAAGCCCTCTTTCCACCAGATCCAAATCCTATGAGAGAGAGTTGAGTGTTGGGGAGACTATCATTTGAAGCACAAGAGCAAGGAGTTCATCATCAACACTCCATTTGTTACTTCTTGGAGAGTGGTACCTCCTAGATTGGCTAGGTGTCACTTGGGAGCCTCCGACAAGATTGTGGAGTTGAACCAAGGAGTTTGTAAGGGCAAGGAGATCGCCTACTGTGAAGATCTACCGCTAGTGAGGCAAGTCCTTCGTGGGCGACGGCCATGGTGGGATAGACAAGGTTGCTTCTTCGTGGACCCTTCGTGGGTGGAGCCCTCCTTGGACTCGCGCAACCGTTACTCTTCGTGGGTTGAAGTCTCCATCAACGTGGATGTACGATAGCACCACCTATCGGAACCACGCCAAAAACATCCGTGTCTCCAATTGCGTTTGAATCCTCCAATCCCTTCCATTTACATTCTTGCAAGTTGCATGCTTTATTTTCCGCTGCTCATATACTCTTTGCATGCTTGCTTGCTATATGTTGTGAATGTTAAACTTGTGCCTAAACTCCACTCAAACTTTAAAGAAACTTAAAACTGCAACTTTGGTACTAAGTGTCTAATCACCCCTCTAGACACCTCTTCTCAAGGTCCTACAAGTGGTATCAGAGCTTTGGTCTCCATTGCCTTGGTTTAATCACCATTGGAGGAAGATGGATGAGTCTACTTTGGGGAGTCTTAGACATAGAGTGCCTATTCTTGATGGAGAGTATTTTCGTGAGTGGAAAAATGAGATGCTTGTTATTTTCAATCAATATCATTTTAACAAGTACATTGCTAGCCCTTGTGCACCTTATGTTGATCCTATGCATCCTACCCTTGATGAAGCTATTGACATGACTAGAAATCTTAGAACTGTTAATCTTATCACTAGAGGCTTGCCTAGAAACTTGATTAGAATCTTGCCTACTTTTGAGTGTGCCTACACTATATGGAAATTTCTTGAGGAATGATTTCCAGATTATTCCTTGAAAAATCTAGATGAAATTCTCCATAAGTCTATTGCTTTGAGCAAAATGAATACTAGTGATCCTATGTTTGGTGATCGTCTATTTGAGCTTACAAACCTTATGCGCTAAAGGAAATGTTGGTATTATTAGTGACATTATTTCCGAAGCTATAAGAATTCATAGACAAGATTATTGTCAAACTCATTCTAATGAATCACCCTCTCTAGGATTTGATCCACCACATGACGATGTTGAACATGGATACTATGATGAGGATGATGATAGTGACTTCGATCTTGATGATGCAATGAGACATTTTGGTCTTATGGCAAATCTTGAGGATATATGTCGGAGGAAAGGAATGGGTTCTTGACAGTGGATGTACCAATCACATGACCGGAGATAAAGACATGTTTCGTGAGCTTGCTGAAAATGATGGTCCTCGAAAGTATGTCACTTTCGGTGACAACTCAAAGGGTAAGGTGGTTGGCCTCGTTAAGGTGGCCATATCACATGATAGCTCCATACAAAATGTTATGCTCGTTGAATCTCTTGGTTACAACTTACTTTCAGTATCTAGACTTGCTGATTTCGGTTTCAATGTTCTATTTACTGAAGTAAATTGCCAAGTGTTTCGTCGAGATAATCATAAAATGGTCTTTACTGGTGTGCGTAGAGGTGATCTATACATTGTTGATTTCACTAAAAATTCTCAACCTAAAACTTGCTTCATTGCTAAATCCTCAAAAGGCTGGTTATGGCATAGACGATTAGGTCATGTTGGTATGCAAAACCTTGACAAGCTTATTAAGGGGAATCATATCCTTGGAGTTAATGATGTCATATTTGATAAGGATAGACTTTGCAAAGGTGCTTGTCAAGCGTGTAAACAGGTTGGAGGAAGGCATCCCGTGAAGAACATCATGACCACGAAGAGGCCACTAGAGCTACTTCACATGGATCTCTTTGGTCCCAACTCTTACAAGAGTCTCGGTGGAAACTCTTTTGGTCTAGTTATAGTTGATGATTTTTCCAGATTTATGTGGGTGTTCTTTCTCGATGAAAAATCGCAGGTCCAAAAGATCTTCAAAAACTTCGCTAGGAAGGCCCAAAACCAATTTGAAGTGAAGATCAAGAAGGTTAGCGGCGACAACGGAACGGAGTTCAAGAACGCATAAATGTGGACACCTTTCTTGTGAAGAAGGGATTTCACACGAGTTCTCGATTACGTACACACCTCAACAAAATGGAGTTGTTGAGAGGAAGAACCGGACGCTCATCGAAATGGCGAGAACGATGCTTGATGAGTACAAGACGTCAAGCACTTTTAGGCGAAGCGGTTGAGACAGCTTGTCATGCAACAAATCGCTTGTATCTTCACAAGCTACTCGGCAAGGCGGCATCTGAGCTACTCACCGGTAACAAACTCCAAGTTGGATACTTTCGAGTATTCGGCTCAAAGTGCTACATTCTTGATAAGCATCATCGTTCTAAATTTGCTCCTAAGTCTCATGAAGGTTTCCTACTAGGTTATGGCTCAAACTCACACACTTACCGTGTCTACAACAATTTCACCCGAAAGGTTGAAGAGACGGTAGATGTGAAGTTTGATGAATCTAACGGCTCGTAAGTAGAGCAATTGCCAATTGATGTAGGAGACAAAGATCCTTCGGAAGCAATCCAAGACTTGTCTATTGGCAAGGTCCGTCCAACGGAGGTGAAGGAGAGTACCTCGTCCGTCCAAGTGGAAGCTTCTACTTCACGACAAGGTGAACCAAGAGTTGATACGGAAGCATCCACAAGTGGGGCACACCAAGATGAAGAAAACGAGGAAGTGCATCAAGATGAATGTCAACAACCTCCTTCTCCACCACGACAAGAGAACGACAACGCCAACAATGAAGAAGGCCAAGAAGAAGAACAAGATGAAGAATATGTTCAACGAAGACCCAAGCAAAAGCTTTCACGAGTTCGAGCAAGAATTGCTAAAGACCATCCCGTCGAGCAAATCTACAATGATATTCAAACCGGGAGAATTACTCGTGTCGGCGTTCTGGGAACGGGGGTCCCCAGACTTGCCTGCCTGCGGCCTGCGGCGTGGCTCGAAGGAGGCCCAGCACGGCCCATCTTCATCAACACAAGCTCAAGACCCTCGCGAGGGGCCAAGCCTCGCGGGGTGGACGGCAAGGAGCTTCCTCAGGCACGGCCTCCTCAGGCTGGCTCATGAGGAGGCGGAGAGTTCAAGGCAGGGTACCTCGCGAGGTGCCCATGACGCAAGCCATGACGACCAAGGCGCGATCGGGTGCCAGCCAGCGCGATGTCCTCCTTTCCTATTTGGTGTAAAGGGAGCAAGCGCAGGCGAGAGCATCAAGCAAAGGCATCCGCTTGATTGCAACAAGACCAAGACCAGCCCAATTTGGAAGGGAGTCATTGTGGAGCCCAAGCGGGCCATCACCAGAGCCTTTGGCGGCGAGGACCAACTTTAGTCGGGATAAGTGTACCCATTGTTCCCCTTTAAAATGGCCAATTGTTGGCACCTCCCGCTCAATATTTGGGAAGAGGCCGGGGCCTTCGCCTATAAATAGGAGTAGCCACCCCAGAGAAGGATCCGCCCGGATGAGACCGAATCCTCATCGAGAAACCAGTAGCTAGAGCGACTGAACACCACCTAGCAGTTCATCACACCCGCCAAGAACAGACCCTCGCGAGGCTGTTCTTCCTTGTATTGTTCCTCATCAGCCCAAGAGGCAATCCACCACACCACACACTTGAGTAGGGTATTACACCACAATGGTGGCGCAAACCAGTATAAATCTCGTGTCTCTTGTGCTGTTCCAGTTAGTAGTTTAGGTACCAGCGATTCGGCGAGGTGCGAGACGGTGAAGGGTTGGATCTCCGTGCGCACCCCAGTGTTCGAACCTTAAGGGTCCTGAACCCGAAATCCGACATTTGGCGCGCCCGGTAGGTGCGCGGAATCCACCTTCGCCACCTCGTGTCCCGTCGCGTCGTCATCACCATGTCCGGCGACCAAGCGGGCAACCCAGATCCTTAGGCGGCGTGGCCCGCTTCGCCTTGAAACCGCTTCGCCTCGGCGACCCGTGCCCAGTGCAGCTCGTGGTCCGTGGGCGGCTGCGCAGGCGGCGCGGACGAGCCGGCAGCTCTCACGCCGCTGGCGGCGGTCGGCAGCAAGGGCCTCCAATCACGCCGCGACCACGCCACCAGACACCCGCCGAGCGGCGAACTTGAGGGCCGCCCTCACGGTGGCCGAGAGCTGCTGCGATGCATGCTTTGGAGAGCGGCCGCGACGTCTGCCGGAGCGAGTGGCGAGCTCTGGGCTTCGGCCGCCTCGGGGCTCACCTTCGCACCCAACTTCCATCTCAGGCCCAGGGCGGCCCGCGCAGGGGCTCCACGCGTGCCCGCGGGCTCCAAAGCTACTCCAACACCGGCGAAGCTGTCAGCACCGGGCCGGCGGCGGGGTTGCCCCCGCCCCCGGCCCGCGGAGAAGAAGGACTCGACGTAACCCACGGCCCAGGTGGACCGCCGCGCCACCACCCCACGGTGGGCGCATCAAGCAGAGCCGCATGGCACGCTGAGCACTACGGCGTGGCCTTCGGGATGACGGCGCCAGAAGAATACGTGTCCCACATGATGGACCAAGGGCACCCGCATAAGGGTGAAAAAGGCTCGCTCCTCGGCCCGAAGCCGGGGGATGAGGCGCCAAGCTGAGCTCTTCCAGAGCCTCGGGATTGTCCCAGTCGCACCGGGGCGGCGATTATCGGTACCGCTACTTCCTCGAGCAAGCATACACTAATCGTGGATCGCGGGAGGTGCAGGTCGCCACATGGCGGCAGCTGCCCGCTCCGATCTCCTACCCCTCGGGAGGAGGGCGCAGGGAGCTGCAGGAGAGGGGCCGAGATCCAACATCACCACCGCGGCATTCGGAGCAAGGCGTTCTCAGGAGGTAGGCCCTCTGCTGGGGAGGTGCCTCACGGCCTGCCCCTGGCGGGGGACCCGTGGTCGTCTGGGAACTGGCTGGCGACCGCTCTACCCCATCGGCGGCGTCCTGGTTTCCGTCGTTGATGGCACTAGAGTGTGGCGCAAAGCGGGCCCCTCGTCTGGCGATATGAAGCAAGGCGGTACACTGTGAAGAAGGCCCAAAGGCCTGTGAAGCTCGCCGCCCGTGACACTCTCACGTAATAATGAGTGGGCGACACGCCCGGAGTCTCAGGGGTGCCGGCCTCAGGCCCTGGGGCTCCCTCCCACGCCCAGTGGCAGCACTTAGCTCCGCGCTGGTGAGAAGACGTCCAAGACTAGACTAGGTGCCGGACGCGGCTTTTCTTCTGCTTTCTTCGCCTTTACATTTGGTTGTCGCTTCTCCTGCTGGATTTAAGTTGGATTCGAATTTGAGATTTGCATGTGTTCGGGGAAGGGGTGCTTAGTCTCGTTCGAGCAAATCTCTCACGTTTCGGTTACCACTCCGCTTCAGGTGCCTCCCCTCGCGAGCCCCTCGCGAGCCGGGCTAGGCCTAGCTTGCGCACAGCCCAGCCTGTCGCCGCCGCGTCCTCTCCGGAGGGTTTTTACTGCAGATCCTACGGATTCGATCAGGAGACACTCAGGTCACCGCAGCCTCCCACAGGCTATCTCAGGGCTCGTACGAAACAAAGGTAAACCACCCAACCAGCACGTCGCTTAGCCAACCACTTGGCGCGTGCGTATGGGCGATGTAACACCTGCTAATACGATGAACACAAGTTTTACATGAGGGGCTCCCCCTCCCAAAATGCTCTCACAGCCATCAGGCCAAAACCTGAGTTCTATTCATGCAGGGTAATGGAACAGGGACAATACACAATCAGTCGGATAAATCCCCCAATGCGTCCTCAGGAGCACCTCCCGAGCCGTTGCTGGCGTCGCTGGCCTCACCGTCACTGTCTGCGTGGCCATCGGCGGCGTCAGGGCCGTTCACCACGCCACCCTCATCGGCGGCCACGACCACGCCGTCGTTTTCTGAAGCAAAGGCCCTGACGAGAGCATCCACATTGTTTTCCACCCAGTGCGCCAGGTCGCCCCGGACGGCCTGGGGAACTGGGGCGATGGCTGCATCAAAGTTGAAGTGGGGGTCCATGTTCCGGAGATGGCTGAAGACACGAGAAAAGGCGCGCCCAAGCAGCGCGCGGCTCCTCTCCTCCACCAACCTATTGGCCCTGACCGACCGCGCCTCGGCCAGCGCCACCACGTCGGTGAAGAACTGAAGGTTGCCGGCGTAGTTAACCGCGTGCGGCTCGCCAACAACCGCCTCGCAGATGTTACCCAAGGCTGCGTTGGCTCTTTCCCGGAGCGTGGCGAGCATGGGGCCATGCTCATGCTCCAGGATTCGCCACGGCGTATCTCGTCCGCATTACAGCGCGGCGACGGCCTCGGCCTCCTCCACCCGTTGGCGAAGAAGGGCGCCTCGGCACGAGAGGTGGTTGACTCCCCTGCGCCACCTCGAGGGCGGCCTGAAGAGCATCGGCCCGCCGCGTCGCCTCCTCCAGCTTGGCCCTCAAGGCAGCAGTCCTGCCTTCAGCCTCGGCCTTGATCAACCCCAGCCTCTCCTCGAACTCGCGCTCGAGGTTCAAGCGCGCCGTCGCCACTCGGCGTCCGACCTCCTCCAGGACGCGGGCTTCCCGTGCAGCGACCTCATCCTCCGCCCGCGTCACCAAGCGCTCCCTCGTCTCCAAGCGCTCGTACTCGCGCGCGCGTTCGGCGGCTTCAAGCGTCAACGCCTCCTCACGCTTCTGGAGCTCCGCCGGGTCGCCGGAGGCCACCTTCATCGACGCGAGGGCTGCCTCGCGCAGCTCTACTTGCTCCTCCAGTGAGTGACACCGGGCCAGGAGTTCCCGTGCCCGCTCCTCCGCCGCCTCTCGCCGCCTGTTAGCTTCCCGGGCCTCCTCGACGGCCCGAGAACAGGCCTCCCGAGGGGCTGCCAGCGACGCCTTGGCCTCTTCCTCATCAAGATCGCGCTGGTGGCGCGCAAGGGCGACAGTGCCCTCCAGCTCACGCCTCTCTGCGGCCAGGCACAGGCCCTCGGCCTCAAGGCGCGCGTCTTCGTCAGCGAGCTCTTCACCAAGAAGGCTCACCGCGTCAGCCTCCCTTCGAAGAAATCCTTGGAGAAGGGCGCGGCGCCCCCGGGCGCGCTCGTGCACGTCCTCCACACCATCAACCGCCCCAAGCGGGCGCCGGGAGCCACGAATCAGCACTCCCCCTCCGGGCAGGGGGCTGGGGGCTGGCACCCTCGCGACGGTCGGGCACGCCACGCCAGAAGCCCGGCCTGGAGCCAGCCCACCCCCAGACGAAGGGCGCACGAAGCGCCTCAGCCAATCACCGTCCACGACCAGGCGAGAAGCCCACGGCAGGCTAGCTATGCCACGAGAAGGCTCGCGAAGAAGGGTCGCGAGGCGCGCAGGGCCTCGACGCGCCTCGGGGCGGTTCGCCCCCCTGATCGCCCTCACCACAAGGGCTCCACTGCTCGGAGCACTCAAGGACGGGGGAGGGGGCGAAGCCGGGGGGGACGGCTCCTCACCCGTCTCCGTGAGCTCGGCAGGAAGGGGCCTGCAGGGCAAGGATCATTACAAGCAGCAGAAGGATCAGGAGCTAGAGAAGGCTTACTCATCAGTGGCGAAGTACTTCCTACGCTTCAGCAGGCGACAAGGGTAATCATCGCCCAGGGCCTCCCTTCTCTTCCGGAGGGCCTCGAAGTCCACGTGGAAGCGACCCAAGATTTGAGCGCAGGGGTCAGCCTGCGACGAGGGAGAAGCATCAAGGCGACCTACGTCAGGGGCATCCGCCTGACGCGCGCTGCTGGTCGCCTCACCAAGAGAAGCAGCAGGGGCCAGCCACGGCGGCATGAGCCTCAGGAGCTGCTCCCTCATGAGCGTCGCCCGGCGCTGTCACCCCGGCGGGGGTCCCTTCGGCCTCTGGCGGCTCGTGCCTCCCTGCCCCGCCACTTGAGGAGGAGTCGCCTTGGCCGACTGGAAGGGCAGTCACCACCACTGGATTCTCGCGAGGCCCCTGGAGGCCAGCGGGGCGCGACCCCCATTCGTCAAAGACAGGCATCTGGTTCACAAAGTCGCCCCTGTTCTGGCAGAGGTATAGCAAGGCCCCTCCATGCCGGATGCCATCGGGGTTGGGGTCACCAGTCAGGACCAGGAGCACTGTCCTCAACACTTCAGCGCCAGTCCTCTTTACGAAGCCTCATACGATCAACAAGCTCATCAAGGCCCACATCCGGTGGGAGTGGCGTTGGAGAGGAGCGATGCGGCATAGCAGAACTCCTTCACCACCTTGGGCGCCACACGCCAAGCTTTCTCAGGAACTTCGAAGCGGTGCAGACGAAGGCAAACCGGGGCCCATGAGTGTCACTTGGCCCCACTGAGTTGGGGATCGGGCGAAAGATGGCTCCGTCGCAGGGGGCTAGGCACCCCAATGTCCACGATACAACCACCGCCATGAAAACCCAGCGAGGGCGGAGGAAGGCTGAAGTCAATTCCGGAAGCCGCTGTCTCGGGCGCAGCGATGAAGCTCACGCACCCCGAGCACTGAATGGGGTCGACGAGGCGCAGAGAGAAGAAGTGGCGCAGCAAGGCAACCGAAGGGATGATGCCCGTCATTGCCTCACAAACAAATGCAAATACCGCGAGAAGGGTGATGGATTCAGGACCCAGATGCATCATATGGATACGGTAATGGGAAAGCACAACATTGAAGAAATCTGAGAAGGGGGAACCAGTCCTGCCCAAAGGCGTCGGTAATGCGGACCTCGGTGGGAATCCCATCAACGGAGAAGCGAGACGCAGGCCAGGCCGTCGTCCTCCGCACTCATTGAAGATGGTGGCTAGGGCAGCGGACCTTGCCCAGGCCCTCTTGGTTGACTATGACCGCCGATCGGCACGAGGGGGAGCGAGGCGGCAGACGGGTTTCTTCCTTTTCCCTTCTCGCCGGGGCCATGGCGGCAGGAAGGAGATGGGAAGGTTCGAGATCGAGTGGATGCAAGAGCTGGAGTTCGAGGGAAGGAAGGGCGGGGCGCTCAAGCGGCGAAGGGGAACGGATGTGTACACAGCGTGTCCGCCTAGCAAGGCACGAAATAAGGAGGCGTGGGGAGCAGTGCATACGTCCAATCAACCGCCACGCGCCGCCCAAGGCCGCATGCTGTTAGGGCCCGCGACGCTTCGCACTTGCCCTTTCGCTTCTCTGCTCGGCCAAGTTCGGGCGCGCCGTGGGCCGGGGGCTACTGTCGGCATTCCAGGAACGGGGGTCCCCAGACTTGCCTGCCTGCGGCCCGCGGCGTGGCTCGAAGGAGGCCCAACACGGCCCATCTTCATCAACACAAGCTCAAGACCCTCGCGAGGGGCCAAGCCTCGCGGGGCGGACGGCAAGGAGCTTCCTCAGGCACGGCCTCCTCAGGCTGGCTCATGAGGAGGCGGAGAGTTCAAGGCAGGGTACCTCGCGAGGTGCCCATGACGCAAGCCATGACGACCAAGGGCGCGATCGGGCGCCAGCCCGCTGATGTCCTCCTTTCCTCTTTGGTGCAAAGGAGCAAGCGCAGCGAGCATCAAGCAAAGGCATCCGTTTCGGTGCAACAAGACCAAGACCAGCCCAACGGTGGAAGGGAGTCATTGTGGAGCCCAAGCGGGCGTCATCACGAGCCTTTGGCGGCGAGGACCAACTTTAGTCAGGATAAGTGTACCCGCTGTTCCCCTTCAAAATGGCCAATTGTTGGCGCCCTTCCCGCTCAATATTTGGGAAGAGGCCCAGGGCCTTCGCCTATAAATAAGAGTAGCCACCCCCAGGGCAGAAGGATCCGCCCCCGGATGAGACCGGAATCCTCATCGAGAAACCAGTAGCTAGAGCGACTGAACACCACCTAGCAGTTCATCACACCCGTCAAGAACAGACCCTCGCGAGGCTGTTCTTCCTTGTATTGTTCCTCATCAGCCCAAGAGGCAATCCACCACACCACACACTGGAGTAGGGTATTACACCACAATGGTGGCACGAACCAAAGATAAATCTCGTGTCTCTTGTGCTGTTCCGTTTAGTAATTTAGGTCCTAGCGATTCGGCGAGGTGCGAGACGGTGGAGGGTTGGATCTCCGTGCGCACCCCAGTGTTCAAACCTTAAGGGTCTGCCGGAACCCGAAATCCGACAACTCGCTCTAAAACTCGTTTAGCTAACTTTTGTGAAAACTATTCTTTCATCTCTAGCATTGAACCTATGAAGGTCGAAGAAGCATTAGAAGATCCGGATTGGATAAATGCTATGCATGAAGAGCTACACAACTTTGAGAGGAATCAAGTTTGGACATTGGTTGAGAAGCCCGACAACAACCACAACATCATCGGTACCAAATGGGTGTTTCGCAACAAGCAAGATGAAGATGGAAAATTAGTTCGCAACAAAGCACGTCTAAATGCCCAAGGCTACTGAGACAAGTCGAAGGTATGGACTATGGTGAGACTTACGCCCCGTTGCTAGACTTGAGTCCATTTGCATCTTACTTGCCTATGCTAATCACCATGATATCACCTTGTACCAAATGGATATTAAAAGTGCTTTTCTAAATGGTGAAATAGAGGAGGAAGTTTATGTTAAACAACCTCCCGGCTTTGTCAATCCTAAGAAACCCAATCATGTCTACAAACTTCACAAAGCTCTTTATGGACTTAAACAAGCTCCTAGAGCATGGTATAAATGCTTGACCAAGTTCCTTATTGAAAAAGGCTTTGAAATTGGGAAAATTGATTCTACTCTTTTACTAAAAGGGTTAATGGTGAACTCTTTGTGTGCCAAATTTATGTTGATGATATTATATTTGGTTCAACTAACCCTCATTTTAGTGAAAAGTTTGGGAAGCTAATGCGGAGAAGTTTGAGATGTCTATGATGAGTGAACTCAAATTCTTTCTTGGGTTGCAAATCAAGCAAACTAAGGAAGGTACTTTTGTCTACATAAACAAAGTACACCAAGGACTTATTCAAGAATTTCAATATGCAAGAATGCAAAGGTATGACTACACCCATGCCTACTAGTGGACATCTTGACTTAACCAAAGATGGTGAACCGGTTGATCAAAAGGTTTATCGCTCTATGATTGGTTCATTGTTATATCTATGTGCTTCACGTCCTGATATTATGCTAAGTGTGTGCATGTGTGCACGATATCAAGCTGCTCCTAAAGAATGTCATCTTAAGGCCGTGAAAAGGATAGTGAGATACTTAATCCATACACCAAATTTTGGCATTTGGTATCCTAAGAGGGCCTCTTCGATCTTGTTGGCTATTCCGACTCGGACTATGCGGAGACAAGGTTGATAGGAAGTCCACTTGGTGCTTGTCAATTTCTTGGTAGATCTCTTGTGTCTTGGTCCTCCGAAACAAAACTTCGGTATCCTTATCCACCTTGAAGCTGAATATATTGCCACTGGTTCATGTTGTGCTCAGTTACTTTGGATGACCCAAACTCTTAAAGATTATGGGATATATGTGAGACATGTTCCATTGCTTTGTGATAATGAAAGTGCTATCGAAATTGGTCATAATCCTGTGCAACATTCACAAACTAAGCATATTGAAGTTCGTCATCATTTCATTCGAGATCATGTTGCTAAGGGTGACATTGATCTTAAGCATGTTCGCACCGAAAAACAATTAGCGGATATATTCACTAAACCTCTTGATGAGAAAGTGTTTTGCAGGTTAAGAGGAGAATTGAACATCATTGATGCTTCAAACTTGGAGTAGAAACTCCATTGGATACATGCAAGACATGAGTTTATGGCTAATCCTTGATATTTCTCTTATGATGAAAAACTTATGTCTTGGATATATCTGTATCTTGCATGTTATCTAACCCATGTAGGTACTTGGTTGAATCAAATTCCATGAGGTTGAAACCTACTCATATCTTGAGCAATCTCTACATCACCAAGTCTCTACACAAGGTGGTTGAAGACAAGGAAGCACGAAACCATTCAAACATATCCTTTGACAAATTCTATGTTGAGTTTCATGATTGTCATTTTTGGATATACAAGTGCTCTTCCTTGCAAGAACTAACCCATGTAGGTAGCAAGTTCAACTACATGGACAACACCACCAACCAAGGTATGTTATTCCATCTTAGAGAAGCTTTACTCCGAGTCATGAGTTAAAGCAACTCGACAAGATGTGAATACATCAAGATGTAAGCGAAAAATGGCAACCCCATTTTGAGCTTAAGCGATGAGTATGGCCTATGATCAAGTGATCTCACTTGACTCCTAAGTCAATATACTCTAACATAGGTGACTTTGTCGCCGACCATCTCTAGATGAAGTTCTCCTGTGTTCTTTTATGAGTTTTTGCATTTGTCTCATGCATTTGTGTTTCCCCTTTCAAAAAAAAAACTTCATCTAGATTTCTTTCTGTTTTCTCTGCATTTTCTGCATCTAATTCCTTGCATATCTTTCAGTTAATTCCTTGCAAATCTTTGTGAGATCTTACTAGTCTAGTGAGCTGAGGTGACAAGTGTTCTCTCTGTGATGAACTCGGTTACACCGATTTGTTATTTTCGGTCCAACCGAATCTTTTGATCTGACGAAGCATACCACTCGGTGCCACCGATTTCATAACAGGAAAAACTCTTTGCCACATATTCTGTGTTTCTTCTGATCCAACTCCACTCAATGAATCTTGTCCTCTACAAGCATCACATTTTCATCATTGTTGTATGTTGTGACTCAAGGATCAAACCCATTCACGACAAATTCCAGAGGGGGAGAGAGAGACTACATCTTTATCAAGCCCTTCTTGGAAATTGATGTCAAAGGGGGAGAGAGATCACATCAAAGCTTATCATTTAGAGAGAGATCACATCGAGAGAAGAGAGAGAGATCCTTGAGGAGAGAGAGATCTCCGGGGAGAGAATACTAGTAGAAAGTATCTCTCAAGGATCCCGGATGCTTGGTGTTCAAGAGGAGAGATGTCCACATGTCTTCTTGAGGGAGATACATGTTCATATGATCTGTTGTGCTCAATTTTGCATTAGCATACATTAGCTCACGAACTTTAGCTACGATCATCATTCATATCTTTCAGCTCTGTTTTCCTTGACTCTGATTTTACATTCCCTATCTTCTCGGTATCCCATGTTAGATTCAGGGAGCAAGACATCTAAGGGAAAGAGATCATTTAAATTCATTGCATATCTTTACTCTTGGGGACATGTCTAATCCAATGTGGTACTCAGTACTCACTCTCTACATGCCATCCCAGTCTTGGTATTCTTGTGGTTTCTTCTGTTTGCTCTGGCTAGTAGACGCATCTGTGTTATCTAACCTTGTTTACGCACGTTCATTCCATCCTAAGCCAACTCAAGACTACAAGGTAAGTATATGCATCACAATCATGTGTATGAGGAATTCTTGTTGATGTACATACTGTTTGCAAGAAGGACTCATGGCATGAAGGTATTCTCTTTAATACTTTTTGCTCTGATGCATATAGCCAAGATACATGTAACACATTTCCTGGTCTATCATGTTTATGCTATCACATGCTTCTATATTTCATATTCACATGATTGCATACATGTAGGGGGAGCCTATGCTTGTTACATGTCTTTCCAAAGCTTTACTTGCTATTCTTTATATCTTTATCTAAAGCTTTGACGTATGTTGCCATCAATTACCAAAAAGGGGGAGATTGAAAGCACAAGTGCTCCCTAGGTGGTTTCGGTAATTAATGACAACATATCTCTTGTTGGACTAACACTTTTATCTAGTATGTTTCAGATAAGTTCAACAATGGAGTGGCATGGACTAAAGTATGTGGGAACTCCTTCAAGATGCTAAGGACAAAGGATTGGCTCAAGCTTCAAGCTCAAGACTCTTCATTTTACATTTTAGTGATCCAAGATCACATTGAGTCTATAGGAAAAGCCAATACTATCAAGGAGGAATGAGGTGTTGCTTAATGAGCCTCTTGCTTCAAAGTGCTTAGTGATATGCTCCAAATACCCTCAACTACTTTCCCACTTCCACACATATGTCCTAAACCTAAAGTCAAACTCGGCCCCACTGACTCTTTCTATCCGGCGCCACCGAGTTTGGATGTCTTAGCCACTGCCACAAACCCTAGGCAAATCGGTCTCACCGATAGGGATCTCGGTCTCACCGAGATGGGATTGTAATCTCTCTGTGTATATCCATTATCAAAATCGGTCTCACCGAGTTTGAGCAATTGGTACTACCGAGATTACAATGCAAACTCACAGGTTATCTTATTATCAAAATCGGTCCCACCGAGTTTGATAATCAGTCAAACCGAGTTTGCACGACCAACTCTCTGAAAGCTTATTACCAAAATCGGTCCCACCGAGTTTGTATGTCAGTCTTACCGAGATTACGTTATGCCCTAACCCTAATCGAATCGGTCCCACCGAGTTGCATTCCGGTCCCACCGAAAACCCTAACGGTCACATTATTTGCTAAATCGGTCTAACCGAGTTTAACGATTCAGTCCCACCGAGTTTGGTAGATTGTGTGTAACGGTTAATTTTGTGTGGAGGCTATATATACCCCTCCACTTCCTCTTCATTCGTGGAGAGAGCCATCGAGGTGAACCTACACTTCCGCATCCTATTTACGAGAGAGAACTACCTACTCATGTGTTGAGGCCAAGATATTCCATTCCTACCATATGAATCTTGATCTCTAGCCTTCCCCAAGTTGCTTTCCACTCAAACCCTCTTTCCACCAGATCCAAATCCTATGAGAGAGAGTTGAGTGTTGGGGAGACTATCATTTGAAGCACAAGAGCAAGGAGTTCATCATCAACACACCATTTGTTACTTCTTGGAGAGTGGTGTCTCCTAGATTGGCTAGGTGTCACTTGGGAGCCTCAGAGCAAGATTGTGGAGTTGAACCAAGGAGTTTGTAAGGGCAAGGAGATCGCCTACTTCGTGAAGATCTACCGCTAGTGAGGCAAGTCCTTCGTGGGCGACGACCATGGTGGGATAGACAAGGTTGCTTCTTCGTGGACCCTTTGTGGGTGGAGCCCTCCGTGGACTCGCGCAACCGTTACCCTTCGTGGGTTGAAGTCTCCATCAACGTGGATGTACGATAGCACCACCTATCGGAACCACGCCAAAAACTCCGTGTCTCCAATTGCGTTTGAATCCTCCAATCCCTTCCCTTTACATTCTTGCAAGTTGCATGCTTTATTTTCCGCTGCTCATATACTCTTTGCATGCTTGCTTGCTATATGTTGTGAATGTTAAACTTGTGCCTAAACTCCACTCAAACTTTAAAGAAACTTAAAAACTGCAACTTTGGTACTAAGTGTCTAATCACCCCCCTCTAGACACCTCTTCTCAAGGTCCTACAATGCGCTTTACACCAATATGACCTAAGCGGCAGTGCCATAAGTATGTGGTATTATCATCATTAACTTTGCATCTATATTATGAACATGTGTGTCACTACGATCGAGATTCAACAAGAATAAACCATTCATGTTGGGTGCATGACCATAAAATATATTATTCGTATGAATAGAACAACCACCATTCTCTGACTTAAATGAATAACTGTTTCGCAATAAACAAGATCCAAATATAATGTTCATGCTTAACGCAGGCATCAAATAACAACTATTTAGGTTTAAAACTAATCCCAAAGGTAGACATAGAGGGAGCGTGCCAACGGCGATCACATCAACCTTGGAGCCATTTCGAACGCGCGTCGTCACCTCGTCCTTAGCCAGTCTCCATTTATTCTATAACTCCTGTTTTGAGTTATAAATATTAGGAACTGAACCAGTATCAAATACCAAGAGCTAATGCGGGCACTAGTAAGGTACACATCAACAACATGTATATCAAACATACCTTTGTTTACGTTGCCATCCTTCTTATCTGCCAAGTACTTGGGGCAGTTCCGCTTCTAGTGGTCAATCCCCTTGCAGTAGAAGCACTCGGTCTAAGGTTTCGGTCCAACCTTGGGTTCTTTACCGGAGCGGCAACTGGCTTGCTGTTTTTCTTGAAGTTTCCCTTCTCTCCCTTGACTTTCTTGAAACTAGTGGTCTTTTTGACCGTCAACACTTGATGCTCTTTCTTGATTTCTACCTCCGCGGCCTTAAGCATCGCGAAAAGCTCAGGGATCGTCTTCTCCATCCATTGCATATTATAGTCCATCATGAAGCTTTTTTAGCTTGGTGGCAGTGACCGAAGAACTCTGTCAATCGCTACTTCATCCAGAAGATTAACTCCCAACTGATTCAAGCGTTTGAAGTACCCAGACATATTGAGTACGTGCTTGCTAATAGAGCTGTTCTCCTACATCTTGCAGATAAAGTACTTGCCGGGGGAGTCATACCACTCGACCCGTGCATGAGCCTGAAATACCAATTTCAGCTATCGGAACATCTCATATGCTCCGTGGTGCTCAAAATGTCTTTGGAGCCCCGGTTCTAAGCCATAAAGCATGCCACACTGAACTATCAAGTAGTCATCAAAACGTGCCTGCCAGACGTTCACAACATCCACAAACGATGCTGGAGGGGGTGGTGCACCGAGTGGTGCATCAAGGACATACGCCTTTTGTGCAGCAATGAGGATAATCCTCAGATTACGGACCCAGTCCGCATAGTTGCTTCCATCATCTTTCAACTTAGCTTTCTTTAGGAACGCATTAAAATTCAGAGGAGCTACGATGCGAGCCATTGATCTACAACATAAATTTGCGAAGACATTTAGACTATGTTCATGATAATTGGTTCGGTTAATCAAATTACTAGTGAACTCCCACTTAAACCAACATCCCTCAAGTTGTTTAAGTGTTACATGATCCAAATCAATTAATCCATGTCCGATCATCACGTGAGATGGGGTGGTCACCAATGGTGAACATCTTCATGTTGATCGTATCTACTGTATGGCTCACATTCAACCTTTCGGTCCTCCATGTTTCGAGGCCATGTATGTACATGCTAGACTCGTCAAGTTTAACCCAAGTATTCCGCATGTGTAAAACTAGCTTACACCCGTTGTATGCGAACATAGAGTCTATCACATCCAATCATCACAAGGTGCTTCGAAACGACGAACTTCCGCAATGGTGCATACTTAGGGAGAACACCTTTTATATTTAAATTAATTGTGAGGGATCATCTTATAATGCTACCATCGTCCTAAGAAAAATAAGATGCATAAAAGATAAACATCACATGCAATGAATACGTGACATGATATGGCCATTATCATCTCGTGCTTTTGATTTCTATCTCCAAAGCACCGACACGATCTTCGTCATCACTAGCATGACACCATGATCTCCATTATCGTGTCCTCTGATAACCCACAAATATAGGGGATCGCGACTGTCTTCGAGGGTAGTATTTCACCCAAATCTATTGATTCGACACAAGGGGAGCCAAAGAATATTTGTAAGTATAGTAGTTGAGTTGTCAATTCAACCACACCTGGAGAACTAAATGTCTGCAACAAAGCGTTTAGTAGCACAATAGTATGGTAGCTTGATAGCAATAGTAATAGTAGCGATAGTAATAGTTAAGGGAACAGTAGTAGTTCCGTAGTGATTGTAAAAACAACAACAATGAAAGTAACTTAGCAAAGACCAATATGAGAAAAGCGTAGGCATTGGATCAATGATGGATATTTGTATTGGATGATATTAATCATGTAACAGTAACAACCTAGAGCAATAAACAATAGCTCCAATTCATCGATGTAATGTAGGCATGTATTCCGTATATAGTCATACATGCTTATAATAAGAATTTGCATGCCATCTTTTGTCCTACCCTCCTGTGGCAGTGGGATCCATAAGCAAACTAAGGGATATTAAGGCCTCATTTTAATAGAGAACCGGAACAAAGCATTAACACATGATGAATACATGAACTCCTCGAATTACAGTCATCCCTGGAGAGTATCCCAACTATTGTCATTTTGGGGGTCTACGAATCAGAACAATAACAAGCGCATGTAACTAGTAGATAGGATCAAAAATTCAAATATATCCGTGAAAACATAGAGGGTTCAGACATGAACACTCGGGTCCTACTGACAAGCATTAAGCATAGCAAATCCATAACAACATCAATATCAGAACATAGTGGATACTAGGGATCAAGCCCTAACAAATTGACTCGATTACATGACAAATCTCATCCAACTTCATCACCGTCCAGCAAGCCTACAAAGGAATTACTCACTCCCGGTGGTGAGCGTCATAGAATTGTTGATCGAGAAGGGTTGATGATGACGACGACAATGAATCCCCCTCTTTGGAGCCCCGAACGGACTCCAGATCAGGCCTCCCGATGAAGAGCAAGAGGTGGTGGCGGCTCAGTCTCTCAAAACGTGATAAAACTTTCTCTTTATTTTTTTGTTCACGAAACGGTATTTATGGAGTCGGAATTAGGGCAACCGGAGGCTCGAGGGAGTCATGAGCTCACAGGGCGCGCCCCCTGAGCTTGTGGTTCCTGGGTGGCCCCCCTCTAGCAGGTCTATTCGCCAATATTTTTTATACCATAAATAATATCCGTAAATTTTTAGCTCAATCCAAGAACTTTTACTTTTGCACAAAAATAACACTATGGCAATTTTGCTGAAAAACTTTAGTCCGGGTTAGTTCCATTCAAATCATGCAAATTAGAGTCCAAAACAAGAGCAAACATGTTTTGAAAAGTAGATACGTTTGGGACGTATCAACTCCCCCAAGCTTAACTCATTGCTTGTCCTCAAGCAATTCAGTTGATAACCTGAAAGTGATAAAGAATTTTTTTACAAACTCTTTTGTTCTCATTGTTGTATATATACTTAACTAGTGCTCAAGTTTTGAGCAAAGATTATGAACTAATCATGTAAATGATAACACTCAGATCTCACATTTACTCATGACAATAACATAACCAACTAGCGAGCAATACTAAGATATCTTGGATGCCAACAATTTTTCAAAACAATCATGATATAATATGATAACATGGTATCTCGCTAGCCGGTTATGAGACCGAAAAACATAAATGCAAAGCACCTATGAAGTTCAAACTGCGACTAAACATTGTAATTCATGGTAAAAGAGATCCAATCATGGTCACATCCAACATTAACTAGACTCAATGCATAAGAATGACAATAGCGCTCTCAGGATTGGTGCTTTAAATGAGAAGGCGATGACTCAATAATAAAGTAAATAGATAGGCCCTTCGCAGAGGGAAGCAACAATTTGTAGAGGCCAGAGCTCGAAGCTTAAAACAAAGATGAATACATTTTAAGAGGTGTGCTTTCCTATCAATGTCACGACCGAGGATTTTCAATATCTTCCATGCTAAACACATTATCGGCGGTTCCCAAATGGAAAGGTAAAACTTGCTCCCCTCAACCATACAAACACAAGCCATGGCTAGCCGAGTTCATGGGTGCCCTCCAAATAATCAATTTTCTGAGGGAGTTTGTTTTATTATATTTTTCTTTATTTTGATTACAGGACCGGGCATCCCAATTACTAGCCTCTCTCGTGCAATCACAAGTGAAAAACACCCATCATGAGAATAAACTTCTTAGCATGGACGATACTGACCACCCCTTATCGCTCCATGAGCGGTACGAGCACACAAAATAGGTGCTTATTTGCATGATTAGAGGATGCACATGCAAATTTAATTGGAACGGTAGAGTAATACCACATATAGGTAGATATGGTGGAATCATATGGAACAACTTTGGGTTTAATGATTTGAATGCACAAGCAGTATTCCCGCTTAGTACCGGCGAAGGCTAGCAAATAGATAGAGAAGCGACCAACTAGAGAGCGACAACGGTCATAATCATGCATTGCGTGTAATTAACATTGAATACGAGCATGAGTAGGACATAAACACCCTGAACATAAATATCACGAAGGCTGCATTGGTTTTGATTCAACTACATGTGTGAACATGTGCCAAGTCAAGCCACTTGAAACATTAGGAGGAGGATACCATACTAACATACTACATCACAACCATTTTAATGCATGTTGACACTCAAGATAAATCATTATCTACTCCTAGCCATTTAAGCATGGCATGAGCAACTATAATCTCTAATTGTCATCACAAACATGTTTACTCATAATATGTTGAAATAAGAACGACTGAGTTAAACATATTTTCAAAAACGGGAAAAAAGAAGACTTCATACTAGCTTTCCTTCACCGCAATCACTTCATGAAATCATCATCATTATTACCTTTCACTTGCACGACTGAATGATGTTAAAGTAATAATAATGCAAGTGTGCCGTGGATTAAGCCGGAATCTGCAAACATTTTATTTAGAGGAGAAGAAAAGGTAATAAGGTTCTTCGTTAGGTTAACAATAATGCATATGAGAGCTACTCAACAATTTCATCGTGGTCTTCTCCTTGCGACAACTTAAAGAAAAGAAGAGAAATTCAGAGCAACACACTAAAATATTTTTGGACTTTTAAGTTTTTCTGAAGAAGGCAAACTTAACGAAGGAAAACGAAAAACGAGAAAAATGATTTACACAGGAAAGCTCCCAACAAACAAAAGAAGAAATGAGAAATATTTTTGGGTTTTCTTTTACACTACGAACTAACTAAACAAGAAAGAAAAGCCGAAAAGAAGCGAGAAATATTTTTTGATTTTTGAAGTTTTTCAAACACACAATAAGAAAGCAAAAATAAAACTAACATGGATATACAATGAAAAAGGATGAACACTGACAACTAGAATGAATGTGTGATACATGAATGTAATGTCAGTGAGAAATACATACTCCCACAAGCTTAGGCTTTTGGTCTAACTTGGTCTAGGGCCACGACTGAAAGTAGTCAGGTCTAGGGTAATACTGAGGCTCCTGAGGATCCCACTGATAAATAGGCTCCTGAGGCTCCCATTGATAGATAGGCTCCTTGGCGGGCTCTGGCTCAGCTGCTCACTCGGGTGCTGAGGGCAGTGTCAACCCTTAATAAGCATAAATGTCCTTAGGCATAATAGTGTACCTGCCCGTGGAAACAAAGATGGCGCAGGCAAAGTTATAACTTCACGACTCTCCTGACAAAATACCAAGTTATACCGAAATCATCTCACTCCAGAGTCAATGAAATTATGCTCAACCATGCTACTGTAATCAAGATATTTAGTAGACAAAAGCTTCTCTTCCTCCTCGTCGTCTCCAATAGGGATCTCAAAATGTCTAGCGAGGTGGGAAGCATAAATACCACCATAAATAATGCCCTTCAAACGGTTAGTGTTTAACCGTCGAGCTACAATAGCCCCCAAACTAAATGTTCTATCACAATAAAGAGCATGGCACAAAATAACAAGGTTAGGTGAAGTGAGCATTCCACTCTCCTACCTACCAGTTAAACACCTCCCGGCAAATAATGAGTAATAACGCAAAACGGGAAAAATGTAAAGTAGCAACTCTAGCATCGAAACTCCTCTCGACCCCTCCCATAGTTACTGTAGATATAAAAGCCGCAACGTCCCTAGGATGTGTCTCTAGTGGGATGCCCTCATTAGGAATTTTGCACACTTGGAAAAACCTATCAAGTGTCATTTCTTGAGGGATATCATATAGGTGGAATGAAACGGTGGGTGTATCCCTCCTAGCATGAAAGTGAAAAATTGGCACAAAAGTATTGGTGAGGAGGAGATATTGATCATACTTATCTTTGAGGAACGGGATGAGGCTGGTGTCGCTTGAACTACGTCGGTATTTTCCCAAAGAGGAAGGGATGATGCAGTACAACTACTGTAGGTATTTCCCTCAGTTATGAAACCAAGGTATCAATCTAGTAGGAGAACCAAGCAACACAATGTAAACGGTACCTGCACACGAAGAACAAATATTTGCAACCCGACGCTTATGAGGGGTTGTCAATCCCTCTTCAGGTAACAACGCCAGAAATTGTCAAGTTGACGGGATAAAATTTGTGTAAATTGGATAAATAGATCTCAATAAAACATGAAATAAAATAAGTAAGAAAAAAGTGCAGCAAGGTATTTTTGGGTTTTTGGAATAATAGATCTGAACATAAAAGCGAATAAAAATAGATCTCAAAGAAAATATGATAAAGAATAGACCCGGAGGCCGTAGATTTCACTAGTGGCTTCTCTCAAGAAAATAGCACACGATGGTTAAATGATACATCTCCGTCGTATCTACTTTTCCTAACGCTTTTACTCTTGCTTTGGACTCTAATTTGCATGATTTGAATGAAACTAACCCGGACCGACGTTGTTTTCAGCAGAACTACCATGGTGTTGTTTTTGTGCAGAAATAAAAGTTCTCGAAATGGGACGAAACTTTTTGGAGATT
Organism: Aegilops bicornis; assembly: GCA_021605145.1. Classification (NCBI taxonomy): domain Eukaryota; kingdom Viridiplantae; phylum Streptophyta; class Magnoliopsida; order Poales; family Poaceae; genus Aegilops; species Aegilops bicornis. The sequence continues at coordinate 206,266,653 of CM038669.1, read as the reverse complement.
TTTGATGGAATAAAAGAAAAATACTGGAGCCAAGAACCATCGGAGGGGCCCCCTGGGTGAGCACAACCCACCAGGGCGCGCCCCTCCTAGCGCGCCCAGGTGGGTTGTGCCTACAGGTGGTCCGCTGACCCTATCTCTGACGCTATAAAATCCTATTTTCGGAGAAAAAAATCAAGGAGGTAGAATTATCGCGTTTCACGAGACGAAGCCGCCGCCTCCTCCTGTTCTTCATCGGGAGGCCAGATCTGGAGTCCGTTCGGGGCTCCGGAGAGGGGAATCTTCCATCTTCGTCATCACCAACCCTTCTCCATCGCCAATTCCATGATGCTCCCCACCGGGAGTGAGTAATTCCTTCGTAGGTGAGGGAGTCCTGGATTAGGGGGTCCCTGGGCGTCCGGGCTATGTGACATGGGCCGGACTGGTGGGCCGTGAAGATACAAGATAGAAGGCCTTTCCCCGTGTCCGGATGGCACTCTCCTTTGCGTGGATGGCAAGCTTGGCGTTCGGATGTGTAGTTTCCTTTCTCTGTAAACCGACTTTGTACAACCCTAGGCCCCTCCAGTGTCTATATAAACCTCCGTAGAGGCTAAGACAAATCATACAGGCTAGTCATCTAGGGTTTAGCCATTACGATCTTGAGGTAGATCAACTCTTGTAACCCCTATACTCATCAAAGTCAAGCAAGCAGGAAGTAGGGTATTACCTCCATTAAGAGGGCCCGAACCTGGGTAAACATCGTGTCCCCTGCCTCCTGTTACCTTCAGTCCTCATACGCACAGTTCGGGACCCCCGACCCGAGATCGACCGGTTTTGACACCGACATTGGTGCTTTCATTAAGATTTCCACTATGTCACTGTGTCATTAATAGAAGGCTAGATGGCTCATTCGATCATCTACAACGATGCCGTCTCCGGGGAAGTTTTCCTTCCCGGCCAGATTTTTGTATTCGATGGCTTCGTTCTACGTGCCAACTCAATTGGTCATCTCGAACAGATCGATAGCTACACCCCTGGTCATCAGATCAGTTTCGGGAACCTGAATTATGTCGCCGATATCCGAGGAGACTTGATATTCGAAGGGTTCGCGGCCCCGACCGCTGCTCTGGCCTCAGATCCAGAGCAAACCACCAGGTTCGAAGATGGGAGTCTGAAGCCCACCGGACTCTCTGCTGCAAACCGCACTATCGAGGATCCGGAGGCGATTATGTCCATGGCAAACACAAAATCAGACCGGGTTCCCCCTATCATTGAAAGGCCGGACTCGCCCCCGGACTCCAGATTCGAATTCTTGAAGTCCACGCCAAGCAGGCATGGCCAGGAGGCTTTCACCCCGGCCAGCCCCGCAGACCCTCGCCTCCCCGTCCAAACCTCGCTCTTAAACGAGGCTCTAGACTTAATGCAATTTCTCGCCATTACAGAGGAATCACCGCCGAACTATGCCTAGCCCGGACTAGGGGCTAAGAGCGGGGAATTTTACGTCCCACCCACCACCAACTTCATAGACACTGTCGAAGACCTAACCGACATGCTGGACTATGCCTCCGAAGACATCGACAACATGGACAATGATGCTGGAGACGAAAAAGGCCAAGAACCACCGTTTACCGAACGTTGGATGGCCACCTCCACATATGACATGTATATGGTGGACACACCCAAAGAGGATGACGACGATGGCAGGAAGGATCCGGTTGAGGACAAGCCTGCTGATGCACCTCCAAAGCGTCGACGTCAGCGGCGCTGCTCAAAATCGCGTCGCGAAAAAGACAGCAATACCGGCAGCGGAGATAATAACACTCCGGAGAACGCTGAAGACCCCAAAGCCCCCATCGACCCAACATCCGAACATGATGATTAGGAGGATGGGCAAGTTAACCCCGACAATCCGGTCGGGAACGAGGACTCGGAGGATAGTAACTATCTACAGATCTCCGAGGAAGATGTGAGCCTCGGCGACGAAGACTTCATCGTGCCAGAGGAACCCTCGAGCAAGAGCGCTTTAAGCGCCAGCTAATCGCAAGAGCGAGAAGCCTAAAAAAGAAGCAGCAAAAGTTCCAAGCCGAACATGATACGCTCAATGACAGATGGACTAAAGTCCTGGCAGCCGAGGAATACGGCCTCGAACGCCCAACTAAGAGGTACTCGAAGCGCAAGCTACTACCACAATTTGACGACGAGCCCCTTGAGCCAATACCGCCAAAGTATAAACCTGCTGACGAACCTGACCGACCACCACGTGGACGGCACAGAGCGGCTACTTACGCCGAACACCTGCCCGCGCCACCCCGCCGTCGAGGCAAGGAGGTAGTGGCTCCAGGCTACACTTACGACTTATGCAAGGACCTGGACAATAGAGCCGGCCAGACAAGATCAATCTATGGATCAAGGGGGCGTGCTCCAACGCGAGGGGACGGCCATCAACCTTGGCGCGACAGGCACAACCTCACCCGGGCCGAAAACCGCATACTGACTTCATCCGAACTGTGTCGTGACGTCGCCCGATACAGAGGCGCCGCACACCCCTTATGCTTCACCTATGAGGTAATGGAGCACCAGTTCCCAGAAGGGTTTAAACCCGTGAACATCGAGTCATACGATGGTACGATGGATCCCACAGTATGGATCAAAGATTTTCTTCTCCACATTCACATGGCTTGCAGCGACGATCTCCATGCCATCAAGTACCTTCCCCTACAACTCAAGGGACCAGCATGACACTGGCTAAATAGCCTCCCAGAAAACTCTATTGGTAGCTTGGAAAATTTGGAAGATGCCTTCAGAGACAATTTCCAAGGTACCTATGTTCTGCCTCCAGATGCCGATGACCTTAGTCACATAGTCCAGCAGCCCGGAGAGTCAGCCCGAAAGCTCTGGACCAGGTTCTTAATTAAAAAGAACCAAATTGTAGATTGTCCGGACACGAAGCCCTTGCGGCCTTTAAACACAACGTCCAGGCCGAGTGGCCCGCTCGACACCTTGGCCAGGAAAAACCGAAGTCCATGGCAGCTCTCAACGCACTTATGACCCACTTTTGTGCGGGAGAAGATAGCTAGCTAGCTCGTGGAAGCAATAGCACCAGCGACCCTGGCACCTCCGAAGCCAGGGATGTCAATGGCAAGCCACGACGCAACAAACACAAGCATCGAAGCAACAATGAAGATACTGAAGATACGACGGTCAACGCCGGATTCAGTGGCTCTAAACCCGGTCAGCGGAAGAAGCCATTCAAAGGAAACAAAGATGGTCCATCCAGTTTGGACAAAATACTTGATCGGCCTTGCCAGATTCAAGGCACCCCTGACAAGCCTGCCAATCATTCCAATAGAAATTGTTGGGTCTTTAAACTGGCCGGTAAGCTAAACACTGAACATAAGGGGAAAGGGCCGCCCAACAAGGACGACGATGAAGATCCTCGCCCACCGAACACAGGGGGACAAAAGAAATTTCCCCCGAGGTCAAAACGGTGAATATGATCTATGTTACTCATATCCCTAAGCGGGAGCGCAAGCGCGCATTAAGGGACGTCTATGCCATAGAGCCAGTCGCCCCAAAATTTAACCCATGGTCAGCCTGCCCGATCACTTTTGATCGCGGAGACCACCCGACCAGTATCCGTCATGGAGGTTCGGCAGCATTGGTCCTCGATCGAATTATCGATGGATTCCATCTCACACGAGTCCTTATGAACGACCATAGCAGCCTTAACCTGCTTTATCAGGACACTGTCTGCAAAATGGGCATCGATCCGTCAAGAATCAAGCCCACCAAAACCACCTTCAAAGGAGTGATACCCAGCGTAAAGGCCTGTTGCACAGGATCCATAACGCTAGAAGTCATCTTTGGCTCACCGGATAACTTCCGAAGCGAAGACTTGATCTTTGACATCGTCCCCTTTCACAGTGGCTATCATGCACTGCTTGGATGAACCACTTTCGCCCATTTCAATGCAGTCCCGCACTACGCTTATCTAAAGCTCAAGATGCCTGGACCACATGGTGTTATAACAGTCAATGGAAACATGGAGCGCTCCCTCCGCACTGAGGAGCATACTGCGGCCCTCGCAGCCGAAGTACATGGTGGCCTCATTAAGCCGAATACTACATCGGCAGTCAAGCCCCCGGACACTTTCAAACGAGTCCGGTCTACCCTGCAGAATGACAGTTCGTCTCGTCCAGAGCTAGATTAATAATTCAGCCTCCGTCAAAGCCCCAACCTGATAGAGGCATACGTACAGCGCGTACATAACTACGCACTAAAGATACCATGGGCAAGGACGGAGGCCTACTAAAAATAAGGTCCACAATACGGTTTGACCCTGCCCGGACCCTCATATTCTTATTTTTTCTTCTTCTCATTTTTATTTTTCAGGTTCTTTACAACCCACATCACTTATCGATGGTACCAAGGGCCCTTTTTCCAGGCCCCTTATGTATACTCAATCGTTGATCCTCTCAAAGGATCATACACCAAGGCAAAAAGCAGCGTAGACGTGCGGCAGAGGGTCCAAAGGATCTTCAAGATCATATTTTCCTTTTTAGGACCTGTATATAGCTTTCTGTCGGTGTCAAAACCGGCCAATCTCGGGTAGGGGGTCCCGAACTGTTCGTCTGAGGATCGAAGGTAACAGGAGGCGGGGGACACGATGTTTACCCAGGTTCGAGCCCTCTTAATGGAGTTAATACCCTACTTCCTGCTTGATTGACTTTGATGAATATAAGGGTTACAAGAGTTGATCTACCTCGAGATCGTAATGACTAAACCCTAGATGTCTAGCTTTGTATGAATTACGATGATCTCTACGGACTAAACCCTTTGGTTTATCTGAGACATCGAGGGGGCTAGGGTTGTACAGAGTCGGTTTACAGAGAAAGGAAGTCTCATATTCGAACGCCAGGCTTGCCATCCACGCAAAGGAGAGTCCCATCCGGACACGGGGGAAGGCCTTCAATCTTGTATCTTCATAGCCCATTAGTCCGGCCCATGTTACATAGCCCGGATCCTCGGGGACTCCCTAATCCAGGACTCCCTCAGTAGCCCCTGAACCAGGCTTCAATGACGATGTGTTCGGCACACAGATTGTCTTCGGCATTGCAAGGCGGGTTCTTCCTCCGAGTACTCCAAAGCAATATGAACAAAAGAACTGTATTCGGCTTTTCAATGACGACACAATATCTGGTTTTTATATCTTCGGCTTTGTAAGGTGGGCCCTCCATGATACTTCAGACAACTTCGGCTTTACATTAAATATCATACCCTTCAGGTTCTGTGCCACCGTCGCCTTGGCTTCCACGTGTCAGATGAATACGAAGAGTCCAAGTGTTTTTATAGATAACACCCTGACTTCATAGGGAAGGCATCTATTTAAGGAGATTGGGTCTCAGATGCCATTCCACACCAGGCGAAAATCCTTAGAGCTTGCCACAGGAAACCGCGCAAACATGGCTGACGCTCCCAGTTCTTCCTCACGCCCCCATAGCCCTCAAAAAGGCGATTGGGAGAGCTGCTCGGTATCCCACGCCCAGCCGACCAAGCTTCAGATCCAGGGGTACCTCCCTCCCGCGGATCTAGTCCCCGTTCGGGCGGGATTAACTTCCATGAATGGTGAAGCCTGGCGGAAAACTTCCCAATCCCTCTTGAAGGGGAGCGAGTGTGCTTCGTTTCCTTCCTATTAAGAGGCGTTGGATTTCCAATCCACCCTTTCCTCCGAGGTCTCCTGGAGTATTATGGCCTCCAACTGCACAATCTCACGCCGGGCTCCATTCTGCACATCGCGGGCTTCGTCGCTCTTTGCGAGCTGTTCCTAGGCTGCGAGGCCCATTTTGAGTTATGGAGGAAACTTTTCTGCCTCGTCCCCCGCTCCCAAAAGGGATCCATATTCGAGGTGGGCGGTGCCGAAGTATGGCGCGTAGCCGGGACAGGATACCTGTCCGGCACTCCGAAGAAGGCATCCGAAGAGTGGCCCTCAGAATGGTTTTATATTGAAGACGTTGTTCTTCCAGACCCAATCCGACGGGGCCTTCCTGAATTTTCCAATGCTCCATTAAAGAAGCGCACCAGCTGGCGCCCCCGAAGCCTCGAGGAGGAAGACAGTGTGGAGATTAAGAAGCTAATGAGCAAGATAAAAATACTCACCCAATCCGGACTATCTATAATTAAGGTAATGGCAATTTCAATAATGCGAGGCGTTCAGCCACTCCAATCCAGAGGACTCCTCATGTGGCATTACAACGGGGAAGATGACGCATCACGCTGCGGGCGCAAGGGTCCGGACAATTTTTCCGCCTTGGCTGCCATGTTGGCTGATCTTTACAAAGTGGAGAAAGAAGATTTTACTCGCCTTAAATGCTGAGAAGGTCTTTCCATGTACAACCCCGCTAACTGGTCGAGCTTTCGATTAGTATCCTTATTCAATCCTCTTCCTGAGTCGTGCTTAGTTGAACTTAATCCGACTATTTTTAACAGGAATGGAGAAAAATCATTGCGGGGATCCATAGTCCCGCTCCGTAGCCGGAGGACCATATTCGAGACCTGGATCCCGGATTTGAAGAGGATCCGGATATATTTATAGAGCTTAAGGATGGGGTCTTTTATCAGGCGAGCTAGGACGACACAGAAGTAGCCATCACAACCGATTATCCCGGCCTTCTCCCCTCCTCCCATGTAAGTTCCCAGGAGACATCTTTTCAACAAGAGCTTTCCCGTTGCACCTCACCCACCGCACTATCTCATGCTCCGAAGGGGCGTCGCTCGTCCCGCCAAACTGTATCGAAGGCGTCCTCCAAGAAGGCGACGCTCGTGCAGGGCGAGTCTTTGAAAAGAAAGGCGGGCGGTGACACTATCGAGCCTCCTCATTCACCGAAGAGGTATAATTTTCAACCTGCACTCGGCAAATAGGCTGGATTGTGACGTGCTCCGCTGCGCTATATATCAGGAAAAGCATACACCGGACTGTGTCCAGAGGTCTCGCCGGCCATGCATTGGCCAATCCAGCCCCGAACCCTGCGCCAAGGACTAGGGTTGGTATGGGCGCCACGCCGGATTATCACCTCCACGAGGATTCGGATAATGTACCTGTTACCAATTCCGAAGTGGAGAGCGCGATGGTCCATCGGCGGCGGAAAGAGGCCATGCGCGATCCAAGTTTCACCGAAGAGGCGTTCAACGCCCTCAGCTCTGCGGATGCATATATCCGGGCTGCTCGGGATGGACTTGCCGGAGCTACACACCAACTTTCAAAGGATATGTGGGTCAAGGCTTTGTGTAGATTCAATAATCATGTGCCATTAGCCCTCGAGACTTGAAGCAGTTGGCGCAACTGATTTAAGGATTGTTGTGTAATAAGGTACTCACGAAGAAGAACAACATGCTGTCTCAGGAGCTCGAAAAGTGTTGGACCCAGCTAACTGCTGTCACCGTCAACTAGAGAAATCCAAGAAGGCACCGACTGGTAATGTCAATTACTGTCCAGAAAATACGATTCTGTGCCAGCAATGTTTTTGAAATAAGCACTGTTGTGTTTACGGCGGCAGGATCGCCGGATCAGCTGGAAGAGAGATCAAGGTCAGCAGCGGATAAACAAAGATGCCGAAGGCAAGAAGTCAGCCGTCAACGTATACTGACACGGACCAGGGATGAGAAGAACAAGCTACAGGATGCCAACATCAAGCAGGCCGAGGAACTGAAGGACGTAAGAGCCCAACTGTCAGATGCCTTGAAAGAGAACCAAAAGCTGGAAAGGCGGCATATTTAGTATGTCCCTGAACCTAACTTTCATAAGATTCCATGATGGATTTTTTTTTGTTTTTTACGAGATTTGTTCTTGTAGGTCTGTTACCTGGGAGGCCCGAAGGAGAAGTGCCGGATTTCAAGGAGACTTGCTGCAAGAGCTATCCAAAGTGAACGAGCGAGCTCAGAAAGCAATGAGGAATATGGCTAAGGCTTTATGGCCATCCAATTCTCCTCCTGGGCTGATGGGTGAGTTTGTGGAGCTATTCAAAGGAGCTCGTCTTCGCTTTGAGCTGTGGAAGGTATCGGCATGTCGAGAAGGTGCACGAGAGGCCTGGGCCATGGTAAAAACGCGGTATACCGGACTTGATCTGAATCATATGGTCCGGGTCGGGCCCCGGGGACCAGACGGACAAGAAATTCTGGTTAACCTGGTGTATGACCAAGTAAAGACAGCCGCCAAATTTTCATAGCAGGACTGTAAACTAGACAGCCTGATAGATGGCATAGATAAGGAGTAGGCGTGCGATTTTATGTTATAATACACTTTATCAGTGAACTTACCTCCGGCCGAATTGTAAAATATTGTCACAGCAGACCTTCCGCTTCAGCCTCCGAAACCCGAGGGTGGAGTGTTTCCGAATACTATACCGGTGGAAAACACCAAGTACGTCTGGAAACCAGGCGATCCAGTCATAATGCTTAAACAGACAAGCTGTATTCGAGGAGCTATGTTATATTGCTTTTTAATGTAAGAAACATCTTCCAGGAAGAATAGTTCCGTTAAAGGTTCCTCTACCTGGGTCGGCATGCATGTATGCATGACTGTGAAAGAATCAGAAGAGCTTTTGTATTCTTGTTAGCTTACAATGCTACGAAGACAGCTTGTCGTTTGTCCGCCGACCAGTTATTCTCTTAAGAACGCTAGCTTTCGGCTTCACCCGTCTGAGGTACATGTCTGGATGACCCGGTTGTAACAATCGCAGAGGTGCTCCCTTTATGCCCTAGCCGAACAATCGGGAACATAGGGCATAAGTATAGGAGCCAGGCAACCCAGCTTGGCAAAAACTTAAGTCATAGAGGTGCATATAATGGCGAAGACAAGACCTATATGAGTAAGCAATATATATATATATATATATATATATATATATATATATATATATATATATATATAGGGGGGGGGGTCTATTATGATAACACCCCTATAGACCTTATTCTTCACATCAACCACGCTTATTCTGCTAACACCCACCCGACCCCGTGCCCCTCCCCACCGTCTTCCTTCCTCAAACACACGCACCCAATCCCCCGATCCCCCACCTTCTTCCCCGCCGCCCCCACCCCACCTTCTTCCTCGCCGGGGACCCCGCCCCCCACCTTCTCCTTCTTCCTCGACGGCCCCCCACAACCCACGTTCATCCTTGCAGCCCCCTCCCCCCCGCACCCCACCCCACCTTCTTCCCTGTTGTGCTCCCGCACCCCCACGCACCGGCCCTCGGCCCTCCAAAGACCACTGCACATCCACCGTCGGCTGCCCATAAGCGCTGCGCCACGACCACCCTGCTTACCCAGCGCGAGCCCTTCTCCTTCCCTATTCCTCCGCCTGGACTCCGGCGACCGATGGATCTGAGGACCCCCTGCCCTCCCGCGCCTTCTCCATGGCCTCCTCCCCGCCAATGGCCGAACTCGTCAAGCTCGACCTCACTGGAACCCCACGGCGAACCACGACCCCGACGGGACCCCACCCACTTCTAGTGGCTCAGACCACCATGCCTCCGCCACGAAACGGCCGCCGACGACGGCCAAGATCCGGGATCCAGGGCCACCCGATGAGGCGCGCGGCCTCACCTGCCCACTACCATCCTTCTCCGTTCTTTTTCTGCAGGAGCACCATCTTAGCCCCAGCGGTCTGCGCGGTGAGCACGTGCGATCCGGTGGGCAGCGTCGCAACGCTTGAAGTCACCGAACCTGGATCGGCACCGCCCGTGCAAGGTCGGGCGGTGAGCACGTGCGATCCGGTGGGCATGTGTGCGGCATCTTGAGTCTGGGCGCCGGATCGGCACCGCCCGTGCAGTCTGAGACGGTGAGCGTCGTCTGCGCCTGCTGAGTCTGGCCTTGGTCGGTAGCTCCCGTACGAGGATCCCATGGACAGCGCCGGATCTCGCGAGATCGAGCTTCTCTGCTCGGACATGGCGGCCTCCCGTCCACCCAGGCTATGGAGGCGAGCTAGATCCGGTGAGATCCTTTCCTCTATGGTCCCCGACTATCCAACCTCGCACCCCGGCGGCCTCCTGCAAGCACGGCCAGGTATACTAATCTCGTCTGGTACACTAACCTCCTCTGCCCGCTACTAGGGCATCTCCAGCGCCCGCCGTTGCGCCCGCGCTACCCCGACACTCTGAGCAATGGCGGCAACAGGGGCTCCTCATCCTGCCTTGTAGAGCAGCGGTGCGATTCTTTGCAGCCATGTAGTTCGGCCCGGAACGATGTAGTTAACTTGCACATGCCGGTTGCTCTATGCGAGGAACCAATTTGATACCATTTTTATTTGGGTGATTCAGCGTTAGATGCTAACTCTTGCTTTTGCATCTTTCTTTGAAGGTCCTGATGGTTGTAGATGCATTGGGCGAGAGGGCTTCTAGAACCTAGCCTACATCACTGAAGTCTTAAGACACTTTGAAACTGTGTATCGACATTCGGTACATTGATCTCTGGAATCCTCCCTAGAATTTCTTGAAGAAATCTTGTGCTAGTGTCTGATGTTTTGCAGTTCTGCTAGTTTGTGCTGTAATGACCCATTGTTTTATCCATGTATGCAGCCTTGTTGCTGCTTGTAATGGTGTTCACTGACCAGGTTGAGCAGATCTTCGAGTTGGCCGACATCAAATTGTGTTTAGGGTCGCCGCTCTTCTAGTTACTCTCTTGAGTTCATACGTTTCACTATCAGGGTATGGAACTCTTCATGATTTCATACTAAAATTCTTCTATGGACAAACAAAATTGGTGCTACTGATTTAAGCTTAATGGCACGAACAACAGTTCCTGTTATGTGGGCTAGTTATAAAATTTGGATGCATACTAATTTGATTTTTGTGTTCTGTTTGATTCATTTAGGCATGTAGGTTGAGTGTGTCCGATGGGTGTGCTTGATGAGATCTCTTTAGGCGAAAAAGGATGTTAGGCTCCATGTGTAATATTTATGGACTTTCAAATTTTTGACTGTTTGTGTATTTTTGCGGAGTAATTTCTTTTTCTCCCATACTACTTTTCTATTTTTAGTTTTTAGGGATTGTTACGTAAGAAGATTGGGACCCTATTTGGTATGATCTTGTGAGATCATTCCTCATCTTCGTTCCAACAGCTCTGGAGATCGACGAGAAGTTGACTGCAGTTTATTTTGTTCGTACAATGATTAGAGAAAAAAATTATGGAGTTCACTAGCCTCGGCAAATTCAGCTCAGCTCAGACGTATATGTTTAAAAAGTAACATAAATTTAACATTAGCTTATTTAAATGAAGTTCATTTAGAGAAGCAGATAACAATGCTTGCGATTCACTCTGTTTTGTTTTGTCAAGTGAAAAACAACACTTTGCTTATGCAGCACACTTGTTTTGTGTTCGGTGGCATTCTGTATATGATCAGCGCCTTGTATTTATTAAAGAAAATAGTGCAGTTCATTGTAACAAACGTTTATGGCTCACTTTTTAAAAAACATTGATGCGATTACACTTGCGTCGTCTCAAAGATCAAAATGTATTCATTTAAAAATAAGAAGAAAAGGACAAAATAATAATGCGATTCAGTTACCTCAACCATGCAAACTTAAAAAGCATTTTGCAAAAGAAAGATCTGATACACTAGCCTCGGTAATTCATTTTGGACATGTTCTTAAAAAAGTAGTTCAAAAACAACAACAAAGCCATGCGGTCCACTTTGATTTGTGTCGCGGTTCACTTTCCCTTTGATGTGCATTGCACTCATCCCACGAGGTATCATGTGTTTTGGAATCAGTCAACTTGATTAGAAACTGCGGTGCACTTGGCCGTCAGATGCAACTCATGTGGTGTCCGACTAAAAAATGAATAACGAAAATCAAGACAAAAGAAATCATGCATTTCTCTTGCCCGTTGGATGCAGTGCGCTTTTACATCCAAAGCAGTGCTCTTTTCTATCAGATGGAGTTCACTTCGTCGATTTGGGTGTCGCGAAAAACAGAGTGTCCGCATTTCGGTAAATTCGAAATTCCTCTTAAACCGTAAAAAAATAGAGAGAGTATTCTACATGAAAAAGTTGCGTCTCGTCAATATCTTTCCAACGGCGTATCATTTGAATCATTCCGACCAGCGGTTTGTAAAAATTTTGTGAAAAACGGCCACTGCCACTCGTCGTCCGCCGCATGATTTTTCAAATTAACTTAAAACCGTAAGGAATCTCGAATCCATTTCAACATATGAAAGTTGTGCCTCTTCCATAGATTTTCAATGATATATTACACGCCTCGTTTCGACAAACGGTTAAAAAACTGGAGCAAAAACAGTACCGAAAATTTGAAAAACATAATTCCGCGATTTAGTAAATTTGAAACTGCTCTTAAACCGTAACAAATTAGAGAAAATAATACATATGAAAAAGATGCGCCTCGACGATATCTTTCCAACGGTGTATCGTTTGCTTCATTCCGACTAGTGGTTTAGAAAAAACACAAAAAAACGCTCGCTGCCACTCGTCGTCCGCCGCACCATTTTTAAAACTGCTCTTAAACCGTGAAGAATCTCGAAAAATATTCAACATGGAAAAGTTGCGCCTAATCCATATCTTTCCAACTGTATATTATACGCCTTGTTCCGATAAACGGTTAAAAAACTAGAGCGAAAACAGTACCAGCAAAACACTACATGCAGTTTTTTCCGACACGAAGTTCACTCGCCTGAGTACTGCAGCACACTTGGATCAAACAATGACGTGCACTTGCATTGAACATGCAGTGCGGAAGTGTTATCAGAATAGTTATTCTGCTAATATTATCAGAATAGACCGACTGTATATATATATATGGTGAGCCTTATGCTCGAGATAATAAAGAGCTTCTTATTCAAAGGAAGCCCTCAGTTATAGTGGGGTGTGCACATTTAAAGATGTATTCCCTGCAAGTGTGCGGCTTACCCGAACACATGCTAGAAATCGTAAAACAAATGAAAAGAAGAAAAAGAGAAAAAGGTAATGAACAATGTGTCCGGACTTAGGCGTAGAATCTCCGGAATCTGGCAGCGTTCCATGGGTTAGCTCTAAGCGATTGTCCGATGCATTACGAAGGCGATAGGATCCTCCAGTGAAAACTTCATCTATAATGAAGGGACCCTCCCATTCGTGCTTGAGCTTGTCCTTTTTCTTCTCTAGTAGGCATAGAACAAGTTCACTGACATTATAAGTCTTGGCCCGCACTTCTCTGCTTTGGTATATTCGAGCTTGTTGTTGGTAGAATGCGGAACGAGCTTTTGCGACATCGCGCTCCTCCTCCAAGCCATCTACGTCATCTTGCCGATTGAGCTCGGCCTCTCTCTCTTCGTACATGCGCACTCGAGGTGATTCATGAATAATATCGCAGGGCAAGACGGCCTCTGCGCTGTACACCATGAAGAATGGTGTGTATCCGGTCGTGCGATTGGGTGTGGTCCGCAGCCCCCAGAGTACGGAGTCAAGCTCCTCAACCCAGTGTTTATCTGACTCCTTTAAGGATCGCACTAGTCTGGGTTTAATGCCGCTCGTTATCAGGCCATTGGCCCGCTCGACTTGACCGTTTGTTTGAGGGTGATATACAGAGGCATAGTCGAGCTAGATGCCCAGATTAGCACACCAAGTTTTTACCTCGTCGGCTGTAAAGTTAGAGCCGTTGTTGGTGATGATGCTGTGTGGGACACCATAATGGTGTACGACACCGAATATGAAATCTATCCTGGTCCGGCTTCAGCCGTTTGAACTGGTTTGGCCTCTATCCACTTAGTGAATTTATCTAGCATGACCAGCAGGTATTTTTTCTTATGGCTTCCCCCTTTAAGGGGTCCGACCATGTCAAGCCCCCAAACCGCAAAAGGCCAAGTAATGGGGATTGTTCGTAGGGTGGTAGACGGCATATGGCTTTGATTGGCGAAAAGCTGGCATCCTACACAATGTTGGACGAGGTCTTTAGCATCTGCTCGGGCCGTAGGCCAGAAAAAACCAGTACGGAAGGCCTTACTTACAAGGGCCCAAGCCGCGGCATGATGGCCGCCAAGACCAGCAAGGTTTTCGGCCAAGAGCTGCCGCCCCTCTTCTTCGGAGACACATCTTTGAAGTACTCCGGTAGTACTTTTCTTGTAGAGCTCTCCTTCAAGAACCTTGTAGGCTTTCGAACGTCGAACCATGCAACGAGCCTCATTCTGGCCCTCAGGGAGCTCCCGCCTATTAAGGTAGGCTAGGAAGGGTTCGGTCCATGGAGCGATTACTGCCATGATTACATGGCGGAAGGTGTTGGTTCTGTGCCCGAGCCCCCTATGATATCTGAATTGTGTTCGACATCTGGGGGCGTGATCGGCGCTGGACTGGTGGTTCCGCTCTCGTCCTGCCATACTACAGATGGCTTAAAGAGCCGCTCCACAAAGGTGTTAGGCGGGACGGGGTTGCGTTTAGCGCCCATTCGAGCAAGGATGTCCGCTGCTTGGTTACTATCTCGGGCCACGTGATGGAACTCGAGCCCCTCGAACCGAGCTGATATTTTGAGCATGACTTTGTGATAAGCTACCATATTTGGATCTTTTGCGTTGTATTCTCCGTTTATTTGGGATATTGCGAGATTTGAATCCCCTCGCACCTCGAGGCATTGTATGCCCATAGAAACAACCATCCGGAGACCATGCAGTAGGGCCTCATATTCGGCTGCGTTATTGGAGTCCGTATACATGATTTGCAATACGTAACGGACTGTGTCCCCTGTAGGGGATGTTAGGATGACACCGGCCCCTAATCCGGCTAACATTTTAGAGCCGTCGAAGTACATCACCCTTTTGGTGTATGTGCCGTACTCTTTAGGGAGTTCGGCTTCTATCCATTCGGGGACGAGTCGGCCAACACCTGAGATTTAATTGCTCGTCGTGGTTTGTACGTTATTTCAAATGGTAGGAGCTCAATGGCCCATTTTGCAATGCGACCGGTGACATCGCGATTGTTTATGATGGCATTGAGTGGTACCTCGGAGGCCATCGTGATTGAGAACTCTTGAAAGTAGTGTCGCAGCTTCCGAGATGCCATGAAAACCGCATATGCTATCTTTTGGTAGTGCGGGTATCGGGATTTGCATGGTGTGAGAACCTTGAATCGTAGTATCTGAGCTTTTGGAGTAGGAATTTATGTCCCTCCTCCTCTTGTTTGACGATGAGTACTGCACTCACCACCTGGTGAGTTGCAGATATACACAGTAGCACAGGTTCACCGATGTTAGGTGCGGCAAGGATTGAGTTGTTTGCTAGCAGAGTTTTTATTTTGTCCAACCCGGCCGTTGCTGCGTCCGTCCACTCAAATTGGTCGGTACGTCGAAGCAGGGGATAAAGTGGTAGCGCCTTCTCTCCCAGTCTGGAGATAAAGCGGCTTAAGGCTGCCATGCATCCAGCTAGTTTTTGGACCTGTTTTAGGTCCATTGGTATTTCCAACTGAGACAAGGCTCGGATTTTGGCTGGGTTTGCTTCGATTCCTCTATTGGAAATGATGAACACAAGTAGCTTTCCGTCTGGAACGCCGAAAACACCTTTTTTTCGGATTGAGCTGTATGTCATATGTTCGGAGGTTGTCGAATGTAAGACGTAGGTCATCTATCAATGATTCAACATGTTTGGTTTTGATGACTACATCATCTACATATGCCTCCACCATCTTACCAATTTGTTTTTCCAGGCATGTTTGAATCATGCGTTGGTAGGTGGCGCCGGCGTTTTTAAGCCCGAAAGGCATAGTGTTGAAACAGAAAGGCTCGTACGGAGTAATAAATGCCGTTGCAGCCTGATCGGATTCCTTCATCTTAATCTGATGGTATCTGGAATATGCATTGAGGAAACACAGTGAGTCGTGTCCTTCAGTTGCATCAATGGTCTGGTCAATGCGGGGCAATGGGAAGGGGTCCTTAGGACAAGCTTGATTGAGGTCTTTAAAATTGACACAAAGGCGCCAGGATTTGTCCTTCTTTGGCACCATGACCAGGTTTGCTAGCCACTCCGGGTGTTTGATTTCTCGAATAAACCCGGCTTCAAGTAGTTTGGCTAGCTCCTCCCCCATAGCTTGTCGTTTGGGTTCGGAAAATTGTCGTAGTGTTTGCTTAATTGGCTTGAACCCCTTTATTATGTTGAGGCTGTGTTCGGCTAGTCTGCGTGGGATTCCTGGCATATCCGAAGGGTGCCAGGTGAAATGTCCCAATTCTCGCATAGGATGCTCTCAGAGCGGCGTCGATTGCCGGATCCAGCTGTGCTCCAATGGCTGCTGTTTTATTAGGATCCGTCGGGTGAACATGGAATTTGACTATTTCGTCTGCCGGTTTGAAAGAAGTGGATTTAGGCCTTTTGTTGAGGATTACGTCATCTCTATCCACTATAGTACGCAGAGCGGTGAGCTCCTAAGCCGCAAGGGCTTCTGATAGTGCCGTGAGGGCCAGGGATGCTGTTTTATTTTTGGCGCGGAGTGCTATGTCCGGATCATTGGTGATAGTGATAACTCCATTAGGCCCTGGCATTTTGAGCTTCATGTACCCATAATGAGGTATGGCTTGAAAGCGTGTGAATGCATCGCGCCCCAATAGGGCGTGATATCGGCTGTTGAAAGGTGCCACCTAGAATACTAACTCTTCGGACCTTTAGTTCTCAGGCGTGCCGAATACCACATCAAGTTCTATTTTTCAGAACACCGAGCTTCTCGGCTGGGGATAATACCCCAAAAGGTTGTACTACTCTGCTCGAAGCGGCTCTTGTCTACTTGCATTTTGTCAAGCGTGTCCTCGTAGATGAGGTTCAATCCGCTGCCCCGTCCATGAGTACTTTGGTGAGCCGAAAGCCATCCATAATTTGGTTTAGGACTAAGGCAGCTGGTGCTCGGACTGGTCGGGCCTGTGGTTTGTCAGTGGCGTTGAAGGTTATTACCATGGTCGTTCCAAGGGTTTATTGCGGCTACTTGGTTAAGTTCGGCGAGGTCGCGGAGCGCCCTTTTACGCTGATTATTTGAAGAAAAGGTTTCGAAGACCGTGAATACATTGAGATCATTATCCTCAGAGGGGTACTTCTCTGGGGTAGTGTTGGTGAGGATTGCCTCACCGCTCTTAGCCACCTGCCGGAGTATCCGACATGCCCGAAGGCTATGTGTTGGTTCGGAATTTGGCATCGTGTGTATCTGGCAAGGCTTGTCGAGCCATTCATCGAGGACAGTTCTACGTCCCGTTAAGGGCTTAATTTTCTTGCTCGTGAAGTGATGATAAGGTGTCCCGTGAGGGTGCATCCTTTTTGCCCGGCCGATGGGTGGCTTAAAGGCCGATGGTTCCCACCAAGCTGTTTGGGCTTTCCAGGCGCTTTCCATTGCACAGTACTTCTGTACTATGTGTGCCAAATCTGCAAAGTGCAGTATGCGGCGTCGGTTGAGGGCATTGAGGATCCCCTTGTCCGTGCAGTTGCGGCAAAAGACCGATACCGCATCGTCGTCGCAACAATATTTAATCTTGTTTTTAACAAGCAGGAATCTAGCCCAAAAGTGATAGACTGTTTCCTGAGGTTGCTGCCGTATATACATTAAGTCGTATATATCCAGGGGACCGGAATTACTAGGAGAGTATTGATTGTGGTGGGCGGGTGGGTTTAAATCCGAACCCTGACCCACTAGGGAATCCGGATTTTGCAAAATTTCTGACGTGACTTGCCTAGGATCCGGAGTGTCCTGGGGGTTTTTAGGCTCGACGCCTGATTCTATGTTCGGAGGATAGATGGTCTCTTCTCGAAGATGGGTGTCCGGCTCGCGGGGCTTGGAGATCCGGACATAGTTTGTTTTCAATATAGGAGGAAAGATATCCTCGACTTGCTCTTCAACGACAGTCACCAGGTGGGTGATAGGTGGGGACATGATTTCCCTCTGGTCGGGTTTAATCCCAATCAGATCATAATCAGTTGAGACCCCCAGGGTGGCGATGCGATCTAGCAGTTCGTTTAAGGACGAGATATCTACATGATCCATCTTATCGACGTTTTCGGGGTTGATGCAGCGATGGTTTTTGACGGTCTGGGGGACCATTTTAGGCACGATGGCCGGGCGGTTGCCCACGATGAAACTATCGATCTGGAGGATCTGCCCAGGAACTAGGGCCTTTCTAGAGGTGATCTTGTTGCTAACGACAAGGCGAGCCATCGATCCTTCTATCAACAACACAGAGGAACTCTCAATGAAAGCACCAATGTCGGTGTCAAAACTGGCCGTTCTCGGGTAGGGGGTCCCGTAATGTGCGTCTGAGGATCAAAGGTAAGGAGGTGGGGGACACGATGTTTACCCAGGTTCGGGCCCTCTTAATGGAGGTAATACCCTACTTCCTGCTTGATTGACTTTGATGAATATAAGGGTTACAAGAGTTGATCTACCTCGATATCGTAATGACTAAACCCTAGATTTCTAGCCTGTATGAATTCTGATGATCTCTACGGGCTAAACCCTCCAGTTTATATAGACACCGGAGGGGGCTAGGGTTTTACAGAGTCGGTTTACAGAGAAAGAAAGTCTTATATTCGAATGCCAGGCTTGCCATCCACGCAATGGAGAGTCTCATCCGGACACGAGGGGAGGCCTTCAATCTCATATCTTCATAGACCATTAGTCTGGCCCATGTTACATAGCCCGAATCCTCGGGGACCCCCTAATCCAGGACTACATCATATATATATATATATATATTGCTTACTCATATACGTGTTGTCTTCACCATTATATGCACCTCTATCCCTTAAGTTTTCCCTTGTGCTCGGCATGAAGAATAGCTTTCCCTTGTGCTCGGCATGTAAAATATGTTGGGGAACGTAGTAATTTCAAAATTTTCCTACGCACACACAGGACCATGGTGATGGCATAGCAACGAGAGGGGAGAGTGTTGTCTACGTACCCTCGTGAGACCGTGGCGGAAGCGATCTGGCGTAGAGGAAGTAGTCGTACTTTCTCCTCACGATCCTGCCGATCCCAGCGCCGTTACTCCGGCACCTCCGAGTCGATGATGGCGTAGAGGAAGTAGTCGTCGTTCTCCTCACGATCCAGCCGATCACAGCGCGTTACTCCGGCGCCTCCGAGTTCTTGGCACACGCGTTCAGATCGATGGCGCTCCACGGGCTTCGATCCGGCAAAAGCTCCGGGGAGGGAGTTCCGTCGGCCTGACGGCGTGGTGGCGATCTTGATGTTTCACCGTCGCGGGGCTTCGCCTAAGCACCGCTACAATATGACCGAGGTGGAATATGGTGGAGGGGGCACCGCACACGGCTGAGAGCGATCTCAAGGATCAACTTGTGTGTCCTAGGGTGCCCCCTCCCGTATATAAAGGAGGGAGGGAGGAGGTGGCCGGCCCAAGGGGGAGGCGCACCAAGGAGAAACCTACTCCAAGTAGGTTTCCCTCTCTTTCCTTATCTTATTTGGAGGGAAGGAAAGAGTACTAGTAGTTGGGAAGTAGTACTAGTAGTAGGAATAGGAAGAGGGGAAGGAGAAAGGAAGGGGGCGGCCCCCTCCCCAATTCGGATTGGGCTTGGGGGGGCGCGCCCCCCTCCCTTGCTCCTTCTCCCTTCCTCCTACATGGGCCCAATAAAGCCCATATACCTCCCGGGGGGTTCCGGTAACCTCCCGGAGCTCCAAACTTCTCCGGAACCTTTCCGGTGTCCAAATATATCCGTCCAATATATCAATCTTTATGTCTCGACCATTTCGAGACTCCTCGTCATGTCCGTGATCATATCCGGGACTCCGAACAACCTTCGGTAAATACACAAACTCATAATATAACCGTCATCAAAACCTTAAGCGTGCGGACCCTACGGTTCGAGAACAATGTAGACATGACCGAGACACATCTCCGGTCAATAACCAATAGCGGGACCTGGATGCCCATATTGGTTCCTACATATTCTCTGAAGATCTTTATCGGTCGAGACCGCATAACAACATCACGTTGTTCCTTTTGTCATCGGTATGTTACTTGCGAGATTCGATCGTCGGTATCCAATACCTAGTTCAATCTCGTTGCAAGCAAATCTCTTTACTCGTTCGTAATACATCATCTCACAACTAACTCATTAGTTGCAATGCTTGCAAGGCTTATGTGATGTGTATTACCGAGAAGGCCAGAAGATACCTCTCGGAGCAATCGGAGTGACAAAACCTAATCTCGAAATACGCCAACCCAACAAGTACCTTTGGAGACACCTGTAGTACTCCTTTATAATCACCCGATTACGTTGTGACGTTTGGTAGTACCAAAGTGTTCCTCCGATGGCAGGAGTTGCATAATCTCATAGTTATAGGAACATGTATAAGTCATGAAGAAAGCAATAGCAACATACTAAGCGATCAAGTGCTAGGCTAACGGAATGGGTCATGTCAATCAGATCATTCTCCTAATGATGTGATCCCGTTAATCAAATGACAACTCATGTCTATGGTTAGGAAACATAACCATCTTTGATTAACGAGCTAGTCAAGTAGAGGCATACTAGTGACACTCTGTTTGTCTATGTATTCACACATGTATTATGTTTCCGGTTAATACAATTCTAGCATGAATAATAAACATTTATCATGATATAAGGAAATAAATAATAACTTTATTATTGCCTCTAGGGCATATTTCCTTGATCTCCCACTTGCACTAGAGTCAATAATCTAGTTTACTCGATAATGATTCTAACACCCATGGAGTCTTGGTGCTGATCATGTTTTGCTCGTGGAAGAGGCTTAGTCAGCGGGTGCGCAATGTTCAGATCCGTATGTACTTTGCAAATCTCTATGTCTCCCACTTGGACTTGGTCCCGAATGGAATTGAAGCGTCTCTTGATATGCTTGGTCCTCTTGTGAAATCTGGATTCCTTTGCCAAGGCAATTGCACGATATTGTCACGAGAAGATCTTCATTGGTCCCGATGCACTAGGTATAACACCTAGATCGGAAATGAACTCTTTCATCGAGACTCCTTCATTTGCTGCTTCCGAAGCAGCTATGTACTCCGCTTCACATGTAGATCCCGCTTCTGACGCTTTGTTTAGAACTGCACCAACCGACGGCTCCACCGTTTAACAAAAACACGTATCCGGTTTGCGATTTAGAATCGTCCGGGATCAGTGTCAAAGCTTACATCGGCGTAACCATTTACGACTATCTCTTTGTCACCTCCATATCACGAGAAACATATCCTTAGTCCTTTTCGGGTATTTCGGGATGTTCTTGACCGTCGATTGATCCACTCTGGATTACTTTGGTACCTTCTGCCAAGCTTCTTTGCTAAGCATCGTCAGTGCGGTACACAGCATTGCATACATGATAGAGCCTATGGCTGAAGCATAGGGAACATCTTTCATTTTCTCTCTATCTTCTGCTTTGTGGTGGGGCATTGAGTCGACTCAATTTCACACCTTATGTCTGGTAAAAAACCTTTCTTTGCACGATCCATTTTGAACTTCTTCAAAACTTTATCAAGGTATGTGCTTTGTGAAAGTCCAATTAAGCGTCTTGATCTATCTCTATAGATCTTGATGCCCAATATGTAAGTAGCTTCACCAAGGTCTTTCATCGAAAAACTCTTGTTCAAGTATCCCTTTATGCTATCCAGAAATTCTATATCATTTCCGATCAATAATATGTCATCTACATATAATATCGAAATGCTACTGAGCTCCACTCACTTTCTTGTAAATACTGAGGCTTCTCCATAAGTGCATATAAACCCAAATGCTTTGATCACACTATCAGCGTTTATTCTAACTCGAGATGCTTGCACCGGTCCATAAATGGATCATTTGGAGTTTGCACACTTTGTTAGCTCCCTTTGGATCGATAAAACCTTCTGGTTGCATCATATACAACTCTTCTTCGAAACCCATTTAGGAATGCGGTCTTTACATCCATTTGCCATATTTCATAATCATAAAATCGGCAATTGCTAACATGATTCGGACGGACTTAAGCATCGCTTCTGGTGAGAAGGTCTCATCGTAGTCAATCCCTTGAACTTGTCGAAAACCCTTTGCGACAAGTCGAGCTTTATGAAGCGACAATATTACCGTCGGCGTCGGTCTTCTTCTTGAAGATCCACTTGTTTTCTATTGCTTGCCGACCTTGGGCAAGTCAACCAAAGTCCATACTTTGTTTTCATACATGGATCCTATCTCGGATTTCATGGCCTCAAGCCATTTCTTGGAATCTGGGCTCACCATCGCTTCTTCATAGTTCGTAGGTTCATCATGATCTAGTAGCATGACTTCGAGAACAGGATTGCCGTACCACTGCAGTGCGGATTTTATTCTGGTTGATCTACGAGGTTACGTAGTAACTTGATCTGAAGTTTCATGATCAACATCATCAACTTCCTCACTATTTGGTGTAGATGTCGCAAACTGGTTTACGTGATAAACTACTTTCAATAAGGGAGAAAGATGCGATTACCTCATCAAGTTCTACTTTCCTCCCACTCACTTCTTTCGAGAGAAACTCCTTCTCTAGAAAGGATCCATTCTTAGCAACAAATGTCTTGCCTTCGGATGCATGATAGAAGGTGTACCCAACTGTCTCCTTTGGGTATCCTATGAAGACACATTTCTCCGATTTAGGTTCGAGCTTATCAGGTTGAAGCTTTTTCACATAAGCATCGCATCCCCAAACTTTAAGAAAGCGACAACTTTGGTTTCTTGCTAAACCACAGTTCATAAGGTGTCGTCTCAGCAGTTCGGCGGTGTTCTATTCAGCGTGAATGCGGCCGTCTCAAGAGCATAACCCCAAAAGCGATAGTGGTAAATCTGTAAGAGACATCATAGATCGCACCATATCTAGTAAAGTGCGATTCTGACGTTCGGACACACCATTCTTGTTGTGGTGTTAGGGTGGCGTGAGTTAAAACTATTCCGCATTGTATCAAATGTAGACCAAACTCGTAACGCAAATATTAGCCTCCACGATAACATCGAAGAAACTTTATTTTCTTATTACGATGATTTTCAACTTCACTCTGAAATTCTTTGAACTTTTCAAATGTCTCAGACTTATGTTTCATTAAGAAGATATACCCATATCTGCTCAAATCATCTGTGAAGGTGAGAAAATAACGATATCCGCCTCGAGCCTCAATATTCATTGGACCACATACATCTGTATGTATGATTTCCAACAAATCTGATGCTCTCTCCATAGTCTGGGAGAAGCGGTGTTTTAGTCATCTTGCCCATGAGGCACGGTTACCAAGTGCCAAGTGATTCATAATCAAGTGACTCCAAAAGTCCATCGGTATGGAGTTTCTTCATGCGCTTTACACCGATATGACCTAAGCGGCAATGCCACAAATAAGTCGCACTATCATTATCAACTCTGCATCTTTTGGTTTCAACATTATGAATATGTGTATCACTACTATCGAGATCCATTAAAAATAGACCACTCTTTAAGGGTGCATGACCATAAAAGATATTATTCATATAAATAGAACAACCTTTATTCTATGATTTAAATGAATAACCGTCTCGCATCAAACAAGATCCAGATATAATGTTCATGCTTAACGCTGGCACCAAATAACAATTATTTAGGTCTAAAACTAATCCCGAAGGTAGATGTAGAGGTAGCGTGCCGACCGCGATCACATCGACTTTGGAACCATTCCCACGCCGCATCGTCACCTGCGTCCTTTGCGGTGTTAAGCAATACGTAGTCCCTGTTTGAGTTGCAAATATTAGCAGAACCCGGTATCAAATACCAGTACTACTGCGAGCTCTAGTAAGGTACACATCAATAACATGTATATCACATATACCTTTGTTTGCCATCCTTCTTATCCGCCAAATACTTGGGGCAGTTCCGCTTCCATTGACGATGCGCTTGCGGTAGAAGCACTTTCAGTTTCAGGTTTAGGTCAGACTTGGGTTTCTTCACTTGAGCGACAACTTGTTTGCTGTTCTTCTTGAAGTTCCCTTCTTCTTCCCTTTGCCTTTCTTCTTGAAACTAGTGGTCTTATTGACCATCAACACTTGATGCTCCTTCTTGATTTCTACCTCCGCATGACTTTTAGCATTGCGAAGAGCTCGAGCATAGTCTTTACTAACCCTTGCATATTATAGTTCATCCACGAAGCCTTTGTAGCTTGGTGGCGTTGATTGAAGAATTACATCAATGACACAATCATCCGGAAGATCAACTCCCGGTTGAGTCAAGTGATTGTAATACCGGACATTACGAGTATGTGCTCAGCAGCAGACCCATTCTCCTCCATCTTGCAGCTATAGAACTTATTGGAGACTTCATATCTCTCAATCCGGGCATTACATTTGAAATATCAACTTCAACTCTTGGAACATCTCATATGCTCCACGACTTTCAAAAGCGTCGTTGAAGACCGGTTCTAAGCCGTAAAGCATGGCACACTGAACTATAGAGTAGTCATCGGCTTTGCTCGCCGAGACGTTCTTAACGTCGTCGGTTGCATCGGCCAGGCCTGGCACCTAGCGGTGCATCGGGACGTAACTCTTACGTGCAGCAATGAGGATAATCCTCGAGTTACGGACCCGATCCGTGTAATTGCTACCATCATCTTTCAACTTTGCTTTCTCAAGGAGCGCATTAAAATTCAGCGGAACAACGACGAGCCATCTATCTACAAACAGACATAGACAAGCAAGATACTATCAGGTACTAAGTTCATGATAAATTTAAGTTCAATTAATCATATTACTTAAGAACTCCCACTTAGATAGACATCTCTCTAGTTATCTAAGTGATCACGTGATCCAAATCAACTAAACCATAACCGATCATCACGTGAGATGGAGTAGTTTTCAATGGTGAACATCTTATGTTGATCATATCTACTATATGATTCACGCTCGACCTTTCGGTCTCCGTGTTCCGAGGCCATATCTGCATATGCTAGGCTCGTCAAGTATAACCTGAGTATTCTGCGTGTACAAAACTGGCTTGCACCCGTTGTAGATGGACGTAAAGCTTATCACACCCGATCATCACGTGGTGTCTCGGCACGACGAACTTTGGCAACGGTGCATACTCAGGGAGAACACTACTTGATAATTTTAGTGAGAGATCATCTTAAAATGCTACCGACAATCAAAGCAAAATAAGATGCATAAAGGATAAACATCACATGCAATCAATATAAGTGATATGATATGGCCATCATCATCTTGCGCTTGTGATCTCCATCTCCGAAGCACCGTCATGATCACCATTGTCACCGGTAGCGACACCTTGATCTCCATCGTAGCATCGTTGTCGTTTCGCCATCTATTGCTTCTACGACTATCGCTACCGCTTAGTGATAAAGTAAAGCAATTACAGAGCGTTGCATTTCATACAATAAAGCGACAACCATATGGCTCCTGCCGATTGCCGATAACTTCGGTTACAAAACATGATCATCTCATACAATAAAATATAGCATCACGTCTTGACCATATCACATCACAACATGCCCTGCAAAAACAAGTTAGACGTCCTCTACTTTGTTGTTGCAAGTTTTACGTGGCTGCTTTCACGGGCTGAGCAAGAACCGTCCTTACCTACGCATCAAAACCACAGCGATACTTCGTCAAATAGACTCCGTTTTAACCTTCTCAAGGACCGGCGTAGCACACTTTCGGTTCAACTAAAGTTGGAGAGACAGTCTTCCGCAAGCCATCTATGTGCAAAGCACGTCGAGAACCGGTCTCGGCGTAAAGCGTCTGGCGTAAGGTTGGTCGGATCGTCTCGTCCAACAATACCGCTGAACCAAAGTATGACATCTTTGGTAGGCGGTATGACTTGTATCGTCCACAACTCACTTGTGTTCTACTCGTGCATATGACATCAACGCATAAAACCAGGCTCGGATGCCCTTTGTTGGGGAGCGTAGTAATTTCAAAATTTTCCCTCGCACACGGGACCATGGTGATGGCATAGCAGCGAGAGGAGACTGTTGTCTCATTACCCTCGTGGACCGTGGCGGAAGCGATCACAGCGTAGAGGAAGTAGTCGTACTTTCTCCTCACGATCCTGCCGATCCCAGCGCCGTTACTCCGGCACCTCCGAGTCGATGATGGCGTAGAGGAAGTAGTCGACGTTCTCCTCACGATCCAGCCGATCACAAGCGCCCGTTACTCCGGCGCCTCCGAGTTCTTGGCACACGTTCAGCTCGATGGCGCTCCACGGGCTTCGATCCGGCAAAGCTCCGGGGAGGGAGTTCCGTCGACCTGACGGCGTGGTGACGATCTTGATGTTTCACCGTCGCAGGGCTTCGCCTAAGCACTGCTACAATATGACCGAGGTGGAATATGGTGGAGGGGGGCACCGCACACGGCTAAGGAACGATCTCGAGGATCAACTTGTGTTCCGCTTGTTCGGCTAAGGTAGTAAAGGGAGAACTACTGCGATTGTGTTTCCGGTTCGTTCGGTCAAGCACCTCAGTAGAGAAAGCCGAAAACTGGCTGTCATGATGCGGCGAGAGCTGGTCAGCAATTCGGTGGCCTACTAAATCTCTAGTGATTTCTTCCGATTTCACAAAGGACTGGCTCTTTCTAGTCACGCGCTTAAGGCATCCAAGTTCGGATAGCCGCATACGCACCAGGGGCTATCTTACACTCCCATTGTCAAACTCCTATGGCTAAGTGACAGTGATAAAGCCGCATATTCTGATTGCCTGGTTCGCCGCACTGACACCTCCTTCACGGACCAAGACATTGGGTCAAGTGTGGTTATGTGCTATCCTGAACACCCCCGTAGTATCTACGTGGGGGCTGAAGCCGACGACTGGCAAACTCTCAGGGATAAAAACAGCCGCATAGGAGGAAAAACACTTTAAATATAAACATCATAAAATATATTACAAAACCTTGGTTTATACAACGTCTGGGCAGTTTGGATACATTCACTCAAACATGATGTCCTTCGAGCATTGGCCCTCTATCAAGCGGGCACCCTCCAGGACGTCCTCAAAATAGCACTCCGGCTTGCGGTGGTCCTTGCCTCCAGGTGGACCTTCAATTGCCATGAGGTGGCCTTCATTTTCGCCCAGTGCATCTTGACACGGGCAAAGGCCAGCTGCGCACCTTCTATACATGACGACTACTTGACCGCGTCAATTTAGGGCAGCGCGTCAACGAGTCGCTGCACCAGGCCAAAATAGCTGCTTGGGACAGGTTTGGCTGGCCACAGCCGGATTATGACGTCCCTCATGGCCAACTCAAACATCCTATGCAGCTCGGCCCATTGCGCCATCTGGTCATTCAACGGTATTTGGCGCTCTGCGCCCTTGGCTGTGACGAATAGCTTCTCCATCGTGTGCCCCTCCTGGGCCCGGAAGAACCGCGCGACGTCGGCGCCACTCTTTGGAAGATCCGCAAGGGCATCTGGAGCACTCCACAGTCGAGTGAGCAAGACATACTTCTGATTGCCGAATTTACTCTGTAAGAGAAAGGGCTTACCAGCCGCTATCTGTCCGTCCTGCTTGATCACCTCACGCGCCGCTCGTGATTCGGCCCGCACCTCCTCGGCCTCTTGAAGGGCCTTGGCCAGGTCGGTCGCCTGGGCCTTATTCTTCTCCTCTAGGGACTCGCACTTGCTGGTGGCGTCCTTGAGCGCCTGCTCCACTTCGGTCACCCGCACCTCATATTGGCGGCGAACCAGGCCAATACGCCTTTTGGGCGCCTCCGCCTCTGGGTCTTCGGAGGCCGCCCTTTTCTTCTTCCTACCCTTTGGGGGAGAATTGCTTTCTGCATCTTCCTCCTCTTCATCTTCATCTTCCTCACGGGAGGAGTGAGTTTCGGTCTCTCCGGACACTGCGTCCGAAGAACCTTTATGGCGGAGGCCACCTTTGGCCTCCTTGCTCTTCTTCTTGGCCTTCTTCTCCGGTGCCTGATAGGGCGCCGGGACCAGCATCCTCATTAACAAAGGATCAACTGGGTTTTCGGGGAGTGGAGCCGGACACCTGACCCACTCCGCCTTCTTTGTACAACCCTGTTATAGGATGGAATTCTCAGTACACCCCTTTTTGATTGATGAACTAAGTTATGTTCGGAAATTTAGTACTTACCGAGGAAGCCAGATGATTGCAGTCGAGGCCGATGTCCTCAGACGTCTGTGGCCATGACTTCCTAGTCTTGAAGAGAAGCTTCTAGATCGCTTCGTGCGTCGTGCCGAAGAACCATTGTAGGGTCCGCGTCCCTTTCGGATTGAACTCCCACATGCAGAGAGGCCGGTGTTGGCAGGGAAGGGTTCGACGGATAAGCATCAGCTGGATCACGTCAGTCTATGATACTTTTGATGCGCTTTTGCAGCTTCAACACCTCGACGGATGATCCCCAGTCCAGACCCTTGTTGGTCCACGACACAAGCCGCAGCGGGGGTCCGGATATGAAAGCAGGAGCGGCCGCCCACTTGGTGCCGTGGGGTTTTGTGATGTAGAACCACTCCTGCTGCCATGTCTTGACGGTCTCCACGAAGGCCCCTCTGGGCCAGGTAACATTGGGGAGTTTGCTCACCATGGCGCCGCCGCAATCCGCGTGCTGTCCGTCGACCACCTTTGGCTTCATGGTGAAAGCCTTGAGCCACATGCTGAAGTGTGGGGGATGCGGAGGAATGCCTCACATACGACAATGAATGACGAGATGTGGAGAAAGGAGTTCGGAGCTAGATCGTGAAAATCTAGCCCATAATAGAACATGAGACCACGAACGAAGGGGTGGAGTGGAAACCCTAGTCCGCGGAGGAAGTGAGGGATGAACACAACCCTCTCACCGGGCTCTGGAGTGGGAATGACTTGCTCTTTGGCAGGGAGCCTGTGTTTGATTTCCGCTGTCAAGTACCTCGCCTCACGGAGCTCCTTGATGTCCTTCTCCATTACGGAGGAGGCCACCCATTTGCCTTGAGAGCCGGATCCGGACATGGTTAGAGTGTTTGGTGGTGGCGAAAAAGATAGAAGCTTGGGCACTGGAGCTCAAGGACGGAAGGGCCGAGGAAGAAGAAGGCGTGGGGTAAAAAAGTGGGTTCTTATCCCCTTATAAAGGCAGTGAATATCAAGCGCCCCTCACAAGCCTTAAAACTCGCCTATTCCCAAGGGGTCATGCGAACGGCACGGTTGGAATACCCAAACCCGTATGATGAGAATCCCACGATTAGGGGGCACGATCTCTGCTTTGACAAGACGTGTCAATGGCCGCGCCTCAAAACGTGAAGCGGGAGGCCACAAAATGGTCCAGAATAATAATAAGGCCAGACATAACGTCTCGCCGAAAAAGCTGTCAGTGGACATGACTTATTTTTGTTTAAATATTTAGCCCTTATGGTTCAGGGTTGTAGCTGTTATACAGGGCCAGATATAGTTCTCCTGTTCAACTGCTTTGAAGTATTCGGAGGAGGAACCCGCCTTACAATGCCGAAGACAATCTGCGCGCCGGGCACATCCTCATTGAAGCCTGGTTCAGGGGCTACTGAGGGAGTCCTGGATTAGGAGGTCCCCGGGCGTCCAGGCTATGTGACATGGGCCGGACTGGTGGGCCGTGAAGATACAAGATAGAAGGCCTTTCCCCGTGTTCGGATGGGACTCTCCTTTGCGTGGATGGCAAGCTTGGCGTTCGGATGTGTAGTTTCCTTTCTCTGTAAACCGACTTTCTACAACCCTAGGCCCCTTCGGTGTCTATATAAACTGGAGGGTTTAGTCTGTAGAGGCTAAGAAAAATCATACAGGCTAGGCACCTAGGGTTTAGCCATTACGATCTCGAGGTAGATCAACTCTTGTAACCCCTATACTCATCAAATTCAATCAAGCAGGAAGTAGGGTATTACCTCCATTAAGAGGGCCCGAACCTGGGTAAACATCGTGTCCCCTGCCTCCTTTTACCTTCGATCCTCAGGCGCATAGTTTGGGACCCCCTACCCAAGATTGGCCGGTTTTGACACCGATAGTAGGCTCGCTGGTCGGTGAGGGAGTTGGATGAGATTCATCATGTAATCGATTTAGTTTTATCAGGGCTTGATCCCAAGTATCCATTATGTTCTGAGATTGATGTTGCTATGACTTTGCCTTGTTTAATGCTTGCCACTTTGCTCATGGGTGCCATGATTTCAGATCTGAACCATTTATGTTATCACCATTATATCTATGTTCTAGATCCGATCTTGCAAATTATAGTCACCTATTACGTGTTATGATCCGTAAAACCCCAGAGTGACAGTATTCAGGATACTTTCTGGTGATGACCGTAGTTTGATGAGTTCATGTATTCACTATGTGCTAATGCTTTATTCCGATTCTCTATTAAAAGGAGGCCTTAATATCCCTTAGTTTCCTTATGGACCCTGCTGCCAGGGTAGGACAAAAGATGTCATGCAAGTTCTTTCCGTAGAGCATTATGACTATTCTGAGAATACATGCCTACATTATATTTATGAACTGGAGCTAGTTTTGTATCGCCCTAGGTTATGACTGTTATATGATGAATATCATCCAATGAATTCACCGATCCAATGCCTACGAATTTCCACATATTGTTTCTGCTAAGTTACTATTGCTATTGCAACTGTTACACTTGCTACAAAATCATTGCTATCATTGTTACCATTACCGCTACTATCATTACTACTATCAAAACTATCATATTACTTTGCTACTGATCATCTTGCTGCAGATAATTAATCTCCAGGTGTGGTTGAATTGACAGCTCAACTGCTAATACTTGCAAATATTCTTTGGCTCCCCTTGTGTCGAATCTATAAATTTGGGTTGAATACTCTACCCTCGAAAACTGCTCGACAGTAATTTTCTATCAGTTGCTCGACAGTAATTTGTTCACCCACCGTAATACTTATGCTATCTTGAGAGAAGCCACTAGCGAAACCTATGGCCCCCGGGTCTATTTTCCATCATATTAATCTCCCGTCAACTAGCTATTTCTATCTCCGTTTATTATGCTTTCTTTACTTTTAATCTTTATCATAAAAATACAAAAAATATTATCTTATCATCTCTATCAGATCTCACTTTTGCAAGTGGCCGTGAAGGGATCGACAACCCATCTATCGCGTTGGTTGCAGGTTCTTATTTGTTTGTGTAGGTACAAGGGACTTGCGTGTGGCTTCCTACTGGATTGATACCTTGGTTCTCAAAAACTGAGGGAAATACTTACGCTACTTTGCTGCATCACCCTTTCCTCTTCAAGGGAAAAACTAACGCATGCTCAAGAGGTAGCATTGGGTCAAGTGTGGTTATGTGCTATCCCAAACACCCCCGTAGTATCTATGTGAAATTTGAAGCCGACGGTAGCAAACTCTCGGGGATAAAAGCGGCCGCCTGGGAGGAAAAACACTTTAAAAGATAAACAACATAAAATATATTACAAAGCCTTGGTTTATACAACGTCTGGGCATTTCGGATACATTCACTCGAACATGATGTCCTTCAAGCATTGGCCCTCTATCAAGCGGGCACCCTCCAGGATGTCCTCAAAATAGCGCTCCAGCTTGCAGTGGTCCTTTCCTCCGAGCGGACCCTCAACTA
This sequence comes from Aegilops bicornis, assembly GCA_021605145.1. Taxonomy (NCBI): domain Eukaryota; kingdom Viridiplantae; phylum Streptophyta; class Magnoliopsida; order Poales; family Poaceae; genus Aegilops; species Aegilops bicornis. Next base: position 206,235,163 of record CM038669.1, on the reverse strand, counting down.
CCATGACGGCGGCCTTCATTTTTGCCCAGTGCATCTTGACACGGGCAAAGGCCAGCCACGCACCTTCTATACATGACTAGCGCTTGACCGCGTCAATTCAGGGCAGCACATCAATGAGTCGCTACACCAGGCCAAAATAGCTGCTTGGGACGGGTTCGGCTGGCCACAACCAGACTATGACATCCCTCATGGCCAATCCGGACATCCTATGCAGCTCAGCCCACTGCGCCATCTGGTCATTCAACAGTGTTGGGCGCTCCTGCGCAGCAAACTGTGACCAGAATAGCTTCTCCGTCGTGTGCCCCTCCTGGGCCCGGAAGAACTGCGCGGCGTCGATGACACTCTTCGGAAGAATCGCAAAGGCGTCTGGAGCACTCCACAGTCGAGTGAGCAAGACATACTTCTGAGTGCCGAATTTACTCTATAAGAGAAAGGGCTTACCAGCCGCTATCTGTCCGGCCTGGTTGATCACCTCGCCCGCTGCTCGGGTTTCGGCATGTGCCTCCTTGACCTCTTGAAGGGCCTTGGCCAGGTCGGTCGCTTGGGCCTTATTCTTCTCCTCTAGGGACTCACACTTGATGGTGACGTACTTGAGCACATGCTCCACTTCGGTCACCCGCTTCTCGTATTGGCGGCGGACGACCTGCTCGGACTTCAAGACCTCGGCCGCTTTATCAGCCGCTATCAGTCTGGCCTGGTTGATCACCTCGCCCGCTGCTCGAGATTACAGCCGGCGTTGCAGGAGCAGGGGTCCCAGACTTGCACACTGCAGCCCACGACATGGCTCCCCCAGAGGCCTGGTACGGCCCATCTTCACCAGCAAACACTCAAGACCCTCGCGAGGGGCCAAGCCTCGCAAGGCGGACGATGCAAGACCTCTCCAGGGGCGTCCTCACTAGGCTGGCTCGCGAGGAGCGGAGAGATCAAGGCGAGGGGCACCTCGTGAGGTTCCCGTGATGTGAGCCGTGACGACCAAGGTCAGGCGGGCGCTAGCGGGCGCAGAGTACCCGTTGCCTCCTTGGTGATAAAGGGGCAAGCGCAGGCGAGGAGTCCCGAGGCATCAGGCAAAGGTTTCCATATCGCTGCAACGAGATCAAGACCAGCAGGACGGCAGGACGGAGGTCATCACAGAGCCCACGACAGCGTCACCACCAGAGCCTTTGGCAGGAGAAGACAACCTTTTGTCAGGATAGCTTGTACTAGCTGCCCCCCTTCAAATCGGCCGTTGGGGGATCCCTTCGCGCCTAACATTTGGGGAGAGGACCCGGGCCTCTATGAATAGGACTAGCCACCACCTTAGCAAAGGATGGATCATTCAGATCATCCTCAACCACACAAGCTCACCGAGCTCAAGAACACCTCTCCTCAGGAGGCTGTTCTTCCCTTGTACTTGTTCATTCTCAGCCTACAAGGCAATCCACCACACCACACTGGAGTAGGGTATTACACCACATCGGTGGCCCGAACCAGTATAAACTCTTGTGTCCCTTGTTCTTCGAGTTCGACGTGCTGAGCTTTGAGATCGCGGTGAGTGAACGAGCTACGGGGAGGGAGAGATCTTCATGCGCACCCCAGAGTTCGAACCTTAAGGGTTTTGTCAGAACCCATGATCCGACATTTGGCGCGCCAGGTAGGGGTGTGCTGAAGCTTTCCCTTCATCGATCCACGCTCCACGGCTCCACCACATCCATGGCAGACGCGCGCCGAGCGCTGGGCCGCCCTGGCCACCCGTGTCGCTCAGTCGGCCCCTGTCGGTGGGCCTCCCCGTCGTTCTCCATCACCTGCCGCCAACGTCGCCACCGGCCCGGCGGGAAACAAGCAACAAGCATCTTCGCTGCACCCCACGGTGCCGCGGGACGGCAGCACAGCTACCCCGTCGCTGACTCCGGCTGGCTCATCGTCCCACGCTCGTCGCGCGCCCATGGACACGCAGGCCGTGCTGCTCATGGCACGTGAGCTCCTGCGCTACCACCCGGTCGACAACCTCTACGAGGACTGGCTGGACCGCATCGCCGAGCTCGTCAGCACCGCCGGGGGCTCACCTGTTCCGTCTCTCTTGCTACCTCGCCCTCCTCCGGCCGCGGGTGACGTAGCCCACGGAGTACCTCCGCCACCTTCGCACCAAGACGGCACCCTGGCGCCAAGACGCGCGGCCCCTCGGCGCAACCCACCATGTCGGGCGCCCGCGCGAGAAGAAGGAAGCTGCCAAGAAGTTCCCCGGCCGCAAGAAAACGTCCCTGCGCTCCCGGCGCCACCACTACAAGACCGCGTACCACCTGCGGTGGCGGTGCGCGGGCATCAAGATAAGGCTCCGCCTCTACAAAGGGCCCTGGTGGCCACAACAGGCTGCCGTGCCTTCACGCCGGAGCTGTGTAGCATCGTCTGGCCAGGCAAGTTCAAGCCAGACTTGCCTCCTCGCTACGACGGCACCCCCGACCCTGCAGTGTTCTTGCAGCTCTATGAGCTGAGCATCGAGGGGGCCAACAGCGACGAGAAAGTCATGGCGAACTGGTTCCCCATGGCTCTCAAGGATGGTGCTCGCTCGTGGTTCCTGAACTTGCCCCCGGGGTCGATTTCTTCCTGGGGTGAGATGCACGACCGCCTCGTCGCCAACTTCCAGGGCACTCGCGACCGCCCTCCGGTCGCGGGTGACCTGCGCCGCATCAAGCAGCAGCCAGGAGAGATCCTGCAGAAGTACATCCAGCGCTTCAACAACGTTCACCTCAAGATCCCCAAGGTGACGGACGAGGCCATCATTTCAGCTTTTTCTGATGGCGCCCGCGACGTCAAGATGAAGGAGGAGCTCGCCATCCACGAGGAGCTATGCACGGCTCTGGAGATGTTCAACATGGTGACCAAGTGCGCAAGAGCTGAGGAAGGGTGCCTTTCCCTCCTCGAGCTCCCTGCTACCGACCCAAAGGAGAAGAAAGCCAAGGCCAAGGACGTGAAGCTCAAGGGGGTGGCTGTGCTCGCGGCGGAGCCAGACATGAAGCGCAGCCAGGACCACCCCGAGTCGTCCAAGGGCAGCCGTCCGTTCTGTGCCTTCCACAATGTACACAACCACAACACCAGTGATTGTCAGGAGCTCAGGGCCATCCGAGATGGACGCTTTGGTCGACGCCCCGAGCACAATGACCGGTGCTACGGCCGAGGAGGAGGACATGGTGGGGGACGCTGGGACGACCGTGGCCCCCGCCAGGAGTGGCGCGACCGGCCTCGTGAGGATCGCTGGCAGGACCAGCCTCGTGAGGGCGCCTGGAGGGACCAGCCGCGCGAGGACCGCCCTTAGGGAAATGCTGGTCTCCCTCCACTGCCGCCACCACCAAGAAGAAAGATGACCACCATCAGGACGAGGGGGCTGGGGGGTTCCAGGAGCCGCGTGCTATCACCTGCATCTTGGGCGGAGCTCAGGCCCCAGCATCCTAGCGTGTCTTCAAGCAGTTTGCTCACGAGGTGAACGCGGCCCTTCCCAGGCTCGAGGCCACACGCCCTCGGAGTGGTCCAAATCGCCATCACCTTCAAATTTCGTCGGACCAGCTCAAGTGCGCGGCGACTGCCGGCGCTCTCCCGATGCTTTGCTCGCCCGTCATCAGCAACGTCCAAGTCACCAAGACCCTCATCGACGGCGGCATAGGGCTCATTGTCTTGTCAGTCGAGATATTCGATAGCCTCCAAGTACCATACGATCAGCTACAGCCTACCAAACCCTTCTCAGGAGTGACCGACGGCTCTACCACCCTGATAGGGCAGGTCTGTCTCCCCATCACCTTCAGCCAGTGCGACAACTACCGCACCGAGCTCATTGACTTCGACGTCTCCCACATATGTCTGTCGTACAACGCCATCCTTGGGTATCCAGCATTAGCCAAGTTCATGGCAGTGACCCACCATGGCTACAACGCCCTTAAGATGCCAGGAAGCGGCGAAATCATCATAGTCCCCTGTGAAGAAAGAGATGCGGTGTGCTCCCTCGAGTGCGCCTTCTAAGCCACAGCAATCGAAGACCCCTACAACAAGGGCACCCTCCACCCTCCTGAGGACATCGCCAAGAAGAAGAAGCAACTACTCTGTGCAGGGCCTAAGGAGAGCGGCGTCTCCAGCGGCGCCGCCTCAGGAACATCGCCCGCACCTGGGGCGCCTCCCTCCCTCGCATAGGAAGGCGCGCCGGGGGCCCTCCTCGGGCGAGGCTCGGGGGCTCTCTTCTGGAGGGCCTCAGACCTAGCCAACATCATGAGGGAGGCGCTCGGGCACCACGTGGAGGCGTGCTTTGTGTCACGTTTCCCTCAAGAGGGCACTAGGCGAGGAGCGCCCGGTGCTCAGGAGTTCATCGTCAAGGCCACCCAAGAGCTTCAAGAAGCAAGGACCATGCACGGCAACCGCCGCCCACCTGGCGCAGCTCCCCATCCCGGGGAGGACGGCGGGCTGCGCGTCAACATCGACATTCCAGGGCTCAACAAGGCCGCATCTCAGGAGCGCTTCTGGCCTTCACGCATTGGGCATTGCGAGGGTCCACCTCACAGCTACGTCCGCATGCCATTTGGCTTGCCTAACATGGCGGCCGCCTTCCAGCGCCACCTGCGGAGTGTCCTGTCTGCTCAGGAAGCCAGGCATCATGCAGTCCTAGGAGAGATGGCGGCGGTCCTCAAGGAATCGCCCAAGCCCCCAGAGCCTCCCGAGGCTCTGGGTCCTGGCGACTCATGAGGAGCGGCCCCTTCCTCGTGCGCCTTCGGCTACCTCAACCCTCCTTCGACAATGGTACCGGGTGACATTTTCCAAGTTTACTCAGCCGGGAGCGCCCCTCGGGCTGCATCATTCCCAGGTCGCATGGGCCTGTCCCTAGGCATGCATTCTTTTGCATCCTTAGCTTACTCTGTCGGGGGCGCCCCTCGGGCTGCATCATCCCCAGGCCGCTTGCGTCCGTACCAGTGGCATGTATCGTTCTTGCATCTATCCGAACTAGCTTATCTCCTTGTGTGGTTTTCTTACGGCTGCGCTTGTTTGATTACACCCTGCGGCATCCCGCATTGCTAACCAATCTCATGTTTACCCCTTGGTGAAAACTCCACATACTGGCACGACGCTTGTGCTCGGGTCCATCCCTGCAACGCTGGTAAACCTGAGAGATCGAGCTCCGGCTCGCGGTCCGCTCCGCACACGCCACCTCATCAGATCCTCAGTGCCTCCGTCTTCTTGTGGAACAATCAGCAACTGGGTAACCAGCACGATCATGGGCTATGCTCTCTCTCCAACTAACCTACAGGAACCTCCTAAAGACGACAACGGGCGATACTGCGGGCACCTTCTTTTCCCATGCACTTCGCTTGCGCGTTAAAAGGGGGGCACCTGAGCATCGCGCCTCAGGAGCTCTTACTGGCTCTCCAGCCCTCACCCCCTGGCCTTGACCACGGCATCGCGACCTAGCATACCAGCAGCGGCTGAGCTCGCTCGAGGGCCGAGACCCGAGGACGTAGAGCACACGGAAGAGCATGGTAAAAGGGGGAAAGCTTGCACGGGCCTAACCCGGCTACACTATGGCCATTGATGCACGATCCTGGCGTAGCACGAGGAGTCAACTATGGAAAGCTAAGATAAGTTTCATACCTGGGTCAGCCACGCGCTGCGGCATAAGATTCCCGTCTCTTGTAGCCTTGCTACGACGACACCGCTTTCCTTTCCTACCTTCAGGCAACTGCTTGTACGCTAAAGGGGACCTCTTGAGCATTGCGCCTTAGGAGCTCTCACTTGACCTCGGGCCGCTCACCTCCTGGCCTTGACCACGGCATCACGACCTGGCATACCAGCGACGGCTGCAGCCTGCCTGGGGACCGGGACCTGTCGGCGTAGAGCACCAAGCTACCGCGAGGTCAGAAAGGGGGGACAGAGCCGAAGCAAGACACGGAGCCGAAGCAAGACTCACAGTCGTAAATCTTCTTAATAAGGGCAATATTAAACAAAAGGCACTACAGATCCTTCACACGCCCCAATGGGGTTTGTCCCGATTCCTCACAGGGAACATAATAAGAAGGTTTTTAGGAGCCCAATCTACAAGCGCCAACGCCGCCGACACCATCATCAACAGTGGGCCACCGGAGGCCGACGCCAACCCCATCCAGATCAACGGCGGCGGCGGGCGGACGCTGCTACTGCGCTCCGGGCACGACGAGAGCTCGGGGGCACGTAGTTCTCGTCGCTTGTCTCCGGAGTCTCGTAAGGCTCGGGAGAGTTGCTGGACTCCCAAGCGCCATCGCTGCTGCTGGAGGAACAGCTGGCGAGGCCCGCGGCAAGCCCTGCTACTGCCGCTGTGTCGTCCCGACGACCCCCTCCAGGGCAGCACTCCAGGTGGCGCCGTCGTATTCGAAGTGGATGGCGAGGGCGCCCTCCGCACAGCAAACTCGGGCGACCTTGCCCCATCCGCGAGTCATGAAGATTTTTCCTGGGGAGACGACCTCAACCTCCTCCCCCATCGCTGGGGCATCGCACTCGGTGTGCTGCAGCCATAGCTCGAGGGGACTCCTCGGTGGCATCTCGGCGGAGAAGAACTGCGGGAAGCGAATCCAAGAGCGCGGAGGTATCACCACCCACAACACCAGTTCGAGCGAGGAGCCATCGGCGTATGTTCCTGGGGCGACAGCGTGCGTCACCGCAGCACGGCAGCCACGGCCGTGATGTGGACGGCGTTGTTTGCCGCCTCCTCCTCCGGAGCCCTCAACCTGGGCGTACAAAGGTAGTGGGTATCTGGGGGAGGCCGCTCATACTAGGGCCATGACATCTCTGGCCTCATGACTACGTCGCAGCGGCGGGCCAGCCTCTTCTTCAGCGGAAGCGGCCCCAGCTCATCGTGGGGGGCTTTTCCCTTCTCAGCGGCCAAGAATCTCCGTATCAGCGCCATGGGTGTTGCTGCTAGCAATGAAGCAAGGAAGAAGAAGCGAGCGAAACGGGGAGAGATAAGCGAGGGGGCTCCCCCCTCCTTATTTATAGCAGGAGAAGGCCAACCGACAACCCCCACGATCACAGGTAATGATGGTTTTCTCTGCATGCACCAGGGACTCGTCAAGTCGGCCAGTTGCCGAGGCACTGTGGGGAAGCGGAGACACCCACGTCCCGTCAGTCGCCACAGTCAATCAAGGCCACAGACGGTTGGGCCCGCGGCGCTCGGCACTTGCCCTTTGGCTTCGCCTCGAAGTCAAGTCCGAGCGTGCCTTGGGCCCGGGGGCTACTGTCGGTGTTCTGGGAACGGGGGTCCCCAGACTAGCCTGCCTGCGGCCCACAGCATGGCTCCTCCGGCGGCCTGGTATGGCCCATCTTCACCAGCAAACACTCAAGACCCTCGCGATGGGCCAGGCCTCGCGAGGCCGATGATGCAACACCTCCTCAGGGGCGGCCTCATTAGGCTGGCTCACGAGGAACAAAGAGATGAAGGCGAGGGGCACCTCGTGAGGTTCCCGTGACATGAGCCGTGACGACCAAGGCCAGGCGGGCACTAGCGGGCGCAGATGACCCGTTACCTCTTTGGTGCTAAAGGGGCAAGCGCAGGCGAGGAGTCCCGACAGGCAAATGTTTCCATGTCGGTGCAACGAGACCAAGACCAGCAGGACGGCAGGACGGAGGTCATCGCGGAGCCCATGACGGCGTCACCACCAGAGCCTTTGGCAGGCGAAGACCACCTTTTGTCAGGATAGCTTGTACGTTGTCCCCCTTCAAATTGGCCGTTGTGGGATCCCTTCCCGCCTAACATTTGGGGAGAGGACCCGAGCCTCTATAAATAGGACTAGCCACCACCTTAGCAAAGGACGGATCATTCAGATCATCCTCAACCACACAAGCTCACCGAGCTCAAGAACACCTCTCCTCAGGAGGCTGTTATTCCCTTGTACTTGTTCATCCTCAGCCTACAAGGAAATCCACCACACCACACTGGAGTAGGGTATTACACCACATCGGTGGCCCGAACCACCATAAACTCTTGTGTCCCTTGTTCTTCGAGTTCGACGTGCTGAGATTTGAGATCACGGTGAGCGAGCGAGCTAGGGGGAGGGAGAGATCTTCGTGCGCACCCCAGAGTTCGAACCTTAAGGGTTTTGCCAGAACCCACGATCTAACAGATCCGGCCCGTGCCTCCTCGACCTCTTGAAGGGCCTTGGCCAGGTCGGTCGCCTGGGCCTTATTATTCTCCTCTAGGGACTCACACTTGCTGGCAGTGTCCTTGAGCGCCTGCTCCACTTTGGTCACCCGCTTCTTGTATTGGCGGCGGACGACCTTCTCGGACTTCAAGACCTCGGCCTCTTTTTTAGCGGCCGCTTTGTTCACCCTTGCCTGCTCCTTGGCCTGGGCAAGTTCGCCCCTGAGGGTCTCGACTGCAGCAGCATGGCCTGCAATCATACACATAGCAGCGCATATGCTTCAACTCAGAATCCTCAAATTAATATAGGCATGAACGAGATATTCTGAAACATACGTTGTGCTTCATCAAACCTCTTGTTGATGCGGAGGAGATCTTCAACGGCCAGCCCCAGCTTACGCTTAAGCTCGGATACTTCGGCGGCCTGGGCGGTCGCCGCTAACAGTGAAGCCTACTTCTCAAAATAGAAAAGTACATTACCTCCTACGAATAGTATCGATCCTCTGTTCGCCCTTATTAAGAAGACGAACAGAGTCTCAAGGGCTACTATCTATATACATGCATATTTTTCATAATGAAAAGCGGTCAGGAATATTACATGGCATACCTCAAAGCCTGTTAGTAGGCTAGTGAAGGCCTCGTTTAGCCCACTCTTGGCGGGCTGAACCTTTTCAACCACCACACCCATTAGGGTGCGGTGTTCCACCATGATGGAAGCACGTTACGGTGCCTCCATCAGTGTGTTCGGCACCTCCGGATTAGTTGAGGTCACCGCTGGAGTTGGCGCTCCTCCACCCTTGAAGGGGGTAGCCTATTCGATTCCGGAGCCACTTGGGTTTCCGGAACGGTGTTCGGCTGGGGGCCGGACTGGTCAAGGCCCTCACCTCCAGTCTGCAGGGGGATCACCCCCCCCCCCCGTGTTCTCGGCAGCCAAGGCGTTTCTTTCTGGCACCGTTTTGGCAGCCTCCCATACCGCTACGTTGCCCGGAGAGGCCCTTCTGGACAACACTTCGGTGTCGTCCGTGGCGATAGGCAGGGAGGCTCGCGGAGACGACTCGCTCTCCATCATCCCCGGATGCAAAGAAGTCCCCTCCTATGATTGTTTGGGGAGATCGCGGGCCGTACTGCACCATACAATGTGTTAGATTACAATCATAAAGATTGGGCATATGAAAGGCACCCTCGTATATTTACGATGAGGCAAGGGGCTTCGACCTGGGGCGCCACTCCGGGATGGCTTTGGTGTTCGAATCTGAGCCGTCTGGGAGGGATATTTTCCCCCTTTTGGGCGCCTTCACCTCTGGGTCTTCGGAGGCCGCCCTTTTCTTCTCCCCCCTTAGGGGAGAATGGTTTCCCCCTCTTCCTCCTCTTCATCTTCATCTTCCTCACAAGAGGAGTGAGTTTCGGTCTCTCCGGACACTGCGTCCGAAGAACCTTTACGGCGGAGGCCACCTTTGGCCTCCTTTACGTGGAGGCACCTTTGGCCTCCTTGCTCTAAGTCTGACAGCAGAATAGGGGGTACGTAGGAGGAGGCATGATCCTAGCTACGATGAGGTTGTGCACGCAAGATTTACGAGTTCAGGCCCTTCTCGGAGGAAGTAAAAGCCCAACGTCTCGGTGCCCTGAGGCGGTCGACTGGATTATGCATGAAGTTACTGAAGTGCGAACCCTTATGCCAGTGGAGGGGGGTGGCTTATATAGAGTGCGCCAGGACCCCAGCCAACCCACGTCACAAGGAGTTCAATGTACATTAAGACGGGGCATTACTGGTAATGCCTTCTATAAAGGGATATAAATGATCTTTAAGACTACAGAGTGAACGCCTGACCGTTGCCCTCATGAGTGACTTTAGGTCATCTGTACTCCGAGTGGTTCTTTCTTGTATAGTCAAGTGGCTTCAATGGTCGAATGGAATTGGGGTATCCGAGTGAGAAAATTGGTCGAGTGGATTGCACTCCACGGTTACTTCAGTCGGTATCTGTCGTACTTTGTATGTCCTTGACTCTAGGGCAGTGTCCTTGGGAAGGGTGTCTAGGTCAGGCCTATTACCCCACCCTAGGTACATGTCATTTTCATTAGCCCCCGAATGGATCGAGGTCCAAGTGAGGAGAGGCTGAAGATGGTTTTGACTCGATTTTTATGCTTCGGAGGCATTTTACTTGGGTCGGTGAACCATGCTGAACCTTTGACTTCATCTTCAGTCGCCTTGATCCATTCAGAGTTCGTTGAGTGAACTTATACTGATGTGCTTCGAGTGTTGGAGCGGTATAAAATCTTTGGCGCGATTGGTTGTGCTGCCGTTCCCGGATCTCACGGGATTCAAAATTTGGAGAAGTGCGTGGGACGGAGGGCGCCGCAGTAAACAGAATGGATTAGGCAGGGGCGCCTCGATTCTTGCACCACCTTTTTCGCCATGTACCGAGCGCGCAACTGTTGCGGCATTTGACAGGATCACCTGGGCGCACGCGTCTGCCACTCGGAAGTGAGCCCATAAAAGGCGTTGAGGCCGATGCGATTGCACAGTGTCCCTTATTCCCCTTCTTCCTCCTCTGCTTCTCCACCATTATCCCCTCTGCTCTCGACACCGTCGCCTCACCCGTGAGCAATCCGTGGCGATGGGGAAGGACAAGACGGCGGCTGTCGGTGTCAAAACCGGCGGATCTTGGGTAGGGGGTCCCGAACTGTGCGTCTAGGCGGATGGTAACAAGAGACAAGGGACACGATGTTTTTACCCAGGTTCGGGCCCTCTTGATGGAGGTAAAACCCTACTCCTGCTTGATTAATATTGATGATATGGGTAGTACAAGAGTGGATCTACCACGAGATCGAGAGGCTAAACCCTAGAAGCTAGCCTATGGTATGATTGTTGTTAGATCCTACGGACTAAAACCCTCCGGTTATATAGACACCGGATAGGGTTAGGTTACACAGTAGTCGGTTACAATGGTAGGAGATCTACATATCCAGATCGCCAAGCTTGCCTTCCACGCCAAGGAAAGTCCCATCCGGACACGGGACGAAGTCTTCAATCTTGTATCTTCATAGTCTAGGAGTCCGGCCAACAATGATAGTTCGGCTATCCGGACACCCCCTAATCCAGGACTCCCTCAGTAGCCCCCGAACCAGGCTTCAATGGCGATGAGTCCGGCGCGTAGATTGTCTTCGACATTGCGAGGCGGGTTCTTCTCCAAATTCCATATACTTGTCGAATAGTGTCCGACTTCTGATAAATGCTGCACTCCTTGGCCTCCACGCCCAATAATGGCCATCTTCCATGTGTTTGAATGAATGCGAAAAGCCAGGGTATTTTTAGACTTATCCCCCTAGCTACGCAAATGAGCCGCCTATAAAAGGGACGAGGATCTAGATCTGAGTCACACCATCCCCCTCCGCGAGCTTTCATTGGAGCGCCTCTGACAAAAATCCATTCCATCATGGACAGTCGACGCGGCTCCTCCTCTCGCGCTCCCAGCCCTCAGCCTGGAAATTGGGAGAGATGCTCGATCCGCAAGATAGCGAGCTAGTGACACTCCAAACCAAGGGATTTCTTCCCCGGCCTTCATGGTTCCGGTTCGAGCCGGACTCGCCACCTATAAGGGCGGAAAGCAAGCGGAGAGTGTCCTGATCCCTCCAAAGGAGAGCGGGTATGCTTTATCTCTTATCTAGTAAGAGGACTCGGATTTCCAATTCATCCGTTTCTCCGGGGGCTCTTGGAGTTCTACGGCCTCCAGTTGCACCACCTTACGCCTGCCTCCATTTTGCACATCGCGGGCCTCGTGGCCCTTTGCGAACTGTTCTTGGGCGTCGAGGCTCATATTAAACTGTGGAAGAGATTATTCTGCCTTGTACCCCGTTCTCATGAGGGGTCAATATATCAAGTGGGCGGAGCTGAGCTATGGAGCATCACCGGGACCGGATATCTATCCGGAACCCCGAAGAAGGCGTCCGAAGACTGGCCTTCGGAATGGTTTTATATAGAAGACGTCCCACTGCGGGATCCTGTTTGGATCGGTCTCCCGGAATTCAGCAATGCTCCTTTGAAGAAACGCCTGAGTTGGCGCTCATGAGCTCCTGTGAGGGACGGCAGTGGGACGTCCTTTACCTGATGAGCCGAATAAGATTGTTAGCTCATTCCGGACTGACCATGATCGGTGTCATGGCCACATGTATTATGCGGGGGGTGCAGCCGCTCCAGTATAGGGGCCACCCCATGTGGGATTTCAACGGGGAGGACGATGCCACCCGTCATGGCCGTAAGGGGTCGGGATCGGTCACCGATCTGGTGAAGATCTTGTCTGCATACTGTACAAGGGAGAAGAGGAGGATTTTCTCGCGTCGGTCCATTGAACGGATTTTCTATGAACAATCCTCGAAGCAGGGTAAGCGGACATTTCTTTTTGCACATCCGATCCGTATTCCCATGGTTAGGTATCTCATTTTGTGATTTTGACGCAGAACCGCGCCAGCCGTAAAGACATAAACAACCCGCCTCCACAACCCGAGGATCCGGAACAGCTCCTCGATCCGGCCTCCCAAGAGGATCCATACATATTGGTGGAGCTGATTGATGGGGTATTTCACCAACTGAGCATCGATAATGCCTTGGTTGCCATTACGGCCGATTACCCCGGAATACTTCCAGCCTCACAGTGTAATCGAGACCGAGGTCCCAACACTCGATAATGACCCATCCGTGCTTATTTTTGATCACCGTATACCAATGGTGTTTCGCAGAGGGTGCCTTGAGGCGGAGGCCGAGCCAGCTGACTAGCCAACAAGGGGCATACGGCCCCACAGGCTAAAAAGAAGTGCGGTCCGGATCGAACGCCGCCGCCAGCGGTATGGCGCGTCACCATATTCCCAGGATTGATTCACGGAAGGCGTACTAACGCTGGTGCTCTTTCGAGGAAAAAGCGCTCGCCGGGACTGTGTCCGGAGAGGTTACTAATCGAGCCTCCGCCAGCCAGGCTCCAAAGCCGGGTCCAGAAGCGGAGGCGAGCACGAGGCGTGCGTCGGATGCTCCTACGACAGAGGATGCCGACAGATTGTCCGCCACCAACTCCGAGGTGGAGAGCGCCATGAATCACAGGCGCCGCCGGACAGTTCTTCGTGACACATGTTTCTCCCAAGAGGCATTGAATGCCTTCAATTCGGGAGATGCGCACCTCCGTGCCGCTCAAGATGGTCTAGCCAGGTCCACGGAGCAGTATGTAAAGGACATACATGTGAGGAAATTTGACGGTTATATATGCCAGTAGCCCCCGAGACTTAAAATAGTTAGAATAACTGATTTAAGGGTCATTTGTTATGCATGATCTTACAAAAAAGAATACCCGACTGTCCCAGGAGCTTGAAGAATGCAAGGCCCAACTTGAGGCCGCACTAGCCGCTACAGGGGGAGCCACAGAGACCCCCTCTTGTAATATATGCTTCAAAAGATAAGTAGTTTGTGAAGTGCGGTGTGTGTGTGTAAATCTGACAATAATATTGCAGATGGCGCCGGACTAGATCCGGACAAGCAACAGCTCTTGCGCCGGTTGAAGGCCGGCGAGAATGTGCTTACAAGGGTGAGGCAAGAGAAAAATAATCTCTAGGATGCCAACACCTAGCTGGGTGAGGAACTAAAGGATGTTCGTACCCAGCTGTTTGACTCCGTGAAGGAGAATCAACGACTTCGTCGCGGCATTTATAGTAAGTGCTTGAGCTAACTTTGAAAAAGAGTTCGGCGAGGAAGTCAACTAACAGAGTTATGTCTGTAGGTTTGCTCATGGGTCGTCCTGCAGAGGAAATGCCCGGTTCTACGGGTGACCTTCTTCCCGAGCTATTGCAACTGCACGAACGAAGTTCGGCGGTGATGAAAGGCGTCGCCGAGGCCTTGTGGCCATCTATCTCCCCGCCTCAAGGCCTTGGAGAGCTTGCAGAGAAGCTTCAGGGGAGCACGGCGGCGCTCCGAGCTATGGAAGATATCGGCCTTTGTCGTCAAGGCGCCAGGATGCCTCGGGCCATGGTGAAGACGTTACAGCGGCGGACCCAAACCACATGGCGAGGTCGGACCTGTGGGGCCCGACGGAAGGAGATCCTTGTGAGCTTAGTGTGCGGCCAAGTAGAGTTGGCATAAAGTATTCCCAGCAAGGCGTAAACTAGACAGCCTATTAGATGGCATTGAAGAGGAATACAATCAGTCAATTTGACTATGTAATTTAAAATGACATGTAAAATGCCTTCTAGCCGGATTGTAGATCATTTGTCGTAGCGGACCTTTTCGCTTCAACCTCGGGACCCAATCGTCCGGAGTGTGTCCGAATACCCTCGCGGTTATGTAAAAACCAGGGCATGCGTGGAGACCAGGCGTAGGGGTCATGAGTGCTTTATCAGACAAGTGCCCAACTAGTTATGTTATATTACATGGTTAGCAAGAAACATCTTCCAGGGAGAATAGTTCCGTTAGGGTTCCTTTCCACAGGAGGCATTCCCTAAAGTGCATGTCGGACTGAAAAAGCAGAAAAGCATCCGGGGCAGATAAATAAAAAATAAAAATTGTCTTTTAATTCATCGACCGACTATTCCCTTAAGAACGCTAGCTTCGGCTTCACCCGATCTGAGGTACACGTCCGGTGACCAGCGGTAACAAGCGTAGAGGTGCTCCTTTACCACCTAGCGAACAATCGGGAACGTAGGGGTAAGCACAGAGCCAGCAACCCAGCTTGGCCAAAACTTAAGTCATATCGATGCATATAATGGTGAATAAAAAGTACATGCGGAAGTGTGACACATGTGTTGGGCATAAAGCACGTATAAATAAGCACATTAGAGAAGCCCCGTATAATGAGCGGATAAGCGCGTCAAGTCTTGCGTCGCGAACAATGCGCGAACGAGCCTTTAACGGCTTCAGAAAAAAGGAGGAAGAAGGAGAGAAATAAAAGACAACTTAAAGTGTAAAATATAGACGGAGGAAGGAGACGCACTCAGAATCCGGCGCTAGGCGTAGAATCTTCGGAGACGGGCTGCGTTCCATGGGTTCGGCTCGAGTCGGTTATCCGATGTGTTTCGCAGAGGGTACGCTCCGCCCGGTCGGGACTTGGTCGATGATGAAGGGGCCCTCCCATTTGGGCTTGAGTTTGTCCTTTTTCTTGTCCGTGAGCGAGAACTAGTTCGCCAACGTTGTAAGCTTTGGCCCGCATTTCCCTGATTTCATATCTTCGAGCCTCTTTGTTGATAGAATGTGGAACGAGCTTTTGCCACGTCGCGCTCCTCCTCCAAGGCATCCAAACTGTCCTGCCGATCGAGCTCGGCTTCTCTTTCTTCATACATGCGCACGCGAGGTGAGTCATGAATTATGTCGCAGGGCAAAACTGCCTCTGCGCCGTATACCATAAAAAATGGTGTGAATCCGGTAGTGCGATTCGGCGTGGTCCGCAGCCCCCAGAGTACGGAGTCGAGCTCCTCAACCCAGTGCGTGTTAGATTCCTTGAGGGACCGCACTAGTCTGGGTTTAATGCCGCTCATGATTAGACCATTTGCTCGCTCGACTTGACCGTTAGTTTGGGGGTGATAGACTGAAGCGTAGTCGAGCTTGATGCCCATGTTTTTGCACCAGAGTTTGACCTCGTCGACCGTAAAGTTCGTGCCGTTATCAGCGATGATGCTGTGGGGACGCCGTAACATTGTACTACCCACGATATAAAGTCTATCACCGGTCCGGATTCGCCGTCTTCTGTGCTTGGCCTCTATCCATTTGGTGAATTTATCCACCATGACCAATAGGTATTTTTTCTTGTGGGTTCCTCCTTTAAGGGGTCCAACCATGTCAAGCCCCCAGACCGCGAAGGGCCAGGTGATGGGTATAGTTTTGAGGGCGGTGAGTGGCATGTGGCTTTGATTAGCAAAGAGCTGGCAACCGACGCATCGTTGGACTAAGTCCTGAGCATCTGCCCGAGCCGTCGGCCAATAAAATCCTGTACGGAAGGCCTTGCCTACAAGGGCCCGGGCTGCGGCATGGTGCCCACCGAGCCCGGCATGAATTTTAGCCAGGAGATTCCGCCCTTCCTCTTCGGAGATACACCTTTGAAGGACTCCGGTTGTGCTTTTCTTATAAAGCTCTCCCTCATGGACCTTATAGGCTTTAGACCGCCCGCACTATGCAGCGGGCCTCGTTTTGGTCCTCGGGAAGTTCCTGCCTAGTTAGGTAGGCTAGGAATGGTTCTGTCCACGGGGCAATGACTGCCATTATTGCATGGGCTGACGGTGTTATTTCGTTGGCGGAACCACCAACTATGTCGGAATGTTCGGTGTGGGGCAGTGTGGTTGGGTCCGGGTTGTTATTTCCGGACTCTCCCTCCCATAATACGGATGGCTTGAAGAGCCTCACTAGGAAGATGTTGGGGGACGTCATCGCGCTTTGCACCAATGCGTGCCAACACGTCCACGCTGGTTGTTATCCCGGGCTATATGGTGAAATTCGAGCCCCTCAAACCGAGCTGACATTTTTAGGACGACATTGCGATAAGTTGCCATTTTTGAATCCTTGGCATCAAAGTCCCCATTTATTTGGGATATCGCGAGGTTCGAATCCCCGTGCACCTCTAGGCGTTGAATGCCCATGGAGACTGCCATCCGGAGACCATGTAGAAGGGCCTCGCATTCAGCTGCGTTGTTGGAGTCCGTGTACATTATTTGAAGTATGTATTGGACTGTATCTCCGGTTGGGGACGTCAGAACGACGCCAGCCCCCAGGCCGGCCAACATTTTGGAGCCGTCGAAGTGCATGATCCAGTTGGAATATGCGCCATACTCTTTAGAGAGTTCGGCTTCAGTCCATTCGGCGACGAAGTCAGCCAAAACTTGTGACTTAATAGCTCGCCGTGGCTTGTAGGTTATGTCAAACGGGAGGAGCTCAATGGCCCATTTAGCGATCCAGCCCGTTGCGTCGCGGTTGTTTATAATGTCATTAAGAGGTACTTCAGAGGCTACTGTTATTGAACACTCTTGAAAGTAGTGTCGCAGCTTCCGGGATGCCATGAACACCGCATATGCTATCTTTTGATAATGCGGGTACCGTGACTTGCATGGAGTTAGGACAGTGGACACGTAGTAAACTGGTTTTTGGAGAGGGAACTTGTGTCCTTCCGTTTCTCGTTCGACAACGAGCACCGCGCTTACAACTTGATGGGTTGCTGCGATGTATAATAGCATTGGTTCGCCCATGTTGGGCGGCCAGACCGGATTTGTTGCCAATATGGCTTTGATTTCTTCGAGTCCGACCATGGCAGCATCCGTCCACTCGAAGTGTTCGGTCTTGGCCGGAGGAGGCGATAAAGGGTACTGTCTTTTCTCCTAAGCGGGAGATAAAGCGGCTTAGAGCCGCCATGCATCCAGTCAATTTTTGTCGGTGGTTGAGGTCTTTGGGGATATCCAATTGTGACAGAGCTCGGATCTTGGCTGGGTTTGCTTCAATTCCTCTAGCGGATACAATGAAGCCCAAGAGCTTCCGGCTGATGCCGGAAACGCATTTTCGGGTTGAGCTTGATGTCATATGTTCGGAGATTATCGAATGTGAGCCTCAAGTCGTCGACTAGGGTTTCGACATGCTTGGATTTGACGACCACATCGTCTACGTATGCCTCCACTGTTTTGCCGATCTGGTTTGCCAGACATGTCTGAATCATGCGCTGATATGTTGCGCCGGTGTTTTTGAGCCCAAAGGGCATTGTGTTGAAGCAGAATGGGCCGTATGGAGTGATGAATGCCGTTCTATGACTTGGTCTGGCTCTGCCATCTTAATTTGGTGGTAGCCGGAGTATGCGTCGAGGAAACACAATGAATTGTGTCCTGCGGTAGCGTCGATAATTTGATCGATGCGGGGGAGGGGGAAGGGATCCTTTGGGCAAGCCTTGTTAAGGTCCTTAAAATCGACACATAGGCGCCAGATTTGTCCTTCTTTGGTACCATTACTAGGTTTGCTAGCCAGTCCGGATGTTTAATGTCTACGATGAATCCGGCCTCCAATAGTTTGGCTAGCTCCTCTCCCATGGCCTGTCTCTTGGGTTCGGAGAAATGCCGAAGAGCTTGTTTGACTGGCTTGAATCCTTTTAGGATATTTAGGCTGTGCTCGGCCAGCTGGTGTGGGATTCCTGGCATGTCTGAAGGGTGCCGGGAAAAAATATCCCAATTTTCGCATAGGAATTCTCGTAATGCGGCGTCCACATCAGGGTTTAATTGTGCCCCGATGGAGGCCGTTTTTGTAGGGTCCGTTGGATGGACTTGGAATTTGACTATTTCGTCTGCTGGATTAAAAGAGGTGGACTTGGATCTCTTATCGAGTATCACATCGTCCCTGTTCACCATGGAGCGCAGCGCAGTGAGTTCCTCTACCGCTAGGGCTTCGGATAGTGCCTCAAGGCCAAGTGCGGCTGTTTTATTTTCGGCGCTGAGTGCTATGTCCGGGTCACCAGCGAGAGTGATAATTCCGTTGGGTCCGGGCATTTTGAGCTTCATGTACTCGTAATGGGGTATAGCTTGAAAAATTGTGAATGCCTCTCGCCCTAATAGAGCGTGGTATCCGGCTTTGAGCAGGGGCCACTTGGAATGTGACCTCCTCGGACCTATAATTATCCGGCGTGCCGAACACCACATCTAGTGTGATCTTTCCTGTACAGCATGCTTCCCGACTGCGGATTATTCCTCTAAAGGTTGTGCTGCTTTGCTCAATGCGGCTCCAGTCTATTTCCATTTTTCGAAGGGTTTCCTCGTAGATGAGGTTTAATATGTTGCCGCCGTCCATGAGTACTTTGGTAAGGCGAAAGCCGTCCACTATTGGACTGAGGACCAATGCGGCTGGTGCTCGAGCTGTTCGGAATTTAGGTTCGTCACTGGCGTTAAAGGTAATAGCCGTGTCACTCCATGGATTTATTGTTGCTATCTGGTAGACTTCGACAAGGCTGTGGAGTGTTCGTTTCCGCATATTATTTGATGCAAAAGTCTCGAAGACTGTTAATACCGTACTAGTATTGTTGGGCTGGTGCTCTGGAGCTAAGAGCTCTTCGCCACTTTTGGCCACCTGCCGTAGTATCCAACATGCTCTAAGGCTATGAGTTGGAGTGGCGTCCTCTGTGATATGAATTTTGCAGGGTCCATTGAGCCATCCCTCCAGTACGGTTCCATGCCCTTTGGGGGGTTTTTTCTTTTTGGTATGTAACCCAGGTGCCTGGTGATGATGCACCCTTTTATTTCGGACTAGGGTCGTATTCGGGGCCGGATTATCCCAAAATTTGATTTCGGTTTTCCAGGCGCTCTCCATCGCGCAGTACTTTCGTACTATGGACGCCAAGTCATCGAAGCGTGTAATTTCACGACGACTTATGACGTTTAGGATTCCCTTGTCCGTGCAATTATTGCAGAAGAATGAGATTGCGTCCTACTCGCGGCAATCCTTTATCCTGTCCATAACCAGGAGGAATCTGGCCCAGTAATGATGTCTTCGTTTCACGGGCTCTTGCGGATTTGGGATAGATCGCTTATGTTTGGGTGGGCGGGTGGAATTAAATTCGAACCCCGTCCGATCTAAGATTCAGGGGCCAAGAAGTTTCGAACTTGGAAGCTTGGGTTCTTGGAGGTTGTCCAATGAATCTAGCCTTTCTTTGCGACTTTAAGTTCAGGGCTTGAGTGGTGTCCTCCCTCCGCGGAATCTGGCATGGAGGGGTCGATGAATCCGGACATAGCTAGTCCTTAAGGTAGGAGAAGAGTCGCCGTATTGTTCCTCTGCCACATCAACGTGGTGGGTAGCCTAGGGAGAGTTGATCTCTCTCAGATCGGTTTTAGGCCCAATCTGATCGTAGTCTGTAGCGACTCCCAGGGCGGCGATGCGATCCAAGAGCTCGTTCAAGGAAGAGAGCTCCATCGGATCTAACTGCTCAGCGAGTTCCGAGTTAACGTGAAGATTGCTTTCGATGACCCGAGAAGTCATCGTCGGCGCGGCGGCCGAACAGGCGGTCATAAGAAAACTGCCTAGCCGGAGAGTTTGGCCGGTGGCCAAAGCTCCTTTAGCAACGGTGCCGTCTTTAAAGACGGGATGAGGCATCCTTCCTGACAGCGATGTCACAGAGGAACTCTCAATGAAAGCACCAATGTCGGTGTCAAAACCGACGGATCTCGGGTAGGGGGTCCCGAACTGTGCGTCTAGGCGGATGGTAACAGGAGACAAGGGACACGATGTTTTTACCCAGGTTCGGGCCCTCTCGATGGAGGTAAAACCCTACTCTGCTTGATTAATATTGATGATATGGGTAGTACAAGAGTGGATCTACCACGAGATCAGAGAGGCTAAACCCTAGAAGCTAGCCTATGGTATGATTGTTGTTCGTCCTATGGACTAAAACCCTCCGGTTTATATAGACATCAGATAGGGTTAGGGTTACACAGAGTCGGTTACAATGGTAGGATATCTACATATCCGTATCGCCAAGCTTGCCTTCCACGCCAAGGAAAGTCCCATCCGGACACAAGACGAAGTCTTCAATCTTGTATCTTCATAGTCTAGGAGTCCGGCCAACGGTGATAGTTCGGCTATCCGGACACCCCCTAATCCAGGACTCCCTCAGCGGCCCTGGAGCGCGCCAAGAAACCGACGGCGACGGCGAAGTCGAAGGGCAAAAAGATGAGTCGGGGGTCGTCATCGAGGTCTGGATTGCCGCCCGGCTGGATTCAGGGGGACTGGATCCAGTCCGCAATCCAGCAAGAAGATCTGGATGATCTGGAAGCGGGGGGGCTTGATTGCCCCTGGATCTGGGAGGTTGCCGGGGAACAAACTCGAGCCGCAGCAGCAGGAGGGTGAGTGCATCCTCCTAGCCACTCATGTCGACCGCGGCTTCTCTTTGCCTCCTCATCCTTTTTTCGAGGTTTCTTGAACTTTTTTGAAGCCCAACTTCATCATTTTTCTCCCAACACAATCACATACCTTGCCACGTATGTCTCTTTGTGCGAAAACTTCTTGGATTGTCGCCCGCACTGGGGTCTTTTCAAGCACATTTTCACCTGCCGCTCTAAGTCTGTGAAGAAGGCCAGTCCGACTGATGATAAGACCCGAGTGATCCAGATGTGTGGGGGTTTAGGGATCCAGACGAGAGGTAGGAGTGCTTTTCCCGCAATGACCCTTCTAGATTAGGTTAGGGGATGGCAGTCGAGTTGGTTTTACTGCAAGGCTATTCTGACTCCTGGTCAGTCGACTGGTCTTCCTCCCTTCCCCATGGACCGAGTCCGCCAACCTCCCTTGTTGCTTGAGACCCCGGAGGAGAAGGCTGAAGTGTTAACGTTAGTCGACCGGGTAGTTCAGCTGGTCCATGACGGCGTGACTGGTATGGACTTGTTGGAAGTGTTCCTCAGTCAATGCATCTAGCCTCTCCAAGCACGCGATCATCCGATGTGGATGTACTCGGGCGCGAATGACACTGCTCGGATCCATCCTGAGGAGAGAAGATAGTGGCACAGTGGTTGCAGAGCATCACTGGAAACAAGGACAACCCCATCGGGTCTAGAAGAGTTGCGCCATTCGACTCTGAACACGAACCGGACAAGGTCTGACATTTGTTACCGAGTGTCATCTAATTTTGACTTGCAACCATCCTTGAACTTGATTGACTCTTTGTCTTATAGATGTATAATGAAATGTACTCAATGCCGAACGGGGATTTGGCCCAGGAAGGCGAGGCGAGCGTGGATGAAAGCAGTCAGTGGCAATCAAGGGACGACGATGAGAGCGATGACTCAAGCAGTGGTGAAGAGGTCGAGTCTCCACCCTGCTCCGAAAGGCGTTCTAAGCAAACACACGATCCAGTAGGTGGACGAGGCAAAGCGATTGCATCAAGTATGCACGCCTTGAAGCACACTCGGATAACCACTCCTGATCCGGCTGAGAAGGCTCCAAAGCAGCCCAAGGTCGCGCTTGCAAAGCCTCGGAAGGCCCTGCCTAAAATCAAGGTGGACGTTCCCGTTGCCTCTGCATAAGTATTTTACTTTTTTTTCTTTGCTCTTGTGTTGTTTGGGAACTTCTGTACTACGGTCGACTCATTCTCCAACTTGACCAAGTGAATCTTGAAATTTGCAGTGCTGCTACTTCTGGGACTTCCATTTACAAGGATGAAGGTGACGAGGGGATTGAAGACGCGGTCACTTCCAAAGCAGGCATGACTCTTGCCCTCTTTGTCTTCATTTTGTCGATTGATTTATAGGTCGACTGAACCCTTGTGGTCGAGTCTTTTGTAGCACCACCGAATGTTATTGAACTTCCAAATGACGATGAAGATATGCCCCAGAGGCCTATGGGAAGGAGGGGCAGGACCTCAGGCAGGGGGGTGCCAGTCAGCAAGGCACCCCAGTCGACAGCGATGCCAGAACCAGTGATCCAGCAGTCCGGGGACCTTAATCAAACTTCTGTTACTTTTGCCGATCCTGGGTCGACTGAGCGTCCTTCGTCGTCGACTGTCTAAGTCCCTGCTTCGTCCGTGCAACTCCATGCATAAGACTCTCAAGCTGCTGTGGTTGATCCACCTTCTCCACTTTTCACCCCCATCATGTCCCAGAGGACCAAGTGAGCGCTGCCAAGGAAGCCATACGCCAGGCAGGCCTTATGATGGAGCAGATGAAAGTGGTGCGTGAGGCCAGTCAGGCTGCCTATGACGCCATCTCAGCACTCCAGGCCAATGTCCAGGTTAGCTGATTTCTGACTGATCTTCTAGCTTGAAGCTTGTTCTGTTAGGATATGCTACCTGAAAACCTTTAATGTGCATCTATTTGTTAGTCTGCACCTTGTATCTATAAACCCACTGGGTGTTTCCATTTTGCTGAGTAGTTTTTCCACTTGAATAGACTAGGTTGCGTTGATTGTATCTTTTAATTAGTGGGGGCACGCAGAGTGCACTCACTGGGTGTAGTCCCCGAGGCCGCCGTTGAATGTGTGATTCGGCGGGTGTCGGTGTCAAAACCGGCGGATCTCGGGTAGGGGGTCCCGAACTGTGCGTCTAGGATCGATGGTAACAGGAGACGGGGGACACGATGTTTACCCAGGTTTGGGCCCTCTCTATGGAGGTAATACCATACTTCCTACTTGATTGATCTTGATGAATATGAGTGTTACAAGAGTTGATCTACCACGAGATCGTAATGGCTAAACCCTAGAAGTCTAGCCTATGAGTATATGGTAATGAGTATGTATCCGGACTATGCTCTCCGGTTTATATAGACACCGGAGAGATCTAGGGTTACATGGGGTTGGTTACATAGGAGGAAATATTCATAATCGGTCGCCTAGCTTGCCTTCCATGCCAAGTAGAGTCCAATCCGGACACGGGTATAGTCTTCGGCCTTCATGTCTTCACAGCCCATCAGTCCGGCCCGATGGATAATAGGCCGGACGCCCGAGGACCCTTTGGTCCAGGACTCCCTCAGCGGGGGTCTTGATAAATATGTCTCTTTTCAGTTCTTCCACTTGGTCTAGACAGGTCTTGTTGAGTGAAATCCGGACCAGTGGGGGCACGCTGAGTGCACCCATTGGGTTTAGTCCCTGAGACCGCAGTCGACTGTGGTCTGAGAATAACTGTTGCTCTTTTCTTTCTTTTTTTTCGACTGGACGGACCAAGTCGATTGGAAAGTCAAACCAGTGGGGGCACGCTTAGTGCACCCACTGGGTGTAGTCCCCGAGACTACTTTTGAATGTTTGATTCGATAGTAGTCTTAGAACTCTTTTTGTCGTACCGAATTGAACTTGTGTTTTATCGCTCGGAAGCGATCAAGTTTTTGTTTCTGTCGACCGATTGTCCACTGACTGCAGAGATCTTGCGAGCTCGGGGCTCGGTTTGCTGACTTGGAGAAAAAACATATTCAGCTCAATCTTGATCTGGAACTAGCCAAGCAAAATCTGCAGAAGGCTCAGGATGAAACTGCTGGTATGGGAGGTAAAAAGCTTGCCGACTGGCTCTCTTGACATCTTTTTCTTTCCTCGTTCTGACCCGAGTGTTATTTCCTTTAGAAAAAATGAAGCAAGCTCTAGACAAGAAGGACCTTGACCTTGCAGCCGCACAAAAAACGGCGCAAGAGAAAACAACACTTGCTGACAAGAAGCTAGCTTCAGTTGGTAAATTAGAGGAAGAAAACACCAAGCTAAAGGTTTCTCTTGACGGTGCCAACAAGGAGGTGACTCGACTAAAGAAGGACAAGTGGGCCTTAACTGATAAAGTTGAAGATCTCACTCAGAAGAGGGATGAACTGGAAGCCTATCTTGGAGGACTTGCCAAGAAACTGTTCCTTATGCTTGAAGGTATTTTTCCTTGTCCTACTGTTTTTCCTTTGTCGACTCGTCATATAGCTGTCGACTCATCATTTCTCTGTGTGTGCAAAATTCTGCCAAAGCTTCCAGGAAGAGACTGGGCAAGTTGAGACGAGCTTGGATCCCATCAACTCCCCCGTTAAGGATGAAGCTGTCATGAACGTGCTCTGACTGGAATCTCGACTTGCCAGCGTCATGGACTACATCGCACGACTGAAGACGGCGGTGTCACGGGTTGACATGACACTCTGGCCAAGGGCGACACTCCAAAATGACCTCGAGTCTCTGATGACTTGACTCCACGAGATCCCCGGTCGAGTGCAGGAATGGAAGAAGTCATTCGCCAGATGTGGTGCTGATGTGGTTCTGTCCCTGGTTCGTGTCCACTGCAAAGAGGCCAAGGAAGAGAAGCTAGCGGCACTCAAGGTTGCCAACACTAAGAAGCTTCACTTCGAGTCTTTCACGGAGACCTTCCTTGACGCAGCCACTAGCATTGCACACAGAATCGACCTGGACGAGTTCGTCGAGCCTGCCAGCCCTCCCCCTAAGGAGTGAACAAACTTTATGCTCTGACTAAATTTGCCTCGGAATGCCGAGTGATTTTGTAACCGTTAAACTCCTTCGGGCCAGATGCCCGAGTACTTTTATCTGCGGTTTCGAACCTCGTGGGATTTATCTAAACTTGGTTTTTCCTTGAATATGCTTGTCTTTGTCTCGGAGTGGCACTTGTTTCTTCACTCGAAACAGATTTTTGCACTTGTGATGCAACTCTGAGGAGAAGGTCGTAGATGACCTGCACCTAGTTGTCCTTGTGGATCGGGATGGAGCGTACGTTGTATTTATGGCGCAACTCTGAGGAGCGGGTCACAGACGACCTACACCTCGTCATCCTTGCGGATCGAGATGGAGCGTACGTTGTATTTGTGGCGCAGCTCTGAGGAGAGGGTCACAGACGACCTACACCTCGTCGTCCTTGCAGATCGAGATGGAGCGTATGTTGTATTTGTGGCGGAGCTTCGAGGAGAGGGTCGCAGGCGACCTGCACCTCGTCATCCTTGCGGATCGGGATGGAGCGTGTGGCGAAGTCCCCGAGGGAGAGGATTGCTCTTCACTCAGAGATTTTTAAACTTAGGCGAGTACGAGACTGCAGCTAAGCCCCCGAGTGAGAGGGTTGCTCTTCACTCGGTAGGATTTTTAAAACTTAGGCGAGTACGGAACTGCAGCTAAGCCCCCGAGTGAGAGGGTTGCTCTTCACTCGGTAGGATTTTTCAAACTTAGGCGAGTACGAGACTGCAGCTAAGCCCCCGAGTGAGAGGGTTGCTCTTCACTCGGTAGGATTTTTAAAACTTAGGCGAGTACGAGACTGCAGCTAAGCCCCCGAGTGAGAGGTTGCTCTTCATTCAGTAGGATTTTTAAAACTTAGGCAAGTACGAGA
Organism: Aegilops bicornis; assembly: GCA_021605145.1. Classification (NCBI taxonomy): domain Eukaryota; kingdom Viridiplantae; phylum Streptophyta; class Magnoliopsida; order Poales; family Poaceae; genus Aegilops; species Aegilops bicornis. The sequence continues at coordinate 206,209,294 of CM038669.1, read as the reverse complement.
CTGCAGCTAAGCCCCCGAGTGAGAGGGTTGCTCTTCACGCGGTAGGATTTTAAAACTTAAGTAGTCTGGAACTGCAGCTAAGCCCCCGAGTGAGAGGGTTGCTCTTCACTCGGTAGGATTTTTAAAACTTAGGCGAGTACGAGACTGAAGCTAAGCCCCCAAGTGAGAGGGTTGCTCTTCACTCGGTAGGATTTTTAAAACTTAGGCGAGTATGGAACTGCAGCTAAGCCCTCGAGTGAGAGGGTTGCTCTTCACTCGGTAGGATTTTTTTTAAACTTAGGCGAGTACGGAACTGCAGCTAAGCCCCTGAGTGAGAGGGTTGCTCTTCACTCGGTAGGATTTTCTAAAACTTAAGTAGTCTGTAATCAGCTAAGCCCCCGAGTGAGAGGGTTGCTCTTCACTCGGTAGGATTTTTTTAAAAATTAGGCGAGTACGAAACTGCAGCTAAGCCCCCGATTGAGAGGGTTGCTCTTCACTCTGTTGAATTTTTTTTAAACTTAGGCGAGTACGGAACTACAGCTAAGCCCCCGAGTGAGAGGGTCGCTCTTCACTCGATAGGATTTTTGAAACTTAGGCGAATCAGGTTCGTAGCTAAGCCACCCACTGGGGATTTGAGCATAAAACTTGACAGGATAACAATTATTAAGGTAAAAAATCTTGTCTTTGATAAGCAAACTGAACGATTCTTAATAAAACTCGTCGACTCTGAGTGTTTAAGTGTAAAAATGGCGGAGCAGATCCGCATTCCAAGCGCTTGGCTCCTCTTTATTGTGTTCCATATTGTAGAGGTGATACGCTCCGTTGTGGAGTACCTTGGTGATGATGAAGGGACCTTCCCAAGCAGGAGCAAGCTTGTGAGGCCGTTGCTCATCCACTCGGAGCACAAGATCTCCTTCCTGAAGCGCTCGGGCTCTCACGTTTCTGGCATGGAATCGGTGGTCTTGCTACCGGATCAAGGCCACCTCTATTTGACAGGTTTTACTTTCGGGTCAACTCGCAAACGGTGCTCAGCCAGTTCCCTGGGTACACCCGGCATGTCAGAAGGCTTCCATGCAAAGATGTCCCATTTCTCATGGAGGAACTGGATGATTGCTTCTTCCTATTTGTTGTCGAGTGATGTTGAAATGTGAGTTGGAGCAGCATTGGGATCAGTCGGGTGAATGTGAACTTGCTTGGTTTCACCAGACGACTGAAATGCAGACTCTGAAGCAGGCTTCTTGGCATGTAATAAATCACTCGGATCAGCATTCTTCTGATACTCTTGCATTTCCACTGCTGCCATCTGCTCATCGCCAATCTTTGAGCCCTTCTAGAGGCACTCTTCTGCTCTCTGCCAATTACCAGTGATTGTGATCACGCCCTTGGGACCAGACATCTTCAGCTTGAGGTACATGTAGCATGGTCGAGCCATGAAACGGGCATATGTAGGTCTGCCCAGAATGGCATGATAAGCACTGTGAAAATCCACAACTTAAAATGTCAACTTTTCTTTGCGGTAATTCTTCTAATCGCCGAAAACCACGTCAAGAGTGATCTGGCCGAGTGAATCGGCTTTCTTCCCAGGGATGACACCATGGAATCACATATTGCTTTCACTGAGCTTGGACATCGGACTGCCCATCTCTCGGAGAGTCTCAGCGTACAGAATGTTCAAGCCAGTGCCACCATCCATAAGAACCTTGGTCAGTCGAGTGCCCCCCACGACCGGGTCGACCAACAACGCTTGCCGCCCCGGGGTTGAAACGTGTGCTGGATGGTCGGTCTGGTCGAATGTGATAGGAGTCTTTGACCACTTCAAATATGTTGTTGTTGTCGGGGCAACCATGTTTACTTCTCTGTTGATGACCTTCAGTCGACTTTTGCTCTCAACATCAGCAAAAATCACCAAAGTGGCATTGACATTGGGGTAACCATCATCCTCCTCTTTATCCTCATCCTTATCAGATTCTTCTCTTTCTCACTGGGCCGGCCCTCTCGGAATTGCTGGATAAGGAATCGACACTGTCGAGTGGTATGTTTGGGATAAATTAGGTTCCCCTCTTCACCCTTCTTGGTGTGTATGTGGCACGACAAATCTAGCACATCATTTCCTGCTTGTTCTTTCATTTTCTTGGGGATCCATGGCCCCTTAGGCTTTGCCTTGAATTTTCCTTGGGTCACAACTGCGGCCTCTCCAGGACCTGCGGGCTCGGCTTTGCGCTTCTGCTTCCGATTGAAATTACCTCCTCCGGTGTCCTGGCCGACTGGTTTGCTCTTGCCACTGTGGAGTCGGTCTTCTTCTTCGCCGTTAGCGTACCGAGTGGCTATTTCCATCATTCGGGTCAGGGTCATATCTCCTGTTCGGCCGAATTTCAGGTTAAGCTCTCTGTACTGAACGCCCTCCTTGAAGGCACAAACTGCTTGATGCTGAGACACATTCTCCACTGTGTGATGCAGAGTGGTCCACCTCTGGATGTAATCCCTCAAAGTTTCATTCAGTTTTTGTATGCAATGTTGTAGTTCTGCCAACCCTGCAGGTCGTTTGCATGTGCCCTCAAATGTCCTGAAAAACACTCGGGCCAACTCTTCCCAACTGAATATACTGCCTGGAGTTAACTGATTGGGACGGCTGAATCAACTCTGCTATACGGGCGGCAGCTGTAAGATTCTGAATCAGAGTGCGGTATACCTAAGGTTCAGCGGGAACAGTTGTCATTGCCGTCGACCGGACTCAGGGATCTACCGTCGAGTGCGTTCGTCGAGTGCATGCTGAAGGTTCTCCAGTCAAGTGCGTTCAGCCAAAGTGGCCAGGCGCGCAGCCTCCAAGGCCCGAGCCTCGGAGGTCTCTCCAATGATGGGAGTGTGGAGTGCCTCCACGTTGCGGCGGTGTAGTTCCTCCCTCTGCTGCGAACAGAGGGCTTCAGGATGGTATTCCTCGTGAACACGCGACAGATCACCACCGCCATCGCCACCTCGCTGCAACGGAAACCAGGCGGGCTGCGTGGCGTGTCGACCATCAGAACTTCTGCCGTAGGGTCGCTGCTGTCGCACTCAGACAGGGTCTCGATGGAGCCACTCGACATGTCGAATAGCCCGTAGAGAGATTCATCGGGCTCGATTTCCGCGACTTGAGGGGTGGCCGTCTGACGAGCCACCGCATGCTTCACCCACCGCCAAAGCCGCGATCGACCAGATCGCTTGCAACGACGAACAGCAGGGAGCGAAGATGCTGCGGGAGCCGATCGATACTGAGTCGACGACTGCCGCAGAAGGACGCCACGGACGCATGTGCAAGAGTGCGTCACCCCGCGGACGGGGAGCGCCTCGACGTCGAGGGGGGCCTCCTAGAGCCAGGCGGAGTCGTCGGCGATGAAGACGAGCGCACCGAGATGGATCTCGCGGCCCTCAGCCAATCCACCGCCAGAAACCATGATGATGGGAATCAGAAAAATTGCAACCTCACCAGAAAGTCGCTAAGACACCTGACCCACGGTGGGTGCCAACTGTCGTGGTTCTAAGTCTGACAGTATAATAGGGGGTACGTAGGAGGAGGCAAGATCCTAGCTACGATGAGGTTGTGCACGCAAGATTTACGAGTTCAGGCCCTTCTCGGAAGAAGTAAAAGCCCTACGTCTCGGTGCCCTGAGGCGGTCGACTGGATTATGCGTGAAATTACAGGGGGTGCGAACCCTTGTGCCAGTGGAGGGGGGTGACTTATATAGAGTGCGCCAGGACCCCAGCCAGCCCACGTCACAAGGAGTTCAATGTGACAGGGCGTTACTAGTAACGCCTGCTATAAAGGGCTATAAATGATCTTTAAGACTACACAGTGAATGCCTGATCGTTGCCCTCCTGAGTGACTTTAGGTCTTCTGTACTCCGAGTGGTTCTTCCTTGTATAGTCGAGTGACTTCAATGGTCGAATGGAATTGGGGTATCCGAGTGAGATAATTGGTCGAGTGGATTGCACTCCATGGTTACTTCAGTCAGTATCTGTCGTACTTTGTATGTCCTTGACTCTAGGGCAGTGTCCTTGGGAAGGGTGTCTAGGTCAGGATTATTACCCCACCCTAGGTACATGTCATCGTCAGTCAATAGTTGGGTTGCCCGGCTCCTGTGATTACCACCTGATAACTCACAAGTATAGGGGATCGCAACAGTTTTCGAGGGTAGAGTATTCAACCCAAATTTATTGATTCGACACAAGGGGAGCCAAAGAATATTCTCAAGTATTAGCAGTTGAGTTGTAAATTCAACCACACCTGGATAACTTAGTATCTGCAGCAAAGTACTACGGAAGTAACGGTAATGATAGCAAAAGTAATATTTTTGGGTTTTGTAGTGATTGTAACAGTAGCAACGGAAAAGTAAATAAGCGAAGAACAATATGTGAAAAGCTCGTAGGCATTGGATCGGTGATGGAGAATTATGCCGGATGCGGTTCATCATGTAACAGTCATAACATAGGGTGACACAAAACTAGCTCCAATTCATCAATGCAATGTAGGCATGTATTCCGAATATAGTCAGACGTGCTTATGGAAAAGAACTTGCATGACATCTTTTGTCCTACCCTCCCGTGGCAGAGGGGTCCTAATGGAAACTAAGGGATATTAAGGCCTCCTTTTAATAGAGTACCGGACGAAAGCATTAACACATAGTGAATACATGAACTGCTCAAACTACCGTCATCACCGGGAGTGGTCCCGATTATTGTCACTTCGGGGTTGCCGGATCATAACACATAGTAGGTGACTATAGACTTGCAAGATAGGATCAAGAACTCACATATATTCATGAAAACATAATAGGTTCAGATCTGAAATCATGGCACTTGGGCCCTAGTGACAAGCATTAAGCATAGCAAAGTCATAGCAACATCAATCTCAGAACATAGTGGATACTAGGGATCAAACCCTAAAAAAACTAACTCGCTTACATGATAAATATCATCCAACCCATCACCGTCCAGCAAGCCTACGATGGAATTACTCAGGCATGGCGGTGAGCATCATGAAATTGGTTATGGAGGATGGTTGATGATGATGACGGCGACGGATTCCCCTCTCCAGAGCCCCGAATGGATTCCAGATCAGCCCTCCCGAGAGAGTTTAGGGCTTGGCGGCGGCTCCGTATCGTAAAACACGATGAATTTTTCTCTCTAATTTTTTCTCCCCGAACACGAATATATGGAGTTGGAGTTGAGGTCGGTGGAGCTCCAGGGGGCCCACGAGGCGGCGCGCCAGGGGTGCACGCCTCCCACCCTCGTGGAAAGGGTGTGGCCCCCCTGGCCTTGATTCTTTCGCCAGTATTTCTTTATTTCCAAAAATAATCTCCGTGAAGTTTCAGGTCATTACGAGAACTTTTGTTTCGGCACAAAAATAACACCATGGCAATTCTGCTGAAAACAGCGTCAGTCCGGGTTAGTTCCATTCAAATCATGCAAGTTAGAGTCCAAAACAAGGGCAAAAGTGTTTGGAGAATTAGATACGACAGAGATGTATCACCACCTTACGTTCTGCTTGTTCGGCTAAGGAAGTGAAGGCAGAACTACTGCGATTGTGTTTCTGGTTCGTCCGGTCAAGCACCACAGTAGAGAAAGCCGAAAACTGTCTGTCATGGTGCGGCGAGAGCTGGTCAGCAATTTGGCGACCTACTAAATCTCTAGTGATTTCTTTCGTATTACATGAAGGACTCGCTCTTTCCAGTCACGCGCTTAAGGCATCCAAGTTCGGATAGCCGCATATGCACCAGGGGCTATCTTACAGTCCCATTGTCAAACTCCTATGGCTAAGTGAGAGTGATAAAGCCGCATAGTCCGATTGCCTGGTTTGCCGCACTGACACCTCCTTCACGGACCAAGACGTTGGGTCAAGTGTGGTTATGTGCTGTCCCAAACACCCCCGTAGTATCTATGCGGGGGCTGAAGCCGACGACTGACAAACTCTCAGGGATAAAAACGGACGCACATGAGGAAAAACACTTTAAAATATAAACAACATAAAATATATTACAAAGCCTAGGTTTATACAACGTGTGGGCATTTCGGATACATTCACTCGAACATGATGTCCTTCAAGCGTTGGCCCTTTATCAAGGGGCACCCTCCAGGACGTCCTCAAAATAGCGCTCCAGCTTGCGGTGGTCCTTGCCTCTGGGCGGACCCTCAACTGCCACGACGGTGGCCTTCATTTTCGCCCAGTGCATCTTGACACGGGCAAAGGCTAGCCGCGCACCTTCTATACATGACGACCGCTTGACAATGTCAATTCAGGGCAACGCGTCAACAAGTCGCTGCACGAGGCCAAAATAGCTGCTTGGGACGGGTTCGGCTGGCCACAGCCAGACTATGACGTCTCTCATGGCCAATCCGGACATCCTATGCAGCTCGGCCCACTGCGTCATCTGGTCATTCAGCAGCGCTGGGTGCTTCTGCGCTGTGAACTATGACCAGAATAACTTCTCCGTAGTGTGCCCCTCCTGGGCCCGGAAGAACTGCGCGGCATCGACAGCACTCTTCGGAAGATCCGCAAAGGCATCTGAAGCACTCCACATTCGGGTGAGAAAGACATACTTCTGATTGCCGAATTTACTCTATAAGAGAAAGGGCTTACCAGCTGCTATTTGTCCAGCCTGGTTGATCACCTCGCCGGCTGCTCGGGATTCGGCCCGCGCCTCCTCGACCTCTTGGAGGGCCTTGGCCAGGTCAGTCGCCTGGGCCTTGTTCTTCTCCTATAGGGACTCGCACTTGCTGGCGGCGTCCTTGAGCGCCTGCTCCACTTAAGTCACCCGCTTCTCATATTGGCGGCGGATGACCTGCTCGGACTTCAAGACCTCGACCGCTTTATCATAGGCCGCTTTGTTCACCCTTGCCTGCTCCTTGGCCTGGGCAAGTTCGCCCCTAATGGTCTCGGCCGCAGCAGCATTGCCTGCAATCATACACATAGCAGCGCATGAGCTTCGACTCAGAATCCGCAAATTAATACATGCATGAACGAGATATTCTGAAACATACCATGCGCATCATCAAACCTCTTGTTGATGTGTCAGGACCCCGATTCCAAGTCACATCGATCTAGCCGGCAACACCTCATATCACTTTGCGGACTTATGCACGGTATTCCCACGGGTGTCGCCTTACCATGGCCTGGGACCGTTTGCGCCTTTTGGCTCAGGTATATGATAGTGTCGCTAGCATCCATATGACAGAGAACCTGGGCCAACATGACTAGCCGTGAACCCAAAGTGGCACTAACTTATAGGGACATGCATACATGAATCAACATCGAGCATGTCGATTGACAGCGTCTGAATCCAGGCCTTTGGGCTAACAAGACTCAGTGAACCGGGCTGTAGCAGAGCTAAGCGGGACTCGGATGTCACCGCGTGACATTTCCCGAAGGGCGGAACACGAGGCGAAGTGAATCACATGCCGGCCAGTCAAGTGTTAGAAGTAGTCTTTGGGCTAGCAGGACTCCGGTGAACCGGGCTGTAGTGGACTAATATGGCTCATGGAAGCACAAGACTACATTTCCCCATAAGAGAGGCTACCAAGGATAAACAACTAGGTTGTCGGATCCCACACATACCAAGCATTTCAATCATACACACAATATGCTCGATATGTGTAAATACAACATGGCATCACAACAAAACTCTACGACTCAAAGTATTTATTCATTAGGCTCGAGGAGCGAGATATTACAAACATGGGTCTCATGACCCAACATTGAAAGCATACAAGTCAAAGCACATGCAGAAGCTTAACATGTCCGAGTACAGACATCTACAAATGAAAAAGGCTGAGAAGCCCCGACTATCTACGAGATCTGCCGAGGGCACAAGATCGTAGCTGAGGTATCAAGCTAAACGTCAAGTCCACACGGAACTACTAGCGAGACCGATGTCTCTCGCAAAACATAAAATAGGCAAACGTGAGTACAAATGTACCCAACAAGACTTACATCGTAACTAGCTACATATGCATCAAGATGAACAAGGGGGTGGTGGAGTTTGACTGCAGCAAGCCAGCTTTGACTCAGTGGCTATCCTAAACTATGACTGCAAGTAACTCTTTTGAGGTGGCGCACACGAGTCCACATATTCACCATATCAATACACCACTATGGATTCACTCCCATCTCCCTATGAGAACGCCATCCATATCACTCACGCTTATCTTGCGCATTTTAGAGTATCCACTTTCACTTGTCTATGAACTGTTATAGGCAACCCAGAAGTCCTTTACCGTGGACGCGGCTATTCGAATAGATCATTTATGACCCTGCAGGGGCATACTTCTTCACACCTGTTTCCACCACTTAGCGTTTGCACACGACATGTGCTCGGCAGACTTCAAGCAAAAGCCGACGTCGGTGTAGACCACGACCTAACTAACCACACAAGTCTCTAGTACAGGTTTATCGCCTATTCGGTTTCCATCCGCGAGGAGATCCGGCCGGGGTTTCGCTCACAGCCCCAAACGATGTGTGCAGGGTTCTCGAGACACCAAACGGGCGCCCGGTACACCGTGCCATGTGCCTACCGCATCACAGCCCACCCCGCGGGTCAGCGCTGCGCACGGCCTCTAGCATACTACAAACACCAGAAACTACTTGCAACTCCTGGACAGAGGACAAGGGCAGTTAGTAAGTCGAGCGGGGTCATATTTCAGGGCCCAACGTGTGGTAGTAGCTGTTCATGGATCACAAACACAAAACTCAGTTCCTGAGGACGGTTTCAATGAGACAACCCACCATGTACTCCTACATGGCCTCTCACCGGTACCTTTACCAAATCGTGTTCACACACTTAGCTCTCAACAATAGGACATGTTCATACACCTCCGATTCATCCCCGATGAATCAAACCTGACACAACTCTAAGGAATAGCAGGCACAACAAACAAGCATGAATGAGTAGGCACATCAGGGCTCAAACAACTCCTACTCATGCTAGTGGGTTTCATCTATTCTTGTGGCAATGACAGGTCATGCAGAGGATAAGGGGTTCAACTACCGCAGCAAGTAACAGATGAATCGTTGTTGTCCTAATGCAGTAAAAGAGAGCAGGAGCGAGAGAGTGGGATTGTATCAGAATGAACAAGAGGGTTTTGCTTGCCTGGCACTTCTGAAGATAGTATAGTTCTTCATCGGTGTCATTGATCTCATCGTCGAAACCACGTCTATCGAGAGGGGACAAATACCGACAACAGAGAAACAAACACAATCAATGCAATGCACAATATGATGCATGATCATGACATGATAAAATGAGTGTGTTGGGCTAATGCAACTACAACCAGATGGGTTTGAGCTATTTTGAACCAAAGATTCAAAAGTTCAAACTCATTTGTGATCTTAAATAGTGCTTTATCATGTTTTGCACCAAACAGCAAGTTAACTTATTTAAACATGCATAAAACCAGTACATATGGATAGATTGGATTTTTTTGATAATTTTTCATATATAATTTGTTTTATTTGGAGTTACGGTTTAATTTCTATGAATTTTAGAAGTTTAGGCAAATTTCTGAAATAAATAAATCATTTCTGATTTATTTAAAACTCCAGGAAACATTTACTGCGTCAGCATGATGTCATTGTGACGACAGCAGGTCAGCGGGGGTCGTCCAGGTCAAACCTGACATTGGGGCCCACCGGTCAGTGACTAACTAACTAACAAGTTAGTTAGTGCTAAGTTAAATACTAACCTGAGTTAGTTAGGGCCTGGGCCCACATGTCAGTGGCTCATCTAATTAACTAAGTTAACTAGCACTAATTAAACCTAACACTAATTAAGCAGGGGCCTAGGCCCACACGTGAGGACCCAGGGGAGGTCAAACCCCTGGTCAGCGGGGTCAAACACACCGGCGACTTGACACCGGCGAGGGCAGTCGCGGCAGCGAGCCTCGGGTTTGCGTCTCCGGCGACCAAACGGGCGGCCGAGGCCATCTACGGGGAGCTGGAGCTCACCGCATCCAGCGCGGCATGTGGTGGCAGCAGGGACAGCCGGAGCTCGCTGGAAACGAGCTCGGGGCGGCGCCGGCGTTCGGGTGAGCGCGGTGATGCAGAAGCAGTGGTCATGGAGGCGCGCGCGTGACCCCAACAGCGGCTACGCGAGGCAGCGAGTGTGTTGGACACGACGCCCAGACCAAATGGTCGTCGGAGTCGTGTCGGCAGCGAGTGCAGGCGGCAACGCAGTCGGGCGAGTGGGGCGTGGCGGCTACGGAGTGCAAGAGAGAGAACGGAGAGAGGGAGGATGATCAGAAGCTCACATAGAACACGACGAGCGAGTCGGTGAGCTCGGGGAGGGGCCGGAGCGAGCAGGGTGGTGGAGGCGATCTCGGCGACCAGAGGAAGAAGAAGGTGTCGGGGGCGGCGCTTCGACACGTCCGGCGTTGTGTAGCTCAGCGAGGGGGTCGAGGATGAAGTGGCGGAGCTTCTGGGCGCGTCGGTGAGGCGTGGGGTGGCCGGTGGCCGCGGGAACGGCGAGCGGCGTGGCGGGCGTGTTCGGGCGGCTGCGCGTGAGAGAGACATAGGAGGGGAGAGGCATGGGGAGAGGTCGAGGGGATTCCAGGGGGGTGTGTGGCGTCGTATGGAGTCGTCCGGGGCGTCGGCAGAAGCAGGAGGTGGCCGTCGGTGGCTGCGCGCGTGCTAGCGCACCGCAGGCACACGCCCGTGCCTACTGGTGCGAGGAGGAAGGCGACAGAGGGGCTGCGATGGTGGACTGGGCCAGTTGGCTGGGCCGCCAGCTGGGCAGGCCAGGTGGACTGCACAGGTGAGGCCAGGTAAAACTCTCTCTCTCTCTCTTTTAGTTTCTGTTTTCTATTTTCTGTCGTTTGTTAGATTTGATTTGAAGCATCAAATCATTTAGAACTTTCTGTAAATTTTTATGTGAGCTTAGGAAACTAGTCCAAGGCCACATGCAAACTTACAAAATTTATTTGAACTTTATCTCTTATATAACAGAAACAAGTCCAACTCAAATATGTTATTGATTTAATTCAAAGGCCCAAAATAAATATTTTAAAGCCTCCAAAAATATTGGTTTGAATTTTATTCTTGCCAATATTTTTCAAGGTTTAACAGGAACATTTTCTTGGGCTTCTTTGAGAAGATTTTAATGTTGATCATTTTTAAATGGTTTCTGAGGCTTTGAAAATTCCTCAATTCAAATTTCATTTGAATTTGGACATGATGACATGAAGATCAAGCAAAGACAACATGGGCTGAGCTAGGGCTGTGACATGATGCGGACGAGATCCTCATCGTCCAACCCCAGCTTACACTTAAGCTCGGATACTTCGGCGCCCTGGGCGGTCGCCGCTAACTGTGAAGCCTGCTTCTCAAAATAGAAAAGTACATTATCTCCTACGAATATTATCGATCCTCTGTTCGCCCTTTTTCAAAAGACGAACAGAGTCTCAAGGGCTACTATCTATATACAGGCATATTTTTCATAATGAAAAGCGGTCAGGAATATTACATCGCATACCTCGAAGCCTGTTAGCAGGCTAGTGAAGGCCTCGTTCAGCCCACTCTTGGCGGGCTGAACCTTTTCAGCCACCACATCCATTAGGGTGCGGTGTTCCTCCATGATGGAAGCACGTTGCAGTGCCTCCATCAGTGTGTTCGGTGCCTCCGGATTAGTGGAGGTCGCCGCTGGAGTTGGCGCTCCCCCACGTTTGAAGGGGGTCGCCTATTCGGTTCCGGAGCCACTTGGGTTTCCGGAACGGTGTTCGACTGGGGGCCGGAATGGTCAAGGCCCCCACCGTCAGTCTGCAGGGGGATCACTCCCCCCGTGTTCTCGGCAACCAATGCGTTTCTTTCTGGCGCCGTTTTAGTGGCCTCCCGTACCGCTCTGTTGCCTGGAGAGGGCCTTCGGGACAACACTTCGGTGTCGTCCGTGGCGATAGGAGGGGAGGCTCGCGGAGACGACTCGCCCTCCATCATCCCCGGATACAAAGAATTCCCCTCCTATGATTGTTGGGGGAGATCATAGGTCGGACTTCACCATACAATATGTTAGATTACAATCATAAATATTGGGCATATGAAAGGCACCCTCGTATACTTACGATGCGGCAACGGGCTTCGGCCTGGGGCGCCACTCCGGGATGGCTTTGGTGTCCGAATCTGAGCCATCTGGGAGGGATATTTCCCCCTTTTGGGCGCCTCCGCCTCTGGGTCTATGGAGGTCGCCCTTTTCTTCTCCCCCCCTTAGGGGAGAATTGCTTTGCGCCTCTTCCTCCTCTTCATACTCATCTTCCTCACGGGAGGAGTGAGTTTTAGTCTTTCCGGACACTGCGTCCGAAGAACCTTTATGGCGGAGGCCACCTTTGGCCTCGTTGCTCTTATTATTGGCCTTCTTCTCTGGCGCCTGAGAGGGCGCCGGGACCAACATCCTCATTAACAGAGTATCAGCTGGGTTTTTGGGGAGTGGAGCCGGACACCTGATCCGCTCCGCCTTCTTTGTCCAGCCCTGTTATAGGATGGAATTCTCAGTACACCCCTTTTTGTTTGATGAACTAATTTATGTCTGGAAATTTAGTACTTACCGGGGAAGCCGGATGATTGCAGTCGAGGCCGATTCCTCGGACGTCTGTGGCCACGACTTCTGTCTTGAAGAGCAGCTTCCAGATCGCTTCCTGCATCGTGCCGAAGAACCGCTACAGGGTCCTCGACCCTTCTGGACTGAACTCCCACACGCGGAGAGACCAGCGTTGGCAGGGAAGGGTTCGGCGGATAAGCATCACCTGGATCACGTCACTTAGGCTTGTGTCCTTCTCTATGATACTTTTGATGCGCTTTTGCAGCTTCAACACCTCGTCGGATGATCCCTAGTCCAGACCCTTGTTGGTCCATGACGCAAGCCGCGCAGCGGGGGTCCGGATCGAAAGTAGGAGTGGCCGCCCACTTGGTGTCGCGGGGTTCAGTGATGTAGAATCACTCCTGCTGCCATGTCTTGATGGTCTCCACGAAGGCCCCTCTGGGCCAGGTAATGTTGGGTAGTTTGCTCACCATGGCGCCACCGCAATCCGCATGCTGTCCGTCGACCACCTTCGGCTTCACGTTGAAAGCCTTGAGCCACATGCCGAAGTGTCGGGGGATGCAGAGGAATGCCTCACACACGAGGATGAATGCCGAGATGTGGAGAAAGGAGTTCGGGGCTAGATCATGAAAATCTAGCCCATAATAGAACATGAGACCACGAACGAAGGGTGGAGGGGAAACCCTAGTCCGTGGAGGAAGTGAGGGATGAACACAACCCTCTCACCGGGCTCTGGAGTGGGAATAACTTGCTCTTTGGCAGGGAGCCTGTGTTTGATTTACGCTGTCAAGTACCTCGCCTCAAGGAGCTCCTTGATGTCCTTCTTCGTTACGGAGGAGGCCACCCATTTGCCTTGGGAGCCGGATCTGGACATGGTTAGAGTGTTTGGTGGTGGCGGAAAAGATTGAAGCTTGGGCATTGGAGCTCAATGACGGAAGGGCTGAGGAAGAAGAAGGCGTGGGGTAAAAAGGTGGGTTCTTATTCCCTTATAAAGACAGTGAATATCAGGCGCCCCCTCATAAGCCTTAAAACTCGCCTATTCCCAAGGGGTTGTGCGAACGACACGGTTGGAATACCCAAACCCGTATTGATGAGAATCCCGCGATAAGGGGACAAGATCTCTGCTTTGACAAGACGTGTTGATGGCCACGCCTCAAAACGCGAAGCGGGAGGCCACAAAATGGTCCAGAATAATAATAAGGCCAGACATAACGTCTCGCCGAAAAAGCTGTCAGTGGACATGACTTATTTTGTTTATCTCGATAAAACGTGAAATAAAATAAGTGAGAAAAAAGTGCAGCAAGGTATTTTTGGGTTTTTGGAATAATAGATCTGAACATAAAAGCGAATAAAAATATATCTCAAAGAAAATATGATAAAGAATAGACTCGGAGGCCGTAGATTTCACTAGTGGCTTCTCTCAAGGAAATAGCACACGATGGGTAAATTATACATCTCCGTCGTATCTACTTTTCCTAACGCTTTTACTCTTGTTTTGGACTCTAATTTGCATGTTTTGAATGAGACTAACCCGGACCGACGTTTTTTCAACAGAACTACCATGGTGTTGTTTTTTTGCAGAAATAAAAGTTCTCGAAATGGGACGAAACTTTTTGGAGATTTTTTATGGAATAAAAGAAAAATAATGGATCTAGGAACCATCGGAGGGGCCCCCTGGGCGAGCACAACCCACCAGGGCGCGCCACCTCCTGTCATAATTGAATAAAAGGGCTCGTATAGCTTTACAATCCAGCAACATACATCTATCACCTAGGCATAACTGCCAACATCAGTATGCAGAAAAAATCTGTTTAGAACGGTTTAGAGTCGGAACCAAGGCAAGATATCCAGGATTCCGTATAGTAGAGGAACAAACACACTAGGCTTTCCCTTTCAAATAGACGACCTAGAGATAGATCAACACAACCAATGCTTCTTTTAGACCTAGAACCCGGACCAGAACATGGAAATGGTTACAAGGCATCGAACGACACTTGTCCTATCATACCTTCTCTTGTGGCTTTAGACTGTTAGTGCGCGCAGGTGGGTTGTGCCCACCTGGTGGCCCGCTGACCCTATCTCTGACGCTATAAAATCCTTTTTTCGGAGAAAAAATCAAGGAGAAAGAATTATCGCGTTTCACGAGACGAAGCCGCCACCACCTCCTGTTCTTCATCGGGAGGTCAGATCTGGAGTCTGTTCGGGGCTCCGGAGAGGGGAATCTTCCATCTTCGTCATCACCAACCCTTCTCCATCGCCAATTCCATGATGCTCCCCACAGGGAGTGAGTAATTCCTTCGTAGGTGAGGGAGTCCTGGATTAGGGGGTCCCCGGGCGTCCAGGCTATGTGACATGGGCCGGACTGGTGGGCCATGAAGATACAAGATAGTAGGCCTTTCCCCGTGTCCGGATGGGACTCTCCTTTGTGTGGATGGCAAGCTTGGCGTTCGGATGTGTAGTTTCCTTTCTCTGTAAACCGACTTTGTACAACCCTAGGCCCCTCCGGTGTCTATATAAACCAGAGGGTTTAGTCCGTAGAGGCTAAGACAAATCATACATGCTAGGCATCTAGGGTTTAGCCATTACGATCTTGAGGTAGATCAACTCTTGTAACCCCTATACTCTTCAAAGTCAATCAAGCACGACGTAGGGTATTACCTCCATCAAGAGGGCCCAAACCTGGGTAAGCATCGAGTCCCCTGCCTCCTGTTACCTTCGATCCTCAGACGCACAGTTCAGAACCCCCTACCCGAGATCGGCCGGTTTTGACACCGACAAGCGTAGCTATATTTGTTGATTCACCTGGGATTATTACCAATCTATCACTATGAAGAATCTGAAGGATACCAAGACTAAGATTTTTCCCTCTAAGACGAGGGGAGGTGAGGAACTGCCATCACATTCTGCACTTGATTCGCCTTCTATTTGAGTAGACTTGCAACACCACCACATGCAATTAATCCTGATATGTCACAAGTTATTGATGATGCTACTTCTATGAATACTACTCATGATGATGCTAGAACCTTGCTTGATGATGGTGTGCCACTAGGTGATTTTCTTGATGAACAAATTGCTAGAGCTAAAGATATTGAGAATGCTGAAATTGATGAAACTGATGAAATGTCTGAAACTAAAAATCTTGAAACACCTATTAGACCTAGCTCTCCTATATATGAATTACCTAAGGTACCTGTAGGTTACGTTATGGATGAGGAGACAACTAGAGATTTTTTTGCTTGCAATGACAGAGATGATCTTAAGAAATTATTATGCAAACTAAAATAGAAATCTTTGAATGCTAGAATGAAATGTGATCCTAAGTTTGCTACTTCACCTATCTTTGTTGATGATATGGATTATGAATTCTCTGTCGACCCAAAGTTAATTACTTTGGTAGAATATGATCCTTTCCATGGTTATGAAACTGAAATTGTTGTGGCACACCTTACCAAATTGAATGATATAGCTACCCTTTTTTCTCATGAGGATAAAATTCGCTATTACTATATTCTCAAATTATTTCCATTCTCATTAAAGGGTGATGCTAAGAAATGGTACAATACTCTTGCTCCTGGTTGTGTGTGTAGTCCCCAGGATATGATTTATTACTTCTCTGAAAAATATGTTCCTGCTCATAAGAAACAAGCTGCCTTACAGGAAATATTTAACTTTGTGAAAATTGAAGAAGAGAGTCTCCCACAAGCTTGGGGGAGGCTTCTCTAATTTCTTAATGCTTTGCCTCATCATCCTCTTAAAAAATTAAATACTTGATATCTTCTATAATGGACTATTCGATGCTTCTAGGGACTTCCTAGATAGTTGTGTTGGTTGTGATTTCAAGGAACGAACTGTTGAACAAGCTGAGGAATTACTGAATAATATATTGAAAAATTATGATGATTGGAATCTTCTTGAACCACCGCATAAACCCACTCCAAAGAATATGGTTATCTTATATCTTAGTCCGGAAGATATGCAAGAGGCAAAGAAATCTATGAAGGAAAAGGGTATGAAAGCAGATGATGTTAAAAATTTACCTCCTATTGAAGAGATACATGGACTTGACACACCACCACCCAAGGTGGCAGTGGTAAATTATTTAATGAATTCAATGAAAGGGACAATCCTTATAATATGGATCCTAGTCAATGCCTTTATGAGTTTGATAATTACCTTAGAAAGGAAGATCACTTCAATGAAAATGTCATGAAACAATTGAAATATAATTCTGATATGATTTCTCGCTTGAGTGACTTGTTATTTAGAATCCCCAATGATGTTAAAGGTGTAGGAAAACATGCCTCTATGGTTCAAACTCAACTAGAACAAGTTGCTAAATCTCAAAGAGAAGTGCTTGATGAAATGAATAATAATATAAATGACTTTGCTGTTGGAGTAGCTACTAGAGGAGGTAAAATGACCCAGGAACCTCTTTATCCTGAAGGTCATCCCAAAAGAATTGAACAAGACTTTCAAATAATTAACACTGGTGCACCTAGTCCTTCTAAAAAGAAGAAGAAAAAAATGATAGGACTTTGGATGCCTCTAGTGAACTGATGTCGCTTGAAGCTACGTCGGTATTTCCCCAAAGAGGAAGGGACGATGCAGCACAGTGGCATAGGTATTTCCCTCAGAAATGAAACCAAGGTTATCGAACCAGTAGGAGAACCAAGCAACACAACATAAACAGCCCCTGCACACAAATAACAACACCTCGCAACCCGACGTGTTGAAGGGGTTGTCAATCCCTTTCGGGGTACGACACCAGAAACGATGCGTGGATAGGATAAAGTTGTAATAGGTTGAAATAATAGATCGCAAATAAAATAAAGTGCAGCAAGGTATTTTTGTATTTTTGGTTTAATAGATCTAAAAATAATGCAAGGAAAAAGAAGATTGCAAAGGCAAATATATGAGAAATAAGACCCGGGGGCCGTAGGTTTCACTAGTGGCTTCTCTCGAGAAAAATAGCAAACGGTGGGTAAAAAAATTACTATTGGGCAATTGATAGAACTTCAAATAATTATGATGATATCCAGGCAATGATCATTATATAGGCATCACGTCCAAGATTAGTAGACCGACTCCTGCCTGCATTTACTACTGTTACTCCACACATCGACCGCTATCCATCATGCATCTAGTGTATTAAGTTCATGAAAAAATGGAGTAATGCAATAAGAACGATGACATGATGTAGACAAGATCTATCTGTGTAGAGATAGACCCCATCGTTTTATTCTTAGTAGCAACAATACATATGTGTCGGTTCCCTTTCTGTCACTGGGATCAAGCACCGTAAGATCGAACCCACTACCGGGCACCTCTTCCCATTGCAAGATAAATAGATTAAGTTGGCCAAACAAAACCAAAATATCGGAGAAGAAATACGAGGCTACAAGCAATCATGCATATAAGAGATCAAAGAAACTCAAATAACTTTCATGGATATAAAACGATATGACTGATCATAAACTCGAAGTTCATCAGATCCCAACAAACACACCGCAAAAGAGGTACATCATATGGATCTCCAAGAGACCATTGTATTGAGAATTCAGCGAGAGAGAGAGAGAAAACCATCTAGCTACTAGCTACGGACCCGAAGGTCTACAAAGAACTACTCATGCATCATCGGAGAGGCACCAATGGAGGTGGTGAACCCCATCCGAGATGGTATCTAGATTGGACCTGGTGGTTCTGGACTCTACGGCGGCCGGATGAATATTCCGTCGATGCTTTTAGGGTTTCTGGAATATTGGGGTATTTATAGAGCAAAGAGGCGGTCCGAGGGGCACCTGAGGTGGGCACAACCCACCAAGGCGCGCATGGGCCTCCTGGCGCGCCCTGGTGGGTTGTCCCCTCCTCGGGACTCCCCCAGGTGTAACCAGGGCCCAATATCTTCCTTCTGGTCCATAAAAAATCTCCATGAAGTTTCGTGGCATTTGGACTCCGTCTGATATTGATTTCCTGCGATGTAAAAAACATGGAAAAAACAGCAACTGGCACTTGGCACTATGTCAATAGGTTAGTACCAAAAAATGATATAAAATTATTATAAAACATCCAAGATTGATAATATAACAGCATGGAACAATAAAAAATTATTGATACGTTGGAGACGTATCAGCATCCCCAGGCTTAACTCCTACTCGTCCTCGAGTAGGTAAGTGATAAAAACAGATTTTTTGATGTGGAATGCTGCCTATCATGTCATATCATATTCTTTTCTTTATAGCATGGACAATTGGACTTTTATGTGATTCAAAGCAATAGTCTAGTTTTGACATAATAATTTAGATACTCAAGCATATCAACAAGCAACCATGTCTTTCGAAATATCAATGCTAAAATAAGTTATCCCTAGCCCAACACTTTCCAAGGAATTTATTATTTGACAACATAAAGTAAATTCATTTTTGCATTTCGGGACTGGGCATCCTAAGACCTTTTCCTTACTCTCATGCAATGACAAGTGAATAAACACTCATCATGAGAATAACACATCCAGCATGGAAAATATTAGCCACCCGTCACCGCTCCGCGAGTAAAACAAACACACAAAAGAGAAGTTTATTTTGAAAATTAGAAATGGCACATGAAAATTTGCTTAGAACGGCAAAAGAACCGCATATAGGTAGATATAGTGGACTCATGTGGCAAAACTGGTTTAAAGGTTTTTGGATGCACAAGTAGAGGTCATACTTGGTGCAAAGTGAAGGCTAGCAAAAGATTGGGAAGCGACCAACCAAGAAACGGATAATCTCATAAGCAAGCATTAAACATAAATAACACCGAATAATGCACCACAAGTAGGATATAATTTTGATTACAAGACTATTTAAAGTGCAACTATCCCTGGGTGGTTTTGGTAATTACTAACAACATATAGCTCATTGAACTAATGCTATTTCAAGATGATCATTTCATTAAGTTCAATGATTGGCATGGCATGGATTAGGAATGTGGACCCCTCAAAATGCTAAGGACTCATATCGGCTCAAGCTCAAGACTCTACATTTTCAGTTTAGTGATCCAAGATCACATTGAGTCCATAGGAAAAGCCAATACTATTAAAAGGGGATGAGGTGTTGCTTAATGGCTTACTTGCTCAAAATGCTTAGTGATATGCTCCAAAAGACCTCAACCACTTTCTCATATCCACATATGTCCCAAACCAAAAGTCAAACTCAGCCCTACCGATTTGATCTATCCGGCGCCACCGAGTTCATTTGACATAGCCACTGCCAGAAACCCTAGTCATTTCGATCTCACCGATAGGGATCTCGGTCTCACCGAGATGAGATTGCAAACTCTATGTTTCCCTTCGTAACGTTTCGGTCCAACCGAGATGAGTGATCGGTCCGACCGATTTTGCAATGCAAACTCTTTGTTTCCCTTTCACAACGTTTCGGTCTCACCGAAATGAGCGATTCAGTCCCACCAAGTTTTCCTGGCCAACTCTCTGTTTGCCTATTATAGAAATCGATCCTACCGAGTTAGTGTGATCGGTCTCAGTGAGATTACGTTATTCCCTAATCCTAATGAAATCTGTCCCACCGAGTTGACATGTCGGTCCCACCGAAAAGCCTAACATTCATATTTTGAACTAAATCGGTCTGACCGAGTTTGAGATTTTGTGTGGAGGCTATAAATACCCCTCCACCCACTCTTCATTCATGGAGAAAGACATCAGAACGTGCCTACACTTCCAGCATACATTTTCTGAGAGAGAACCACCTACTCATGTGTTGAGACCAAGATATTCCATTCCAACCACAAGAATCTTGATCTCTAGCCTTCCCCAAGTTCCTTACACTCAAATCATCTTTCCACCAAATCCAAATCTGTGAGAGAGAGTTGAGTTTCGGGGAGACTATCATTTGAAGCACAAGAGCAAGGAGTTCATCATCAACACACCATCTATTACCTTTTGGAGAGTGGTGTCTCTCCTAGATTGGTTAGGTGTCACTTGGGAGCCTCCGTCAAGATTGTGGAGTTGAACCAAGGAGTTTGTACGGGCTAGGAGATCGCCTACTTCGTGAAGATCTACCCTAGTGAGGCAAGTCCTTCATGGGCGATGGCCATGATGGGATATACAAGGTTGCTTCTTCGTGGACCCTTCGTGGGTGGAGCCCTCCATGGACTCATGCATCCGTTACCCTCCGTGGGTTGAAGTCTCCATCAACGTGGATGTATGACAGCACCACCTATCGGAACCATGCCAAAAATCTCCGTGTCTACATTGCGTTTTCTCCCTCCAAACTACTCCTCCCTTTACCTTCATGTGCAATGTTTTTACATTCTGCTGCTATACTCTTAGACTTGCATGTGTAGGTTGATTGCTTGACTTGTGCTAAGTTGTTAAAATCTGCCAAGACTTCAAATTGGGAAAAGGCTAGATTTTTATTTGGTCAAGTAGTCTAATCACCCCCCCTCTAGACATACTTTCGATCCTACAAGTGGTATCAGAGCTTTGGTCTCCATTTGCCTTGATTTCCATAGCTTTGGTGATCATAGCCTTGGTTTCACAACCTAGGAGTGTATGGCGTCTAGGAGGGAAATTACCACCGTAGAGGCCCTTACTTTGATGGTACTAATTTTGCTAGTTGGAAGCATAAGATGAAAATGCATATTCTTGGACATAACCCCGCCATTTGGGCTATTGTGTGTATTGGCTTGCAAGGTGAATTCTTTGATGGGAGAGAACCAAACCGTGAAGCTAT
Organism: Aegilops bicornis; assembly: GCA_021605145.1. Classification (NCBI taxonomy): domain Eukaryota; kingdom Viridiplantae; phylum Streptophyta; class Magnoliopsida; order Poales; family Poaceae; genus Aegilops; species Aegilops bicornis. The sequence goes on along the minus strand of CM038669.1, from coordinate 206,188,035 downwards.
CGCGGAAGAGTTGAAGATTCTGCAATACAATGCTCAAGCTTGCGATATCCTCTTCAACGGATTGTGCCCCGAAGAATTCAACAAAATCAGCCGTCTTGAGAATGCAAAGGAAATTTGGGATACTTTGGTTGATATGCACGAGGGTACCGACTCCGTCAAGGAATCCAAATTGGATGTGATTCAAAGTCAACTTGACAAGTTCAAAATGAAGGATGGTGAAGGTGTCGCTGAAATGTACTCTAGGCTTGCCCTCATCACAAATGAGATTGCCAGTTTAGGAAGTGAAGAGATGACCGATAGATTCATCATCAAGAAGATCCTAAGAGCCTTGGATGGAAAATATGATACCGTGTGCACATTGATCCAAATGATGCCCAATTACAAAGATCTCAAGCCAACGGAAGTAATTGGAAGAATTGTTGCTCATGAGATGTCACTCAAGGATAAGGAAGAGCTTCACAACAAGTCAAGTAGTGCTTACAAAGCCTCATGTGATGCTCCTACATCATCAAGTGAGAAAGAAGCCTTCAATGAGGAATTGAGCCTAATGGTGAAGAACTTCAACAAGTTCTACAAGATTAGAAGCAAAGAAATAAGTTCCAAGTCAAGGTCCTACAATGACAAAAGATCTTCGAGTCATGAGCGTAATTGCTACAATTGTGGAAGACCCAGCCACTACTCCAATGAGTGTACGGCTCCCTACAAAAGAAGAGAAGATTCACCCAAAAGGAGAAGTAGAAGAGAAGAATCACCACCAAGAGAGAGGAGGAGTAGAGATGATCGTTATGAACGAAGAACCTCTCGGAGAAGCAAGGATTCGAGGATTCAGAAAGGAAGGACAAATCATCAAGGATGTACACAAAACAAAGACATCAAGCTCATGTTGGTGAATGGGTATCCGGCCCCGACTCCGACCATTACTCCGAAAGAAGTTATCACTCCAACTCCGAATATACTCAAGATGAAGGTGTTGCCGGTCTAGCACTTGTGTCAACCAACTCCTATGAAATATTTGACTCACCAAATGACGGAATTGGAAGATGCTTCATGGCTAAAGGCCCAAAGGTATCACACCCCGAGTATGTTAATTTCAATAGTGATGAAGATGATTTGCTAGGTGATGATGATTTACTTGTTGACAACTCTAGTGATGAAAACTATGATGAACTTGATATTAATCATGCTAATCAAGATAAAACGAATGATGATGATAAGAAGGAGATTGAGCATCTAACTAAAGAACTAAACAATCTTAAGTTAGCTCATGAAACTACCTTGGAAGATCATCGAGAACTTTTAAAGACTCATGAGAAGTTACGCTTTGAAAAGCTTAACCTTGAGCAAGAGCATGGGTTCTAAAAGCAATCAATGATGATCTTCGCAAGAAAAGTTCTTCTTACATTTCCAAGCATTTACTCTTGTCTACTTACATGCCACAAGTTAAATATAGCAACAAGAGCAAGAAAGATTCTTCTTCTAGTAGTAACAACAATCATGTTAAATCCAATGTTGTTGCCTCTTGTAGTTTTCTTGATTCCACTAATGATTCTCTTAGCCAAGTTACACTTGAGCAAGAAAATAGCTTATTGAAGGGAATTATAGAGAAAGGTGTTTACAAGAGCCTTGCCGGGAGTAAGCAATTTGAGGAAATTGTACGCAAGCAAGGAGGGCACCGGAAGAATCAAGGTGTTGGTTTTGAACGAAAGTTCAATGCTAACGGAGTTGAGTGGGAAGAAGATCTATACCCCAAGACAAAGTTTGTTCCTCAACAAGAGAAGTATGATCCTACTTCTTTCCAAGGGACACAAGCTCAAGATGATCTTCCACCACAAGACCACAAGCAAAAAGGCAAGGACAAGCTTCAAGAGGAGATTGATGCATTTGAAGAACCTCCTAAGGCCTTGGTCAAGTGGGTTCCCAAGACTACATCAAGTTCTACGTCATCAAGTATGACTACAACTCCAAGGATTCCCATCAAGATTATGTGGGTCCCAAAGAAGAAGAACTAGAGAGTTCTTGAGGGTGACTCCGCCAACATACTTCACTCATATCTTTTTGGCAAGGAAAAGTGCAAACAAATTCTACATCTTGCACTAGTTCAAGGAGTCACAGACCCTCTTGTTGGTAAGACAAGGGAGAAGGTAACCTAATGCTTTCATGGACATCATCCTGTGTGAACATCACCCTATGTCTATGGATATCCTTGTTTGTTCCTTGTGGGACTAACCCGTGTAGGTATTGAAAGTACAACTCACTCCAATGGATTGCTCCAAATGATCTACATCAACATTGAGCATCCACATCTTCAACATCTACATGAAGTCATCATCGACAAAACCCAAGGTTAGTTCATCCCTCTTAGGGGGGATATCACATCTAGGGGGAGCTTTACTCTAATCAATTGAGCTAAAACAACTCTAATGGTGTGAACACAACAATGCTTTATGTAAAAGTGGTAACCCCACTTGTGCTTAAACGATGAGTATGACCTATGATCAAATGTTCTCATTTGACTCCTAAGTAAATATACTCATATATAGATGACCTAGTCATCACCAACTGCTTGATAGATGCTAGAGTGTTTGTGCATGTTTTGCCACATATTTTATTTGCCATTTTATTGTGTGAGCATGTTGATTGCATATTTTACTCATTCGAGGACATCCACTTTTTGCTTTGATTGTTTGGCTTTTCCTCTTTTGCCAAGTGGATGGACAAGAATGCCTAAGAACCTCCTCTAGCTGTGTATGCTTTTCTCGTCTCTAACTCTATTCATGCTACATCACAAAGTTTGATCAAGTCAGATTCGAACCACTCTGTGTGAGGAGCACTCGGAGTCCCGATTCGTCATAGACTTACACTTCCAAAACCTCTCTGTGCATTTCGGTATGACCGATTCATCCACTTCAGTCACACTGAGTTCACTGAGTTGATCTAGGTTTTCAATCTTCGTGCAACCGATTTGAACTTTTCGGTCACACCGAGTTGCAGTAACCACTTGCAATTCTGCATCTCGGTGCCACCGAGTTGTTCTACTCGGTCACACCGTCAGGGTCAGGATATATATAACGACGGGTGAGATTTTGGAAATTTCTTTGAAACCCTTCATCATGTGTGTGTCCTACTCTGCTGTCTCGGGTCTCCGGATCGTCTTCTCATCGCCAGCGACCTCCCGCCGCTAGTCTCCGTCGCCGTCAACGGGATTCAACCCCGCTGTTGCCGCCGTAGCGAACTCATCGCCGAACTAGGGTATGATTTTGATCTTTTGTGCTAATTCCTTACTCCGATTCTTAGCACAATGCAATGCCATGTTCTTTGCCACGTATGAAATCAATCTATCCAGAGAAAACCTCCTTTAGGTTAGGTTTGATTCAAAAATTTAGGGTTAGAGTTCCGCCGAACTCATCTCGGACTGACCGAGTTGCGGAAATCGGTCTCACCGATTTGCCTTAGGCCATTGCACTTGCACTTTTCGGTCTGCCTGAAAGTTGCAAATCTGTGACCGAGTTCAACTCTGTGTGAAACCCTAGCAATCTCGGAGCCACCGAACTATGTCTCGGTCTGACTGAGTTCACTAGTTTAGACTCCAAAAATTGCTTCGGTGTCATCGAGTTTAACAAATCGGTAGCTCCGAAATGCTTCCTGTGGAAAACTAAAACTAACTTTTTGACTCATCTGTTTTGCAAATACTCTGCAGTTTGTGATGCTCATCCACTCTACCTCATCTATATCTATTCACAGGGTCTGCTGTCAGTTTGCCTTGCCAGTATGTCTGACTAGAGTGATAGCCAGAACAAATCAGAAGAGCAAGTGCACATGAGTGAGGGCACTAGTCCCTCTAGCAGCTATGATGAAGGCAGTAGAGCACTCCAAGCAATTTGCCCAAGACAGCCACTAGATCAAGGAAGAAGAGAACCTCAGACTCAGAGGATGAGGACTATGTGGCTACTGAGGAGGAAGTGAGCTCTAAGAAGAAAGTCCTGAAGAAGGAATATGGTACTGCTGCTGCAACAAAGCCTGGATTGCACAAGAAGGCACCTGCCAAAATAATTCCTATGTCAAAAGCCAGAGCCTCCACTCAGGAAACCATGGAGTTCACACTTGAACCAAAGGAGGCTGGTGAAGGCAAGAAGAGAAAGAAGAGGGTCAAGGAGACCACTGCCAGAGTAATTGGGAGATCATCTATGTTCAGATATCCGGCAGAAGATGAAGAAGAGGAAGATGCTGCTGCACCAGCACCCAAGTCACAAAAGCTGATGGGGGATGCCATTAAGTCTGGGGCTGCTCCTTCAAAGCCCAAGACTGCCCCCAAAGCTGCTGCTCAAGCTCAAAAGACTTCAAAGCCCAAGAGGAGCACTAGGAACATTCCAGCTGCAGAGAAGAACAAGGCCCCAGTGCCTGCGATGGAAGAAGAAGATGCTGAAGCCCAAGTGCTAAGGAAACTTAAACCAAAGATTCTAGATCATGATGACAGCCATCCAGTGGCAGAGGATATGAGCATCAGGAAGGATGCAGGTTTGAGACTTTGGAGACAAAGTGACCCTTATGCTGTGAGGAGGAAGACTGCAGTGGAGTACAGGTTCCACACAAAGAACAACAAGATTTCTATGAAACCATTCTGCTTGACAAGAAGCCTATAGTTTGTGATATGAATTGGGCTGACTGGGATTACATTGATGAGAATGAAGATCATTTTCCAGGTGTGCATGAGAGCTTCAGAGCATGTGGTGTTGGCAAGTTTGTGGGACAGAAGCTGACAAAATGGAATGATGAACTCATCATGCAATTCTACTCCACTGCTCATTTTTATCCAGATGGTAGAATTGTATGGATGTCTGAGGGTACAAGGTACCAGTTAACTGTTGATGAGTGGGCAAAGCTGATAAATGTCCCTGCAGAACATGAAGATGACTTGGATGTCTATGCCAAGAAGAAGAAAGACCACAACTCTATGGAAAATATGTACAAAGAGATCCCACACACAGGTTTGGATCTGTACATTATTTGTTGTCTGGTCTAGCTACAATCAACACTATATTGAGGCATACATTGTTGCCCAAATCTGGAGATCACAAGATGATCAGAGGTCATTCAATCAACTTGCTGCAGATATTTGATGTGCCTCAGAAATTCAAGGTTATGAGCCTGATTATGGAAACAATCAAGAGGACGGCTGCAGATCAGAAGAGATCTTGTGGGTATGCTCCACATATTCAGGTGCTCATCAACTCCAAGATGGGCACATGCACTTATTTGTTGGACAAGAAGCATTTACCTTTGAGACCAGAATTTGAGGACAACACAGTTGTGATGAAAGAGGATGATCCACATCTGTGCAAGCACAAGAAAAGAGAGAGAAGGCAAAGGCTGAGAAGGCTGCAAAGATGACAAGTGTTGAGGAGGCATCTCAAGTGTTTATGAAGTCAAAACAAGATCAGATTGCTTATCTGATTCAAGCAACTTTGAGGATTGGGAAGGGCTTGGCTACCCTAACTCAGAATCAGGAGAGCTTGGAGAGGATCATTGAAACTAAGTTCTATGATCTTGATCTTAAAGTGACAGAGATGCAGACAACTGTTGAGCAGCTCCAGGAGGAAGCAGAGAAGAAGAAAGGGAAGGCTACCACAGATGCCTTTCAGAGAGTGCCTAGAGGTCAGAGATCAGCTACAGTGCCCATGGTTGACACTAGAGATACCGCTTCAGCACCAGTAGCTACAGCTTCAGTGCCACCTCTAGTTGCCACTCCACCAGCTCCAACAACGTCTACAGATGCTTTCGTCCTTGGAGTCCTCTCAACACCACCTCCCGAAGACCAAGACTAGAGAGACGCATAGCACTATGCATTTTCAAACTTTTTGGTAACTTGTTGCCAAGGGGGGGGGGGGGTAATGTATAGATCATAGGCTTTGAGAGAGAGTGTTTTGCTTCTTTGTCTCTCTTGCTATTTGCTTGATACTTTTGTGTGAGCTCGTTTAATACTCTTTATGTCTGTGTGTGAGATACTTGTATGATCATGTGTTTGACCATATTCTACTTTAATGTTTGCTTGGATGATACTATCTTTTATATCCCATATATGATCATTCACTTTGCTTGGTGATGAGTGCATGTTTTTAATTTCTATCATTTTGAGCGCTCCACCAAGATGTACGTGACATGGAAGAGTAACCCATGATCCTAATCAATTGTGCATTTGCATTCAAAAGCAAATTTTAAATAATGCACAAATTTAAGGGGATCTCTTACTTATCACATACTTCTCAAAGCGACGATGTATTTCAATCTTATTATCATTTGTCGAAGCTTTGATCTATATGTTGTCATCAATTAACAAAAAGGGGGAGATTGAAAGTGCAACTATCCCTGGGTGGTTTTGGTAATTACTAAAAACATATAGCTCATTGAACTAATGCTATTTCAAGATGATCATTTCAGAAAGTTCAATGATTGGCATGGCATGGATTAGGAATGTGGACCCCTCAAAATGCTAAGGACTCATATTGGCTCAAGCTCAAGACTCTACATTTTCATTTTAGTGATCCAAGATCAAATTGAGTCCATAGGAAAAACCAATACTATTGAAAGGGGATGAGGTGTTGCCTAATGGCTTGCTTGCTCAAAATTCTTAGTGATATGCTCCAAAAGCCCTCAACCACTTTCACATATCCACATATGTCCCAAACCAAAAGTCAAACTTGGCCCAACCAATTTGATCTATCCGGCGCCACCGAGTTCATTTGACATAGCCACTGCCAGCAATCCTAGTCATTTCGGTCTCACCGATAGGGATCTCGGTCTCACCGAGATGGGATTGCAAACTCTCTGTTTCCCTTCATAACATTTCGGTCCAACCGAGATGAGCGATTAGTCCCACCGAGTTCGCAATGCAAACTCTCTGTTTCCCTTTCATCGGTCTCTGTTGGTGTACAAAAGTAGGGGCTCTCCTTTTGACCCCTTTACTTGTGCACAGGCAGTCAGAGCCGCGCCCGCGGCCACACTTAACAAGGCAGAGGAGGGAAGCCGGATGGGAACAGAAGCACGAGACAAACAAGGCAATGCCAAGATCAAAGGGGCGAGGTGGACTCCCCCGGTAAGACCCTTGCCGGGGCGACCTCTGCGGCACCGGCAAGAGCCTTGCCGGGGCAACTGGCCCAACACCAGCAAAGCGAGCCACCCTTGAGCCCAGGAGTTCCAAACACCGCCAACAACTACATCGGCACCAAGGCCTGGGAGGCACCTGCGTGGTGGCATGCAGATCTTTGTCAAGATCATGGCTACGCAAGATCAGATGAGGACTAGAAGATGACGATCCTCGGCAAGATCCTTGCCAAGGAGATCCACAAGACCCCCGGCGAGATCCTTGCCGGGGACAACCATGCTACCGCAGCAAGACCCTTGTTAGGGCCATGGCAAGACCCTTGCTGAGGACGCCTGCGGGTCCATAGCCAGGCCCGCATCAACTAAGACTTCGCCGCCGTTCGCATACAGCTGCCAGCCCAACCAGCTGGGCAGGCACCTGCGTGGCAACATGCGGCTTCCAGACCAACTCAGCAAGCACCTACGTGGTGGCATGCAGATCTTCATGAAGGCCCTGCCACCGCGCCACCTCAGCAGCCTGCCTGCCTACATGGCGCTGCCCACATCGCTGGCCTGGGCGCGTGTCGAAGCGAGGCGAAGCGGCGACGGACGGGACGGGACTCGTTCCCGTCCCCGATAAAGCTAATGGACACCTAAGTAGCGCATTTAATGCGCTTTGTCCCGTAATGCCGGGCGATAAGCTCTTGCATTGTACACCTTTCCACCTCCTGTGTGCCACTATGGCAACCCCTTTTCGACTATAAATGAAGGCCCGAGGCATACTGGAGAAGGATTCGGCTCTTTGGAACTACGCAGCCACCGTAGCTAGTTCGAGAGCTCAAGCACACTCTGAAATACACACCAAAGCAGGACTAGGGTATTACACATCCTCGCGGCCCGAACCTGGGTAAACGATCTTTGTGCTAGCTCCTAAACTGCTCTTCTCACAACCCTGCGCCCGCCAACCGTAGAAGGGATTCCGGTGATCCCATAGGTGTCATTTCCCCGACATCTTTGGCGCGCCAGGTAGGGGGCGCAGTTGTGAAAACCCCGTCTAGCGGTTAGCCTAGCAGTACTTCATCGCCGTGGCTCCCAAGAAGAAGACGATCACGGTGATCGGTTCATCCAGAGCCGGACGGCTGACCCTTCGCAGCGAAAGCAGCGGCCGGTCACGGATCGAACCAGGCGCGCCCGCGAAAGCACCAACATCGCCTCGGCAGCGAGCTGGCGAAAGCAGCGTCGTGTCAGGCGCGAGATGATGGGCCGCCCGCCGCCAAATCAAAAGACGGAGCCGGGCCCCTCACATGCAGCACGGGGCCCTCCAAGGGCGGCACCGTGCCACCTACGGGCGGTGCGGCGACCTCCAAGTCGCCTACGCCGGCGCCCATGATGCGCTCTTCCCAGGGTGCGCGCGACGAGCAGGGCCACCATGCTGGGGACCCCGGGCGCCGCCATGGGAAGAGTCCCGTGCATCACTCGCGGGACAGAGGAAGTCAACATGCCCGCCGAAGTGCTGGCGCAAATGGCGTACAACCGCAGGGCCGTGATGGAGCTCCTTCTAACATGGTTAGGAGTCGAAGCGCGCCACGGTCCATGCAGATTTTGCTGCCGCCCATGCCGGCAGAAGCTTTGGCGCGCGTGCAGTTGCTCCTCGACTTCCCTCCCGCTGCGGAAAAGCTCGATGAGTGGAGAGCCACCATCCGGAGCCTCGTCGGTGTCGCCAACCAAGATGAACTGCGACCAGTGGGGCCCTCGGGCCGACGCTCTGTCGAGCCACCGCATGCCAGCGGTGGAAGGACCGGAGGTGCTGCAGCTACGGTGCACTCTCCTCCTCCATGCCAGCCACGCGGGTGTCGATCCGTCGTGACGACGCTTGCGATAACATTTCTGTAGCGTCGTCCGACCCATGGACCCACCACGACCAGCGCCAAGTTCTTCGGGAGCGAGTCCATGAAGACGCTCAAACCACCATCGAGCGTCAGCATGATACACGCCACCAGTCAGATAAGCGGGCGGGACCCGCTATGGACCACCCAGCGCCGGGAGGCTTCGGCGGCCTACCTTACGAGGTGGGTTGCCCAGCCTTTACTCGTGAGCTGCGGCAGTTCTAGTGGCCGTCCCACCGCACGTTCAAGCCCGATGTTGGCGAGAAGTACAACGACAAGACCCATCCGTCAGAGTTCCTCAGCATCTACACCATTGCGATGCAAGCCGCTGGAGCTCGTGACAACAAGGTGCTTGCCAATTACTTCCCGTTGGCCTTGAAACCCAATGTCATGTCTTGGTTGATGCACTTGCCGGCGGATTCGATTTCTTCTTGGTCAGATCTGTGTCATGAGTTCGTTGGTGCCTTCACTGGAGGTCACCCAGCTCATGGCCAAGCGAGCGATTTGCATATCATTCCCCAGAAGGAAGGTGAAAACATGCGCAAGTACATACAGAGGTTCAGCCGAGTGCAATACAACATCCCAAATGTTCATCCCGCCGCTGTGATCAGCGCATTCCATCAGAATGTACGTAACCGCAAGATGCGTGAAGAGCTGGCGATGAACAAGGTCAAGGATGTTGCCGAACTTTACGTTCTGGCCGATAGATGCGCTCGGGCTGAAGAGGGGAGGAAGTACCCCGGCGAGGACGCCGACGCGGAAACCGACTCTACGAATGAAGATACCACCGTCTCGACGAAGAAGGTCCGGCGCCGCAACAGGAAACGCAAGGGCAAGGCTGTGCTTGCCGTCGAGGGATCCGACGACACCGGCGCTGCCAAGAAGGCCAAGGCAGACGACCCCGGCAAGGAGATTGCCGGGTGCGCCGCTTGCCGGGCCTTGGCGGCTGCCGACAAGCCAGGAGGCTCCGACAAGCAGTATTGCAAGATCCACCGCACCAAGGGCCACGACCTCCAGAACTGCCGACAAGTCGAGCTGCTTGCTGAAAATCAAAGAGCCGAGTATGAGAAGCGGGACAAGGAGAAGGGCCAGGATGGTGCTGAAGGGTCCGGCAAGAAGCATGGCGGCCAAGGAGGCCGCCACAGCAAGGATAACCAGCAAGAGAGGCCCGCTCGAGGCCACGAGAAGAAGCAGGAAGACGATGATCATGACGAGGACGACGAGTCCGGCGAGCATGAGTTCCAGAAGGCTACGGAGGCCATTGCATCGATGGTGGTGCCTCGCTACATACCTCTCACCACCGGCTCAAGCAGTGGGCGTGTGAGATCACAGCAGCAGAGCCGGCGTTCGACGCTCAGAAGCCGCTGAAGTGGTCCAGCACGCCTATCATCTTTGATGCCGAGGACCACCCTGATCGCACAACTGTGGTCGGGTGTTTGCCGTTGTTGGTCTCACCAACGATACGCAACCTCAAGGTGAACAAGATGCTGGTTGACGGTGGGACCGATCTGAACTTGATCTCACCCATCGTGATCAAAAGGCTGCAAATTCCTGATGGAGACCTCAAGGAGACGGGCACGTTTCAAGGGGTCAACCCGGGAAGGAGTCAGCCAAAGGGCAAGGTCACGCTACCTGTGACGTTTGGAGGCGAGCTGAACGACAGGACGGAGAGGATTGTCTTTGATGTAGCCGAGATCCCCTTGCCCTACAACGGGATCCTCGGCCGCCCGTCACTAGCCAAGTTCATGGCAGCATCACATTATGCCTACAACACGCTGAAGATGCCTGGGCCGATGACCATCATCACCGTTCCCTGCGACAAGAAGGACGCGCTGATCTGCGCCGACCTACTCTCTGGAAGCGATTGCAAAGAATCGCCGCCAAGGCACTTGCTCCTGCCGTTGAAGCCCGGGAGGGAAGAAGAAGACCGGCAAGGCCTCTCGCACCCACTCCGGCAAGCGCACCTCTTCGGAGTGTTGTGCTACCGTCGAGGACGTGCCAGAGAGGTCCACTGGCAAGAGCAAGAAGTCCAGAGCTGCACCGCCAGAGACCAAGAAGGTGTCCATCAAGGAGGATGGCACGGGAGGGGCTTTCACCATAGGCTCCACCCTCGATAGCAAATAGGAAAGCGCGCTCATCACTTTCCTGCCGGCGAATGTCGATGTGTTTGCATGGCAAGCATCCGACATCCCCGGCGTTCCCAGTGAAGTGATTGAGCACCATCTTGCTGTCTGTCCCCATGCGCGACCCGTCAAGCAGAAGGTCAGGAAGCAAGCTCTGGAACGATAGGAGTTCATCACAGAGGAGATCAGGAAGTTAGAAGCGGCAGGCTTGGTGAGAGGAGTCACTACTAGGAAAAGGGCTATAGCTAATATGGACATTAATGGCGCACCATGTATGTGGTGCGCCACTGCTATATAGCAGTGGCGCACTAGATACATGTGCGCCATTAATGACATATTACTAATGGCGCACCTGCTGTGTGGTGCGCCATTACTAGTTTTGAAAAAAAATTGTTAGTAATGGCGCACCAGGGGATAGTGCGCCATTACTAGTTGACATAGTAATGGCGCACCTGTACAAGGTGCACCATTACTATGTGTATGCCTGGGTCAAACCTTGGTCAAACTTAGTAATGGCGCACTTTGCATAGGTGCGCCATTACTATGTCAAACTTAGTAACGGCACACCTACACAAAGTGCGCCGTTACTAACTTTGACCAAAGTTTGACCAAGTCATACATATAGTAGGTGCGCCATTACTAACTTTCTTTGCACCCCCTCCCCCCGTGGACCGCCTTTTTAGTTTTTTTAAAAAAGAAAATGATGAAAATGTCAAAAAAATAAAATAAAACAAGTTTCCCATGTGATATGTGGTCTAGTTGTTGGGAAAATTTTCAAATATGAATTTCGACTTTATTTGCAAAATCTCTGGAATTTAGTAAAATGGGCATAACTTTTGCATACGAACTCGGATTAAAAAGTTTTTTATATGAAAAATCATCTACTTGAAAAGTTACAGCCGAATTCAATCGGGGGAACCCCGTTGAAGATTTTCAGAATCCCCAAAAACCTAACAGAATGAAAGATACGAGGCTTTTAAGATCTAGAGGGGGGAAATGAAAAAAAATTCAAACTTAGTAGTGGCGCACCATTTGCTAGGTGCGCCACTAGTAACAGAAAAAAAAATTGCTTTCAAATTTTTTTTGGAATTTTTTTTCAAAATATGATACGTAATATGAACGGGAAGTTTGAAATATTTTTTCAAAATTTCATCACACTCATGAACATGTACAAAGTCCTAGACATCAACAAGGTTTAATAGGATTGATATGATAGATATATCAATAAGTGCCTGTTAAGTGAGGTTGGGGTTGGATAGAACTGTAAAGTTAAGATTGCTCGGATTGGAGTAGTGTGAGGATGGGTGACCTTCCGAGAAGTTTGACCACGAAATGCGATTTGACTTGAGATTAAGCCATAGTGACCAGAGATTAAGAAAAAAACAAAAAAAAAATGAAAAAAAATTGGATTTTTTTTAAAAAAAATGTCTGCTTTTAAAAAAAATGTTAGTAATGGCGCACCAGATATGTGGTGCGCCATTACTAAGTCAGATAGTAATGGTGCACCGTTGGACATAGTAATGGCGCACTATGTGGTGCGCCACTATTATCTGGTATACTAATGGCGCACCAGAGGTGCGCCATTAGTATTTTTTACTAGTGGTGTGGTGATAGTGGCGCACCTATAGTGCGCCATTAATGGCCAAAACAGGTGCGCCACTAATTAGCCTTTTCCTAGTAGTGAGTGCTCCATCCGACGTGGCTAGCCAATCCGGTGGTGGTGCGCAAGGCAAACAGGAAGTGGAGGTTGTGTATTGATTACACAGATATCAATAAGGCTTGTCCTAAGGACCCCTTCCCGTTGCCGCGCATCGACCAGATTGTTGACTCCACAGCCGGGTGTGACCTGTTGTCATTCCTCGACGCCTACTCGGGCTACCACCAGATCTTCATGACAAGAGAAGACGAAGAGAAGACATCATTCATCACCCCATGTGGTACGTATTGCTTTTTACGGATGCCTTTTGGGTTGAAGAGTGCTGGCTCGACGTTTGCAAGGGCAGTCCAAATTGGTTTTGAACCCCAGCTACATAGAAATATGGAAGCTTATATGGATGACATAGTGGTCAAAACCAAGGACAAGGCAACTCTTGTACAAGACTTGGAAGAGATGTTTGCAAACATGCGCAAGATCAACCTCAAGTTGAACCCTGAGAAGTGTGTCTTCGGCATTCCGTCCGGCAAGCTTCTCGGGTTCTTTGTGTCACAACATGGGATCGAGGCAAACCCAGACAAGATCAAGGCTATTGAGAAAATTGAGGTGCCCAAGAGGATCAAGGATGTGCGTCGGCTCACTGGCTGCGTTGCCGCCATGAACAGATTCATCTCCAAGTCTGCCGAGCGCGCCCTTCCCTTTTTCAAAATCTTGAAAAAGGCGGGGCCAATGGAATGGACCCCAGAGGCCGAAGCAGCACTACAGGATTTGAAGAAATACCTCTACTCTACGCCGATACTAGTTGCGCCCAGACCACAAGAGCCATTGCTGCTATACCTAGCGGTAATGAATCAAGTGGTTAGCGCCGTGCTAGTGGCACAGAGGGAGGTCGGCGAAGAGGCAGTGGCAACGACAGGACTGGCGGATGGCGAACCAGCCCCCCCCCCCCCGACGGAGCCTGGTGCCGGCAAGGCAAGGCCCCCGGCAGAGCCTGACGCCATCAGGACGGGGCCCGCGCAACCAAATGAAGTGGTGCAGAAGAAGAAAATGATGCAGCACCCGGTTTACTTCGTCAGCTCCCTCTTGCAGGGGGCTAGGTCAAGGTACTCCGGTGTGCAAAAATTGCTCTTCGGCCTCCTTATGGCCTCAAGGAAGCTGCATCATTACTTCCAAGCCCACGAAATCACCGTCGTCACCCGCCTCCCGTTGCAACGGGTATTGCATAACCCAGATGCAACCGGAAGGATTGTGGAGTGGGCCTTGGAGCTGTCGAGCTTTGGTTTGAAATTTGAAAGCACTTTGACAATCCAGAGCAGAGTCCTGGCAAAGTTCATAGCAGAATGGACCTCGACGCCCGATGAAGAGATCCAGGAGACCACTCTCCCCGGCAAGGAAGCAAGTCGCAACTGGATCATGTACTTTGATGGGGCTTTCTTGCTGCATGGCGCCGGTGCTGGTGTGCTACTTGTTGCACCCACCGGAGAGCACCTCAAGTATGTGATCCAGATGCACTTTCCCAGGGAGATGTTCACAAACAACACCGCTGAATACGAGGGGTTTCTTGCCGGTCTTAGGATCGCGGCGGACCTCGGGATTAAGAAGCTCATCGTCAGAGGTGATTCACATCTTGTTGTCAGGCAAGTCAACAAAGATTATCAGAGCCCGTTGATGGAGGCCTACGTAGATGAGGTGAGGAAGCTGGAAGAGCGCTTTGACGGTATACAAGCAGAGCACATTCCCCGAGTGGAGAACGACATCGCCGATTACCTGTCAAAGTGCGCTGCGTTCAAGCTACCTGTGGAACTAGGTACTTTTGTGCTTCGGTTAACTCAGACATCCGTTGAACCATCAACAGAGCAGAACAAGCAGAGGAAATCAGGCCCCGGCAAGTACTTTCCCGCCGAGCCCCCTGGGGCCGCCGACAAGGATGTTGCCGTGGGTACTGAGCCTGCCGAGGAGCAACTGACTCCGGTGGGGCGTCAAGCCCTGGCCGTAGAGACAGCCGCTCCCATGGCAGAAGAAATGCCTTTAGTCCTTGCCGTCAAGCCCCAGGCTCCGGCATGGGCACAACATACCGTCCGATTCCTCCAAACAGGGGAGCTTCCTGAGGAGCAGGAAGAAGCGGAGAAAGTAGCCCTTCGGTCTGCTATCAGTTCGTCGATGACGTCCTGTACAGGAAAAGACCGAACGGTGTGAAATTAAAGTGCATCCCCCGGGAGGAAGGACTAGGGCTGTTGGCGGAGATACACGGAGGCATATGTGGCTCCCACATAGGGTCGAGGGCCCTTGCCGGCAAGGCGTTCCGACAAGGTTTCTTTTGGCCCACTGCCCTACAGGATGCAACGACACTAGTAACCAAGTGTGAAGCATGTCAGTTCCATTCAAAGAAGCTTCATCAACCTTCCCAAGCCCTTCAGACAATTCCTCTCTCCTGGCCATTTTCGGTCCGGGGCTCGACATACTGGGCCCTTTCCCCGTGCTGTCGGGGCCTTTGAGTACTTGTACGTTGCAATCGACAAGTTCACAAAGTGGCCGGAAGTGGAAGCAATGAGGAAGGTGACAACACAGTCAGCTGTCAAGTTCTTCAAGGGGCTAGTCTGCCGTTTTGGTGTGCCAAACAGAGTCATCACCGACAACGACACGCAGTTCACAAGCCACACATTCATGCAGTACATTCAGGACCTCGACCGCAAGGTCTGTTTCGCTTCCATGGCACACCCACGGAGCAACGGCCAGGCGGAGAGGGCATATGTTGAAGTACTGCGAGGCCTGAGGACCAAGACTTTTGACAGGCTGCACCAGAGCGTAAGGCGCTGGATTGATGAGTTGCCAGCGGTTTTTTGGTCGATCAGAACGACGCCAAATCGAGCCACCGGCCAGACACCCTTTGCCCTGGTATACGGGGCAGAAGCAGTTCTCCCCACGGAACTCACATACGAGTCACCTCGAGTGCTCGCTTATGACGAGCTTGAGCAAGAGTTGTTGCGACAAGATGATGCAACACTCCTTGAGGAAGATCGTCTTCGGGCGGCTGTGAGAGCAGCTGCTACCAGCAAGCCTTGCGCCGCTACCATAGCCACAAGGTTCATGCCTGAAGCTTTGAGGAAGGCGACCTTGTTCTTCAGCGCGTTCAATCGACCAAGAATTCCAACAAGTTGACGCCAAAGTGGGAAGGCCCTTATCGGGTAATACGAGTCACCAGGCCCGGCGCAGTCCGCCTGGAGACTGAATATGCTATTCCAGTGAGCAACTCCTGGAACATTGAACATCTTCGCAAGTTTCACCCAGAAGGCGCGGTTGCCGGGCCTCCCGGCAAACCACCTTTTGTACAAGCCTTGCCGACGAGGCATATAACCCTTTGTACAAAGCCAGGCGCAGACCCTGAGCATAAATAAATGAAGCGCTGGCGCCCTAAGTTTTAGCATGCATGCTAGGTTAAGTCTCTCCCTCGGTTAGGGTTGATAGTGCTTAGCGGCGACTAACCCGTAGCATAGAGGTCGAGTGTGTGTTTCTCTGTTCCTTTCCGCCCTCTTTGGTTCGTAGGGTACTGGGACACTTTTGCTGAGCCGTTTGGAAGAAAGGGAACGAGCCGACGCTCCGGCCTCAGCAAGCCGAGGTTGCCAGGGGCTGCTGATACAAGAATCCAACCACGACAAGCCAAGGCTGCCGGGGGCTGCAGATTCAGATAAGTCTTTCATCCTTTGTTGTACATTTCCGTATGAAGTCGGGGCATATGAAACCTCGTTTTGCTCCTAGACCACCATGTTCCCCCTGTTTCTCCTGTACCCAAGTCCCTGGGTTGGAACCGGGTCGTAGTCACGGTGGCGAGGGGATATACGACGGGCCTAATTCTATTTCGCCCCTGCCTCCGCCAAGAGCATGAGAATGGTCGGCTGAAGTAAGGGGACAACAAGGCCTGTTGCCGGGCGTCAATGTTTATCTTGAAAATCACAAGGATTCACTGGCATGAGCCTCGCTCACGGACAAAAAACCCGACATGCACCCTTTTTCATTAAAAACGTCTCATACAGGTACAGTTCATACGGGGTAAAAAACATGAGCAAGGGGATTATAAGTCTTAAATCTAACAAGTGCCCGCAGGCTTACAAACTAAAAAGAGATAAAATGCCCGTAATCCCTTTCTTGCCCCTCTCCTCAGAAGATGGAACAAGGTAGCAGGAGGGCAAAAGGAGCGCCTAGGCGAGGTACGAGAAGCGGGAGGCACCAAGAGGACATCTCGGTGCCGGGAGGGGAGCTGGAAGATGAGGCAGCAGGTCGACAATACGCGACGAAGGCGTTGGTGCCCGCGTACTCCGACTTGACGGCCGCCACCCGTCTTCTTCGCCTTCCTCGCCCCTCCTACGCCAGCCGCCCAAGGAGACGACGGGGAGCGTGGCGATGGAAAGCTTGACAAGGAAGGCCCTCGGCAGGGCGCGTGGCCGAGGGAGGGGCGACGCGGTCAGTCAGGTTCGGCGTCCCACCGCTCGACGCCCTCGTCATCGCTGTCGCTGTCCTCCTCGTCACTCCTGCTTGAGGAGGAATATTCATCGTCGGAGGAGCTCTCCAGGCAGCACTTCAGGTGAGTTCCAAGATCTCCAAAGACCTTGACGAAGAGCAGGTCGTCATCCATTAACTTGAAGTAGAGAACGATCCCCGCCGTCAGGTTGTGGACGCGAGCAAACATCTTCCATCCGCAACGGAGGTACATGATGTGAGGAGCGGGGAAGTCGACGTCGACCCGCATGCCGCCGTTCCCGTAACCCCTCATGTGAAATATGAGGGTCTAGGGTGGATCGAGCTCCATCCCCCGAGCAAATGGGGTAGGGAGACGGAGACGGCGACACAGTGGCCGGCGCAGCCTGATGAAGAACTCGTGGGGCTAGTCCCCGACGTGGCCCTCCAATGGGGGAGGCACCACTGGCGTAGGCAAGGCCGGTGCGCCACCCCATCACCCTCTTCCCCGAGCACCACGGCGACCTCGGCCTCGCCCCCTCCCCCTTCCTCTCATGGTCGGCTCCGCCGCCGCGAGCTCTTGGGAAGGAGGGACGCGCTGTCTTGCAGCAACCCTCACCGCCACCGTTGAAGTGTCGGCGCCTCCTCTCACCATGACAGATGGAATAAAGGAGCCAAAGTGAATGGAGACGGATGATGAGAGGATGTGGGATGCCATCCCCTCCCCCTTCTTATAAAGAGGCGGGGTCGGGGCTCAGCCGCCCCGCTCAACCAATCCGGCCATCGGGGCGCAGTGAATCGAGATCGACCCGCTGCCCCAATCAGCGACGACCCGGTTTCCCGCCTCCACCGCCTGCCACCTGCATGGGGGACACGTGGCGAGCAAGCAGAATTGAGGGTACGGGTGAGGCGACCGTTCCCCACCCCGTGATTGTGGGGCACAGACGCCTTGAAGACCATGACCCGAGTCCGCCCAAGTAAATGAGCCGTGCCTCTGTGCCTCCCTCTTTTTATGGGGAAGGCGCGAGCCGCCTCTTTACCAGGATGTGACGCATGCATGCGGGAACCGCCCCACGCATGACCCCCACGTCACGCACGACCCTCCACGTCGCGCGTTCAACACGGGTCATGGGGAAGCGCAGCATACGAAAAGTAACTGCGGTAAAATCCGCCCCACCTGCCCGCGCACCGTTCTGGGCCTAGCCCAACAACGCGTCGCGCTTATGTGTGGCACAGGCCCGGGTCTCCTGTCGATGTACAAAAGTAGGGGCTCTCCTTTTGACCCCTTTACTTGTGCACGGGCAGTCAGAGCCGCGCCCGCGGCCACACTTAACAAGGCAGAGGAGGGAAGCCGGAGGGAAACCGAAGCACGAGACAAACAAGGCAACGCCAAGACCAGAGACACAAAGAGCAAAGGGGCGAGGTGGACTCCCCCAACAAGACCCTTGCTGGGGCGACCTCCGCGGCCCCGGCAAGAGCCTTGCCGGGGCAACTGGCCCTACACCAGCAGAGCGAGCCACCCTTGAGACCAGGAGGTCCAAACACCGCCAACAACTACATCGGAACCAAGGCTCGGGAGGCACCTCCATGGTGGCACGCAGATCTTTGTCAAGATCATGAGTACGCAAGGCCCCTGACGAGATCCTTGCCGGGGACAACCATGCTACCGTGGCAAGACCCTTGTCGGGGCCCCGGCAAGACCCTTGCCGAGGACGCCTGCGGGTCCACAGCCAGACCCGCATCAACCAAGACTCCGCCGCCGTTCGCATACAGCTGCCAGCCCAACCAGCTGGGCAGGCACCTACGTGGCAACATGCGGCTTCCAGACCAACTCAGCAAGAACCTGCGTGGTGGCATGCGGATCTTCGTGAAGGCCCTACCACCACGCCACCTCAGCAGCCTGCCTGCCTACATGGCGCTGCCCACATCACTGGCCTGGGCGCGTGTTGAAGCGAGGCAGAGCGGTGACGGACGATACGGGCCTCGTTCCCGTCCCCGATAAAGCTAATGGACACCTAAGTAGCGCATTTAATGCGCTTTGTCCCGTAATGACGGGCGATAAGCTCGCGCACTGTACACCTTTCCACCTCCTGTGTGCCATTGTGGCAACCCCTTTTCGACTATAAAAGGAGGCCCGAGGCATACTGGAGAAGGATTCGGCTCTTTGGAACTACGCAGCCACAGTAGCTAGTCAAGAGCTCAAGAACACTCTGAAATACACACCAAAGCAGGACTAGGGTATTACGCATCCTCGCGCCAGAACCTGGGTAAACGATCTTTGTGCTAGCTCCTAAACCTGCTCTTCTCACAACCCCACACCCGCCAACCGTAGAAGGGATTCCAGTGATCCCATAGGTGTCGTTTCCCCGACAGTCTCACCAAAATGAGCAATTCAGTCCCACCGAGTTTGGCTGACCAACTCTCTGTTTGCCTATTACAGAAATCGGTCCTACCAAGTTTATGTGATCGGTCTCACCGAGATTACGTTATTCCCTAACCCTGATGAAACCGGTCCCACCGACTTGACATGTCGGTCCCACCGAAAAGCCTAACATTCACATTTTGAACTAAATCGGTCTAACCGATTTTCATGATTTGGTCCCACCGAGTTTGGTGAATTGTCTCTTGAGCATAGTTATGAGAATATCTAGGTATGATCATGTATATAGGCATCACGTCCGAGACAAGTAGACCAACTCCTGCCTGCATCTACTACTATTACTCCACTCATCGACCGCTATCCAGCATGCATCTAGAGTATTAAGTTCAAGAAAACAGAGTAACGCCTTAAGCAAGATGACATCATGTAGAGGGATAAATTCATGAAATATGATAAAAAACCCATCTTGCTATCCTCGATGGAAACAATACAATACGTGCCTTGCTGCCCCTGCTGTCACTGGGAAAGGACATCGCAAGATTGAACCCAAAGCTAAGCACTTCTCCCATTGCAAGAAAACCCAATCTAGTAGGCCAAACCAAACTGATAATTCGAAGAGACTTGCAAAGATAACCAATCATACATAAAAGAATTCAGAGAAGATTCAAATATTGTTCATAGATAATCTTGATCATAAACCCACAATTCATCGATCTCAACAAACACACCGCAAAAAGAAGATAACATCGAATAGATCTCCACGAGAGAGGGGGAGAACATTGTATTGAGATCCAAAAAGAGAGAAGAAGCCATCTAGCTACTAACTATGGACCCGAAGGTCTGAGGTAAACTACTCACACTTCATCGGAGGGGCTATGGTGACGATGTAGAAGCCCTCCATGGTGGATGCCCCCTCCGGCGGAGCTCCGTAACAGGCCCCAAGATGGGATCTCGTGGGTACAGAAGGTTGCGGCGGTGGAATTAGGTTTTTGGCTCCGTATCTGATCGTTTGGGGGTACGTAGGTATATATAGGAGGAAGAAGTACGTCGGTGGAGAAAGGTGGGGCCCACGAGGGGGAGGGCGCCTGGGGGGGGGGGGGGGGAGGGCGCACCCCCAACCGCGTGCCCACCTCGTTTCTTTCTTGACGTAGGGTCCAAGTCTCCTGGGTCATATTCGGCGAGAAAATCATGTTCCCAAGGGTTTTATTCCGTTTGGACTCCGTTTGATATTCTGTTTCTTCGAAATTCTGAAATAGGCAAAAACAACAATTCTTGGCTGGGCCTCCGGTTAATAGGTTAGTCCCAAAAATAATATAAAAGTGGATAATAAAGACCAATATTGTCCAAAACAGTAGATAATATAGCATGGAGCAATCAAAAATTATAGGTACGTTGGATACGTATCAGGCATCCCCAAGCTTAATTCCTGCTCGTCCTCGAGTAGGTAAATGATAAAAACAGAATTTTTGATGCGGAGTGCTACTTGGCATAATTTCAATGTAATTCTTCTTAATTGTGGTATGAATATTATGATCCGAAAGATTCAAGACAAAAGTTCATATTGACATAAAAATAATAATACTTCAAGCATACTAACAAGGCAATCATGTCTTCTCAAAATAACATGGCCAAAGAAAGTTATCCCTACAAAATCATATAGTCTGGCTATGCTCTATCTTCACCACACGAAGTATTTAAATCATGCACAACCCCGATGACAAGCCAAGCAATTGTTTCATACTTTTGACATTCTCAAACTTTTTCAATCTTTATGCAATACATGAGCGTGAGCCATGGATATAGCACTATATGTGGAATAGAATGGTGGTTGTGGAGAAGACAAAAAGAGGGGAAGATAGTCTCACATCAACTAGGCGTATCAAAGGGCTATGGAGATGCCCATCAATAGATATCGATGTGAGTGAGTAGGGATTGCCATGCAACGGATGCACTAGAGCTATAAGTATATGAAAGCTCAACAAAAGAAACTAAGTGGGTGTGCATCCAACTCGCTTGCTCCACGAAGACCTAGGGCATTTTGAGGAAGCCCATCATTGGAATATACAAGCCAAGTTCTATAATGAAAAATTCCCACTAGTATATGAAAGTGACAAAATGAGAGACTCTCTATCATGAAGATCATGGTGCTACTTTGAAGCACAAGTGTGGTAAAAGGATAGTAACATTGTCACTTCTCTCTTTTTCTCTCATTTTTTTATTTGGGCCTTTTCTCTTTTTTTATGGCCTCTTTTTTTCGTCCGGAGTCTCATCCTGACTTGTGGGGGAATCATAGTCTCCATCATCCTTTTCCTCACTTGGGACAATGCTCCAAAAATGATGATCATCACACTTTTATTTTCTTACAACTCAATAATTACAACTCGATACTTAGAGCAATATATGACTCTATATGAATGCCTCCGGTGGTGTACCGGGATATGCAATGAATCAAGAGTGACATGTATGAAAGAATTATGAACGGTGGCTTTGCCACAAATACAATGTCAACTACATGATCATGCTAGCAATATGACAATGATGGAGTGTGTCATAATAAACGGAACGGTGGAAAGTTGCATGGTAATATATCTCGGAATGGCTATGGAAATGCCATGATAGGTAGGTATGGTGGCTGTTTTGAGGAAGGTATATGGTGGGTGTATGATACGGGAATCACAAATAAATAAATCATGCTCCGACTTCATCACATAACGGTTCACCATACATGCATGCTACGGGAATCACAAACTTTAACACAAGTATTTCTCAAATTCACAACTACTCAACTAGCATGACTCTAATATCACCATCTTCATATCTCAAAACAATTATAGAGCATCAAACTTTTCTTAGTATTCAACGCACTCAAAAGAAAGTTTTACAAATCTTGAATACCAAGCATATTAAGATTTTTAAGCAAATTACCATGCTATTTAAGACTCTCAAAATAATCTAAGTGAAGCATGAGAGATCAATAGTTTCTATAAAACAAATCCACCATCGTGCTCTAAAAGATATAAGTGAAGCACTAGAGCAAAACTATATAGCTCAAAAGATATAAGTGAAGCACATAGAGTATTCTATCAAATTCCAATTCATGTATGGCTCTCTCAAAAGGTGTGTACATCAAGGATGATTGTGGTAAACTAAAAAGCAAAGACTCAAATCATACAAGACGCTCCAAGCAAAACACATATCATGTGGTGAATAAAAATATAGCTCCAAGTAAAGTTACCGATGGAAGTAGATTTAAAGAGGGGATGCCTTCCGGGCATCCCCAAACTTTGACTTTTGGTGTCCTTAGATTATCTTGGGGTGCCATGGGCATCCCCATGATTAAACTCTTGCCACTCCTTTTTCCATAATCCATCAAAAGATTTCACCCAAAACTTGAAAACTTCACAACACAAAACTCAACAGAAATCTCGTGAGTTCCGTTAGCAAAAGAAAACAAAAGACCACTACAAGGTACTGTAATGAACTCATTCTTTATTTATATTGGTGTTAAACCTACTGTATTACAACTTCTCTATGGTTTATAAACTATTTTACTAGCCATAGATTCATCAAAATAAGCAAACAACACACGAAAAACAGAATCTGTCAAAAACAGAACAGTCTGTAGTAATCTGTAACTAACGCAAACTTCTGGAACTCCAAAAAATCAGAAAAAATAGGAAGACCTAGGAAATTTGTTTATTGATCAGCATCAATTGGAATAACTATTTTATCACGTTCTGGTGATTTTTAACAATTGTTTTCGTGAACAGAAAGTTTCTGGAAATTACAACAAGATCAAATAACTATCATCCAAGAAGATCCTATAGGTTTAACTTGGCACAAACACTAATTAAAACACAAAAACACATCTAACCAGAGGCTAGATCAAAGATTTATTCCTAAATAGAAGCAAAAGCAAAAAACTAAAAATAAAATTGGGTTGCCTCCCAACAAGCGCTATAGTTTAACGCCCCTAGCTAGGCATAAAAGCAAGGATAGATCTAGGTATTGCCATCTTTGGTAGGCAATCCATAAGTGGCTCTAATGATAGATTCATATGATAATTTTATTTTCTTTCTAGGGAAGTTTTCCATTCCTTTCTTTAACGGGAATTGGAATCTAATATTCCCTTCCTTCATATCAATAGTTGCACCAATCGTTCTAAGGAAAGGTCTACCACGAATAATAGGACAAGAAGGATTGCAATCTATATCAAGAACGATAAAATATACGGGCACATAATTCCTATTTGCAATAATAATAACATCATTAATTCTTCCCATAGGTTTCTTAATAGTGGAATCCGCAAGGTGCAGGTTTAGAGAGCAATCATCAAAATCACGGAAATGTAGTAAATCGCACAATGTTTCGGGAATAGTGGAAACACTAGCACCCAAATCACATAAAGCATAAAATTCATGATCCTTAATCTTAATTTTAATAGTTGGTTCCCACTCATCATAAAGTTTTCTAGGGATAGAAACTTCCAACTCAAGTTTTTCTTCATAAGATTGCATCAAGACATCAACGATATGTTTGGTAAAGGCTTTATTTTGACTATAAGCATGAGGAGAATTTAGCACGGATTGCAACAAGGAAATACAATAAATTAAAGAGCAACTTTCATAATTAAACTCCTTGAAAATCCAAAATAGTGGGTTTAGCAACAACTAGGTATTTGCTTCCTTCAATCCGACTTTTATCAATTTCATCATCAAGATCTAAAAACTTCGAATTCTTGGAACGCCTTGTAGGTAAAGGTGAATCATATTCAGTCCCATCATTATCAAGATTCATATTGCAAAACAAAGATTTAATAGGGGACACATCAATAACTTTTAGATCTTCATCTTTATTTTCATGGATATTGGAATAACACGCTTTAATAAAGGCATCTTTAAGTATACGCATCCTAGCGGTTCTTTCTTTGCACTCATCAATGGAAATTCTCATGGCTTTGAGAGACTCATTGATATCATGTTTGGGAGGAATAGATCTAAGCTTTAAGGAATCAACATCAAGAGAAATTCTGTCAACCTTCCTAGCCAATTCATCAACTTTAAGTAATTTCTCTTCAAGAAAATCATTAAAATTCTTTTGTGAATTCATAAACTCTTTAACACTAGTCTCAAATTTAGAGGGAATCTTATTAAAATTTCCATAAGAGTTGTTGTAGGAATTTCCATAATTATTAGAAGGATTACTAGGATAAGGCCTAGGATTAAAGTTCCCTCTATACGTGTTGTTACCAAAATTATTCCTACCAACAAAATTCACATCCATAGATTCATTATTATTCTCAATCAAAGTAGACAATGGCATATCATTAGGATCAGAAGAAACACTCTTAGTAGCAAATAATTTCATAAGTTCATCCATCTTTCCACTCAAAACATTAATTTCTTCTATCGCATGCACTTTTTTATTAGTAGATCTTTCGTTGTGCCATTGAGAATAATTAACCATAATCTTATCTAGGAGTTTAGTAGCTTCTCCTAAAGTGATTTCCATAAAAGTACCTCCCGCGGCCGAATCCAAAAGATTTCTAGAAGCAAAATTCAATCCGGCATAAATTTTTTGTATAATCATCCACAAGTTCAAACCATGAGTAGGGCAATTACATATCATTAATTTCATTCTGTCCCAAGCTTGTGCAACATGTTCATGATCAAGTTGCTTAAAATTCATAATATCGTTTCTAAGAGAGATGATCTTAGCGGGAGGAAAATACTTAGAGATAAAAGCATCTTTGCACTTGTTCCAAGAATCAATACTATTTTTAGGCAAAGATGAAAATCAAGCTTTAGCACGATCTCTAAGAGAAAAACGAAATAGCTTCAATTTAACAATATCATTATCAACATATTTCTTCTTTTGCATATCACACAAATCCACGAAGCTATTTAGATGAGTAGCGGCATCTTCACTAGGAAGGCCGGCGAATTGATCTTTCATAACAAGATTCAACAAAGCATTATTGATTTCACAAGATTCAGTGTTGGTAAGAGGAGCAATCGGAGTGCTAAGGAAATCATTATTGTTGGTATTGGTAAAGTCACACAATTTGGTATTATCTTGAGCCATCGTGACAAACAAGCAATCCAACACACGAGCAAACAAAAGGCAAGCGAGAAAAAGGCAAACGGAAAAGAGAGGGCGAATAAAACGGCAAGGGTGAAGTGGGGGAGAGGAAAACGAGAGGCAAATGGCAAATAATGTAATGCGATAGATAAGGGATTGTGATGGGTACTTGGTATGTTGACTTTTGCGTAGACTCCCCGGCAACGGCACCAGAAATGGCTCGTTGTCGGGAGTCCAAATCTTAACTTGACCTTGCATAAGCCTCCCCGGCAACGGCGCCAGAAATTCTTCTTGCTACCTCTTGAGCACTGTGTTGGATTTCCTTGAAGAGGAAAGGATGATACAGCAAAGTAGCGTAAGTATTTCCCTCAGTTTTTGAGAACCAAGGTATCAATCCAAGAGGAGGCTACGCCATGAGTCCCTCGTACCTACACAAAGCAAATAACTCCTCGCAACCAACGCGAATAGGGGTTGTCAATCCCTTCACGGTCACTTACGAGGTGAGATCTGATAGAGATGATAGATAATATTTTTGGTATTTTTGTGAGAAAGATGCAAAGTAAAATAAAAGGCAAAGTAAAAAAGCAAAGCAATATTAAAGTGATGGAAGATTAATATGATGAAGATAGACCCGGGGGCCATAGATTTCACTAGTGGCTTCTCTCAAGAGCATAAGTATTCTACGGTGGGTGAACAAATTACTTGTTGAGCAATTGATGAATTGAGCATAGTTATGAGAATATCTAGGTATGATCATGTATATAGGCATCACGTCCGAGACAAGTAGACCGACTCTGCTGTATCTACTACTATTACTCCACTCATCGACCGCTATCCAGCATGCATCTAGAGTATTAAGTTCAAGAAAACAGAGTAACGCCTTAAGCAAGATGACATCATGTAGAGGGATAAATTCATGTAATATGATGAAAACCCCATCTTGTTATCCTCGATGGCAACAATACAATATGTGCCTTGCTGCCCATGATGTCACTGGGAAAGGACACCGCAAGATTGAACCCAAAGCTAAGCACTTCTCCCATTGCAAGAAAAACCAATATAGTAGGCCAAACCAAACTGATAATTCGAAGAGACTTGCAAAGATAACCAATCATACATAAAAGAATTCAGAGAAGATTCAAATATTGTTCATAGATAATCTTGATCATAAACCCACAATTCATCGGTCTCAACAAACACATCGCAAAAAGAAGATTACATCGAATAGATCTCCACAGAACATTGTATTGAGATCCAAAAAGAGAGAAGAAGCCATCTAGCTACTAACTATGGACCCGAAGGTCTGAGGTAAACTACTCACACTTCATCGGAGGGGCTATGGTGATGATGTAGAAACCCTCCGTGGTGGATGCCCTCTCCGGGGGAGCTCCGGAACAGGCCCCAAGATGGGATCTCGTGGGTACAGAAGGTTGCGGGGCGGTGGAATTAGGTTTTTGGCTCCGTATCTGATCGTTTGGTGGTACGTAGGTATATATAGGAGGAAGAAGTACGTCGGTGGAGCAAGGTAGGGCCCACGAGGGTGGAGGGCGCGCCTGGGGGGGGGGAGGGTGCATCCCCCTACCTCGTGCCCACCTTGTTTCTTTCTTGACATAGGGTCCAAGTCTCCTGGGTCATATTCGGTGAGAAAATCACGTTCCCGAAGGTTTCATTCCGTTTGGACTCCGTTTGATATTCCATTTCTTCGAAACTCTGAAATAGGCACAAAAAACAGCAATGCAGGTTGGGCCTCCGGTTAATAGGTTAGTCCCAAAAATAATATAAAAGTGGATAATAAAGCCCAATATTGTCCAAAACAGTAGATAATATAGCATGGAGCAATCAAAAATTATAGATACGTTGGAGACGTATCAATACCCTACTCCAGTGTGGTGTGGTGGATTGCCTTGTAGGCTGGGGATGAACAAGTACAAGGGAAGAACTACCTCCTGAGGAGAGGTGTTCTTGAGCTCGGTGAGGTTGTGTGTGTGTGTGTGTGTGTGGATGGAATGGATCTGATCCAAGATCAGTTGCCTTCTACGGTGGTGGCTAGTCCTATTTATAGAGGCACGGGTCCTGTTCCCAAATATTAGGTGGGAAGGGATCCCACAACGGCCAATTTGAAGGGGGACAACTAGTACAAGCTATCCTGACAAAAGGTGGTCTTCGCCTGCCAAAGGCTCTGGTGGTGATGCCGTCGTGGGCTCCGCGATGACCTCCATCCTGCCGTCCTGCTGGTCTTGGTCTCGTTGCACCGATATGGAAACCTTTGTCTGACGACTCGGGACTCCTCGCCTGCGCCTGCTCCTTTAGCACCAAAGAGGAAACTAGTACTCTGCAACCGCTGGTGCCCGCCTGGCCTTGGTCTTCATGGCTCACGTCACGGGAACCTCACAAGGTGCCCCTCGCCTTGATCTCTCCGCTCCTCGCGAGCCAGCCTAGTAAGGCTGCCCTTGAGGAGGTCTTGCATCGCCCGCCTCGCGAGGCTTGGCCCCTCGCGAGGGTCTTGAGTGTTTGCTGGTGAAGATGGGCTGTACTAGGCTGTTAGTGGAGCCACACCGTGGGCTGCAGGTAGGCAAGTCTGGGGACCCCCATTCCCAGAACACCGACAGTAGCCCCCGGGCCCAAGGCGCGCTCGAACTTGGCTTCGAGGCGAAGCCAAGAGGCAAGTGCGGAGCACCGCAGGCCCCAACCGCCTGCGGCCTTGATTGATGCGTGGCGACTGACGGGACGTGGGCGTCTCCGCTTCCCCACGCTGCCTCGGCAACTGCCTGACTTGACGAGTCCCTGGTGCATGCAGAAAAGCCATCATTACCTGCGACCGTGGGGGTCGTCGGTTGGCCTCCTCCTGCTATAAATGAGGAGGGGGGCGGAGCCCCCGTCGCCCATCTCTTCCTCCGTTCCACTTGCTTCTTCTTCCTTGCTCCTTGTTTCACTGCTAGTAGCGACACCCATGGCGCCAACGAAGAGGTTCTCGGCCGCGGAGAATGGGAAGGCTCGCCAAGTGGGGCCCGGCTCTCCTCCGCTCATGAGGGGGCGCGGTCGCCCTCGTAAGCATGTCGCGACCCCTGTTGTGGTTCCTTGCGGGCGAGGACGAGTCTCTTTGGGGTCCGGTGCCGCTCCGGGCGCCCGAGGCGGTGTTTCTCCTCCTGGTGGAAGCCGCTTCGGGCGTGGTGGTCCCGTCGACAAGGGGAGGCACGCCGTGGTTGCTAGGCCTCCCCGGCCACGCTTCCACTCGGTGGAGGTGCTGCCGGAGTTTGTCGTGTGGTCGGAGAACCTGACCGGCACCTGGCTCCAGCTTCCGCGCTCCTTTGCCGGTGAGCTGGCGACCACGGGTCCCTGCGGCCTCTGGCTGCAGGCGGACGGCTGCTGCAGCAAGGCCTCATGGATCGCGGTGCAGATCTCCGTCGCGGGCAACGTAGCCCTGGCCTGCGGCTGGCAGACGTTTGCCCACGCTCGCGGCCTGAGTAGGCGGTGCACCCTCCACTTCAAGTACGACGGCGACATGACCCTCTTCGTGAGGGTGTTCGGGAAGATGGTCACCGCGCTGGGTGCTGCCCCGAAGACAGCGATGGTGACGAAGTGTTTGGCCTTGGCAACGGCCGCGTCGAGGACGAGGGCAAGCTCGCCCTCGGTGATGGCCGTGACTCGTCCAACACCGGCGGCTCCTCCTCCGGCGAAAGCTCCAGCGGCGGCGGCTACGACCAATCGCCCCGTCGCTGCACTCACTTCGAGGACGGCGACGGGTGGTCCCGTCGTCGCGCCCCAGTGAAGCGCAAGGAGGGCTCTGGCTGAGTTTGGGGGAGCGCTGGGAGCCGATTCTCGGGAGTAGCCGCTTTTGCATGTTTCCCTCTTTTTTCCTTCCTGCATCGCAAGAAACAAGTATGGGGCCCCACGGGGGCGTATGATGAACCGTAATGCTTTTCTTGCCTTTTGCTGTGTTTATCACTTCTGAGTTGTGTTGTGGCATCAGTGCTTTACGTAGGCATGTAGACATAACTTAGCTCAGTATGTCTGGAGTAGTTTCCACCTCGTGAGGCACACATCTCCCAGCACCTCGTGAGGCGCGCATCTCCCAGCACCTGATGAGACCTCCCTGCTGCGGACTTGGGGGGGATCTAGATACTGCAAAAATTCGTTAAGAAGCCCTTATTCTTCCTTGCTCAGGGCCTCAAGCGTAGCCGGTCGTGGCCCAGTGCACCACATCGTGGTACCCGTGGGGCACGAACATAAAAAGGGGTGCACCAGTCATGAGCTCGAACGAGGGTGCCTCGTGAAGACCAAGGGAAGCACTTTCGCGTGCACCTGTCCAGCCCCCTCGCGAGGCGTACGAGGGAGAGTGTCGGGAAAAAACAGAGAACCGAGGGAAGAAAGAGAGAGAAAAGCGAATCAAACCAAGCCAGCGAGAAACACCATAATTCAAATTTTCCATTAAAGAGAGGCAAGCCAACTACGGAAAGCAAATGAACAGTCGTGTCTGGCACCTAGTCTAGTCTTCTCACCAACGCAGAGCTAAGTGCTGCCACTAGGACGTGGGAGGGAGCCCCCGAGGCCCGAGGGCAGCACTCTGAAGACTCCGGGGCGTGTACAGCCCCACTCATTATTACGTGTGAGTGTCACGAGCGGAGACCTTCACAGGCACTAGGCCTTGCTTCATGGGTAGGACTTCCGGAGGTGCTGGATGTTCCAGGCGTTCTGGATGGGGATCCCGTCCTGCGTCTCCAGCGCTGGGCGGGCGCCAGTTCGGAGACGCGGGCGATCCTAAACGGGCCCTCCCACATGGGTGAGAGCTTGTGCAGCCCTTCCCTGGAGAGCACCCGCCTCAGGACGAGATCACCCACCTCGAGCGTCCTGGAGCGGACACTGCGACAGTGGTACCGTCGCAGCGCCTGCTCGGAGCGAGGCTTCACGACGGTGTTCCTCCCCCAACACTAGGTCCATCCCCCACATGGCATCCTGCTGCGCCTCATCAAATGCCAGGACCCGCGCGGAGCGATGCGTGACCTCGTGAGGGAGAACCGCTTCTGCTCTGTAGACGAGGAAGAACGGGGTCTCGCCTGTTGGCTTGGTGGCGGTGGTGCGGATGGACCACAGCACGGACTGGAGCTCGTCGTGCCAGCCCCTGCTGCAGGCCTCGAGCTTCTTCTTGAAGGTCCTGGTCTTGAGGCCCCTCGGGACCTCTGCGTTGGCGCGTTCGGCTTGGACATTGCTCTTGTGGTGTGCCACCGAAGCGTAGCAGATCTGCATTCCAAGTTTTGCACAATATGTCTTGAAGAGATTGCTAGTGAACCGCGAGTAGTTGTCGGTGATGATGCGGTTAGGGACCCTGAACCGGCTCACGAGGCCCTTGATGAACTTAACTGCCAACCCGGCTGGGATGGTGTGGACGGCTTCCACCTCTGCCCATTTGGTGAACTTGTCGATGGTGACGTAGAGGTAGCGGTAGCCCCCAGGCGCTCGCGGGAACGGACCCAGGATGTCCAGCCCCCAGACCGCGAATGGCCACGAGAGTGGGATAGTCTGGAGGCCCTGGGCTGGCTGGTGGATCTGCTTGGCATGGAATTGGCAGGCCTCGCAGGACCTCACCAGCTCGGTCGCGTCGTTGAGTGTCGTGGGCCAGTAGAACCCGCTGTGGAACGCCTTGCCGACCAGGGTACGTGATGAAGAGTGGTGCCTGCAGTCTCTGCCATGTATGTCAAATAGCAACTCGTTCCCCTGCTCCCTGGAGATGCATCGCAAGGAAACATCATTTGGTCGCTTGTAAGTGCATCTAGTGCCCCTTAGTGATTTTGGTGTATTGAAGACTTATAGGTTATGGGACTAATGTGTTTATGAGTGTACACAGGTCTAT
The DNA here is from genome assembly GCA_021605145.1 of Aegilops bicornis. Taxonomy (NCBI): domain Eukaryota; kingdom Viridiplantae; phylum Streptophyta; class Magnoliopsida; order Poales; family Poaceae; genus Aegilops; species Aegilops bicornis. The sequence continues at coordinate 206,156,534 of CM038669.1, read as the reverse complement.
AAGTCTATGAGGAGTTTGATATTTACAGAGAAAGTCGACCCCTAAAAATGAAGTTCTTCGACTGAAGACTTTGATATTCGAAGACTTTCAAGACTTTGAAAGTGAAGAAATTGGTGTGACCTTGAAGACTCGGTATTCATTTGAGGAACATGAAGCGAGAAGACTTTTGTTTTCGTAGTTTCGCTTTTCTCTTTCTTGAGTCATAGGAAACACCGCATCGTTAAAGGGGGTCGAGGAAATACTAAGGAAAATTTTCCATGTGATGCTCAACTCAAAATCCTACACCTACCAATCCCTTCGAGTGAAGCCTTTGGAAATCTCATACAGCTCAGTCAATTTCTTGATGACAAAGACGAAGTTCTTCCGTCATTGAGGAATTTGTTCTGACCGAGGAGTTAGGAATTCGCCAGCGGACTGCCTACACAAAGTGAGGAACATGATAGCCCCGAGGAATTTGAGAGTCAAATTTCCGACCGTTCTTTGTCTTCTTGGCAATTGTTCCAAAATATCTTATCCACCTAACGGTCATATCATTGAAGGGCATTTATGTCTTATCATGTCGGGCTGCTCCCTAGGCTATAAATAGCCGCCCCCTACAACCACTAGCTGGTTGGCTGCTCCGAGAGAACTTGACACTTGTCATTTGAGAGCAACCCATCCTCAAGAAGACTTTGAGCGAAAATCATCAAGTGAGGAAAACCCAAAAACCAAACCCCTACAAACCCAAAGTGATTGAGCATCACTGAAGAGATTGATCCTGCGTGGATCCGACGCTTGTTACCTTTGAAGACTATGCTTCTTCCAGACGGTTAGGCGTCATGGTCTAGAGCATCCAAGAGGAATTGTGGATCACCGAGTGACCAAGTCTGTGAAGGTTTGGAAGTCGCTCAAGACTTACCACGAAAGTGATTGGACGAGGTGCATGTGACCTTAGTTCAAGGAGAATACGGTGAGGACTTGGTGTCCCGAGCTGCGTGCTTTCAGCGACTAGGTGTCCGGGACTGTGTCCTCGAGTTTAAATACTCACCGCTCCAACCAGACGCATAACCGAGACAAAGAGTTGGAACCGGTCTACCAAATCATTGTCTTCACCAACCTAACCGGTTCTATTTCCTCAACCCTTTCATTTCCTCATTACTGTGTTGAGTGTTTGTTCATATCTGTGTTTGAAGACTTTGACTGAAGACTTTCTCAATTTCCTCAATTCAATTTCTTCAATCTGTTTGTCTTCATCTTCTGCTATCATGTGTTTACGCTTTCTATACTCTTTGATTGTCTTCATTTCATCATGATGACCATGTCCGCATTCTCTTATGCTTACTTCTGAGTACTTATTCCGCTGCAAGTAGTTCTTCACTTAGGAATTTCCTCACCGCAAATTCCTCATTGAAGAATTCATAAAAATCGCCTATTCACCCCGCCTAGTCGATATAACGACTTTCAATTGGTATCGAGCAAGGTACTCCTTGTTACGTGTGATTTTGGTTTAACCACCGGAGTTTTAGTTATGTCGACCGCAGGTATGATCAAGGTCTCAGCTGGGTGTCCTACCTTTGATGGGACAGACTACCCCTACTGGAAGAACAAGATGCGAATGCATCTTGAGGCAATTGACAATGATCTCTGCTATGTTGTGGAAAATGGTGTTCCCTCGGTCACACCTTCTCACGAATCTTTGCCGATGTGAAGAGATTCAAGCACCTCGATTCTCAAGCGAATAATATCATATGTGGCCATCTGAGCAAAGGACAATATGGAAGAGTGAGTGCTTTGGAAACTGCTAAGCTCATATGGGACAGGCTGTCCAAAGTAAATGAAGGAGTCTCAACTCAGCGTGACTCTCGAGTTGATGTTCTTCGAAATCTCTTCAACCGCTTCAAAAGACTCGACAACGAAAATGTTCAACAAACCTTCGATCGCCTCACTGACATCTCAAATGAGCTTCAAGCGCTTGGTGCCACTAACATCACCGACCATGAGGTGGTGAAGAAATTGTTGAGATCGCTTGATTCCTCATTTGATACTCTGGCACTGATGATGCAAGAGCATGCTGACTACAAGTCACTTGATCCAGCTGATATCCTCGAGAGGCTAAATACTCATGAGTTCCAGCTTGCTGAAAAGAGACATCTCTATGGTTCTAGCTATGGAAAATCACGTGCCCTGAAGGCCAAGGCTGTGTCCGAATCTGATTGTGAAGACTCTGGCAGTAGCCTTGGAGATCCTGAAGAATTGAGCTAGGAGCTAGCACTGCTCGTGAAGAAATTCCAGAAATTCTCAAGACGTGGTCGATTTGGAAAATCCTGAAGGAGCAGTGAGTGACTATAAGAGAAGACTTTGTCACAAATTGTTGGGGATACAACTACTGAGCGTGAACCGCCCCGAAGGGGCCGGTTTACCCTCGTCCATGATTCAGGCCCACAGAGGAGGCCTGGAGCCCAGAGGTGAATTAAGGTCCATTATGTAAACCACCTTAGTGTTGTAACTTGTGTTGTAAGACAAGAGAGAAGAGACCGAGCCGGACACTTGTATGAGCCGGATCGGGGCTCTATGGACCGGCCGGGCGTCAACCCGTGTATATAAGGGGACGACCCGGCGGCGGATTAAGGACAGAGGATTCGAGGCTAAGGCAAAGCTATTGCTCCCTAGTCGTCGAAATCATATCAATCACATCACAACTGGACGTAGGCTTTTACCTTCATCAAAGGGGCCGAACCAGTATAATTCCCGTGTCTTGTGTCCGCTTTAACCCCTCTAGGTTAACCCGCACGATGGCCCCACGACTAAGTCCTTTCATGAGGACATCTGCCGTGACAATTCCACGACGGTTGGCGCCACCGTGGGGCTATCGCACGATGGTTTGATGATCTTAGAGGGCAAGTTCGAAGGACTCGAAGGTTATGCAAAGGGGTCAGTATGACTAAGAGTCGCCGCGCAAGCTCTACATCGACGATGCGGATCGGGCCCCGAGGCCGGCTCGGTTGAGTACGGGTACCGGGTCCCCTTGGCGGCATACACGTGTTCATCGGCAAGATCGGCGAGCCAGGGCCTGGGCCGACGTCTGACCGACCTCGCCGAGACGGCTCAGCGGGGCGAAGAAGAGTCCTGCCACAGCTAAACCGGGCGGTCGAGCATGTTTTCGTGGGAGTCGCCCACGGAGGCTGTGAGGACGGATCAGCATCTCGGTGACGTAAACTGTTGTCTACTCTGGCGATTTAATCGCTTGGACGGAGAAACCGAGTCTCTATACCAGCTGCAAGATGGCGGATCGGGGCTATTCCGACGGTGAGAGTATTCGGACCCTTCGATCTACCCAACCGGGTTGGGATCTTCATGGCGATGCACGCAGCAGCGCTTCACTCTTCGACCATGGCGCCCGGTCGCCGGTTCAACAGCCGTGATGGCAGCCGGGAAGGAGGCCTGGCGCCCGCCGCTCAAGTTTTGTCGAGCTGACGCGCGTTGGCTGTGCTCATGGCAGAGAGGCTAATCCGCTGGATCAGGACCTGCACAACGCGGAGATTGCAAAGGTGAGAGAACAGATCACTAAAGCTAAAGCAGACCTGGCAGCGGCGGACGTGAGGATGGCAGCGGAGCGGGCCGCTTTGGATGCGCAAGCTTATAGGCTCATGCTGGATCAGAGCGCGTCACATGAAGTCATGAAAAGGAAGTACAGGTCCCGTTTACCTTCGGTTTTCGAGGGAAGAGAGCTTTTCAATACCCCAGGGGCAGGGACCAGTAACCCGCCGCCGGCGGTAAACCGGCCGGAAGCACCTGGGACGGCCGCACCGGTTCAGCCCCGTGTGATGGATCTACCTCGCCATCATACCGGTGCGCCCTGAACCGGCAGACGCCCGGTCACTACTCCAACCCGATGGATAACCTCGTGGCGGCTGCGGCACGGTTAGAGGCGATTCAATTGACGGCGATTCACCACGCGGTAGAGACACGCCGGGTTAAGGAGCTCCTCAGACGGCCCCTGCTCAGCAAGAAGTGTATTCATACGGTCGGGATCGGATCCACTCCACCCCCGCCCAAGCCGGAGTTATAGCCGACGCGGCCGATTTAACCGGCCGTGTCAAGCAATGCGCAGCGTGGTCTGGCCAAGGCAACAATCCGCGGGTGGTTTGGAGGATGCTCAAGTGGTAGTGGACCGCGCCCGAGGTGCGTAGGGAGGCCGAGTTAGCAGCGCAAGCAGAGGATCATCCGCTCGCGCCGGTTCGTCCGACCATCTTCGAGCCAGGGGTCACGTCTGGTTCTTTGGGGGTGCCTTGCCTCGTCCCCACTTTACGCAATGTGCGCCTGCCCAAGGACTTCAAGGGGCCGCGCAAGGTGCCCAATTATACAGCCGATTTGGCTCCAGAAGCATGGATAGAAAGCTATTAGATGGCCATGGAGATGCTAGATGTGGATGAAGCCGCATGTGCGAAGTACTTCACAATGATGTTGGAAGGAACGGCCGGACTTGGTTGAAAAATTTGCCGCCCAACTCTATCGGTTCGTGGACCCGATTCCATAACCCGATTCATTCAAAATTTCAAAGACACCTGTAAGCAGCCCATGTCTGTGGTGGATTTAGCAGCTTGTGTCCAGGCGGGGGGAGAATCCACAACCCAGGGGGTGCGCCGCAGGTCGGACGTGTTACATTCTTCAGACCGGATCAACCCCGATTCCGCGATCTTGACCTTGGAAGCCAATTGCGGTTCGAGCCATTGAAATCGAAGTTGGGCCGCATGAAACGCTTTTTGCCATGACATGGGCACTCTAATGGGCGTTTTGGTAAAGTACGCTGATTCCGATAGTACCAAGGATCCCGAATCTAAGAATGATGAAGTGGGAAGGGAAAACAGAACGGCAACTCAGGGCCAAGAAGCATCATTCGGCGAGCAATGGAGGAAACAAGCGAAGTTTAACGGCAACATGGGCTTTGTGGTTAACACCAACGCTAGCAGGACAAGGGTCATTGGCGCAGGGTAGGCAATCAAACCGGGCGGTCACAATCCGGATCGTTTGAATTTCATATTGAATCAACCTTGTCCGAAGCATGGGACGAAGGAGGCACCGGCGAACCACCTTTGGAAGGATTGTTACATTATGCAGGAGTTCAAAACTCCAACTCTTTCCGGTATGATCAAGGGCCCGCGGCGGTTCGTGGTCCGCCCGGTTACGGTGGAGGAAATTCGCCCGTGATTCGTGGTAATCCGGGCGGGCAAGGCAATCGAGTAATCGTAACAATCGAGTAATCGTAACCAAGGGGGCTACAATCAACAACAGCAGCAGTCGGGTTATCAAAGTAACCCAAAGCAGTTGAACGGTGGACAGTACCACGTCTTTACCACCAGCTTGGACAGACGAGACCGAAAACTTCAGAGGCGGGCGGTCAGTGTTGTTGAACCGGCTGCGCCGCATTACCTACGCTGGTCCGAGCAACCGATCGTGTGGAGCAGAGAGGACCATCCTCCCCGGGTTTACAATCCGGGTTGATTAGCCTGGTGGTGGCACCCTGTAGGAGGGTACAAGTTTACCAAGGTTCTTATGGATGGAGGAAGCAGCATCAACATCCTGTACTACGAGACCTTCCGGCGTATGGGGTTGACGGATAGGCATCTGAGGCCATCCAACACAGTGTTTCACGGAGGGGTGCCTGGCAAGTCAGCATACCCGGTCGGTAAGATAGCTCGAGGTGACCTTTGGGGACGAACATGACTCAGATCGTAAACATTGACATTTGAGGTGGTGAAAATTCAAAGCCCTTACCACGCCCTCTTTGGACGGCCGGCTTATGCCAAGTTTATGGCACGGCCTGTTATGTTTACTTACAGACTGAAAATGCCGGGTCACAAAGGAACGATAACGGTTCATGGGAGCCGCGGATCGCTTTGGAGTGTGAGGAAGGTGATGCGGCTTACGCAGAGTCGGTTTGTGCCAATCAAGAGCTAAAATATTATAGAGACAATGTTGATCCCATGGATATGACCCCTTTGAAGAAGCCAACTACGGAGCATGATCCGGACTTAAAGTTCAAATCGGGCTGAGACGAAGCTTGTTGATTTTGTGCCCGGCGATTCGTCCAAGCAGTTCACCATCAGTGCCAACTTGGATCCTAAATAGGAAAGCGCGCTCATCGAGTTCATCTGTGAGAATCGGGACATTTTTGCATGGAAGCCTTCTGACATGCTGTGTACCGAGGGAACTCGCTGAGCACACTCTTAATGTTGACCCAAAATACAAACCGGTAAAGCAGTTTCTTCGCCGGTTTAATGAGGAAAGGCGCAAGGCCATCGGAGAAGAAGGTGCTAGGCTCTTGGCAGCAGGGTTTATCGTCGAAGTCTTTCATCCAGAGTGGCTTGCCAATCCGGTGTTGGTTCTTAAGAAGAATGGCACTTGGCGCATGTGTGTGGATTACACAGATCTCAACAAGGCCTGTCCAGCAGATCCTTTCGCCTTCCCCCGCATTGACCAGATTATTGATGCTACGGCGGGCTGTGAGCGTTTGAGCTTTTTGGATGCGTACTCCGGTTATCATCAGATTAAGATGGCAGTTAAGGACCAGGAGAAGACGGCGTTTATCACCCCTTTGGAGCCTTACGCTATGTATCTATGCCTTTTCGACTCAAGAGCGCCTAAGCGACTTATCGCTATGCTCAGAGTTGCTTGCACGAACAGATCGGCCGTAGCATGCATGCTTATGTGGATGATATCGTGGTTAAGTCAAGGAAGAAGGAAACCTTGATTGAGGATCTAAAGGAAACCTTTGACAACTTGCGGGTGTACAAGATGATGCTCAACCCAGCCAAGTGCGTTTTTGGTGTTCCGGCAGGCAAGTTATTGGGTTTTCTCATGTCCAACAGGGGGATCGAAGCTAATCCGAAAAAATTACGGCTATCACCTCCTGGCTAAGCCGGCGTGCATCAATGACGCCCAGCGTTTGGCAGGCCGGATTGCTGCGCTAAGCCGGTTTATCGGCCGTCTAGGCGAGAAGGCCATTCCTTTGTACCAGATGTTGAAGAAAGCGGATCGGTTTATGCGGAGTTCACCACCGATGAAGCATTGGAGGATTTGAAGCGGCAGTTGGCCAATCCGTCGGTTCTAGCCGCCCCATTGACAAAGAGCCGCTGCTATATGTTGCCGCTAATGCCGTGGAAGTTAAGCGTGGCTATCGTGGTGGAAGCGGAAGGAGGCAGGGAAGGAGTATCCGGTTCAACGGCCGGTTTATTACATCAGCGAGGTCCTCATTGAGTCTAAGCAGAGATATCCGCATTGGCGTAAGCTGGTATACGGGTTTTTATGGCAAGCCGGAAGCTAAAGCAATATTTCCAAGGGCACCCCATCACGTTGGTCGATTCGGCTCCCTTGGGCGATATCATACGTAACCGGAAGCGATCGGCCGGATTGCTAAGTGGGCTATAGAACTTGGGCATACGGTTTAAGGTATGTGCCTTGACGGCCGTAAAATCTCAGGCACTTGTGGATTTCATTAATGATTGGACGGAGTTGCAAGCACCTGAAGAGAAGCCGGATCATACCTATTGGACCATCCACTTTGATGGGTCCAGGCAATTGGAGGGCTCGGGGGCTGGAGTCGTTTTAATTTCCCCGCGAGGTGACAAGTTCTGTTACGTTCTCCGCCTAATGTTCCCTTGTACTAAAAATGCAGCTGAGTATGAAGCTTTGCTCCATGGTCTCCGAATGGCTAAAGAAATGAATCTCAGCCGGGTTAAATGCTTTGGTGACTCGGACTTGGTGGCTCAGCAAGTATCAGGTACTTGGGATTCCAAAGATCCACTCATGGCTGCATATCGTCGGGAGGTGGATGTTGTTGCAGGACATTTTAAAGGATATCAGGTGGACCATGTGGATCGTCGGAAGAACGAAGCGGCCGATGCTTTAAGCCGGTTGGGCTCTCAACGTAAACCGTCCCACCCAACGCTTTTCCTTGATGTCTCGCACAATCCGGCCGCTTAAGCTTCCCGATGAAATTGGTTTGGCTATCCCCGATCCGGAGGCTCAATTGGTGGCGGCCCCGCATGTCATTCCGGATTGGACGTTCCTTTATTTGGCATACATGAACCGGGCGAGTTACCGTAAAATGAGACGTTGGCGGCAGATAGTTCGGCGGTCTAAGTCTATGACCATTGTTAATGGCGAGTTGCACCATTGCGGTGTGTCGGGCGTTTCAGCGTTGTGTCCCTCAAGAGGGCCGTGAGATATTGCGAGAGATCCATGAAGGGGATTGTGGTCACCACGCTGGTTCAAAGTCCCAGTGGCCAAAGCGCCCGCCATGGTTTCTATTGGTTGACTGCCCATCTTGATGCGGAGGATCTGGTCGACGATGTGATGGTTGCCAAAAGTTCTCCAGCGTGCTCATGTGCCACCAAGAATTGAGGATGATTCCAATTACTTGGCCGCTTATGCGACTTTGGGGTTGGATATGGTTGGACCTTTCAAAAGGTCCAAGGACAAAAAGACCCACCTGTTGGTGGCGGTTGATAAGTTTACCAAATGGGTTGAGGCAGAGCCTGTTAGCAAGTGTGATGCGGCCACGGCGGTTCAGTTCATCAAAAGGTGATTTTCCGGTTTGGGTTTCCACACGGTATCATCACGGACAATGGCACCAATTTGTCCAAAGGAGCTATGAAGGAATTTTGTGAACGAGAGCACATCCGGCTTGATGTTTCTTCCGTGGCCCACCCGCAATCCAATGGTCAAGCGGAACGAGCTAATCAGGAGATCTTGAAAGGTATCAAACCCCGGCTTATTGTCCCTTTAGAGAGGACGCCGGGTTGTTGGGTGGAAGAGCTACCATCGGTGATATGGAGTATAAATACTACCCCTAACAGATCCACTGGATACACGCCGTTCTTTATGGTCTATGGAGCAGAGGCGGTCCTTCCCAGCGATATCCGTCACGACTCGCCTCGAGTGGCAGCTTATGTTGAGGCAGATAGCAAGGCAGCATGGCAAGACGATTTGGATCGACTGGATGAAGAGCGCGATATGGCAGCTGCTCGTTCGGCGGTTTACCAGCAGGATCTTCGTCGGTATCACAGCCGGCGGGTTAAAACCAGAACCTTTCAGGAAGGAGACTTAGTGCTGCGGCTCATTCAAGACCGTAAAGATATGCACAAGTTATCCCCACCTTGGGAGGGGCCTTTTGTGGTCAGCAAGAATCTATACAACGGGTCCTACTATCCGATTGATGTTGGAGAGCGAAAGGACTCACGACGCCGAGGAGGAGACCAACAGGCCGTGGAACATAGCTCATCTTCGGCCTTATTATACCCGAGCCATCGGCTCCACTTATGTACATATTAAGACAATGTATATATTATGAATAAAGGCAATAAACCGGATCCTCGGCTAAAGCGGGTATCTGCTCAGTATCAAAGTCCGGTTTGGGTACATGGAGATGTTGTCGTGAAGCGGCCTCGGTTTAACCCTTGGCCTTGCTTTTGTGAAATTTTTGTCACTTGGGGGCTTGGTCGTCCGAACCAATGCAACACCTCTTGGCAGCGAAAGCCTCCAGATCATTTGGGGGCTTGGTCGTGTCCGAACCAATGCAACACCTCTTGACAGGCGAAAGCCACCAGATCATTTGGGGACATGGTCACGTCTGAACCAGTCACGCCTCTTGGTCGTCCTAAGGCCATAGAATCACTTGGGGGCTTGGTCGAACCCGAACCAATGCAATGCCACTTGATCGGCGTAATGCCACGATGTCAGTTGGGGACTGGCTGACTTGAACCATCGCTACACCTTATAGGGAGCTTGGTCCTGTCCGACCATGGTAACGCCATCTCGATCAGCTCAATAAAGCCTCTTCTTGCAAACAGTCTTTGTCATTGTTTTTGCTTCCATGTGTCTTTTATACGTATCATTTGGCTTTTGTTTGTTTTCTTAAACCGACAAACCTTCTTTCAACCGGATTCAAGTTTTCAAAATTTGGTCCATTTTTTCCGACGATTGATTGTTTCGGTTTGATTTTGCTGTTAACATCCCATTATGGAGTAACAGGGGCTTATCATGTTCCACACGATTTACACGGTAAATCGGTATTATACACGCAAGGATGGTTCTCCTTTGACGGTGATGGTTTATAAAGCCTCCGCTTGAGATTGGCTAAAGCCAACTGTGTGCCCAACATCTGGTGTATGTTTGTATCACAAAATTTTGATCGTATACCTCGATATTTTCTTATATAAATATATTGGTATCACAATCCGGCTAGAGGCGCCAGCCGCCATGGCGGTTTAAGAATTTGTGATTGCAGGCAAAATATGTTGGATTCATTATTTCAAAACCAAAGTATCCAGCACCGCCATGTAAAAGTTTACAGACTGAGGTTGTAACGACATTGTTCAAAACAAAGTACTGACTATCCTATTACAAAGCCTTTTGAGGCCCGGCGTTTCATGTGGGGTTATGCCTTTAAAGCTTCGGAGGCGTCACCCGGCTTGACGAATTACGCTGCTTCGCCGGGTTGACGTGAGGTAGAGGGGGCGCCTGACGTCGGTTCAACTTCTTCTTCTTCCTCACCCAAAGCCCGGAAGTCATTGGTAGACCAGTCAATCCGGGTTAAGGCACGAAAGACAGCTTCTTCACTTATCAGCTCAGCCGGATCAACGCTGGGCGTAAGTGTGCTTACGGATTGGGGAACAAGGCTCGCACTTCGTGGATGACAAAATCCACCCGCTTGTTGTTGGCGTCATAAAAGGAGCGGTGAACCGTCAGTTGGCTTGCTCGCCAGTTGACTTCGCCAATGGACGCACTTCCTTTGTGATCCGTTTGAGCGTCGTTATCAAAGGCTTCACCATTCTCTTGAGCACTGGGGAAACCTTTGGCTACGTCAGCCGGATCAAGATCTGCTATCCACGCCTTGGCGTGCGTCAGAGCCAGTAAGGTGCCAGCCCGAGCCGTAGATCGCTTCAATTCTTCAAGCTGCCCCGGAACCATGGACAACCGGTCCAGGGTTTCTTCCGATCGAGACGGCGCCGTGTTGTCGTATGATGTAGCACATATGACTTCATGGGCGCGGTATACAGCTGCTCAATCAGCGTATAAGCGGCCTTGAGCTTCTTCCAACATCGTAACCCATATGGGCAATACGCTTGCCTGCACGGTTTAAGACAACTCAGGATAAACCGCGGAAATATCAAAATTAAGATAGTCGGTGCATGTTTCTTACCAAAGACGGCAGAGGTCATGGCATGCACTTGGCGCTTGAGTCCGTAAGCTCTTCACCACCGGTTTAAGGGCTGCTTCGCTTCTTCCGCCTGCTTTGTCAAACCGCCTTCTCGGTGTCCCATTGGCCTGCTCGGATTTATACCACTCCTTCAAATTGTTCCATAGTGGCGAGCCATTCTCAATTCGTCCTTGGCCTTAGTGGTTTCGCTGTCGAGTCTCCAGATTGGCTCGCAGGTCTTTGAGTTGCACGTTTCTTGCTCTATTTCATTACGGTAACAAAGGAAGCATGTTAGGTGTCTCATTATCAAGTCCCAAGCTCAATATACATATTCACCTTGGCACTTGGGGGCTAATGGCTAATTGATCTCAATTTTCCATTTGGGTACAGAAATTAAGTCCCGTTTAACTATGCTAAGTTGAACCGACCCTTGGGGCTACTATACAGCTAAAGTACAGGGAAAGACATAATTCATTACCTCATAGCGGTCCTTCATCCGGTTTACTGACCAGCTTCAAGGTCACGGCTGGTATAGAGCCGTTCGTAAACCCGGAGTGCAGTTCTTGGCGAGAAGTTGTAAATCGACAGTGTCTGTTTTGCCTTTATCTTTACTCATGGCGGCTGACTCGCCCTTGGCACTATGTTTTGTTAAAGCGACCGTTGGCTAGGAGCAGCGTAGCTGGCTACTGTCACAATAACATCGTCATGTTCGGGCGGTCTTCTTTGGGCTTGATGTCGTCTTGCTCGCTCGGCGGTTCAACAATCACGACCCGCCTGTGGACGGGTTTGATGGAGCAGGCTGCGAGGTTTCCACTTGGACCTCGGTTCCACTTCCGTGGGCCAGCGGTATCATCTTTGTACAACTCGCCAGAGCTATCTTTGGCGGCTTCAGGATTGTCGTGGGTTTGTTACGGGGTCTTTTCCGGATCAGCATCCGCAGAGGGTCAAGGGTTTTTGCTTTCTTGCTCAAGCGAGCCTTGGTGCTGCAATATTCAGAATGGAATAAAGAAAAATTGGACAAAGCAATTGTAAACCGAACGGACGGGACATCGGTTGCATACCCCGCAGCAACTTTAAGCGGAGGCGATTGCGTGGTTGATGAACCGCCGGACGAACCGGAAGAGGCCTGATAATTTGGGTCGATGGATTGAGAGGACATCGGAAGAAACCCTTTAAGGGATAACGCTTTTCAGGAGAGCAAGTCACCGGACGACGCTTAGGGTTGGTGTGTCACAGTAAACCGGATGAGGTAATCGTTGGCCACTATCTATGCCGGTCGCGGCGGGCGCTCTTCAACTTCTGTGTCTTCAAAGAAAGGTTTGGATTTAAGTAAGCACAGGAATGATATCTTTTCACTTTCCGGACGGTGCGCCGAATTCTTTTAACCGGCACAAGGTCGGATTCGGAAGAAAGAAAGATTACCTCAACGGGGTCGGCATGGCTGGCTTCAGCATCATCCTGGGAAGTAAAGTTGTCAGTGAAAGGAGTACAAGGGGAAAAATCATAAGCAAGAATGAACACAAAGCGGGAAGCCGGTTTACGGCGGCTCCCTCGTAAGGATATCAAGTTTTACCTCAGCTTCAGATTCTCCATCTTCCGGCGGATCAGAAGACCCGGCGGTTTTCTTGCCAACCCTTTTTGTAGCCTTGGACTTTATACGCGGAGCTCGAGCCGGTTTGGTCCGTCTCCAGAAGGAGCTGTCAGCCTGCGAGGTAGCAAGGATTAGTGAATATCAACAAAATGTTTAAAGCCCGAAAAGCGGTGAGCAAAGTCTTACCGCAGGTGGCGGGTTGGCAACACAGAACGGAGCCAACCCGGTTAGGCTGCAGACGGAGATTGGCTCATCAAGCATCTTTTTTACAGCCTCTGTAACCTCAATTTCAGCTATTGGTAATTCGTGACGCCTTTGAGGGTCTTTGAGGCTGCCGGTATACTCGTGCATCAATCCGGGCCGGCGGCTTAAGGGCAAGATGCCCCAAGAAACCCAGCATCGCACAAGGTCCACACCAGTTAGTCCATTGGCCATTAGAGCCCGGAGTTTTATGATCTGAGGTGCAAAGGTCTTCCGTTCATGGCGGTTAAGCGTGCGAGCAGCGGATGGTTGTTCTTGAGCCGGTGAGGACGGTAACCCGGCAAGGGATTCTCATTGGCGGAGCGGTGTTCCACAATAGAACCAGGTTTGGTTCCAATCCTTTGGATGGCTGTGGTGTTTGGCGTGAGGAAAGTCCGCTTCCTTCCTTTTCTCGGATTGAAACGCCGCCTAGTTACGTGTTGGGACCATCGAAAAACTCCGTGACAGCGGTTCAAGTGAAAGAAATCCCGGAATAGCTCCACGAGGGCTCTTCACGAAGATAGACTTCACGAAGACTTGAAAGTTGCATATGTTTGACACGAGTTTGGGCGATATCCTGCGGATGGAGTTTCAAACTTGCGAGGACGCCCCGAAATTTTTTGAACCGGGCGGGCAGAATCCCAGTCTAAGTGCTGCATAAACACGATTACTTCACCCTCTTGTGGCTCGAGGAAACTTCGCCATCCGGAACACGCCCGATGGAGGACATTTTTTGGCGCCAAACCGCCAGTGGTGACATAGCCGTTCAGTTGTGTTTCGCTGATTTTGGACCGGACCCAATTGCAAGCTGAGAATTGAGGGGCCATTCCGGAAGACTAAGCTGCGAAAGAAAGGAAGAGACGGTTTACCATTAAACGGTTCAGGCATATCATACATTGTTAAACCGGTGATTCAGCATCCGGCCTCCCATTCCGGTTTAACTGAGGGCTAATGGAGTGACGGATTAGCTATCAAAAGTTAAACCGCCGAAAATGGCGGAGTTGAAAAGTCTACTAAGTATGGACAGAAACAGTTTTCACATACGAATGGAGGTAATCGAGATCTACCGAAGCTCTAGTAAGAAAAACTTTACGACCTATGCAAACCTTCATAAAGAGCAGGAGGGTTCAGATATTGTAAACTCGAGGATCTGAACAAAAGGAAGGGCGCATAAAGAGTTCAATGGACGGCGGAGCAGTCACTTATACAAGATGCACGGTATGGCTGAGGCGTACGGCCATGGCGGAGCAAGTGAGAAGAAACTGATATGAACTGCGTGATGAACAGGATCTCTGAGATGGGATCTAGGGCTTGAGAGGAACCTTACTCGACGAGCGGAAACCGCGGAGGAGCGCCAAAACTACGACACGGTCAGGTTGATGCAGCGGCCCGGCGATGAAGCGTCGTTCGAAGGTCGGGGGCGATGGTGGAGCTTCAGGGCTAGAGCGTCGCGAGGAAGGAGAAGAGCGGAAGAAGAAGAAGAGAAAGGGGCGACCGGTCTATTTATAAGGGACCGGAGCAATCAACGGGCGCGAGAATCAAGGAGTCAAAAGCGGCGCACGGTGCAGCGGCCGCCTCGATTTCCGGGATAGCATTAAATGCAGGGAATCTTACTGTTTGGATTCCTTTATTAAAAATGACGTCAAGACACCCTGACACGCGGATCGGAAGATGACGACACGGCGGTTCAAGCAGCTGGCGGTTTCTGAGAATGTGAAAAGAGATCAAGAGTTTCTGAAGGTGTTGAAGATTAACATGAACCGGTTCAAGTCAATCTGGGGCCTAATGTTGGGGATACAACTACTGAGTGTGAACCGCCCCGAAGGGGCCGGTTTACCCTCGTCCATGATTCAGGCCCACGGAGGAGGCCTGGAGCCCAGAGGCGAATTAAGGTCCATTATGTAAACCGCCTTAGTGTTGTAACTTGTGTTGTAAGACAAGAGAGAAGAGACCGAGCCGGACACTTGTATGAGCCGGATCGGGTTTCAGGACCGGCCAAGCGCCAACCCGTGTATATAAGGGGACGACCCGGCGGCGGATTAAGGACAGAGGATTCGAGGCTAAGGCAAAGCTATTGCTCCCTAGTCGTCGAAATCATATCAATCACATCACAACTGGACGTAGGCTTTTACCTTCATCAAGGGGCCGAACCAGTATAATTCCCGTGTCTTGTGTCCGCTTTAACCCCTCTAGGTTAACCCGTACGATGGCCCTACGACTAAGTCCTTTCATGAGGACATCTGCCGTGACAATTCCACGACACAAATGCAAGAAACCTCGTCACTACATTCAAGATTGTCCTCAGTGGGAATAGGAATTAAAGAAGAAGAAATACAAGGATTACAGTTCTGATGACGCTAAGAAGAAGAAGAAATCATCGAAATCTTCATCATCAAAATCCTCAAAGTCTTCTTCTCACAAGAAGAGCAGCTCCAAGAAGGCTCAGGCATTCATTGGCAAGGAAATGGACACTGAAGCTGAATCTGAGGAACATGAGGAAGAGGAGGCATCAGAAGAATCTGAGTCTGGTGTGGCGAGTCTGGCTCTCGCTACTGCTTTCGTCAGCAAGTCCATCTTCAACTCTGAAGAAAATGACCTTACCAACAAAGCTGATGAAGATAGTGGTGACTACGCTCCCACCTATTGCTTCATGGCAAAGGGTGCCAAGGTACTCAAATATACCTCCTCTAAATCTAGTGAAAATGAATCTGATGAAGATCTAAAGCCCAGCTACTCAAAACTTGCTAAGATTGCTGTAAAACAACAAAGGGCTTTTGAAAAGGTTCAAAACATGCTAGATAAAAGTGATGATATGTTGGGTGAAGAAATGGATCCCACTAAAGCCCTCGACCGAAAATCTTCAGAGACTTCAGTCTAGGTTTGACAACCTTCAAGGTCATCATAACACTCTCTTGTGCGATCATGAGAAACTTTCTTATGAATTTATTCAAAGAAAGCAAGATCTTGAGAAGCTAAGAGTGAGTTATGAAGATCTTGAAGGAGCGTGATTCATTACTTGCTCAACAAATCAGCGCTTCTCGTGAAGAATTTGTTCCTCCATGCTTAAAGTGCATTGAACATGAATCTGCTAATTCTTCACGTGAATGTTCAAATGCTTCAACTGTTACAAATTCTTCACCTGCCTCTGCTATCACTAATTCCTCATCCGAGGACATTGCTAGTATCACTGACGATGCAGGGCTGAAGGAATTGTACATGACAGCATGTACAAAAGCCTCAAAGGGCATCAGACTCTTTGTGATGTGCTTAAAAGCAGATCCTCAACAGTAAACCCTAGGAAAGAGGGTATTGCCCTTGAGAGGAAACTCAATCTTGATGGAACATATTGGAAGCCCGAGCAGTACCCGAAAACCTCATGGGTTGCTGCAAAGGGACCTCCAGTTGATCCATCTAACTTATCTGGCTTTACATGTGAATCTCCTCATTCTTCTGATGAGTCATTTGAATCCAACTATAAACTGTTCAAAAATCAGAATGGTGAAGTATTTGCTAGATATGTTGGCACTAACTGCAGGAACGGTTCCCCTATGAAGAAATCTGGGGTCCCAAGAAGTGCCTTGAAAGTCTTCAGGTGAATGTCCTCATGACACCACCTGTGAAGAATAGGAACCCTAGATCAAACTCTTCATATGGACCAAATTCTTCATATGGATCCAAGTCCTCATACGGACCAAATTCCTCACGTGGATCAAATTCCTCAAAAGGATCAAAGTCCTCATATGATTATCATCGTGCTAACAACTCTGCTTTCGCAGGTAGAGCTAAGGGCTATGAATATGTGCATTATTCTTCAAACCAATATGTTCATAAGTCCTCGAAGAATTTCTCGGCTTATTCATATGCTTACCCTAACCCCTCTTATGTGAAACGAAATGGATTGGCTTCTATGCCACCATTCTCATATGGAGCTCAGAGAGTGATGAACTCTTTGCCACCCCTTGAGATGTGGGTGGTGAAGAAAAAGAACTAACCTCTTCTGAGGGGTCGGGCCTCGGGGCGTGCTTTAACGTCTCAAGAATTTCTTGGGGCACGACAAAATTACTCGAAGGATGCAGGCAAATCATGATGAAATGAACTTTCATTTCACACGTCCTCACAATCGCTTATCTATTATAACGCTGATGAAATTCATCTGATGAAATTGATATCATATTCTTCACTGATGAAGTATATGAGATCGTAAGTTGCTCTAATTCATCTACAGGATGATCAACCCAAAGCAAATGAGTGGGTCCTCGATAGTGGATGTACAAATCACATGACTGGTGACAAGAATCTATTGATGGATGCTCCCTTATCACCGTCACATCTGAAGCATATCATCTTTCCGACAAATGCAAAAGTCGTATTGGGTCTTGGTAAGGTTGCGATCTCTAAGGACATACACATGGACAAAGTCATGCTTGTTGAGTCCTTAGGATACAACCACATGTCAGTCTCAATGCTTTGTGATCTTGATATGGTTGTTGTCTTTGGCACGTATCGTTGTGTTGTGATCATGGAAGCTGACAATTCCAAAATCTTCGAAGGCTTTAGGAGAGGAGACTTGTATATTGTTGATTTCTCTACAGGACCACAACCAGCCGTGTGTCTACTTGCAAAAGCTTCAGAAGGCTGGCTATGGCATCGATGACTTGGTCAAGCAGTCATGAGGAATTTGCACACGCTTGCGAAGAAGAAGCATGTCATTGGCATTGAAAATGTCAAATTCCTCCAGGATCACTTGTGTGGAGCCTGTGAAGCTGGAAAAATGACCAAGGCCAAGCATCCAGCGGAGACTATCATGACCACTACTCGTCCATTCGAATTGCTTCACATGGACCTCTTTGGTCCTAATCATTACTCAGCAGTCACTAATGATGCATCTCCATATGGCTTTGTTATTGTTGATGATTACTCTCGTTACACATGGGTACACATTTTTACTTACAAAAATGAAGTGCAGGAAGTCTTCAAACGATTTTCCTCGAGGGCTTCAACCAACTTTGGTGTGAAGATCAGACACATCAGGAGTGACAATGGAACTGAGTTCAAGAATTCCGGTCTTGATGACTATCTTGATGAACTTGGTATTACTCATGAGTTATCTTCTCCCTATACTCCTCAAAAAAATGGCGTCGTGGAGCGCAAGAACAGAACTCTTGTTGAGATGGCTCGCACTATGCTTGATGAATACAAAACGCCTAGTCGTTTTTGGATTGATGCAATTGATACCGCGTGCCACATCATCAACAGAGTATATCTTCACAAATTCTTCAAGAAGACTGCCTATGAACTCCTCAACGACAAGAAACCCAATGTGAGTTATTTCAAAGTCTTGATTGCTAAATGCTGGATTAGAGATCCTCATCACGATTCTAAATTTGCACCGAAAGCACATGAAGGTTTTATGCTTGGTTACGGAAAGGACTCGCACACCTACAGAGTCTTCAACATCGCTCTTCACAATATTGTTGATACTGTAGATGGGCGGTTCGATGAAACTAATGGCTCACAAAGAGAGCACCTACCTTCTGTGTTAGATGAACCAGCACCTGAGGAATCTATCAAGTTCAAGGTAACTGAGGATGTCATTCCTACTAAAGAATCTGCTGAAGAATTCATTCCTGTACGCGAAGAACGTCGAGCTGATGCACCTGAGGATAACGCTGAAGAAAATGGTACTGAAGAAATGCTGATCAAATTCCTCGACGACAACCAGCTCATCCTCGCGTTGCAAAATAAGTACAAGTTGACAAAATCATCGATGACATTGAAGCGCCAGGTCCTCTCACCCGCTCAAAAGCTTCACATTTATCCAATTTTTGTGGGCACTATGCTTTTGTCTCTATCACAGAGCCCACTAGGGTAGATGAAGCATTTACGAGCCCGAGTGGATTCAGGGCAATGCAAGAAGAATTACATCAGTTCGAGCTCAACAATGTCTGGGAACTGGTCAAACGTCCAGATCCTCGCAAGCATAATATCATTGGGACAAAGTGGATCTACCGCAACAAGCAAGATGAAAATGGCCTTGTGGTGAGGAATAAGGCACGACTTGTAGCTCAAGGCTACATACATGTTGAAGGAATTGATTTCGATGAAACTTTTGCACCTTTTGCTAGACTTGAGGCTATTGCATATTACTTGCTTATGCTAACCATCATAATATCACTTTATATCAAATGGATGTGAAAAGTGCATTCCTCAATGGTAAGCTTGAGGAAGAAGTATATGTTGCTCAACCCCCAGGTTTTGAAGATCCAAAGAATCCCGATAAAGTCTTCAGACTCAACAAGGCCCTCTGTGGTCTCAAACAGGCCCCACGGGCGTGGTATGATACATTGAAGGAATTCTTCATCAAGAATGGCTTCACACCCGGTTAACTCGACCCTACTCTCTTTACTAAATCATATGATGGTGAACTGTTTGTGTGCCAAATATATGTTGATGATATTATCTTTGGTTGTACTGACCAACGTTATAGTGATGAATTTGCCTATATGATGAGTGAAGAATATCAAATATCTATGATGGGAGAGTTGAAATTCTTCTTAGGTCTTCAAATTCGTCAACAACACAATGGCATATTCATATCTCGGAGAAATACCTCAAAGCTGTCCTGAAGAAATTCGGCATGCAAGATTGCAAAGGCGTCAAAATTCCTATGCCCACAAATGGCCATCTATGCAATCGATGAAAATGGTATTGACTTGATCACAAGGTATACCGCTCCATGATTGGTTCTTTATTGTACTTATGTGCATCTAGGCCAGATATAATGCTTAGTGTTTGCATGTGTGCCCGATTTCAAGCTACACCAAGGAATCACACCATAAGGCGTGAAGCATATTCTTGATATCTAGATCACACACCAACACTAGGATTATGTTACCCCAAGGGCTCTACTTTTGATCTCATTGGATATTCGACTCGACTATGCTAGTGATCGTGTGGACCGCAAGTCAACATCTGGTACTTGTCATTTCCTCGGACGATCTTTGGTCTGTTGGTCCTCGAAGAAACAGAACTGCGTATCACTGTCTACTGCGGAAGCTGAATACATTGCTGTTGGCACTTGTTGTGCTCAATTGCTGTGGATGAAGCAAACTCTCAAGGACTACGACATCAACATGAAGAATGTGCCTCTCTACTGTGACAATGAGAGTGCCATCAAGATTGCTCACAACCCAGTTCAGCACTCGAAGACAAAGCACCTACAAATTCGTCATCATTTTCTTCGTGATCATGTGTTGAAGGGCGACATCTCCATCGAGCATGTGAAGACTGAAGAACAGCTAGCAGATATCTTCACAAAGCCCTTGGATGAGAAGGGATTTAGCAAGTTGCGGTGTAATCTAAATATCTTAGAATCTTCGAATGTTCTTTGAAAAGGACACACATCCTGACACTTATGCAAAATTGATGACTTAGATGTGCAACACATGAAGAAACGTTTTTCTTCAATCAATGAAGAATAACACTCTAAGTGTGAAGAAATTAATGAAGAATTTGATTCTCGTAACCTACGACAATTGTACGCGGTGTCTGAAATCATCATTCTTATACGGTGGGTCACGCCACCACCAAAGTTGAAAATCTTCAAATTTGAGTTTTTCCTCAGTTTTGAAATTCTTCAGTTTTTCAAATTCTTCAACTTTGCAAAATCTTCACTGTTTCCGTCGTTTTTCTTCATTGGCTATATATATATTTTGGTTTATGTCCTCAACATCATTCACTTATGGCTATTTCTTCAAGTTGCATTTTCTGCTAAGTGAATGTGATCGGACCCTTCCCCCTCTATGCTATACTCAACCCAATCCATTCACAAATTCTTCATGTGCGTTCTATTTGAAACTTGTTCAAAATCTTCACTGTATCCTTGTCAGCTGAAGAAATTGCGCACGGAACTTTAAAACTGATCTTATCCAAACTTTTGTTTTTGCCGCTCAAACCATTCCGCATCCCACGATAGATTTATCTATTCACCCACGATCTAACACAATCTCCACTTTTCAGTACATGGGTGACACATGTCAAGCGAATGAGAAGGGTCAGGGGCACGTTCGTCCCAAATCTTCGGGCGAACAATTTTTCACCGTGGCTATATATACCCCCTCTCCCCTTCCTCACTTCCTTTACTCCGCTCGACCGCTCTCTCTCGCTCGAGCTTCTCAAACCCTAGCGCCGCCGCTACTCCATCGTCGCCGGTGAGGAAGAGCTTCACTGCCTCGACCTCGTCGCCGTCGTACTCGCGCCGACCGTGGAAATCTTCACTCCGCCGCCGCCGTAGCTGTCTTCTTCCGCCGAGTTAGGGCATGGAAGATCTAACCTGACGAACGTCCCATCTGTTCTTCTTAGTTCGTCGTGTTCTTCACTTCGGGTAATTAAAAGTTACTTTTATTACTCGCTTTGATTCTCCAACCTTCCTGAAAATCTTCAAAGGTGTTTATTCTTCAAATCTTCACATATATGAACACCTCAAACAAAATATGCTCTTGATTCGTTTCTCTAAGCAAAGATCTTTCTTCAAGATTCCTCAATTGTGTGGATCCTCGATCTATACAACTCTGGAACCTAAGGCAAAGATCGCTTAGTTAAATTCTTCAAGGCTCATCTGGTCAAATTCCTCAAACTAGTTTTTTTTAAGAACCTTCTGAGAACGCATATGACCTCTCCAAATTCCTCGCAACTATACTCTGTTCACAGGTACTCATGTCCGCTGCCGAATCACTAGGTTCTCATCAACTTAACTCATTTGCAGCGTTCCTCGAAGAAAAGTTGCATACTTCTTCAGAGAATTCGATTGTTCAAATTCCTCAACTGAAGAATATGGCAGAAGGAAAGAAGCCACAGAAAGGAGGAAAGAGGCCTTAGGTCATGACTGTGTTTGAGATTCCGGAGGACATCTAGGCTGATTATTGCACACCTGATGAAGCCGAGTTCCGCAAACAAAACAAAAATCAGCGCAAGGTGCGCATTCAAAGGATTGAAAGGAGATGGGCAAGGGAATGGAGGGAGTAAAAATATGTTACTCCAAAGTACATGAAGAAATTCGCTCTCAATCCTCCATGCCCAAGAGCTCCATTGGCACCTGGCCAAGAAGCTGATCCCACCAGCATCAAGCGTGGTGAGGACTTTCCTGAAGAATGGGCCAAGCGCCAAGCCAAATTGGCAAGACAAGCCAACGAGGCAGTGAGGAAATTTAATGAGGACTCTGCTACTACTGCTGCCACGAGGCCTCTGTCAAACCAAGAAAATCTATGGCAAAGAAGCCCAAGACACAAGCCAAGTGCTTCGCCAACAGTGCCCTCACGGCCAAGTTCTCATTTGTGCCCTCACGGCCAATTCCTCATGCTGCTCCTGCTCCTCCCAAGTCCTCAGCAGCTCCCACAAAGTCCTCAGCAGTTCCGACAAAGTCCTCAACACCTGTGCATCTGGCCACGTGCCAAAGGACTGCACGCATCTCCATTGCCTCTGGTGTTTCAGCAAGTTCCTCAGCTGCACCAAATTCTTCATCTGGCCCAACTCTGCTGAAGACTAAGGCCACAGTTTGACGAGGTCCTCCGCCAAGTCCCAAGAAGAAACAGGTCGCCTTCCAAGAGCCACCTGAAGATGATGAGGCTGATGATTATGAACTTGCGGAAATCATCAGAGACCGACAAGAAAGGGCCGCTAGAGCCAAAGGCACACTGTACATCGCTGTTGGATCCAAGAGCGATCCTAGACCACATTGATCTCGGCACAAGGACCCAAACACTCCTATGCTCGACTTCAAGCCGACACCGCCAAAGTCACATCTTGACTCATTTCATCCAAGAGGAGAAATGGAAATTTGATACGGCCAGAGAGATCAAGAAATCGCAGTACAGAAAAGAGAAACGGCTGAAGAAAAACGTTGTCAAGATGACAACTGAAGAACTTATAAAGATGCAGGCTGATATCAAAGCCCTCAGCGACAAATTTGACTCATATTATGCTGATTGGCAAGGAGCGAAAGTCAGATTTGTCAATCTGACAAAGAAGTTCTAAAATGTTGCTGCCCAACGCAACAAGAAATTCCTCAGCCGGAGCCTCTCGCCAGCCGATCGAAGAACATGCCAAGACCACTGATGAAGTTCGGCTCTTTGAAGAATATGCCGTTCGGGCTGATGATTCCATTCCAAATTACCAAGAAATTGCGAGGGCATCCACTAGTGGTGCGCTGAAGAAAGCGAAGAAGTCAAGGCAATCAGATTGCGCCATACCGAGGAAATTCAACCAGATTCCTCAACTCCTCCTGCGCCTACACTAACTCCAATCCTTCCATCCGCATCGGATGTGAAGAAGACCAAGGCTGCAGAACAAGTCGCAGTGAAAAAAAGGAAAGCATCTGCTGCTTCAAATTCTTCAGCCTCAAGAAGATGAAGACAATGACCAGCTCTTTTGAAAATGCTATTGATGTTGTTCCAATTTCCTCCGTGCCATCAAAGGACCTTGTTCCTTTTGGTGAAGATTATGAGATCCCAAGCGGATCTGATGAACAAAATCATTCTGCTGCTTCGTCAGAGCAGATTGATGAAGAAATTGAAGTGGAAGTTATCCCTTCAACCCCAATCATTTCCTCGCCTATGCCTCAGTTCATAGCTGAAGAGGCCGGTGTTGAGGAAATTGAAGAAGATGTGGATATTGGAAGCACAACGCTAGTGATGAACGATGACTTTTGGGAAAGTTAGCATCAAAATTTTCCACTCTTCACCCCAATCCAACAGATTCCTCAGTCCCCTGCTCCAACAGTTCAAATGGGCTCTGAAGAAACTCATCCCACTTCATCTGTACATGAAGAAATTCCAGCCACTAGCACTGATGAACCTGCTGCTGCTGATCCTCAGACTGCACATGTAGAGGAACCAGAAATTCCTCAGCCTGAAGAACCTGAGATTGCGATTCCAGAGGTCGTGATGCAACTCACTGACACTCCATTGCCAAAGCCAAAGAATCCATTCTCAACAAAGCAAAAGTTCAGGGCTGAAGACTTCTTTGGCGAGCACGTTTTCTTCACGGATTACAATCCATATGACTCTGCTCGCATAAGGAAGAGGCGTTTCTGGACTGCTGTAAGTGCATCTAGTGCCCCTTAGTGATTTTGGTGGATTGAAGACTTATAGGTTAAGGAACTAATGCGTTTGTGAGTGTACACAGGTCTATAAGTCTATGAGGAGTTTGATATTTACAGAGAAAGTCGACCCTAAAAATGAAGTTCTTCGATCAAGACTTTGATATTACGAAGACTTTCAAGACTTTGAAAGTGAAGAAATTGGTGTGACCTTGAAGACTTGGTATTCATTTAAGGAACATGAAGCGTGAAGACTTTTGTTTTCGTAGTTTCATTTTCTCTTTCTTGAGTCATAGGAAACACCGCATCGATAAAGGGGTCGAGTAAATACTAAGGAAAAATTTCCATGTGATGCTCAACTCAAAATCCTACACCTACCAATCCCTTCGAGTGAAGCCTTTGGAAATCTCATACGACTCAGTCAATTTCTTCAGTGACAGAGACGAAGCTCTTCTGGTCGTTGAGGAATTTGTTCTGACTGAGGAGTTAGGAATTCGCTAGTGCGGATTGCCTACACAAAGGAGGAACATGATAGCCCCGAGGAATTTGAGATTCAAATTTCCGACCGTTCTGTGTTCTTGCCGCCACTGTCCCAAAATATCTTATCCACCTAACGGTCATATCATTGAAGGGCATTTATGTCTTATCATGTCGGGCTGCTCCCTAGGCTATAACTAGCCGCCCCTACAACCACTAGCTGGTTGGCTGCTCCGAGAGAAACTTGACACTTGTCATTTGAGAGCAACCCATCCTCCGAGGACTTTGAGTGAAAATCATCGAGTGAGGAAAAACCCAAAACCAAACCCCTACAAACCCAAAGTGATTGAGCATCACTGAAGAAATTGATCCTGCGTGGATCCGACGCTTGTTACCTTTGAAGACTGTGCTTCTTCCAGACGGTTAGGCGTCATGGTCTAGAGCATCCAAGAGGGATTGTGGATCGCCGAGTGACCAAGTCTGTGAAGGTTTGGAAGTCGCCTGAAGACTTACCACGAGTGATTGGACGAGGTTTGTGTGACCTTAGTTCAAGGAGAATATGGTGAGGACTTGGTGTCCTGAGTTGCGTGCTTTCGATTTGGGTGTCCGGACTGTGTGTCCTCGAGTTTAAATACTCAAATTACCGAACCGTGACGCATAACCGAGGCAGCAGCTTGAACTGGTCTACCAAATCATTGTCTTCACCAACCTAATCTGGTTCTATTTCCTCAACCCTTTCATTTCCTCATTACCGTGTTGAGTGTTTGTTCATATCTGTTTGAAGACTTTGATCAAGACTTTCTCAATTTCCTCAGTTCAATTTCTTCAGTCAGTTTGTCTTCATCTGTGTTATCCTGTGATTACGCTTTCTGTACTCTGTGTTTTTCCTCATTTCATCATGATGACCATGCGTGTATTCTGTTATTCTTACTTCTGAGTACTTATTCCGCTGCAAGTAGTTCTTCGCTAAGGAATTTCCTCACCGGCAAATTCCTTAGTGCATAATTCATAAAAATCGCCTATTCACCCCCCCTCTAGTCGATATAACGCACTTTCAATTGGTATCAGAGCAAGGTACTCCCTTGTTCTGTGTGATTTTGGTTTAACCACCTGGAGTTTTAGTTATGTCGACCGCAGGTATGATCAAGGTCTCAAATAGGTGTCCTACCTTTGATGGGACGGACTACCCCTATCGAAGAACAAGATGCGAATGCATCTTGAAGCAATTGACAACGATCTACGGTATGTTGTGCAAAATGGTGTTCCTCACCACACCTTCTCCGAATCTGGCTGATGTGAAGAGATTCAAGCAACTCGATTCTCAAGCAAAGAATATCATATGTGGCCATCTGAGCAAAGGACAATATGGAAGAGTGAGTGCTTTGGAAACTGCCAAGCTCATCTGGGATAGGCTGTCCAAAGTAAATGAAGGAGTCTCAACTCAGCGTGACTCCCGAGTTGATGTTCTTCGGAATCTCTTCAACCGCTTCAAAAGACTCGACAACGAAAATGTTCAACAAACCTTCGATCGCCTCACTGACATCTCAAATGAGCTTCATGCACTTTGCGCCACTGACATCACCGACCACGAGGTGGTGAAGAAATTGTTGAGATCGCTTGATTCCTCATTTGATACTCTGGCACTGATGATACAAGAGTGTGCTGACTACAAGTCACTTGATCCAGCTAATATCCTTGAGAGGCTAAATACTCATGAGTTTCAGCTTGCTGAAAAGAGAGATCTCTATGGTTCTAGCTATGGAAAAACACGTGCCCTGAAGGCCAAGGCTGTGTCTGAATCTGAGTGTGAAGACTCTGGTAGTAGCCTTGGAGATCCTGAAGAATTGAGCCAGGAGCTAGTAATCGCTCGTGAAGAAATTCCAGAAGTTCTCAAGACGTGGTCGCTTTGGAAAATCCTTAAGAAGCGGTGATTCCTCATCCAAAGGACTATAAGAGAAGACTTTGTCACAAATGCAAGAAACCTGGTCACTACATCCAAGATTGTCCTCAGTGGGAAAAGGAATTAAAGAAGAAGAAACACAAGGATTACAGTTCTGATGACGCGAAGAAGAAGAAGAAATCATCCAAACCTTCATCATCAAAATCCTCAAAGCCTTCTTCTCACAAGAAGAGCAGCTCCAAAAAGGCTCGGGCATTCATTGGCAAGGAAATGGACTCTGAAGCTGAATCTGAGGAACATGAGGAAGAGGAGGCATCAGAAGAATCTGAGTCTGGTGTGACGAGTCTAGCTTCGCCATCGCTTTCGTCAGCAAGTCCATCTTCAATTCTGAAGAAAATGACCTCACCAACAAAGCTGATAAAGACAGTGATGAATACGCTCCCACCTATTGCTTCATGGCAAAGGGTGCCAAGGTACTCAAATATACCTCCTCTGAATCTAGTGAAAATGAATCTGATGATGATCTAAAGCCCAGTTACTCAAAACTTCCTAAGATTGCTGTAAAACAACAAAGGGCTTTGGAAAAGGTTCAAAACATGCTAGATAAGAGTGATGATATGTTAGGTGAAGAAATGGATCGCACTAAAGCCTCGACCGAAAATCTTCAGAGACTTCAGCCTAGGTTTGACAGCCTTCAAGGTCATCATAACACTCTCTTATCTCGATCATGAGAAACTTTCTTATGAATTTCTTCAAAGAAAGTAAGATCTTGAGAAGCTAAGAGTGAGTTATGAAGATCTTCGAAGGAGCGCGATTCATTACTTGCTCAACAAATCAGCGCTTCTCGTGAAGAATTTGTTCCTCCATGCTTAAAGTGCATTGAACGTGAATCGCTAATTCTTCACCTGAATGTTCAAATGCTTCAATCGTTATAAATTCTTCACCTGCCTCTGCTATCACTAATTCCTCATCCGAGGACATTGCTAGTATCACTAACGATGCAGGTTGAAGGAATTGTACATGACAAGCATGTACAAAAGCCTCAAAGGGCATCAGACTCTTTGTGATGTGCTTAAAAGCAGATCCTCAATAGAAACCCTAGGAAAGAGGGTATTGCCCTTGAGAGGAAACTCAATGCCGATGGAACATATTGGAAGCCCGAGCGGTACCCCAAAACCTCATGGGTTGCCGCAAAGGGACCTCTAGTTGATCCATCTAACTTATCCGCTTTACATGTGAATCTCCTCATTCTTCCGATGAGTCATTTGAATCCAACTATAAACTGTTCAAAAATCAGAATGGTGAAGTATTTGCTAGATATGTTGGCACTAATCGCAGGAACGGTTCCCTATGAAGAAAATCTGGGTTCCCAAGAAGTGCCTTGAAAGTCTTCAGGTGAATGTCCTCATGACACCACCTATGAAGAATAGGAACCCTAGATCAAACTCTTCATATGGACCAAATTCTTCATATGGATCCAAGTCCTCATACGGACCAAATTCCTCACGTGGATCAAATTCCTCAAAAGGATCAAAGTCCTCATATGATTATCATCGTGCTAACAACTCTGCTTTAGCAGGTAGAGCTAAGGGCTATGAATATGTGCATTATTCTTCAAACCAATATGTTCATAAGTCCTCGAAGAATTTCTCTGCTTATTCATATGCCTACCCTAACCCCTCTTATGTGAAACGAAATGGATTGGCCTCTATGCCACCATTCTCATATGGTGCTCACAGAGTAATGAACTCTTTGCCACCCCTTCAGATGTGGGTGGTGAAGAAAAAGAACTAACTTCTTCTGCAGGGTCAGGTCTCCAGACGTGCTTTAAACGTCTAAAGAATTTGCTGGAGGCACGACAAAATGCTGAAAGGATGCAAAGCTAATCATGATGAAATGAACTTTCATTTGACACGTCCTCATACTGCTTATCTTTTAATACTGACTGATGAAATTCATCTGATGAACTTGATATCATATTCTTCAGTGATGAAGTATATGAGATCATAAGTTGCACTAATTCATCTGCAGGATGATCAACCCAAAGCCACTGAGTGGGTTCTCGATAGTGGATGTACAAATCACATGACTGGTGACAAGAATCTATTGATGGATGCTCCTTATCACCGTCACATCCGAAGCATATCATCTTTGCCGACAAAGGCAAAAGTCAGGTATTGGGTCTTGGTAAGGTTGCGATCTCTAAGGACATACACATGGACAAAGTCATGCTTGTTGAGTCCTTAGGATACAACCTCATGTCGATCTCAATGCTTTGTGATCTTGATATGGTTGTTATCTTTGGCAAGTATCGTTGTGTTGTGATTATGGAAGTCGACAATTCCAAAGTTTTCAAGGCTTTAGGAGAGGAGACTTGTATATTGTTGATTTCTCTACAGTGACCACAACCAGCCGTGGTGTCTACTTGCAAAAGCTTGAAGGTTGGCTATGGCATCGGCGACTTGGTCACGCAGGCATGAGGAATTTGCACACGCCATAAGAAGAAGCATGTCATTGGCATTGAGAATGTCAAATTCCTCAAGGATCACTTATGCGGAGCCCGTGAAGCTGAAAAATGACCAAGGCCAAGCATCCAAATAAGACTATCATGACCACTACTCGTCCCTTCGAATTGCTTCACATGGACCTCTTTGGTCCCAATAATTACTCAGCTGTCGTTAATGATGCATCTCTATATGGCTTTGTTATTGTTGATGATTACTCTCGTTACACATGGGTACACATTGTTACTTACAAAAATCAAGTGCAGGAAATCTTCAAACGATTTTCCTCGAGGGCTTCAACTAACTTTGGTGTGAAGATCAAACACATCAGGAGTGTTTTTGGAACTGAGTTCAAGAATTCCGGTCTTGATGCCTATCTTGATGAACTTGGTATGGCGTCGTGGAGCGCAAGAACAGAACTCTTGTTGAGATGGCTCGCACTATGCTTGATGAATACAAAACGCCTAGTCGTTTTTGGATTGATGCAATTGATACTGCGTGCCACATCATCAACAGAGTATATCTTCACAAATTCTTCAAGAAGACTGCCTATGAACTCCTCACTGACAAGAAACCCAATGTAAGTTATTTCAAAGTCTTGGTGCTAAATGCTGGATTAGAGATCCTCATCACAATTCTAAATTTGCACCGAATGCACATGAAGGTTTTATGCTTGGTTACGGAAAGGACTCGCACACCTCTGAGTCTTCAACATTGCTCTTCACAAGATTGTTGACACATTGTAGATGTGCGGTTCGATGAAACTAATGGCTCGCAAAGAGAGCACCTACCTTCGTGTTAGATGAACCAAAGACCCGAGGATTCTATCAAGTTCAAGGCAACTAAGGATGTCATTCCCATCAAGAATCTGCTGAAGAATTCATTCCTCAGACGCCGAAGAACGCCGAAATGATGCACTGAAGATAATGCTGAAGACAATGGTGCTGAGGATAATGATCAAATTCCTCGTCGACAACCAGCTCATCCTCGCGTTGCAAAAGAAGTGCAAGTGGAGAAGATCATCGATGACATTGAAGCGCCAGTTCCTCTCACACGCTCAAAAGCTTCACATTTATCTAACTTTTGTGGGCACTATGCTTTTGTCTCTATCACAGAGCCCACTAAGGTAGATGAAGCATTTCTGGAGCCGGAGTGGATTCAAGCTATGCAAGAAGAATTACATCAGTTCGAGCTCAACAATGTCTAGGAACTGGTCAAACATCCAGATCCTCGCAAGCATAATATCATTGGCACAAAGTGGATCTACCGCAACAAGCAAGATGAAAATGGTCTTGTGGTAAGGAATAAGGCACGATCGGTAGCTCAAGGCTACACACAAAGTTGAAGGAATTGATTTCGATGAAACTTTTGCACTGTTGCTAGACTTGAGGCTATTCAGATATTACTTGCTTATGCTAATCATCATGATATTATCTTATATCAAATGGATGTGAAAAGTGCATTCCTCAATGGTAAGCTTGAGGAAGAAGTATATGTTGCTCAACCCCAGGTTTTGAAGATCCAAAGAATCCTGACAAAGTCTTCAGACTTAATAAGGCCCTCTATGGCCTCAAGCAAGCTCCTCAAGGCGTGGTATGATACATTGAAGGAATTCTTCGTGAAGAATGGCTTCACACCAGTTCACTCGACCCTACTCTCTTTACTAAATCTTATGATGGTGAAATGTTTGTGTGCCAAATATATGTTGATGATATTATCTTTGGCTGTACTGACCAACGTTATAGTGATGAATTTGCCTATATGATGAGTGAAGAATATCAAATGTCTATGATGGGAGAGTTGAAATTCTTCTTAGGTCTTCAAATTCGTCAACAACACAATGGCATACTCATATCTCAGGAGAAATACCTCAAAGATGTCCTGAAGAAATTCGGCATGCAAGATTGCAAAGGCGTCAAAATTCCTATGCCCACAAATGGCCATCTATGCTATTATGAAAATGTTTTTGACTTCGATCTAAATGTATAACTCTCCCTGATTGGTTCTTTATTGTACTTATGTGCATCTAGGCCAGATATTATGCTTAGTATTTGCATGTGTGCCCTATTTCAAGCTACACCGAAGGAATCACACCATAAGGCTGTGAAGCATATTCTTCGATATCTAGCACACACACCAACACTAGGATTATGGTACCCCAAGGGCTCTGTTTTTGATCTCATTGGATATTCTGACTCTGACTATGCTGGTGATCGTGTGGACCGCAAGTCAACTTCCGCACTTGTCATTTCCTCGGACGATCTTTGGTCCGTTGGTCCTCAAAGAAACAGAATCACAGATCTCTACCATCATGGAAGCTGAATACATTGCTGCTGGCTCGTGTTGTGCTCAATTGCTATGGATGAAGCAAACTCTCAAGGACTATGGCATCAACCTCAAGAATGTGCCTCTCATCGTGACAATGAGAGTGCCATCAAGATTGCTCACAACCCAGATTCAAGACTTTCGAAGACAAAGCACATACAAATTCATCATCATTTTCTTCGTGATCATGTGTTGAAGGGCGACATCTCTATCGAGCATGTGAAGACTGAAGAACAGCTAGCCGATATCTTCACTAAGCCCTTGGATGAGAAGAGATTTAGCAAGTTGCGGTGTGAGCTAAATATCTTAGAATCTTTGAATGTTCTTTGAAAAAGACACACATCCGACACTTATGCAAAATTGATGACTTAGATGTGCAACACATGAAGAAACGTTTTTCTTCAATCAATGAAGAATAACACTCTAAGTGTGAAGAAATTAATGAAGAATTTGATTCTCAGAAACCTACGACAATTGTACGCGGTGTCTGAAATCATCATTCTTATACGGTGGTTCACGCCACCACCAAAGTTGAAAATCTTCAATTTGAGTTTTTCCTCGCTTTTGAAATTCTTCGCTTTTTCAAATTCTTCAACTTTGCAAAATCTTCACTATTTCCGGCTGCCTTTCTTCATTGGCTATATATATATATGGGTTTATGTCCTCTACAGCATTCACTTATGGCTATTTCTTCAAGTCGCTTTACGCTAAGTGAATGTGATCGGACCCTTCCCCTCTATGCTATACTCAACCCAATCTATTCACAAATTCTTCATGTGCGTTCTATTTGAAACTCGTTCAAAATCTTCACCGTGTCCTTGTCAAATTTGAAGAAATTGCGAACGGAACTTTAAAACTGATCTTATCCAAATTTTCGGTTTTGTCATTAAACTGTTTCGCATCCCATGATGCATTATTTTACTCACCCACGATCGTACACGATCTCCACTACACAGTACGTGGGTGACACATGTCGCGTGAAGGAGAAAGGGCAGGGGCACGTTCGTCCCAAATCTTCGGGCGAACAGTTTTTCACCGTGTCTATAAATACCCCTCTCCCCTTCCTCACTTCCTTTACCCCGCTCGACCTCTCTCTCCCGCTTGAGCTCCTCAAACCCTAGCGCAATCGCTACTCCATCGTCGCCGGTGAGGAAGAGCTTCACTGCCTCGACCTCTTCACCGACGTACTCGCGCCGACTGCGGAAATCTTCACTCCGCCGCCGCCGTAGCTGTCTTCCTCCGCCAAGTTAGGGCGTGGAAGATCTGAACAGACGAGCTTCACATCTACAACACCCAGTTCGCCGTGTTCTTCATTTAGGGTAAATAAAAGTACTTTTACTACCCTCGTTGATCCAAATCTTACACTACAAAATCTTCAAAGGTGTTTTATTCTTCAAATCCTCACACACAAACACCTCACAAGTTATATGCTCTTGATCCGTTTCTCTAAGCAATCATTTTCTTCAAGATTCCTTGTAACATCCCAAAATTCTAAATTTTGGAATGTTATAAACAAATAGATAGATTTGATTGATTGCTTGATTGATTGACTGAAAGTGAGTGAATTCGAAACTTTTTTGAAAGTTAGATGAGAGGGAATAAAAGGACTTTCCCAAACTTTCATTTTGCTTTTATGATCTTCGGGAATTCAAATTCTTTTCATCACAAAACCCTGGAGAGAAGATGACATGACTTCTTCCATTTATTTAAATGACAAGGGTGTTGAAAATATTTGAATTTCATTTGGAAAATATTTCCAATTCTGAAACTTTATGCAACTCAATGATTTTCACGGCGAAGATAAAATGACTCCTTCAAAACATATGAAATATGAGTTGGGAGTTTCAAAGAATTAAATTCAAAGTTCTTTTGAATTTATTTTCAATTTGGAGTTATTTGAGTTTTATTCAAATTATTTTCCTCCAAAAATAAAATATATGGAAAATAGGGTAACATGATTCCTGCATCGTAAAAATTGGAGAGAAATAAATTTGAATTAATTTTGGTATTTTTAAAATGATTTTCAGTGGATTTTATTAGGGCAAGAGTAATCGCTTGTTTTATTTGAATTTGTGTGTATTTTATTTGAAGCTAAAATAATGTCCATGTTGTAGGATATCTTTTCCTGAAAATTTTGATATATTATATGTCTATAGCATATTTTTATTTATTTTGGTTTTATTTTCTGAAAATTTATTTAATTTTTTTTAAAAACTGCAGCGCCTTGGGCCAAAGGCCCAAGCCGCAAGCCACCGGCCGGCCAAGGCCACAAGGCCATCGCACGCGCCAAGCCAGGGAGCCGCCGCTCCTTTTCTAGTCCTAGTAGGACTCTTGTACTACTTTCCGTTTATTCCGTTTTGTTTCTAGATCTTTTTCCTTTTGTTTCCTAATCCCAGTCTATTTCTTGCCTCCTACCCCAAGCAAAACCCTCCCCTCCCCAATATAACTACCCAAGCACCCCCCCTCCAACACATCAAACCAACACCTCTCCTCTCCTCTCCTCTCCGAAGCAGCAGCTCCCACACAGCGCCGCCGCCGCTTGCCACCGCCGCTTAAGTGCCGCCGCGCCATGTAACGCCCACGCCGGGAGCCCTCGCCTCTTCGAGGTACTAGCCCCGCGCCGCATCACCTTTTCTTTTCCTCGGTTCGGTTTTTCATAAATCGTTCCGGTTTCCGTTCCGGTTTTCTAGATCGGTCTTTCCTTTCGGTTTTCTTTCCGAAACCCTAGATCGGTTTTCTCGCCGGTTTTTCTTTCCGGTTTTGTTTAGCGAGCGTTCGCTCGATAGATTTTTTTTTATTTTTAATTTCCGTCAGGGACCTATCCGTAGTGTTATTTTTTTAGTCCCTAATCTTCAAACGCTCATAACTTTTTACTCGTAAGTCGGAATCCAACGAAACCAACGCCCACTTCTTCATTATGATCCCCTCTATCCAGTAATCCAACTCAAACATGTTTTTGATAATTTAAAATTTGAATTAGATCAGATTTGTATTCAAACTTCGTTTGATCGTAACTTGAGTTTCGTAGCTCCATTTGAGTTGATTCTTTTTGCAAATCGAAGCTCTTGACCTAAACTTTCTGATAAGGCCAAATTCACATAATTTTGGTACTGTTAGAAATTGTTTTATGTTGCAGGAGTTATTTTTTTGGTTTTGATGTTTTCCGAATTGTTTCTTCGTTCTTTCCGATCTTTTGAGTTATTGCTTATGTGTGGTTACTATTGATTGCTTACGATAGATTGACCGGAGTGTGACGAGTAGATCTATCAAGAGTTTTGAGTGCGAATCATCTTCATCAACTTTGCAGGCAAGTAACACTTTGATCATACTGTTCTCATACCCAGTTTTTATGCATTAGATCTATTCCTCAAACATTGCATGATTAGGATCTAATTAAATTGTGGGTTTTGGGAAGTAGATTGAGGTAGTACCTATTACCTGTTTTATTATCAAACCCTTGGGAGTTACTTCTACGTTTGCTTATTATGCCATGCTATGCTAGTAGACGTGGTTTGGGTGAGTGATATCCATGACAGATGTGAGATTGTTAATTTAATGGTTTATCTAAGGTGGCAACTTAAACACACATCTGGGTGGATTGAGGCGCCTGGTTTCCATCAGGACTTGCCTGTTTTTCTTCGGACCGACACACATGCTCAAAGGGATCATAAGATTATTCAAACTAGTAACTTCCGTGTGCAGCCACAAGCCATTATGGGCTCTGGCATAGTTGACTAAGTTGTGCGAACTCTTACGGGTAGACTAGCAGATGTAGGGGTTGTAGGTTGGTACGGTCTACCCACAAGTAAGGTGCTAGCGCCACGAAGACTATGTCTCGGTCATCCGTCTCTCAAACACCATGTAGTGCGAGAACCAAACGGAGGCGATCGAGTCTTGTGGGGAAAAGTACGCAAACCTCTGCAGAGTGTATAAACTAATCATGATTAGCCGTGTCCCCGGTTATGGACATCTTGAGTATCTAGTTCTTGGATTATCCTGTTGATCTCATCATGTTACTCTAATTAATATTGTTGGGTTTTTAATGAGTACTTTTAATTGGGATTGAGAATGCTGTCAACCATTCTCAATGTTTAACAACCACCATGATAGTTAAACAAATTTATTCATTTGAAGTAGGGAAAAATTTGGCTTTTCGCAAAAAACCTTATAACCATAGAGCTTTTCCACCAGCCATATATGCATGTAGTATAGCCTATTCTTTCATTACTCTCTATGTGTTACATTGCCAGCATATTCCATGTCTTGACCCGTTTCGGGCTGCAACTTTTCATGTTGCGAGACTTCTCGATTTACGACAGTAAGTGATATGTTAGGGTTACGATTTCCTATACTCAACTTTGTTGTTGGTGTTGATGGGAATCCACAACCTTGTTAAGCTTCCGCTATGTTTTGGATTGAGGTAATAGTTTTTACGTTACTTTATACATGTGATTTACCTCTGTTATAAATCCTTCGAGTACTGTGTGTGTCAGCATACCGATCCAGGGATGACACGAAAGCACAGAGACTTGATCCATTCGGGTCGGGTCGGTACAAGATGGTATCAGAGCACATGTTGACTGTAGGACGTGACCCTAGAAAATGGGAAGCCCATAGGAAAGATTTTTCTCTACAACTTTCTTTTTCAAAAGATCTTTTACCTCTTCTTCTCGAAGTTTATTCAAATATTCCCTTCTAGTGAGACCATACCCCTTTTCCCTTTTGACCACTCGAAGATTCGACTGATGAGACCACTCCAAGGAGATAAGATATCGGACAACCAAGACCATTTGGAGTGAAGAGGATTTTACCATCTAAATGGAAACTACAACTATTGAAGACTCCGAAGACTATGAGATTTTGAAGGCTCTGAAGAATTCCCAGATCTTATGACCTAGGAAGGTTACGCTTATGGAATTTGACGGACCATGGAAGTTATCAATACCCGAGATCAAGGTGTATTGGATCTGGAGTGTTACATCAGAAAGTTAAGATGGACCCACAAGAAGCTAAATTTCGACAAGGAAGTATTTCATGAAGAACTCAGGATCCAGAAGCTGAAAGTAGACAAGCTGAGGAGCAAAACCTTGAGACATCAAAGTTTTGTCAGAATCAAGGATGATGGGACCATGGTTCATGTCAAGGAAGTTGAAACCAGAAGTTTGGAATGCAACTCCAGAAATATTACAGGACGTCGCGAGAGACTTCGTGTCAACAGATATGATCTGGCAAAAGGAACAAGCATGATCAGAAGCAGCCATCAGAGACATGAACAAGACTTGAAGAGTGTGATGACTTTGAGATCTATTGACCTTTAGAAGACCAAACCCCTGTTACATACCTACGTTAGATGCGACGATTGTGAGCTGTCATTTGTTTGATGTTTTTTCTGACAGCCACAATAAAACCTGTCTTTTCAAAACTTTTGTTTGAATTGTGTGCATCCCTCTCTCTCCAACCTTATCTTATCCTTACCCCAAAACCCATGGACTCGTTAGAAGATGAATGGAGAAGAGCTTATATTTTCTGGACCGATGAGTCAACTGGAGATGGATCGATGAATTCAGAACATGAGGATCACATGGAGAATAATCCTATAGCCGGAAAGGATATGACCCAGCATGCTTTTCCATTCTTTGAAAGAGGTGCTGCTATTTGGTGGAGGATGCACCAAACCATCAGTGGATTGCAAAGAGTAACCACTTGGGAAGAATTTAAGTTGACTTTGCTAAAGTCTCGGTTTGTGACCCAGAAGTTGAAGCCTTATGGAAAGGATATGAAGAAACCTTGTGCGTACAAGCTACGTGGAGAAATAGGACACACCCATAAGGAACACAAGGATGAATGCCCTAATTGTGAAGGAAGTCACCCAGCTGAAGAATGCCCAACTAGGCAGATCACTTGTTTCTTGTGTGAAGGGACTACCCACTACCCTACTCAGTGTCACATTTACCCCATGGTACAAAGAACCATCCAGCAGAAGAAAGAAGAAATGAAAGGAGCCCTCATGGAGATGTTAGAAGAACCTGTGACGAAGGAAAATGTTGAGGACACACACAAAGGAAACAAAATTAAAGCCCGCACCAAGTCATGCTATTCATGTGGAGAAGAGGGACACATCTCCCAAGATTGTCCGAATGGAGATCTAGTAGAATTCCTGACAGAGGAAGTAGAGTATGACCCACAAGAAATATAAGCCACGATTGGAACAGAAAGGTCCCTAAGAGGAATAGATTGGATTGGTGAAGGATCTCGAGTCATGTCACCTGTTACAAATGCAAGGAGTCGTGGGCACTACATCAACACTTGCCCAAAATGGAAGCCGAGGACCCAAAGAGGCTATGTGATCATGAGGAAACCTCGAAACCCGTTAGAAGTAATATGTTTCCGTTTTAATGTAGCAGGGCACTTTGCCAGAGATTATCCGAAGGAGAAGGAGACTGATGATATACAGTTGAAGTTGTAACAAAAGAAATGGAGTAGTAGAAGTGAGAGCGTTTTCTTTTATATTGAGGTGTTAAGTTGAGACATGTAATGGAAAAGCGAGAGATTGTAATAATTTAAGAATCAATAAAGTTAGCAGTGTTGGTACTGCTTTGGATTTTATGAGTTACCTATGAGGAAAGATGTTGACCAATTTCGAGGATATGAGAAATATGGTCTATGGAATATTGGAACATTTTAAGGGTGGTAGTACCCTGTAAGAACCATTGACCCCTGGAAAAGATAAGGATACCCATTGAATGGATTTCAGACAAAATGAATATGAGTTTTGTCTCGATATGTTTGATACCCCAAGAGAGTATGGGATGACGTTGGAGACCGTCAGTTGTTTGGACCAAATGTGATCAAGGATTCGGAAGAGAATGTTAAGTTGATTCGAGATAGACTGAAAGTATCTCACCAGTGCGTAATAGTTATGCATACTCAATAACGCAAGGAGGTAGTCTATAAAATTTGAGACAGAGCATGTATTCGTGTGTCCCTCCGTGAGGTGTTAAGCGATTTAGAGTTAAAGGAAAGTTAGCCCCGAGATTTGTAGGACCATACCGAGTTTGGAACGTATGGGAGAATTGGCTAACAAGTTGGAGTCACCCGAAGGACTGTCAGAAGTTCATGATGTGTTTCACGTATTCCAGTTGAAGAAGTGCCATGCAGAAATGGCCAATATTCCCCGGTAAGGATGCTTGACCCTGGAAAGGATAATGATGTTCCACGAAGTGGAGTATGCACTTCATAAGTATAAGTTTTTATCTCGGTAGGTGGGATATGCCACGAGGATGAAGAGATGAAGTACCATTGGATATAAAGGAGGTATGATGTTGGAAATATGGATCAATGGAAATTCCATGATGAGTCTGAGTAATCATGTCTAGTTTGGTGCCAATAGAAGGAAGGAAGACAGTACAATTGAATGGATTTAAGAATACTGGAAGTTGAAGGTTGGAATAACGATTAGTTGCCCGCAATGATGAGTTCAAGGATTACAAGTGATGAGATGGGCCATAACCCACAGGCCCCAGGACCTGCCAAGAAGCAAGCACACTCTTGCTGAAGGAAAAACCCTGGAAGAAGTTATGATTTTATCGATAGACGATTCTATAGGAGTTTACGCAAAACCTGAGAGTTGTTAAGGAACGATATATGTTTGTTTGGCTTGCAGAATCAATGGATTTATCCGAACTTGGTTCACCGACAAGAGAAATTCTGCAATGCTTGTGAGGATGACCGAGTGTTAGAATGCGAGATTCGCTAAACCAGGTACAAGGTAATGATTTGGGTGCGGGATGGATTGATCACCATACCGACTTACTCTTATTATTCGCCTTGCTATATGGGATGGTAAATCTGAGTGACTTACCTATAGTAGAGAGACGACGATCAAAACCTTGTTGAACCTTAGAATGGTATAAGAATTTTTTTCCTTGTACACGGCAGTTGTTGCCAACCGTAGGTTATACGGTGAGGTTCAACCCAGACCCATTTCATGCAGGACAAACCATAAATTGTTGACCACCATGAGATATCGATAGTTGTTTAGAATTGGCGCCAGACCCGTCAGCTATGAAGATCCAGTTTCGGGATAACCTTACCAAGAAGTAAAGGACAAAAGTACTGAGGAAAAGGTTATGCCGCTACAGGAAGAGCCCAGAGAAGGAATTATCCTTAAGATCTGAGAAGACCGACACTGTCAGTAATAAGGATGGAGTATATGAGTTTTGATGGAACCATAACCATGCTTCTAAGGGTGGTAGCACCCGAGACCCGGAGACGATCGATGGATTTTCGAGAAGACCCCCCCAAACCCTAACCTATTTCTTGCTAGCCTCTCCGAATCTCGAGGACGAGATTCCTTTCAAGGGTGGTAGGTTTGTAACATCCCAAAATTCTAAATTTTGGAATATTATAAACAAATAGATAGATTTGATTGATTGCTTGATTGATTGACTGAAAGTGAGTGAATTCGAAACTTTTTTTGAAAGTTAGATGAGAGGGAATAAAAGGACTTTCCCAAACTTTCATTTTGCTTTTATGATCTTCGGGAATTCAAATTCTTTTCATCACAAAACCCTGGAGAGAAGATGACATGACTTCTTCCATTTATTTAAATGACAAGGGGTGTTGAAAATATTTGAATTTCATTTGGAAAATATTTCCAATTCTGAAACTTTATGCAACTCAATGATTTTCACGAGCGAAGATAAAATGACTTCTTCAAAACATATGAAATATGAGTTGGGAGTTTCAAAGAATTAAATTCAAAGTTCTTTTGAATTTATTTTCAATTTGGAGTTATTTGAGTTTTATTCAAATTATTTTCCTCCAAAAATAAAATATATGGAAAATAGGGTAACATGATTCCCTACATCAGAAAATTGGAGAGAAATAAATTTGAATTAATTTTGGTATTTTTAAAATGATTTTCAGTGGATTTTATTAGGGCAGTAGCACTGTTTGTTTTATTTGAATTTGTGTGTATTTTATTTGAAGCTAAAATAATGTCCATGTTGTAGGATATCTTTTCCTGAAAATTTTGATATATTATATGTCTATAGCATATTTTTATTTATTTTGGTTTTATTTTCTGAAAATTTATTTATTTATTAAAAAAAAACTGCAGCCCCCTGGGCCAAAGGCCCAAGCCGCAAGCCACCGGCCGGCCAAGGCCACAAGGCCATCGCGCGCGCCAAGCCAGGGAGCCGCCGCTCC
Source organism: Aegilops bicornis (assembly GCA_021605145.1). Classification (NCBI taxonomy): domain Eukaryota; kingdom Viridiplantae; phylum Streptophyta; class Magnoliopsida; order Poales; family Poaceae; genus Aegilops; species Aegilops bicornis. Next base: position 206,116,013 of record CM038669.1, on the reverse strand, counting down.
TTTTCTAGTCCTAGTAGGACTCTTGTACTACTTTCCGTTTATTCCGTTTTGTTTCTAGATCTTTTCCCTTTTGTTTCCTAATCCCAGTCTATTTCTTGCCGCCTACCCCAAGCAAAACCCTCCCTCCCCAATATAAATACCCAAGCACCCCTCCCCTCCAACACGTCAAACCAACACCTCTCCTCTCCTCTCCTCTCCGCAAAGACCAGCCCACACCAGCGCCGGCCGCTTGCCACCGCCGCCGCCAAGTGCCGCCGCGCCGCCTAACGCCGCCACCGCCGAGCCCCTCGCCTCTTGAGGTTCTAGCCTTGCGCGTCACCTTTTCTTTTCCTCGGTTCGGTTTTTTCAGAATCGTTCCGGTTTCCGTTCGGTTTTCTAGATTGGTTTTTCGTTTGGTTTTCTTTCCAAACCCTAGATCGGTTTTCGCGGTTTTTCTTTCCGGTTTGTTTAGCGGCGTTAAGCTCGATAGATTTTTCTTTTTATTTTTAACTTCCGTCAGGGACCTATCCGTAGTGTTATTTTTTTAGTCCCTAATCTTCAAACGCTCATAACTTTTTACTCATAAGTCGGAATCCAACGAAACCAACGCCCACTTCTTCATTATGATCCCCTCTATCCAGTAATCCAACTCAAACATGTTTTTGATAATTTAAAATTTGAATTAGATCAGATTTGTATTCAAACTTCGTTTGATCATAACTTGAGTTTCGTAGTCTGCTTGAGTTGATTCTTTTGCAAATCAAGCTCTTGACCTAAACTTTCTGATAAGGCCAAATTCACATAATTTTGGTACTGTTAGAAATTGTTTTATGTTGCAAGAGTTATTTTTTTGGTTTTGATGTTTTCCGAATTGTTTCTTCGTTCTTTCCGATCTTTTGAGTTATTGCTTATGTGTGGTTACTATTGATTGCTTACGATAGATTAACCGGAGTGTGATGAGTAGATCTATCAAGAGTTTTGAGTGCGAATCATCTTCATCAACTTTGCAGGCAAGTAACACTTTGATCATACTGTTCTCATACCCAGTTTTTATGCATTAGATCTATTCCTCAAACATTGCATGATTAGGATCTAATTAAATTGTGGGTTTTGGGAAGTAGATTGAGGTAGTACCTATTACCTGTTTTATTATCAAACCCTTGGGAGTTACTTCTACGTTTGCTTATTATGTCATGCTATGCTAGTAGACGTGGTTTGGGTGAGTGATATCCATGACAGATGTGAGATTGTTAATTTAATGGTTTATCTAAGGTGGCAACTTAAACACACATCTGGGTGGATTGAGGTACCTGGTTTCCATCAGGACTTGCCTGTTTTTCTTCGGACCGCCACCTGTGCTCAAAGGGATCATAAGATTATTCAAACTAGTAACTTCCGTGTGCAGCCACAAGCCATTATGGGCTCGGCATAGTTGACTAAGTTGTGCGAACTCTTACGGGTAGACTAGCAGATGTAGGGGTTGTAGGTTGGTACGGTCTACCCACAAGTAAGGTGTTAAGCGCTCGAAGACTGTGTCTCGGACATCCGTCACTCAAACACCAAGTAGAGTGAGAAACAAACGCAGGCGATCGAGACTGGTCGGGAAAAGTACGCAAACCTCCGCAGAGTGTATAAACTAATCATGATTAGCCGTGTCCCCGGTTATGGACATCTTGAGTATCTAGTTCTTGGATTATCCTGTTGATCTCATCATGTTACTCTAATTAATATTGTTGGGTTTTTAATGAGTACTTTTAATTGGGATTGAGAATGCTGTCAACCATTCTCAATGTTTAACAACCACCATGATAGTTAAACAAATTTATTCCTTTGTAGTAGGGAAAAATTTGGCTTTTCGCAAAACCTTATAACCATAGAGCTTTTCCACCAGCCATATATGCATGTAGTATAGCCTATTCTTTCATTACTCTCTATGTGTTACATTGCCAAAGATATTCCATGTCTTGACCCGTTTCGGGCTGCAACTTTTCATGTTACTGACTTCTCGCATTTACGAGTAAGTGATACGTTAGGGTTACGATTTCCTATACTCAACTTTGCTGTTGGTGTTGATGGGAATCCACAACCTTGTTAAGCTTCCGCTTATGTTTTGGATTGAGGTAATAGTTTTACGTTACTTTATACATGTGATTTACCTCTGTTATAAATCCTTCGAGTACTATGTGTGTCAGCATACCGATCCAGGATGACACGAAAGCACAGAGACTTGATCCATTCGGGTCGGGTCGCTACATTCCTCAATTGTGTGGATCCTCGATCTGTACAACTCTGGAACCTAAGACAAAGAACGCTTAGTGAAATTCTTCAAGGCTCATCTGGTCAAAATCCTCAAAACTTGTTCTTTTCGAAAAACATTCTCAGAACGCATATGACCTCTCCAAATTCCTCGCACTTTTGTACTCGCTCACGGTACTCATGTCTCGCTTGAATCACTAGGTTCTCATCAACTTAACTCATTTGCAGCGTTCCTCGAAGAAAAACTGCATACTTCTTGAGAGAACTCAATTGTTCAAATTCCTCAATCAAGAATATGGCGACGGTAAGAAGCCACGTAAAGGAGGAAAGAAACCCGAGGTTATGCCTCGCTTTTGAGATCCCCGAGGAAATTTATACGACTATTGCACACCTGATGAAGCAAAATTTGGCAAAGAAAACAAAAATTAGCGCAAGGTGCACATTCAGAAGATTGAACGGAGATGGGCAAGGGAATGGAGGGAATACAGATATGTGACTCCAAAGTACATGAAGAAATTCGCTCTCAATCCTCCATGCCCAAGAGCTTCGTTGGCACCTGGCCAAGTAGCTAACCCCACCAGCATTAAGAGTGGTCAGGACTTTCCTGAAGAATGGGCTAAGCGCCAAGCTAAATTGGCAAGACAAGCCAAGCAGGCAGTGAAGAAATTCGATGAGGATTCTGCCACTGCTACTGCTACTGAGGCCTCGGTCAAACCTAGGAAATCCATGCCAAAGAAGCCTGCTCATAAGCCAAGTGCTTCACCAGCAGCGCCCTCAAGGCAAATTCCTCACACTGCTACAGCTCCACCAAAGTCCTCAACAGCTCCTTCAAAGTCCTCGGTTCCTGTGCATCGGCTACATGTCAAAGGACTGCTGGTTTCTCGATTGCCTCTCGAGTTTCAAAGAAGTTCCTCAAAGAAGCACCAATTTCATCATCCGGCCCGACTCTGCTGAAGACCAAAGCAACAATGATTGGGCGAGGTCCTCGGCCAAGTCCAAAGAAGAAACAGGTTGCATTCCATGTGCCTTCTGATGATTTAGCTTCTGATGTTGAACTTGCGGAAATCATCAGAGATCGCCAAGAAAGGGCCGCTAGAGCCAAAATCACATTTGTGCCACTCCTGTTGGATCCGATGAAAATCCTCGATTATATTGATCTCTCGCACAAGGATCCAAACACCCCTATGCCTGATTTTCATCTGACCCCTGGACAAAGTCATATGTTGACCCATTTCATCGCTGAAGAGAAATGGAAGTTTGAAAAGGCAAGAGAGATCAAGAAGGCTCAATACGTAAAGGAGAAGTTCCTGAAGAAAAGCGTTGTCAAAATGACACCGAGGAACTTCTCAAGGTCCAGAACTAAAATTCAAGACCTCGGCAAAAACTTCGATTCTTATTATGCTTTGATTGGCAAGGAGCCAAAGTCGATTAAATCAATCTGACGAAGAAATTCACCAATGTTGCTTCCCCAACGCAACATGAAATTCCTCAGGCTGAAGCCTCAACTCAGCCAACTGAAGAACATGCCAGCACCGCTGATGAAGTTCAGGCGGCTAATGAAAAAGCTAGTTCCAGGGCTGATGATCCCATTCCAGCCGCTAAAGAAATTGCCAGGGCATCCACTAGTGGTGCGCCTGAAGAAACTGAAGAAGTCAGGGCAATTGCATCGCCATACCAAGAAATTCAACCAGATTCCTCGGCTCCTCCTGCGCCAACACTAACTCCAATTCTTCCATCAGCCTCGATGTGAAGAAAACCAAGGCCGCAGTAATCTAGCTGCAGTGAAGAAAAGGAAGGCATCAGCTGTGTCAAATTCTTCGGCTGCGAAGAAAATGAAACCAATGACGAGCTCCTTTGAAAATCCAATTGATGTTGTTCCAATTTCCTCCATGCCATCAAAGGACCTTGTTCCTTTTGGAGAAGACTATGAGATCCCAATCGGATCTGATGAAGAACATCATTCTGCTGCTTCGTCAGAGCAGATTGATGAAGAAATTGAAGTGGACGCAATCCCTTCAACCCCAGTCATTTCCTCACCTATGCCTCAGTTCACAGCTGAAGATGAAGATGTGGATATTGGGTGCACCACACCTGTGATGAATGATGACTTTTGGGAAAGTCAGCATCCCAATACTCCTCTCTTCACCCCGCTCCAACAAATTCCTCAGTCCCCTGCACCAACAGTTCAAATGGACTCTGAAGAAACTCAACCCACTTGCTCTGTGCATGAAGAAATTCCAGCCACTAGTGTCGATGAACCTTCTTCTTTGATCCTCAGACTTTTGTTGAGGAACAAGAAATTCCTCACCAAGAACTGAGAGCTCATGATTCCCGAGGTGGTGATGCAACTCACCGACACCCCTCGCTTAAGCGTAAGAATCCGTTCTCAAGCAAACAAAAGTTCAAGGCTGATGATTTCTTTGCCGAGCACGTATTCTTCACTAACTATAATCCATATGATTCTCGCTGCATAAGGAAGAGGCGTTTACGGACTGCCCGGCCAAGCCAATTTCTATTCCTCGTGCTCTTCAACAAAGACAAAGTCTTCGATCATGCTCATATTCCTCATGTGGACATGGAGTCTCGCCGCTTTGAGCCGGTCCTCGGTGTTCTTCACGACGCAGGACTTACGAATTTCTCGACCGAGATATCTGTGGATCGGAATGAAGAACTCATTCTTCAATTCTATGCAACGCTGCACATCACCGGAGACGCTGAAGACGTGAACTCATGGGTATTAGATCGGATGTCTGAAAATACTCACTACAAGGAACCAACAAATGAAATTCTACGTGCTCTACCACTCGGTCCTCCACTTGATGGTGCTCGTTGTATCTACAACGAACCGTAACTTTCAAATCACTATATGCAAGTCTTGATGAAGCCTTTGAAGCCAAGGAAGGCCCCAAGAACCAAATTCCTCGTCAAGGAATTATTGTATGTGCCTCGGACTTTCTATCGGATTACAGCGAAGACAATGAGTCCTATCAAAGGCCACGACTCGAATGATGAAGAAGTCGCTGGCATCATGAAGAATATGCTTTTCAACATCATCCATGGCATTCCGTCAACTTCCATGATTTCTTCATGAGGACTCTGGTAAACATTGCTATGTCACCATTTGAGCTGAAGCCCTATGCGCCTTGGATAATGAGATTCATCAGGACAAGGTCTTCACTCAATTACAAGGCTGATACTCTGAACCACTGCAGCTACTTGCCCCCGATTGAAGTCCTCAAGCGGACATTTACCTCACCTGATGACAAGGGCAAGGCTACTGCTGTGATCGATGAAGGCATTCGTCCATTGGATGGACAGTTTTGCAAAGCAGCATCTTACTCCACCAATGATGACTCTGCCACACATGACTCTATCGCAAATACCTCAGTCAAGCAAAGTCCTCAAGCTACTGCACCTGTGGTGATGGTGATCGTGAGTTACTCCTCGGTCTTCATCGGAAGGTTGATCGCAATCATAAATGGGTCAAGCGTCGGTTTGGTTCAATTCTTCACAACATGACCTCAACACACAATGCAAAGTGAAGAAAACCACTACTACCTTCATGAAACCTTCAAACGCACTGGGCTGTTCTTTCACATGTCTATAGTGCGGAAGAACCCGGCGACAATGGGACTCAAGGAAGAATTTGACTGGTCTCGCACCTCCTCAGAAGAAATACAAGAAGGTCAAAGTTCCTTCCTTGGTGGCCAGCTCCTATTCTTCACCGCGACATCGATGAAAATGAAGACTTGGGCGACACCACGGCAGGTCCTACTACAACAACCGACCCCAACAACGCTGGCGCTCCTTCTTCAACTTGAAATTCTTCAGAGGCGTTAGTCCTCGCTTCGACCCTTTTGGTCATTCGATGACAAAGGGGGAGAAATTTGAGTTAGTCTTCAAGCGGGTCTATTTTATTGCCCATATACAACAATTTATTTTTGTTAAGTTACAACTCTCGTTCTTCTGAAACTTTTATTGGATCGAGTTGTAATCTTGAACCCGATGGTGCTTTGATTCTTTTGATGCACTATGCTCTGATTCTCTTGAGCTTCTTGAAAATCTTCAAAGCGGGTCTATTTGAGCTCTGATACTCTTGATGCGTTATTTTGCATGCTTGTTCCTCATTAATGTTATCGCACGCATGCTGAATTACATCAAGCACCATATTTCATCATGCATTTCAAATTCTTCATATTATATGTCAAATGCGTGTATGAATTACAAGATATAAGGGGAGATCTCCATGATTCAACTCTTCAAATGTGCATTGCCTCAAAAGAAAATTCCTCACTATGCACATCTTCAGGGGGAGTTCTTCTATATCTTGCAATCAAATTCCTCATTATCAGTATTTACACTTCATATGTTTATCCCCATTGAAAACTTAACCTATATTGTCATCAATCACCAAAAAGGGGAGATTGTAAGTGCATCTAGTGCCCCTTAGTGATTTTGGTGTATTGAAGACTTATAGGTTAAGGGAATAATGCGTTTGTGAGTGTACACAGGTCTATAAGTCTATGAGGAGTTTGATATTTACAGAGAAAGTCGACCCTAAAAATGAAGTTCTTATTTGAAGACTTTGATATTACGAAGACTTTCAAGACTTTGAAAGTGAAGAAATTGGTGTGACCTTGAAGACTTGGTATTCATTTGAGGAACATGAAGCGTGAAGACTTTTGTTTTCGTTGTTTCGCTTTCTCTTTCTTGAGTCATAGGAAACACCGTCTTTGTTAAAGGGGTCGAGGAAATACTAAGGAAAAATTTCCATGTGATGCTCAACTCAAAATCCTACACCTACCAATCCCTTGAGTGAAGCCTTTGGAAATCTCATACGATTCAGTCAATTTCTTGATGTAGACGAAGTTCTTCCAGTCACGAGGAATTTGTTCGACCGAGGAGTTAGGAATTCGCCATGGATTGCCTACACAAAGTGAGGAACATGATAGCCCCGAGGAATTTGAGAGTCAAATTTCCGACCCGTTCTTTGTCTTCTTGGCCGCCTGTCCCAAAATATCTTATCCACCTAACGGTCATATCATTGAAGGGCATTTATGTCTTATCATGTCAGGCTGCTCCCTAGGCTATAAATAGCCGCCCCCCTACAACCATTAGCTGGTTGGCTGCTCCGAGAGAACTTGACACTTGTCATTTGAGAGCAACCCATCCTCCGAGGACTTACAGCGAAAATCATCGAGTGAGGAAAAACCCAAAAACCAAACCCCTACAAACCCAAAGTGATTGAGCATCATCAAGAGATTGATCCTGCGTGGATCCGACGCTTGTTACCTTTGAAGACTGTGCTTCTTCCAGACGGTTAGGCGTCATGGTCTAGAGCATCCAAGAGGAATTGTGGATCGCCGAGTGACCAAGTCTGTGGAAGGTTTGGAAGTCGCTCAAGACTTACCACAGTGATTGGACGATGTACATGTGACCTTAGTTCAAGGAGAATACGGTGAGGACTTGGTGTCCTGAGCTGCGTGCTCGGCGACTAGGTGTCCGGACTGTGTGTCCTCGAGTTTAAATACTCAGCCGCTCCAACCAGACGTACAACTGAGACAACAGTTGGAACTGGTCTACCAAATCATTGTCTTCACCAACCTAACTGGTTCTATTTCCTCAACCCTTTCATTTCCTCATTACTGTGTTGAGTGTTCGTTCATATCTGTGTTTGAAGACTTTGACTGAAGACTTTCTCAATTTCCTCAGTTCAATTTCTTCAGTCTGTTTGTCTTCATCTTGTGCTATCCTGTGTTTACGCTTTCTGTACTCTTTGATTGTCTTCATTGCATCATGATGACCATGTATGCATTCTCTTATGCTTATTTCTGAGTACTTATTCCGTTGCAAGTAGTTCTTCACTTAGGAATTTCCTCACCGGCAAATTCCTCATTGAAGAATTCATAAAAATCGCCTATTCACCCCCCTTTAGTCGATATAACGCACTTTCAAGAAGGAAAGAAGCCACAGAAAGGAGGAAAGAGGCCTGAGGTCATGACTGCTTTCGAGATACCCGAGGACATATACGCTGACTATTGCACACCTGATGAAGCCAAGTTTGGCAAGGAAAACAAAAATCAGCGCAAGGTGCACATTCAGAGGATTGAAAGGAGATGGGCAAGGGAATGGAGGGAGTACATATATGTTACTCCAAAGTACATGAAGAAATTCGCACTGAATCCTCCATGCCCGAGAGCTCCATTGGCACCTAGCCAAGAAGCTGACCCCACCAGCATCAAGCGTGGTGAGGACTTTCCTGAAGAATGGGCCAAGCGCCAAGCCAAGTTGGCGAGACAAGCCAAAGAAGCAGTGAGGAAATTCAATGAAGACTACATCTGCTGCTGCCACTGAGGCCCCTGTTCAGCCTAGAAAATCAATGGCAAAGAAGCCAGCGCACAAGCCAAGTGCTTCACCAACAGTGCCCTCACGACCAAAATCCTCAGCAATGCCCTCACGGCCAGAATCTTCAATGCCCTCACGGCCAGTTCCTCATGCTACTCCTGCTCCTCCCAAATCCTCAGCTCCTACAAAGTCCTCAGCAGCTCCTCCAAAGTCCTCAGCACCTGTGCATCTGGCCACGTGCCAAAGGACTGCAGGCATCTCAATTGCCTCTGGTGTCTCAGCAAGTTCCTCAGTTGCACCAAATTCTTCATGAGGCCCCACTCTACTGAAGAAAAAGGCAACTGCTGGACGAGGTCCTCGACCAAGTCCGAAGAAGAAACATGTCGCCTTCCAAGAGCCACCTGAAGATGATGAGGCTGATGATGATGAACTTGCGGAAATCATCAGAGATAGGCAAGTAAGGGTCGCTAGAGCCAAAGGCACACCTGTGCCGCTTCTATTGGATCCATGAGCGATCCTAGACTACATTGATCTCTGGCACAAGGACCCAAACACACCTATGCCTGACTTCAATTTGACACCTGGGCAAAGTCACATGCTGACTCATTTCATCCAAGAGGAGAAATGGAAATATGATAGGGCCAGAGAGATCAAGAAATCGCAGATGTAAAAGAGAAACCGCTGAAGAAAAATGTTGTCAAGATGACAACTGAAGAACTTGTCAAGATGCAGGCTGACATCAAAGCCCTCAGCGACAAATTTGACTCATACTATGCTGACTAGAAAGGAGCCAAAGTCAGGTTCGTGAAACTGACGGAGAATTTCACAAATGTTGCAGCCCCAACGCAACGAGAAATTCCTTAGGCTGGAGCCTCTGGTCAGCCTGCTGAAGAACATGCCACCACCGCTGATGAAGTTCAGGCTGCTGAAGAAAATGCTAGTTCCAGGGCTGATGACTCCATTCCACCATTGAAGAAATTGCCGTGGCATCCACTCTTTAGTGCGCTGAAGAAATCGAAGAAGTCGAGGCAAGCTGCATCGATTGCGCTGAGAAATTCAACCAGATTCCTCGGCTCCTCCTGCGCCTACACCAACTCCAATCCTTCCATACGCATCCGATGTGAAGAAGACCAAGGCTGCAGAAGCGAGCTGCGATGAAGAAAAGGAAAGCATCACCTGCTTCAAATTCTTCAGCCCCGAAGAAAATAAAGCCTATGACAAGCTCTTTTGAAAATCCAATCGATGTTGTTCCAATTTCCTCCATTCCATCAAAGGACCTTGTTCCTTTTGGTGAAGAGTATGAGATCCCAAGCGGATCTGATAAAGAAAATCATTCGGCTGCTTCGTCAGAGCAGATTGATGAAGAATTTGAAGTGGATGCAATCCCTTCAACACCAATCATTTCCTCACCTATGCCTCAGTTCACAGCTGAAGAGGCTGGTGTTGAGGAAATTGAAGACGAAGACGTGGATATTGGGTGCACCACTTTGTGATGAACGATGACTTTTGGGAAAGTCAAGATCCCAATTCTCCACTCTTCACCCCAATCCAACAAATTCCTCGGTCCCTGCACCAAAGGTTCAAATGGGCTCTGAAGAAACTCATCCCAACTCATCCAGGTGCTTGAATAAATTCCAGCCACTAGTCTTTGAAGAACACATTCTTCTGCTGATACTATGAACACGAAGAATGCATATGAAGAGGAACCAGAAATTCCTCAGCCTGAAGAACCTGAGATTGCGATTTCTGAGGTCGTGATGCAACTCACTGACACTCCACTGCCAAAGCCAAAGAATCCATTCTCAATGAAGCAAAAGTTCAAGGCTGAAGATTTCTTCGACGAGCATGTATTCTTCACTGACTACAACCCATATGACCTTGCTCGCATAAGGAAGAGGCGTTTCTGGACTTCTAGTCAAGCCAACTTCTATTCCTCTGTGCTATTCAACAAAGACAAAGTCTTTGATCATGCACATATTCCTCACGTGGACATGGAATCTCTGCCAGGCTTCGAGCCAGTCCTCAGTGTTCTTCACGATGCAGGACTCCTAAATTTCTGCACCGACATCTGTGATTGGAATGAAGAACTTATTCTTCAATTCTATGCGACGCTGCATATCACTGGAGACGCTGAAGATGTGAACTCATGGGTGTTGGACTGGATGTCTGAAAATACTCACTACAAGGCACCAGCAACTGAATTGCTTCGTGTCCTTCCTCTCAGTCCTCCCCTTGACGGTGCACGTTGCATCTACAGTGAACCTGAACTGACAAATCACTATATGCAAGTGCTGATGAAGCCTTTGAAGCCAGGGCAGGCCCCACGAACCAAATTCCTCGTCAAGGAATTATTGTATGTGCCTCGGATCGTCTATCGCATTACAGCGAAGACAATGAGTCCTATCAAAGGCCACGACTCAAATGATGAAGAAGTCGTTGGCATCATGAAGAATATGCTTTTCAACATCATTCACGGCGTTCCCGTCAACTTCCATGATTTCTTCATGAGGACTCTGGCGAACATTGCTATGTCACCATTTGAGCTGAAGCCTTATGCGCCTTGGATTATGAGGTTCATCAGGGCAAGGTCTTCACTCAATTACAAGGCTGATACTCTGAACCACTACAGCTACTTGCCTCCAATTGAAGTCCTCAAATGGACATTTTCCTCAGCTGATGACATGGGCAAGGCAACTGTTGTGATAGATGAAGGCATTCATCCATTGGATGGTCAATTTCGCAAAGCTGCATCCTACTCCACCAATGATGACTCTGCCACACATGACTCTGCCGCCAATACCTCAGCCAAGCAAAATCCTCAAGCCACAACACCCAGGGTGATGACTGATCGTGAGTTACTCCTCAGTCTTTATCAGAAGGTTTATCACAATCATAAATGGGTCAAGCGTCAGTTTGGTTCAATTCTTCACAACATGACCTCAACACACAATGCAGTGAAGAAAAACAAAATACTGCCTCCATGAAACCTTCAACCGCACCTGGGCTGTTCTTTCTTATGTCTACAGCGCAGAAGAACTGAAGACAATGGGTCTCAAGGAAGAATTTGACTGGCGCTGGCGCTCCTTCATCAACTTGAAATTCTTCATCAACTTGAAATTCTTCAGGGGCGTTAGTCCTCAGTTTCAATCCTTTTGGTCATTTGATGACAAAGGGGGAGAAATTTGAGTTAGTCTTCAAGCGGGTCTATTTTAACGCTCATATACAACGTTTTTTTGCTAAGTTACAACTCTTGTTCTTCTGAAACTTTATTGGATCGAGTTGTAATCTTAAACCTGATGGTGCTCTGATACTTTTGATGTGTTCCTCTGCATGCTTATTCCTCATTATATGTTAATACATCTTTGAACTACATCGATCACCATATTCATCATGCATTTCAAATTCTTCATATTATATGTCAAATGCGTGTATGAATTACAAGATATAGGGGAGATCTCCATGATTCAACTCTTCAAATGTGCAATGCCTCAAAAGCAAAATTCCTCACTATGCATATCTTGAGGGGAGTTCTTCTATATCTTGCAATCAAATTCCTCAATATCAGTATTTACACTTCATATGTTTATCCCCGTTGAAAACTTAACCTATATTGTCATCAATCACCAAAAAGTGGGAGATTGTAAGTGCATCTAGTGCCCCTTAGTGATTTTGGTGTATTGAAGACTTATAGGTTAAGGGACTAATGTGTTTATGAGTGTACACATGTCTATAAGTCCATGAGGAGTTTGATATTTACAGAGAGATAGTCGACCCTTAAAAATGAAGTTCTTGTTGAAGACTTTGATATTACGAAGACTTTACGAAGACTTTGAAAGTGAAGAAATTGGTGTGACCTTGAAGACTTGGTATTCATTTGAGGAACATGAAGCGAAGACTTTTGTTTTCGTGGTTTCATTTTCTCTTTCTTGAGTCATAGGAAACACCCGTCTTAAAGAAATCGAGAAATACTAAGGAAAATTTTCCATGTGATGCTCAACTCAAAATCCTACACCTACCAATCCTTGAGTGAAGCCTTTGGAAATCTCATACAGCTCGATCAATTTCTTGATGATAGAGGCGAAGTTCTTCCGGTGTTGATGAATTTATACGGCGAGGAGTTAGGAATTTTCAGTCGGGATTGCCTACGATGAGGAACATGATAATACTGAGGAATTTGAGAGTCAAATTTCCGACCCGATGTTGTCTTCTTGGCATTGTACCAAAATATCTTATCCACCTAACGGTCATATCATTGAAGGGCATTTATGTCTTATCATGTCGGGCTGCTCCCTAGGCTATAAATAGCCGCCCCCTACAACCACTAGCTGGCTGGCTGCTCCAAGAGAACTTGACACTTGTCATTTGAGAGCAACCCATACTCCGAGGACTTTGAGCGAAAATCATCGAGTGAGGAAAAACCCAAAAACCAAAGCCCTACAAACCCAAAGTGATTGAGCATCACTGAAGAGATTGATCCTGCGTGGATCCGACACTTGTTACCTTTGAAAACTGTGCTTCTTCCAGACGGTTAGGCGTCATGGTCTAGAAACATCCAAGAGGAATTGTGGATCGCCGAGTGACCAAGTCTTTGAAGGTTTGGAAGTCGCTGAAGACTTACCACAGTGATTGGGCCAGTCTGTGTGACCATAGTTCAAGGAGAATCTGGTGAGGACTTGGTGTCTGAGCTGCATGCTCATTTGGGTGTCAGGGATGTGTCCTCGAGTTTAAATACTCGGCCGCTCCAACAGACGTACAAGCTGAGACAGCAGTTGGGTAGTCTACAAATCATTGTCTTCACCAACCTAAGCTGGTTCTATTTCCTCAACTCTTTCATTTCCTCATTACTATGTTGAGTGTTTGTTCATATATGTGTTTGAAGACTTTGACTGAAGACTTCCTCTATTTCCTCAGTTCAATTTCTTCAGTCTGTTTGTCTTCATCTTGTGTTATCCTGTGTTTACGCTTTTTGTACTCTTTGATTGTCTTCATTTCATCATGATAACCATGCCCGCATTCTGTTATGCTTACTTCTGAGTACTTATTCCGCTGCAAGTAGTTCTTCACTTAGGAATTTCCTCACCGAAAGTGCGTTATATTGACTAGAGGGGGTGAATAGGCGATTTTTATGAATTTTTCAATGAGGAATTTGCCGGTGAGGAAATTCCTAAGTGAAGAACTACTTGCAGCGGAATAAGTACTCAGAAGTAAGCATAGGAGAATGCGGGCATGGTCATCATGATGAAATGAAGACAATCAAAGAGTACAGAAAGCATAAACACAGGATAGCACAAGATGAAGACAAACAGACTGAAGAAATTGAACTGAGGAAATTGAGAAAGTCTTCAGTCAAAGTCTTCAAACACAGATATGAATGAACACTCAACACAGAAATGAGGAAATGAAAGGGTTGAGGAAATAGAACCAGTTAGGTTGGTGAAGACAATGATTTGGTAGACTAATTCCAACCGATGTCTCAGCTTGTACGTCTGGGTTGAGCGGCTGAGTATTTAAACTCGAGGACACACAGCCCCGGACACCCAGCCGAAAGCACGCAGCTCAAGACACCAAGTCCTCACCAGATTCTCCTTGAACTAAGGTCACGACCTCGGCCCAATCACTCATGGTAAGTCTTCAGGCGACTTCCAAACCTTCAAAGACTTGGTCACTCGGCGATCCACAATTCCTCTTGGATGCTCTAGACCATGACGCCTAACCATCTGGAAGAAGCACCATCTTCAAAGGTAACAAGCGTCGGATCCACGCAGGATCAATCTCTTCAGTGATGCTCAATCAATTTGGGTTTGTAGGGGTTTGGTTTTTGGGTTTTTCCTCACTCGATGATTTTCGCTCAAAGTCCTCGGAGGATGGGTTGCTCTCAAATGACAAGTGTCAAGTTCTCTCGGAGCAGCCAACCAGCTAGTGGTTGTAGGGGTGGCTATTTATAGCCTAGGGAGCAGCCCGACATGATAAGACATAAATGCCCTTCAATGATATGACCGTTAGGTGGATAAGATATTTTGGGACAGCTGGCCAAGAAGACAAAGAACGGTCGGAAATTTGACTCTCAAATTCCTCGTGGCTATCATGTTCCTCACTGTGTAGGCAAACCAAGACCGGCGAATTTTAACTCCTCGCCGAATAAATTCCTCAACAATGTAAGAACTTCGCCTCTCACTTTGAAGAAATTGATCGAATCTGTATGAGATTTCCAAAGGCTTCATTCAAGGGATTGGTAGGTGTAGGATTTTGAGTTGAGCATCACATGGAAATTTTTCCTTAGTATTTCTCGACCCTTTAACAAAGACGGTGTTTCCTATGACTCAAGAAAGAGAAAACGAAATAACGAAAACAAAAGTCTTCACGCTTCATGTTCCTCAAATGAATACCAAGTCTTCAAGGTCACACCAATTTCTTCACTTTCAAAGTCTTCAGAAAGTCTTCAGAATATCAAAGTCTTCAGCCGAAGAACTTCATTTTTAGGGGTCGACTTTCTCTGTAAATATCAAACTCCTCATAGACTTATAGACCTGTGTACACTCATAAACGCATTAGTCCCTTAACCTATAAGTCTTCAATACACCAAAATCACTAAGGGGCACTAGATGCACTTACAATCTCCCCCTTTTTGGTGATTGATAACAATATAGGTTAAGTTTTCAACGGGGATAAACATATGAAGTGTGACAACTGATCTTGAGGAATTTGATTGCAAGATATAGAAGAACTCCCCCTGAAGATGTGCATAGTGAGGAATTTGCTTTTGAGGCAATGCACATTTGAAGAGTTGAATCATGGAGATCTCCCCCTACATTTTGTAATTCATACACGCATTTGACATATAATATGAAGAATTTGAAAATGCATGATGAAATATGGTGCTTGATGAAATTCAGCATGCGTGCAATAACATTAATGAGGAACAGGCATGCAAAATAACGCATCAAGAGTATCAGAGCACAGTGCATCAAAAGTATCAGAGCACATTGCATCAAAAGTATCAGAGCACCATCGGGTTTAAGATTACAACTCGATCCAATAAAAGTTTCAGAAGAACGAGAGTTGTAACTTAACAAAAAATTTACCCATATAATAGACCCGCTTGAAGACTAACTCAAATTTCTCCCCCTTTGTCATCAAATGACCAAAAGGATCGAAAATGAGGACTAACGCCCCTGAAGAATCTCACGTTGATGAAGGAGCGCCAGCGTTGTTGGGGTCGGTTGTCGTAGTAGGGCCTGCCGCAGTGTCGTCCAAGTCCCCATTTTCATCAGTGTCTCGCGATGAAGAATAGGAGCTGGCCACCAAGGAAGGAACTTGGACCTTCTTGTATTTCTTCGGAGGAGGTGCAGACCAGTCAAAGTCTTCCTTGAGACCCATTGTCTTTAGTTCTTCCGCTGTAGACATTAGAAAGAACAGCCAGTGCGTTTGAAGGTTTCATGGAGGTAGTAGTGGTTTTTCTTCACTGCATTGTGTGTAGAGGTCATGTTGTGAAGAATTGAACCAAACTGACGCTTGACCCATTTATGATTGCGATCAACCTTCTGATGAAGACTGAGGAGTAACTCACGATCAGTCATCACCCTGGGTGCTATGGCTTGAGGACTTTGCTTGGCTGATGTATTGGCGGCAGAGTCATGTGTGGCAGAGTCATCATTGGTGGAGTAGGATGCAGCTTTGCGAAACTGACCATTCAATGGACGAGTGCCTTCATCTATCACAGCAGTTGCCTTGCCCTTGTCATCAGTTGAGGTAAATGTCCGTTTGAGGACTTCAATCGGGGGCAAGTAGCTGCAGTGGTTCAGAGTATCAGCCTTGTAATTGAGTGAAGACCTTGTCCTGATGAATCTCATAATCCAAGGTGCATAAGGCTTCAGCTCAAAAGGTGACATAGCAATGTTTGCCAGAGTCCTCATGAAGAAATCATGGAAGTTGACGAGAATGCCATGAATGATATTGAAAAGCATATTCTTCATGATGCCAACGACCTCTTCATCATTTGAGTCATGGCCTTTGATAGGACTCATTGTCTTCGTCAGAATCCGATAGACAGTCCGAGGCACATACAATAATTCCTTGACGAAGAATTTGGTTCTTGGGGCCTACCCTGGCTTCAAAGGCTTCATCAGCACTTGCATATAGTGATTTGAAAGCTCAGGTTCTTTGTAGATACAACAAGCACCATCAAGTGGAGGACTAAGTGGTAGGGCACGAAGCAATTCGATTCTTTGGTGCCTTGTAGTGAGTGTTTTCAGACATCCAGCCTAACACCCATGAGTTCACGTCTTGACGTCTCCGTGATGTGCAGCGTTTGAAGAATGAGTTCTTCATTCCAATCACGTATATCGGTCAGTAAATTCGTAAGTCCCGCATCATGAAGAACACCGAGGACCGGCTCAAGCCCGGCAGAGATTCCATGTCCACATGAGGAATATGTGCATGATCGAAGACTTTGTCTTTGTTGAACAACACCGAGGAATAGAAATTGGCTTGACTAGCAGTCCGTAAACGCCTCTTCCTTATGCGAAAGGTAATCATATGGATTGTAATCAAAGTGAAGAATACGTGCTCATCGAAGAAATCTTCAGCCTTGAACTTTTGCTTTGTTGAGAATGGATTATTTGGCTTTGGCGATGGAGTGTCGATGAGTTGCATCACGACCTCCGGAATCGCAATCTCGTGTTCTTGGTGAGGAATTTCTGGTTCCTCTAGATGTGCGTCGAGGATCGTGACAAAGAGTTCATCATCGCTAGTGGCTGGAATTTCTTCATGTACAGATGAAGTGGGATGAGTTTCTTGAGCCCATTTGAACTGTTGGAGCAGGGACCGAGGAATCTGTTGGATTGGGGTGAAGAGTGGAGAATTTGGATGCTGACTTTCCCAAAAGTCATCGCTCATCACCGGGCGTTGTGCTTCCAATATCCACATCTTCTTGATTTCCTCAACACCGCCTCTTCAGCTGTGAACCGAGGCATAGGCGAGGAAATGATTGGGGTTGAAGGGATAGCTTCCACTTCAATTTCTTCATCAATCTGCTCTGACGAAGCAGCAGAATGATTTTCTTCATCAGATCCGCTTGGGATCTCATAATCTTCAGCAAAAGGAACAATGTCCTTTGATGGCACGGAGGAAATTGGAACAACATCAATGGGATTTTCAAATGAGCTGGTCATTGTCTTCATCTTCTTCAGGGCTGAAGAATTTGAAGCAGCAGATGCTTTCCTTTTCTTCACTGCAGCTCGTTCTGCAGCCTTGGTCTTCTTCACATCAGATGCAGATGGAAGGATTGGTGTTGGTGTAGGCGTAGGAGGAGCTGAGGAATCTGGTTGAATTTCCTCAATCGCAACTGATGCAGTTGCCCTGACTTCTTCAGTTTCTTCAGGCACACCACTAGTGGATGACCTGGCAATCTCTTCAGCGGCTAGAATGGAGTCATTAGCCCTGGAACTAGCATTGTCTTCAGCAGCCTGAACTTCATCAGCGGTGCTGGCATGTTCTTCAGTCGGCTGAGGTGAGGCTCCAGCCTGAGGAATTTCTTGTTGCGTTGGGGCTGCAACATTGGTGAACTTCTTCGTCAGGTTGACGAATCTGACTTTGGCTCCTTGCAATCAGCATAATAGGAGTCAAATTTGTCGCTGAGGGCTTTGATGCCAGCCTGCATCTTGATAAGTTCTTCAGTTGTCATCTTGACAACGTTTTTCTTCGTGATTTCTCCTTTACTGTCGCGATTTCTTGATCTCTCCGTCAGTATCAAATTTCCATTTCTCCTCTTGGATGAAATGAGTGACATGTGACTTTGGCCGTGTCAACTTGAAGTCGAGCATAGGAGTGTTTGGGTCCTTGTGCCGTAGATCAATGTAGTCTAGGATCGCTCTTGGATCCAACAAAGAAAGAAGACAGTGTGCCTTTGGCTCTAGCGGCCCTTTCTTGGCGGTCTCGATGATTTCCGCAAGTTCATCATCATCAGCCTCATCATCTTCGTGTGGCTCTTGAACGCGACTGCTGTTTCTTCTTGGGACTTGGCCGAGGACCTCGTCCGGTGTGGCCTTGGTCTTCAGTGAGTCGGGCAGATGAAGAATTTGGTGCGGTGAGGAACTTCTGAAAACACCAAAGGCAATGGAGATGCCTGCGATCCTTTGGCACGTGGCGGATGCATGCACGAGAGGACTTTGTCAGAACTGCTGAGGATTTTGTAGGAGCTACTGAGGACTTGGGAGGAGCAGGAGCAGCATGAGGAATTTGCCGTGAGGGCACAACTGAGGAACTTGGCCGTGAGGGCACTGTTGGTGAAGCACTTGGCTTATGTGCGGGCTTCTTTGCCATAGATTTTCTTGGCTTGACAGAGGCCTCAAGGATGACAGCAGTGGCGAGTCCTCATTAAATTTCCTCATCGCCTCGTTGGCTTGTCTTGCCAATTTGGCTTGGCGCTTGGCCCATTCTTCAGAAAGTCCTCACCACGCTTGATGCTTTGGTGGGGTCAGCTTCTTGACCAGTGCCAATGGAGCTCTTGGGCATGGAGGATTGAGAGCGAATTTCTTCATGTACTTTGGAGTTACATATCTGTATTCTCCATTCCCTTGCCCATCTCCGTTCAATCCTTTGAATGCGCACCTTGCGCTGATTTTATTTTCTTTGCCGAACTCGTCTTCATCGGTGTTCAATAATCATCATATATTTCCTCGGGAATTTCAAACGCAGATCATGACCTCAGCCTCTTTCCTCCTTTACGTGGCATCTTTCCTTCGCCATATTCTTGGTGAGGAATTTGAACAATCGAATTCTCACGAAGAAGTATGCAACTTTTCTTCGAGGAACGCTGCAAATGAGTTAAGTTGATGAGAACCTAGTGATTCAAAGAACGGACATGAGTACCTGTGAACAGAGTATAGTTGCGAGGAATTTGGAGAGGTCATATGCGTTCTCAGAAGGTTTTTCAAAAAGAACTAGTTTGAGGAATTTTGACCAGATGAGCCTTGAAGAATTTCACTAAGCGATCTTTGACTTAGGTTCCAGAGTTGTATAGATCGAGGATCCACACAATTGAGGAATCTTGAAAAAAATCATTGCTTAGAGAAACGAATCAAGAGCATGTTTGTTTGAGGTGTTCATATGTGTGAAGATTTGAAGAATAAACACCTTTGAAGATTTTCAGGAAGGTTTTAGAATCAAAGAGAGTAATAAAAGTAACTTTTAATTACCCGAACTGAAGAACACATTTAACCGAGAAGAACAGATGGGAAGTTCGTCGGGTTAGATCTTCCACGCCCTAACTTCGGCGGAGGAAGACAACTACTGGCGGCGGAGTGAAGATTTCATGTCGGTAGCGAGTATCGTCGGCGACGAGGTTGAGGCGATGAAGCTCTTCCTCACCGGCTGACGATGGAGTAGCGGTGGCGCTTAGGGTTTGAGATGCTTTCGGCGAGAGAGAGAGCGATCGAGCGGAGTAAAGGAAGTGAGGAAGGGAGAGGGGTATATATAGCCACGGTGAAAACTGTTCTCAAGATTTGGGACAAGCGTGCCTGACCCTTCTCATTCGCTTGACATGTGTCACCCACGTACTGAGAAGTGGAGATTGTGTTAGATCGTGGGTGAATAGATAAATCTATCGTGGGATGCGGAACGGTTTGAGCGGCAAAAACGAAAGTTTGGATAAGATCAGTTTTAAAGTTCCGTTCGCAATTTCTTCAGCTGACAAGGACACAGTGAAGATTTTGAACGAGTTTCAAATAGAACGCACATGAAGAATTTGTGAATAGCTTGGGTTGAGTATAGCATAGAGGGGGAAGGGTCCGATCACATTCACTTAGCAGAAAAAGCAACTTGAAGAAATAGCCATAAGTGAATGCTGTAGAGGACATAAACCCATATATAGCCAATGAAGAAAAACGACGGAAACAGTGAAGATTTTGCAAAGTTGAAGAATTTGAAAAACTGAAGAATTTCAAAAACTGAGGAAAAACTCAAATTGAAGATTTTCAACTTTGGTGGTGGCGTGACCCACCGTACAAGAATGATGATTTCAGACACCGCGTACAATTGTCGTAGGGTTCTGAGAATCAAATTCTTCGTTAATTTCTTCACACTTAGAGTGTTATTCTTCATTGATTGAAGAAAAACGTTTCTTCATGTGTTGCACATCTAAGTCATCAATTTTGCATAAGTGTCAGGATGTGTGTCCTTTTCAACGAACATTCGAAGATTCTAAGATATTTAGCTCACACCGCAACTTGCTAAATCTCTTCTCATCCAAGGGCTTTGTGAAGATATCGGCTAGTTGTTCTTCAGTCTTCACATGCTCGATGGAGATGTCTCCCTTCAACACATGATCACGAAGAAAATGATGACGAATCTGAATGTGCTTTGTCTTCGAGTGCTGAACTGTGTTGTGAGCAATCTTGATAGAACTCTCATTGTCACAGTAGAGAGGCACATTCTTCACGTTGATGCCGTAGTCCTTGAGAGTTTGCTTCATCCACAGCAATTGAGCACAACAAGAGCCAGCAGCAATGTATTCAGCTTCGCGATGAAGCGGTGATATGCAGTTATGTTTCTTCGAGGACCAACGGACCAAAGATAAATGCGAGGAAATGACAAGTACCAGATGTTGACTTGCGGTCCACACGATCACCGGCATAGTCGAGTCGAATATCCAATGAGATCAAAAGTAGAGCCCTTGGGGTACCATAATCCTAGTGTTGGTGTGTGAGCTAGATATCGAAGAATATGCTTCACAGACCTTATGGTGTGATTCCTTGGTGCAGCTTGAAATCGGGCACACATGCAAACACTAAGCATTATATCTGGCCTAGATGCACATAAGTACAATAAAGAACCAATCATGGAGCGGTATACCTTGTGATCAAAGTCAATACCATTTTCATCAGTGCATAGATGGCCATTTGTGGGCATAGGAATTTTGACGCCTTTGCAATCTTGCATGCCAAATTTCTTCAGCACATCTTTGAGGTATTTCTCGCGAGATATGAATATGCCATTGTGTTGTTGGCGATTAATTTGAAGACCTAAGAAGAATTTCAACTCTCCCATCATAGACATTTGATATTCTTCACTCATCATATAGGCAAATTCATCACTATAACGTTGGTCAGTACAGCCAAAGATAATATCATCAACGTATATTTGACACACAAACAGTTCACCATCATATGATTTAGTAAAGAGAGTAGGGTCGAGTGAACCGGGTGTGAAGCCATTCTTCACGAAGAATTCCTTCAATGTATCATACCATGCCTGTGGGGCCTGTTTGAGACCATAGAGGGCCTTGTTGAGTTTGAAGACTTTGTCGGGATTCTTTGGATCTTCAAAACCTGGGGGTTGAGCAACATATACTTCTTCCTCAAGCTTACCATTGAGTAATGCACTTTTCCCATCCATTTGATATAAAATGATATTATGATGGTTAGCATAAGCAAGTAGTATCACGAATAGCCTCAAGTCTAGCAACAGTGCAAAAGTTTCATCGAAATCAATTCCTTCAACCTGTGTGTAGCCTTGAGCTACAAGTCGTGCCTTATTCCTCACCACAAGGCCATTTTCATCTTGCTTGTTGCGGTAGATCCACTTTGTGCCAATGATATTATGCTTGCGAGGATCTGGACGTTTGACCAGTTCGAGACATTGTTGAGCTCGAACTGGTGTAATTCTTCTTGCATGGCCTGAATCCACTCAGGCTCCAGAAATGTTTCATCTACCTTAGTGGGCTCTGTGATAGAGACAAAAGCATAGTGCCCACAAAAGTTAGATAAATGTGAAGATTTTGAGCGTGTGAGAGGACCTGGCGCTTCAATGTCATCGATGATCTTGTCAACTTGCACTTCTTTTGCAACGCGAGGATGAGCTGGTTGTCGTCGAGGGATTTGATCAGCATTTTCTTTAGTACCATTTACTTTAGCATTATCCTCAGGTGCATCAGCTCGACGTTCTCAGCGTCTGAGAATGAATTCTTCAAGAAATTCTTGATGGGAATGACATCCTCGGTTACCTTGAACTTGATAGATTCCTCAGGTGCTGGTTCATCTAACATAGAAGGTAGGTGCTCTCTTTGCGAGCCATTAGTTTCATCGAACCGCACATCTACAGTATCAACAATCTTGTGAAGTGCGATGTTGAAGACTCTGTAGGTGTGCGAGTCCTTTCCGTAACCAAGCATAAAACCTTCATGTGCTTTCGGTGCAAATTTAGAATTGTGATGAGGATCTCTAATCCAGCATTTAGCAGAAGACTTTGAAATAACTCACATTGGGTTTCTTGTCGTTGAGGAGTTCATAGGCAGTCTTCTTGAAGAATTTGTGAAGATATACTCTGTTGATGATGTGGCACGCGGTATCAATTGCATCAATCCAAAAACGACTAGGCGTTTTGTATTCATCAAGCATAGTGCGAGCCATCTCAACAAGAGTTCTGTTCTTGCGCTCCACGATGCCGTTTGCTGAGGAGTATAGGGAGCAGATAACTCATGAGTAATACCAAGTTCATCAAGATAGGCATCAAAACCGAAATTCTTGAACTCAGTTCCATTGTCACTCCTGATGTGTCTGATCTTCACACCAAAGTTAGTTGAAGCCCTCGAGGAAAATCGTTTGAAGACCTCCTGCACTTCATTTTTGTAAGTAACAATGTGTACCCATGTGTAACGAGAGTAATCATCAACAATAACAAAGCCATATAAAGATGCATCATTAGTGACCTTTGAGTAATGATTAGGACCAAAGAGGTCCATGTGAAGCAATTCGAATGGACGAGTAGTGGTCATGATAGTCTTATTTGGATGCTTGGCCTTGGTCATTTTTCCAGCTTCACGGGCTCCACACAAGTGATCCTTGAGGAATTTGACATTTTCAATGCCAATGACATGCTTCTTCTTCGCAAGCGTGTGCAAATTCCTCATGCCTGCGTGACCAAGTCGCCGATGCCATAGCCAGCCTTTCCAGAAGCTTTTGCAAGTAGACACAGGGCTGGTTGTGGTCTGTAGAGAAATCAACAATATACAAGTCTCCTCTCCTAAAGCCTTCGAAGACTTTGGAATTGTCAGCTTCCATGATCACAACACAATGATACTTGCCAAAGACAACAACCATATCAAGATCCCAAAGCATTGAGACTGACATGATGTTGTATCCTAAGTACTCAACAAGCATGACTTTGTCCATGTGTATGTCCTTAGAGATCGCAACCTTACCAAGACCCAATAACTGACTTTTGCCTTTGTCAGCAAAGATGATATGCTTCAAATGTGACGGTGATAAGGGAGCATCCATCAATAGATTCTTGTCACCAGTCATGTGATTTGTACATCCACTATCGAGGACCCACTCATTGGCTTTGGGTTGATCATCCTGCAGATGAATTAGTGCAACTTACGATCTCATATACTTCATCAGTGAAGAATATGATATCAGTTTCATCAGATGAATTTCATCAGCGATATAACAGATAAGCATATGAGGACGTGTGAAATGAAAGTTCATTTCTTCATGATTAGCTCAAGGCCCTTTCAGTATTTTTGTCGTGTCCCCAACAAATTCTTGAGACGTTAAAGCACGCCCGAGGCCTGACCCTACAGAAGAGATTAGTTCCTTTTCTTCACCACCCACATCTGAAGGGGTGGCAAAGAGTTCATCACTCTGCGAGCTCCATATGAGAATGGTGGCATAGAAGCCAATCCATTTCGTTTCACATAAGAGAGGTTAGGGTAAGCATATGAATAAGCAGATAAATTCTTCGAGGACTTATGAACATATTGGTTTGAATAATAATGCACATATTCATAGCCCTTAGCTCTACCCTGCGAAGTAGAGTTGTTAGCACGATGATAATCATATGAGGACTTTGATCCATGTGAGGAATTTGGTCCGTATGAGGACTTGGATCCATATGAAGAATTTGGTCCATATGAAGAGTTTGATCTGGGGTTCCTATTCTTCATGTGTGGTGTCATGAGGACATTCACTGAAGACTTTCAAGGCACTTCTTGGGAACCCAGATTTTCTTCATAGGGGAACCGTTCCTGCGATTAGTGCCAACATATCTAGCAAATACTTCACCATTCTGATTTTTGAACAGTTTATAGTTGAGTCAAATGACTCATCGGAAGAATGAGGAGATTCACATGTAAAGCCAGATAAGTTAGATGGATCAACTGGAGGTCCCTTTGCGGCAACCCATGAGGTTTTGGGGTACCGCCAAAGCTTCCAATATGTTCCATCAAGATTGAGTTTCCTCTCAAAGGCAATACCCTCTTTCCTAGGATTCTGTTGAGGATCTGCTTTTAAGCACATCACAAAGAGTCTGATGCCCTTTGAGGCTTTTTGTACATGCTGTCATGTACAATTCCTTCAACTGCATCATCGTCGGTGATACTAGCAATGTCCTCAGATGAGGAATTAGTGATAGCAGGAGCAGGTGAAGAATTTGTAACAGTTGAAGCATTTGAACATTCAGGTGAAGAATTAGCAGATTCACGTTCAATGCACTTTAAGCATGGAGGAACAAATCTTTCCTGAGAAGCGCTGATTTGTTGAGCAAGTAATGAATCACGCTCCTTCTGAAGATCTTCATAACTCACTCTTAGCTTCTCAACATCTTGCTTTCTTTGAAGAAATTCATAAGAAAGTTTCTCATGATCAGACAAGAAAGTGTTATGATGACCTTGAAGGCTGTCAAACCTAGACTGAAGTCTCTGAAGATTTTCAGTCAGGGCTTTAGTGCGATCCATTTCTTCACCCAACATATCATCACTTTTGTCTAGCATGTTTTGAACCTTTTCCAGGGCTGTTTGTTGTTTAGTGGCAATGCAAACAAGTTTGGTATAACTAGGTTCAATATCATCATCAGATCCATCATCATCAGATTCATAGTCACTAAACTCAGATGAGGAACATTCGGTTACCTCGTCACCCTTTGCCATGAGACATGATGCAGAAGATGATGAATCTGGTTCGAAAGTCATCGTTTTGAGAGATTCCTTGAATTCCTCAAACCAAGGATCATGACGGGTTCGATGACCTTCATAGACGTCGGAGATTCGGTCCCAGATAAGCTTCGCATTGCAAAGATGCATAATGCGCTTGAATTCATCTCTAGATAGGCATGAACAGATGATATCCTTCGCCATGATGTCAAGTCGAGTGTACTTGTGAATATCATGTGCGTTCGCTGTCTTGCATAGATTAGTAAGACCAATTTCAGTGACGGTCCACAGCTCGCTGTCCATTGCCATGAGGCGCTTCCTCATCATGGCCTTCCACTTGGGATAATCATGACCGTCAAAGATAGGGCATGTCACTTTCTTCATACCTGCGGTCGACATAACTAAAACTCCAGGTGGTTAAACCAAAATCACACAGAACAAGGGAGTACCTTGCTCTGATACCAATTTAAAGTGCGTTACATCGACTAGAGCGGGGTGAATAGGCGATTTTTATGAATTCTTCAATGAGGAATTTGCTGGTGAGGAAATTCCTAAGTGAAGAACTACTTGCAGCGGAATAAGTACTCAGAAGTAAGCATAGGAGAATGCGGGCATGGTCATCATGATGAAATGAAGACAATCAAAGAGTACGAAAAGCGTAAACACAGGATAGCACAAGATGAAGACAAACAGATCAAGAAATTGAACCGAGGAAATTGAGAAAGTCTTGATCAAAGTCTTCAAACACAGATATGAATGAACACTCGACACAGTAATTAGGAAATGAAAGGGTTGAGGAAATAGAACCGATTACGTTGGTGAAGACAATGATTTGGTAGCCCAGTTCCAAGCTGCTTGTCTCGGTTAATGCTGGTTGGAGCGGCTGAGTATTTAAACTCGAGGACACACAGTCCGGAACCCGATTCTTGAGCACGCAGCTCAGGACACCAAGTCCTCACCGTATTCTCCTTGAACTAAGGTCACACGGACCTCGTCCAATCACTCGTGGTAAGTCTTGAGCGACTTCCAAACCTTCACAGACTTGGTCACTCGGCGATCCACAATTCCTCTTGGATGCTCTAGACCATGACGCCTAACCGTCTGGAAGAAGCACATTCTTCAAAGGTAACAAGCGTCGGATCCACGCATGATCAATCTCTTGATGATGCTCAATCACTTTGGGTTTGTAGGGTTTGGTTTTGGGTTTTTCCTCACTCGATGATTTTCGCTCAAAGTCCTCGGAGGATGGGTTGCTCTCAAATGACAAGTGTCAAGTTCTCTTGGAGCAGCCAACCAGCTAGTGGTTGTAGGGGGCGGCTATTTATAGCCTAGGGAGCAGCCCGACATGATAAGACATAAATGCCCTTCAATGATATGACCGTTAGGTGGATAAGGTATTTTGGGACAGCTGGCGCGCAGCACAGCAACGGTCGGAAATTTGACTCTCAAATTCCTCAGGGCTATCATGTTCCTCACTGTGTAGGCAATCCGCACTGGCGAATTCCTAACTCCTCAGTCAGAACAAATTCTTCAAATGACCAAAAGAACTTCGTCTCATCCTTTGAAGAAATTGACTGAATTGTATGAGATTTCCAAAGGCGTCACTTGAAGGGATTGGTAGGTGTAGGATTTTGAGTTGAGCATCACATGGAAATTTTTCCTTAGTATTTCCTCGACCCCCTTTAATCACGGTGTTTCCTATGACTCAAGAAAGAGAAAGCGAAACAACGAAAACAAAAGTCTTCACGCTTCATGTTCCTCAAATGAATACCAAGTCTTCAAGGTCACACCAATTTCTTCACTTTCAAAGTCTTCGTAAAGTCTTCGAATATCAAAGTCTTGATCGAAGAACTTCATTTTTAGGGGTCGACTTTCTCCAGAATATCAAACTCCTCATAGACTTATAGACCTGTGTACACTCACAAACGCATTAGTTCCTTAACCTATAAGTCTTCAATACACCAAAATCACTAAGGGGCACTAGATGCACTTACACTCACCGGCAAATTCCTCATTGAAGAATTCATAATAATCGCCTATTCACCCCCCCCCTCTAGTCGATATAACGCACTTTCATCGCTTTCTGTATAGCTCACCATCCTGGATGCAGTATGCCGTAGCCTGCCGGGCCACGCGCTCCACATCCTCCTCTTTCTCCGGCAGCTTCCCTCGTGTCAGGTACGCCTTGAACTCCTCGGTCCAGCACTCCTCCCGAGGCTCGAGCACCAGGAGCAGGCATGCTCCTGTGGTCGGGCCACAGGCGGGGGCTCCCGAGGCTGGTGGTTGGGGGAGCTCCTCCCGAGGTGACGCCAGCCTAGCAGATGGGGGTGCTGCTGATGGCTTGAAAAGCCACTCTTCGAAGACGCCGGGCTCCTGGGGCAAGCTCTTGGATGCCCTTCTGGTGATGTCGTCGGCTTCCTTGTTTGTGTCGCGAGGCACGTGTTGTAGCTCCAGGCCCAAGAACTGCTTCTCCATCTTGCGCACCTCCGTGAGGTACGCCTCCATGTGCTCGTCCTTCGGCTCGTACACCTTGTTGGAGAAGTTGACGAGGAGCTGTGAATCGCCCTTGATGGTGAGTCGTTTTACCCCCAAGGCCACGACAGCCTTGAGGCCGGCGATCAACCCCTAGCACTCTGCAATGTTGTTGGAGACCTTCTCGCCCGGCTGGAAGCAGAGCTGCACGACGTAGTAGAGCTTGTCTTGGGTGGGCGAGATGAGCACGGCTCCATCCCCCGCGCCTTGGCGTGCGAAGGCGCCGTCGAAGTACATGACCCAACCATCTGGTGCTTCACTTCCTGGTGAAAGAGATAGGCTCCTGCCAACTTAAGGTTCCGGGACGTCGGTCCATTCGGCCATGAAGTTGGCTAGGGCGGCCCCCTTGATGACCCTGGTTATTCTGAACTCGAGCTGAAATGCCTGAAGTTTGATGTTCCACTCGACCACCCTTCCCGCGACATTAGGGCTCCGGAGCACCCTCTCCAGTGGGTAAGGTGAGACGACCTTGATCGGGTGGCCTTGGAAATAATGGCGCAGCTTGCTTGAGGCCACCAGGAGCGCGAGCAGAAGCTTTTGTGGCATGGGGTACCGTGCCCTCGCATCCCCCAGTACCGTGCTGACGAAGTACACTGGGTGCTCGACGAGGGCGGGAGCGTTGATGGGGCCTGCGTTTGCCGGAGGTTGGGGCGTCTCCTGAGGTGATGGGTCCTCAGGAGCCTGGTCATCCATTGGAGCCTGTGCAGGCCAGAGAACGCCGTCTTGCTGGGCCTGATCATTCATTGGTGTTGTTGCAGCTTTTGTGGTATCCTATTGGTGCCATATCGCCCGGACTGGAGGTGCGGCACGGCGCGACGTACTCTTGGCCCGGCGCTCTTCCCGGACCGCCACTAGCGCCGCGCTCATCTCGAATGGCCTTGAGCTCTTGGCAGTCATTGGTGTTGTGGCTGTGTACGTTGTGGAAGGCGCAGAACGGACGACCGCTTTTGGACGACTTGGGGTGGTCCCGGCCGCGCTTCATATCTGGCTCTGCCGCAAGCACAGCTACCCCCGTGCGCTCCACGTCCTTGGCCTTGGCTTTCTTCTCTTCTAGGCCGGCATCAGGGAGTTCAAGGAGGGAGATGCGCCCCTCCTTAGCTCTCGCACACTTGGTCGCCATGTTGAACATCTCCAGTGTCGTGCATAGCTCCTCGTGGATAGCGAGCTCCTCCTTCATCTTGACGCCACGGACGCCATCAGAGAATGCTGAAATGATGGCCTCGTCCGTCACCTTGGGGATCTTGAGGCGAACACTGTTGAAGCGGTGAATGTACTTCTGCAGGGTCTCTCCTGGCTGCTGCTTGATGCGGCGTAGGTCACCCGCGGCCGGCGGGCGGTCGTAAGTGCCCTGGAAGTCGGCGACGAAGCGGTCGTGCATCTCACCCCACGAGGAGATCGAACCCGGGGGCAGATTCAGGAGCCACGAGCAAGCACCTTCTTTGAGAGCCACGAGAAACCAGTTCGCCATGACTTTCTCGTCGCCGTTGGCCGCCTCGATTCAAGAACTCTGGAGGGTCGGGGGCGCCGTCGTAGCGCGAAGGCAGGTCTGGCTTGAACTTGCCAGGCCAAACGATGCTACGCAGTTCCGGAGCGAAGGCACGGCAGCCTGCTATAGCCACCGGGGCCCGCCACAGGGGCGGAGCTTGGTCTTGATGCCCGCGCACCGCTGCCGCAGGCGGCACGCGCTCTTGACGTGGTGGCGCTGGGAGTGCGGGAGCGTCTTCTCGCGGTCGGGGAACTTCTTGGCAGCTTCCTTCTTCATGCGCGGGCGCCCGGCACGGCGGGACACACCGAGGGGCCGCGCGTCTTGATGCCAGGGCGTCACCTTGGTGCAGAGGCGGTGGGGGCGCTCCGTGAGCTACATCGCCCGCAGCTGGAGGAGGGCGAGGTAGCGAGAGGGACAGTGCGGGGAGCCCCCAGCGGCGCTGATGAGCTCGGTGATGCGGTCGAGCCAGTCCTCGTAGAGGTCGTCGACCGGGCAGTACCGCAGGAGCTCGCGCGCCATGAGCAGCGCGGCCCGCGCGTCTGTGGGCGCGCGACGTGTGGCACCCTAGCTCAGAGAAACCGGAACGCCCCGTATTCCAGCCCAGAGTTCGAGGAGAAGTCTTCTGGAATACGGCACTGCTTATCATAGAACAAACCATCTCTTTATTGCAATCTATTGGAGTACAAGGGGATTACATCGGCACGACGACACTACGCCTGCCACGGTTGCTCCATGCAAGCAGCAGAACAACACGATGCAGCGGAATGACTACTGGCAGCGGAAAAGCGACGACGGTGGTGAACTCCACCCCGCAGGGACTCTGTCCTGAACGCTTATCCTAGCGCGCAAACAAGGGATCCACGGCAAACAAGCAATCATATCCGGCATGACCTACAAACTGGCATGACACACCAGGTCAGTACATTGAATGTACTTGCAAGCTCACAGCAACCAAAGCAATCAAGACAAACAATAGCATGGCAATTATAGGTTAAGAAGGATTAACATGATACTATCATAACAACATATCATGAGCAAGATGATACCGCTAGAACAACACGAACATGGCATGAACATATGAACATGATAATACTAGCGTGCAACATGATGAACTATCATGCACCAACTTACTCTGTTCGGGTAACATTGTAACCATCACATGCATCACGTACCATCACGGACATCACACGATCATCTCAGGATCCAATCAAGCTTGGTATTAACAATACCGTAGTAATCATACATGACCACAAGGAGCTTGACCTTTACCCTTGACTCTCGCATAACACCCCAAATATCTAACGAGTCGGTATCCACGATACCACAGTGATCCTCTCACGATCACCTAAGTATCAACCAACTTCTTTCATCATCGAACCGGGGTTGCTATTAAGCAAATTATTATTACTGTTGACCCACAGTGTGACCGACCCGAACTGGGCCCATATCCGCGGGCGCGGCTATCGATAGATTTAACACACACACACACACACGCACTCTGCAGAGGTTAGCACACTGTACCCACACCACGGAACCCTGGCCTCGGACTCCCATTCGGGTGGACCAAAGCGTTCCGACAAAACTGTCCTACTGCCATGACACTCTCCCGGCCACTCTGACCAACTCCCCTTTGGGCTAAGTCCTGGGTGGCCCCGTGCCTACCAAAGGCACCAACGGCCATCGTCGTGGCAAAACGGTCCCAAACGGGGACAAGGATCCATACTCAACAACGGGCGCACAAGGCTTATGCCGTCCTACATGATCAGGGTAGCGCCCGTGCATAACCTTCCCTCGTGGGAGGCAACAGTGAGAGGCATGACAATAGACCCAGCTAGGACCCCCCCATAGGGTAAGCGTGGTTGCACTGGTCAGATCGATATGGTGGCACCATGACTCAGCCAATAGTTGTTCAAGTTCAATTTAATCTGGTTAAACTTGAATGCAATATGTTGAGCCATGATAAAATGTCGGTGTGGAACGACACCTATGGGATCACAAGAATCCATACTACGGTTGTCGGGGCGCAGGGTTTTAAGGAGAGAAGGTCTAGTAGACAGCACAAGGATCGTTTACCCAGGTTCGGGCCGCGAGGATGCGTAAAGCCCTAGTCCTGCTTTGGTGGGTGTATTTCTGAGAGTTTTTGAGCTCTCGAACTAGCTGTGGTCAGTGCGTGGTTCGGAAGAGCCGAATACCCCTCCAGTATGCCATGGGCCTCCTTTTATAGTTGAAAGTGGCAGCCACAGTGGCACACAGGAGGTGGAAAGGCGTACAGTGCCCTGAGCTTATCGCTCGTATTACAGGACAAGACGCATTTAATGCATAGCTTAGGTGTCCCCTTGCTTTATTGGGGACGGGGGCGAGGCCCGTCCCGTCCGTCGCCGCTCCTCCTCGCCTTGACACGCCCACTGGCTAGTGAGGTGTGTGGTGCCATGTAGGCAGTCAGGCAGCTGAGGTGGCGTGGTGGCAGAGCCTTCGTGAAGATCTGCATGCCGCCACGCAGGCGCTCGATGAGTTGGCCTGGGAGCTGCATGTTGCCACGCAGGTGCCTGCCCAGCTGGTTGGGCTGGCAGCTGCATGTGAACGGTGGTGGAAGCTTGTTCGACGCGGGTTTGGCGGTGGCCCTGTTGGCGTCCTTGGCGAGGGTCTTGCCGGGTGGCCCGGCAAGGGTCTTGCCGTGGTGTGCTGTCGACCCCCGGCAAGGACCTTGCCGGGGTTCTAGTGGCCTTCCTCGCCAGGGATCTTGCCGAGAATCGTCGTCTTCTGATCCTCATCTGATCTTGAATATGTCTTCACAAAGATCTGCATTCCACCAAAAAGGTGCCTTCTCGAGCCCTGGCCCCATGTTGATGACGGCGTAGGGGGCCGTGGGCTCAAGGGTGGCTTTCTTTGTTGGTGTGGGGCGAGCTGTCCCGGCAAAGGTCTTGCCGGGGCCGCTAAGGCCGCCCGGCAAGGGTCTTGCCGGGGGAACCTCCTTTCCCCTCTGCTCTTTGTGGTCTTGACCTTGGCGTTGCTTTGATTGTCTTGGGCTTCGGTCTTACCTTGGCTCACCTCCCCTGTTCTTCTTGCTGTGGTCGTGGGCGCGGCTCTGACTGCACGTGCACATGTAAAGGGGTACAAAAGCTTGCCCCTCTTTTTGTACACCGACATAAAATAACATGATGCAACTACAATGCATGAACATGATATCAAAGTAAGCATGGAGGTGCAACATAATCAACGAGCATAACTACAACATTTAATCATTTATCCAGATAAGCATGGCATACTGATGAGCATGAATATCACAACTAGAACACTACTCATAGCATAACATGACCACTAGCATCAACAATAAATACCATGCAATAACATAACGATAAAACTACCATGCAAGTATTTAATCAACTAGATGCAAAGAAACATGCATAACGGTGGTACTCGAAACAGACGATAGTCATGCACTGAAGACCAACACCAACATGTTCTACTACCAATCATTGCCAATATTAAAGTAATACTAGCATGAAGAACAAAATAACAGAGTGCAAGAAAACATAGCATGACGGTAAACACCGATCCATAAGCATAACCGAAATACCGACAACAATAGCAAAACAATCAAACAGTTATTAAAGATTCAAGTTGGAAACCAATGCTTCTGCATGGCTATCATGCAAATGGTGGTTGTGGCTTGCGTGGGGATGAAGAAGGCTCCGGGGAGAAGTGTGGAAAGATCGCGGAAGGAATCGCCGGAAAGGTTCTCTCTCGGAGGGGGCTGATTGGGGCAAGGGAAAAATGGTCATTTTTAGAATGTTGAAACATAGCGAAAATGTTGGGAACAGAACGGGCTTGACGAGACGAAGATGTGGGCGTTGGATTCACCTAAATCGGAGTTACGGTTGCGGAGATATGAGGGTTGGAACATCAGGGACTTTTCTGCAAAAAGAATATTCATAGACGGGTCCCTGAGTGGATAAGGCAGAGGCACAAAATTAGAAATATGCTTTCTGACTAAGTAAACGTACTACGGGCTGAAACAGAGAGAATACGCTTTCAAACAAGGAAAACTTATACATGGCAGAGGCCGTGCTGGTTTACGCTTTCTCTCAATGAAAACGAAGCCCTAGAAGTACATTTCCACTTATTGACGTGGCAGTGGCGGGGCCGGGCTCCTGGGTCGCTTACAGGTGGGGCCTGCCATTGACTCTCTCTCCTCCCTCGTTCCTTCTTCTTCCTCCCGTGCTCGAGAGAGACAGAGGCGAGGCCGGCCGCCTCGACGGCGAGTCCCGGCGACTCCAGTCATCTCCCGCGGAGCTCGGCACACCGGCGTGTTCGGGAAGAAGCGGCGCACATGATGGCGTAGGGCACGGCCACCGAGGAGCACCGAGGCGAGGGTAGTTTCAAGGACGGCAGACGGCGGCTACGGGTGGCTATGGGGCTCGTGGCCAGAGGCCATAGGAGGAGGACGGGGAGTGAGGGGGCAGCTCTAGGATGGAGGTGGAGGTCTCTGGTGGTGGCTAGGAAGAAGGGAAGGGCTCGGGTCGGCCGAATTTAGCCGAGGCCGTGCGGCGGCCATGGCGGCCTACTGCGGCGAGGAGGGGCTCCGAGGCTCGGGATAGTAGCTAGGGAGTGGTCTGGGAGTGAGGTGAGGGGAGTGGTTATATATAGCCAGGGCAAGGCGGTTGAGCTTGGGTGCCGCCGCGGACGCGTGTGCTCGTGGCCAAGCTCGAACGGCGACAGGGGGAAGTGGATGAGGGTCACGGAGACGAGAGGGGCTCGAGGACAAGCGAGGGAAACCACCGCGGCACGAACAGAGCCGGTCGGCTACAGTTCGCCCGTGGGCGCACGGTGACGAGCGCTAGTGAGGAGGCTTCAGGAGGGGGAGGGAGGTCCAGGGGGATGGAGACAACGCATGCTAGCTGTTGGACACGACGAGGCGGGCGAGCACGACGAACCGAGGAGGGGCCCGAGCAAAACGTCACTCAGCTCGCGTCTATGGCGTGCCAGGGCGGTGGTCACCGCGTGAGTTGGCAAGGAGAAGAGGCCAAGGGCTGCCCTTAGATGTCTAGTGATTAGTCCTTGCATACTATAGGCTGAGGGAGGTGACGGATCACGCAGAAGTGTAGGGAGCAGAGGCGAGCAAGCTCGACAAGGTTGCTGTATCAAATTTGGACGAGCACGGCTGATCAACAGGGAAGGGCTTGGAGCCAAACGAGTTGTCTGGTGTGATTAGCTACGGAAGAACTATTATCCTGGAGATTTGGAGGTGATTTGGACCAATAATTAATATAGTTGCTTTGCAACTGCATAATCTGGTCCAGAAAACAAATCATGATGATGCACTCAAATGGTGAATCCACTTGAGCTGAACTTGGGCAGGGCATAGTTATTTGGTCATCTGAAGATGCTGAAAAAGGTTTCACACCATTTGGATAAACCAAAATGATACTTCCTTCACAAACATCCCCACTGACCAGAATTTGCAAAAATTCTAGAGGAAAAATGGCTAAATTGATTGAGCCACGACTTGGTGGAGGGACTTTATCTGGATAGGAGAAAGCCTAGAAAAATTTACAGCCATAATGAAGCAAGATAAAATATACTTGCTTCATAAACTGAAATTTTGGATAGAATCAAACATTTGAAGTTGTGCTCACATGGAGGCATTAAATGAGCTAAACTTTGGTGGAGAGATATGATTTGATGATATTAAGGACCATGCAAAAGTGCAACTTATTTGGATATGCCTAGCTTGTACCTCCTTCACAAAGTTTCTTTTTGGACATAAACTTTGGAAAATCATAATTAAATGACTACTAGGAAAATGAGGTTGCATTTTCGCATGTGGCAAAGATATGGACAGGAAAAGGTTTCCAAGGAGTTGGAGGTTAATTGGGAAAAGGAAAATAGCACTTGCTTCACAATGTGCCATTTAGGACAGAATAGGAAATGAATTATTTGAGCATGATGATAAACATGGAAAATGAAATGTTTTGTCATATTTGAGGAAGATATAACCCAAGCAATTTATGAGAATTATTTGGGAATTGCAGGAGTGATGGAAATATAGGTTGCTTCACAACCTAGGGCTAAAAGGATGATTCCTTTAATAGAAAAGGAATATTCGCTATAAAAAGAATATAGGCATTGGGCTAGGATGGAAATGATATGATCTAGGGAAGGATTTGAGGATGACAAGCCACTCTGGAAATAAAGAAGAGGTCATCTTCTTCAGTTTCCAGACCACAAAGCCACAGAAAAAGAAAACTCAAGCAAAAACCTCAGAAAATCAAATGAAAAAGAAAGGGCAAAAAATCAGGCTGTCACAAACCTTCCCCCCTTAAAGAAATCTCATCCTCGAGATTTGGTTGCTCCAGGAACAAGTATGAATATGCTGCCTTAAGGAAACCGTTTCATACTCGGGTATCCTTTTTCCTTTGTTGATTGTTCCCATTAAATTCTTCATCTGACTGACCTGACAGGCTCTGGGGTTGCTTGATTCACTGTATCCATATCCTGACAGATCTTAACTCACATGTTCTGCTTATACTGGCTCCAATTCTGTTCATAGCTGCTGACTGATCTGAGATTACCATGACTGAAATATCTGCCTGTCTCACAAATCCGAGAGTGACTTCCAATGGTTGTGTCTATACTGACAACTGTCCGTGAATTGGTGATCCGATTTGTCCTGATGAACACCCAAGCTCTGACTCCTTGCATTGGGTTTCTCCATTAAATGCAGGTCCTTTAGGTTCCAAACAGTGAGTTGCCGCATATCCGTTTTTCTGACAGATTCTGACTTATCGTAGGAATTTCTGACCCATCCTGACTGGCTCCACTGTCTTGAATCTCAGCTTCATACCAAATATTTGATTGTCGTCTGTCGTTGTCAGCATAAGGGGTATGGCCTTATATGATAGTATCCGCAGACTTGACTGACTGTGAATCTCGTGAAAGAATTTTGTCCATGACAGGCTATCCATTGAGGCTTCACATAAGTGAGGGCACATGCTCCCAGAATGTTATCCACCATTCAAAACCGAGCAGACCCTTTTGGTGAATATCCATGGTGATCCATACTGACTCAGACTGTCCGGGGTATCTGCACCATTTGAATTATGCAACAATTATCATTCTGGCTCCTTCATTACTGTTTTCCTTGCCTCGATCCTTGGGTGAAGGAGCAGGGTCATATTGCTTCTTCGTGTGACCATAGGTTCTGTCAGGTGCAATATTCTGACCGGGGGAAAATGATCATCTGAACCCTTGCAAGAAACCGACAAATAAATAGGTAGCCACCAGAACAGTCTTTACAACACAGATCTGGGACATTACTGAAGTAACTCAACCACGACTCAAGACGGCCGAAAAGCGGCTCAGAGCAGGAGACCGTGTTGATAAGAAGAAAGTGGCAGTTCCCTAAGATAGACGGAAAGTAGCTAAAAGCATAGGGCCACTGTCACAAAAAGAAACTCAACAGCTATACGAGACGGCCGGAAAGCAGCTCAGAACTCGTGACAGTTGTTGAATAGAGAAAGATAAAGTCGGCATCCACCCCATATGGCCAAAAACGGCTCAGAGCACATGCGTGGTGCCGTTACCAGAGAAAAGAAGACAAGGGCTCATCAGGATCATATTCCAGGTTCACCGGTATTTGTACAGAGCTCAGTGTTGTCGTCAGTCTTCATAGTCCTTTGTCACACTGAGGTGTATATCTGGCTTCCTTCACATATATCTAAGAATCTGATTCCTGAGGCAGACTTCTGTTCTGACTGATTCTTGCTTCTGACCAACTGTTGTGGATCTGATTCTGTCACCTGTTGTCAATTCTCAATGTACTATCTTGCACCCGTGTTGTACTGAGGACGATTGGATGGCTTATGCTGAAAACCATCGATAGTATCTTGCTGAGGAAGACCGGGTTTTGTGCTGAAACAGGAATTGCTGGACCATCCTCCTTTCTGAGTATGTGGCACATCCTTGCTTTCTTCCAGGCATATCATGTTTCCAAATCATCCTCCACGAAGAATCAAACCTTGTATCTAAACCATACCTTTGACTGAAATTGCACTGTTGGCCTTGCACATAACTTATCTTCTTGCTATTCTGATCATTTCTGTCATGAACAGTGCACACTGAGCCAAACTTGATTATCCATATTGTTGTAAGGAGTGCACGCTGATGCAAACATGATACTGACTGTCCATCCAGGATTCCTTTTGCATTCAGACGAGATATTCCAAATTTCACTGCAGTCTGCTGATAACTTCATTCCGTTTATCTGAGCTTCCAAAAATTTGAATTCCTTGCTGATTCTTCAGGTCCAGTGTTGGTTGACGGTCAACTTTAATGAGGGGAAAATAATGCCACACTGAAGGCCCAAAGAAATAAGCAAAAGAAACGATGAAAACAACAAAACAAACACACGAGCATACAAGTAATATAAATAATCAAGCAACATCACATATTACTACTACTCACACAATAATATGCATGCACACCTAAGCACACAAGTCTCACGGAAACTGCGGTATTGCGATCTAATATGCTGTGGCAGTGTGCACGAAGTGAATTCATGTGTGGAAGGAGTTGGTGTAACCAAGGCTACACCAAGCGCTGGCTAAACACCGGTCGCAATCGGATGGATACGGGGCGAGGACGGACTTGGTGATCAAGTAGCGAGACACAAGGTCATGACCACGTCATCATCAAGCGTACGAAGGGGAACCGTACACGTCCAAAGAATGGGATGACAGTTCATTATAGCAGTGGAAAGCGGGGCTTTGCTGGCACTAACCTTTTCTAATAACAAAGATCAGTAAGAGTTGCCAGAGGGACGGGATGGAAGGCACGATTCAGGATAGAGGCAAATCTATCACTGAAATAATATGGGTGGGTGGCGAAAAGATATCGACGCGATACCTGAGCATAACTCCTGCAAATGGTGTCTGGAACACTAGGTACCAGGGCATCACTCTGCTGGGACAGAGATGACGCCGAACACCGGAGAGCAGGCATGCTAAGAAAGAGGGTGCAGGTAGTGCATCGAAAACGACGCCACCTACACTCACAAGATTAACCGTTAGCGACAAGAAAATGATCTATATGCATGCTATGCAACAAACAAATGCAGCAATCAAGTGCAACAAACCAATGAGGCTCTATACTACCGCATACTAACGTTCGCGTGGGCTAGGGCATCCTACAGCCAAACCTGCTCTGATACCAAGCTCTGTGGCACCCCGGCTCAGAGAAACCGGAACGCCCCGTATTCCAGCCCAGAGATCAAGGAGAAGTCTTCTGGAATACGACACTGCTTAGCATAGAACAAACCAGCTCTTTATTGCAATCTATTGGAGTACAAGGGGATTACATTGGCACGGCAACACTACGCCTGCCACGGTTGCTCCATGCAAGCAGCAGAACAACACGATGCAGCGGAATGACTACTGGCAGTGCAAAAGCAACGACGGTGGTGAACTCCACTCTGCAGGGACTCTGGCCGGAACGCTTATCCTAGCACGCAAACAAGGGATCCACGGCAAACAAGCAATCATATCCGACATGACCTGCAAACTGGCATGACACGCCAGGTCAGTACATTGAATGTACTTGCAAGCTCACAGCAACCAAAGCAATTAAGACAAACAATAGCATGGCAATTACAGGTTAACAAGGATTAACATGATACTATCAGAACAACATAGCATGAGCAAGATGATACCACTAGAACAACACGAACATGGCATGAACATATGAACATGATAATACTAGCATGCAACATGATGAACTATCATGCACCAACTTACTCTGTTGGGGTTACATCGTAACCATCACATGTATCACTTACCATCACGGACATCACACGATCATCTCAGGATCCAGTCAAGCTTGGTATTAAAAATACCTTAGTAATCATACATGATCACAAGGAGCTTGACCTTTACCCTTGACTCCCGCATAACACTCCAAATATCCAACGAGTCAGTATCCACGATACCATAGTGATCCTCTCACGATCACTTAAGTCTCAACCAACTTCTTTCATCATCGAACCGGGGTTGCTATTAAGCAAATTATTGTTACGGTTGACCCACAGTGTGACCGACACGAACTGGGCCCATATCTGCGGGCGCGGCTATCGATAGATTTAACACACACACACACACTCTCTCTCTCTCTCTCTCTCTCTCTCTCTCTGCAGAGGTTAGCACACTGCACCCACACCACGGAACCCTGGCCTCGCACTCCCATTCGGGTGGACCAAAGCGTTCCAACAAAACCGTCCTACTGCCATGACACTCTCCCGGCCACTCCGACCAACTCCCCTTTGGGCTAAGTCCTGGGTGGCCCTGTGCCTAGCAAAGGCACCAACGGCCACCGTCGTGGCAAAATGGTCCCAAATGGGGACAAGGATCCATACTCAACAACGGGTACACAAGGCTTATGCTGTCCTACCTGATCAGGGTAGCGCCCGCGCATAACCTTCCCTCGCGGGAGGCACCGGTGAGAGGCATGACAATAGACCCAGCTAGGACCCCCCCCATAGGGTAAGCATGGTTGCACTGGTCAGATCGATATGGTGGCACCATGACTCAGCCAACAGTTGTTCAAGTTCAATTTAATCCGGATAAACTTGAATGTAATATGCTGAGCCATTATAAAATAACATGATGCAAGTACAATGCATGAACATGATATCAAAGTAAGCATGGAGGTGCAAAATAATCAACGAGCATAACTACAACATTATTCATTTATCTAGATGAGCATGGCATACTGATGAGCATGAATATCACAACTAGAACACTACTCATAGCATAACATGACCACTAGCATCAACAATTAATACCATGCAATAACATAACGATAAAACTACCATGCAAGTATTTAATCAACTGGATGCAAAGAAACATGCATAACGGCGGTACTCGAAACAGATGATAGTCATGCACCGAAGACCAACGCCAACATGTACTACTACCAATCATTGCCAATATTAAAGTAATACTAGCATGAAGAACAAAATAACAGAGTGCAAGAAAACGTAGCATGACGGTAAACACCGATCCATAAGCATAACCGAAATACCGACAGCAATAGAAAAACAATCAAACAGTTATTAAAGATTCAAGTTGGAAACCAATTCTTCTGCATGGCTATCATGCAAATGGTGGTTGTGGCTTTCCTGGGGATGAAGAAGGCTCCGGGGAGAAGTGTGGAAAGATCGCGGAAGGAATCGCCGGAAAGGTTCTCTCTCGGAGGGGGCTAATTGGGGCAAGGGCAAAATGGTCATTTTTAGAATGTTGAAACATAGTGAAAATGGTGGG
This sequence comes from Aegilops bicornis, assembly GCA_021605145.1. Classification (NCBI taxonomy): domain Eukaryota; kingdom Viridiplantae; phylum Streptophyta; class Magnoliopsida; order Poales; family Poaceae; genus Aegilops; species Aegilops bicornis. The sequence goes on along the minus strand of CM038669.1, from coordinate 206,075,176 downwards.
AGCAGAACGGACTTGATGAGACAAAGATGTGGGTGTTGGATTCACCTAAATTGGAGTTACGGTTGCGGAGATACGAGGGTTGGAACATCAGGGACTTTTCTGCAAAAAGAATATTCACACACGGGTCCCTGAGTGGATAAGGCAGAGGCGCAAAATTAGAAATACGATTTCTTACAGAGAAAACGTACTCTGGGCTGAAACAGAGATGAATACGCTTTCAAGAAAGGAAAACATATTATAGGCAGAGGTCGCGCTGGATTACGCTTTCCGGTAACGAAAACGTACCCGGGGAAGTACGTTTCCACGTATTGACGTGGCAGTGGCGGGGCCGGGCTCCTGGGTCGCTTACAGGTGGGGCCCGCCGTTGACTCTCTCTCCTCCCTCGTTCCTTCTTCTTCCTCCCGCGCTCGAGAGAGACAGAGGCGAGGCCGGCCGCCTCGACGGCGAGTCCTGGTGACTCCGGTCATCTCCCGCGGAGCTCGGCACACTGGCGTGTTCGGGAAGAAGCGGCGCACATGATGGCGTAGGGCACGACCACCGAGGAGCACCGAGGCGAGGGCAGTTTCAAGGACGGCGGACGGCGGTTACGGGTGGCTATGGGGCTCGTGACCAGAGGCCATAGTAGGAGGACGGGGAGTGAGGGGCGGCTCTAGGATGGAGGTGAAGTTCTCTGGTGGTGGCTAGGAAGAAGGGAAGGGCTCGGGTCGGACGAATTTAGCCAAGGCCGTGCGGCGGCCATGGCGGCCTACTGCAGCGAGGAGGGGCTCCGGGGCTCGGGAGACTAGCTAGGGAGGGGTCTGGGAGTGAGGTGAGGGCAATGGAGTGCTCGGGAGGTGAGGGGAGTGGCTATATATAGCCGGGGCAAGGCGGTTGAGCTTGGGTGCCGCCGCGGACGCGTGTTCTCGCGGCCAAACTCGAACGGCGACGAGGGGGAAGTGGACGAGGGTCAAGGAGACGAGAGGGGCTCGGGGACAAGCGAGGGAAACCACCGCGGCACGAACAGAGCCGGTCGGCCATGGGGCTGGTCTGTACGGTGACGAAGCGCTAGCGGCGAGGCTTCAGGAGGGGAGGGAGGTCCAGGGGATGGAGACAATGCATGCTAGCTGTTGGATTACAAACGAGGCGCCTTGAAAGCACGACGAACCGAGGAGGGGCCCGAGCAAAACGTCGCTCAACTCGCGTCCATGGCGTGCCAGGGCGGTGGTCACCGCGTGAGTTGGCAAGGAGAAGAGGCCAAGGGCTACCCTTAGATGTCTAGTGATTAGTCCTTGCATACTAGAGGCTGAGGGAGGTGACAGATCACGCAGAAGTGTAGGGAGCAGAGGGGAGAAAGCTCGACAAGGTTGCTGTATCAAATTTGGACGAGCACTGCTGATCAACAGGGAAGGGCTTGGAGCCAAACGAGTTGTCTGGTGTGATTAGCTACGGAAGAACTATGATCCTGGAGATTTGGAGGTGATTTGGACCAATAATTAATATAGTTGCTTTTCAACTGCATAATCTGGTCCAGAAAACAAATCATGATGATGCACTCAAATGGTGAATCCACTTGAGCTGAACTTGAGCAGGGCATAGTTATTCGGTCATATGAAGATGCTGAAAAAGGCTTCACACCATTTGGATAAACCAAAATGGTACTTCCTTCACAAACATCCCCACTGACCAGAAACTTGCAAAAATTCTAGAGGAAAAATGGCTAAATTGATGAGCCACAACTTGGTGTAGGGACTTGATCTGGATAGTAGAAAGCCTAGAAAAATTTACAGCCATAATGAAGCAAGATAAAATATACTTGCTTCACAAACTGAAATTTTGGACAGAATCAAACATTTTAAGTTGTGCTCACATGGAATCATTAAATGAGCTAAACTTTGGTGGAGGGATATGATTTGATGATATGAAGGACCATGCAAAAGTGAAACTCATTTGGATATGCCTAGCTTGTACCTCCTTCACAAAGTTTCTTTCTGGACAGAAACTTTGGAAAATCATAATTAAATTACTACTAGGCAAATGAGGTTGCATTTTCGCATGTGGCAAAGATATGAACAGGAAAAGGTTTCCAAGGAGTTGGAGGTCAATTGTGAAAAGGAAAATAGCACTTGCTTCACACTGTGCCATTTAGGACAGACTAGGAAATGAATTATTTGAGCATGATGATAAACATGGCAAATGAAATGTTTTGCCATATTTGAGGAATATATCACCCAAACAATTTATGAGAATTATTTGGGAATTTTAGGAGTGATGGAAATATAGGTTGCTTCACAACCTAGGGCTAAAAGGATGATTCCTTTAATAGAAAAGGAATATTCCCAATAAAAAGAATATTGGGATTGGGCTAGGATGGAAATGATATGATCTAGGGAAGGATTTGAGGATGACAAGCCACTCTGGAAATAAACAAGAGGTCATCTTCTTCAGTATCCAGACCACAAAAGCCACGAAAAAAGAAAACTCAAGCAAAAACCTCCAAAAATCAAATGAAAAAGAAAGGGGAAAAAATCAGGCTGTGACACGACGAGTGTGGGACGATGAGTCGGCCGGAGTCAGCGATGTGGTAGCGGTGCGGTCGCCTCGCCGCACAGAGGGGTGCAGCGAAGATGCTTGCTGCTTGTTTCCCACCGGGCCGGTGGCGGCGTCGGCGGCGGGTGATGGAGAATGACGGAGAGGCCCGCCAACAGGGGCTGTCTGAGCGACACGGGCGGCCAGGGCGGCCCGGCGCTCGGCGCAAGCTCGACGCACGTCTTCCATGGATACGGTAGAGCGGTGGAGCATGGATCGACGGAAGGAAAGCTACAGCGCACCCCTACCTGGCGCGCCAAATGTCGGATTACGGGTTCCGGAAAAACCCTTGAGGTTCGAACTCTGGGTGCGCACGAAGATCTCTCTCCCCCTAGCTCACGCTCTCACCATGATCTCAAAGCATAGCTCACAGAACCCGAAGAACAAGGGACACAAGAATTTATATTGGTTCGGGCCACGGATGTGGTGTAATACCCTACTCCAATGTGGTGTGGTGGATTGCCTTGTAGGCCGGGGATGAACAAGTACAAGGGAAGAACTACCTCCTGAGGAGGGGTGTTCTTGAGCTAGGTGAGCTTGTGTGTGTGTGGATGGAATGGATCTGATCCAAGATCAGTTGCCTTCTACGGTGGTGGCTAGTCCTATTTATAGAGGCCCGGGTCCTCTTCCCAAATATTAGGTGGGAAGGGATCCCACAACGGACAATTTGAAGGGGGACAGCTAGTACAAGCTATCCTGACAAAAGGTGGTCTTCGCCTGCCAAAGACTCTGGTGGTGATGCCATCGTGGGCTCTGCGATGACCTCCATCCTGCCGTCCTTCTAGTCTTGGTCTCGTTGCACCGATATGGAAACATTTGCCTTATGCCTCAGGACTCCTCGCCTGCGCCTGCTCCTTTAGCACCAAAGAGGAAACCAGTACTCTACACCCGCTGGCGCCTGCCTGGCCTTGGTCGTCACGGCTCACGTCACGGGAACCTTACGAGGTGCCCCTTGCCTTGATCTCTCCGCTCCTCGCGAGCCAGCCTAGTGAGGCTGCCCCTGAGGAGGTCTTGTGTCGCCCGCCTCGTGAGGCTTGGCCCCTCGCGAGGGTCTTGAGTGTTTGCTGGTGAAGATGGTCCGTACCAAGCTGTTAGTGGAGCCACGCCGTGGGCCGCAGGCAGGCAAGTCTGGGGACACCCGTTCCCAGAACGCCGACAGTGCCTACACTTCCAGCATACATTTTCTGAGAGAGAACCACCTACTCATGTGTTGAGACCAAGATATTCCATTCCAACCACAAGAATCTTGATCTCTAGCCTTCCCCAAGTTGCTTTCCACTCAAATCATCTTTCCACCAAATCCAAATCCGTGAGAGAGAGTTGAGTGTTGGGTAGACTATCATTTGAAGCACTAGAGCAAGGAGTTCATCATCAACACACCATCTATTTCCTTTTGGACAGTGGTGTCTCCTAGATTGGTTAGGTTTCACTTGGGAGTCTCCATCAAGATTGTGGAGTTGAACCAAGGAGTTTGTACGGGCAAGGAGATCGCCTACTTCATGAAGATCTACCCTAGTGAGGCAAGTCCTTCGTGGGCGATGGCTATGATGGGATAGACAAGGTTGCTTCTTCGTGGACCCTTCGTGGGTGGAGCCCTCCATGGACTCGCGCAGCCGTTACCCTCCGTCGGTTGAAGTCGCCATCAACGTGGATGTATGATAGCACCACCTATCGGAACCACGCCAAAAATCTCCATGTCTACATTGCGTTTGCTCCCTCCAAACTCCTCCCTTTACCTTCATGTGCAATGTTTTTACATTTGCTATACTCTTAGACTTGCATGTGTAGGTTGATTGCTTGACTTGTGTGTTAAAATCTGCCAAGACTTAAAATTGGGAAAAGGCTAGATTTTTATTTGGTCAAGTAGTCTAATCACCCCCCTCTAGACATACTTTCGATCCTACAACTATTGACTGTCATACTTGCATAGGGAATCACAAACCTTAACACCAATATTCTTACTAAAGCATAATTACTCATCAACATAACTCACATATCACATTATCATCTCTCAAAACTATTACTAAGAATCAAGTTTATTTTGTCCAACGATCTTCATGAAAGTTTTTATTATATCCTTCTTGGATATATATCACTGTGATTCTAATTTTCATGTGTTGCTTTTCATAAGCTCAAACAAATATAAGTGAAGATCATGAGCATAATTTTTATTCTTTCTCTCAAAATAATTTAAGTGAAGCAAGAGAGAATTTCTTGAAAATTTTACTAACTCTCAAATAAATCTAAGTGAAGCAAGAGAGAATTTCTTCAATAATACTAAGCACACCATGCTCAAAAAGATATAAGTGAAGCACTAGAGCAAGTCCACTTGCTCATAAAAATTTATGTGAAGCATAGAGAGCAATTCTAACAAGTCATGACATAAATTTGGCTCTCACAAATAGGTGTGTCCATAAAGGATTGATGACTTAGAACACAAAATAAAACAAGCAAAGACTCATATCATACAAGACGCTCCAAGCAAAACACATATCATGTGACGAATAAAAATATAGTTTCAAGTAAAATACCGATAGTTGTTGGAAGAAAGCGGGGATGCCACTCGGGGGCATCCCCAAGCTTAGTTGGTTGCTCAGTTTTGGATAATAACTTGGGATGCCGGGGCATCCCCAAGCTTAGGCTCTTCCATCCTTCCTTCATCCATCGTAAGAGAACCCACAAAACACAACAAAACCTTCATGAGATCCGTTAGTGTAAGAAAAATAAATCACTACTATAAGTGCTGTATCAAACCAATTCTTATTTTGTTTTTGTATTATATCTACTGTATTCCAACTTTTCTATGGGAAAAACTCATCAAATAAAACCATAGAGCCACCAAAATAAGCACACAACACAAAGAAAACAGAATCTGTCAAAACAGAACAGTCTGTAGCAATCTGATTTGTTCGAATACTTTGGAACTCCAAAAATTCTGAAACACTAGCACGACCTGGGTAATTTTTATATTAATCTTCTGCAAAAAGAATTGGCATTTTATCACGTTCTGGTGATTTTTAACAATTATTTTCGTGAGCACAAAGTTTCTGTCTTTTTCAGCAAGATCAAACTACTATCATCCAAGAAGATCCTATTGGTTCTACTTGGCACAAACACTAATTAAAACAAAAAAAACACAATCATAACAGTAGCATAATTGTGTGAACACTCAATAACATAAAGAAAAGAGCAAAAATAAAATTTATTCATTGGGTTGCCTCCCAACAAGCGCTATAGTTTTACGCCCTTAGCTAGGCATAAAGCAATGATCTTAGTTTTGTCATCTTTGGTTCGAGATCCATAAGATTCCCTCATGATTGATTCATATGGTGGCCTAATTCTTGTTCTAGGAAAGTGTTCCATACCTTTTGAAAGGACATGCGGTGCCCTCATGTGTGGTTTTGGTAATTGATGACATTCTCTATGGACTAATGGTTGCATTGAGTTACATTTGAAGGATTTGTCCATAGGCTTTTCTTGAAGTCCATGTGTTGGTTTCAAGGAGTTTATGTGTTGACCAAGGTGCTATTAAGGAATTATCCAAATATTGGTCATACATCATCCATATGAAGAGAGTTGGAAAGAATCAAGGTTGATCAAGACTAAGTCAAGAGTGAATCAAGTTGATCAACACACAAATCGTACAAGATGTACAGAGGGATCAAGTGATCCCATGGTATGGTAAGCATTGTCCATTACGCTTTGTGTACTAACCCATGGTCTTCGTGGAGAGTTCTTTGTGGGGTTAGGTTGCGGTGTGCAAATTCAAGTGAAGCATCACGAAGAGATCAAATGCTTGAAGCTTGCCGTCCATTGTGGTGACAATGGACTTGTGAAGATGTGCGGAAGAGTGGCTCACCCATAGTGGAGTATGGGGGAGCAATCAACTAGTCTTCATCGAGCCAACGCAATCAAGAAAGATGGTCCATCTTGAGGGAGTCAAAATCGTCATCGTCTAGCTCAAGTGGACCATGTGCAAGGCAAAGGTTTGCCCTTGATAGGTTTTCTATTTTACCGGTCTCATGATGGTAGTTGGGAGACCGGGTTATAGGATTGATTGCCGTACTATCAAGGGGGGCTCTCGATGAGTAGCTTGATCGTATCATTCGTAGAGAGCTCAAACCATTGCTTCCTTGCATCATCGTTTTGGGTTCTTGTTTGGTTCTTCTCCTTGTGAGATTTGGAGCTTATGGTCATTTTTATGACAAGCTCGAGCTCATCGAAAACGGAGTTCACTTGCATCTTCTATGATGTTTTCGATGTTGGAGGATATGTCGTTTCTTCTCGTTTCTTCTCCTTCGCTGTTTCTATGCTACTCGTTGTCTTGTTTCCAACAAGATTGAGTTTGCTCAATTCGGAGCTCATTTGTAGAAGTTATGGCAGTTCTGGTTTTATTGTTTCCCTCTGTTGTCTTCTCTGCAAAATGAAGGACTCCTAGTGTTGCTAATCTGGGGCATGCGGTAGTACTGCTCTTCGGAGCGGTAGTACCGCAGGCTCTTGCAGAGTACCGCAGTCCACCACAGTAATCTGCAGGTGCTCACGGTAGTACCGCCTCTGTGGGAGCGGTAGTACCGCGGCCTCGTGCCAGCGCAGCTACTCGGCGGTAGTAGGGCGGATGTAATTTTTACATCCGTGCCCTACGTGATAGTACCGTGTCATGGTAGCGGTAGTACCGTGGGCTCGCCAGGCTTAGCAGCATGAGCGGAAGTAGGCGGATGTAATTGTTACATCCAGCGCCCTCTGTAGTACCGCTCTTCGTGTGCGGTAGTACTGCGTGCGGATTTTTTGCGCAAGTCCTCCCTCGGCGGAAGTAGGTACGGAAGTAATTTTTTACTTCCGTGCTTTCTCTGCGGCTAGTGTTGCCTGCCTTACGGTAGTACCGTAGGGGCGCGCGGTAGTACCGCTCCGGCAGTTCTACCGTTCGTTGCCCTGTGCAACAGGCCTTCATCTGGCCAGTGCTTCACTTGCGGTAGTACCGCAACCTGCAGCAGTAGTACCGCGGCCGACCACGGTAGTACCGCAGCTCCGTGCGGTAGTACCGCGTCGTGCGGGCTGAGTGAGGGGATAACGGTTGGTTTTTCTCCCCACCTATAAAAGGGGGTCTTCTTCCCCCTTGAGATCTAATCCTTTGAGCTCATGTTCTTCCCCCATTGTTGACCTTCTTCAAGCTTGCTAACTCTCAATCCCTCCATGGATTCTTGCTAGTTTTTGAGGGAAAAGAGAGAGGAGATCTAGATCCACATTTCCACCAATCACTTTCTCCTCTATGTGATGGGAACCCTTGGATCTAGATCTTGGAGTTCTTGGTGTTCTCCTTCTTGTTCTTCCTCTCATTTTCTTCCCTAGCATTAGTTGCTTCAAAGGGATTTGAGAGAGAAGGACTTAGGCACTCCGTGTGCCCTTGCCATTGCATTTGGTGCATCGGTTTGAGTTCTCCACGGTGATACGTGGAAGTTACAAGTTGAGAAGCTTATTACTCTTGGGTGCTTGGTGCCCTTGAGCTTGTTCCTCTTGGGTGCTTGGGCGCCCTAGTCGGTTGGTGGTGTTCGGAGCTCAATCATTGTGGTGTAAAGCTCCGGGCAAGCGTCGGGGTCTCCAATTAGGTTGTGGAGATCGCCCCGAGCAATTTGACGGGTACCGGTGATCGCCCCCAAGGGTTGCCAAAGTGTACGGGTTCGGTGACCGCCCCCAAGGGTTGCCATTTGTACGGGTTCGGTGACTGCCCTCAAGGGTCCCTTAGTGGAATCACGGAATCTTACATTGTGCGAGGGCGTGAGGAGATTACGGTGGCCCTAGTGGCTTCCTGGGGAGCATTGTGCCTCCACACCGCTCCAAACGGAGATTAGCATCCGCAAGGGTGTGAACTTCTGGATACATCGTCATCTCCGCGTGCCTCGGTTATCTCTTACCCGAGCCCTTTACTTATGCACTTTACTTTGTGATAGCCATATTGTTTCTTGTCATATATCTTGCTATCACCTAAGTAGTTTTTCTTGCTTAGCATAAGCTGTTGGTGCACATAGGTGAGCCTATTTGTAGGTTTTGTGCTTGACAAATTAACCGCTAGGTTTATTCCGCATTTGTTCAAGTCTCAACCGTAATTATTTTAAAGCGCCTATTCACCCCCCCCCCACTAGGCGGCATCCACGATCTTTCACCTTTCCTCAAAGGAAATTGGAACTTAATATTGCCTTCTTTCATATCAATCACGGCACTGATAGTGCGTAAAAATGGTCTACCAAGAATAATTGGACAAGACAGATTGCAATCAATATCAAGAACAATAAAAATCTATGGGAACATAATTCCTATTTGCAAGAATAAGAACATCATTAATTATTCCCATGGCTTTTTAATAGTAGAATACGCCAAGTGCAAATTCAAAGAGCATTCTTCAAGATTAGTAAGACCAAGCACATCACATAAAGATTTCGGAATTGTAGAAACACTAGCACCCAAGTCACACAAAGTAAAACGCTCATAATTTTTAATCTTGACATTGATATTAGGTTCCCATTCATCAAGCAATTTTCTAGGAATTGAAACTTCTAATTCCATTTTTCCTCAAAAGCTTTCATCATAGCATCAACAATATGTTTAGTAAAAGCTTTATTTTGTTCATAAGCATGGGGTGAATTTATCGTGGATTGTAACAAAGAAATACAATCAATCAAAGAGCAACTATCATAATTGAAGTCTTTGTAATCCAAAAGAGTGGGCACATCACTAGCTAAAGTTTTGACCTCTCCAAACCCACTTTCATCAATTTTCTCAACAAGATTTTGACCCTCCGAAATATTGGGACGCCTTCTACCTAAAGTTGACTCTTCTCCAGTCCCTTTTTCATCAATCTTAACTTTACTAAACAAAGAATCAATAGAAGAAACACCAGTCAATTTAAGATTTTTATCTTCTAACGAGATTGGTTTAGCGGCCATTTGATTTACCAAGATAGCTTGTGCATCGGATATTTTTCCTAGTAAACTTTCGGCAAAAGCATACTTAGATTGGAGGTTGCAAACTTCTCTACTGATATCATCAAGTTGTTTTGTAATAGCATCTAGCACAACGGAGTGCTCCTTAAGTTCTTCAGTAAAATACTTATTATGCTCAAATTGTGTAGTCATATATTTCTTATTACTTTTCTCAATTTCAAGAAAAATAATTGGTTAAGGAACATCATAATATTTTCTTTGAGGCATCATGACTACGCAAACAAGAACGCACTCAAAAACAGATCCGGCAAGAAAACGGCAAACGGAAAAAGAGAGGTGAATAAAACGAAGATTTTTGTGAAGTGGGGGAGAGGAAAACGACAGGCAAACGAAAAATAATGTAACTTGCAAGGATATGAGATTTGTGATTAGGAACCTGGTATATGTTGAAGATCCTCACTGGCAACGGCGCCAGAAATTCCTTTTGATGTCGCTTGAAGCTACGTCGGTATTTCCCCAAAGAGGTAGGGATGATGGAGCACAAAGGTGGTAGGTATTTCCCTCAGAAGTGAAACCAAGGTTATCGAACCAGCAGGAGAACCAAGCAACACAACGTAAACATGCCCTACACACAAATAATGACACCTCGCAACCCGACATGTTAAAGGGTGTGTCAATCCCTTTCGGGGTACGGTGCCAGAAATGGTGCGTGGACGGGATAAAGTTGTAATAGATTGAAATAATAGATCGCAAATAAAATAAAGTGTAACAAAGTGTTTTTGTATTTTTTGTTCAATAGATCTGAAAATAAATGCAAGGAAAAAGTAGATTGCAAAGGCAAATATATGAGAAATAAGACCCGGGGGCCGTAGGTTTCACTATTGGCTTCTCTCGAGAAAAATAGCAAACGGTGGGTGAACAAATTACTATTGGGCAATTGATAGAACTTCAAATAATTATGACGATATCTAGGCAATGATGATTATACAGGCATCACGTCCAAGATTAGTAGACAGACTCCTGCCTGCATCTACTACTATTACTCCACACATCGACCGCTATCCAGCATGCATCTAGTGTATTAAGTTCATGGAAAAATGGAGTAATGCAATAAGAATGATGACATGATGTAGACAAGATCTATCTATGTAGAGATAGACCCCATCGTTTTATCCTTAGTAGCAACGATACATATGTGTCGGTTCCTTTTCTGTCACTGGGATCAAGCACCGTAAGATCGAACCCACTACCGGGCACCTCTTCCCATTGCAAGATAAATATATCAAGTTGGCCAAACAAAACCCAAATATCAGAGAAGAAATACAAGGCTATAAGCAATCATGCATATAAGAGATCAAAGAAACTCAAATAATTTTCATGGATATAAAAAGATATGACTGATCATAAACTCAAAGTTCATCAGATCCCAACAAACACACTGCAAAAGAGTTACATCATATGGATCTCCAAGAGACCATTGTATTGAGAATTCAGTGAGAGAGAGAAATCCATCTAGCTACTAACTACGGATCCGAAGGTCTACAAAGAAATACTCACGCATCCAGGGTCGCACGAGACTGACTGGGACTCCTCTAGGTGTCGGACTCGCTATCGAATTCTTCATCCATGAGATCGCCTTCATCAACATCTGGCCAAATCAACAAGCCAGGTGAGTACTTTGAAAGTACTCGCAAGACAGTTCGGACATAAGATATAAAAAATGCATGCATGAATGCGTCATGAGCAAATAACAATGCACATTCAAATAATAAATATTTGCACAACATGATAAGTAAAAAGGAAGTCGGGCGGTAGTCCTCCCGAAATCCCAACAAAATAAAAGAAAACCGATCGGGTGTGTGGAGCGACGCCTCGAAGGGTAAATGAATAAATAAACATGCCGCAGTCGGGCGTCTGAGCGACACCACATAAAGGGCTTATAATGAAAATAAATGACATACATGCCACAGTCGGACGTCTGAGCGACATCGCAGAAAGGGCTTATATCGAAAGTAAAATAACAAGCATGCCACAGTCGGACGTCGGAGCGACATCGCAGAAAGGGCTTATATCGAACGTAAAATAACAAGCATGCCACAGTCGGACGTCGGAGCGACATCGCAGAAAGGGCTTATATCGAAAGAAATAACATGCGTGCCACAGTCGGACATCTGAGCGACATCGCAGAAAGGGCTTATATTAAAAGTAAACAACAAGTGTGCCACAGTCGGACATCTGAGCGACATCGCAGAAAAGAGCTTATATTCAAAAGTAAATAACAATTGTGCCATAGTCGGATGTCTGAGCGACATCGTAGAAAGGGCTTATATTAAAAAGTAAATAACAATTGTGCCACAGTCGGACTTCTGAGCGACATCGCAGAAAGGGCTTATATTCCATCATTCATGTCTGATAAATTCACAAGGATATAATACTCATAAGAAATTTTCAACACACCATAATAGACGGGTTAGTCCATCCACAGGAATAAACATTTAACCGGACCTATCACTCATGTGGTTCACCGGAGTTTTTGTCACTGAGACTGACACTTGACGGAATAAGTTGAACACAATACTTGGATATGGATAAGATGATTCAAAGGATTTTTTTTGACTCTGCAGAGCTTGTACTAATGATCCACAGCCAACGGATTTCCGTAGTCACGAGGACTAGTTCCGTTTACGGTATTTCGGTAGAAACACATCTGACCAGTACACACCCATCCCACCTCACGATGCCAGGAATCACCCTAGACAACATTCAAGAAAAACTGAGACAGGGAGATCACAACCTCGAATAGCATGGGATCAAATTTATATACGCGCGCTCTAAGGGGTGCCCCTCTCTCGGTCCCAACCGGAAACACCCATGTCCCCTGACCGGATGACGGGCTTTAATCCAGGGCCATGGAACCCTCATCCCGACCTCTCTATTTGGTGTGTACCAGGAAAGCGGTTTGCAACTTACTAAGCCATATCCCTGGCGGAAAACATGTGGTAGTACAGGTAGGGGAAAACGGACGGAAACTGGACTGATTCATGTTGACACTGGAGTCAAATAGTCTGGCATAAGACTAGCATGCGACAACACTGCCATCTTACCCATCATCATGCCATCACATGGCCATGCCAATTCACATCCAACAAATTATGGATTATCGAAACTCACTTGCCTCAACTTTGCATGAAATATGACATTCATCGAGATGCTCATAAACATGCCATGAACTACTTAATGAAAAAATGTCAAAGACACTCATCATATCAAAAGTTCAAACATGCTTGCCTGGTTCAGAGTAGTCGGAGTCTAGCTTGGCGAAGTTCGCGGTTCCGTCACCTCCTCCGGTATCTACGGTATAAGAAAATACGTACTTATCGTAAATACCGTAAGTGCACAGAAAAGTGTTCCAAATATTTTTCAAATAAATCTGATAAAAAACTAGACAAAATTTTAAAGAGGACAGAAAAAGAATCAATCAAAAATCCTTTTCTGTTTAAAAGCTATAAGGGTTTTAATCCAGGGACCTTTCTGTAATGAAACAGAAACTTCTCAGGGGGCTGAACAGAAAAGACCAGAAAAATGCTTCAGACTGAAAGCATATTTGCCCGAATACATTTTCAGAAAACGGTTCGTTTAAAAGAAAAGAGAGGCTGACAGGCGGGTCCCACCCGTCTGGTTTGAAATTTCAAACGGGGAAGAACAGAGCCCGCCGGCGCCCAAGAGCTGCGGTGGTCGCCGGCGGTGATCCACGGGAAGGCAGGGGGATCGGGCGGTACCTACGTGTTCAGCGTGTCCTTCTGCATTGGTGGGTGGTGGTGGTGGTCGTCGGCGACCCTTGCTCCGGCGGGCGGTGACTCGGGTGGAGTTGGATCTCGTCGGGGAGGGCTGCGAAGGTCGAATTGAAGCCGGGGTTAGACCACTGGGTTCCCGAGGAGGCTACTGGCGAGATTTGGGCGGCGGGGATAGCCTCACCGGAGTGATTCGAGCTGGTGGCCGAGGCGGATCGGGGCGGCCGGAGTTGGGGGAGACCTCCTCGAGGTCCTCCTAGTGGCTTGGCGGTGTGTTGGTGGGGTGCAGTGGTGGTGCGTGCTCGAGAGCGAGCTCGGGGCCCCTTTTTATGGGCGATCCGAGGCGGTGGCCATGAACGGGGATCTCCGGCGATGGTTACGGCGGCGCAGAGCTTGGTCGGGGAGTTTAGGGAGTGGCGCCAACGTGGAGGTTCACCGGTTCCATTTAGGTGCTAACCAAGTTTGGATTAGGCTCTCTGGGTGGCTTCGACGAACAGTGGCGCGGGCCCATCGGCGGCAGAGGGCGTGCCCTGTGCTTGCCGAGCCACGGCGACGGTGCTGCAGGGGTGCGCTGGCATGCATGAGGCCACGTGGAGGGCTAGGGGGCGTTGGGCGGCGCAGAACGGCGTAGCGAGCCGGCGCTGGCTTCGTTGGCCGACACGGGTGGCTCTGCCACCGCAGAGGCTGCCGGCGTTGGTGATGCTCGCCGCCACCGACACCTGCGTCCGTCCGAGAGGTCGTGCGGTGCTTTGGTCAAGGAGAAGGGGCCGTGCGCAACACGCCAGGGCGCACGGGTGATCGATGACAACTCTCTGACGAAAAACGACACCGCACATCTCTGAAACTCTGAACTGTCTGAAAGTGTATAGGAACAGTGCTGGCCAAGTGTTCGACGAAATGATTTTGGCATGTGGGGAATTTTCCTTGAGCTGATTTTTGGTGGGGTGGCCTCTCGTTGCATCTGGGGGCTGCCTGAATTTTGGTAGAATTTTTGAGGAAGAGGAAATATGAATTTCACCAAATTGGACAAATCTGGTCCAAACTTGCAGAGGAAGAAACTTGAAAATTTTGAAAAGAGGAAGAGTGGATCATGATGGATCTAGATTGGGGTGCTAAAGACTATCCAGGAGGAGTTGGTTTGAGATCAAAACTCAAAGGGAATTAGGTACTTGCTTTGTAAATCACCTAGGCTTAAAATGAATGATGTAATTGTTCTGGGAAATAAAATAAATGAAATAAAATCCAAAAATGGGTTGGACTTGTTGGAACAGAAAGTTTAGATTGCTCCAAAGAGGAAGGAGGGGTTTTGGGAGGTTTTACCACATGAGGCATGGTAAAACCATGGGTGGTTTCAAAATGAAAGAATCCCCAAAACTCATAGGGTTTCTTTTTAAAAGAAAATAATTTCCAAGAAAATATATTTGAGGAGGGAACAATCAGAAGAAAGGTTCTCATTAACCAAACACCAGGGTTGAAGAATATACAAAAATAAAATCCTTGCCAAGGGAAAAAGTTTTGAGAGAGAAGTTTTTGGAAGAATTTAAATGACCTTCTTCAAATCCAACAAAGTTTTCGTTGAGAACCAAATAATTTTTTTTGAGTGTCACCGCACCTACCCCCTTAGGAAAAATCTCGTCCCCAAGATTTCAGCTGATCCTCAAATAAGTGTGGGTGCTCTGTCCGAAGAAAATCCTCTCTTTCCGAAGTTGCTTCACTCTCGGTGTGATTGCTCCACTGAGCTTTGAAAAACTTGATGGTTTTCTGTCGGGTCCTCCTTTCAGACTCCTCCAAGATTTTTATTGGATGCTCCCGATAGGTGAGGTCTGGCGGCACGTCAATGTTTTCATGGGATACCTGCTTATCTGGGTTGCTGACGCACTTCCTCAACTGTGAGACGTGGAACACGTCGTGGACATCGGATAATTCTTCGGGTAAGTCTAGCTGGTAGGCTACCGTGCCTCTCCGTGCCACTATACAGAATGGTCCGATGAATCTTGGTGCTAGCTTTCCCTTAATCTTGAATCATTGTAGGCACCTCATAGGAGATACTTGTAGGTACACAAACTCATCGGGTTCAAAACTGACTCCCCGATGTTTTTGATCGTAATAACTCTTTTGTCGACTTTGGGCTGTCTTGAGTCGATCCCTAATTACCTTAACTTTATCTTCAGCCTCCTTGAGCATGTCTGGGCCGAAGATATGGCTGTCTCCGGTTTATGACCAATTTAGCGGGGTACAACATCTTCGCCTGCATGAGCTTCAAATGGTGCCATTTGCAGGCTGGCTTGGTAACTGTTGTTGTATGCGAACTCTGCGTATGGCAGGCTTTCTTCCCAACTGGTTCCATAGGTGAGGACACATGCTCTTAGCATGTCTTCTAGAATTTGGTTTACACGTTCAGTTTGTCCATCAGTCTGGGGGTGGTATGCGGTACTAAACGCTAGTTGAGTTCCCAGAGCTTGTTGTAAGTGATCCCAAAATCGGGAGACGAATTGAGTGCCTCTGTCTGATATTATTGTCTTTGGGACTCCATGTAAGCAGATGATACGGGAAAGATAAATCCAGGCAAGCTTCTGAGTGGTGTGGGTTGTCTTTACGGGGATTAAGTGTGCTACCTTAGTCAGTCTATCAGTGATGACCCATATGGCATCATTCCCGTGTCGTGACCGAGGTAGTCCAATAATAAAATCCATTCCAATTTCGTCCCATTTCCACTCGGGTATCTTACTTGGCTGTAAAAGTCCGGCTGGTTTCTAGTGCTCGGCCTTGATGCGTTGACAAGAGTCACAACATGCGATGAACGTGGCTATGTCCCTTTTCATACCGTGCCACCAATTTTTTTCCTGAATATCCTTGTACGTTTTTGTTCCTCCAGGATGGATTGAATACGGAGCGGTGTGGCCTTCAGCTAAGATTTGCTGTTTAAGGTCCTCGATATTTGGTACACAAAGTCTATCTCCGTACCACAATATTCCTTGCTCATCGATAATCTAATTCGAGGCCTTGCCCAAACTCACTTTCCGTTTTATGCCTTTAATGCTGGGGTGCCCATGCTGAGCCTCTTTAATCTTTTCTATCAGGGTAGGCTGCATTTCTAAATTCGACACGCTGCCTTCGGTGACCACCATCAAGTTGAGTTTAGCAAACTCCTGCCAAAATTCAGGTCTCAGGTTTGGTAGATTGTCGTCGTTCGGGCTAGGGTTCCGACTTAGAGCATCTGCCACTACATTTGCTTTTCTTGGATGGTAGTGGATTCCAACATCATAATCCTTCACTAATTCCAACCAGCGTCGTTGCCGTAAATTGAGTTCCGGTTGTGTGAAAATATACTTGAGGCTTTTATGGTCCGTGTATATTTCACAACGATTTCAAGTAAAAGTGTCTCCAATCCTTGAGTGCATGAATGACTGCTGCCAACTCTAGGTCATGAGTAGGATAATTTTCTTCATGCTTGCGAAGTTGTCTGGAAACATACGCGACCACCTTGCCTTCTTGCATCAATATGCATCCGAGGCCTTTCCGGGATGCGTCACAATACACCTCAAAATTCTTGTGTATATCTGGCACGATGAATACTGGTGCTGACGTCAATTTCCTTTTTAGCTCTTGGAAACTTTTCTCGCAAGCTTCAGTCCATTCAAACTTCTTGTCCATCTTGAGTAACTGTGTCATTGGCTTTGCTATGGTGGAGAATCCTTCAATAAATCTTCGGTAGTATCTTGCCATTCCCAAGAAACTTCATACGTCTGTTATGCTGGCTGGTGGTTTCCAGCCAAGTACGGCCTTGACCTTTTCCGGGTCTACGGCAATACCTTCTTGGGTCAGTACGTGGCCCATAAAACCTACCTGTCTTAGCCAAAATTCACACTTGCTGAACTTGGCGTACAATTGATGTTTCCTTAGTTCTCCTAGTACGATTCGGAGATGTTCAACATGCTCTTCTGGTGTCTTGGAGTATATCAGAATATCGTCGATGAATAACACAACAAACTTGTCCATAAACTTCATAAATACTTTGTTCATGAGGTGAACAAAATATGCCGGGGCGTTTGTTAGTCCAAACGGCATTACCGTGAACTCATACAGTCCATATCTGGAGGTGAAGGCTGTCTTGGGGATATCCTCTGTTCGTACTTTTAGTTGATGGTATCCCGACCTTAAGTCAATTTTTGAGAAGACCTTGGCCTGAGCGAGCTGATCAAATAAATCATTTATCCTTGGCATTGGGTATTTATTCTTTATTGTGACCATGTTAAGTGCTCGATAGTCTATACACAATCTCAGTGTCCCATCCTTCTTGGCAAATAAAATTGGTGAACCCCAAGGTGAGGAGCTGGCTCGAATATATCCTTTGTCCAGTAATTCTTTTATTTGCTTCTTCAATTCTACCAATTCGGATGGTGCCATTCGTATGGTTTCTTGTAAATGGGAGCGGTTCGGTGCTAGCTCAATGCTGAATTCTATCTCTCGATCCGGTGGCATGCCCGGTAGTTCTTCGGAAATACGTGCGGAAATTCACACACTACTGGAACCTTGCTTAATTCAGAAACGCCCACCTTGTTCAATCTCGGTTGCCGGGATATTTTTCTCTCTTTGGCTGAAACTCTTATTGTCTTCCCGTGGTGGTGGGTGAGAATTACGGTCCGGTTGAAGCAGTCAATAAAACCTTTGTTGGTGGTTAACCAATCCATCCCTAGGATGACATCCAATCCTTTATTTTCCAATACAATAAGGTTGGCGTGAAACTTCAATCCTTCAAATTCAATAACCACACCTTGGCAGTAACTCTAAGTCACTTGCTTAATCCCAGGGGACTTGATGATCATGGATTTTTCCAAGGGAAGCATTGAAAAATTATTTTGCAAAGCAAAAATCTTCGAAATGAATGAGTGAGAAGCTCCAGAATCAAACAAAACCATGGCAGGTATTGTGTTGACAGGGAACGTACCGAGTACGATATCCGGGGCATTCTGTGCTTCCTCTTTGGTCACGTGGTTCAGATGACCCTTCCTGTGGTTGTTATTGGGGTTGAAATTGTTCCGCTTGGGCACTGAGTTATTGCCACCGTTGTTCGGTTTTGGGGTCGAGTTCCTTGGCTTGGGGCACTGTTTGGCATAGTGCCCTTCTTCTCCACAAGCGTAGGAAGTAACGCCTGGGCGATACGTGAACTCCTTGTCCCTTGCATGGAAATTCTTGATTGGGCGTGAGACGTTTGTTGTGGGTTTGTGTGTCCCACCTTTCTGAAAATCCGTCTTGCTCCGGTGGTTGCGAGCAAGAGTAGTCTGGTCCCTTTTTCGCTTGCGGAAATCCTCCAAGCTGCGTCACTCATTTTCCAAGGTAATGGCCTTATCCACCAGCGTCTTGAAATCTAGAAAGGTGTGCACAACCAGCTGGTATTTAAGTGCGGGTGCCAGTCCTTCCAAGAATTTTTCCATCTTCTTGCTTTCAGTCATACACTCTTCGTTGGCGTAGTGAGACAACAGATTAAACTGGCTGTTGTATTCTAACACCATCATGGTCCTTTGTTTGAGGTCATCAAATTCTCTCTTCTTGATCTTCATAACACTTTTAGGAATATGCGCCCCACGAAAACCTTCTTTGAATTCCTCCCATGTTATTTCATTTTCGTTGGGGTGCATGTGTAGGAAATTTTCCCACCATGATGCAGCTGCTCGGTGAGATAGTGCGGTGCATATAGTACTTTCTCACGGTCTGAAAACTGTGCAATAATTAATTTTCTTTCCATGTCTCGAAGCGTTAAATCGGCCTCAAGAGGTTTGTCAAGATGAGAAAATGTTGGGGACGCGTCTTTTGTAGCTCGAGACAACTTGGATTGCTGCCGACATCGTCCACGGTGATTTCCCATATTGATGACTTGGTTCATCATTCTTGATGTTGTTGCTAACTCTGTTAAGAAGGCGGCATACTTGGGTAAATGCTGTTTCAACGCCTCGCTGACTTGACTGCCCCTGTGTGAAATTGTTCTTTGGTGGTGTGCCATAATTTTCCCCTGGCTGATTTGGCATGGAGCGCGTCCAAGGACGAGACATTTTTCACTCTGGGGATATATTTTGTAAAACTCATAAGAAAAGAAATTGAGTCGGAAAAGTCAATAAATTCATAAAGACGGGAAATTTTAAATGCTCCAAGATTTTTTTAAGAGAATAAACGTTTGCGCACGGAGAAGGACTGCTCATTACATATCTTACACGCAAGCAGTAATTATACAATACATCACTCGGGATATGCGTACATATTCTCGACATGTTATTTAGGCTAGTGCACTTCACCAATTCCTACATGATGCGCAAACAAGCTACTTCTCACAACCTATGTACATATAAACATATCGTACAAGTCGGTACATCGCATGGCGGCTAAGCGTACTCAGTCGGAGATGGTAAGGATCTCCCTTGGCCTGCCGAGGGTGAGGCGCAGTGAGGCTGGGGACTCAACCTCCTCCTCTCTAATAGGCTCCAGACGTGAAGCGCTGCGCTGAGTTGATGGAGTGGGTGCCATAGGCGGAGCGACACGAATAGGAGTAGGCGCAATAGGTGGTGCAGAACGAACTGGAGTGGGCGCAATGACTTGGTTGAACTCCTCAGTGGTAGGCAGGCGACGAGCAGTGGCGAGAATGGTAGGAGAATAAGATGCCGAGGACGAGACGAAAGTCAGCGGTGGTGCGGTGTGCAGGAGCTCCCTCCTGTTGGCGGCACAGCCATGGACTGAGTCCATACAGGCAGCCACAAGGTCGTCCACGAGGCTGTCGAAGGCTGCCTCCAGAGCTCGGAGGTACTCGGCAAGCATCTCAATAGCCTCGTCTCGCTCTCCTCTGGGGCAAGCGAATGAGTAGTGACAGGTGTATGGCATGTGGCATGGAAGGTAGCGGTAACGACGAGTCTTCATTGAAGGAAGGGCATCCCTGAGACGAGCTATCGCCTCACGAGTAGCCATCTGCATAGCATGCCTCTCCGTAGGCATGGCTCTCCCCAAGAACCGGAAGCGACATAGCTCAAGACGCCCTCCCTTGAATTGCACCGTGGCCTGGTGCATGGTCAGACTGTCGTTGATCTTGTGCGGGTAGAGTGTGAAGACTGGGCGCACTGATGGCCCCATCACGACCTGGACGATGAAGGAGAGGAGCTTGACGAACCCCTCAGGCACGTTGGCGAACACATGTGACTTACAGTCGTTGCCAGCCATCTACAAAAGTAGGCAAAAATTATGAATGGTCAGATCATAAATTTATGCTGACTGTCAGAAAATGACTACATTTGCAAAAATATGAATAAACTCTATTATGCTAATAACCAATTAGCGATCGCACCTAGTGGCTTCCTACAGTCAGCCTGGCTCTGGTACCAAGCTTGTCACGACCGGTCTTTCAATAAAATGATTATTGAGAACCGATCTTTTGAGTCGATGAGGAAAATCCTCCTTCTTGGTAGACAAAATCTTGAATCTGAGAAAAGCGGTAGCATTAAATATATTACAGGGTTGAGCTGAGGCTGCTCAACAATTTATTACAAGCAAGCCAATAATTATACATAATGGCGGATATGACACAATGGTGTGGGGTGGCATACTACTGACTCGAGAATAAAGCGGTAGTGGAATAACACAGTGGAGTGGGTAATATGACTCCTAAACTGGCAGCTCATCGAGCGTCGAGGTGAGGCTCGATGAATTTATTTGGGTAGCGGAAGCGAATATAATACAGTGACCAATCCAGGGTCGCACGAGACTGCAGGACTCCTCTAGGCGTCAGACTCGCTATCGAATTCTTCATCCATGAGATCGCCTTCATCAACATCTTGCCAAATCAACAAGCCAGGTGAGTACTTTGAAAGTACTCGCAAGACAGTTCGGACATAAGATATAACAAATGCATGCATGAATGCGTCATGAGCAAATAACAATGCACATTCAAATAATAAATATTTGCACAACATGATAAGTAAAAAGGAAGTCGGGCGGTAGTCCTCCCGAAATCCCAACAAAATAAAAGAAAACCGATCGGGTGTCTGGAGCAACGCCTCGAAGGGTAAACGAATAAATAAACATGCCGCAGTCGGGCGTCTAAGCGACACCACATAAAGGGCTTATAATGAAAATAAATGACATACATGCCACAGTCGAACGTCTGAGCGACATCGCAGAAAGGGCTTATATCGAAAGTAAAATAACAAGCGTGCCACAGTCGAACGTCGGAGCGACATCGCAGAAAGGGCTTATATCGAACGTAAAATAACAAGTGTGCCACAGTCGGACGTCGGAGCGACATCGCAGAAAGGGCTTATATCGAAAGTAAATAACATGTGTGCCACAGTCGGACGTCTGAGCGACATCGCAGAAAGGGCTTATATTAAAAGTAAACAACAAGTGTGCCACAGTCGAACGTCTGAGCGACATCACAGAAAGGGCTTATATTCAAAAGTAAATAACAATTGTGCCACAGTCGGATGTCTGAGCGACATCGCAGAAAGGGCTTATATTCAAAAGTAAATAACAATTGTGCCACAGTCAGACGTCTGAGCGATATCGCAGAAAGGGCTTATATTCCATCATTCATGTCTGATAAATTCACAAGGATATAATACTCACAAGAAATTTTCAACACACAATAATAGACGGGTTAGTCCATCCACGGGAATAAACATTTAACCGGACTTATCACTCATGTGGTTCACCGGAGTTCTTGTTACTGAGACTGACACTTGACGGAATAAGTTGAACACAATACTTGGATATGGATAAGATGATTCAAAGGATTTTTTTTCTGACTCTGCAGAGCTTGTACTAATTATCCACAGCCAACGGATTTCCGTAGTGACGAGGACTAGTTCCATTTACGGTATTTCGGTAGAAACACATCTAACTAGTACACACCCATCCCAGCTCACGATGCCAGGAATCACCCTAGACAACGTTCAAGAAAAACTTTGAGACGGGTAGATCACAACCTCAAATAGCATGGGATCAAATTTATATACGCGCGCCCTAAGGGGTTCCCCTCTCTCGGTCCCAACCGGAAACACCCATGCCCCCAGACCGGATGACGGGCTTTAATCCAGGGCCATGGAACCCTCATCCCGGCCTCTCTATTTGGTGTGTACCAGGAAAGCGGTTTGCAACTTACTAAGCCATATCCCTTGCGGAAAACATGTGGTAGTACAGGTAGGGGAAAACAGACGGAAACTGGACTGATTCATGTTGACACTGGAGTCAAATAGTCTGGCATAAGACTAGCATGCTACAACACTGCCATCTTACCCATCCTCATGCCATCACATGGCCATGCCAATTCACATCCAACAACTTATGGATTATCGAAACTCACTTGCCTCAACTTTGCATGAAATATGACAGTCATCGAGATGCTCATAAACATGCCATGAACTACTTAATGCAAACATGTCAAAGACACTCATCATATCAAAAGTTCAAACATGCTTGCCTGGTTCGGAGTCTAGCTTGGCGAAGTTCGCGGTTCCGTCACCTCCTCCGGTATCTACGGTATAAGAAAATACGTACTTATCGTAAATACCGTGAGTGCACAGAAAGTGTTCCAAATATTTTTGAAATAAATATGATAAAAAACTAGACAAAATTTTAAAGAGGATAGAAAAAGAATCAATCAAAAATACACTTCTGTTTAAAAGTTATAAGGGTTTTAATCCAGGGACCTTTCTGTAATGAAACAGAAACTTCTCAGGGGGCTGAACAGAAAAGACCAGAACAATGCGTGAGACTGAAAGCGTATTTTCCCGAATACGTTTTTAGAAAACGGTTCGTTTAAAAGAAAAGAGAGGCTGACAGGCGGGTCCCACCCGTCAGGTTTGAAATTTCAAACGGGGAAGAACAGAGCCCGCCGGCGCCCGAGAGCTGCGGTGGTCGCCGGCGGCGATCCACGGCGAGGCAGGGGGATCGGGCGGTACCTACGTGTTCAGCGTGTCCTTCCGCGTCGGTGGGTGGTGGTGGTGGTCGTCGGCGAGCACCACGTCGACGGTGACCCTTGCTCCGGCAGACGGCGGCTCAGGTGGAGTTGGATCTCGTCGGGGAGGGCTGCGAAGGTCGAATTGAAGCCGGGGTTAGACCACTGGGTTCTCGAGGAGGCTACTGGTGAGATTTGGGCAGCGGGGATAGCCTCACCGGAGTGATTCGAGCTAGTGGCCGAGGCAGATCGGGGCGGCCGGAGTTGGGGGAGGAGACCTCCCCGAGGTCCTCCTAGTGGCTTGGCGGGGTGTTGGTGGGGTGCAGTGGTGGTGCGTGCTCGAGAGCGAGCTCGGGGCCCCTTTTTATAGGCGATCCGAGGCGGTGGCCGTGAACGCGGATCTCCGGCGATGGTTACGGTGGCGCAGAGCTTGGTCGGCGAGTTTAGGGAGTGGGGCGTCAACGTGGAGGTTCACCGGTTCCATTTAGGTGCTAACCAAGTTTGGATTAGGCTCTCTGGCTGGCTTCGACGGAACGGGGCGGCGCGGGCCCGTCGGTGGCAGAGGGCATGCCCTGTGCTTGCCGGGCCACGGCGACGGTGCCGCGGGGGTGCGCTGGCATGCATGAGGCCACGCGGAGGGCTAGGGGGCGTTGGGCGGCGCAGAACGGCTTAGCGAGCCGGCGCTGGCTCCGTTGGCCGCCACGGATGGCTCTGCCACCGCAGAGGCTGCCGGCGTTGGCGATGCTAGCCGCCACCGACACCTGCGTCCGTCCAAGAGGGCGTGCGGTGCTTTGGTCAAGGAGAAGGGGCCGTGCGCAACGCGCCAGGGCGCACGGGTGATCGATGACAACTCTCTGACGAAAAACGACACTGCACATCTCTGAAACTCTGAACTGTCTGAAAGTGTATAGGAACAGTGCCGGCCAAGTGTTCGACGAAATGATTTTGGCATGTGGGGAATTTTCCTTGAGCTGATTTTTCGTGGGGTGGCCTCTCATTGCATCTGGGGGCTGCCTGAATTTTGGTAGAATTTTTGAGGAAGAGGAAATATGAATTTCACCAAATTTGACAAATCTGGTCCAAACTTGCAGAGGAAGAAACTTGAAAATTTTGAAAAGAGGAAGAGTGGATCATGATGGATCTAGATTGGGGGTGCTAAAGACTATCTAGAGGAGTTGGTTTGAGATCAAAACTCAAAGGGAATTAGGTACTTGCTTTGTAAATCACCTAGGCTTAAAATGAATGATGTAATTGTTCGGGAAATAAAATAAATGAAATAAAATCCAAAAATGGGTTGGACTTGTTGGAGCAGAAAGTTTAGATTGCTCCAAAGAGGAAGGAGGGGTTTTGGGAGGTTTTACCACATGAGGCATGGTAAAACCATGGGTGGTTTCAAAATGAAAGAATCCCCAAAACTCATAGGGTTTCTTTTTAAAAGAAAATAATTTCCAAGAAAATATATTTGAGGAGGGAACAATCAGAAGAAAGGTTCTCATTAACCAAACACCAGGGTTGAAGAAGATACAAAAATAAAATCCTTGCCAAGGGAAAAAGTTTTGAGAGAGAAGTTTTTGGAAGAATTTAAATTGCGTTCTTCAAATCCAACAAAGTTTTCGTTGAAAACCAAATAATTTTTTTTGAGTGTCACACACTTGGCACTATGTCAATAGGTTAGTACCAAAAATGATATAAATGACTATAAAATGATTATAAAACATCCAAGATTGATAATATAATAGCATGGAACAATAAAAAAATATAGATACATTGGAGACGTATCATGAACCTGAAATAGAAAAACCTCCCGATAATGACAATGATGTTTCTACCTCTGATGCTGAAACTCAATCTGGTAATAAAGATTCACCTAGTGATAATGAAAAAGATAATGATGATGTTCATGAAGACACCCAACCAGACAATGATAAACAACCAGATAATGATGTTGAGATAGAACCAACTGTTGATCTTGATAACCCACAACCTGGAAAATAAAAGATACGATAAAAGAGACTTCATTGCTAGAAAACATGGAAAAGAAAGAGAACCATGGGTTCAAAAGCCCATGCCCTTTCCACCTAAATCAACTAAGAAGAAAGATGATGAAGAATTTGAACGATTTGCTGAAATGCTTAGGCTAGTCTTTTTGCACACTTGTTTGACTGATATATTAAAGATGTCCCCTTATGCAAAATACATGAAAGACATCATCTCTAATAAAAGAAAAATACCAGATGCTGAAATATCCACTATGCTTGCTAATTATTCTTTTAAGGATGGAGTACCTAAAAAACTTGGAGATCCGGGAATAACAACTATACCTTGCTCCATAGAAAGAAATTATGTCAAAACTACGTTGTGTGATTTAGGAGCTGGTGTTAGTGTTATGCCTTTCTCTTTATATAAAAGACTTGATTTGAATAAACCCACACCTACTGAAATATCTTTGCAAATGGCTGACAAATCAGCTGCCATACCTATTGGTATTTGTGAGGATGTGCCCATTGTTGTTGCAAATGTTAATATCTTAACTAACTTTGTTATACTTGAGATGTCCGAGGACGACAACATGTCAATTATCCGTGGTAGACCTTTCTTGAATACTACAGGGGCTGTTATTGATTGTAATAAAAGTAAGGTCACTTTTCATATCAATGGTAATGAGCATGCGGTACACTTTCCGAAGAAACAATTCCAAGTGAATGGTATTAATGTTATTGAGAAATCTCTGACAATCACTATTGGAAGTTTTCAACTACCTCTACATACTGCCAAAAAGAAATATGAAATGCTTATTGTTGGGGACATGCATATCCCCTGTTGAGGTAACTTATTTTACCGAAGTTCTTCGATTTCATGCTAATCGAAAGTGGTTGTTAATAAGACTTGATCAACCTTATTAATGGATCATTTTTGAGAGGTATGAAGTTGATGAATTTAGTAAGCACAAATTTCCTTTTCCAATGTTATTTTTCTATTTTTAGTAGTTAAATAAAATAAAATGCCATGTTTTGTCTGTTTTATGAATTTCCCGTTCAACAAAAATGACCCAAAAATAAAAGTTCTCATAATGCCCTGAAAATTTAATACGATTTTTTGTGAATATTTCCGAATTTTTTATGCGAATAACATCAGAGGGGGGTGCACCAGGTGGGCACAACCCACCTGGGCGCGCTAGCAGCCCAGGCGCGCCCTGGTGGGTTGTGGTCCCCATGTGGGCCCCCTCACTTATCTCTTTAGCCCATGACATCACCTACCTCTAGAAAA
Source organism: Aegilops bicornis (assembly GCA_021605145.1). NCBI lineage: Eukaryota > Viridiplantae > Streptophyta > Magnoliopsida > Poales > Poaceae > Aegilops > Aegilops bicornis. Next base: position 206,048,684 of record CM038669.1, on the reverse strand, counting down.
AAAATCACCATTGCTCCCTCTCTTGTGTTCTTGCTCTCAAACCTGCGGATTTCGATCTCTTTGCTCGAAGCTCCATTTCCGAAACTGTTTTGGGGGATTGCTACTTGGTATGTGACTCCTGCATTGATCCAATTAATTTTTGCTTTAGTGGTTTGTACTTTGAATAATTAGCTACTCTTGGTGCTACTGTAGATGAGCTTGCATGTTGAATTCTTAGAGTTCTATGTAGTTTGAATGCTCAATATAGCCTCTATGCATCCCTATGAGTAGTTGCTATCAATCTTGTGAAGTTTTGTTGACAAAAATTTTGTGGACTAAATTTTCAGAATTTTGTTCATAGGAATGAGATGAGTTTATTTAGGAAGTTTGCTTCCAAGAACTCCAAGGGAGTCATTGGGGAGTCATCGGACAATGATCTCCATGTCCGGAGAATGGCAGAGGTGCGGCCGTGCGAATGGCCACACAACCCCTTCATGGATGGAGCGGGAATCCGTCAAGAGTTAGCATAATTTGCTGTTAATGCTGGTCTCACCGACTTTCATCGCAGCTGAGTGTAAACAACACCATCTCCTTACAAATTCCTTTGTGCAAAGTTTTCATTTTCTGAGTAGGTATAACCCCCTTAGGTTCAGTTTAATTTTTATGCTGAGACCCGTCAGATACCACTTATTGATTTTTGTGACATATGCTTAATCCCTTTTGACGAGGAAATAAGAGAGCCTAGGCATGCATACTTTGAGAGCTTTTATTGTACTCTGTCAGTGGGGGATGAAAGGGGTGTGACGAGTGTCACTGCTACTAGTTTGCAATTTCTTGCTGTGCATTATTTCGCTCTATTCATTGCAAAGTGTTTACTTTCTAGAGAGATGGTTGGTGCACTTAGTGCCCCCGATTTCGCTGTCTTACACCATGCACTTTACGATGAGCTATAGCCTTGGGGCTATCATTTCACGCCGCCTGCACCTTAACAGGTCCAAGGGTAAAATTCATGGCGGTGTTTATGCAAGTCGTTTAGCGAGTCATTTTAATGTTCAGATTCACCAACATGATTATCCATTACCTAAGGTTTATTTAGATTGCCAGGCGATGGTAGCTCATCAGTTTATCGATGGCGATAAACTACTATTTAATTTTCTTTGTTCAAGAAAAAATAAAAACTCAAAAAGATTTCCTAGTGTAGTTAGTTGTAGTATTTAAAAGAAAACCCCAAAAGATTTCCTTGTTCTTCTTTTGCTTGTTGGGAGCTTTCCCGTGTAAATAGTTTTTCTTGATTTTGTTTTTCTCCTTAATTTGCTTTGTTCAAGAAAAATTAAACACTCCAAAAATATTTCAGTATGTTTCTCTGAAATTCTGTTCCTTCTATTGAGTCATACCGAGGAGAAGACCACGATGAAAATGTTGAGTGGCCCTCAGATGCATTATTGTTGATCTAACAAAGATCTCAAATTGCCTTGTCTTCCCCTCTTGAATAAAATGCTTGTAGATTCCAGCTCAGTCCACGGCACTCTTGCACTATTATCATTTTCATATCATCCCCGTGCAAGTGAAAGGCAATAATGATGATATTTGATGAACTGGCTGTGGCTGAGAGAAACGGGTATGAACTCAACTTGTTCTGTTTTCTTAAATATGTTTAACCTAGTATCCATGATTCAGCCTATTATGATCAAACGTGTTTGCAATGACAATTAGAGATTATAGTTTCTCATTCCATGCTTAAGTAGCTAGGAGTGGATAATGATTTATCTTGGATGTTAACATGCATTAAAATGAATGTGATGTGGTATGATGATATGGTATCCTCCTCAGAATGTTCGAGTGGCTTGACTTGGCACATGTTCATGCATGTAGTTGAATCAAAACCAACATAGCCTCTATGATATTTATGTTCATGGTTCTCATATGCTACTCATGCTAGTATCCAATGTTACTTATGCATAATGCATGTTCATGACCGTTTTCGCTCTCTAGCTGGCCGCTTCTCAACCTATTTGCTAGCCTTCGCATGCACTAAGTGGAAAACTGCTTGTGCATAAAAATCCTTAAACCCAAGTTATTCCAGATGAGTCCACCATATATCTACCTATATGCGGTATTACCCTGCCGTTCTAAGTAAATTTGCATGTGCCACCTATAAAAAACATCAAATAAACATCCATTTTTGTTTGCCTGGATTGTTCATGGAGTGACAGGAGGTAGTCAATATCTTCCATGCTAAGCAGACTATTCTCATGATGAGTGTTTATTCACTCGTCCTTGCACGAGAGGGGCAGTAATAGGGATTCCCAGTCCCGAATTCAAAAATTGCAAATAATTAAACAAAACTCCCCCGGGACAGATATTGGTATGGACAGTACCCGTTGATTCGGCTAGCCATGGAGTGTGTTTGTTGGTGGATGGGGAGTAAACCTTTACTTTTATCGCTTGGGAACCGCCACTTATGTGTTTAGCATGGAATATATCAATAACTAATGGTCGCGAAGTAAACAGGAAGGGTGCATTTCTCAAAATTTCATTTATCTCTATTTTAAAATTCTGAGCTCTGGCACCACTGCAAATCACTGCTTCCCTCTGCGAAGGGACTATCTATTTAATTTTTTGTTGTGTCATCACCTTCTCAAATAAGCGCTAGACCTGAGAGCACTATTGTCATCCTCATGCATTGCGTATAGCCAATGTTGTATACATCATGACTAGATCTTTTCTACCATGAATTACAATGTTTAGTCGTTGCTTGAACTTTGTGTTGGAAATATGCCCTAGAGGGAATAATAAAGTGGTTACTATTATATTTCCTTGTTCATGATAATCGTTTATTATCCATGCTATAATTGTATTGATTGTAAAATCAAATACATGTGTGGGTACATAGACAACAACATGTCCCTAGTGAGCCTCTACCGGACTAGCTCGTTGATCAAAGATGGCTATGTTTTCCTAGTCATAGACAAGAGTTGTCATTTGAGAACGGGATCACATCATTAGGAGAATGATGTGATGGACAAGACCCAAACTATGAACATAGCATATGATCCTGTCAAGTTTATCGCTATTGTTTTCTGCATGCCAAGTATATGTTCCTATGACCATGAGATCATGCAACTCACTGACAATGGAGGAGTACCTTGTGTGTACCAAACGTTGCAACGTAACTGGGTGACTATAAAGGTGCTCTACAGGCATGTCCAAGGGTGTCGATTGAGTTGGCATGGATCATGACTGGGATTTGTCACTCCGTATGACAGAGAGGTATCTTAGGGCCCACTCGGTAATACAATATCACAATGAGCTTGCAAGCAATGTGACTAATGAGTTAGCCACGAGATATTGTATTACGGAATGAGTAAAGAGACTTTTAGGTAACGAGATTGAACTAGGCATGGAGATACCGACGATCGAATCTCGGGCAAGTAACATACCGGTAGACAAAGGGAACTACATACGAGATTAGCTGAATCCTTGACATCGAGGTTCGACCGATAAGATATTTGTAGAATATGTGGGAACCAATATGGGCATCCAGATCCCGCTATTGATTATTGATCGTAGAGGTGTCTCGGTCATGTCTGCATAGTTCTCGAACCCGCAGGGTCTACACACATAACGTTTGGTGATGATATAAGTATAGTTGAGTCATTATAGTGGTTACCGAAGGTTGTTCGGAGTCCCGGATGAGATCCCGGATGTGACGACGAACTCCAGAATGGTCCGGAGCTGAAGATAGATATATTAGACGAAGGGTATTGGAGTCCAGAATTGTTCTGGGGGTACCGGGTGATGACCAGCGTCACCGAAAGGGGTTTCGAGGAGACTCGGCAAGTGTTGGGGGCCCCCATGGGCCAAGGTGTCGGATTATGGGTTCAGGAAAACCCTTGAGGTTCAAACACAAGGGTGCGCACGAAGATCTCTCTCTCCCTAGCTCGCTCTCGCAACGATCTCAAGGCCTAACTCGACGAGCCCAAGGAACAAGAGACACGAGAGTTTATACTGGTTCGGGCCACCGTTGTGGTGTAATACCCTACTCCAGTGTGGTGTGGCGGATTGCCTTGTAGGCTGAGGATGAATAGTACAAGGGATGAACAGCCTCCTGAGGAGAGGTGTTCTTGAGCTCGGTGAGCTTGTGTGTGTGAGGGTGGTCTGAATGATCCGTCCGTTTGCTAGGGTGGTGGCTAGTCCTATTTATAGAGGCCCTGGTCCTCTTCCAAAATATTAGGCGGGAAGGGATCCCACAACGGCCAATTTTGAAGGGAGACAACTAGTACAAGCTATCCTGACAAAAGGTGGTCTTCGCTTGCCAAAGGCTCTGGTGGTGACGCTGCCGTGGGCTCCGCGATGACCTCCGTCCTACTGGTCTTGGTCTTGTTGCACCGATATGGAAACCTTTGCCTGTCGCCTCGGGACTCCTCGACTGCGCTTGCCCCTTTAGCACCAAAGAGGCAATGAGTACCCTGCGCCCGCTGGCGCCCGCCTGGCCTTGGTCGTCATGGCTCACGTCACGTGCACCTCACGAGGTACCCCTTGCATAGATATCTCCGCTCCTCGCGAGCCAACCTAGGGAGGCTGCCCCTGAGGAGGTCTCGCGTCGTCCGCCTTGCGAGGCTTGGACCCTCGCGAGCGTCTTGAGTGGTTGTTGATGAAGATGGGCCGTACCAGGCCGCTGGTGGAGCCACGCCCTGGGCGGCAGGCAGGCAAGTCTGGGTACCCCCATTCCCAGGACGCCGACAGTAGCCCCCGGGCCCAAGGTGCGCTCGTACTTGGCTTCGAGGCGAAGCCAAAGGGCAAGTCCCGAGCACCACGGGCCCCAATAGCCTGCGACCTTGATTGACACATGGCGATTGATAGGGCATGGGTGTCTCCGCTTCCCCATGCTACCTCGGCAACTTCCCGACTTGACGAGTCCCTTCTGCATGCAGAATAAAACCATCATTACCTTCGATTGTGGAGGCTGGCGGTTGGCCTCCTTCATGCTATAAATGAGGAGAGGGGCGGAGCCCCCGTTGTCCATCTCTTCCTCCATTCTACCGGCTTCTTCTTCTTCCTTCTTGCTACGACACTCATGGCGCCGATACGGAGGTTTTCTGCTGCTGAAATGGGGAAAGCCCCGCGCGAAGAGCCGGGGCCACTCTCGCCGAAGGTGATGAGGCCTTGGCATGAACAACCTCCCCCGGCTATCCGCTGCCTTTGTACGCCCAGGCAGAGGGCTCCGGAGGAGGAGGCAGCAACTGGCACCGATCACGCCGTGGCCGTGCTGTGGAGGTGCGCGCCGTCGCTCCGGGAACCCACGCCGAGGGCTCCTCGCGTGAACTTGTGATGTGGGCGGCGATGCCACCGCGCTCTTAGATCCGCTTCCCGCAGTTCTTCTCTACGGAGATGCCGCCGAGGGGGCCACTTGAGCTGTGGTTGCAGCACACCGAGTGCGACGCCCCGGCGACTGGGGCGGAGGTTGAGGTCATCTCCCCGGGAAAGATCTTCATGACCCGCGGATGGGGCGAGGTCACCCAAGCTTGTCGCGCGGAGGGCGCCCTCGCCATACACTTCGAATATGACGGTGCTTCCGCGATGTTATTCAAGGTCTTCAACGAGGAAGGCCGCCGCCTGGAGTGCTGCTGAGGGAGTCCTGGACTAGGGGGTGTCCGGATAGCCGAACTATCATCTTTGGCCGGACTCCTGGACTATGAAGATACAAGATTGAAGACTTCGTCCCGTGTCCGGATAGGACTTTCCTTGGCGTGGAAGGCGAGCTTGGCGTCTGGATATGTAGATTTCCTACCATTGTAACCGACTCTGTGTAACCCTAACCCTATTCGGTGTCTATATAAACCGAAGGGTTTTAGTACGTAGGACGAACAACAATCATACCATAGGCTAGCTTCTAGGGTTTAGCCTCTCTGATCTCGTGGTAGATCTACTCTTGTACTACCCATATCATCAATATTAATCAAGCAGGAGTAGGGTATTACCTCCATCGAGAGGGCCGAACCTGGGTAAAAACATCGTGTCCCTTGTCTCTTGTTACCATCCGCCTAGACGCACGCGATTCGGGACCCCTACCCGAGATCCGCCGGTTTTGACACCGACATTGGTGCTTTCATATAGAGTTCCTCTGTGTCGTCACCTATAGGCCCGATGGCTCCTTCAATCATCAGCAACGACGCAGTCCAGGATGAGACTTTTCTCCCCGGACAAATCTTCGTATTCGGCGGCTTTGCGCTGCGGGCCAATTCGCTAGGCCATCTGGAGCAGATTGAAAGCTACGCCCCTGGCCATCAGGTCAGATTTGGAAGCCTGAACTATCCGGCTGTCGGAGTAATGGGCCACGGGTAGGCAAACCCGAGACCCTGGACCTTTCAAAACATCGGGGCAGATTGCGCCCATCAAGACCCCAAGACGAAGAGCCGCCTTCTAAGAGTCGGCGGCAGAGCCGACGACTGCCCCTCCCAGCCGAGTCCCAGAGACGGCCTCGAGATGAGCCG